>OX336388.2:1011866871-1013116871 GCA_946902985.2 Meconema thalassinum
TGGGGGAAGATAACGAAGAGTGACAGCATTGCTATATCAATTCAGTAGTGGAGCTTAAAGAAGTTAGTGTTGTGGGCTGAAATTTTGAACTCATAACAATGTTCCTTAGCAAGCCGATTGGCAGTCAAACAGCCAGGCAAGAAATCTAATTTTCAGGGTATTATGGCCTTTTAAATAATCTTCCAAATATAGAAGTACGTGAAAACACAAAATATGATAACCTATGCTGTTGTGGTGTCGGCAATTATGTTTTTTTGTGTAACAATTTTCCTCTCGGTTGCTGGATATTTATGGGAGTGATTTTGAAAAATGGGACAGAAGTGGATCGGACGATCCAGCCGGCAGTGGTGGATTGAACGGAAGTGTGTAAGACGCACTGCCAGCTGGATCGCATTGCTGAACACTTTCATTCAGACGGTAAACGCTCATGCGAACTCTGGTGTCAAGTGATTGAAACAAAGCACATGGCACATGTTCGAAGTCTTTGTATCAGTATTTAAATGATAAAATGCTTTAATATCAAACATTGTAAGTAGTCGGCATTGCCGGTATTATGTTTCTGCACAATGGCTATTCGAATATTAACCCACATAACGGTAATGCAGTCATGAATATAATATAATCGTTGTGTTTATATGAGAATTGAGCAAGCCTTCATGATCTATTGCTGAATACATTCTCTTTACTCACAAGAGGGCATTTTAAACTCAATTTCACGCAGGAACATTATCGAAAAAAGCAAAATGGCTTGTATGACAAAATGAAACTTAATTCCGTGATGCAGTATTATTGGTACGTGCAAATAAGTCACCATCTTATACCTAATATTCGTATGGTCGAAATAGCCGTGGGGTTAGCGTCATTGACTGTGAATCTAGAGATCTCAGGTTCGAATCCCGGACGGGTTAAATAGTTTTGCTACCAAATTATTGTTTTAAACGATATTTATCATATCAATATGACTCATTTTAACAGAATCCATATGAAATTACGTGTTGGTCTGTGAATCAAGAGGTCCGGGAACAGGGCAAGCCTTTCATGATCTACTGCTGTGCACATTGCATTTACTCGCAAGTTGGCCTATTTATAGGGAATTTAAGGCTATGAGCGGTGTCGCGTCTATTAATCTAGTTAATCCATAACGTATTCATTATTTAGGCTAGTACTGGTGGAAGCTACAAAACCTCTAATAAAATGAGTTCCGTATTATAAACTACAATATCTGTAAAACACTCACTTTAACAATAGATTCATATTTTTGCCAAATTATTATAAAATACGGGTGTATGAACAATTTGCCGTCCCTGAAATGATTTTCCGTGGTTTCCCATTTTCAACTCCAGGCAAATGCTGGGACGGTACCTTCTGACAGGCCACGGCCGCTTCCTTCCACATCCTTACCCAGTTTCATTCACCATCATTCATTTCAGCTCTCATTAACTCCTCTCGTGAGGTTAGCGTCAGGAAGGGTATCCGGCCGTAAAAACCATCTGTCACAAATTCTTCCATCGCATCTCATCCCCGACCCCGTAGGAAAACGGGAATAATAAGGGGTAGACATACAATACCGGTGTATCATCAATTTCATGTGAGGTTTCTTCTATGTCAGATGTTAGACATCATAAGCGACTACCGTAAGGCTCGTAAAGTTTTTTTTTAAATTGAGTCGATTAAAACTCACCTCTTCACAGTTTTACCTCAAGAGGCATAGTGTACCCGGTTCTAACCCTAAGACCAGAACTAAATGTCTTGATTGAGCCGTGAATCGAATCTGGACATCATGGGTGACAGCAGCAAGAGTTCTTTTGTTGTTGTTGTTGATGATTGTTTTAGGGGCTTTGCGACATCGTGGTGGTCACGTAGCCCCGTGTATTTAGGTGTGTGTGGAATTTGTCTGATAACCTGTGACACTGTGATGTCTATACTAGTGTGTATATTTGTAATTGAGGTAGGATTTGAGTAGGAAGCGGCCGTGGCCTTACGTTAGGTACCATCCCGGCATTTTCCTGGAGTAGAAGTGCGAATCCACAGATAAAACACTTCCATGATGGCTGAGGTAGGAATACAACCCACATATTCCAGGTTTGCATCACGAGGCTAAGTGTACCCTGTTCCAGCCTTCAGACCATAATTACATTTCTTGGGAATCGTACCCGGGCCTCCGCGGTGACAGCCAAGAATGGACAGCAATGTGCTAGCCAGTACACCGCAAGGTGGTCTCCAATAAACAAGAACTGATCCCAACAAATTGTTTTCTCTATTTCTATTACCTTATAAATGGGCCAACAAGCCATGTTACTCAGAATGAATTGGGGTGTAGATTACGTCATGTGATATAATAACGTTGTAATTGTTGTTTCATTTGAGGGGCTTGGACATATTGGTACATTAGCCCCGTGTACTTGTCTGAAAATCTGGGTTACTGTGGTGTCTGTATTAGAGTGTGTGTATTTGTATTCTGGTGAGGACTGGGAAGGAGTTATGAACCATCCCGGCATTTGCCTGGAGTAGAAATGAGAAACCATTTCAGGATGGCTGAGGAAGGAATCTAACCCACATCTTCCTAGTTTTGCCTCACGAGGCTGAGCGAACCCTGTCCCAGACCTCAGACAAGAATTAAATATCTTGGGAGAGCCGGGAATCGAACCCGGACCTCCTGGGCGACAACCAAGAATGCTGGTTGCTACACCAGGAGGTGGTTACTTGCACGAATATCGTTTGTGTGGCATCTTATATCTGCCTCATATCACATTGTGCGCACTCCGTTGTGAGCATAGATATTCATAGGATTAGGCTCCCCAGCTCGTACATGCACTTACATTCGGAGCGCCTGTGTTCAGGGGGAAGGTCGTGTGTATTGTTGTACCCCTAGGGTACACCACCTTCATCCCCTAATACTAAAATCCCCGACAAATCCAAATGCCAAACACTTACTTCAGAAATCTACAAATACAGTTACAGAATTATAAACCCACTAAATTATCACCTCTATGAACTCAGGTAGCCTCGTGTCCCAGCCAACGACCCTAGGGAGGGCTATGACTCAGGAGAAATGTGCGGATTCCGCAGACGTAGCATGAGGCGTCTATAAGAACTCCGGAAGGTCATGCCCCCGGATCAGTCTGTCTATGTGCTACCTACGTGACGAACCGCTGCTGCTAGCTGAAGGTTAAGTGTCTCAAGCGATCACTACACGCACAATCACACTACACTCCCATCCCCCAGTGCTTGGACTGTAATAATTATCTATTTTTATTATCTGAACTGCTATTTGCCAGAGTACCTCAAACTCGAGGTACACATTAAATTTAAACATAATAGAAGTCACTGGTCTTTTCCTTTATTTAATTAGCTGATAAGATCCTACCCTCTTAGCTTCCCCCAGTAGGTAGGATCTAGAATTAGCACTATTACTTAATTGTTTCGTGACGTCTGCAGAGCGCCATAGCATAGCGCTGACCGTAGCAGGCTCTCTCTTAGTTCGCCTGTTCACGACTTACAGCAGACCGCTTGGTACCGTTATCGCGCATTGAGTACCAATTAAACTACCCTTCTTTCCACACTCGTACCCTGAACTACCCCGCTAAGCAGTACATTGGGGAGTTCTCCCTGCAGATCGTACTGACGATCTCAAACCACTAGATAATCCATACCTCTTACAAGTAATTGCCAAGCTTTCCCCCTAATCACACTTATTTCATTCCTTAGGTTAATTCTTTGTACAGGCTACCCTCACAGGTACCTTACAAATGGTGGAAGCGCTAGGTACCGCCACGTTGTCTTAAAACAACGCCTAAAGGAGTACATACAATGTATTCCGCGGAAAAGATCCCTAGAACCTAAAACCTCTTTTTAGCCAAGCAAACGCCACCCAAAATTGTGAAATTCTTTTGAAATAAGGGTCCGATAATATTTTATACCCAACCCAAGCCCGCCCCGATAGATAGTACATTTTTAAACGCCACCCTTACCTAGCCATACACAATTTATATCCCCATAGATACGCCCTTACAGAAGGACGTACAGTAAAGATCCATTCTTAAATATCAACATATTAGTAAGGTCAAGCGTGTAATCAGAGATACAGCACACAACCTCGCCGTTACCAACAAACCACTATGCCCTAAAATCCTAGTTAAAAACCCTGACTTAATAACAGAACACAACGCGGCCAAATACTTACCGAACTTGAGGACGCAGTTATAAATCTTAAGCCCAATTACCCAAACGCAATCAGACAAAAACGTCCCCTCACACGAGCACAAACACAGAACGCTCAACAGTCGTCCTCAGATAGCGGTGATAGTGAGGAATTCACCCCCACATTACCATACGCTATATTACAGCACGTCAGTGACACGTAGCAAACCTACAACGGGTTGCAGGTTCTGTTACAACAGTTAGACGAAATTCCACACAATTCTTCGAACGGGGGACTAATCGCAGATATACACGCCATCGCCTTAACTCTAGGCGAACATATTAACAAGGCGCTTTCCACACTACAGGCGGTTAACATTGAGCATAACTTGTCACTGGATAATATCCAGGGTACTGAGCAATTCAACCCTCAGGACGCTCCACACTCTACCCCTAACCACCCAGGCACCTCCCAAAGCGGAAATACCTATATAACACCAGTTCAGATTCACCAGCAACCCCTAAGCCTCTCACACTCTAACGTTGCATTAAATAACAGTGACCTAGATTCCCCAGTTGAGCGCACCCCCTTAATTACCCCCAACAGTTCCTACAGCGCGGACATGGCCATGCCTACAAAGTATCCCATGATACAACCTGCTAAATACCCAGGTGAGAAGCAGGACCCCGAGGGATATTTGAGAGCCTTCAATCGAACGGCTAAGATTAACGGCTGGACAGCTGAGGATAAAAAACGCCTATTACCAGCCTACCTCACTAAATCGGCCCTCACGTGGTACGAACTCCATGAAGCCACCTTGGCCGATGCCACGTGGGAACAATTTTCAGCCGCCCTCGTCAGTACATTTCAACTAACCCCTGATGAGGATGGCTTGTATGACAAAATCCGCGCTCGCACACAAGGTCCCACGGAAGGCACACAGGCATACATTAATGCCAAATTATTAATGTGTGAGAGATATAATAGGGAGATGCCAGACAGGCAAAAAGTACGGCTCCTTATGCAGGGAATGCGCCCTACCTTGGTGGACAAGCTCTGCACATTGCAAAGCAACACCGTACTAGAGTTACAGGCCAATATTAAATTTATCGAAGAGGGCAATAAAATGACTCAAAAAGCCTTGGACCAGCACATCCGCACGGATAACGGTGATTTGCATTAGCAAATCCGCGATCTGACCAAACAGATGCAGGAGATGCAAATTACGGCCATCCACGCTAGCCCTAAAAACCCGCCCTCGTAGGGATGATCCTAGGGATACATGGCGATCACCAAGGGGCGATCAACAGGATCATGGTAGACCTAACCACCCCCATTGGCGCAATTCAACCCCGGTAAGAGAGGCGAACTATTATTTGCAATACCAGGAGGAAGTGCCACGCCATAACGAATCCCATCCCTGCCCGCAAACACAGTATCTGGCAAATACTCGCCCACGCGACAATCCATCTCCAGATCATACACCAAACCGTCATCCCCAATATAGGGACGACCGAACTTGGCATCGTAACCAAAACACAAGGTACACACGCCCACTCAATACCCCTCAATACCGTCGGCCAATCACTCCCCCGCAGCAGGAACGGTATGAGCCTCAATACGAAAGGCCTCCCCCAGCATACCCTCAATACGTCCCTGTCCAAAGAGAAAGAGGACCGGAGGACTATCCACTGCCCGACCACCCCCCACGGGATTCACGAAGGCATTCACCCCCACGAGATAGAGGAGTATTACACCCCAACCCCCAATATCAGCCCCGGCCAAACAATTGGCGAGACGAGGCGCCCAGGGGACAACCTCGATATACAGACAACAGAGGTTATGCCCAGCAAAAAAAACTATTAGCTAGGGAAGAGCCAGCACCCACTCAATCGGATAACCCTTCCCCGGTAACCATTAAGCATTCCAATCAACCCTCGCAGAACAATTGCACTGTCAGATCCAGTAAGCCGAAAATCCCCCGACGTCCGCCCGCCAGAATACAGCGAAGGAAATACCTCCCCGATCGCAGCTCCAGGCATATACGGTCAAAGGGGATGGTAACTGCCTCTTTCGAGCGCTCAGTTTCCTGCTCCATAGAAATGAGGACCAGCATAAAGAACTCACGACACAACTGGTCATGTATGTTATGGCACACTGGGACGATTATAAGTATTTCCTCGCCGAAGGTAATGATGCCTTATTCCCCAATAAATATGCATATGGGGATTACATGCATCGAAATGGCACATACGCTGGAGCGACGGAGGTTACCGCTCTAGGCCATGTCTATACACTGGACAAGATGGAACCCACTCTTTCCACAGTAGGCTATGACCAACATCTATAACTTTTGTTCACGGGCAATCCGAATGCGGGTCACTACAGCCCTCTCACTAACAAATCGCCTCACACACCTCAACCCTCCGCCCCTCAGGTTGGAAAAGAGGACACTAAAGGCACATTAACGACCGGCAATAAGATCACAACCCCTAAGGACGTTTCCACAACCAGCGTAGTTAAACTACCCGTGATACGCCCACCCACATTGATTCCACTTGCGGACCCAAGCGGCCCGACCACTAAACCAGGCGCGGCGAAGCCGGTGACTTGTATCGCTACTGGCGCGAATAAGTTACCTCCACAAAAAGGCGGCTATAAACCCACGACCACTCACACACACCGGCCCTTTAGAACACCCCTACCGAGGCCAGAATTCACATCCCGGTACAGCAAACATCATTCTAAGTATTTATCCATCCACCGACAGCTCAAGAGAAAGCTTAGGACAATACACATACAGACGGGCGTGACACAGCAGAAGTGCGACTCCCAGTTTCACGGGACTCAGCAAAGCGTGTCAGGTTCAGTGATCAGACCGCAGCTCCGCGTTTGCGTAACACAAATAACAGACCGGCAGGACACACAGTCTCGCAGGCCGCGATAAATAACGATAAACATAATTCACCGTCCCAAGATCCCACAGCACCGATCATTACATATACTCTTAACAACATGTATACTGCACAGGATGGACACAATATTACAGCCCTCTCTAGCCCGGCCAAAATTAACGGGTATAAAATTCAGATCTTGCTAGACACGGGGTCATCTATTTGCTGCGTCAGCAGTAAGTACATTAACGGCGAGCGCATACACAGGATGCCTCTCAACACTCGCCTTGTGGCTGCTAATTCCCAAACCATTTCATGCTTAGGCACTACTGACATACATCTCCAGATAGGTTCTTTTGAAACTAGATATCCCATGTTTGTAATTAAGGACCTTTCCGTTCCGGGTATCATCGACACGAACTTTTTTGCCAAGTTCGAAGCGAACATTAGCTACGTCACTAATGAAATACGATTAGTGAACGGAGACCTTATTACTACACACCCGATATCGTACGTCCGGAACACATACAATCCACGAGCGCAGCGAGTCCCGCGCGCGCACCAGGTCTCTCCATTGGTTACCATATCTCCGCCAACGAACACAAGTGCTAACACAACCACGCCCGCCACTGGGGAGACACAGTGACTAACCCCAGAGCAGAATAGAAAGCTTGCAAACCTCTTAGAAGAATATAAGGATATTTTTGCACATTCCCTTGCCGATTTAGAAGTGACCGACTTAATTCACCACCGTGTCGAATTGACCAGTGATGCTCCGGTTCACCAGGCACCTTACAAGGTTAGCGCTAAGGAGAGACAAGCTACAGAAACACAAATTCAGGAGATGTTGGAAGCTGGCATCATCCATCCCATTGTGTCCAACTATAGTGCTCCGGTAATCCTTACCCGTAAACCCGATGGTTCGCATAGGTTTTGCACAGATTATCGACGCCTTAATAGACTAATTAAGAGTGACAATTACCCGCTACCGTGCACAGAGACTTATCTAGAGACCTTAAGCGGAGCTAAATATTTCTCGATAATGGACTGTTATTCCGGATTTTATTCGATCCCTGTCTATGAACCCGATTGGCATAAGTTGGCATTTGTCACCGAAAACGGCCTCTTCGGTTATGCCGTACTCCCAATGGGTTTAAAGAATGCCAGTCAAACATTCCAAAAATTGGTAGATAAGGCATTCGCGGGCCTCAAATACCGCTCGGTATTAACCTATATAGACGACATAACAGTCTTCTCACCAACATTTGAAGAACACATCATACACTTGAACGAAGCTTTTGACAGGATTAGGCACGCTAAATTGAAGCTAATGCCATCCTAATGTCAATTTGCAAAAACGAAGGTCCACATTCGGTCACATTGTTAGCCGCGATGGCATCACACCTGACCCTGCCAAAGTCACCGCCATCACCGACATTCCCATGCCGGAAAATATTAAACAGCTACGTTCTTTTTTGGGCCTCGCAAGTTATTACCGTCGTTTCATTCACGGATTTGCACAGATAGCTAACCCCCTAACCGAGCTTACACACGAGAAAACGCCCTTTATAATCACAGAAATACATAGAGAGGCTTTCGATAATCTTAAACACTTACTCACTACACCGCCCCTGCTCCAGCATTTTCAGGAAGGTAGGCCCACCTTCGTACATGTGGATGCAAGCCAATTTGGCATCAGGGCAGCCCTGCTACGAGAGGCCGATGATGGCAAACAACACCCAATTACATACGCTAGCCGTAAACTTACACCGGTAGAAACCAGATATTCCACGACCGAAAGAGAGATGCTCGCATTCTCTTGGGCCGTAAATTACTTCCGGACATACCTGTATGGTATCCACTTTACGGTAGTTACGGATCACGCCAGCCTTCTTTACTGGGATAAATTTAAAAATCCCAATTCCCGGCTTAATAAGTTCATATTTAAATTATATGACTACACATTTGAAAGTAAGCACAAGAAATGTAAGGCACACCTTGATGCAGACGGTCTCTTGAGACTACCTGTACTCGACCCACCTGACGAGGATATCAATCATGCCTGGGACTCCTTACCCACATTTGCCGTCACTCACATTGATCTAAAACAAGAGCAATTAAACGATCCCCAGTTGGGACAAATTAGGATTGCCTTACATAATCGCGACCAGGTAGATAGTAAGACTGCCCGCTTATCACGCAGATTTTTTATTGATAAGGACGATCTCCTTAGGTACAAATCCACGGCCACACATGACGTCACACCCGTTGCCCTTCCCAATACACTCCGAAACCACGTAATGACGGAATATCACTGCCCACCCCTTAATGGCGCACACTTTGGAATCCATAAAACATATTTGCGCATTCGCAAAAAGTACTATTGGGAAAATATGAAAAATGACATTACAGAGTTCATTAAAACTTGTCACACATGCCAGAGATACAAACACCGACCTGGTAAACCCCATGGCTTACTCCACCCCATCCCCGTAGGTGAACTTTTCCACCGCATAGGTATTGACGTAAAGGGTCCAATTACAACATCAGACAAAGGTAACAAATACATACTGGTAGCAACTGAGTACCTTACCCGATACATTATCACCAAAGCGGTCCCAAAAGCTAGCGCACACCAAATTTCAGAGTTCCTTATGGAAACCATTACCAAGTATGGTATTTTCCACACATTGTTATCCGACAGAGGAACAGTTTTCACATCTAATGTCATTACACAGCTCCTTAATTTGCTTCACATAAAGGCATACACAACCACTAGTTTCAACCCTCAGACGAATGGATTAACTGAAGCTATGAACAAAATCCTTGGCGGCGCGATAGCTCGTTTTACTAACGACAAGGGCACTGACTGGGATAATTACCTCCCATCGGTTACATTTAGTTACAACACATCCGTGTCGCAGGCGACCAAACACACCCCGCACTTTCTTTTACACGGATACCATCCGCGCAGTCCGATCGACAACATTTACATCACACAGGATACACTCCCTAGCAACGCTGAAAGGTTGCAATATTTGTGCACAGCCCGTGACACCGCGTGACATAATATCCGCACTTCACAAAACAGGCAAAAACTCACATATGATAAAACTCACAAACACCAGGAATACAAATCCGGACAGCTCATTATGATATGGTCACCCACTCGCATTAAAAACGTATCCGAATTCCTTATCCCGAAATGGACAGGTCCGTTCAGAATCCAGAGGAAAATTTCGGACCTAAACTACCTTGTCAACATTCGGCACAACCACAAAATTATTAAGGATACGGTTCATGTACGGCGTATGAAACCCTACCATTCCCGGAAAACTACCCCCACACCTCGACCCGCCGTGGCTAAGAAACGAAAGCGTTAAATCATCAGTATCGGGGATTAAACTATATTTTTCCCACATATAGCTCAAACCCAGGACCATATGAATCAAACAAGCGCCCTATGCGCTATGGCTTATAGTAGCCATGCACACAAATAGCAGTCACCGACAGTTCCCCACAGTGCATAATACAAAGCTTAATTATAAGTTTGCATGTTTAATTATAAATGATATGATAATGTGTACCATGTTATATTTAATATGTCTCATGTCTCTCTAGGATTATGAATTCTGTTCGCACACACTAGGTTAAGACAGGTCAAGGCTAGATATATATCTAGTAGTACATATGCCGCATATTCCCCTTAAGTCCCCATGAACACGATACGCCAAATAAGCATTGGCAATAGCGCCAATTGCACTATGGCATCTAGTAACCACAGTCTGAAACAGAGGTCAACACCAATCCCGGTTTGGCCCCACACCATAAGTAGTCTTCAGTTGCAGAATTCCAAATAGGACATTCCGACTTAACATTATTAATAATAGTTCCATATTTATAATATGTACAGTGCAGGTATGTCTTTACAGGTAATATATTGTAGACAAGGCCTTGCATATGTAATACACATTGCTCAGCATGCGAGGTCAATCCTCTGCCCCGACATACGGAAGTAGCTAGCGCCATAACGCTTAGTCAGCAATACACGATACATCCATAGCAACAGCTCTTTCCGACCAGTCACGTAGACTACCACGCTCATACATGGCCGTGCGTAACACGGGTCATTCACACAAATGGAGGGCACATAGCAAACCACGGAAAGATTTCTTTACCATAGAAAGATATCTAAACACTTCATATTCATACAAGCTTATACAGAACGCACATTTTAACCTACTTAACCGCACATAGATTTCCATACACGGTCACGAGCATTAGGCGACCGACTAAAGATCAACTCACCTGTCACAAGGGACGATACAGTAACGTACCCTTCCCCCACAAATACACTCACAGTTCACAGTTGATAAACACCGATAACAAATTCCGACAGATGTAATGAATAATAGGCGCATACATACATTTCCCATAACACTAGAGGGACTAACACTCCCATGGCTAATGACCACATTTAGGAGATTAGTACACAAAATTTTTACTTGTACAACTTTGGAAAGTGCACGGATTCCAACAGTCACCCCATATTAAGGCGGGATGACAGGCCGATACGATACATTATCACCGAGTAAACTACTAAGTTTATAAATATGGCCAAACATAATACATTACGGAACATACAATACAATTTCTATAGCGAACGCCCTTACTCCAGTAGTAGCGAAAGCACATACCGAGTTACAGACACCACAATAACACAGGTCTTTGGACCTAAGCATGCCCTTTCGACTGCCTAACATGAGTACACCCTGTTGTTATTACCCTAATAGGTCTATGGACCTAAGCACGTCCTTTAAACTGCCTAACATGAGCTCAATCTTCTGTCATAACCCTAATAGGTCGTTGGACCTAAGCACGTCATTTAAAATGCCTAACACAAATACGATCTTCTAATAATACTCTCACAGGTCTTGGGACCTAAGCATGTCCTTTAAACTGACTAACTCGAATGCAATCTTCTAGTAATGCTCTCATAGGTCGTGGGACCTAAGCACGTCCTTTAAACTGCCTAACACAAATACGATCCTCTGTTAATACTCTCATAGGTCTTAGGACCTAAGCACGTCCTTTAAACTGCCTAACACAAATACAATCTTCTATTATTACTCTCATCGTCCATAAACGATTCACACTACATTCTAGGCCACTGATAGCAGCCTTATATAATAACTATCGCCGAACATTCCAGGATGATATATCTTACCATATTTCAGCACCGACATAGGTTCGTGCAGACAACACAATAACACAGGTTAGCCGCAGTGCATACATACAATGGCCTATCATCTACAAGAACACGGGTTAGCGACCTTTCGCCAAATGGAACGCAATACTCATACACTAACGCAGATTAACGACCTTTTGCAAAGGCATAGAAGTAGACATACAACAACACAGGTTAGCGGCTTTCCCTATACGCCAAAGCGGATTAACACTCATCACATGGTGTAGCGACATTCGGTATAATTCCGCACACAATTCCGCTAGTACACAGGTGGATTACTACCACTGCAGCCAATAGGATTTTATACAATCACACAGGTTATCATACCGTCACAGCATCAGACTATATAGATCAGCTGAACAAACAGTTAGGAAACACTGGGAATAAGGTTGACTTATACTTACACATATTACATATCCCATACACTGCAATCCAAGAGATATTCTTTAATACATATCAACCACTTCTAACACACAGTACTGCAAACTGCTCATAGACAGTGAGCGCGCTTCGCATACACTGCCGGATGCGAGAAATGCTCACACAGCTTCTCGTTATACGAGATGCCGGAACTCCAAGACGCACACGTTATATACAGCACGCATGCCGTTATCACATACTCCTTTCCATATATTTTTTCTTCTCACAGGGGATCTTTCAATTTTACTTCTAGTTCACAGTGGCATTGGCCACCCAGTACCGTCATAAAGACAGACAGAATGAACAGTTTTCCCACGAGGCGATTTTCATCTTAGACGACGGAGCAGGGAAATCATTTACATTACAATTATAATTATAATCATCTCATCCTAGCCGACGACCGATTGGACTCCTATAAATTTCTAGGGAATTGGGGCTATACCTCTAACAGTCGACTTAAGGACACATTTATCATCCTTACGCTAAGTACAAACTGTTCATAATGATCTACTATATGACGAAATGATATTCGTAATTTCATAAGTAATTTCATAATTTCATAAGTGCCACAAGGCTCCAACTGGACCACAAATCCTTATATAGATCCCCTTTAATTCACATCTACACAGTATATACACACTTAGCGTTAAAATCATAAGTTGGCCACATTAAAATTACATATTTTCGTTTTGAGGCATCGTGACACGACATGGCGCATACCAATATATATGTCCATTAGTATCACAATAACGCCATGGCCCATAAATGTCCTACAGTAGACCTAAGGCGTAATTAAGTCAAGGGCAGGTTAAGTCCAACCTTCCTGGGTCAAAACACTATAGGATGCGTATCAACCATGAGCGCATATATATAAATATATTCGGCACCCAATACGTTGATGGTCCATAGCTGTTCTGCGTGTCCCTAAGGCGTAATTAAGTCAAGAGCAGGTTAAATCCTACCCTCCTAGGCTCACGATAAGGAATAAGTATCGACCATAGACATAGACATGCCGAATTTTATAGATAACGATTAACAAAGGCCCAATGATTTTATTTAATATATAAAGACTAAATATCCACTTGATTCCACAAACATAAGATACGTAATAGGCATACATCATCTTCACACCAACACATTCAGGGTCACACCCAACATTTCTACACCCACTTGGAATCACTACATGCGTCCACACATTCACAGTACAGTATAATACAATTTGTAAATTAGGTACAAAAAATCTAAATATTTTTATACACACCATTTTGCATTTTCCCGCAGTAAGTGGAAGTAAACCACAGACACACTTGTCTACAGATTGACACCCGGCATATTACTGCGCCCCGCATTATTTTTCATTTTCCCGAAGTAGGCGGGAGTAAACCACAGAAACACTTTTTACAGAGTGACACATAGCATTTCTGCATCCACAAGAAATCGCCATATGCTTCCGGACATGCACAACACACTCCAGCATACTCCATAAATTGTATACAAGAAGCACAGTAGTTATATATATATATCATTTGCCACATTTGAGTACGCTATGATGACAGCGTAATCCCACCAATGTTCCCCACCACAGGGACATGCCTTGTTTCCCGATATACAACTGGGACGTCACTGAATTACACCCAGATTACATAATACACAGGCTGTATAGCATATGACAATGCATAAATGACAACCACTCCATTTGACAGATAACACGTGTTTTTGACAGTTCATCTACTGTATAATAACAAAGCGCCATGCTTTACACCCACTCATAGCGCTCAGGTCCAATCAGAATAGCGCCCCGATAAACATGAACTACTGCAGCACGACAGCCAATCAGCACTTTCAGTCCAGCCTCGCAGTAGCCGATATCTGATACCTTCCGTATACACACGTTATCACAAGCCACACCTCTCACGTGACGAGTAAATAGCGGGCAGCCATAATTAATATACTCTCGCGCGCTGAATTCAAACGACAGTGAGATCGAGACATATGATTCTCGGAATATACCATACCCACCAGGGTAACCAAATATTTTTATTTCGGTTCACACCCTTCATCCCTCAATACTTAACACCGGGGCAGCATATTTCACGGCAAGAAGCCTGTATTATCGGTGATATTCACACGTCACACAAATACACCGTATTTTATCATTCAGCGGGCTTAAGTAAACTTTTGCCCTCGAATACACCCTTGTATAGGTACACCTTCCAACATGTGGGAACACGGGCATATCTCCGTGACCATACAAATAAATAAATCTACTTCCCAATTAGGAGATTTTAATTTATTTTATTCGCGGTACAGCGATATTGAACAAAATATTCTCTTCCAGATTCTGACGAGCAAACTCATCTACAGCGATAGCGCATTAATATTCCCCCCTCCACACATTTTACCCCTCTTTAACTCCACAATTAAGACACCACATTTCGTGGAATTTCGAGCCCCGTTTACCACATAGATGGCATTCACATATACCATCCCCCCAACTAATAGAATGGCAATACACACTTATGGATCCCCCACATTTCCGCAGGGTGGGTAGGATATGTTTTGCAGCAATAATCCCCCCCTATAGGAAGGACTTAGGCCACACATATAGTGCACTGAAATGTAACCTGGTTTAGAATATATATATATACATATAAGACAGAATCTCTAGCTTACGGGATCATATTATATAATAATCCTAGATGACCAGTTTTAGAATTTAGGCTTCATAGTATATAAGTCTAGAGTATATATTTTGCGAGTACATACAGCAGTCTATTATTATTATTATGGCCCCAGATGCCATATATTGCGACTAATGCGTCCAAGCATAAAAGCACATCTCCCTCCCAATATACATTATTTACACTCTACAATTACACACTTGTACAATTGTCCCCTATTAATGCACGGCACTTGGTAATCATGCTATTACCAGGGTGTACAACATGCTATATCGCTCATGGCTAATGTTAATAAACATTCGGAACTTTAAAGCTAACAGCTTAGCGTCCCAGGCATAACCTGCTAACACCAGTGCATGAATTGTTTTATTTTTATAACCAACATTTTTAACCTGCATGCCAGTTTAGAGCATATATGCCACCCTACCTCCTTCAGTATGGTATCTAACAACCACGCTGAACACCCAGTTCCTAACCAATAAAATCCTCACCCACACCGGTCGAGAGATCCTGCCATTTAACGTTTCCCAACATCCCCATAGGACCACGATTCCTTGGACCTATCTTACCATCCATTTACCCGCTACTTACAAAATTCTAACATACTTACAACTGCCCATTAACACGGGAATACCCTTCCACATCCTTAACTTACCTACTGACATGTGAGAGGGAATTATACGCAGCTGACATTAGCTGGATATCCGACAGCCAGGCGCAACAAAAGTGCACTGTGCCACCACAGTCACCCCCCCCCCCCCCGTATAACTATAACACCACACACAACACAATACCGCTTGACACTCTCTATTCATGGTTTGTGCACGGAGGTGCAGTATGATAGATGTGACCCAATTTTCCAGCGGAAAATAGGACTTGGTAAGTTGTACCCAGGACTGAGGGCAAGGATAGCCCAGGACCTGACATGTTATGACTTCGACGTTGACGACCGACGGGAGGTCATAGTGGTGACGTGTTTGGGTGGGCAAGCGCCCGTGTTCAAGGATGTCCCTAGCCTGGCTTCCCTAGCACGGGGTCCTTTATAACCATTTTTATGCCCTAACGTCGTCTAAGCTATACCTGCGGATGGAGGCTTGATGGTTCGATGAGGAAATTAACTACCCCCGCATCGGACAGGATACATTCTCCTTCCTAAGACGACCCACTTGACTTGACGTTAGTTAGCCTGTAAAATAAGTAAATGCTCCATAGCGGGGGCCAATCCTGCAGCGGCAGGTGAAGATGAATGACAATGAATAATACTGAATAATGATGAAATGGAATAACGAATTAAGGGAATAATGAAATAATGAAGTACGGAAATAGTGAAAGAATATAATAATGAAATGGTATAATGAAATAAAGGAATAATGAAATAAGGAAGGATTGAAATAATGAAATAATGAAATGATATACTGAATAATAATGAATATATGATCCCCCGGGCCGAGGTATCTAACACTGATGTTCTCCTCTGTTGATGCCCCCGGAGGGTATCACCTATGATACTTGAGACTTAAAATATACGACGAAGCTACGGTTCTCTCCCTGGCCGAGGTTACAACTACCGTTGAACGCTCTGGTTGTGCCCCAGGGGGAGGAATATATTGATATTGCCTAGGTGGCAATATATAAGCGCCGAATGCGGTCTTACGCAGATGCGTAAGCTCGATTGGAACGGTCTATACCGTTCATATGAGTGTCCTTCAATGGAAGGGCCGATAGCATAAAGAAATACTAAGGTATAGACAATATGGAATAAAGGCAGAAGTAGCGCAAAGATATAGGAAGGGATGAATAGGAAGGAAGTAACGCGAAGTTGTAGGAAATAATGAGTAAGAAGGCATAAAGAAATACAAAGGTATAGACAATAAGGAATAAAGGATGAAGTAGCACAAAGATATAGGAGAGAGATGAATAGATATAAAGTAACGCAAAGATATAGGAAATAATGAGTAAGGAATAAAGAAATACAAAGATATAGGCAATAATGAATTGAGAATGAAGTAGCACAAAGGTATAGAAACATGAGGAATAAAAATGAAATAACGCAAAGATATAGGAAATAATGAGTGAAGCATTAAGAAATACAAAGATATAGGCAATAATGAATAAAGAAGGAAGTAGCACAAAGACATAGGAAAATGATGAATAAGAATAAGGAAATGGGGCGGTACAGGAAATAAGGAATAATGAATAAAACAAACAGAAAGGTATATGAAAGTATAAAGTAACAAAGGGCCAGTATTAATTTTAGGTCTATATTTTATGCTTATATTTCTCTCTTAATTTTTCAGCGCAGGATGAAAACCTGAGGCGCCGAATCCTGACACAGCGCACATAGTGGTGCATACTTTGCGCATATGCATCGGGAGTAGCTCCATTTTGGGCACTCGCCGAGATACCCGATTACAGTGAAATAATATGATATATTTTCAGGATGATATGTTTTTTTGTATACATCCACAGATTCACCCCACAGATGCCTAGGGTGGACACCCTACATTGTAATTGTATGTATCTTTTTGTCCCAACAGATGGCGACATGATATATCTAATAATATATGTATTTTTTACTACACAAATTTCCCTCCCCCGCATTTCACACTCACACGGCCAATACACGATTCCCCCACCCCACACATGATATATGTTTCCAGGTGTACATCCGAACCACGGTGGAGATATACCTGTGGGATATCCCCCCACTGGAGGTAGGATCAACAATAACAATTTGACACCTGCAACGAGAGGTGCACTACGGCCACACAGCTCGCGCCTATTTATGTGAAGGACGAGTTGTGCTGCCAAGATGACTTCGCTTTCCCACAGGGAGCGAGTCATACTATAGACTATACTATAGACATGTAGTTACATAGCCTGCAGGTCTTAAATAGTAGTTTAAACATAGATATTGAATAAGAGTGCACTCAAGGTAATATTATAATTGATAGAGTACGGTATTTTTGTAAATGCGAGCATATAATAGTAATATAGTTGCGCAAATTGGGTATTATTAGGATATTGGTATAGTTAATAGAGTTTTGATCTAAATGACTAAATACGGCATTGTTACGATAAGGTTATTGTAGCGAGAATTTGAAATTATTATGGTTAATGGTATTGTTACGATAAGGATACTGTTGCGAATGTATGAAGTTATTATGAATGATAGTATACACATTGTTTTTCCTTTCTATTCTTTTAAACTCCCTGTTGTAAAAATGTCGTTTTTCTTCCCCACAATAAAACACTTATAACTATATCCCCTTAACTACACCCTGCGACATTTCTTTGTTTCTTTCTCTCCACCCTATCTCTTTTACACACGTGCAGGGCACGCGAGGGCAGTTTTTCATCCGCACCGGAGGTACGTTTCTTGTATATCCTCCCCCCAACCCTAGGATGTTTTTTTTCCTCTCTTTGTGTTCCTGCACCCCTTTAGTTGAATTAGCGATGATATTATTTTCATTGTTTATGATGTTTTTGATGTTTTATTTATATATGTACTTTATAATTTGTTATACATTTCAATAGGGATACATGTTGTATCCCGCCAGTATAATCATGTTATCGTCAGAATGAATAGTAACAAAGCATACATGTAAGCTTCACACCCTAATGTTGCACTTTTTCGACACACACTGTAAAGAAATATTGTTCCCCTCACCATATACACCTACACATGATCGCTGAGCACTACCCGGAGGCACACTCTATAGAAGGCACTTCTACACAGCCTTCGACATTCGACGATTACTCCCATACTACAAATTTTATATCTACCCCATTACTCACCCCTATATACCACGAGGCTACCCCCCCCCTCCAACGACGCCACCAATACATTTCCGGACTAAATTCAAAGAAGAGAAGAAAAGAAGATAGAAGAATTACAAGAAAGAAGAAGATGCCCTATTTTTCAAAAACCACCCCCACGTCTTCGTCCAGTTATCGAGGACGATAACTAACCCAACAAAGGAGGTTGTTGTACCCCTAGGGTACGCCACCATCATCCCCTAATACTAAAATCCCCGACAAATCCAAATGCCAAACACTTACTTCAGAAATCTACAAATACAGTTACAGAATTATAAACCCACTAAATTATCACCTCTATGAACTCAGGTAGCCTCGTGTCCGAGCCAACGACCCTAGGGAGGGCTATGACTTAGGAGAAATGTGCAGATTCCGCAGACGTAGCATGAGGCGTCTATAAGAACTCCGCAAGGTCATGCCCCCGGATCAGTCTGTCTACGTGCTACCTACGTGACGAACCGCTGCTGCTAGCTGAAGGGTGGTGTATTCTTGGAATACACGGTACGAGAGAATATAATTTTTAATGCTCTTTGCTTGTTCATTCCTTCCTCTTTATCAAACACCAACAGTGATCTTCTATTTTCTCTTTGGTGATCATGTCGCTTATATCTTTTGTGAGTCTGTTCTAGATAAATATCTTCCATGACCCTCCTAGCGTCATCTAGCAGCGAATCTCTGAAGCTCCTCAATTCCTCCTGGTGCAAGAGGACTTCCTTTTCCATCTGGCCACCAGATCTCGTTGCCATCGCCAGCTATTATCTCCATGAGCAAGAGAACTTCGTCTACTTTTTCACTCACCATGCTGTGCTAGTATCGCCTGTTATCAACTATTTGAAGACCACCTCCTCAAGAGAATTTCATTTCTTATGTTGGTTATGCTGATATGTATTCCTTTTGTCTCCTACCCCTACTCCTTTCCCTTCCTTGGACTCGCTGTGCTTCGCTGAGTGGGCCTCACTTGTAAGTCGGCAGTTGACTCGGTACGTGGAAAGGCGAATGCTGCACCCTTTTAGGGATTTCGAAAAGATGTAAGGTTTCGGACACAGGGATTGAATCTTGGGTGATTAGAATATAACAAAGGGGGAGAGGCAGTCAAAGGACCACCGATAAGAAAATGGCCTGGCGTTAATGGCAGAAGATCTGAAGGATCATTAGATAAGGGTGATAAAGGACGAGAATTAATTATGCCCTCAATAAAAATGATTAAGGAATTAAACTCTTCATGAGAAAGGGGGATGTGGCCACAAACACGTCTAAGGTGCTTCTTGGTGAGTTTCACACAAGACTCCCACCGCCCACCTTGATGAGGTGCATAAGGGGGGATGAAGTGCCACTTGAAATTTCTCTGGTGAGCATAATCAGTAATCCTTTCCAGCGCTGAATTTTGAGTAAGAGCTCTCTTAATTTGCTCAGAAGCTCCGATAAAATTTTTAGCATTGTCTGAGAATACTTCTCAAGGAAGACCTCTGCGAGCAGAAAATCTGGCAAAAGCTGCCAAAAAGTAAGCAGTAGAAGCGTTGGTAACTAGTTCTAAGTGAACTGCTCCGGTGACCATACATACAAACAGCGAAATATAGAGTTTTCCAGAAATACATTTTTTGGCCTCAGGAGAATTTCTTCTGTAAACAAAAGGCCCGGAATAATCCACCCCCGTAAAGGCAAAGGGTCTAGCAGGCGCAGATCTAAAGTTGGGAAGATCACCCATGAGCTGAGTGGTAATTTTAGGGTTGGATTTAAAACATGGAATGCACTTCCGGATAACAGAGGTAACTTCATGGACTCCGTTTATGGGCCAATACCTTTCACGAATGACAGAAAGTAATGTACGAGTTCCAGCATGAAGATGCTGGTAATGATACTGACGAATAATTAAGGAAGTTACATGATGCTTTGAGGGAAGAATAATTTGATGTTTTTTATCCTCAGAAAGATCAGCCAAAGATAAACGTCCTCCTACTCTTAGTAAACCATCAGTATCCAAAAAAGGGGCGAGTGAGGAAAGCCTACTCGATTTCTTAAGGGATTGACCTTGGGACAACACCTGGCATTCTTCAGAGAATATTTCTTGTTGAGTAAGCCATAAGATTTTTGTAGTGGCTAAACCTAATTCAGAAAGGGTTAAATATGGCTTAGGAAAAAGGGGTTGTTCTACCACAAAATATTTCCATCGAAGGAGATAAGCCATAACCCTCACCAATTTATGGAAAGAGGAATATCGCTGCAAGAGAAGGGGAGAGTCAGAAACGAGAAGAGAAGATCCAGTAATCTTACCAGCATCCGGCAAGTCTGATAACTCCGGAAGAGGAAAATTTGGCCAAGCGGAGGGTTCTTGCAGAAGCCAACGGGGACCGTGCCAGTATAATGTCAGGTTAGCCAACATAAGAGGGGAACATCCCCGAGAAATGACATCTGCAGGGTTCTCCTTGCCAGATACATGATGCCATTGTTCAAGGTTAGACAATTATTGAATTTTAGACACTCTATTAGCTACAAACACCTGCCAATGCGAGGGAGGTTTGGCAATCCATGCCAACGTGATGGCTGAGTCACTCCAAAAGTAAGTTTTAATAAATCGGATTTTCAAAGATTGACGGATTTTGACCGATAATTCAACCGCCAGAAGAGCAGCACAAAGTTCCAGTCGTGGCAAGGATAAAGATTTAAGAGGGGCTACCTTTGACTTAGCGCAAATTAAATTGGAAAAGAAATATGACTGGACAAAATTACGGCAAACAATATACGCACAACATCCATAAGCTTTCAATGAGCTATCGGCAAATATGTGAAGTTCATATCCTCCACAGGAGGGAAAGGCAATAATCACTCGCGGGATAATAACATTAGAGAGATCTTCCAAACTATTTCTATATGAAATCCAATTTTTTTGCAACTCTGAAGGAACTGGTTCATCCCAACCAGTTTTCAAGGACCAAAGGTCTTGCATGAAAAGCTTTGCTGTGACGATGATTGGCGCCAAAAATTGGAGAGGATCAAATATCTTTGCAATCTCAGACAAAATTTGCCGCTTAGTTTGCGGTTTGATGTCACTGAGATTAATTTTGAAAAAGAAAAAATCCTTTTGAGGACTCCAATAGATGCCTAGAGTTTTGATGGAATTACTTTCCTGAAGAAGCTCTACTGAGTCGTTATAGACTGAAGTTAATGGAAATTTAGAAAGAAATTCTTCCGAATTAGAGTTCCACTTGCACAAGGAAAATCCGCCTCCCAAAAGCAAAGCTGTCAAATCTTTAGAGACCTGCAGTGCTTCAGATACTGACTCAAATGAATGAAGAAAATCGTCAACGTAAAATGATGATTTTAACACTTCAGAAGCCTTAGGAGAATACAACGGGCCATCCTGTTCAGCAAGTAATTTCAACGTACGTATGGCTAAAAAAGCAGAGGGCTTTAGTCCATAGGTTAATGTTTTTACCCGAAAAATCTTGACAGGTTTAGTAGGCTCGTCGCGCCAAAGAATTCTCTGAAGGTCGCGCTGTTGTTGATCGACCAAAATCTGCCTATACATCTGCTTGATATCAGATATCACTGCGATAGGGAACAAGCGAAAATTCATCAAAACAGAAGAAATGTCAGATTGAATTGGAGGGCCTGATAATAATGTGTCATTCAGAGAAGTTCCATTGGCATCCAATGCAGAGCCATTAAAGACCACTCTTATGTTTTCCTTTAAAATCTCATTCTTCCAAACTGGA
The DNA here is from genome assembly GCA_946902985.2 of Meconema thalassinum. Classification (NCBI taxonomy): domain Eukaryota; kingdom Metazoa; phylum Arthropoda; class Insecta; order Orthoptera; family Tettigoniidae; genus Meconema; species Meconema thalassinum. The sequence goes on from OX336388.2 coordinate 1,011,889,788, forward strand.
TGATGATTGAGGTAAATGACTTCAGATGGGGTATAAGAAGCATCATCTTTCTTGGTAACAACCACCATGTGATCAAGTGCCTCATATTCCTCCATAAATGTGGAGTATTGAGTTTTAACAACAGGGTCACGTTTAAATTTGCTTTCCACAGCATAGAGTGCTCTAAGAGCCCTAGGGTGTGTTTCAAATAAAAGAGGTGGATTATCCACTCGGGGCATTGTTACGACAAATCTACCCTCTGAATTGCGTTTGGTTGTTTCGCGAAACAGTTTTTCACACATTTCATTTTCAACTGAGGAAGGTGAAACTGAATCTATAGTTTCGATTTTCCAAAATCTTTCTAAGTTGTAATCGAGACTTGTATTGACAAAATGACATTGTGAGAAATTTTGAAATGACTTACGAGGGACCTGACCCGTTACTAACCAACCTAGCTTGGTATGATGAACAAACATTCCTGGTGATATTTTAACCTTAGAGCTAAGGAGACATTGCCAAAATACTTAGGCACTGAGAAGTATGTCTACTGGAGCGCTCGTATTAAATGTTGGATCTGCCAACTGAATGTTATGAGGAAATTGCCAATTTCTAATTTCAAAAGAAGTGCTAGGGGTATTACTGCCAATAGTATCAATGGCAAGACAATTCAACTGAAATGTTGGGTTACAATTAACAGCATCTTTGATGTGAACACGAACAAAATGCAAAGATTTAACATTGCTATTGTTAATACCGGTAACCTGAATTAATGTAGGTTGCTTGGGAAGACCAAGTTTCTTAATGAGACGCTCACTTATGAAGTCATGGGTGGCGGCATTATCCAATAAGGCACGTGCTTCAAGCCATCTACCAGAGGAATCTTGAACTTTTAATAACACGGTTGATAGTAGCACCTGGGAACTACGAATAGAGTTAGAGCTCTGAGTATAAGATTGCGCATTGGCTCCTGGGGATGTATCTTTAGAACATCCATGGGAAGGAGCCTGACGTGGCTTTTCAAACCTATGAAGCAAGGTATGATGTTGAGTCTTGCAATGGGAGCAAGTATTTTTAGATACGCAATCAGGCACCATATGCCTAGCTGACAGACAGTTGTAGCAATATCTTTTTTGAGCTATTAATTTGCGTCTTTCGTCGGTAGAAAGGGCTTTAAAGGCAACGCAGGAATATAACCTGTGAGGCGCTTTACAGAGAATACAATCTGTTGAATTATGTTGAACAGTAAAGACAGCAGATTTGTTTATTTTAGTACCGACTGGCTTCACAACATTAGATTTGTTATCTGCACTTCCTGACATATGACAGGCTACGGCTGATAAAACCTGACATCTATTATTTATAAACGTAAGCAATGAGCCATAGGTATATGAAGTGTCATTTGTTAGTTCCCTCTCCCATGCCTTTAAGGTTGATGAATCAAATTTAGAAGTAACCAAGTGAACTAAGAATAGATCCCAATGCTCGACCGGTTGATTCAACCGTGCCAATGCTCTGACGTGTAGTTGGACCGTGTCACTTAAGGCTCGCAGTGTTGACAGGTTGTCAGCTCGCAATGCGGGCAGGTTAAATAAGGCTTGAATATGCCTCTGTAGGCATAATTTTTCGTTGCCATAACGGCCTTTAAGAAGCTCTATAGCGATGTTATAGTTTTCTCCTGTTAAGGGGAGTTCTCTTATAAGTTGAAGGGGTGGTCCCTGCAAAATGGATTTTAAGTAATGAAATTTCTGAATTTCTGGAAGTGTGGCATTATCATGTACTAATGAACTGAACAATTCAAAGAATGATTGCCACATCTCTTCCTTTCCTGAAAAATGCGGAATTTCAATTTTAGGTAGCAATGGTTTGATACCATTCCCATGGTCGCTAATTCTTCCTTGAGTTTCCTCTACCTTCAACGCCAGGGTCAAAGTTCTAACTAATGCCACAGCCTGAGCGTGTGTATCAAAGTAATTACTCTCTACTTCTTCCCTATCTGATTGATGTTCTCGATTTTTTATTTCAATTTCAAGTTGCACGAGATCATATTTCTCGTACGCCTGTTCAAAAGCTTTTAAACGCTGAGATATAATATCAAGGTTTTGTTCCTCTTTCGGTAGAGTAGCTAAATATTTTTGAAAACGGGTGAGTTGACCTTTGTAGGCCGCCCGAGAGTTTAACAGTTTATCATCAATTATTACTGGCATGGCTGGAAGGTTGGAATAACTCACTTACCAAAGCTGCTTGCGGCACCAGACAGACCTGCTTTTCAGAAAGAAACCAGTTGTGTAATATGCTGGGATTGTTTCCGCTTTCCCGCAGATCTCCTGCGCTAGCCACGATATACTGAAATGTATAAGACAAATATTAGATTGCACAAGTTTTTTCTTTAGAATAGAATTTGTGGTCTCAGAATGAAGGTTCTGGGTTCGATCCGGGGTTGAGGTACCATGGAAAGGGGAATGCTGCACCCTTTTAGGGATTTCGAAAAGATGTAAGGTTTCGGACACAGGGTTTGAATCTTGGGTGATGGAAGAGACCAAAGATTAGAATTTGCCTTTGCGTTTATTAAAGTTTTTAAACAGCATATAAAGTTACTTCTAATAAATATAGTTTTAAGAATTAACAAGAAGAATAATAAAAATGCAAATTCAAAATGCAATATTTTTTAAACAGCATATAAAGTTACTCCTAATAAATATAGTTTGAAGAATTAACAAGAAGAATAATAAAAATGCAAATTCGCAAGTTTCTCCAGGAAACGAAAAAGGTTAACAAAATTCCCTTGTGAGGGATTAAAAATTTATATTGTTCATAAAAAGAGAGACATAATTATAAATACCTAAACGAGGAACTCTTAATGATTAACCATGATGAATATGATACCACCTTTCAATGAGGTGAAAATACATAACCCTTTCTATAGGCCAGCAAACCCTTGGCTGGAAACAGTTGGTTGGTCCGCAAGGGGCTGATGCTTTGAAGTAGCAGTTCTGTTTGCCCGCACAGGGCTGATGATCGTGGTTAATGCGCCCACACTCCGGGGGCGCTGGTTCAGAGCCAAGGTTTTGGCGATGTTCAGTCGTGATGACGAGAGTTGACCAGCAGTGAGATGTTTCTTGGTATTAACATCTCCGCTGGTTCGAGAAGTTGTCTTTTCATTAGGCAGACTTGAACTGAGTACAGCGTTTGTAGAAAATGCCCAGCCGCCAGCTGGAGCAAAGGTTGGCCTGGAGCCTAACTCCGTGTTGACGTGACGCAGGGCCTTCGGCAAGACCGTGACACCAGAGGGTAATGACCCCCGGCAAGCTTGTAGTAGCAAGTGAGTGAAGATGGAGAGTCAACACATAGGCCGATGGACCTAAGGTTATATAGCGGTAGTGACGTCAGCGCGCCGAATCTTCCAGAATGAAGGAGGGGTGAAAAAGCAGCCAATCAAAGCACAGCCCCATGCACATTGCGAGCGTTGCCGCTGAGGAGAGCACAGTACCTCATGAGAAAGTGTGACGATATGGTGCGTCTAGAAAGACACTTCAGAAAAAAAGGTAAGTTGACATGAATAATACAGAAAAACAATTAAACTGAAACACCAATAAAATAAATAAATCAGAACACCGCGTTCAGACTGCAATTAACGAAAATAAAAATAATGGGGCAGAAAAATTGAACGTGTGTTTCACACCGTAAGGGAAACATAGCCTACAAAAAAAAAACATTCGCAAAAGCGTACAGTACGTCAAGCCTCCACTAGAGCCAGTCTCACCAAGAGGCATTCTCTATAGTCTACGCCATGTTGGCACATTAGGTGTCTGTGAAAGGGAACTTCACCTTCGACATGCAACAAAGATAAGTACTTACTTCAAGTTTTAACTTCATCTTCATCGGTTTTAACTTCTACATGCTTTTAATGATATTTAATAGGCAGCGTGAGATTACTTATTTGGGGCAAAAATCATTCTTCGCGGGATTTGTTATGTTGGGCTTTTGTCTGTCTAAGCCAACCTTACTAGAAAGTAGCTTTTCTTAAGCTATTTAAATGAGAAATCTTCTCACTACGTGGGATATTATCTAATACCCGCTGTCTATAAATCACCAAGCTAGTTCCTCCGCTGGATTAACTTTGGCCCCATTCTTCTATTAAGATCGTTCTGGAACCTTCCAGATCCTGTACTTTATCTACAAGTCCTGCCGTCATGTATTTTTCACTCACTTGTGAGAATACTAGTTAAAATTGAAGAATCTCATCTCTGAAATAAAGCTCAATAGCTAATTTTCTTCCACCGTTGGAATGTTCTATGGCGCATTTAATTGTAATCCTCAACTTTCTCAAGCAATAGACTTTCGCCTATCTAGTGCAACCAGTCCTTTTTCATCATTGCAATAACTTTCTTTGCCATAAACTTTCGTGTTACTACAGTGAATTTTTCATCTATTCAAAAGACTATAGTGAAAACTAGTGCTTGCCCAACTTTCCTACCGCGTCGCGATCGTCCGTTTACATTAAATAAGGCCATGAACATTTATCCTCAATCCCAATCGATCTTTCCTAAACCTTCTACTAACAAACCATATTAATAAAATTGAAACTCCGGATCATTTCCAATAAGGTGTCACTCTAACGAATTGCCCTTCCATCTTGTTTGTTTATCATTAATTAATTTCTGCATAACTACGTGTTTTATACACGGTTCAAACTTATATTGTTTCTACCTTATAATCAGGGAAAACAATTCTTTCAACTCTTGAGTGAGTTATTTCTAGGTCTCACGAAATGGAAACTGCCCCATTTGGCTCGTGATTCCTACGTAAACATAGGAGGTCGAGAACCTTCCTTTTAATTTTCTCTTCAGGTTTCACAGTAAGTGACCTGCCCTTATTTTTATATTAACCAAAAGTAACTCAGCTTAAATATAAGAAGTTGTAGGAACTTCTATCTTATTCTTCATGTTTTTCTTATTGTTATTTTCGAAGTTGTAACTTTTTTCTAAAATAGTTACCTGGAAATTTCTTAAAGTACACTCCTTGTACTCAATTGAATGTTTAAACTTTAATCACTTCATTTGTCTTTTTTAAATCTTACAAAGATTTTAGTACATATATAGGGTTTGAAACCTAAAGAATTGTTAAGTGCATGGAGCAAACGTCAAATGTTTTCTGAGGTCTGTGACCCCAAAATTGTTAACCAAATTGAAAATATATATTTGTTAAAGTTATCAACTTCTTTGAATTGTTAAATAAATTAAGCGTTTCTTTTCGCTTTTTCATTTTTCTAGTACAACGGTTAGGCAAGATCCTGGCTTTCCTAACTCTTCCTCAGTTCATGCTCTCGTTAACACAGAATAAATCTGTTACTATTTGTCTTGCCAGACTATCAACCTTCCCCATAGTAGTCTTATGCATGCTTGGGAGGAAATACACTAAAGCCTTTCTCTGGCAAACCGCCCAAGTCTTAGCTGCGGTTCCCGTCAGCTTCGACCAGGTCCGTACCCACTTTAGGTATCAGAGAGTGGATTTGCAGTGGCAACCGCCTCTGAGTGCATTTAAAGTTAAATTTATAACTTTTGTGGGACTCTCATCCTATTTCTCTTCCCTTTCTCTCCAGTCCGAAACCCACCCCCTTTTCTTAATCATCTTCCCTTGGTGGTTAGGTTCTTCCTTAGCCAATAATCTACCCAAAATTTGGTACCAGAAACCCGGTAGAGTCCATTTTCTCTTCTTATTTATTTTAAAAGTGTCATTTGACAATACCTTGAAAATTATTAATATCTGCTTTGAATCTTTCAGCTATAACTACATCGTGCAAAGCCTGTGGAGGGGAAAGAGGCCGCTCCTGTCTCCCGTGGTGTGTCCCTTTCTTTCTACTTATTCGCTGCTGCCAACCTGACAGCATCTCCAAGGTTCAACTGTTTCGTGAGTTACATTTCAATCTATTTTCTTTAACATGGCTCCTACTGAAAAGGATGAAACTCTCATTGCTAGACGTTCTTCCTATAAAGGGCAACTCACCAGATTCAGAAATTTTATCAACAAATTAAATCCCGCCGAGTGTGATTTAGACATTTTGACACAACGCCTTAAGTTGTACGAACGGTCCTATGATTATTACGATCAAACTCAAACCGAGATTGAATCCGCTTGCCCAGAACTTCAATCGGATCGGGACGAGGTCGAACCCTTGTACTTTGAAGGGATTGCCAAGGCCCACCAACTGATCTGCAGTATCTCAGAACCGGACACTAGGGTCATCAATCCGGCCCAGTTCGCACCCGCTTCAGTTCACAAGAACAAACCGAAACGGTTATTTCCTAGGATAAGCCTACCTCACTTCTCAGGCCAGGAAGGTGAATGGTATTCTGTTTATGAACTTAACTGCTCACTCGTTCATGACAATAAGGAAATTCCCGACATTCATAAATTCTACTTCTTACGTACGTCTTTAGATGGCGAGGCCTTGGCCTTGGTTCAGTCACTGCCTTTAAGCGCAGATAACTACCACATCGCCTTTAATCTCCTTAAAGAGAGATATGGCAATTTACGTTTGAGTGTAGCTCGCCATATCCGCTGCTTGTTCAACCTGCCAGCCGTCAAACCTAATGACGTCACCTCTTTAAGAGACTTGTTAGACTCTATGCAGTTTAATGTTAGAGCATTATATCAACTTAAGCAGCCTGTCCAAACATGGGACACCATACTTATTCATCTAGCTACATCCAGATTCGATTTTTCGACTTTAAAGGCTTGGGAGATCGACCTCGCTCGCAAGGAGGAATACTCGTTCGAACACCTCATCTCGTTTCTCAACAGCCGATGCCAAGTCCTTACAGCACTCTCATTTCAGTGCGAAAATGTCGAAACGAGTCATCAGTGTCACATTTTTGAGAAAAAACTTGCTTCTTCAAAGGGTCATCAGCCCCCATCTGTCGAGAACAAGCAAACTCGTTCTGCTTCTTTCAACAATCCAAGAGAACATATCAGGCCGCTCAACAAATCTTTAAAATGCACGCTCTGTAAACAGTTTCACACTTTGTACTCGTGCAAATCCTTTAAAGAATTGTCTGTTGAAGACAGAAAGAAGTTTGTCTTTAATAGCAAACATTGCTTCAACTGCTTGTCACCTAAGCATTCTTCTTCTAACTGTACGTCATCCAACCTCTGTTTCCATTGCAAAAAACCGCACCATTCTTTATTGCACGTTCATGATAAATCGAGGTCATCAGTACCCGCTTCTTCAAACTCCACGCAGAGCAGCTCCGAACAAACTAATGCTTCTTCCTGCATTTCTAACGCCGAAACTTCTCACAGTGCGCAAGTCCTTTTGTCCACTGTACAATTCGAAATCCAAGATAAATTTGGAAATTGGGTTCGAACCCGCGGTCTTCCCGATTCTGCTTCAACTCATAACTTTGTTTCGCAATCATTAATAAAAAAACTAGGTCTTTCGTCAGTGCCTATTTCCATCAATGTATCCGGCATTGACAATTTGAAAACTCAAGTCTTGCAGTCTTCAAAATTGAAAATCAGAGACGTTTGCCAAAGAAACACCAATCTTAACTTAAACTGTCTCATTCTTACCAGTATTGGCAAGGACACTCCTAGCAGCTCCATTAATACTTCCGGTTTAAAGATTCCTTCGTACTTAAGGTTAGCTGATCCTCAGTTTAATGCTTAAGGTCCCATTGATGTACTTTTCAGTGCCAATGTTTTTTGGAATTGCCTTCGCAAACAAACACGTAGGTTATCTTCAACCGTGGTCGCTAGAGACACCGATTTTGGTTGGGTTATTACTGGTGAAATCCAACATCCCAGTCTTCAAACCAAATCGCAATGTCATTTCGTTACAGCTGACATAAATCCCCTTTCTGAAAAAGAGAACGCTCATGTTTCTGATCTCGATACTTTTGAAAAACACTTGCCGAAACGATGTTTCATCGTGAACAACTACGCCACCTTTGTAAGTTGTTTAAATGATTTTGCCTTATTCCCGCATAAAATGGCAATTCAAGTTCGCCTCGCCTTGAGTTACTTCGTTTACCTTCTCATGCCATTTTTATAGCAGGTAATTGCTTAAACTCTCTATCGAAAACTATCTTCCCCTTGTGTAAAACCATGGCTATCAGTCACCCTCACTTCGCTGTAAGCTATGTTTCACTTCTTTCGCTATTTAGAAGGATGGCCACGGCCGGCTCCTCCCCCCTTCCTCACAATTGGAAGCCGCTTTTGAAACCGCTTGAAAATCTGAATTCTCTAGCATCTAGAATAACTATTCTTACGCATAAACTCCTTCTCAATGTCCCAGCTTCTCTTCCGTGTTCGGAAGAATTAAGCTTTTTTCTGTTGAAAATTGTCGGATTCCGTGATCCTCAAAATCATGCGAAATTGATTTCCTACTTTACTTCATATGTCTTTAAATTGTTTGTTCACGTCCAAGCTACGGATGACTGCATGTCGTGTTACTCGTTCCGCTTTAAGTTACAGCTGATTCAACTATTTTTGTTTGTTTATTCCGAACTGCTTGTTTTTCAATCTTGTTTGTATACAAGCTTGAGTAAAGCCATGATGCCGTTTATTTCTTGTATGCTTGCCAAAGGTCAGAGCAAGTTTTTCTTATCTCAACTCTGGCTGACTGCCAACCATTGTCTTGCGAGTCGCTTCCGTAAGTTCAGAAGCCGTTCAACTCATCACCAAAATAAACTTGTTCCTCTCAAGGACTCTTTCAGCTATTTATATTCCTTATCTCGCTGTACTATGTGGGTCAAGGCCGTGCTTGCCTGTGTCTCCCACTTGTTCAGACTCGTATCCTACAACTGCTTCGATTCTTGTTTCATAACATCGTTGCATATCCTTTACGCGCTTATGTATTGCATTCTGCTTACATATTTTGCAATCTTATTGTTCATTGATGAACAAACTTGTTTTTTCTCGTCGTTACATTCGATGTGTTTTTGTATTTATGCTTGTAATGTCACGTTTCTCGCTGACTTAAGTATTTTTCTGATTAACCCCTTTGATACTTATTACGACTTAAGGTCATTGTTTATGGCTACTCGATTGTTGTTACCTATGGCGTTCTTGCTTTCTACTCGCATAGTTCCTTTGTTTATTTGGTATATTCTTATCCTTAATAGATGTACTTGTTTCTATACGCTTTGTTTAAACTTCTTAATTCTTCTTTCGCATCTTATCGCAATCTTTACTAGTGCCTTATTTCCCGCAGTTTCTAGCTATTTTGTGATTGAAGGTGTTGTTAATCCTCGCCCTTTAACTCCGCTTTCCAATGACCCCGATGACTTGCTTCCACTCACACCTGGTCACTTCCTTATCGGCACTTCTCTTTCTGCCCCTCCTCCCCATCCCAATTCTTACAGGGATTCTAATCTACCTATTGTTTGGCGTAAACTTGAAGCCCTCCGCAATTCTTTTTCGAAGAGGTGGAACTTGGAATATTTAACTTCCTTGCAACGGAGACAGAAGTGGTTTCTTTCCAGTCCCGACATTAAAGTGGGGGACTTGGTCTTGGTTAGGGATGTCTCTCCCCCCCTAGTTTGGACTTCTGGTAGAGTGACCGAGTGTTATCCTGGAAGGGGTGGGAGAGTCAGGGTGGTCAGAGTCTTGACCACTAATGGTCCGATCACAAGACAACTTTCCTTGATCGCTCCATTACATTTAAATGTTTACTTGTTTTTCTTGTTCTCTGTTGGTGTTTGGCCCTCCCAGTTTGGTGTATTCTTGGCATACACGGTACGAGAGAATATATTTTTTAATGCTCTTTGCTTGTTCATTCCTTCCTCTTAATCAAACACCAACAGTGATCTTCTATTTTCTCTTTGGTGATCATGTCGCTTATATCTTTTGTGAGTCTGTTCTAGATATATATCTTCCATGACCCTCCTAGCGTCATCTAGCAGCGAATCTCTGAAGCTCCCCAATTCCTCCTGGTGCAAGAGGACTTCCTTTTCCATCTGGCCACCAGATCTCGTTGCCATCGCCAGCTATTATCTCCATGAGCAAGAGAACTTCGTCTACTTTTTCGCTCACCATGCTGTGCTAGTATCGCCTGTTATCAACTCTTTGAAGACCACCTCCTCAAGAGAATTTCATTTCTTATGTTGGTTATGCTGATATGTATTCCTTTTGTCTCCTAACCCTACTCCTTTCCCTTCCTTGGACTCTCTGTGCTTCGCTGAGTGGGCCTCACTTGTAAGTCGGCAGTTGACTCGGTCCGCCAAGGCTCCACTAGAGCCAGTCTCACCAAGAGGCATTCTCTATAGTCTACGCCATGTTGGCACATTAGGTATCTGTGAAAGGGAACTTCACCTTCGACATGCAACAAAGATAAGTACTTACTTCAAGTTTTAACTTCATCTTCATCGGTTTTAACTTCTACATGCTTTTAATGATATTTAATAGGCAGCGTGAGATTACTTATTTGGGGCAAAAATCATTCTTCGCGGGATTTGTTATGTTGGGCTTTTGTCTGTCTAAGCCAACCTTACTAGAAAGTAGCTTTTCTTAAGCTATTTAAATGAGAAATCTTCTCACTACGTGGGATATTATCTAATACCCGCTGTCTATAAATCACCAAGCTAGTTCCTCCGCTGGATTAACTTTGGTCCCATTCTTCTATTAAGATCGTTCTGGAACCTTCCAGATCCTGTACTTTATCTACAAGTCCTGCCGTCATGTATTTTTCACTCACTTGTGAGAATACTAGTTAAAATTGAAGAATCTCACCTCTGAATTAAAGCTCAATAGCTAATTTTCTTCCACCGTTGGAATGTTCTATGGCGCATTTAATTGTAATCCTCAACTTTCTCAAGTAATAGACTTTCGCCTATCTAGTGCAACCAGTCCTTTTTCATCATTGCAATAACTTTCTTTGCCATAAACTTTCGTGTTACTACAGTGAATTTTTCATCTATTCAAAAGACTATAGTGAAAACTAGTGCTTGCCCAACTTTCCTACCGCGTCGCGATCGTCCGTTTACATTAAATAAGGCCATGAACATTTATCCTCAATCCCAATCGATCTTTCCTAAACCTTCTACTAACAAACCATATTAATAAAATTGAAACTCCGGATCATTTCCAATAAGGTGTCACTCTAACGAAGTGCCCTTCCATCTTGTTTGTTTATCATTAATTAATTTCTGTATAACTACGTGTTTTATACACGGTTCAAACTTACATTGTTTCTACCTTATAATCAGGGAAAACAATTCTTTCAACTCTTGAGTGAGTTATTTCTAGGTCTCACGAAATGGAAACTGCCCCATTTGGCTCGTGATTCCTACGTAAACATAGGAGGTCGAGAACCTTCCTTTTGATTTTCTCTTCAGGTTTCACAGTAAGTGACCTGCCCTTATTTTTATATTAACCAAAAGTAACTCAGCTTAAATATAAGAAGTTGTAGGAACTTCTATCTTATTCTTCATGTTTTTCTTATTGTTATTTTCGAAGTTGTAACTTTTTTCTAAAATAGTTACCTGGAAATTTCTTAAAGTACACTCCTTGTACTCAATTGAATGTTTAAACTTTAATCACTTCATTTGTCTTTTTTAAATCTTACAAAGATTTTAGTACATATATAGGGTTTGAAACCTAAAGAATTGTTAAGTGCATGGAGCAAACGTCAAATGTTTTCTGAGGTCTGTGACCCCAAAATTGTTAACCAAATTGAAAATATATATTTGTTAAAGTTATCAACTTCTTTGAATTGTTAAATAAATTAAGCGTTTCTTTTCGCTTTTTCATTTTTCTAGTACAACGGTTAGGCAAGATCCTGGCTTTCCTAACTCTTCCTCAGTTCATGCTCTCGTTAACACAGAATAAATCTGTTACTATTTGTCTTGCCAGACTATCACCCTTCCCCATAGTAGTCTTATGCATGCTTGGGAGGAAATACACTAAAGCCTTTCTCTGGCAAACCGCCCAAGTCTTAGCTGCGGTTCCCGTCAGCTTCGACCAGGTCCGTACCCACTTTAGGTATCAGAGAGCGGATTTGCAGTGGCAACCGCCTCTGAGTGCATTTAAAGTTAAATTTATAACTTTTGTGGGACTCTCATCCTATTTCTCTATCCTTTCTCTCCAGTCCGAAACCCACCCCCTTTTCTTAATCATCTTCCCTTGGTGGTTAGGTTATTCCTGAGCCAATAATCTACCCAAAGGGTAAGTGTCTCAAGCGATCACTACACGCACAATCACACTACACTCCCATCCCCCTGTGCTTGGACTGTAATAATTATCTATTTTTATTATCTGAACTGCTATTTGCCTGAGTACCTTAAACTCGAGGTACACATTAAATTTAAACATAATAGAAGTCACTGGTCTTTTCCTTTATTTAATTAGCTGATAAGATCCTACCCTCTTAGCTTCCCCCAGTAGGTAGGATCTTGAATTAGCACTATTACTTAATTGTTTCGTGACGTCTGCAGAGCGCCATAGCATAGCGCTGACCGTAGCAGGCTCTCTCTTAGTTCGACTGTTCACGACTTACAGCAGACCGCTTGGTACCGTTATCGCGCATTGAGTACCAATTAAACTACCCTTCTTTCCACACTCGTACCCTGAACTACCCCGCTAAGCAGTACATTGGGGAGTTCTCCCTGCAGATCGTACTGACGATCTCAAACCACTAGATAATCCATACCTCTTACAAGTAATTGCCAAGCTTTCCCCCTAATCACACTTATTTCATCCCTTTGGTTAATTCTTTGTACAGGCTACCCTCACAGGTACCTTACAGTATACTGCGAGCGTAGAGCTGTGTCAACTCCCACAAGTCTCACTGTGGCAACAGTGCACAGCTGGACGCGCGCTACTAGGCGAGCCCATGTTTACAGTTGTTTTGGGTCTGGTATATTGGACATATGGCACTCAGGATGGCTGGTTAGTGAACTCATGTCATAGACAAGGACTCTGATCAGGTTGCCTACACCCCTATGCAGGGGCTTAAAACTCCTCACAAACTTGGGGGGGGGGTCAAATTTATAAACTGCGGTTGCCTACATACCAGGGAGCTTTAAAGTTTGAAACAACACGGTACAATAGGCCTAACGCTACATTTATAAAAGTACGTTAATCTTATTCATTTTTCCTAATTAACCCTTCGGATGCCAAGCTAACTTGAATGAAATCACAAGTTTTTGATAAATGTTATATCCTACCTATAATTTTTAAGATGTTAATATTTGAATTTAGCAGGCAACTATAGTATATGAGATGCTAAATAATTAAAACAGTGTTTCATTTGTTTCATTAAAAGATGCCCGACTTCTATTTATAATTTGAAATGGACATTTTTCAAAGTCGTCCTTATGAGTCGAAAAAGAACTCTCACATGCTTCACTGAGCGATAAAACCTCATTCATTTCTCCATCGTTCAATTAGCTCCGAGTAAGAATGTAAACAAACATAGTTTCAAAAGAACACACGTTTCATACATCACGCTACCGTCGCCTCACTTTGCTACGTTGCTTAGTAACAATAGTACATTATAAGTACAGTATATTGAAATGAGTTTTTTATGTTTTAATTCATAAACAAAATAATATTATGTGTAACAAAATTCCGGGCGGAGGGATGCACCTGGACTCAGGCGCGGATCTAGAGTTTGGCTTTGGGGGGAGGAGGTCACAGAATCGAAATTGTTAAAAAAAATGGTATCACTAAAAACGCAATCACAAAATAACCAAACGTACAAAACCAGACCAATTTTTTTGCAAGCTACATGGATAGAAATTTGATGCGTTTAGCGCGCCAAAAATAATCGTACAAATTGCAAGGACGTGTTTTGCGAATTTTACATCGAGGTTCGAGAAAAGTATCAAGGTACGTTACAGTTTCGGCAAGTCGAGTTTGTAGCGACAAAGGGAGAAAGTCACAGCTTAAATTGCCAACCAAGTTTGCAGTTTGGACGTCGGCAAACATTTTTCGTGCGAAAAAAGCCCCAAATTCCTATCCGTGCATTGCTGCACATTCATCGTGACATCACTATAGACATCGATTCGGTAATCACAAGGTTTGGTAAACAAAATAGACGAGTTGATTTTGTTATATAAATAATCGTTTTTATAGAACAGGCATGAAGTTGTAAATATGTACAGTTGTAACAGAACATAATAATTGCAATAAAGATATTTTCAGTATCGAATAAAATGAAGAAAAAAACTGTTTTTCAGTTAAAATTCGCCAAGTTTTATTTGTCTGGTTATTGTGCTTTCGTTTTCCGAGTTTGCAAAAAAAAAAATGGTCTCCGTTTGGGGGGGGGGGGTCACATGACCCCCGTGACCCCCCCCCCCCCCTTGAATCCGCGCCTGCCTGGACTGCCATCGATCTTTGTTTGCAAACTCTTGAGCAAGCTGCGTGTCATTGAGCTTGTCAACCAATTCCGAGTAGGTGGCTAGTAGACAGCAATGAGCCCGTATTCCGTCTAATTTGTCACATGGTAGATCGGAGGTGGTTTCATCACCGAAAAACTTCTCTCTGCAGAACAGTTTGAAGCAGGAGGTACGCCGAGCAGATTCATGGTCATCACAGTGACAAAGTACGAACTTCACAAATTTAAACGAAGTAATCAACATAGACAGGAACTGATGAAATGCTGGAGCTCCACCGATTTGGATAAATACGGCACAAGCGTAGCATCAAATGTCGAACTTTAAAGTCACGTGCATCATTGCTTTTTAAACCTTGTCGGCGCAACGCAGGGAACATGCGTAGTGAGTGCTTAATAAGCGAGATGCCATGTTATTTTACCTTGTTTCTTTCAAAAAACGACGCGCGCGCTGTTATTTCCGGGCAGGTGAAATGATTTTGTGTATCCCTGTACCTTACCTCAGTTTTAAACCAGGGCTCAGAAATAATAGTTCGAAAATGTACCTATTCGGATCGTCGTGGTAAGTGGACAAAGCTCAAAGGGCCTCGGCTCTCGGCTCAGTTGGCGCCACGGAGGGAAACGGCAGAGAGGACAAAAATAGACTGTTCGGTAAAACAAAGAAATTACGACTAAGAAGGCAAGATGGTTTTTAAAGCCTAACGTAGTATTTAATCGTTAATTGAATTATTATTATTATTATTTATTTAAGCCCACTACGGAGCGCTTATGACTAGTTCTTCGATGCTCTTTTCCGTTCCCAATATCTCTTGAGCCCTGCTGATAATTTCTCCTTTCTCTCCTGCGAAAGGTGCTTCCGACATTTAGAGACTCTAGGTGGTGGGGTCCAAGATTCTACCATAGCACAAAATTTAGAACGATCTTCTACATCAAGGTCAGCAATTCCAGCCGAATCCAAGTCCTTTAGTACTTCATTAAGCCACAGGCTTCCAGTCTTGTAGCTTTTAAGCAAGGAGAAGATCTTCTTGGCAAGCCTGTTGCTGTTCATTCGTTGTCGGTGCCCATAGAACTTTAGCCTCCTACGTCGCATACTGGTATTGGCTGATTCTAACTGTCGAAACAGGTCAGAATTAGATTTCAAACGGTAAGTTCCATCTGGGAGCAATCTCGGGCCATGGATTTTCCTGAGGATACGTCTTTCGGCTTTCTCCAGGTCATCCATGGTGCCTTTTCTGTTCATCAAGAGGGTCTCTGCGGCATACAGAAACTGTGGTCTGACAGCAGTTCTGTAGTGACAGATCTTAGCTTTCCTCGAAATGCATTTCTTGTTGTACAAATTGTGGGATAGTTGGTATGCTGCGTTGAGTTTGGTACGCCTTGCTAAGATGGAGGTGCCATCTCTACCATTGGGGTGGACCCATTCACCAAGATAACGAAAGCGATTGACTCTTCCAATCGTTCCATGTATGGTCGTCAAAGGGGTGTTTCCGGAGTGCCGATTCTCAAAGTACTTGGTCTTATCGTAAGATATCTGTAATCCAGATTTCACCGCTATCTCCTTAGAGTTGTTGGCCAAGATTGCAATGTCATCTGCGAAGGCAAGGCACCTGATCTCGATTCTTCGGGTTCCAACTCCAATGGCAACTGGTTTGATTCCTAGATTCCTCAATGTGCCTTCCCAGGTTAATTGCATACTTTCTGGTTATTTTATTTTTTAAAGGGTAGGCTACTTAATTTTTTTTCATGCACCTAAAACTTGGGGGGGGAGGGGGGTCAATGCCCCCCTGCCCCTGTGCTTATGACACTCAGGATGCCTGGTTAGTGAACTCATGTCGTAGCCAAGGACACTGATCAGGTTGCCTACACCTCTTGTGGATATGACACTCTGGATGCCTGGTTAGTGATCCCTTGTCATAGCCAAGGATTCTGATCAGGGTGTCTACATACCTAGTGGATATGGCACACTGGATACCTGGTTAGTGATCCCTTGTCAAAACCAAGGACTCTGATAGGATCGTCTACGTCCCTAGTGGATATGGCACTCAGGATAGCTGCTTAGTGATTCCTACATGTAGAATTGAAATTGACTGCTGGAAGTTCTACTTTATATTTACAATAAATACGATATCACTGTATATATTGTTACGAATGCTAGACAGCTTCGTCGCTCCGCGCGTGGCTCAGGCCGCCCCAGGCTATCCTGACTGTGTGTTACCAGCGATTTGCGCAACATTGAAGACAGGCAGTACAAAAGAGACCGTCTCGAATATTCGTGGCCCTACTGGTGTAGGAATTCTCGAGAAGGTGTGAACCCTGGTCAATTCTGGAAACATCCATCGAGTCACCAGCCTCGCTATATAAAGTGGCCTCACCAGCTAGGGACGAACAGTGTTTTTGAGCGAGTGCGACAATAGCTGGTGACGTGACGTGCGAAATTACGAAACCCAAGTGAGGCTATTGCAGTGCGGTGAAGTGCTGTGTGGATTGTGAAACGCAGTGGACTGTTTTCCTAGCCTGCGGACGGCGAGACAGTGTACATTCAGAACAAGTGAGTATGGCTTGCTTACTTGAGGGAGAGTGCCGTTACTTTTAGTCGAGGACACCGGACTCATTCGTGAGAGGTTTAACTGCAAGGCCGAGTGAAAAGGAGGTGAGTGAACTCCATAAGAGAGGAACCTGACTGACACTGCCCATTGGTTTCCAAGTGTTTATGGTGTACTGTAACTTATTTCTGACCTGCAATAAACCTAACATTTCTTTAAAGGAATAATTGTGTTGTGCTTTACCCACCGTAATCCAGTTAACAAACTTACCACTAGGGGCAACACGTAACAACTGGTGTCAGAAGCCGGATTACGAACCCAAGCACAACACCTGAAAGTCCTAGTTTCAAAACCCGTGCAGGTCATTTTACCAAAGTTCACTAATTCTCCTATAAGTGCATGCCCTTCACAAGACAAACAGTTAAAATGGAGGCACAATTACAACTACTGCTAGAAAAGTTAAGTGGCATGGAATGCAAATTAGAAGAAGGCCAGAAGAATTTCACCAAGGACCTAACTGCCAAATTAGAAGACGGCCAGAAGAATTTAACCAAGGACCTAACTGCCAAATTAGAAGACGGCCAGAAGAAGATGGAAGACGGTCAAAATAAGTTAGCACAGGACCTGAAGAAATTGGAACAGGGTCTGCGGGAGGAAGTCAACACCATCTGCCTGGGCCTTCGTGAGGAAGTCACGGCAGTGGAAAAGAAGTTCGACCCCTTACAGGAGGAATTCCCCGAGCTGCGCTGACGCCCAATGACGGGGGTGGAAGAGAGATTCAACGCTCTACAAAAGGAATTTGATGAGCTGCGCCAACGCCAGCCGACGGAGGTGGATGAGAGAATGAAAGCTCTACATGAGGAAGTTGCCGAGCAGCGCCGACGCCCGCCGACGGGGGTGGATGAGAGACTCAAAGCTCTACAAGAGGAAGTTGCCGAGCTGCGCCGACGCCCGCCCACAGTTACACCGGGAATATCAGGAACGGGACAGAGCAGAGTGACGCCCCCAACCTTCGACGGAAAGGTCCCGTGGAGCACCTAATTACGTCAGTTCGAGGCAGCCTGTTCCATAAACCACTGGAACAGCACGGAAGAGGCTACAGCTCTTATTTTAGCGCTGAGAGGGGATGCCCTTAACGTCCTTCAGGCCATCCCGACTGGATCCCAGGACGGCGCTTCACAAATCGCCCATATGGAGTCCCGATATGGAGATAGCCATCTTCAGCAGGCCTACCAGATGCAGCTCCGGACCCGGGTACAAAAGAACGCGGAAATCCTGCAGGAGTTCGAAATGGACATCGCACGCCTCGTAAGGCTCGCCTATCCAACAGCGCCGGCAAACTTTTTGGAGCAGATTGCGACGCAAACCTTCATTGACGGACGACGGGACTCGGATACTCAACTGGTACTGCGCGCAATAAGACACTTGCAGAAGCGCTGAGCCACGCACTTGAGTTCGAGACGGCAAGGCAGGTATCTAGAATGCACGCGCGGGTGCGTCAAGTGGACCTCGACGAACCAGCCAAAGCCAACGAGACCAAGTCCCTGGCCGATGAACTGATGGAGGCACTAGGCCGGTTCTTCAAGAGTCGCAGCACCACCAACAACGACGTAGCCGGAAGACACCCGGAGAGGCGGCCCGGAAGAGGACTACCGACCTGCTGGACCTGCCGTAAGAAGGGCCACCTGAGCAAGGACTGCGGTGTTCGCCGCCGCCAAGGGTTTCCGTCGGGAAAGTCAGTCATAGGGAAACCGTGTGGCCCAGGAAAACGAGTACCAGCCAGCCTTGGGGGGCAAAGGTCGGCTTGTGACAGTCGTCAAGCCCCGGCAGTTCACGTTCGTGTGACGAAGTTACGGAGGGACAATAGCAGCCTGATGGTCGACGGAGTCGTCAACGGAGTGAGCTGGCCCATGCTGATCGACACGGGAGCGTCGAGGACCATCGTCAATCCCACCGTGATCCCGAAGTGGAGAGTACAAGCCACACAAAGGAACCTCCAGTTAATAACCGCGACAGGAGAGACCGCACCGGTACATGGCGAAGCATCACTGGAGTTCGTCATTAGTCGGCGGGCGGTGAAGCATCCAGTACTCGTGGCTGATGTAGCAAACGATGTGATCATCGGACTGGACTTCCTGGACCAGAACAACATCATCTTGGACCTGAGCACCAACACTCTCCGCTACGGATGTAAAAAACTTGCTTTGCAACCAGCACACGAGGCCGTCACCGCACGCCCAGAAAGGCTGAGAGAGGACGTCATCGTTCCCGCTAGGACGGATATAAGCGCTGCCGTAATTGTCGACGGAACTGCTGAGGGAGTGGCGGCTGTTATCGAGCCAAAATATGAGGACATCCAGACAAAAGAATTACTAATTGCCAAGACCCTGATCAACATGACGCCTCGGCCGTACGTCCGCCTGCCAACCTGAACGACTACGACACCAACCCAGGAGTCAGCGAGCCCGTTACCTGGATTTCCCGCATCACAGACACGACGGACGGACACCTGAGGACCGATAACCGAATAAGACGCGCCCTGCCAGAAGAACTACAGAAGCTGTACCAAGGATCCCAGGACCATCTAGACGAGGAACAATCACGCCAACTTCGGGACCTGCTACGCGAATTCCAGGATGTCTTCTCCGTGGGGAGCAAAGACATCGGCAGGACAAGCTTGGTCACGAACAGAATCGAAGTTGGGGGCAGCGCACCGATTAGGGCCCCATTCCGACGAGTCCCGCTCGCCAAGCAAGCTGACGTCGACCGGATGGTGGAAGATATGAAGGAGCAGGGGGGTGATCGAGCCATCACATAGTCCTTGGAGCTCTCCGGTCGTGCTAGTGAAGAAGAAGGACGGCTCCACCAGGTTCTGCGTGGACTACAGGCGGGTGAACGACGTCACGAAGGACAGCTATCCTCTACCCCGGATCGACGACACGCTGGACACCAAATCAGGATCAAGATGGTTCTCCACCTTAGATTTGAAGAGTGGCTACTGGCAGGTGGAGGTCAACCCTATGGACCGCGAGAAAACGGCGTTCTCTGTGGGCAGCGAACTCTGGCAGTTCACCGTCACGCCGTTCGGGTTGTGTAACGCCCCTGCGACCTTCGAAAGTCTAATGGATTCCATTCTGAGGGGACTACACTGGAAGAACTGCCTGGTCTACCTAGACGACGTCATCGTTCTGGGGAGAAGCTTCGAGGAGCACTACAGCAACCTGAAGGGGATCTTGATGAAGCTACGGGCTGCCCAGCTGATGCTGAGTCCCAAGAAGTGTCAGCTCTTCTAGAAGCAGGTCCAGTACCTTGGGCATATCGTCTCCGAGGAAGGGATGTGCCCCGACCCAGAGAAGACCGCAGCTGAGAGGGAGTGGCCAGTTCCGAAGGACAAGTTCCAAATACGAAGCTTCCTGGGACTCTGCACATATTACCGTCGCTTCGTGAGAGGATTCGCCGACATCGCCAAACCACTGCATCTGCTGACCGAGAAGGAGCAACTCTTCACGTGGACAACGGAATGCCACAAAGCCTTCGAACAACTCAAGCAAGCTCTGTGCACCACACCTATTCTGGCCTACCCCAGACCTGGAATGAGGTTCATTGTCGATACCGATGCCATCGACTTTGGTATAGGGGGAATCCTGTCGCAAGTTGTGGACGACGAGAAGAGAGTAGTGGCCTACTTCAGCAAAGCCTTGTCAAAGCCAGAGAGGAACTAATGCGTCACCAGGAAGGAACTGCTCGCCATCGTGAAGACCATTGAACACTTCCACAAGTACCTGTACGGGCAAGAATTTCTCATCAGGACCGACCATGCATCCCTGCGGTGGTTCCTGAACTTCAAACAGCCCGAGGGTCAACTCGCGCGGTGGATAGAGAGGCTTCAACAGTACAACTTTGAGATCCAGCACAGGAAAGGCCAACTGCATTCTAACGCCGACGCCCTGTCACGAAGACCGTGCCCCGAAGACTGCACCTTCTGTGCTGGAAGGGAGGAGAACACCGGGATCAGTGCCGAAGGACTACCGTGAAACTTCAAGGGAGCTGGAGCCGCGAATCTTTCACGCGGGCACAAGCAGAAGAAGATGACCTGGGACTGATAGACGAATGGAAGAGGGCCTGTGTTCCCAAACCCGGGTGGATAATTGTGAGCGACTGCAGTCCAAAGTTCAAGTCCTACTGGGCGCAGTGGGACTCGCTGATTGTAAGGGATGGCCTCATCTGCCGTACCTGGGAGAGCACCGGCGGGAAGACATCTCGGGAACAAGTCGTCGTTCCAAAGGCTATGACGGAGGAAGTCCTGAAGGAAGTCCATGGAGGATCATCTGGTGGACACCTAGGGATAAAGAAGACCCTGGAGAAGCTGAGCGAGCGGTTCTACTGGATCGGATGCCGAGCAGACGTGGAGAACCACTGCGCGAGCTGCCACGATTGCGCAGTCAGCAAGGGCCCAGGACGAAGACGACGGGGCCCACTGAAGACCTACAACGTGGGCGGCCCCATGGAGAGAGTGGCCATCGATGTTGCTGGGCCATTCACGTTGAGCGATGTATGGAACCGCTACATATTGGTCGTCAGCGACTACTTCACCAAATGACCAGAGGCATATGCACTCCCTAGCTAAGAAGCCGCGACGGTCGCAGAGACCCTGGTGAAGGAATTCGTCAGCCGGTACGGAGTACCCTTGGAGCTGCACACCGACCAAGGGAGGAACTTCGAGTCGGAGGTGTTCCAGAACTTATGCCAGCTGCTGGGAATCCGGAAGATAAGGACGACGCCGCTACACCCCCAGTCCGACGGAATGGTGGAGCGATTCAATCGCACCATCGAGAACAATCTCCGGATAGAAGTCAGCGAACACCAGAGGGATTGGGACAGACACCTTCCACTATTTCTCCTGGCCTACCGCGCCGCCGTGCATGAAGCCACCAGGTGCACGCCAGCCCGGGCCATGTTTGGGTGGGAACTCCGTCTACCTGTCGACCTTGCCTTTCGGCCGACCTGGGAACGATCCGGTCCCGGTAAGCCAGTATTGTCAAGAACTGGTCGACCGACTGGAGGACGTGCACGCGTTCGCAAGGAGGAGACTGCGGATCGAGACCGACCGAATGAAGACCCGGTACGACCAGCAGACGGATGCCGGCGGATTCCACGAGGAAGACCTGGTCTGGCACATCAACCCATTACGAAAGAAAGGCTAGTCACCGAAACTGCAGAAGTCCTGGGAGGGCCCGTACCGATTCGTGAAACGGATCAACGATGTCGTCTACAGGATCCAGCGGAGCCCGAGAATGAAGATGAAGATCGTGCAACGAGATCGCCTGGCAGCCTACGGAGGGACACAGACGGACCAATGACTGATCGGGACGATCAGCCTTTTTAGGAAGGGGGTGGTGTTACGAATGCTAGACAGTTTCGTCGCCCCGCGCGTGATTCAGGCCGCCCCAGGCTATCCTGACTGTGTGTTACCAGCAATTTGCGCAACATTGAAGACCGGCAGTACAAATGAGACCGCCTTGATTATTCGTGGCCCTACTGATGTTGGAATTCTCGAGAAGGTGTGAACCCTGGTCAATTCTGGAAACATCCATCGAGTCACCAGCCTCGCTATATAAAGCGGCCTCACCAACGAGGGACGAACAGTGTTTTTGAGCGAGTTCGACAATAGTTGGTGACGTGACGTGCGAAATTACGAAACCCAAGTGAGGCTATTGCAGTGCGGTGAACTGCTGTGTGGATTGCGAAACGCAGTGGACTGTTTTCCTAGCCTGCGTACGGCGAGACAGTGTACATTCAGAACAAGTGAGTATGGCTTGTTTACTTGAGGGAAAGTGCCGTTACTTTTAGTCGAGGACACCGGACTCATTCGTGAGAGGATTAACTGCAAGGCCGAGTGAAAAGGAGGTGATTGAACTCCATAAGGGAGGAACCTGAGACTGCCCTTTGGTTTCTAAGTGTCTATGGTGTACTGTAACTTATTTCCGACCTGCAATAAACCTAACATTTATTTAAAGGAATAATTGTGTTGTGCTTTACCCACCGTAATCCAGTTAACGAACTTGCCACTAGGGGCAACACGAAACAATATTAACTTCCAAATTTATTCCTTACCTCTGTAAGCGAATATCAGGTCTCTTTTTATCCCAACGATTTGTACATCCGACTGCGGCACAAGATATGGCCATTTTCGATAAAATACCGCCCCCCTTACACGTTTCACATTACATAGTGTCGATCGGCTGACGGATAACAGAGCTATCAGCAACTCCAGGTGAATGAAGGCGATCATCCAGGACACACCTTTTCGTGCATCCGATGCGACGAGTATGACACCCAGGATAATATCATCATCATCGGCTTTAACTCGAATCCGAGTATAAATCTTCTTCCTTCAGTCCAGTTTGTGAATGAGTTTACGGTGACTAAAGAGTCCAATTCTGGCATGGAACAAGCGTCCACACAAGTCACATAGTATTGCAGGAGGAGGACGTGGTTGGGCTGCTCGAAGTTTCCTAGCTTGACGCTTGGCCTCTTCATGTGTGCGTGGATCCCTTTCAAACGTCTTTACAGTATCTGAGATGGTACGGCGCCAAGTTGAGCGGTCTTCAGCCAGCATGTCCCAGGTTTGTGAATCAAGATCTGTCAATTTCAGGGTCTGCTTAAATTGGTCCTTGTAGCGCCTCTTAGGACCACCATGAGGTCTGGTGCCACAGCATAACTCACCATATAGCATTTGACGAGGTAATCTCACATCATCCATCCGATGGACATGACCAATCCATCTAAATTGGTGACCTATTATGGATGATTCTATGCTGTTGATTTGAGCCTTTTCCAGAACAGCAATATTGGTAATGCGGTCTTCCCATTTAATCCTCAGGATTGATCGAAGTTTTTGTAGGTGGAAACGCTCAAGCTTCCTAAGATCACGTCGGTAAAGGGTCCACGTTTCACAGCCATACAACAATGTAGAAATGATTACTGCTTTGTACACCATAAGCTTTGTACTCATGGACAGATCTTTATTCGTGAAGACCCGGTGCGCTAATCGTCCATGTGCTGCGTGGGCTGCGCCAATTCTCTTATCCACATCCTGCTCACAGGTACAGCTCACAGAAATGGTACTGCCCAGGTACGAGAAATGGTCTACCTGCTCTAATGGCAAATTCGAGATGGTGATATTGAACTGAGAAAGAGGTGTGCCTTGTGAAGGGCGTGCCAAGACTTTAGTCTTATTGACATTTATGGTAAGACCAAAGCGATCACATGCACTTTTGTAACAATTAACTGACTCTTGCAGCTCTTCTGGTGTGAGAGTTGGTGACGCAGCATCATCAGCATACAACATGTTAGTAACCTTAGTACCTGAGTTTTCCTCAAGGAGCGGAGACGAGTTAGGTTGAAAAGCCCTCCATCAAAACGATACTTGACCTCCACACCTGGGATGTTTGTGAGTGAATCATAAAGCATTGCAGCCAAGTACAGCGCAAAAAGCGTTGGAGCCAGTACACATCCTTGTTTCAGTCCATGGGTAGTGGGAAATTCGTCTGACAACTTATTCTGATGGCAAACCTGACCTGTCATGCCATCATGGAGAGACTTGATTAGATCTACAAAACGCTGAGGGCAACCAAACCGCTTCAGCACTGCCCACATCTTGGAACCGAATCAAATGCCTTTTCCAAGTCATAAAAGACGAAGAAGAGTGGATTCTGTTGTTCTCTACATTTTTCTTGTAGCTGTCTCACACAGAAAATCAAGTCAATTGTGCTTCTGGAAGTTCTAAATCCGCATTGTGACTCTGGGAGGATCCTCTCAGAGATAACCTTGAGGCGGTTAAGTAGAATTCTTGCAAGAATCTTCCCCACAATTGATAGCAGTGATATACCACTGTAGTTGCCACAAACACTGCGATCACCCTTTTTAAAGATAGTGACGATAGTGGTATTCTTTAGGTCTCCAGGTACCTTTCTTGATTCCCATATTCTGAGGATAAGGAGGAAAATTCGTGTTTTGAGGGAATGACCTCCGGCTTGAATTAGTTCCAGAGGGATGTTATCTGGGCCAGGTGCTTTTCTGGGTTTCAATTGGGTGAGAGCTGCACTGAATTCAAGATAAGTAGGAGGTACTGCCAACCACAGTTGTTCAGGTTGTTGCGGCACATCACAGAGGATGTCTTCAGCTTCTGATGGACGATTTAGGAGATTGGAGAAGTGCTCCTTCCAGCGTTCCAAGATTTCTTGACTATCAGTAAAGGTAGTAGAATTATCAGCGCTTTCCAGTGTACCTGATGATGAGCGAGATGGTCCATATATTTCCTTGAGTACGGCATAGAAGTTCCTCAAGTCTCGAACATCCGATAGTCTCTGCAGTTCCTGAGCCTTCTGTTGCCACCAAGTATTTTTAATCTGCCTTATCTGCGTCTAGCATTTGCCCTTTAGTTCCAGTAGTTTATGTATCTTTGTGTTGGAAGTTGGGTCTTGAAGATGGGCAAGATAGGCATTCCTTTTGGCATTCATGAGAGACAGAATTTCCTCATTGTTGTCATCAAACCAGTCTTGTCTTTTCCGCACTATAAAACCAATGGTTTCCTCAGCTGACTGTGTGATATTCTTCTGTAATGTGGCCCATTCTTGTTGAATATCATTTGTTACTGTGTTTTCTGATAACTGGGTGACGATCCTGTTTCCAAAATGTTTGTACATGGATTCATCCTGAAGTTTGGATGTATTAAACTTCTTTCTTGGCAAAATTTTTGATGTTCGTAGGTGGATTAGGTCTGATGGATATCCTGAGCTTGCATATAAGAAGTTTATGATCTGTCCAACAATCGTCTATATTCCTTGCTGTTCTGGTAATAAGAGTGTCCTTCTTATCACATTGCCGGGTAATTATATAATCAAGAATGTGCCAATATTTGGAACGAGGATGCATCCACGTGGTTTTGAAGCGGTCAGGTAGCCGGAACTGCGTGTTGGTAATGAAAAGTTCGTGTTCTGCACAAAGACCAAGAAGCAACTGTCCATTGGGATTACATTTTCCGAGTCCCTGTTTGCCCATCACATTATTCCATAGCCTGTGATCTTTCCCAACTCTGGCATTGAAGCCACCCAGGAGCAAGAGTTTATCTGCAGATGGTACCTTGGAGATGATTTCACTTAGCTGATTATAGAACTGAGCCTTTACTACATCATCAGAATCTAAGGTAGAAGCATAGGCAGAGATGAGTGTCATAAAGGAACCTCCTGAGAGTGGTATGCGGAGATTCATGAGTCTTTCGCTGATTGCAATGGGCGTAAGTTGGTGATAATTTACCAGTTTGGTCTTCACAGCGAAACCCACACCATGAATACGACATTCACCCTCCTCCTTTCCTTTCCAGAAGATGGTATATCCTGTTCCAGATTCAGTAATCTTGCCTTCAGAAGACAGCCTAGTTTCACTGAGAGCAGCAATGTCAACGTTGAGTCTTGATAACTCATGGGTTACGAGAGCTGACCTTCTCTCAGGTCTACCGTTATTGTCCAAATCAAGCAAGGTTCTGATGTTCCATGATCCAATAATCAATTTGTGATTCTTTACTGTTTTTGAGTTTCGAACGCATGAGGGGTGACCTGCTGAGTGCGGTTGCACAGCCGGACCAAGATTGTGACTTCCGATGTTTAGCCCACCTTTTCTAGGGCCTTCCCCATGTGGGGTGGGCAGCGGTGATCCTAAATAGGCCTGCCCAAACACAGATTCAGGACCGAATTCATGAGTAGTCGCAGAGTCACCGGAAGACGACCATCACACATCTGCTGCCAACGTGCAGGTCCGAACTAGGGGCTTCAGTTACACCCATAACCTGCCCCCACCGTCCATATCCCATCGCCGCTGGACTTCGAAAAGTGACGTTCGGAAGAAGTGCCACTGGCGTGAATTTGTTTAGGGTGGATCTCAGCTTGCCAGGACGAGACCCACACACTAAGATCTCTGAGCCTTATCCTGCGGCTCACAAATAATTAGACATGCAGTACCGAACCCAGAGACTGCAACGAGCTGCCGCATACTCAAGTACTACTGAGGTGCGTCTTTACAGCCAGTCCGTCTGGCGTGGCCTCTTCCGACTCTATGACCGTTGGGAGCCATGAAAGTGATTGGCTCCTCCTCCGCTCATTTTGCCGCTGGGCCAAAACCTGCCGATCATAACTATGGAGAATAGTTTGCCCTATTAAACCTGAGCAATAGGCTGCCCCTTCCGCCAACCACACTCTGCCAGAATTCACCTCTCTCATTGCAGGTACCGTTGAGGACTTCACCGTAACCCTGGCAAGGGACACTAACAAGGTACTACCAGTCGGGCCAGCTGGACAAGGGATTTTTAAAGAGGTGTTACTCCTCCATCACTCCCTACTTGATCATACTATATATATACATACTGTAACAATGTAGTGCCTATAATATATAAAATATCACCACTGGTCCATGTACTGTATTAGAGTAGTACTGTATAACATTACACTACGTGCTATTGCACCACACTGTGTCACTCCACTAGTAGTAATACCTACACTGTATAACATTACACTAGTTGCTATTGCACCACAATGTGTCACTCCACTAGTAGTAATACCAACACTGTATAACTTTACACTATGTGCTATCGCACCACATTGCCCCACTCCACTAGTAGTAATACCAACACTGTATAACATTAAACTAAGTGCTATTGCACCACACTGTGTCACTCCACTAGTAGTAATACCAACACTGTATAATATTAAACTATGTGCTATTGCACCAATCTGTGTCACTCCACTAGTAGTAATACCAACACTGTATAACATTACACTATGTGCTAAGGCACCACACTGCCCCACTCCACTATTAGTAATACCAACAGTGTATAACAATACACTATGTGCAATTGCACCGCACTGCCCCACTCCACTAGTAGTAATACCTACACAGTACAACATTACACTATCTGCTATTGCACCACACTGCCCAACTCCACTAGTAGTAATACCAACACTGTATAACACAAAAATATGTGCTATTGCACCAATCTGTGTCACTCCACTAGTAGTAATACCAACACTGTATAGCATTACACTATGTGCTATTGCACCACACTGCCCCACTCCACTAGCGGTAATACCAACACCGTATAACATTACACTATGTGCTATTGCACCACACTGCCCCACTCCACAGGTAGTAATACCTACACTGTATAACATTACACTATGTGCTATTGCACCACTCTGCCCCACTCCACTAGTAGTAATACCTACACTGTAAAACACTACACTATGTGCTATTGCAACACACTGTGTCACTCCTTTAGTAGTAATACCTATACTGTACAGAATTACACTATGTGCTATTGCACCACACTGTGTCACTCCACTGGTAGTAATACCACCACTGTAAAACATTACACTATGTGCTATGGCACCACACTGTGTCACTCAACTAGTAGTAATACCTACACTGTATAACATTACACCATGTGCTATGGCACCACACTGCCCCACTCCACTAGTAGTAACACCAACACTGTATAACATTAAACTATGCACTATTGCACCATACTGTGTCACTCCTCTAGTAGTAATACCAACACTGTATAACATTACACTATGTGCTATTGCACCACACTGTGTCACTCCACTAGTAGTAATACCTACATTGTATAACATTACACTAGGTGCTATTGCACCACACTGTGTCACTCCACTAGTAGTAATACCAACATTGTATAAATTTACACTATGTGCTATTGCACCACACTGCCCCACTCCGCTATTAGTAATACCTACACTGTATAACATTACACTATGTGCTATGGCTCCACACTGCCCCACTCCACTAGTAGTAATACCTACACTGTATAACATTACACTATGTGCAATGGCACCACACTGCCCCACTCCACTATTAGTAATACCAACACTGTATAACATTACATTATGTGCTATTGCACCGCACTGTGTCACTCCATTAGAAATATACGAACACTGTATAACATTACACTAGGTACTATTGCACCACACTGTGTCACTCCAGTAGTAGTAATACCTACACTGTATAACATTACACTACGTGCTATTGCACCACGCTGCCCTACTCCACTAGTAGTAATACTTACACTGTATAACAAAACATTAGGTGCTATTGCACCACACTGTTTCACTCCACTAGTAGTACCTACACTGTATAACATTACACTATATGCTATTGCACCACACTGCCCCACTCCACTAGTAGTAATACTGGAGTTAAATTATACAATAAACTACCCCAGTATATAAAACTGGCCCCAAAAATAAAAACCTTTGATAGAATGTTGAAAGCTTATCTGCAGTGCCATTGTTTTTACTCAGTAGTTGAATATTTTAGCGTATAGGAGTGATGGAATCTATAACTATATTTTACTTTTTTAATTTAATTTTAATACCTAGCTGTATGTTGTTGTATTTATAGAATTAAGTTTTCATATTATGATAATAGAGTGAGGTGTAAATAGTTGTGCAATAAGATTGTATCTATTAAGATTTGCTATTATAATAAGTTATAAATAGTTATAATCTTAGTAATATATACCTGTTAGTTCTTTTATTTTATGCATGTAAATTCTGACGTGTCCTATATCAAAAATGTATTGAATGCATGTATTTGATCAAATGGAATTAATAAAAATCTATCTATCTATACCAACACTGTATAACATTACACTATGTGCTAAGGCACCACACTGCCCCACTCCACTATTAGTAATACCAACAGTGTATAACAATACACTATGTGCAATTGCACCACACTGCCCCACTCCACTAGTAGTAATACCAACACAGTACAACATTACACTATCTGCTATTGCACCACACTGCCCAACTCCACTAGTAGTAATACCAACACTGTATAACACAAAAATATGGGCTATTGCACCAATCTGTGTCACTCCACTAGTAGTAATACCAACACTGTATAGCATTACACTATGTGCTATTGCACCACACTGCCCCACTCCACTAGCGGTAATACCAACACTGTATAACATTGCACTATGTGCTATTGCACCACACTGCCCCACTCCACAGGTAGTAATACCTACACTGTATAACATTACACTATGTGCTATTGCACCACTCTGCCCCACTCCACTAGTAGTAATACCTACACTGTAAAACACTACACTATGTGCTATTGCAACACACTGTGTCACTCCTTTAGTAGTAATACCTATACTGTACAGAATTACACTATGTGCTATTGCACCACACTGTGTCACTCCACTGGTAGTAATACCACCACTGTATAACATTACACTATGTGCTATGGCACCACACTGTGTCACTCAACTAGTAGTAATACCTACACTGTATAACATTACACCATGTGCTATGGCACCACACTGCCCCACTCCACTAGTAGTAACACCAACACTGTATAACATTACACTATGCACTATTGCACCATACTGTGTCACTCCTCTAGTAGTAATACCAACACTGTATAACATTACACTATGTGCTATTGCACCACACTGTGTCACTCCACTATTAGTAATACCTACATTGTATAACATTACACTAGGTGCTATTGCACCACACTGTGTCACTCCACTAGTAGTAATACCAACATTGTATAAATATACACTATGTGCTATTGCACCACACTGCCCCACTCCGCTATTAGTAATACCTACACTGTATAACATTACACTATGTGCTATGGCACCACACTGCCCCACTCCACTAGTAGTAATACCTACACTGTATAACATTACACTATGTGCTATGGCACCACACTGCCCCACTCCACTATTAGTAATACCAACACTGTATAACAATTCATTATGTGCTATTGCACCGCACTGTGTCACTCCATTAGAAATATACGAACACTGTATAACATTACACTAGGTACTATTGCACCACACTGTGTCACTCCAGTAGTAATACCTACACTGTATAACATTACACTACGTGCTATTGCACCACGCTGCCCTACTCCACTAGTAGTAATACTTACACTGTATAACATTACACTATGTGCTATTGCACCACACTGCCCCACTCCAATAGTAGTAATACCAACACTGTATAACATTACACTATGTGCTATGGCACCACACTCTGTCACTCCACGAGTAGTAATATCTACACTGTATAACATTACACTATGTGCTATGGCACCACACTCTGTCACTCCACGAGTAGTAATATCTACACTGTATAACATTACACTACGTGCTATTGCACCACACTGCCCCACTCCACTAGTAGTAATACCAACACTGTATAAGTTTACACTATGTCCTATGGCACCACACTGTGTCACTCCACTAGTAGTAATACCTACACTGTATAACATTACACTATGTGCTATTGCACCACACTGTGTCACTCCACTAGTAGTAATACCAACACTGTATAACATCACACTATGTGTTATTGCACCACACTGCCCCACTCCACTAGTAGTAATACCTACACTGTATAACATTACACTATGTGCTATTGCACCACGCTGTGTCACTCCACTAGTAGTAATACCTACACTGTATAACATTACACTATGTGCTATTGCACCACACTGACCCACTCCACTAGTAGTAATACCAACATTGTTTAACATTACACTATGTGCTATTGCACCACACTGTGTCACTCCACTAGTAGTAATACCTACACTGTAGAACATTACACTAGGTGCTATTGCAGCACACTGTGTCACTCCACTAGTAGTAACACCAACACTGTATAACATTAAACTATGAGCTATGGCACCACACTGCCGCACTCCACTAGTAGTAATACCTACACTGTATAGCATTACACTATGTGCTATTGCACCACACTGCCCCACTCCACTAGTAGTAATACCTACACTGTATAACATTACACTATGTGCTATGGCACCACACTGCCCCACTCCACTATTAGTAATACCTATACTGTATAACATTACACTATGTGCTATTGCACCACACTGCGTCACTCCACTAGTAGTAATACCTACACTGTATAACATTACACTATGTGCTATGGCACCACACTGCCCCACTCCACTAGTAGTAATACCTATACTGTATAACATTACACTATGTGCTATTGCACCACACTGCCCCACTCCACTAGTAGTAATATCTATACTGTATAACATTACACTATGTGCTATTGCACCACACTGTGTCACTCCACTAGTAGTAGTACCTACACTGTATAACATTACACTATGTGCTATGGTACCACACTGCCCCACTCCACTAGCAGTAATACCTATACTGTATAACATTACACTATGTGCTATTGCACCACACTGTGTCACTCCACTAGTAGTAATACCTATTCTGTATAACATTACACTATTTGCTATTGCACCACACTGTGTCACTCCACTGGTAGTAATACCTACACTGTATAACATTTCACTAGGTGCTATTGCACCGTGGGCCGATAACCTAGATGTTAGGCCCCTTAAAACAACAATTATCATCATCATCATCAGCTATTGCACCACACTGTGTCACTCCACTAGTAGTAATACCAACACTGTATAACATTACACTATGTGTTATTGCACCACACTGCCCCACTCCACTAGTAGTAATACCTACACTGTATAGCATTACACTATGTGCTATTGCACCACACTGCCCCACTCCACTAGTAGTAATACCTACACTGTATAGCATTACACTATGTGCTATGGCACCACACTGCCCCACTCCACTATTAGTAATACCTATACTGTATAACATTACACTATGTGCTATTGCACCACACTGTGTCACTCCACTAGTAGTAATACCTACACTGTATAACATTACACTATGTGCTATGGCACCACACTGCCGCACTCCACTAGTAGTAATACCTATACTGTATAACATTACACTATGTGCTATTGCATCACACTGTGTCACTCCACTAGTAGTAATACCTATACTGTATAACATTACACTATGTGCTATTGCACCACACTGTGTCACTCCACTAGTAGTAATACCTACACTGTATAACATTACACTATGTGCTATGGTACCACACTGCCCCACTCCACTAGCAGTAATACCTATACTGTATAACATTACACTATGTGCTATTGCACCACACTGTGTCACTCCACTAGTAGTAATACCTACACTGTATAATATTAAACTATGTGCTATGGCACCACACTGCCCCACTCCACTACTAGTAATACCTATTCTGTATAACATTACACTATTTGCTATTGCACCACACTGTGTCACTCCACTGGTAGTAATACCTACACTGTATAACATTTCACTAGGTGCTATTGCACCATGGGCCGATAACCTAGATGTTAGGCCCCTTAAAACAACAATTATCATCATCATCATCAGCTATTTCACCACACTGTGTCACTCCACTAGTAGTAATACCAACACTGTATAACATTACACTATGTGCTATTGCACCACACTGTGTCACTCCACTAGTAGTAATACCTACACTGTATAACATTACACTAGGTGCTATTGCACCACACTGTGTCACTCCACTAGTAGTAATACCAACACTGTATAAAATTACACTATGTGCTATGGCACCACACTGCCCCACTCCACTAGTAGTAATACCTATACTGTATAACATTACACTATGTGCTATTGCACCACACTGTGTCACTCCACTAGTAGTAATACCTACACTGTATAACATTACACTATGTGCTATGGTACCACACTGCCCCACTCCACTAGCAGTAATACCTACACTGTATAACATTACACTATGTGCTATGGCAATTCACTGCCCCACTCCACTACTAGTAATACCTACTCTGTATAACATTACACTATGTGCTATGGCACCACACTGCCCCACTCCACTAGTAGTAATACCAACACAGTATAACATAACACTATGTGCTATTGCACCACATTGCCCCACTCCACTAGTAGTAATATCTACACTGTATAACATTACACTAGGTGCTATTGCACCACACTGTGTCACTCCACTAGTAGTAATACCAACACTGTAAAACATTACACTATGTGCTATTGCACCACACTGCCCCACCCCACTAGTAGTAATACCTACACTGTATAACATTACACTAGGTGCTATTGCACCACACTGCCCCACTCCACTAGTAGTGATACATACACTGTATAACATTACCCTATGTGCTATTGCACCACACTGCCCCACTCCAGTAGTAGTAATACCAACACTGTGTAACATTACACTATGTGCTATTGCACCACACTGCCCCACTCCACTAGTAGTAATACCTACACTGTATAACATTACACTATGTGCTATGGCACCACACTGCCCCACTCCACTAGTAGTAATACCTACACTGTATATCATTACACTATGTGCTATGGCACCACACTGCCCCACTCCACTAGTAGTAATACCAACACTGTATAGCATTACACTATGTGCTATTGCACCACACTGTGTCACTCCACTAGTAGTAATACCTACACTGTATAACAATAAACTAGGTGCTATTGCAGCACACAGTGTCACTCCACTAGTAGTAATACCAACACTCTATAGCATTACACTATGTGCTATTGCACCACACTGCCCCACTCCACTAGTAGTGATACCTACACTGTATAACATTACATTATGTGCTAATGCACCACACTGTGTCACTCCACTAGTAGTAATACCTACACTGTATAACATTACACTATGTGCTATTGCACCACACTGTGTCACTCCACTAGTAGTAATACCAACACTGTATAACATTACACTGGGTGCTATTTCACCATACTGTGTCACTCCACTAGTAGTAATACCAACACTGTATAACATTACACTATGTGCTATGGCACCACACTGTGTCACTCCACTAGTAGTAATACCAACACTGTATAACATCAAACTGGGTGCTATTTCACCATACTGTGTCACTCCACTAGTAGTAATACCAACACTGTATAACATTACACTATGTGCTATTGCACCACACTGCCCCACTCCACTAGTAGTAATACCTACACTGTATAACATAACACTATGTGCTATGGCACCACACTGCCCCACTCCACTAGTAGTAATACCTACACTGTGTAACATTACACTATGTGCTAATGCACCACACTGCCCCACTCCACTAGTAGTAATACCTACACTGTATAACATTACACTATGTGCTATGGCACCTCACTGCCCCACTCCACTAGCAGTAATACCTGCACTGTATAACATTACACTATGTGCTAATGCACCACACTGCCCCACTCCACTAGTAGTAATACCTACACTGTATAACATTACACTATGTGCTATGGCAACACATTCCCCCCCCCCCCTCCACTAGTAGTAATACCTACACTGTATAACATTACACTATGTGCTAATGCACCACACTGCCCCACTCCACTAGTAGTAATACCTACACTGTATAACATTACACTATGTGCTATGGCACCACACTGCCCCACTCCACTAGTGGTAATACCTACACTGTATAACATTACACTAGGTGCTATTGCACCACACTGTGTCACTCCACTAGTAGTAATACCTACACTGTATAACAATACACTAGGTGCTATTGCACCACACTGTGTCACTCCACTAGTAGTAATACCTACACTGTATAACAATAAACTAGGTGCTATTGCAGCACACAGTGTCACTCCACTAGTAGTAATACCAACACTCTATAACATTGCACTATGTGCTATTGCACCACTTTGCCCCACTCCACTAGTCAGGGACGGATTTACATATCTGCCGCCCCTAGGCACATTCTGACCCCCCCCCCCTCCCACGTTGGTCGTCCAGGGGTGTGGGTGACACCTGAGAGTGATCCTTAACTCACGCACGTACACAAATTTAGCCGACCGGCTAATGAATCATCTAATTCATCGGCCGGTTTGCTTTATTTGTGTCCGAATAAGGGTAAGCCACGCTGGACGGCTGAGTATAGGATAAATCTTGCAAGTCATTTTAATTTTAGACATTATTCATTGTATATAAAGCAGATTGATTATAAAAAAGTAATCTAAATTGTGGGGTTGATGTTAATAAAAACTAAAAGTTATTGATCTAAGATTGATTTAATTACATAAGAATTAAGAATATTCTTACAATCTGGCATATTTCCAATAGGCTAAATTTACTCAATAGGAAAGTTTTCTTTACTTTTTGATAAAGTTTTAAAGTGATCGTTAAGTCTTTGTATCAGCTACAATAAATGATACATCAAGTCTATTAAGGATTTTACAATTTTTAAAAACATAATTCAATGTTCATAATTAAGAACAAAATTAGATGTTAAAAACTAGCAAATCAATACACATATCTTATGCATCAATACAGTACATCTGCACCAGCGGCGTGTTTTATTTACATAGATTTTCTCCTGGATTTCATAATTGAGAACTCCTCTATTAGATCTTCAACTTTCATCTCGTCACTGTTCAAAAGTTCAGCCTCGATGTGTAGAATAGCCAACGAGTTTAATTTGTCTTCATTCATCCTTGATCTAAGACAAGACTTTATTCTTTTTAAGGCAGAAAATGAACGTTCCGCTGAGCAGTTGGAAACAGCTGTGCACAAATACATACGAAGAGCTATATCAATGTTGGGGAATGTTGATTGGAGTTGTTCTTCTCTAATATATTTCATCATGACGAGTGGGTTGTTTCTAATTCCACTACTCTTCAACAGACAAGAAAAATGTACACATTCATTTGAAAATGACTTTTCTAGATCATTGGCATACATGACTGAAGTTTGTTTGCACGCTCTATTATTGTTTCAGTTGAGGAGGACGGATCGTTAAAAACTGAAAACTTGTCTGCTATTTCACCATATGCGTTTTCCCGCTTCTGCAACTCAGTTTTTAGTTGGTTGAGAACTACATAAAATGTCTCAACTCTAAATTTGTCACGTCCTTCAAGAAGTATTTCAGTTCCTTTGTTTTCGTCAGCGTGAAATTTTCTCTTTTTTGACGTTTGTAGCAAGTCTCATAGTCCAAATCACATAGCTTTTTAGCCCTTTCTTCATATACGGCAAACAAGTCGCGGAGAGAATCAATAAAATGGACAAAGAATTATACAGTCTCACAACTCTTTCTATGGACCTTTCTATTTTCTGAAGAGTTTGGCTAACTTGTTCAAATCTGTCCAATATATCACTCCAAAGTTCCATCATGAATACCGTTTCCAGCCTATTCAATGATCTCAAAAGTCCCGTGGCTTCACTTCTTACCAACGGCTTCTCATTAGTGTTCTCTACATAGTCCTTTAAAGCCAGCATAACACCGTCTAAGTTTTCACAGAGCCCTTTACATGCACTTTCACGAGCACTCCACCTTGTTTCAGACTAACCCTTAAGAGTTTTACTTTCAGGTTGACTAAAGGTAACTAGAATTTCCCATCTCTTAGTAGATGCAACAAAAAAGTTGTAAACGTTTTGTATACCGGTAAGGTTAAAAAAAAAACACATGCTTCGGGACAACAGCTTGCAGCACACGTACCTACAAGGTTAAGTGAATGTGCCGAACAAGGAACAAACAGTGCTTTGGGATTTTCATCCTTTATTCTAGCTTGTAAGCCACTATACACGCCTGACATGTTGCTAGCATTATCGTATGATTGCCTTCTACATTCGGATAGATCGATGGCATTTGATCTTAAAACAGCCATAACAGCATTGGCTAAGTCTTCGGATTTGTGCCCAGTATTCGACAAAAACATGAGAAAGCGTTCAACAGGATTGCCATTTTCTTGTACAAACCTCAAAACAAATGAAAGCTGATCAGTGTGACTTATGTCAGGCGTTGAATCCACTATTATGGAGTAATACTTCGCTTGTTTCACTTCACTGATTATGATATCTCTAACTTTAGAGGCTAACAGTACAATTACCTCATTGCAAATAAATGAAGACGGATAGAACGTTTTCCCTGAACCTGGATTACCAAATTTACGTATGTGTTCAGCGAGAAAAGGATCGAATTCCCCTACTAATTCCAGTGACGTCATGTACTCCCCATTGTGTAGAGACCCAAATGTTTCATCAGCTCCTCGAAACGGACGTCCTCAGCTTGCCAGCTTTTTCACCACAGCGAACACTCTTTCCAAAACGTGTTTCCAATACTTCCTTTCAGTTTCGACGATGGAATCGTATTGACTGTCTAGCGTTCCAATTCTTCTCTTGCGGGTCAAAAGTGCCAGTTCAGAATTGATGTGTTCTTGTGAGCTTTCATGTGCAGACAAAATCGCTCCAATATTTTTCCAATCCGAAACACCTTCACTGGCTAGTTTAGAACTCGTCTTCTGCAAGCCAAATAATCTGCAGGAAGCGCAAAATTCCGAACCTGTACCTTTTGAATACACCAAGTAATCTCTTGAAATGAGTTCTCCATTTTGTAATTTCCTACTAAATATTTGTTTATTTAAATATCTGGTTTTATTGCCAAAATCCTTTTTAGAGTT
This sequence comes from Meconema thalassinum, assembly GCA_946902985.2. Classification (NCBI taxonomy): domain Eukaryota; kingdom Metazoa; phylum Arthropoda; class Insecta; order Orthoptera; family Tettigoniidae; genus Meconema; species Meconema thalassinum. The sequence continues at coordinate 1,011,928,084 of OX336388.2, forward strand.
TTCAAAATCACAATCTTTATACTGATTGATTCCTCTGTGTAATAATACTTCGATCGTGGTGTCATTTATTTTCCACTCAATGGGGTCATCACTAACAGTAAAATTTATATCAGTTTGTTGTGAAACGGAATCATTTGAACGTTTACTTATTTGTGTACTGTCGGAACTACGTTCGTTATCACCACTCAATTTAAATTATCCGTTTCAGGGGCACTTGTTGCTTGATCATTATTTTCATTGTTTGAACCACTTTCGTTGAAATTGTACTGTTCCGAAGATGAGCAGCCTTCTCCACTTAGTCCACTCTCGTTGGATTTTTCAAGAGGTTTAAAAAAACTGTCAACCGTCTTAATATTTTTCAAAAAGTTAGTTTCTTTTTCACGTTTTTTCACATGCGATTTTGCGGTAACCGACATTTTTCACTCATTGGTACTTTTTAGTTCAACATTATAAAAAAAATATAACACACTTACTTTATCTAAGCAAAGTGGCAATGTGAACGACTTGGAAAGGATAACAACTGAACGTGAAGACGTTAAGCGAACGACTATAATCTGATTTACAAAAGATGCTCGGTGAAAGCTGTCATACGCTTGACGGGTGAGGTGAGGGAGAAGTGGAGACGAGAGGGGTAACGGTCTCCATGGCGCCAACAGTGAGCAATGTTGCAATGTATGCCGACACAGCAATAAGCACATGGTTTGACTAAGTGTGTCTTCACTCGTCACGGTCATTAGAGCGCCAGGCAGGGGGGCTAACTTCCACAGTATTTGTGTCTTCCTGCAAGCCTCTTGGAATGTTATGAGTCATAGTCTGCCTCAGTGGCAACGCAGCATTTCCCCACGTGCTAGCTTTGACAGCAGCTGTCAGCGAGCTTTATTGGTAATTCAGACTTTTAATGCACTAGTTTTGACAGTCTGCTGTATCCCCACTGACTGGCATTGTTGCCAGTCTGTTGACTACCGGCATAAAATATACCCATATTAAATAAAACAAAACTTCTCACTTGACTTGTAAAAGAGATCTTTTTTTAGTTTAAGAATTGTATTTAGATTTCAAATTTACGTGAGAAAATGCAAAGTAAGCTCCCTTTGACTGCCGTTCTCGGTCACTGCGCCTGGCGCTTGGCACGGCAATTCACCCGATGCCGCGGCGCCCGTCGGACGTCAGGCTGTGCCGCCCCCCAGGCCGTGCTGCCCCTAGGCAGGTGCCTAGTGTGCCTAGTGGGAAATACGTCTCTACCACTAGTAGTAATACCTACACTGTATAACATTACACTAGGTGCTATTGCACCACACTGTGTCACTCCACTAGTAGTAATACTTACACTGTATAACATTACACTATGTGCTATGGCACCACACTGCCCCCCTCCACTAGTGGTAATACCAACACTGTATAACATTGCACTATGTGCTATGGCACCACACTGTGTCACTCCACTAGTAGTGATATCTACACTCTATAATATTACACTATGTGCTATTGCACCGCACTGTGTCACTCCACTAGTAGTAATACCAACACTGTATAACATTACACTAGGTGCTATTGCACCACACCGTGTCACTCCACTAGTAGTAATACCAACACTGTATAACATTACACTATGTACTATTGCACCATACTGTGTCACTCCACTAGTAGTAATACCTACACTGTATAACATTACACTATGTGCTATGGCAATACACTGCCCCACTCCACTACTAGTAATACCTACTCTGTATAACATTACACTATGTGCTATTGCACCACACTGTGTCACTCCACTAGTAGTAATACATACCCTGTATAACATTACACTATGTGCTATGGCACCAAACTGCCCCACTCCACTAGTAGTAATACCTACACTGTATAACATTACACTTTGTGCTATTGCACCACACTGCCCCACTCCACTAGTAGTAATACCTACACTGTATAACATTACACTATGTGCTATTGCACCACACTGCGTCACTCCACTAGTAGTAATACCAACACTGTATAATATTACAGTATGTGCTATTGCACCACACTGCCCCACTCCACTAGTAGTAATACCTACACTGTATAACATTACACTATTGCTATGGCACCACACTGCCCCACTCCACTAGTAATAATACCAACACTGTATAACATTACAGTATGTGCTATTGCACCATACTGTGTCACTCCACTAGTAGTAATACCTACACTGTATAACATTACACTATGTGCTATGGCACCACACTGTGTCACTCCACTAGTAGTAATACATACCCTGTATAACATTACACTATGTGCTATGGCACCAAACTGCCCCACTCCACTAGTAGTAATACCTACACTGTATAACATTACACTTTGTGCTATTGCACCACACTGCCCCACTCCACTAGTAGTAATACCTACACTGTATAACATTACACTATGTGCTATTGCACCACACTGCGTCACTCCACTAGTAGTAATACCAACACTGTATAACATTACAGTATGTGCTATTGCACCACACTGCCCCACTCCACTAGTAGTAATACCTACACTGTATACCATTACACTATTGCTATGGCACCACACTGCCTGTTCACTTTTCAGTGAAATTTACAAAGTTCACTTATTTTTATTGTAACATAACCTCTCACCTGTCATGTCATTCCATTTTTCTTCAATCTGTTCTTGCTAGCACGTGTTCCATGACACTGTAATGATTTCCGGAACTAATGTTGGTCACGAGGTTCATTTTCAGTTGGCCCCTTGCTCTGATTGGCCTCAGCAGGTTTCGAGAATTTTCCATGCTCTCGGATTGGCCGACGCCACCTGTCCGCATCACGCATTCCGCGTGATCTCCGGTATATAGCCTGCCCTGGCCTACATCAACTGTCTGTCTCCAGCAAGTCACAATGCCAGTCACTCGTCGTCAGCTGTCTTCACGCTGTTTGCACAACGCTTGAATGTGTCTCAACGCTGTGTGCTAATACATCGCAAAATGCTTCTAGTCAAACCAGCAGTGCATTCTAAAATCTACGAAATCTATATAAGTTAACATCGATACTTGGCCTACGTCAGTTTGTCGTGAGCAAAAAACGATAAACAAATTTTCTTCTGTGCTGGGCACGAAGTCTTCAACATTTCCAAGAAGGAAAAAAAGTGATCAAAACCGAGTTCTACAAAGTCTATCTAAGTTTACATCGATGATTGGCCTACGTCAGTTTTGTGCTGGGCACGAAGTCTTCAACATTTCCAAGACGGAAAAAAGTGATCAACACGCTCTTCCTCTATTTATATTATGTGGAAATTCCTCTACACCAACGCCAACAAGCTAAGTGTTTATTATAACCTCAAAAATTTCTAAACCTTAAAAATATATCTTTCTTTTTAGGGTTTGTTACCTGACTTAAACAACTTGTCAAACTATGCCAAACTCAACTTATTTCTTTCTATTAAGTGGTTTAAGCATGTATTATGCCTTTAAATTGTAGGCTATGAGAAAACGGCTGTTCTCTCTCTTTCGCATGTTAACTTTCCTTCAAAACAAATCATTCTTTTCTCTATTTTTGTACAAACTTTTGGGCTTAACACCAGTTCACCTATCTGACGAAGTGAATGGCTTGTTCTTCATTTAATCTATCAAAGTGTTTTTGGGAATGCTCCCATTTCAATTGCAAACAACTTTGTCTTATTACTATCAAGCGACTAGCAGGATGTTATCCCTACTGGCATGTTAATTAATGTTGATTTTTTTTCTGTAAATAAACTAGCCTACTCTCTGTGTGCAGTCCTAGGCTAAATTTTAAGCCTTCATTTGAGCACTATAGTTACTCACTATTTTACCCTGCATAGTTCTACTTCAGACTAACTGGCCACAAAGTGGTTACTTATTCTCAGGGTTGTTGGCATTCAAGCTTATGAAATCTTGTTCGCTTGTTGTAGGCCTGTCAAAGGTCACATTTCCATTACATGTTTATATATTCATTTATTGTTAATCTTTTTCAAGCTTATGAAATCTTGTTCGCTTGTTGTAGGCCTGTCAAAGGTCACATTTCCATTACATGTTTATATATTTATTTATTGTTAATCTTTTGAAAGTTGTTTATGAATAAAATACCCCTGTTATTGGCAAACTGTTTCCATTGCTATTTACTCATCAATGTTCAATCTGTTCCTACTTAGTAAAGTTCATTTTCTTATTAGACTAGAAGCTTCACTTCTAGTCCTTCCCGAAAAAGGAGGTCTCGCATTGACAGATCCTAACCATGTTGGTGCCGAAACCCGGGACCTTTAAATAACCTTCATAATTGTTTATTGTATGAAACAGGTTGCCAAGCCATTCGATAAGCTATTGCAGCTTTTCACTTCTGTCACTAATGCAAATTGTATTTTTCAGCTATCGCTATGAAAGCTGTGTTGGGGTGAGCGGAGATGTCCCTTGTTACCACCTCTACCAGTACCAATACTACTACTACCACTTCAGACGCTCGGCAGTCTAGCAGATCGGTGAGTGAAAGTACTCAAAGTTCCGCCATGTCTCTTCCTAAGGAGCTTGTAGCCAAAAGAACTGCTTGTAAAAATAAACTTACTCGTTTTCAGCAGTTTTTAGGTTCCAAATCTTTTGATGATCACAATTATGACGTTCTAGTTCAACGTTTTAATGTTTATCAGCAACATTTTCAAGAGTATGATGTGTTGCAAACCGAAATTGAAACAATCGAACCTGATCAAGAACAGGATCGTAGTTCTGTTGAAGAACTGTATTACAATATGTATGGCGAAGCTAAGGATTTAATTAAGCAATTAGTAACCCATCAAAACACCGAAGTTAGCAAACCGTTTCTTCCTAAAATCCAACTTCCTACCTTTTCAGGGGAGGAAAAACAGTGGGATTCCTTTTTTGAACTTTTTTCTTCTCTAATACATGATAATAGATCATTCCCTGAGATTCAAAAATTTTATTATTTAAAGTCTGTTCTTCAGGGTCCTCCTTTAAAGTTAATTGAAGCTTTACCTCTCACAACCGAAAATTACTCGGTAGCTATTGACCTCATCCAACAGCGATATGGCAATGCCAAACTTAGGATTCAACGCCATATGAACGCCTTGTTTAATTTACCAGCTTCACGCCCTGATAATTTATCATCCCTTAGAAATCTGGGAGACACCGTTGAACTTCATGTAAGAGCCCTAGAACATCTTAAACAACCTGTTGGACATTGGGATCTTTTTCTTATACATCTCACTACGTCCAAATTTGACCTTAATACTCGTAAAGCATGGGAATCCGATTTAGTGGACAAACCTGAACCCACATTTAAAGTTTTGATCTCTTTCATAAAGAAACGTTGTCAAATTCTCTCTGCTTTAATCAATAAAGCTGAAGGTTCCACCGATGTCAGCAAAAGTAAACCCATCAAGCATTTCTCGGAAAAAGCTTCACATTCTCATGTTTTCTCCATACAAGGTAACAAAACCTCATGCATTCTTTGCAATAATTTGCACCCCTTATATTTCTGCAATACCTTCAAAGGCCTTTCAGTTGACGATCGTAGAAAAGCTGTGTCGCAAAACAAATGTTGTTTTAACTGCCTTTCTTCAAGGCATATCTTAGCGGACTGCCCTTCGAAAGGAGTTTGTATGCATTGCAAGCTAAGACATCATTCTACCTTGCACCGCTTCGAAAAGCCACGGTCTATTCCCGGAACAGTTTCAAATCCTAGTGCCCAACCTGCGCTGAGCCTCACTAGTGATGCTTCTCCACCTAGCTCTTCTTTTTCTACTGTAAATACCGTTGCCCAATCCTACAATCAAACAACTCCCTCATGGCGTAGTGCTCAAGTTTTGTTATCTACGATCCAGGTCCAAGTTAAAGATTCTTCCGGCAATTGGCACTTAGTACGAGCCTTGCTCGACAATGCGGCAACTCATGACTTCATAACCTCATCATTAGTTGAAAGGTTAGGTCTCAAACCACTCTCCACCAATATTGAAATATCTGGTATCAACAACAGCAAGTCTACTTCCTTAAATTATGTCAAGCTGCAGGTGAAAGATTCAGTCCAATATGGCACTAACTTTCATCTAAACTGTCTGTCCATTCCGAGTATTGGCAGTCCTACTCCCAGTCGCTCTTTTTCCGTTGACGAATGGAAATTTCCCTATGATCTAAAACTGGCTGACCCTCAATTCTATAAAAGCTCTCACGTTGACATTCTTTTTGCGCTAACACATTTTGGCAAAATCTTCTTCCGTCAAGGGTTAATATTTCATCTGGTATCTACGCCCACCATACTAAATTTGGCTGGCTTATCACAGGTTATATTCCTCTTCAAACTGTTCAAGGTTCCTCTCAATGCCATTTCACTAATGCAGATCTTCATCAGCGTCTGGAAAAATTTTGGCAAATAGAGTCCATTGAATCTGCTCCTTCTCTTTCATCAGAAGATGAATTTTGTGAACAACATTTTTTAGAAATCACTGTTCGTAACCCAGATGGCAGATTTATTGTCACAATGCCACGCATTTCTTCTCCTCCTTCTTTATGTGATTCCTATCCGAAAGCTCTTAAAGCTTTATTTGCAGTTGAGAATCAACTCAAGCAAGATCCTTCCACTCGCAAACAATACCTTGAATTCATGGAGGATTATGAAGCTTCAAACCATATGGAGACTGTTAAAGATTTCGACCCTTCTTTAGATTCAGTGTATTTAAATCACCATCCCGTTTGGAAGAATCCCTCCACCAACGAAAAGATAAGAGTTGTTTTTAATGGTTCTGCCCCTGATGCCATTGGCATTTCCTTAAATGACACTCTCCTATCTGGACCTGCCATTCAGTCTGATCTCCCGTCTATTCTTTTAAATTTCCGTCTATTTCCAATTGGAATCATAGCCGACATACAACAAATGTATAGACAAATTCTGATTAATTCCGAACAACAAAATCTTCAACGAATTCTCTGGCGTGATGCTCCTACCAAAACCATCAAGATCTTTAAATTAAAAACCGTAACGTATGGGCTTAAACCATCGGCGTTTCTTGCCATTCGTACTTTGAAACATCTTGCCGACCAAGATGGTCACTTGTTTACTTCTGAAACTCCTATTTTGTTGAAAAATTCCTTCTACGTTGATGACTTTCTTTTTTCTTTCAAAAATGTATCTGAGGCTATCGAACTCTCTCAAAGTTTAAAAACTTTACTTAGCAGAGGAGGATTCTTACTTCATCGTTGGAACTCAAACTCTGAGGAACTTCTATCCAATCTCTTGCCACATTGTCCTGTTGATACTCCAGTAGAGCTTTGTAAATTGGAGGATGCTACTAAAGTTTTGGGAATACACTGGTATCCTAAAGCTGACTCATTCTTTTACGAAGTAAATTTGTCTTCCTCACCTCCACAAACCAAAAGACAAGTGCTATCAGAAATAGCTAAGATATATGACCCGCTTCAGTTCATTGCACCCGTGATTGTTCTAGCTAAAATCTTTATGCAAGAGCTATGGTCATTGAACTCGGATTGGGATGATCCCATTCCTCCTTCGCTTTTACAAAAGTGGCTTACCTTTCGGCACAGTCTTTGTGATCTCTCATTAATAGACATTCCTAGAGTGCTAGTTCCGTTCTCTTGCTCTCTTGTCCTGGATTTGCACCTTTTTGCTGACAGTTCGACCAAAGCATACGGATGTTGTGCTTACATTGTAAGCCGCTCCCCCTTTTTCTCCAATTTGATATGTGCTAAATCTAAGGTTGCGCCTTTGAAACCCGTTTCATTACCTCGTCTTGAACTCTGTGCCGCACTACTTGCTGCCGAATTAGCTAACAAACTCAAACAAACACTCAACTGTAAGTTCTCGCACACATATTTTTGGACAGATTCCTCTATTGCTTTGGCATGGATTTCTAAACCTCCTTCTAATTGGCAAACTTTTGTAGCTAACAGAGTTGAGAAAATTCAAACTGTTTCTAAACCAGAACAATGGAACCATGTTTCTAGCAAAGACAACCCCGCCGACCTCATTTCTCGTGGTTGTTCACCTAAGTCACTATCTCAATCCTGTTTGTACTGGCACGGCCCTTCATGGCTTTCTGAAAGAATTCAAAACCGACCTTCCAACTCTAATTTCCCGTTAGAGGATATTCCTGAAATCAGCAAAAAAGCTTCTGCCTTTGTAACTGCCAACACTCCTTCCTTGTTGGAACGTTACTCTTCTTTTCAAAAACTAGTGCGCGTCACTGCTTATGTGCTCAGATGGAAATTTTTAGTACTAGATCAACCTCTATTCCCTCAGCCTTTTCTTTCGGCTGTTGAACTGCAAATTGCCACCATCAAAGTTCTTTGGCTCACCCAGAGAGAGGCATTCTCAGTCGAAATAAACATATTGGCTAAGGGTAAAACTCTCAAGAAACACAGCAGGCTTTTTGCCTTATGCCCTTTTCTAGATGACGATGGTTTGTTAAGAGTGGGCGTCAGACTTTCTCTTTCTGACTTCTCCGATGAAAAAAAGCACCCTATTATCCTTCCGTCTAAACATCATGTCACTCGGATAATCATTCGTCAGTTTCATTATCAAAACTTGCATGTTGGTTCTAGAACCCTTCTATGCTTGATACGGGAAAAATACTGGCCTATTAATGGTTTACACGAAGTCACTTCTGTTATACATAAATGTATTACTTGTTTCAAAGCTAAGCCTAAACCTAATCAGCAACTCATGGCTGACCTTCCCCCATTTCGTTCAGCTCCCTGCAGGCCTTTTTCCTTCACCGGCATTGATTACGCCGGTCCGTTTGTGTATCAACAAAATCACCCCAGTGCTAAAAGGAAAATCCTTGGAAAACTATACGTTTCTCTATTTGTCTGTATGGTCACTGGCTCTATTCATCTTGAGCTCGTAACTAGTGCCTCCACCTCATACTTTCTTTCCGCTTTCTCTAGATTCATTTCACGAAGAGGCATTCCTTCAGAAGTCTTCTCTGATAATGCCAAAACCTTTGTTGGAGCTTCGCAGCAATGGTATAAAGCCCTTTGTTCCCCTCGTGCGAAAGAACAAATCTCCAATTACTCGCACTTAAACCAATTCAAATGGCATTTCATCCCTCCTTATGCTCCCCATCATGGCGGACGATGGGAATCTTGTGTGAAACTCATAAAAAATCATTTAAAGAAAACTCTAGGCTCTAGTATTGTAACTTACGAAGAATTCAATTCTTTAATTATACTCATTGAGGGAATTGTCAACTCACGACCTCTTTCTCCTCATTCCAACGATCCTTGTGATTTCCTTCCTTTGACTCCAGGTCATTTTCTGGTGGGCAGTTCCTTAGCTGCGTCTCCCCCGTTGCTTGATCGTAAACTTGATCTGTTTTTGCCTATCTTGTGGAGAAAGATAGAATCCCTTAAGGCTCAATTTTGGAAGAGTTGGAGACTTGAGTATTTTCACTCGCTCCAAAGGAGGAACAAGTGGCAGCTCTCTCAGCCTAACATTCAGGAGGGTGATTTGGTTCTTCTCAAAGACCCAAGTCCTCCTCTTGTATGGAAAACTGGTCGTGTTATAAAATGCTATCATGGCAGAGATGCTAGAGTTCGAGTGGTCAAACTTAAAACTTCATCAGGACACTGTGTTCGTCCTATTTCAGTCATTTGCCCTCTGCCACTCTAGCTCTTCTCTCTCATGTTATTTTTGTTTTGTTTTTTTTCTCTGTTGCCCCTCTGGCAGTATGTTCACTTTTCAGTGAAATTTACAAAGTTCACTTATTTTTATTGTAACATAACCTCTCACCTGTCATGTCATTCCATTTTTCTTCAATCTGTTCTTGCTAGCACGTGTTCCATGACACTGTAATGATTTCCGGAACTAATGTTGGTCACGAGGTTCATTTTCAGTTGGCCCCTTGCTCTGATTGGCCTCAGCAGTTTTCGAGAATTTTCCATGCTCTCGGATTGGCCGACGCCACCTGTCCGCATCACGCATTCCGCGTGATCTCCGGTATATAGCCTGCCCTGGCCTACATCAACTGTCTGTCTCCAGCAAGTCACAATGCCAGTCACTCGTCGTCAGCTGTCTTCACGCTGTTTGCACAACGCTTGAATGTGTCTCAACGCTGTGTGCTAATACATCGCAAAATGCTTCTAGTCAAACCAGCAGTGCATTCTAAAATCTACGAAATCTATATAAGTTAACATCGATACTTGGCCTACGTCAGTTTGTCGTGAGCAAAAAACGATAAACAAATTTTCTTCTGTGCTGGGCACGAAGTCTTCAACATTTCCAAGAAGGAAAAAAGTGATCAAAACCGAGTTCTACAAAGTCTATCTAAGTTTACATCGATGATTGGCCTACGTCAGTTTTGTGCTGGGCACGAAGTCTTCAACATTTCCAAGACGGAAAAAAGTGATCAACACGCTCTTCCTCTATTTATATTATGTGGAAATTCCTCTACACCAACGCCAACAAGCTAAGTGTCTATTATAACCTCAAAAATTTCTAAACCTTAAAAATATATCTTTCTTTTTAGGGTTTGTTACCTGACTTAAACAACTTGTCAAACTATGCCAAACTCAACTTATTTCTTTCTATTAAGTGGTTTAAGCATGTATTATGCCTTTAAATTGTAGGCTATGAGAAAACGGCTGTTCTCTCTCTTTCGCATGTTAACTTTCCTTCAAAACAAATCATTCTTTTCTCTATTTTTGTACAAACTATTGGGCTTAACACCAGTTCACCTATCTGACGAAGTGAATGGCTTGTTCTTCATTTAATCTATCAAAGTGTTTTTGGGAATGCTCCCATTTCAATTGCAAACAACTTTGTCTTATAACTATCAAGCGACTAGCAGGATGTTATCCCTACTGGCATGTTAATTAATGTTGATTTTTTTTCTGTAAATAAACTAGCCTACTCTCTGTGTGCAGTCCTAGGCTAAATTTTTAGCCTTCATTTGAGCACTATAGTTACTCACTATTTTACCCTGCATAGTTCTACTTCAGACTAACTGGCCACAAAGTGGTTACTTATTCTCAGGGTTGTTGGCATTCAAGCTTATGAAATCTTGTTCGCTTGTTGTAGGCCTGTCAAAGGTCACATTTCCATTACATGTTTATATATTCATTTATTGTTAATCTTTTTCAAGCTTATGAAATCTTGTTCGCTTGTTGTAGGCCTGTCAAAGGTCACATTTCCATTACATGTTTATATATTTATTTATTGTTAATCTTTTGAAAGTTGTTTATGAATAAAATACCCCTGTTATTGGCAAACTGTTTCCATTGCTATTTACTCATCAATGTTCAATCTGTTCCTACTTAGTAAAGTTCATTTTCTTATTAGACTAGAAGCTTCACTTCTAGTCCTTCCCGAAAAAGGAGGTCTAGCATTGACAGATCCTAACCACTGCCCCACTCCACTAGTAGTAATACCTACCCTGTATAACATTACACTATGTGCTATTGCACTACACTGCCCCACTCCACTAGTAGTTATACCTACACTGTATAACATTACACTATGTGCTATGGCACCACACTGCCCCACTCCACTAGTAGTAATACCTACACTGTATAACATTACACTATTGCTATGGCACCACACTGCCCCACTCCACTAGTAATAATACCAACACTGTATAACATTACAGTATGTGCTATTGCACCATACTGTGTCACTCCACTAGTAGTAATACCTACACTGTATAACATTACACGATGTGCTATTGCACCACACTGTGTCACTCCACTAGTAGTAATACCTACACTGTATAACATTACACTATGTGCTATGGCACCACACTGCCCCACTCCACTAGTAGTAATACCAACACTGTATAACATTACAGTATGTGCTATTGCACCATACTGTGTCACTCCACTAGTAGTAATACCTACACTGTATAACATTACACTATGTGCTATTGCACCACACTGTGTCACTCCACTCCAGGATAATATACAGTAGAGATCAATAGTCGGAACCCAAGCAAAGTCGGCAACGCATATACTTGTTCTTGCACTCTCGTGTGTGAAATTTGTGTCTCTCGATATTGTGGTTAAGTTTAGATACAAAAAGAAACTATTGAATATGGAAGTGGAAGGTATGTACGTTACCTTACAACATAATTTTATTATACTATTGTTTAAATTGTTCGTTTATTGACAGTATTTATATGGGCATTTTTGTTACCTCAAAATTTTGAGATAGAAATGTTTTTATTTTCATGTCGGGTCTTGTCGAGCTATATTTCTTTTACAGACATGAAGTTTATACTAATGCCAATTGTTTAACACCTAAACATGATCCTCTCTTCATACTTAGATTGTTAAATTAGTTAATCGATTGCAACAAAGCAATTTTTCGTTTTCTCCTTTTAGATTGTTTGTCGCAAGCACACCGTCCCTACCGCTAGATAAAAATGATAGCGAGGAAACTATAGGGGGAGACGAATATGACGACGAAGAGGCCGATGACCAACAGATTTTCCTCCTGATGAGAACCACGTTGATGCACTGCTTTTTCCACTTAAGTGGCGATTATCTTTGAAAGCCATCGCTTTTGGCCAATGGCGCTAAAAGCGACAGTTTACTTTGAGAGTCTCGGATTTACCTCAAGGACAGCGGACTCCCCGACCAACAGTTTTACAATGAATAAGGATATATTGCAATAGTCTGCATACAAAATGTATATATTTTGTAAATAAACATCTAATTAACGTCAAAAATTGTTTTTATTTGATCACATTGAGAAAAAAGAGCATAAAATAACTTCGATCGCTTTTTTGGTGCAAACACTCCTACGTGTGGTGTATCGAAATCAAGGTTGCTCGTCCCTCTCTGTTACCATTTTCACATCTTTCGGTATCTTATACATAGTATAAATTATAGAAGTTTTCCCAATTCCTGTACAAGAGGCCATCGCAACACACTCAGATACAGTTCTACCAACACGTGTGAAAAGGTTCTGATATACGTCAGAACAATACGCCACACTCCTAACCACAACAGCCTTATTATGGTTTTCCATGCTGACTGCAAGCTCAATAATGCTCCGATCAGTCTAAACACTATTCACCAAGTGCGGGAATCTAAGCTCAGCCAAGGTTGCACTCCCCCTTCCGCGCTTATCTTTCCGTATACTCGTACCTCATTAGACAAGTCAGTCGACTTATTCCCATGATGCGCGGACAACGTGTTGAATGGGCAGGCAGTTGAAAGCAGCCAGGAGGGACGCGATGAAGCTGGCAGTGAAAAAGCCGCGGTGATCTCAGTGGGTTGGTGCTGCAACCTATCTTGTACGCCTCTGAGTGTTGATTTGGCAGGCAGTCTAAAGCAGCCAGGAGGGATGCGATCCAGCTGGCAGTGGTTATTACACTAGCACTTCGCAGACTCCATGGATGGAGTTTAGAGGCTTGACAAATTATGTTATTAATTTGTGAGAAACAATTTTCAAGTTTACGAAATGTGCCATAGACTCGATGAATTTTGTCGAACGAGAAGAGAAACATGGCTAAGGTTTTCGTGACTTACCGCTAAATCAACAGAACGAGGTTATGTCCACTAAATTATTCTTTAATCCGCAGTACGTAAAGTTACAGAGCATGGAAACATTTCCTGCGGATACTTACTTTATTGAAATGATAGTAGCCATTTCTCAGTGTTGCCTAATTCCATTAAAGAAAGCTTTCCAGTCGGTCAACATAAATTGTGCCCAATCAAATTAGGCGGGAAAAACAAGTATTTGTATGCCCTGATATGAGAAATATTACATATTTATGACAACATCACACGCTTTTAAGTACACAAATGGGGGTATTTAATTGGATGTTTCGATCGTCAATGATACACTGCGCTAGAATGGAATAAGGTTATTTAAACCTATTTGAAGCCTGAGTCCTATATGGCGTCCGCTCTTGTTCATTGTTTACCTCGGACTGAAATCTGTGAGATATGTTAGCTTCCACGCTTACTATAGCGCTGCTTCCTAGTTGTTCTGAGAACTATGGACTGAAACCTACAATAAATACCCCAACACGAATAACAAATTTTAGTAAAACCACTCCTGATGAAATTTTTATAAATAAAGATAAATATCACCATTCAATAACCAGTCTCTCCCTATTCATGGTGACGTAATTGGAGGATTTCATCGTCTGAAGTCCAGGTCTCCACCCATTCAAACAGCTCGAGTACTCATTTTAAGTAACTTTAGTGCCACAAAAGAATGGGAAAGTGAATGGTGCGTCAAAGTACCTCATGAGTGGCAGCCCTTATTTAATGCAAACCATCCTCCTCCTCGCTTTGACCTATCAAGAAAAATTTGGGTTGCTATCAACAGGGTTCGAACTGGCCAGGGTCGATGTGCATCATTACTTCATAAGTGGGGATTAAAATCTTCCCCTCTTTGTGATTGTGGTGAAGTGGAACAGACAATTCATCACATTGTTACGGAGTGTGAAAGAAGAGCGTTCTCCGAATCCATGGATGAGTTCCTGAAGGCTTTAGATCAGGCTGTGCAGTGGTTGAACAATCTTTACATTAATTTATGAAATCACCTGTATATATATTGTCGATTGTCATAGTGTATGTTTGTACTTGTTATAATTTTATGTGTGTAATTCCATAAGCTAATAATAATAATAACAATAATAACAATTCAATAAAAGTCTATTGCCCGGATATTAGTGACCACCATGGACAAATACTGAGCTTTGAAGTACCCGAAAAATTAATAATAATGATAATGGAATGAAATCAAAGTGCAAGTCATTCACTGAAACAATGTTACATATTTCAATTACTAATTAAATAAGGAAACATGGTCAGAAATTTATAAACTATAAAATGTAAACTATAAATTTAATGCATTTAACAGTACCTGTATAAAATAACTTAAATGTTAGTCTGGTAGCGTTAAACTACAATAGAATGTACACTGATTCTACCGGATGCTATCATTAGGCTTATTGCACTTAAATTGCATTACAATACCGGTAACAAACATAACACGAATGGAATACTTAAAATGCGACTCAACTTAAAACCGTCGCCATGAAGGCCTGCCTTACATACATTCATTTGTTCATTCTGCCAACATTAACAACCAACACTTCCTAAATCCTGTCCATCTTGCCCCCCTTGATCTGTCAAGATCAACTATTCTTCTGTAGGAAGGGGCACCAATTTGCTTAGAGGACGCTTTAACATCCCCCTAGATGTTTTTACGTCCACTGTCCTCACCAGTCCATCCTTCCCAGGCTAAGTCCTTACCACCACCGCCATCTTCCACTGGAGAGGTGGAATGTTCTCATCCTTCACGAGCACAACAGTGCCGACAGGAACATTAGGTTGCACTGTTTTCCACTTCAGCCGCTGCTGGAGACCACTCAAGTAGCTAGTGGACCATTTCTTCCACAGATACTGCAAGAAATGCTGCAATCTCTCCCATCTTCTTAACTGAGACATTGGAACATCACTCAAATCGGGTTCAGGAAAGGATACTAGTGGAGAACCAATCAAGAAATGGTCAGGAGTAAGGGGAAGAGGATCGTCAGGGTCATTACTTAACACAGTTAAAGGCATTGAATTCAGACACGCTTCTATTTGATACACCAAGGTACATAACTCTTCATAGGTGAGTAAATTTGATCCAATGCGTCTGAGATGATACTTTAAACATTTTATATTAGCTTCCCAATGACCCCCAAAGTGTGGGGAGCCAGGCGGTATGAAATGCCATCGGAACTGTTCACTGGCTGCAAAGTTTTCCAAATCTTTCCTGAAAGACGGAGACGAAAAGAGTCCTTGAAACTTCTGCAATTCCTTATTAGCCTTGACAAAATTAGTTCCATTATCGGAGTGCATATTTAAACATTTGCCTCTATGGGCTGTGAATCGTTTAATGGCTGCTATGAACGCACTGGATGATCGACTGGAAACCAACTCGGTATGTATTGCCTTAGTGCACATACATACAAACAGAGCAATATAGCATTTTTGAACCGATTTACTTCTAACAGATCCAACCTTCATCATAAGAGGCCCGGCAAAGTCGACGCCCACATTTGTAAATGGCCGAGAAGCTTGAACACGAACATCGGGAAGCTGTCCCATTAACTGTGTTATTACCGCTCCCTTCAGTTTGACACACTGCAGACATTTGGGAAGAATAGGTCTGATTACCTGCCGAATTCTTGGGATCCAATATCGCTGACGTAAGCTGGAGATAATCAGTTCTGGTCCGGCATGACGTAAGCGGTAATGTTCTGCTCCCACGATGAGGGTTGTCAGATGATGTTCTGAAGGTAAAATCGCTTGATGCTTGGTTTCATGTGGCAGAAACGATTTATGCAATCTTCCCCCTACTCTTAACACCTCTTCTTCGTCCAGAAATGGATTAAGGTTAAGAAGACGGCTGCTCCTCGATATCTGTTCTTTCTTCTTTAGAGCATCAATCTCCTTCTTAAAAGAAGAACGTTGTGCCATCTTGATACAGATCTGCAAGGATGTCTTCAACTCATTGCCGCTCCAAGTTCCAGTCCTTCTGTCAGAATGCCTGACGTTGTAGATGAATCTTCGACCGTAGGTCACAACCCTTATAAGTTTAAGTTTACTAAAACTTGAAAACCGTCCAATAAAATTGTCCGAGTCTGCCAACGATATTAAGGTTTTAGAGGTTGAATTTCTTTCTTCTGGCCACTCATCCTTATGAATTGTCTGGACTTGTTTGGGCCAACAGGACTGTGATTGTTTCAACCAGGCTGCACCTTGCCACCATAAAGACGATTGTCGAAGATTCTTCACCTTAAGACCTCGTGAAATTAAATCCGCTGGATTATCAGATGATGATACATGTCCCCAACAACTGTTCTCAGTCAATCGTTGGATTTGCGATACACGGTTTCCAACAAACGTCTTCCAACGTGACGCTGGAGAAGACAACCATCCTAAAACGACCATCAAATCTGACCAATAAAAGGTGCGAGAAATGTTAAGTTTCAAGATGGGCGTGGGTTTCTGTACAAGTTTGGCCATAAGTGCAGCTGCACACAATTCTAGTCTCGGAAGAGTGGTTTTCCTTAAGGGAGCCACTCGAGACTTGGCACACAGCAAATTAACATACACACATCAAAAAAAGTTTTGCATCACCTCGGTTCCCAGATCTCCGGCATATAGACGTTGACTGTGTATATTGTATCCAAGATACAGTCCCTTTGACTGTTCATAGATGTCACTAAAACTGCTCAAAGATGTAAACAACCATGCATGAGCAGGGCCTATTAGACGGAGGGGGTACGACAGCCGATCAGTTCCAGTCATTCCACCAGGACGAAGGTACGCTGCTCATGTTGTCTGTAGTTCTACCATGCCTAGAAGGTCAATACCGCAGTTCGATCGCGTCCGCATTGTTACTTTGTGTCAAGAAGGGCTCTCAACAAGGGAAGTTTCCAGGCGTCTCAGAGTGAACCAAAGCGATGTTGTTCGGACATGGAGGAGGTACAGAGATACAGGAACTGTCGATGACAGGCCTCGCTCAGGCCGCCCAAGGGCTACTACTGTAGTGGATGACCGCTACTTACGGATTGCCGCTCGGAGGAACCCTGACAGCAATGCCACCATGTTGAATAATGCGTTTCGTTCAGCCACAGGACGTCGTGTTTCAACTCAAACTGTGCGCAATAGGCTGCATGATGCGCAACTTCACTCCCGACGTCCATGGCGAGGTCCAGCTTTGCAACCCCGACACCATGCAGCGCGGTACAGATGGGTCCAACAACATGCTGAATGGACCCCACGGAATTGGCATCACGTTCTCTTCACCGATGAGTGTCGCATATGCCTTCAACCAGACAATCGTCGGAGACGTGTTTGGAGGCACCCTGGTCAGGCTGAACGTCTTAGACACACTCTCCAGCGAGTGCAGCAAGGTGGTGGTTCCCTGATGTTTTGGGGTGGCATTATGTGGGGCCGACGTACGCCACTGGTGGTCATGGAAGGCTCCGAAACGGCTTTACGATACCTGAATGACATCCTCCGACCCATAGTGCAACCATATCGGCAGAATATTGGAGAGGCATTTGTCTTCATGGACGACAATTCTCGACCTCATCGTGCACATCTTGTGAATGCGTTCCTTCAAGATAACGACATCGCTCGACTACAGTGGCCAGCATGTTCGCCAGACATGAACCCTATCGAACATGCCTGGGATATGTTGAAAAGGGCTGTTTATGGACGTCTTGACCCACCAACCACTCTGAGAGATTTACGCCGAATTGTCGTTGAGGAGTGGGACAATTTGGACCAACAGTGTCTTGATGAACTTGTGGATAGTATGCCACGGCGAATACAGGCATGCACCAATGCAAGAGGACGTGCTACTGGGTATTAGAGGTAGTGGTGTGTACTGCAATCTGGACCACAAATGCTGAAAGTCTAGCTGTATGATGGTACAACATGCAATGTGTGGGTCTCATGAGCAATAAAACGAGCTGAAATGTTGTTTGTGTTGATCTCTATTCCCTTTGTATTTAACGGTTCCGGAACTCTTGGAACCGAGGTGATGCAAAACTTTTTTTGATGTGTGTATATGTCACCTTCTTTACTGACGCTTCTAAGATAAATACAGCATCGATACGCCTTCTCACTCGCATCACAAAATGCATGCATCTGTATTTCCTTCGAAACTGGTGAACCTAAAACAAATCGATCAATCTGAATATATTTGACATCAGATAGCTGAGAACTTAACTCACACCAGGTATCTCTCAATGATTGTGGCAAGGGTTCGTCCCATTGCAAATTATGCGACCACAATTTTTGCATAAACATTTTAAGACCAATAACGTAAGGACCAATGAGACCAATTGGTCAAACACTGAAGCAATTGTTGACATCACTTGTCGTTTCGTGGGAACATTCTCCTTAACAGTTGACTTGAGATCCTTAGCAGCGATAAGAAACTTGTCTGATATTGGGTGCCACAATATTAGGCCTACCAATGTCTTAACACCTGATTCCTTATCCAATGAAACTGGCAATTGAGTTACCCTGCAGTCCGGTGGTACAGCTTCAATCAAGGCAGGATGATTGGAGGAAAATTTTCTTAATGGAAATCCAGCATTCAACAGAATATGAATTAACGCTTGCTGTAATTGTACTGCCTCTCAGACATTCTCAGCTCCAGTAAGTATATCATCCATGTAAAAGTCTTCCATCAACACTCGAGATACAATGAGATTTCTCGTTTCTTCTTCGTATGCCAATTGTAGCAAACACCTCGTTGCCAGGAAGGAACTTGGTACCATTCGATACGTCAACGTTCTTAATTCGTAAATACGAACGGGTTCCTTGGGATTAGATCTCCAGAGGATGTGTTGGAAACGCCTTTGATCTGGACATATTAGTATATTTCTGTAATTTTTTTCGATGTCAGCCGTGAATACCACTGGATGAGTTCTGAACCTTAGTACTATTGAATACAAATGTTGTTGAAGTGTGGGGCCAGATAATAGTAAGTCATTCAGAGAGCACCCGCTAGACGTTTTACTTGAACAATCAAAGACTACTCTTAACTTAGTTCTCGTGCTTGATTCTTTAAAGACAGCAGGGTGAGGAATGTAATAGACGTCCTTCAGATCCACTTCTTGAGTCTCCTTAACTTCCTTCAAATGATTTAGCTCTTCATACTCGGTCATGAAATTTTTGTATGCTTCAGACAGAACAGGTTGTCTTGCAAAACGCCTCTCCAGAAGATAAAAATGACTTAATGCATTCTGATGAGACTCTCCAAGATTACTTGAATACTTCTTAATTGGGAAGTTTATAACAAATCGTCCATCTGCGTCACGTACTGTGGTTTTCTGAAAATGCCTCTCAAAGACATCAAGGTCGGTTCCCTTCAAGTTGCTCGGAACATCCTCTAATTCCCAGAACCTTGTTAATTGCTGATCTAGTGCTTAGTTACAAAGGAAGAAATTTTCAGAAGACCAACGAACATGAGAAGTTGACTGAAATCTGCCAGAAATAATGTAACCCAGTTGCGAATCTTGTAGGACTGGCCAGTCACCTTGTCTGGACCTGCAATCATGCTTCATAATGTCGAAAAACACTTCTGCTCCTAACAAAATGTCGATATTTCCAGGAATGTGAAATTCAGGTTCGGCTAGCTGGATATCCTTAGGGAGGTTCCATTTAGATATGTCTATGTGTCTGGCAGGTAGGGATTTAGTTATTTTACTTAATACCAGTCAATGCACACCAGCATTAAACTCGGAAATCCTCGACTTAATTGACAACTTAACACAGTATTTCGATTGATGACTAATTCCACTTATTCCTTCAATTGGGACATGATTTCTCGAATCTTGTTAAATTCAACCTTTGAACTAATCGTTCCGTCACATAACTAGATTGACTACAAGAATCAAGAAGACAACGTGCCTTATGCATTACTCCTTTCGTGTCCAAAACGTGTACGATAGCTGTTGCTAACAATACATTAACATTCTCTTGGCCTTCAAATGAACAATAGCTTCCAGCTTTGATCTCCGTTGACCTGATATCTGCTTCATTTCCGTGAGTGAGTTGGGATTGGGTTTCGTGAATAACACACATTTCCTTAACATTACCATTTACAGCATGGAGTACCGCGTGGTGTTTCCTCTTACACGTACGACAAGAGCTACTCTTACACTGTGACGACTTGTGATCATTTGTAAGAAGACAGTTGAAACATAGATTCTTAGATTTAACAAATTCCAACCTCTGTGCCATAGACAGGCCCTTAAACGTATCAGAATGATATATAACATGTGACTGATTACAGTATCTGCATTGTTTTTCTGTGCTAACATAAGATTGGGAAAACCTGTGGAACCCCTCTGTCTTGAACTTATTTGGTTTAACCTTAAATTTGTTAGTTGACTGTGAGTTTACGCTCACTACTTCTAGTGCCTGACACCTTATTTCCAAAAATTCAGTTAAATCCCTCCAGTCACAACCCTTTTTAGATGCTGAAATCATTTCAAATTCCTTCTTGGTTCTACTATCAACCTTGTTCAGCATAATTTGGATAAGAACCAGTTCAAACAAGGATACATCTAATTGAAGTGCTTCTAATGCATTCTTATTACTGGCCATGTGATTTATCAATCGGCTGAGTTCAATATCAGAGGAGACAGCAATTCATGAACATGTTGTACAGCAATTAATCTAGGGTTATCACATCTACTGTTTATCAACTCCCATGCAGTAAAATTATCATTTGAGACAGGAATATTCAATACAAGTTGCTTGGCTTCACCCTTCAATGCTGAAAACAAATAATGTAGCCTTTGAACACCAGTAAGAGAAGAGTTATTTCCTACCAAGCTTTCAAATGTATCCTTGAAGCTAACCCATTCCTTGAAATCTTGATACTACCTAGATTAATCCATTGAAGAATAACAGCACAAAATATTTGATCTAATTGTACTCTTTCAAAATGTTCTCTTAAACTTGGTAAATCCCGTAATCTTCCTTCTACTTTAATAGCATCTCCTTGGATATCATAATTAGTTACAAATGTCTGCATGCGTGTTAAAGATGCAATATATATTCCCCTTTGCTTTAGAAGGCCCTTAATTGTGTTACGATCCATTGTGAATCTAAGCGTATTATCACATATTTACATACGATTACAGTATATTAACGCGAACTGGACTTTACAGATATTCTGAAGACACTAAAAATTACAGATGAGCGATAGTTCATCCCAACTATCATCAAACGAAGCTAATCAAAGCAAATATTGTATCGCAGCAACGAATGTAAACACAAAATGTCGGGCTCCGGCATACGCCATTTTCACACTTTCGATGCCTGTAGTAAGGTCTGATTATTGTAGTTGGTCTTGGACGTGATGTCACCGTGGAGAATCGAGTCCTTCGCACGAGTTAGAATAGACAATAGGAGAGGACTTACCTTATTGTTGATCATCGATAACCTTTACGTAGACTGACAGCTGATTCCACTGGTTCCCAATTGTCCACGAGATGGCAACGCCGCTCCACTTCAACCCAGTTTGAACTTCACACATATCGTTATTCACTCGAATATTTATTTCGGTACTCCAGTTTGTATGGGAAATAATCACCCCGTCGTTCTAACCAGTTCACAGACCACAGAACATTCGTTGCGCATTAAATGTTCTACGACATTTACAGTCTGAGATTAAAATATCATCAACAGTCACTCCTTAACAATCCCAGTTGTGGAACGCAACAGGCATCCACCACAATGAAATATAAGCTTAAAATCTTACCGGCTTTTAGTAGGCCTACGGTACCGTATTCACTAGCACATTGTATACAACACTCACAAATCTGTGGGATGTTCATATTCACTTAAAACCATAGCACTAAAGAGATAACCATACTTCGGCTTCGATTACGCCTCTTATTAGCATCCGATCCAGGAGGACCAATTTTAATGTATAAAATAGCTTAAATGTTATTCTGGTAGCGTTAAGAACTACAATAGAATGTACACTGATTCTACCGGATGCTTTCATTAGGTTTATTGCACTTAAATTGAATCACAATACCGGTACCGTAACAAACATAACACGAATGGAATGCTTAAAATACGACTCAACTTAAAACCGTCGCCATGAAGGCCTGTCTTACATACATTCATTTGTTCATGCTGCCAACATTAACAACCAACACTTCCTAAATCCTGTCCAGTACCCTAAAACACTATTTTGAAATAGCATTCCCCTTTAAACAAAGAACTATTCAAAATAACAAAACTAGCAATTGGATAACAACAGGGATTATAAATTCATGTCAAAGAAAGAAATTTCTATACAAAATATATAAACAAAACCACAAAGCACCTGAATTCAATTTATACTACAAAAAATACACTAGCATATTACGTAAGATAATAAGACTAGCAAAGAAAATGCATAATGATAATTTTATTTCCCAATCATCTAATAAAAACAGGGATATGTTTGCAGTGATAAAGAAAGAAACTGGAAAATCTGCTAAAATACTAAGGAATATTACACTGACCTGAAATAATAAAGTGATTAATAAACAAACACTTTTAATGACTCTTTTCTGGTAATTCCACAAAAAATAATAAATTAATCACAGGTAAATACACTAAATTCTAATAATAACATAAATATATGCAGTGATTCTTTATTTATAAATCTAAAGAATAGTTATAAAAGAGGTATAAATAAATTCGGTGCTGGCATTGATGGCAACCCTGATGCAATTTTAAAGAAATGTGCAGAAAATATAATAAATCCATTTACGCACTTGATAAACAGTTCAATTCCCTCAGGAACTTACCCGGATATTTTGAAGTTATCAAAAGTAATTTTAGTACACAAAAAAGGTTCAAAAGATGAATTAGATAATTATCGGCCTATTACCTTACCAGCTGGTATTGCAAAAAAATGTGGAAAAAATCATGCATAAGGGATTGATAACTTTTATAGTAAAAAATGAAATACTATCAAACTCACAACATGGATTCGGAACGGAAAAATATACACGTACAGCAATTTATGAATTCATTAATAGTATACTGAAATTAATTGACAATAAGGAACATGTAACTGGCCTATTCTTGGATTTATCGAAAGCATTTGACGTTGTTGACCATAAATCCTCCTTACAAAACTAAATCAATATGGCATTAGAGGTCTAGCTAATAATTGGATAGAGTCTTACTTAACAAGGCGTAAACAAATAGTAAGCTTGAGACACAATGATGATGGAATCAGATTACTTAATTAAACATTGTCCAATGAGGGTATTATTAAATTTGGAGTACCCCAAGGATTGATTTGGGCCTCCAAGATGGCGTCACAGTGAAAGTGTAGTGAAATAGCAGCTAGTGTAAATATTTGATAAAAGTGGTAAAATATTATAACAGAGGCTTAAAATCTATAAAGTTACTTTCCTTAGATCAAGTGTAATACGGAATATTGATAGTATTTAGAAATTCTTGTTGATAATTTAATAAACTTAAACTAAGTTGTGGGAACGTGTATCCAAAGATTCGGTGACTTCTTCAATCACTGTTTGAACCAAGTAGAGCAGTGGTGCTTTTACGAGACTTCACCCGATTGGAAGATATACGTATTTCACATTCTTCTTTATTGGTAGGTAATTAGATTAATTCTATTAGGTAGTAATAATTAAATTAAATTTAGTGTAATTTGGTGTAAACATCTAGGCTAACTTAGATCTCTAGTATGACGACAGTAAACAGTGTTAGTGTCTCGTCAGGTTGTGTAACCGTAACGGATTTATGCTCGTCGTGCAAAATAAAAGTAAAAAATGCAAATAAAATCATCACAAGATCTCAGGTAAAATTGAATGAGGAGAAAAGTGAAACCGATTGTCGTAATGTAGGCCTACCGCTACCGTCATGCGAATGTCATAACCTGAGAAACGAACTGTCCTCAAAAGACGAAATTATAAAGCTGCTAAAGGAAGATATTGCTAAGTTAATGGAAGAGTTGAATAAATTAAAAGGAAACAGAGAGGAAAGCAAGGAAACTTGGTCGACAGTGATTGCTGGTAAGGTAAGATTGAATAAGCCTAGGCCTATAAATGGAGTACATGTAACTGAAATTCCCGTCTCAAATTCATTTGGAGTGCTTGTCGAAGAAAATGATGACTTTCCTCAAGAAGAAAAGAAGAAAGTGATAAAGAGAAAATCCAGGAAGATGCGGATATTTGCGGATAGCCACGGGCGAGATGTAGCAGCAAGCGTATTGGAGAGAAGCCGAGAAATGGAGGTCACTTCGACAGTGAAGCCAGGAGCTCAAATGGCAGAAGTCACGAACGGGATGATAGGAGAGTGTGCGTCCCTTACTGCAAAGGACTACGCAGTGATCATCGCTGGAGCAAACGACGTCTATAGAAATGAGAGTAAAAAGGTAATCAAAGATTTAAAGGGTACATTGCCATCCATGCAAAAAACAAATGTCATTATTGTAAACATTCCGCAGAGATACGATTTAATTCCCAAATCATGTGTAAATGTAGAAATAGAGGCTACAAATGGAAAAATTCATAAAATTTGTAAGAGTTTTCCAAATGTCCAAATTGTAGATGTAAGTAAATTAGACAGGAAGTTCCACACTCGGCATGGCCTACACTTAAATAGATTAGGAAAAGAGTATCTTAGTGATGAAATCTGCAAAATTGTAAATTCAAATGGTAAGAATAATTCAATAGTTCAACAGTAATATCATTAGAGTGGAAGCAGGGAAACTGGTAGAAGAAGCCAAACGTGAGGTTTGGCAATCACATCTTTTGAAGTCAAATTTAACGGAGTGCAACAATGGTATTTCGGATTTGTCTAGCAACAATAATAATAACAATTATGATAATAATATTGTAAATAAATCACCAACACAAGCTTGCAAAAGTAACAAATTTAAAATTTACCACCAGAATGTCCAGTCTCTTTATAATAAAATTGATTACATAAATCTAATGCTTAAAAATGAACTTAAAGACATCTCAGCGCTATGTATTTCAGAACATTGGCTGAAAGAGGAACAACTCGAATTAATTCAATTCCCAGGGTTTATACAAGCTAGTAAATACTCTAGATCTAATATTAGCCATGGTGGTACTTGCATCTTCTTAAGAAATAATTTAGATCATGAACAGATAACAGCTTATGATTATCTAATTATGGAACAGGATTTTGAATTCTCTGCCGTAAAAATTCAGCAGTTTAAGTTAATAATTGTATGCGTATACCGTTCTCCGTCAGGAAAGTTTCCTCTATTTATAGATAAATTAGAATTGTTACTCAATAACATGAGCAAAGTAAATTTCGATATAATAATTTGTGGGGATGTAAATGTGGATTTCTTAAAACTTGATAGAAATTGTGAATTATTAACACAGTTACTAATTTCCTATGGACTGAAACCTACAGTAAATACACCAACAAGAATAACAAAATTTAGTAAAACCACTCCTGATCAAATTTTTATAAATACAGATAAATATCACCATTCAATAGAAGTCTATTGTCCGGGTTTTAGTGACCACCATGGACAAATACTGAGTTTTGAAGTATCCGAAGTAATCAATAATAATGATAATGGAGTAAAATCAAAGTGCAAGTCATTCACTGAATCAAATGTTACATATTTCAATGACTTTTTAAATAAAGAAACATGGTCAGAAATTTATGAACTAGAAAATGTAAATGTAAATGAAAATTGTAATGCATTTAACAGTACCCTAAAACACTATTTTGAAATAGCATTCCCCTTTAAACGAAGAACTGTTCAAAATAACAAAACTATCAATTGGATAACAACAGGGATTATAAATTCATGTCAGAGAAAGAAATTTCTACACAAATTATATAAACAATACCACACAACACCTGAATTCAATTTATACTACAAAAAATACACTAGCATATTAAATAAGGTAATAAGACTAGCAAAGAAAATGCATAATGATAATTTTATTTCCCAATCATCTAATAAAAACAGGGCTATGTGGTCCGTGATAAAGAAAGAAACTGGAAAATCTGCTAAAATACAAAGGAACATTACACTGACCAGAAATAATAAAGTGATTAATAATCCAGAGGAAATAGCAAACACTTTTAATGACTATTTTCTGGAAATTCCACAAAAATTAATAAATAAATCACAGGTAAATACACTAAATTCTAATAATAAAATAAATATATGCAGTGATTCTTTATTTATAAATCATGTCACAAGTGAAGAGGTAAG
This sequence comes from Meconema thalassinum, assembly GCA_946902985.2. NCBI lineage: Eukaryota > Metazoa > Arthropoda > Insecta > Orthoptera > Tettigoniidae > Meconema > Meconema thalassinum. Next base: position 1,011,954,819 of record OX336388.2, read on the forward strand.
AATAGTTATAAAAGAGGTAAAAAATAAATTCTGTGCTGGCATTGATGGCATCCCTGATTCAATTTTAAAGAAATGGGCAGAAAATATAATAAATCCACTTACGCACTTAATAAACAGTTCAATTCTCTCAGGAACTTACCCGGATATTTTGAAGTTATCAAAAGTAATACCAGTGCACAATAACGGTTCAAAAGATGAATTAGATAACTATCGTCCTATTACCTTACCAACTGGCATTGCAAAAATTGTGGAAAAAATTATGTATAAGAGACTGATAAGTTTCATAGAAAAAAATAAAATATTATCAAACTCACAACATGGATTTAGAACGGAAAAATCTACACAGACAGCAATTTACGAATGTAGTAATAGTATACTGAAATTAATTGCAAAAAATGTGGAAAAAATCATGCATAAGAGATTGATAAGTTTTATAGTAAAAAATGAAATACTATCAAACTCACAACATGGATTCGGAACGGAAAAATATACACGTACAGCAATTTATGAATTCATTAATAGTATACTGAAATTAATTGACAATAAGGAACATGTAACTGGCCTATTCTTGGATTTATCGAAAGCATTTGATGTTGTTGACCATAAAATCCTCCTTACCAAACTAAATCAATATGGTGTTAGAGGTCTAGCTAATAAATGGATAGAGTCTTACTTAACAAGGCGTAAACAAATAGTAAGCTTGAGACACAAGGATGATGGAACCAAATTACTTAATGAAACATTGTCCAATGAGGGAATTATTGAATTTGGAGTACCCCAGGGATCGGTTTTGGGCCCACTACTCTTTCTTCTATATATCAATGATATAACACAGAACGTTCATTCACATAAGGAAATTTTGTTTGCGGACGATACAACACTCGTAATAAAAGGTGAAAGGTGAGTCATTTGTTGTTGCTTCTTCAAACCTTGCTTGGTTTAATTAGTTTGTGTCATGAGGCGGAAATGTCGTAACCTGAGATGATGTATGAAAATGGTAAAGGACGATCTCAACTATTAACTACCTATCTCTTCTCCGCCACGCATAAACTAATGAGCCGTCTATCATGCACCAGGACTATTTGGGGCATCTTGAGCTCGTTAAAACTGCCTAACTTACGACTTGGTTTATTGAGAATATGACACAACATAGTCCTTCACGATGAGTATTTTCCCTGTGTTGATTATCCCCCGATTTTATTCATTGCCTGGCTTCTTTCGTTTTGTTGTTCCCTTATTAATGACGGGATTATTGCCTAATAGTTCGAATAGGAGTGTTCATCTAGATAATCTGGATTGTTTAGTTTAGCTAAATTAATTTCTATGACTTCTTTTATGTCAAGTTCCCTGCCCTTTTTTTCGTAGTGTCTGATTCTTAGTTCTATTTCTGTATTTGTGAATCTATGTTCGGTGTCATACATGTGTTCGCATACTGCTGACTGTTTCCTGTGTTTGATAGCATTTCTACGTTTTTTAAAACGTGTGATCATCCTCCTTTCTGTCTGCCCTACGTAATTTGCTTGACACCCCCTTTCTTGGCATGACAATAAGTACACTCCTGATTTTGAGCATGGATCTACTTTACTTAAATTGTTATTGTGAAGGTGCTTACTGAGTGTGTTGTTTGTTCTGAATCAGTAGCTGCTGGCCCATTAGGACTCCCAGACGGTGTCCTTCCTAGAGAACGAAAAGTGGTTTTAATTATTTTATCTTGATATTTTAAATCAAAAATTGAAGTCTAACAATACTAAGAAGATTACATGTCCTTGTAAATCTGTAGCTCTATCAATAAGGAAGCCTGTGTTGGGTGTTATCAAGCTCAGCGCAGTTCACAGGACACGATGGAGTTACGAACTCTAAGCTTTCCGTCCGAAGATGTGCCAGGGTGAGAGTGGGTGTGACGTAAGGGGACTGGCGCACTTGTAGGCAGTTTGAGAGGAACGAAGTATGCAGGCAGTTGCCTTAAGCCGGGCGGAGTCCTTACAGCTCTGTAGCACCGGAAAATATTTCTTCTTCCTTTGCCCTTCTACTGTCGGCGCAGAAATTGTGTGCATCCGAGTTTGGAGATAAATAGCAAAATAACCAAAAGGCTTACAGAAAAACAAGTAACATCACCAGTTTCCTTGTTGATTTCTGTGTTGATTAATGATAAAGGGAACTTTTAAAAACGTATTTTAATATCTTTTGTGGCATGCATAATGTAAAAAGTACCGGTCTTCGGCTGGTTTCGAGGGAAAAGTTGACATAAAACATTTACAACTCTCAACGCCGTTGTGCTCCAGTAACCAAATTTGAATATTTGTTAGTCAGATATGTTGTTTGTGTATATGCGAAGTTTAAAATGTTATCTCCAAAAGAAACAACAAAGCAATCAATACAGGTAATGTGAGAGGCTCACATTTCGAAACTGGACTTCCGTAGAAGTCCGTTTTTGGATGCGTAGTAATCCACCTATACTAAGAGTTTGCGATATGTGACTATCCGTAATGTACCTTAAATAAATTGGTTTATTTTATATGGTTTGATATTTATTATTATTTTGGTGGCGGTTGTCGGCAAGAGAGATTCGCCGGAAAGTTGGCGCGGTGTTGCCGCATTCGCTCACTGCCTGTTCAGCACTTCTTTGGCACAAGGCATATTCAAGTAAAATGTGTTTCCTTTCCACATTTCCCATCAGCTTTTCGACATTTTCGGAAAGTGTGACAAACACTTCCCTAATTTTTTGATAATAAGAAATAACTTCTCTAATTTTTCGATAGCAGGAAATATATTTTCAAAATAAGAAACTATGAATAGATCTGACTTAAGTATAACTCCAATAATTGTAAACAGGTCAATGTGAATGGATGGTCGTCCTACCGATAGTCTTTTCCTTTTGGCCTGGTCCTGGATTTTTATCCCTCACAATCTCAGCATTCACTTTTTAATCGGCCGCCTCGTTGCGTAGTGGCTTTCATTCTAGGCTATCACCGCGAAGGCAGGGGCTCGATTCCCGGCTCAGCCAAGAAATTTAATTATCGTCTGAGGGCTGGAACGGGGTACATTTAGCCTCGTGAGACAAAACTGAGTAGAAGCGGATTCGATTCCTATCTCAGCCATCGTAGAAGTGGTTTCCCGTGGTTTCCCCACTTCTACTACATTCAGGAAAATTCCGGGATGGTGCCTAACGTAAGTCCTCGGCCACATCCTACCCAAATTCTTCCTCAATTACAAATGCACACACTAGTACAGACACAATAGTGACACAGGTTATCAGACGAATTCTACACAAGCCCAAGTACACGGGGCTACATGGCCTTGTCATTCAGTTCGTATTAAACATGTATACTGTATACTGCATATACGCCTAGACGTCTTTCTCCTGCCATATACTCCTACAGGTTATGGGCCCAGCAGGATCATTGACGAGTGTATAGTTTTCTGACCAGTGTGATTCTATTTGAATTAACAAAACTGTGATCGCGTGCAATACGTGTGTGCATCATGGCGGAATCCAGCACCGGTTCTCTTTATAACTTCGAGAAACTGAAGGGGAGAGAAAACTACATTGACTGGCGTTTCCAGATGAAGAATTATCTTATGCACGATGATCTTTGGAAGTGCATATCTGGTTATGCAGAAGATGATAAAACGGGCACAGAGGTTAAGGTACGGCGCGACGAACGTGCTTTGTGCAAGATTAACCTTATGGTGGAAAAGAGTGTTTTTCCGTACGTCATGGAAGCAGAAACGGCGAAAGCAGCATGGAATTCGCTCGAGATGGCATATGAAGATAATGGCGCCAACAGGCACACAAGAATTCTTCGCCAACTGTGTTCCACCAAGCTTGAACAATTCAAGACTATGGAAGAATATGTCACCACAGTTTTGGGTCTCTCCCAGCGGCTAGCAGCAGTTAAAAAAACACCTGATGATGAATTTCTAGGTGCCTTGCTCTTGCAGGGACTACCTGATGACTATGAACCTATGATTATGGCATTGGAAAATTCAGGCGCAGAGTTGACTAGTGACTTTGTGAAATGTAAACTGCTACAGGAAGACAAACGCTGCTCCAGCAAAGAAACAGCACTCTACACCAACAGGAGTGGATTCAAGAATACTAAACCCAAGAAACCATTCTGTTGGAACTGCCGAAAAACTGGCCACTGGAAACAAGATTGCAAACACCAAAACAAGACAGTAGCACATCAAGCAGATGCCAAGCCACTAGAGAAGAAAGAAGAAAGGAAGAAGGGTAGGGCTCTGCTCACTGCACTTGGAGTTGATACCCACTCAGCAGACAGCTGGTACATGGACTCCGCAGCCTCCAAACACATGACTGGTAGAGTGGATTGGATGTCAAAATTTGATGATAAAAGGGAGGTTGGATATGAAGTCACCGTAGCAAACGATTGTAAGCTATATAGTGGCGGCATAGGTGATGTTCCAGTACAAGTAAATGTTTTTACAAAGGTGAGCGATGTTCTGTATATACCTAACCTTGCAGCAAACTTGCTCTCTGTGAACAGTATTGTTAAAAAGGGGCATGTAATTGTTTTTGATGAAGAAGGTTGTAAAGTGTTTCAAGACAGTGACTGTCAAGTTACAGGTGATGTGCAATTATTGATTGAAGAGTCAAATGGACTTTATATCTTAAATAACTCAGGTTCTGTAAGTGCAAATGCATCAGCAGTGTCTTGTTTAAGTGATGCTAAAAGTGTTTGTTCAAAAAGTTCTAATTCTAGAGAATTTTGGCACAAAAGGTTAGACCATCTCAATCACGTGGGGATGGACTTGTTAAAAAATAGCTTGGCTACCGGTATTGATTTTTCGGGTGAAAAGCAGCTCTGTGTTCCATGTATAGAAGGGAAACAAGCTCGACAGCCCTTGAAGACCACCAAGCATCGTGCCATGAACCGATTGGACCTGTTGCACAGTGACCTGTGTGGACCGATGCCTGAGGAATCCTGGGGAGGAGCCAGATATTTTCTCACCTTCATCGATGACCATACGAGGAAGGTTTTTGTCTTTTTTTTCTAAAAAAGAAAAGTGAGGTAAGAGAAATCTTTGAACAATTTGCTAATTCTGTTGAAATTGAGTGTGAAAGGAAAATCAAGATCATACGCTCTGACAATGGTGGGGAATATTGTAATAAAGCTATGGATGAGTTTTTCAAACAGCGTGGCATCAAGCACCAGCTAACAGTAAGGTACACACCAGAGCAAACTGGAACTGCAGAACGCATGAACAGGACTCTGAATGAAAGAGCACTCGCTATAATGCAAGGTTCAGCTTGTGACAATGGCATGTGGGCAGAAGCTGTCAATACAGCTGCATATCTTGTCAACAGGTCTCCTGCACGGAAAACACCAAATTCAACACCAGAACAAATGTGGACTGGAGAGAAAGTAGACCTGACGCACTTAAAAGTGTTTGGATGTAATGCCTACGTTCATATTCCAGATCAGCTGAGAATAAAACTTGATCCCAAGACTGAGAGAATGGTATTTGTTGGGTACTCGGATGAGAAAAAGGCGTACCGGCTCCTGCATCCAGTAACCCATGAATTAATCACAGCGAGAGATGTGATTTTTGATGATATGTCTTTCTCCGCTCTAACAGATCCTCCAGTGGTACCAGGGAATACAATAATACCCCTAACCACTGAAGTCAGTAAACCACTATTGACTGCATGTGATAGGGATGTTCCAGATCCAGCTCCACAGCATAATGAAGAAGTGGAAGTTGACCCTGATCATCAAGATAATCCATCACAGCACAATGAGGAAGCGTGTCGCTTCCCCCAGCGAGAAAGAAGACCAAGACAATATCCTGATTACATTCTGCATTACACTCATTGTTCTGATCAAAGTGAACCATGTACAGTAAGTGAAGCCTTGTCATCACCTTACTCTAAGGAATGGCATAAATCCAGGAAGTGCGAAATGGATTCCATGAAGGTTAATAAGGCGTGGGTTTTAGTTCCTAAGCCAGAAGGTAAAAACATTGTACAGAATAAGTGGGTGTTTAAAGCTAAGCGTAATACAAATGGTGATGTTGTAAAATATAAAGCAAGGTTGGTTGCAAAGGGTTTTTCACAGCAATTTGGCATTGACTTTGTTGAGACATTCTCACCAGTTGTGTGGCATGGCATACTCAGAATGTTGTTTGCTTTAACGGTTGAATTAAATTTACAGATTGATTATCTAGACATTGAGACTGCTTTTCTCAATGGAGAGTTACAGGAGGAAATATTTATGTGTCAGCCAGAGGGCTTCCAGGTGAAGGGAAATGAAGACCAGGTTTGTTTGCTCAAAAAGGCCATTTATGGACTAAAGCAGGCTGCACATATGTGGCACAGGAAGGCTCATACAGTTCTGTCCGCTTCGGGCTACACAAACAGTCATAATGAGGCATGTGTTCACAGAAAGAGTATCGGCAATACTGTAATACTTGTTGCTCTGTATGTTGATGATTTCTTTGTGTTTCACAATAATCCACAGGAAGTTAGTAAACTAAAAGATGTCTTAAAACAAAATTTCATGATGAAAGATCTTGGACCTGCTGCTCAGGTTCTTGGAATGCAAATATAAAGGGACACAGATAACAATATACTCAAAATTTCTCAGACACAGTTCATAAAAAATCTGCTCAATAAGTTTGAGATGACTAATGTTAATCCCATCGGTACTCCTATGGATGTAAATATGAAATTGTCTAAAGCCAAAAACGCGGATGATAAACCTTATCAGCAGCTGATAGGTTCACTTATGTACTTGAGTGTGTGTACTAGACCGGATATTGCCTATGCATTGTCATATTTAAGTCAGTTTAATTCTTGCCACAGTGAGGAGCATTGGCTTGCAGCCAAAAGGGTACTTCGGTATCTTAAAGGTACGATAAACCAAGGGCTCATTTTTAAGAGCACTGGTTTAGATTTTGTAGGGTTTGCAGATGCCTGTTTTTCCACAGATAGTGATAGTAAGTGATGGTTATCTTTTCAAGCTTGCTAATGCTGCCGTATCATGGAAAGCTCGTAAGCAGAGCTTAGTTGCTACCTCATCGACAGAGGCTGAGTATGTAGCTTTGTCAGAGGCTGCAAAGGAAGCAGTTTATCTTAAGAATCTGATGTTTGATTTGATTGGTTCTAATCAAGGTCCAATTAAAATTGAATTTGTTAAAGGTGAATGTGATTTGCAGTGTGTGTTGATGGATTGTAATCAAGAAATTGATTTGTATAATGACAGTCAAAGTGCACAGAAAATTGCAAAAAATCCTGTTTTTCATAGGCGCACTAAACACATCAACATCAAACATCATTTCATTAGGGAAAAGGTTCAAGAGAGAATCATTTCATTGCACTATTTGTCCACACAAGAAATGATTGCAGATATCCTCACCAAACCTTTACCTAAACCAAAACATGTGTATTGTACCCAAGGAATGGGATTGAACTGTTAATTGGTATTTTATACAAATGTCTGTTACATTCTAGATCAGCTATTGGTTTAAGTGGGTGTGTTAGAAATATGTAACCCACGAGCTGATCTATGGTTTAAATTCAGCGCCAGGAAGCGCAACGCCATTGGTGGCGGTTCTAGATACGAGAATGTTCTCGTTGATTCTTTTGTATGTGTTTGTATATATACGCCTGTTTGTAACCTTGTCGTTCAGTTCGTATTAAACATGTATACTGCATATACGCCTAGACGTCTTTCTCCTGCCATATACTCCTACACAAAGCCCCTAAAACATTGTTTTGTTGTTTGTGTTGGAGATAACATTTTGAAACTTCACATGTACACAAACAACATATCTGACTAATTGTCATTTGTAGCTTTTCAATCGGTCAACAGGATTGTGTCCAATGAATGGGTGGGGTACAAGATATAAATAATGTAAATACACTCCTGGATAAAATTATATGTATTAGTTGATTATCACATTTTATTAAATAATTAAATTGAAATGTTAGAAGCCATTTTCCTGAGTTGCGTAATTCTATTAAAGAAAGCTTTCCAGTCTGTCAACTATATGGCATTCAATCAGAACAATATAAGGGAAAAAGGAAGGAGGTTCAACCTCTTTAAAATGTAGGGTAGTAGGTAAAGGAAATTACCTTGAAAAACTTCTTAGGCTTCGGAGGATTGAAGAGAACAAGATCTGACCAAGGGAGGTCGACAGGAAGATGAAAGAGAAACCTGACTCAAGTAAGTAAACGTATTGCATAATTCAGTTCCATGTTATTTATACTGAGCCCCACAAGGTGTGTACCTTGAAACATTTCTATTACCAGCATGTCAGTAGGTTAATATTAGGATAATTTTGCAAAAAGGCAAAAGAGTCGAGAGTTTATTATTTCCATTTTCTGATTTTAAAATAAAGTTACCTTGCCACATCAAAATGACTGTTAAAGTTCAGGATTTTTTTTTATCCATACGTGGCTTCATTCGTGAAATAATCATATTAATGCTATTTTGGTGGCTAAACCCAGTGGGCCACTTAAAGGACATGGCTTAGGCCTAACTAAAAAACTACAAGCAAGGTCTAGCCTATTTGTATCCTTGTGAAATAAGCAAATTTCTGCATTGAATGACACCACTATTCAGCCATCAACAATTCAATTTCCTATTGGTCGTATTTTATTTGTAAATAATGAATCAAACAAGTTAAAACGGCCGCCAACTCGCGCCATCTTAATAAACGTTGTTGTTATTTGCAGCTGGCTTTGATGTAGAGTGTTACTTTGCTACCGATTTAACACTGCATGCTCAGTTTTCTTTTAAAAAGGAAGGCATTCTTTATCCTGTAATATCTGACTAGAGGGGCAAGGGGATGTCTAAAAGTTCACATATTTCCCGGGTCTATAAATGAACTTGCCGCGCTATACTTCTCATCAATCGTTGAATCATGTGGGATCGCCATAAACGAGCTACAGGTGGTACCGTAGGCCTACTTGAAAAACTTCTTAGGCTTCGGAGGAGTGAAGAGAACAAGATCTGACCAAGCGTGTCAAGGATTTAAAGGAACTCATAAAGTTGTAAGTCCATTTTTCAGTGTTGCCTTATTGACAATTGATATTGCAACTTTTAGTCGGTTAACACATTATAATCCCAACAACTGGGATATGCGGTGAAAAAATAAAATGAAAACATTGTGTGTGATTAAAGAAATGCAGTACCGTACCGTATATAAATATATATTCGTAATTGACTACAGAAGAGGGAGAAAACTATAGTATGGCATGTTTCGCTCGTCATATATCCAATCAATAAAACAGTACCACACTTACAATGACACCCGCTACTTCCAATGTCTCTGAACTCCAAGAACAAAAAGCCACAGTTATTAATAAGTCTTTTGCGTGCTTTTTGTTCTTGGAGGGCAGAAACAGTTTGTGGGTTTGGTAGTATTATGTAGAGCAATTTTGACTTGTATTTTTGGATATGCTGGTGTTAGCTTCATGAGCGGATCATGTCATGCTATAGTTTTCTCCCTTCCCTGTAGTGAATAATACATATTTAATCATTAGTTATTTTCTCAGGCTATTGTTTCGCATGGCCCAGTGATTGGGATTATTTTGTGTTGACCGACTGAAAAGTTGCAATGTCAACTTCCTATGGACCTATGCTTTATCGTGAGTGGAGAAAATGTACGATTCTTTAAATATACGGTATGTTGATGGATATCTACGTAAATTTGTTAAAGAACATCTATAAATGAGATCTTTCTTAAGGTTAAAAGTCACATTGATATATATTTTTAGCCTATTTTCAATTTTGAAAAAATAGGCTTATGAGATCACCTTTTGCCCGTGTGTGTGTGCGTGTGTGATTCGTGTGTGTGCCCCCCCTAATAAAATCTAAACGGCTGGAGAGATTTCAATGAAACTCGGTAAGTTCATAGCTCTATTCCGGGCGACCCCGATCGTGCCCTTCAAATTTTGTTACGTCTCTCCAATCCAACATGGCGGCTGTGCGAAATATTTCACCAGCATTCAATATCTCCGAAACTATTACCGATATGACCCTGAAAATTTGTATGGTGATAAAGGGAACTACTAGAAATTCACTTATGTGACTTTTGAAAACCTGGTAACTACAAAACCAACCAAGCGAAGTTGCGACTTTTAAATGGGCGTTTCTCGCGATTTAACCAACCAAACGCAATGAAACTTGGCACAGTATATGTTTATGTACATTGTTTATGTACATGCACTGACATCTAACTTCGTTCGATTGTTTACATAATCTCAAAATGGCGGCTGTGCGAAATATTTCACAGGCATTCAATATCTCCGAAACTATTTATGATATTAACCTGAAATCTTGTACGGTGCTAAAGAGCACTGCTACAAGTTTATCTATGTAAATTTCAAAAACCTGTAAACTACGATACGAACATATCGGCCAAGCGAAGTTGAAACATTCTAATACATTTTTCTCGTGATTTAATCATATGAGCGCATTGAAATGTGGTACAGTAAATGATTATACATATTGTCATTCACTGGCATCTAATTTAGTTCAATTGTTTACATAAACCGAAGATGTCGGCTGTGCGAAATTTTAATATTAAGTTTTTATTCTTGTGTCGTTATCATGCAATCGAAGTGAAAGTTTGAATAATGAAGCTACGCAATAATTTTCCTTTAATGGTAGGGCCTACATAACTCTATGGCCTATACATATAACAATCCAAAATGGCGAGCATCCGAAATATTTTGACGGTTCTCAATATCTAAGAATCTTTTCCAGCAATCAAACTGATTTTTTAATATTCATAGAGGCTATGAACATAAGTTCACCTATATGACTTTCAGTACCGGTAACCTGGTGAGCACAAATCCAACATGGTGGCGACGCGAAGTATAAATATTTAAATGGACGTTTCTCGCGATTTAACCATCTGAGTGCAGTGAAACTTTGCACGTTAATGTTTATACAAATGTTAATCCACTGGTATCTAATTTATTGCAATTGTTTTCATAACCACAAGATGGCAGCTGTGCGAAATTTTAAAATCTCGTTTTTACTTCTTGTGTCCTGATCATGCGATTGAAGTCTGAAAACTACACGTGCACAATAATCTTCATGTAATATCACATAAATAAAAATCCAACCTGGCTACCATCTGCAATATTTAGTCGGTTCTCAGTATCTACGAATCTAACATAGCAACCAAACTGAAATATTGTATGTTGATAGAGGCAATTAATACGAGTCGGATATATGAAAATAGGCTGTATAGTTCTTCACGGAACTACTTGTTTTAATTACCCTTGTTATATTAATCATGTTGGACTTGCCTGCCCTTCACAGGACAGATTTGAATTACAACATACGAAATCTATCAAAATATTAACGCCATTTTGTCACGACTGTCCTGCTACCTATATTCGTTTATCAAGTGCGAGTAGAAAGAGTCCGGAAGGAAGCATGACTTTTGGAATGCTGTTTAAGGAAGTTTGAATTAGATGGGAAGTTATTTGAATTAATTTCCCAACATAAAATATTATATTAACTATGAAAGTTTAGCTATCCTTTACTTTATTAATTACATCTGGTAATTTATTAGCTACGAATGATCTTTGAATACTTAAGATCATTGATTACTTTTTTCAGTTATTCAGGTGGTGCAGTTTCATGTTCACCATTTTGTTTGGTCAGGGCTGGCAACTGAGCATATTTGTGTTGCATAAATAAACTAAATTATAGCGTGTAGATTGTTTTCGTTGATTAATCTGTTCAACTTTAAAATTATACATATAAGGCAAAATGTGTACCTATGCATATTTTATTTGCTTATATGAAACGTTCGCTCTGCGTGGAAGCTTGTTAACGTCTTCCAGGGTCATCGGGAGGCAAAACTAGAAATTAATATTTTTAAGAAGAATCGTTATAGTAAATGAAGTCTGTAGGTTTGAGATCAGCAAGAAACAGTGATGGATTTGTTTTACCCTCAAACCGGACAGTTCTCTACTCTCATAGTTGGCTAATTCCTGGCGGAATTATCGTCGAGCTCTGTTTAATTGATATGATGACATGTTTAACCTGGTAAAGCAAGCTTTGCGATGACAACCTCTGAAAACACAGTTTACATCGAGGTAAATTTATATGTAATTTTTTGGTCTTTCTACCAGTGATTTTGTGCTGATATATGTAATATTGTAGCTATTTAGATTCGTACAGAATTGCAACTAGGAATGGATGTGCTAGAATGTAGGCGTTCATCAATTTTAAAGAGGTATTTTATAGGGACATTTATTTGGAAAGTGCTTCGTGTAGTGAGTTGTTGTAAATACGAATGTTCTGCTAATAATACATTTTACCAACCACTAACATGGTGAAGTTTTCTTTTGTTTTTCAATTAGATGATTTTTAAGCACCTTATTGATCATCAATTGTATGGAATTCCGTATCAAGGTGTATTCCTGTTGGTATGAATATATGTTCGCGAACTTTTTAATATTAATTTATTGTTCCACTGCTCGTTGTAGCAGTTGCATATTTTGCACAAATGTATACAAGATTGGTTTATTGTAGGGTTGCTAACTTAAGCAAGTGTAATGTTCCTATAATACCTCAAATGTACACATTTACTTGCTCATAAAGTTTATTCTTAATTTATTGACAATTTTAAATAAATATTTATTCATAACATTTGAGCCTGCAGTTTAAACTGTCTGCAACACTTTGGTCTGTTTTAAAATGTTTTCCCCTGGAAATAGGGGTACTTTGTAAAACTTAAAATTGGATATTTTCCAATTCATTTGAACATAAAAGCAGCTGTTGCAGTGGTGCTTTATAACCAGAAATAACATATACTCTTATTGTTAGAATTATGTTTTGACTGAGTCCACAAGTAGGCGTTATTCAGATACAGGCAAGCCTACGGAAGATGAGTGGCATGCCATGCAAGTGTTCCGTAGGCTATTTTGGATTGAAGCTTCTTTTCTGTAGTTAAACAAGACCTAATATTATTTAAATCAAATTATTAAATAGAAACATTTTTATAAGTTAAATTGGAAGTGAAGATGAACATAAACTGCTTCTCAGTTCCAATGGTCCCATGGATTTACACTTTCTTCTCTGTACAGTATATTATTGATGATGTGTGTGGTACTGGTGAAAGCCAACGATTCAAGTAAGATAACACACTGTTACATTTCTGTTTTTTTTTTAAACTCCCATAAAAACCTACTAATAAGTTACTTACTGTTTCCCTTGCACAGTGGCAGGTGTCAGGTTGGCTGAATGGGTAGTAGCCTCTCTAAAATTGCAGAGTAACTTAATTGTAGGTCATATGAATTACAGAGCACTCTTTCTTTCCACTCACCATGACCTAACAGTTCACCATGTTAAGCTCAGCATTTGTGGGCATTACATTGGCTATTCTGTGTTGCAAGGTAGTAGTCTCAACTTGTGTTACATTTACTAATTGGGTATCTAGTAGTTTCATTTGTAATGTGAAAACCTATAGGCGTAGTGTATTTATGGTGGTGCTTTTTGCTGGAAGCAGCTAACGATCAAGGCTGCTTAATGTATGAAGTATTCAATATTGAGTAGACCTGCCACTGGATCTTGATTCCACTTGCTGTGTGCCACTCATAATACCATTGTGAGATATAGCCTTTCTGGCTAATAGCAATGAATCTTATTTTGTTAAGCCTAGATCTTTATTGCTTAATTGATAAATTCTGTAGTTCAAATATTAATAAAATTGTTTTATTTTTTCAGGTCAAGAAACTGAGCGAGATGACAGCTGATACGGAGCAGCACTCTGCTCCTAAAAATATACGCTGTTTAATATGCAACAGTCGATTAGGTGTTTCATCTCGCAACAGTTGTGAAATTTTTCATAAAAATATCTGTACTTCTACAACAGAGAGACCTATATCATTCATTATTGGAGCTGTGCTTGAGCATGAAATTAGTGAAGATACCGTTCATAGTAATGTTATTTGTAAGAAGTGCTTCAAACTGCTTGATGAAGTTGATGAAATAGAATCTAGGTTAGCTGAAATAAAAGTAGAACTGACCACTAGTTATAAGAGAACAGTTAAAATACAAAGTGAAGGTGAGAAAGAAGAGGAGGAGGATGAACGTAAATTGCCTCTCAGTTCCGATGATCCCAATATTGTCAAACAGAAGATGTTGGCCAGATCTCGCAAGAAACCATTGCCCAAAAAAATAAAGTCATCTCTATCAACTGGCAATAGTGATGAAGAATATGAACAGAAGGTGAGTTCATTAGTTATTAATTCTGATTGAGAAGCCGATGGTGGCTTTTATAATTGCACTCGGATAATACGTGATTTTCATACCATGTTTCATATTCTGGGGGACATTTTCAATTCAAATTATGGAACTCTTTGCAGTAGCCTAAACGGTGGCTGCCGCCATCAAAATCAAATAATTTTCTCTAGGAATAGGTAATGGGGCTAAGATACAGGAGTTGAACATTTTTTCGTTATACACAGTTTAGACGTCCCGGTTGCGATCACGATCAGGACCCAATACAGATTAAGGTTTGATGTCTAAACGAACTAGGATTAAGTTACATTCAGATAATCTAGATTCCATCATGGTCCGTATTGACATTAAAGTTATGTACACAAATGTAATAAAATTCCTGTCTATCAATACCCAAACGTATTGGTAGACGGGAATTCTATTACATTTCTTCTGCGCGAATGGGTCTCCTAGGACCACGCGGAATCAACACTTCTTGGCCTTGATGTTTGCCCAATAACTCTTCATGCGCAACGATTGAGCTAGTCTTCGTTGCTGCGACCAGATGTGTCTGGTAGGTCTTCTCTCTCCTGCCTCAAAACCCTGTGTATGATTAATTTTCCTAATTTCCTCTCGATCCTTGAGATTGGGAAAACCTAATTCGGTAGCACTACAGAACAGGAGACCAAAGGTATAAAAGAATTTAGGTAATGAAATTTGCCGAAGTACCTTTAGTAATGGTATCCGGAGATGTTAAAATAATAGATGTTGACTCGTCCGCTGCCATAAACCCACCCAACCATCCCAAATAGATACACGACTTATATAGCAGAAATGAAGTCTTTTGTAGCCATCTTGCTTACTAAGTCAGGAATGCCAACCCCACGCATTTGGTACTATTTCACATCGGGTATAGAACGAGTAAACAAAAGAGCGTCGATAAAGTAATGTAATGAAAAATTGCGCCAATTGTCAGTGTTTATTTATGCATTTATAATGTTTTACATAAAAAAACAGACCTAACCTGGGGCTTACGCCTCAGACCTCCTTGTGGTACTAGCAGTAATTTTCGACCAGGCAGTACCTAACCTAGTAGCGGACAAAAATTCTATCTTATTAATGTTTTACATACAAAAACAAACCTAACCTGGGGCTTACGCATCAGACCCCCTTGCTTGTGGTACTAGCAGTAATTTTCCGCAAGACAGTGCTTAACTTAGTGGAAATTTGTAACAATTTCAAACTTTACGTGTCATATGGTGAATTTTGTATTGGACATGTTGGTAACGTACTCAGATGTTCGTTTTTCGGGTGTCACATGACGTATGGTCCAAGGTGGCGTCCATAGTGAAATGAAGACAATGCTAAAAGCATTATTTTCGTAAATAATCAATTAAAAGGAATTATTCCGCTGCAGCAGTGGCAATTGAGAAAGTAAAACGACTCCCAACATCTCCGAGAAAGGTTTGTCAATCATAAATACTATATTTTCAGTAATATACCTTGTTGAAAGTTACGACGGCTTGGTCTCCTGTTCTGTAGTTTTAATGATTTTATTTGTTAACCTAGTTGGGTCCATTCTGTCCAAATGTCCCATGAATTGGATCCTTCTCATACAGATTGTGTCTGTGATTTTAGTAATTTTTAAATAGATGTCAGCATTAGGTTTCGGAAGGTGAATTCCATCTTTAATTCTTGGTCCCAAAATTTTTCGCATGATTTTGCGTTCCTTAATCTCCAATTGATTTCTCAGTGTTTTATGTTGTAGATTAAGTGTCTCGGCTGCATAAAGGGCTGCAGGCAAGACTACTGTTTTATAATGTTGAATTTTACAATTACAAGAGAGGCATTTTTTGTTATAAACTTGGGTTGAACTGTAGATTGCGATACAGCCGCATCTAGTGGGTTTTTAGGGATGTCAGTGATGTCTCCGTGATGTCACGGCACGTATCGATATTGACTCGCTTTGGTTGCCGGGAGTCATGTCACGTATCGATATTGACTCGCTTTGATTGCTGGGAGTCAGCTGATTCATATGTCAGTTTCGCGCGCGCTTTCGTCCGATAAGGATGTCCATTTTTTTCTTCACCAGATTTGAGTTTTGTAACCGTAATTTGAATAATTATTAATCCCTGAATTACCTATAGAGCAAGATTTTGATATTAGCAGTGTCGTGTGCTCGATTGTGTTGGCGAATTGTGATAAAAGTGTTGAATTCCTGAAGTTTTTGCATTCAAATAAATTCCGTTACTTGTGATGTGAGCTAACGTGCGGTTGAAAATTAGTGCTTTTTCATGTACATGTGGAATAATACGGCATTCGGGATCTATCGGTGAGTGTTTTACGTTGTTGATATATATAATTTGGTTGTTGCATTTAATAGGAAAGTTGCAGACCGCGATCGTTTGTGCATGACTGTATTATAAAAACAAATTGGCTGCCTTGGTTATAGGTTATTTTGGGTGGTGACAACTCAATAACAGAAATGAGCATTAAAAAACCTTCGAAACGCAAATTGGCATTTACATGAACACCTGCAAAATAGATATGACAATGTTTTGTATTAGACCTATCGGCCTATAGGTCTTGTTTTTGACGTTTCATATAGTATGTCTGTGAGGCATTATTAAACAGAATTTTCAGCCAATATTGGAAAACATAAAAATAACAACCTATCAGAGGGGGCGGGGGTGAGGGGGCGCAGCCCCCCCACCCCCCAGAGAAAACAACATTATTGACCACAATGTTTTATAATGGCATTGTGTTTGTGTATTTGCAGCCAACTTTGGAAAAAAAACCGAAACTACACAATAATGTTATTGACCACAATGTTTTATAACAATATTACAATGTGCAGCTAGGTTAATGTATTGATGTCAACCGGCGATTATTACACACCGCGATCGTTTGCGCATGACTGTATTATAAAAAGAAATTGGCTGTTATAGGGTATTTTGGGTGGTGACAACTCAATAACAGAATTGAGCATTAAAAAACCTCGAAACGTATTATGTTTCGTCACATGTAATTTATTTATCGGCCTACTTCAATTTGGTACGCCGTACATACGAAAATATTTTAATTTAGGGTCACTTTTATGACATATTTTTAAGATCCCGTTTCGGGATCTGTAATTCGACTATTTAGTTGAATTACAGATGACGTTAAGCGTCGTAATTAATTTAATTTTATATTTATAAGACATTGCATCGAAAGCCGTAATTGACCTATGTAGCTCAATTAAAGATTTGATGCAATGTTTTATTAATATGAAATAATACTAATTACGATGTGTATCGTCATCTGTAATTGATCTACATAGGTCAATTATAGAATTCGATGTGTAAAATTAAAAATATCAACTGAAATTGCGATGTGTATCGGAATTTGTAATTGACATAGGCCGATTAAAGAATTCGATGCGGAAAGTATAACGTTAAATTGCGAAATTGTATTCAGCATCGGAATCGTTAGTTGAGCTATATAGGTAAATTATAGATTTCGATGCAATGTCTTTTATTTACCAAAAGGAAATAATTATCATGTGTATCGGAATCTGTAATTGATCTACTTAGGCCAATTATATATTTCGATACGGAAATTTATAATATATGACGGTAATTTGCGATTTTTTTAAATGTATCGGAATCTTTAATTGAACTATATAGCTCAAATATAGATTTCGATACATTAAAAAAAATTAACGGTTTTTGTATTTTCCCACCCAAAAAACTCCTATTACGTGAATTTGCGAAGTTTTTTTATGTATCGGAATCTTGAATTGAACTAAATAGCTCAAATATAGATTTCGATACATAGGCAAAAATTGACGGTTTTTGTGTTTTCCCACCCAAAAAACTCCTATTAGGCTACGCGAATTTGCGATTTGATTTTTATGTATCAGAATCTTTAATTGAACTATATAGCTCAAATATAGATTTCGATACATAGAAAAAAATTGACGGTTTTTGTGTTTTCCCACCCAAAAACTCCTATTACCTGAATTTGCGTATTTTTTTAAAAGTATCGGAATCTTTAATTGAACTATATAGCTCAAATATAGATTTTGATACATTAAAAAATCGACTGTTTTTGTGTTTTCCCACCGAAAAAACTCCTATTACGTGAATTTGCGATTTTTTTTAAATGTATCGGAATCTTTAATTGAACTATGTAGCTCAATTATAGATTTCGATACATAAAAAATTGACGTTTTTTTGTGTTTCCCCACCCAAAAAACCCCTATTACCCAGGCTTTTCCCGTAAGCTTGCCAGAGGAGTATTTCGTGACGTCGTTGATGACGTCACGGAAGCTGCCATTTTGTTTTAGGGGAATTTCATATGCGGCCGTATCGCAATGTATAGTAGTCCCTAAACTTGTTTCGTCAAGTGGAAAGCAGTTTCCATTTTCTGTAGTCTTGCTTCTATAGCTTTTCTTTCGTTGCCAGTTTCATGGATCCATTCACCTAAATACTTGAAGTCTTTCACTCGGGAGACCTGACAATTACCGATGCGGAGTGTATTCGGAGCAGTTTTAATATCCGTCATAAATTTTGTTTTGTCAAAAGAAATCCGTAAACCGATTTTTGCTGCTTGTTCTTGGGAGTAATTCAAGTTGTTTCTGGGCATCAGAAATGCTTGGAGCAATTAACGCCATGTCATCCGCAAATGCCAAACAGTCTAGTGTTATCCTTTTGAGTTTTGGTCCTATGACAAAGCTCGTCTCCATTCTTGGACAACTTTTTCGAGCGCACAATTAAACAACAATGGAGATAATCCATCTCCTTGATGCACTCCTGTATCAGTTGAAAATTCTGCGCTCAGTCCTCCCATAAATTTAACCTTTGAACTTATATTCAAGAGGGTATCTTTGATGATTGATGTTGTCTTGCGATCTAATCCAAATTCTGAGAGTACAGCAACAAGGGATTCACGGTCAATGCTGTCATAAGACTTTGCAAAGTCAACAAAAGCAATGACATAATTTTTGTTTGACATTTTACGGAAGTAAGACATTGAGTTTTTCAAATTGATGATCCAGCTTTCCGTAACCCACCGTGGTATTCACCAATCTGCGGATCCAGTTGAAGATAGGCACGATTCAAAAGGGCTTTGGAAAAAATGTTGTAAGTTACCGAGAGTGATGAGGTCTCTCGGTAATTGCTTGGGTTAGTTTTGCTACCTTTCTTGTATACTGGATGGATGATCGCCATCTTCCAATCTGGAGGAATTTTTTCAGTTTGCCAGATTTCATCAATAATTTCTTTGAGTTTGTTGATGAGGTTTTCACCTACATTTTTCCATAGTTCTGCAACGATCTGGTCCTCTCCCGACGCTTTGTTGTTTTTCATGGGTTGGATTATTTCATGAATTTCCTGTAGGTCAGGTGATTCCGAGTCAGGATTCCGTAGAGTATGACAAAATTGAAATGTTTCCTGAGGTTTCTCACAATTGAGTAGTTTACCAAAATAATCTGCAAGAAGTGCACAATTTTCAGAGTTGGAGTGGGCGATGTTCCCACGGTTGTTTTGAAACTGGAGAGAAGGTGGTGAATATTTAGTTAATTTCTGCTTGAATGTTCTATAGTAATTTCTAGAATGATGTTTCTTGAAGTCCTCTTCTATATCTTTTAATTTAGTGTTTTCATTTTTTTTACGAATCACTCTTAGCGATTTTGTTACTGTTTTTCTAACGTCTTGATGATATTGTAGCGTCCTTTCAGTCTTGTTGCACATCCAGTTCTGCCATGCTTGTTGTCTTAGGTTTATGAGGTGGTCACACTCACCAGTCCACCATGCATGTTTCCGTACCCTGGTTAGAGGTGCAATTTTTTCAGCCATTTTTAGAAGTTAAGCTTGAAGTTGCTGCCTATTCTGTGGGGTTAACTTTTGTGTCTCTTCCGTGAATTCCATACTATTTTGTATAAGATGGACATCATATCGACGGGGTGGTAATTTTGGAGCGAATTTCCTCCTTTCTGGGATTATGTCCAAAGAGAATTTTGAGGGGTAATGGTCAGAGTCTAGATCTAATCCTTTGAGGACTTTTAAGTTTCATGATTTCTGCCGTGTTGGAACGAGAGATCAGTACAGGGTCCAACTGAAATTCACCCAATAGTGGATTTGGTGAAATCAAAGTCTTAGTTTTTGATGATTTTTTCTCGAAAAATGTTGATTTAAAAAATATCTATATTAGTCTCATGCCAGTCCTGTTAGTTTGCTTATGACCTGACCATTTACCAACCCAGTATTTATACTATTTTTCTTTGCCAATCTGGGCATTGAAATCACCCATTAAGATCTTAACATGGTTTATTGGGATTCTCTGAAGAACATCGTCTAACAAGTTCCAGAATTCGTCTACTTTATCAACGTCCTGTCTATTGGTAATATTGGTTGGTGCATGTCCATTGACTAACATGTAGATCTTATTAGCTGATTTAACTGTCATGGTGGAAAGTCGACCTGAGAAGGATTTAAAGTCCACAATAGAATCAAGTACTGTCTTGTCTACTATAAATCCAGTACCGAATTGAGGACAAATTGGCATAGCTCTTACACCAGGCTTTCCCTTATATATTCTGTACCTTTCCGAGTCAAAAGGGTGCTCATCAGTATACCTTGATTCTTGAAAAGCGATGATTCGAATTCTCCGGTCTCGAGATTTGTCAAGAATATTCTTAAGTTCTCCCATTTTCAAGAGGGAGTTGACATTAAAAGTCATTAACCACAGTTTTGAATTTTGTCTTATTTTGTCTTTACGTGGTTTTGAGGAACTCTGATTTACCTCATGGCACACTACTGTGGTTTCCCCAGAATCCGAATAGATCACAAGCGGTTTTTCAATCGTGGGATTTGACCCACTGGGGTAATATGTTTGTATAGGTGCACTATTCATGTTGAATAACTTGGATAATTGACTGAGTTTTCAGTCGAGTTAAACTCAGAGTTCCACTTCTGAGTATTGGTATATCAGCCGCCACTAACATGTGAACAGATGCTTTTGGGGTACCGCCACTAACATGTGGGACCGTCGTGCCCGTAAAATTGATATATGGCAACCATATACCTTTTGCCCTTATTAACCTGAGCACTAGGTTGCCTCGTCTCCCCATCTACACTGTTCCAGAGTCCACCTCTTCCACTGCAGATACCGTTGGGGACTTCACCGTAACCGTGGCAAGGGACCCTTACAAGGTACTACCAGCCGGGTCAGCTGGACCTAGGTTTTTCAAAGAGATGTTACTCCTCTATTACATTTATGCATATAACAGGATTACATTATTGCGATCATCATTACCAGTGCATGAGACAGGAACCTGACTTTTACAGTTTCCCTTAGATGGTAAATGATAATATACCTTTTTAGGGGTTCCAGAGGACAACACCTATTGAAATTCCCATTCATTATGACCAATATACTGGAAACTTGCTAAATTACATAATTATGTAAGCTTGTTGAATTTGAACTATGGTGGCCACGTTGGCTCACTCCAGTTGGGCAAGACATGACGAGAAATTGATGTCTCGGCAGTGAGCCCAACATGTAAGATATAAAATACAGCACCACTAGGAGAATCTGGAGGCGTTAGGCTGTAACCATTTTCAAAACTATTGATCTGTATGCATTAGGATGTAACCATTGTCAGAAACCATTGGATTGGACAAAACGAAGGTCGGAATGGTCTGGTGTAGGTGCGGCCTTTTGTCACGGGAAGCAAGCGGGGCACGGTTGACAAAAAACCATTGATCTGGACACGTTAGGCTGTAACCATTGACAAAAGCGCGTTGGGCTGTAACCATGTCAAAAGCCATTGGATTGGACGAAACGAAGGTTAGAATGGTCGGGTGTAGGTAAGCTAGCGGGTCACTGTTGACCCAAAAACCATTGAATTGTATGTGTTGAGATTGGGGTTCTTTTGTTTTACAAAAGCGCCTTCATCCGTACATACATGGGGTTGGCAATACTGTTCTAACGCCGAAAATAGCACAGCTGGAATTTTTACTATAGAAGTCGTGTTATAATTTGGGATGGTGGGTGGGTTATATACAGCCGAGGAGTGACCTACATCATTCCCAGATCAATTTTAATCTTTAGAAAAGGTATTTAATGCTCTGACGCATCCGGAATGCGAAGTGGGGCTTTGCTCTTTTCAGAGACTCCCTTTAGTGTAATGTAAATATAGTGTAAGGCACTGATAAATAAATATGAAATGAAATATTATTATTTTTCCTTGGGTTCATGTCTCCTGCACTGTTACCGGATCAACTTTCCCTCCAACAGGATCAGCCCGATCCCTTTCCCACAACTAGAAATCGCGTTCGAGCCATTGCGATCGTCAGTATGTTCTATCCTTCCATCTTTGAAAACTAGAGGCAGTGCAAATATTCAGCCATTCCTTCTTCCATTCCTTCTTCCGTCTTCGGTTGGAATCATTTCTTGGAGTCAGGCTTTTTGTTGTCTGTGGTGTTGCTTCCTAAATTGATAAAATAATTCGTTATTCTTCAGAAATGGAATTGATCATGAGTTTAGATGTTAAAAAGAAGAGGTCAGAGTGGAAAGATTGATGTTGAAATATTATTAGGGGTGTGGGAAGAGTTGAAAGCAGAATTTAGAGGTGTTCGGCGGAGTAAAAACGTTTATGCCAGAATGGTACGGAGACTATGTGAGTTGGGAGGTGATATTAAATCCACCGACGAACTGAAGACGAAGATTAGAAATTTGACTGCGAAATACAGGTATGCTGTGACCACCTGACACTTTATTTAATATTACCTTTAAAAAATTCTAGTGTATGCTATTAGATATAGACTAGGTTATGTTTACTTAAATTTGGAATAATGTCACG
The DNA here is from genome assembly GCA_946902985.2 of Meconema thalassinum. Taxonomy (NCBI): domain Eukaryota; kingdom Metazoa; phylum Arthropoda; class Insecta; order Orthoptera; family Tettigoniidae; genus Meconema; species Meconema thalassinum. The sequence goes on from OX336388.2 coordinate 1,011,977,880, forward strand.
CATATGAATATATGAATTGCATTCATTAAGTTTAGAAATATAATTAAATTGTTCCATATGTATACAAATTTCTCTTTGTCTTGGTAGGATGGAAAGAGTCATTGTGGGACTCACTGGTGGTACACCTTCTGATTGGTGATACTATAAAAGGGTCCACCAAATAATTGGTTTCTTTCCTACACAAAATAGTGATGGAGGAGACCATCAGTGAAGATGATGTATCATGTAAGTAAATTAATTACTTTTAAAGGCCAGTGAGCCTACCGTACTAATATTTGCACTGAATGTTTCCTTCGAAAGCCCTTTCTTTAAATATAGTATTAGTGTAAAAAGTCATGGTGGATTAGTATTTGTGACATGCATTTTTTTTGTAATGTTATAACCTGTGTAAGCCTAAGTAAGGGAACAAGGCATGTGCAGTTATTTATTTTCTGTTTTATTCATCCATCATATATTTCATTGGGATATCCTTGACAATAAATCCAATCGATTACTTTGTCCACATGTAACTAAATTTGTTTGATTCCTGGGAAATAGTGTAATTTTTTATAGTGTAAAGGAGTAAGCCAGCCCCGTAGTGTTGATGTAGTGCCACTGCTTATCACCAGAGTCTCCAAGGTTTGTGGTACCGATATGAGGGCTGGAGTGGGGTGCACTCAGCCTTGTGAGGACAGTTGAGTAGCTGTCTGACTGTGAGGCAGTGCCCCGGTCGGGAAAACCAAGATTAACAGCTGAAGGGGTCTGACTTGCTGACCACGCATCACCCCACAATCTGCAGACCGAATAGCTGAGCAGTGGTCGTTTGGTTGGCCAGGGCCTATCATGGGCTATGATGCCACGGTTTTTTTTAGTGTAAAATAGATAAATTCTGGGTAAAACTTGACAAGAGCTACTTAATGGGGAAAAATTCTTAAAGTACTGAAATTAACCAAAATACCTGAATTAATAGTCTGGAAAATATCTGGAGATGATGTAGTAATAGATGTTTACTCCTCCGCTGTGTGTGACCCATCCAGCCATCCCAAATATGAACACTACTTATATAGGCGAAATTCTAGCTGACTAAGTCATTTTTAGCATCATGTACCGTGTTGCCAACCCTACACATTCAGTACTATATCGCATCCGGCAGACCAATGGTTTTCGCCTAGACCAATAATTGTTAGGTAGTGCGGCCCACATTAGCTAATATAAACACCCCTGGTTTTTGTCACACACAGTGGGGGTAGTCATGCATCAATAATCTTTATCTAGGCCAATAGTTTTGCCTTGTATTTCTTTTTTCACATAATTACAAAGTTACATGTGTTGTATGGCGTATTTTGTATTGGACATGTTGACAACAGGTATGATATCGTGTAGGCTGCCGTCGAATGAGCAAGAAGTAAAATCATTTATTTACGTAATAAAAAACAAATATTTCCGGTGCAGCAGTGATAATTCAATTTGTAATCAACTTCTAATCGCTCCCAGAAAGGTATGTGAATCACAATTCATATATTTTCAATAATCTGCTTTGTAAAAGTTGAACAGCCAAACGTAGCTAATGTCAAGAATTAATAAATTCTGAATGAAACGTCACTTGTACCTTTTTCACTTTCATGTAGATAATAATATATGATGTTCATACCTTATTTCATCTTCTGGGGCACATAATCAATTGATATTGCTAACCCTGGTCACTGCTTAACCGGATATATAAATTATATAAATATATGTTTTTATACTGTATATTGCTTATTACTAGGGCTCGGATCGATATGCTCGATAAAATCTCCAGATATGCTCGAAAACCATGTGTTTTATGCTCGAAAAACCCATTATATGCTCGAAAAAACATTATATGCTCGATAGATATGTTCGAAACCCCCATTATATGCGGTTAAATATGCAGAATATGCTCGAAAACACCGTTAAAAACTATAGAAAGGAAAGTCAAAAGAAAAAACTAATAACATACCTTTATATACGAGCTTTATTCTCTAATTGTATGTATGATACACTGCAATATATTCTCATTCAGTCTGGCTGCGTGGCTCAGGGGTAACGTTCTCGCTTGCTGAGCCCAAGGTTGCAGGTTCGAAACCTGGCGCAGTCAGCTGGCATTTGAGGGTGCGCAAATGCGAGGGAGCCGTGTCAGTAGATTTACTGGCACGTTAAAGATCCCCTTCGGGGCAAAATTCCGGCACCCCGGCGTCTCTAAAAGCCAGTGTAGTTAAAAGGGACGTAAAACCAATAGCATTATTATTATTATTATTCTCATTCAAGTTTTTCAAGTATATATAAGAGAAGTGCTCTTATAAAAGTTACAGTTTAAAAGTTTATTTACAAAATGTTCAGAATTAGGCTAGTCAATGAAGTAGATCTGCATTGGTCTGTACAACAAGAAATTTTCTATGTTTTCAGTTTTGAATGATTTTCTTAAATCAGTCAATAAAAGTTTCAATGACGAGAACGACCTCACTAAAGGTTAAAAGCCTGCGGTTCTATTATTCGCACCAGATAGGCTTTTCAATAATTATTTCAGTTTTCGAATCTTAAGGATGGTCAGGGCCCGAATTCGGGGGAGAATTCGAAGAAAAACAAACTATTCAGATGAAAACCACAAGAATATGCATTTATATGCTTCTATTCTGAAAACCGCGGTTTTATGCATTTATATGCTCGATAAATTTCAATTCTGTTGGTCCCAGAGAGGTGAAAATACCACCGAAAGGCTTCTTTCAATGTGTACTATTCAGGAAAAAAAGATGCAAATATGCTTGAATCGGAGCCCAATGGCAGTACAGCGCATGAGGTCTCTTCAACTGTTATCAAGGCGCACACATTGACATTTGCCAACACGTGGGATACAAAATTCACTACACTAATTAAATATTATTGATGCGTGACATAAACTATGTTCTAGACAAGAGCCATTGATCTCTTATACAGGCTACATAGTTATTGTTGTTTAAGGGGCAGAACAGCGAGGTCATCTGCCCCTCACATATACACAGTAGTACTGTAATCTCGGGGTTGACAATACTTTATTTAACGATAATTCACATGCATAATGGAGGACACAGCTGGAATTTTACTATATAAACTTAAGTTGTGATCTAAATAAGGGAAGGTGGGTGGCATATGGACAGCAGAGGAGTAAACATCAACCCTAATTATTTTAGTGCTGATTCGACGAGAACGTGACATCGGAAACCCAATCCTAGCCAACAATGGTTCTCCAAGAATACATCAATTTTGCCACATAATTTTACAAAAAATACAAGCAGTATGTCTTTTCCTTTGTGTGCATGAAGTGACCCCAACCAATTATATACAGTACTCACAATGTAGTTTTTTATTCCAAACACATTGTGAGATACAAAGAAACTATGACAATTCTTTTATTTTTCACACTGTGATGCCTTTATCTGACAGCTGTAATTGAGGAGGTAAGCATTAGAGTATATTTTAATTATCTAACATCAAGTTTTATGGTAATAATAATTGTTTTATGCATCGAGTATTTAGTGGACCAACAACCCTCACTTGCTGCTGTGCCTACTGTGTATGTTCTTGTTTAGCTAATGCTTTAATATTAGTGCCTCATAGGGGTATGATGGCACAGTGGTCAAATTGCCGAGGGTTTAATTCCGTTAATGCATGTGAGATTTACGAGGTCATCACTACTTCGGTTCCACTTTAGAAAAGGAGATCCCATGGTTTATTATTCCTTCATACTTATTTTTCACTTCATAGTACAGTATATTTTGTGTATATTTTCAGGAGGTGATGCCAATTGATCGTGGTGTGGAAACTTGGAATTCACTAGCAGTCTTCGTCTTCTTCCTCTTCCTCCTCCCTTAAATTTACTGAGATTACCACCTCTCCTAACATTTCACTTTCTCCCTCTCCTGTCTGCCAGCCCATGCCTTCTCCTTCTGTAATTATTTCTCGTCCATCAATTCCAAACTCTTCTTCCATTTCTCCTTCTGTGCTTATTTCTTGTCTGTCGACATCAACCTACTCTTCCATTTCTCCTTCCGTATTTATTTCTCGTCCATCAACTTCAAACTCTTCTTCCATTTCTCCTTGTGTGTTTATTCCTTGTCGGTCGACGTCAACCTCTTCCTCCATTCCTAGTCCATCCACTTCAACCTCTTCTTCCAGTCCTGCATCCAATTCCCAGTCACTCCAAGCTACGTCTGCTGGGACCCGGGAAGCTGCTCGGAAGAGGGCAGGAAGATACAGGAAGTCTTCCCTCCTGGATGACTTCGTGAGCGAAGAGGGGGAATGACATCTTGGAGAGGGAAGTTACAATGGGGGCGCCAGATGGTCGATATATTTACTTCTATGCAAGAGCAAACATCACAGTTTGAAGAGATGATGATGAAATTTATGGAGAAGAATATGAAATGGAATGATCTTTGATAAATAAATTGCTACATATTTTACAAAACCATTATGTATAGTTCATCACATTGTAAAATCATTTTCATAGTCTTATATCTAAGTAAAACATTATAGTATAAAATTTATAATTATAATTGAAGAGCTGAGCAATGTCAACAGTATCATAGCCACCTATAAGGGAGGCCATGCCCATAGCAGAGCGGCAACGCCGCACTCTAGTCAATGTGTGGCGAGCGGTAAGCATGATGCTGAACTTGCGACCCCGTACTAAATTGCATATATTCTTTTATCACTCACATGCTTTACAATAGTTTTTAAAGTAGGCCCAATAGGTAAGGCTAATCATCTGGTAAACTTAAGTGCAGCTCCTAACTCAACGTCGTTATTCTATAATATAAAATAGTAGTAAGCTCTCGAATCTTATCACACTTGGTTGCTCTTCTGCATTGTTCCAAAGCTACTTGCATTATGATTTGTAAAATTCAGACACTTGCTAAAATTTAAATGTGTTGTTTATTGTAACTTATTGTGCGTTGATACTAGTGGGGTCTGACAATCAGTGGTGTAACTAGGGAGGGGGGGGGGGGGGGTGATCAGGGGGACCAGTCCGTCCCCCAGAGCCAAATAATAAAAATATTAAATTTGTTGAAGTTTTTAATTTTGAATAAAACCAATCTTGGGATTGATGACTAATGATTGGAAGATGTGAGTTAATGCTTACAAATTTGAATGCATTTCCTTTTGTGCCACTGGGTGTCATGAAGCCACCACCAACTACGCACACACGTAGTACAAGGGTCACTATGAAAGTTTTGAGATACACCAGAAGTATTTTTATTTAAATTATTCCGATTGTTGCACTTTCTCAAAGTACTCACCACCACACTGTATACACTTTTGCATTCGCTGAAACCACTTCTAGAAGCCCTCCTGCCACACGTTTCCTTCGATGGCTGCAATCTCATCTTCGTAGGTCGTAACAGTTTCTTCAGGGGTTGAAAATCTCTTTCCACGCATGCAATTTTTTACCATTGGGAAGAGAAAAAAATCACACAGAGCCAGGTCAGGACTGTAAGGTGCATGAGTCATTAGTTTGACCTCCGTAGAATCCAGGAACTGAATTGTCATGTTGGCCGTGTGTGCAGACGCGTTGTCGTGATGGAGAAGGATCCCCCGCAGTCCCGTGCGTGGCCACCGTTCTTGAAGTTTGGCAAAAAACTTTTGGCAGGCAAACCGTGGTGTACCAATTAGCGGTAACTGTCCTTTGTTCCTCCAGAGGAATGGTTGCCACATGACCACTCTTCGAGAAGAATGAAGCCACCATTTTCTTGCCAACACTTCGGGGGCGCTTCACTTTTGTCGGTGTCTTGTCGTCAGGAAAGATCCAAACTGCTGATTGCCGCTTGGTCTCTGGATCAAATTGATAAATCCAGGTTTCGTCCCCCGTGACGATGTCAGAAACCCGTCTTGAGTCCCCTCCTTTGAATCTAGTCAGCATTTCCTCACACCATTCAACACGCGCGTGTTTTTGTTCTTCTGTCAAATTGTGAGGCACCTATCGGGATGAGACCTTCCTCACACGAAGGGATTCATGCAGGATTTTCAAAACTGCTGGCGAACCAATCTGCAATGCTGCCTCAATTTCTTTAAATGTTAGACGATTATTTTCGCGAAGCATTTTCTCCACGGTTGTGATGTTTTCCTCAGTCATCATCGTTGGCGGACACCCACTTCTCTCCTCATCTTTCAAAAATTTTCAGCCCCTTTTAAATTCCTGAAACCACCGGAAAACTGTAGCACGGGAAGGAGGTATCGCCCAAAAAGCCTGTTGCAAACGCTCAAAACATTAAGACTGGTTTAACCCACTTTTAAAATCGTAGAAAATCATTGCACGAAAATGCTCTCTTTCCAGCTCCATTGCAGCAATTGACTACCTGCGCGCTGCGGCTTGTTCGACCTTGCACTGCGGGACTTCCCAGAGCGGGAGAGTCACTTCCTGCTACCAGGTTACTCACAAAGGATGGGGCTTCCGCACCCTGTGTTCCATTCAAGTGGGTCAACCTCTACTTTCTCACATTTCAAAATTTTCGTAGTGACCTTCGTATAGAGACGCAGGGAGCTAAAGAGCCTCGAACCCAAGAGCGGAGACTATCGGAGCCGACAGGCCAATCCTCTTATCCCTTCGGACTCTTAAAGGTCTGAAATTAGGAACAAGACAGCAGGATGACGATCCTACACCGCAGATAATGTAGGAATACCCCCCCACATGTGCACAGAGTGGAAACTGGCACTCAGAGGAATGTGAACCCTTAAACTGTGTCGAGTATACTCAAACTATGAAATAGATGGAGATTAACGACGGAATAAGAACATGTTTCATGTAAAGGTCAAAAACCAAAGGAACAAGTTTAATATAAAGGATATCAAAAACAATACAAGAAACTATTAGAGGGGAAATGAGGGACGGATGAAATGGAATATGGGGATGATTTGTAGGGTTGAAATAAAATATAAATTATCAAAAGATAAACACAAAATACAGTCCAAGAATATAAATGAACTAGTAGAAAGAGAAGAGATGCCCTTGCCCTAACGTGGATAAGTATAGGCAGGAGATTGCTCGACGATAAAAATATTAAAGGGACAGTTTAAGCGGACAAGAATTACTAATAATTTGATAGTACTCTCACCCCACCTGGAATTTTGCCCAGAAGGGGATCTTTAACGTGCCAGTAAATCTACTGACATGGCTCCCTCACATTTGCGCACCCTTAAATGACAACTCTCTGCGCCAGGATACGAACCCGCAACCTTGAGTCCAGCAAGCGAGAACGTAACCGCTGAGCCACGGAGCCAGTCGCCAACAAAATAAGTTATGAAGACATGTGCAAACATATCGATGGGTGAAAGGAAGAACATCTTAACCACCTATTAGCATCTTTTTCAGGAAATGAGAAAAAGGATTTTTTACATTTCCTGTTGAATTCCAGCCCCTATTGTCAGGTTTGGCAATTTTTAGATCATTTGCATGGTCTTGTGTTTATCAGTGTCATTTAAGAGATATCCAGTGTAGCTAAGAGAAAATGCTGACAAACTTTTAATTTCAATTCAATTAAATTACATACTCATAGGTTCTTGATCGACTATCCTTGGGTGTTCTGTTCCTCAAAACATTTTTCATCTTAATACAAGACTGAAGCCAATCTCTCTGTCGATTTTTATTTCCCAAACCCCAATATTTCTCATGAATCATAGACCAATCATCTTCGGAATGACACAAGTTTAGGCAATTACTTGTAGCACAAGAAATGGCCCTTATTCTGCTGTTATTAATCTACTGTCCCAAACCTAACCCTTATTGAAAGTAAACAATCATGAACAGCAATATCTTATTAATCTATTAATCCCCCCCAGGGGCTCACATCTAGTGGGACCTGGATTGGCGACCACGGGGCCCCAGCTGAGTCCGGCATTGCTTCCACTTACTTGTGCCGGGCTCCTCTCCGTCTTCTTTCCTATCGACCTCACTTGGTCAACTCTTGTTCTCTTCCGACCCCGACGGTATTAGGGTATCCGAGGCCTAGGGAGTCTCTTCCTTTCCCGCCCTAATTGGCCCTTGTCTCATCTTTTCCGATACCCTCCTTCTGCGAGGGGTCAGCCTTCTTTTCCTGTTATCTCCTGCCTTCTGCTTAAGGCCCTCAAGGAGGCCGGGTGTATGTAGCCCCACCACTTTTGGTGCACCCTAGATAAAGCTACACCCTCAGGGGCTCATGGCTGGCGGGTTCGGGAGTTGGCGACCCCGAGGGATTCCTGAGCTGGGTCAGTTTTGTCCCTTACCTTTGGGGAGGACCCTCTCCTCTTTCACTTTCCTATCTGCTTTCTTGGCTCTCCTTTCTTCCAAGTCCCTCAATCCGCATTCTTCGAGGGTTGAGGGCATTTCTTTTCCTCCAGTCCTTTATTTGCCTTACTCTCCTTTAGTTTTCCATTTCTTCTAGTATGTTCCATCTCTGTTGCATTTTGTGAGTCTTTTCGATCTACTTTGCATTTTGTAGGTGTTTTTCAACCTCGATTGCATAGTAAGTCTTTCAATATAGAGGGGAGTCCTTATGTGAGTATTTTGAATTTCAATTGCATTTTGTATTTTCAACCTACACCGCTTTTTGCAAGTAGTTAATTCTCAATTGCATTTTTGTGGGTATTTTGAATCTAAATTGCATTTTGTAAGTATTGTCCATCCAAATGAGAAGTTTGAATCTACCATAAATATTCTAAGCAATTTCAATTGCATTTTGTATTTTCAACCTACTGTCGGGGAAATAAGTATAGATACTCGAGTTTGGAGGTCAATAAAACCTTACCCTTAGTCTTACATAAGAACAACCTACACCAAAATTTTCCTTGTTTTATTTGTCCTTTAACAATATAGAGTAAATATTTGCATTGTATCTCGTTAAAATTTTATAGCAGATTAAACAAAAAAAGTACCGGTTTTTCTTACCAAGTTCACGGAGCGCTCTCTAAGAAGGACCATTACGTTAAAAGTATTGATCGGATCGTAACAAAACTCTAATACGTCTTAAAGGAACTTATTGTTAACGCGTATATGAAGTTTTAATCTGATCTGACCTTTCTTTAAATAGTTGTTGTGAATTTTGTAAAACAACTTTTTGTCGGGCCTGGGTGGTCGTAGCAGTATGAAATATGGCGTGTTAAGAGGCTCATAGCAATGCAAGGCTAAACGAAAATCTACATGTTATCTACTTGTGATTATCGATTTTTTTATGGATTGATATTTAATCAGGTGGTTGTGTGAAAAGAATGTATCGTAGCAAGCGACGGGAACAATGCGCTCGGTCGAGGAAACTCTTGCGACATTGCCCTGTGAAACATATACGCACGCGTTCCAATTTCTGTTGTTGTTGTTGTTATGTAATTTGTGTTAGGCCGGTATTACACTACCTAAGAAATTTGTCAAGTAAATTTTATCAAATATTTTTTAAACTGAACTTATATCAAAGTTATACAAAGCAATCATCACACCATTACACTACGTCAAATATTTTATCATAGTTCAGCAAAATGGATGGAGGACAGTTCACTTTACTGTATTACGGTAGTTGAAATTCTGTGGTGGCAATACCAGTATATAAAAGAAATGGAAAGATAAAGTGAACGTCTATGGGTTAAACCATGGGTCGCTCACGTGACAAGGAAGATGTTATTTTATACGAGTAAAATCTTGGTGAAGGAGCTGCAGTACGAGGACTTGAAAAATGATATTAATTAAAATAAATTAAAACCCATAAGTGAAATTGACGAATTATAATACAAATATAATATATATTCGCCTCCGTGGTGTAGTAGTCAGCGTGTTTAGCTGCCACCCCGGAGGTCCGTGGTTCGATTCCTGGCTATGCCACGAAATTTGAAAAGTGGTATGAGGATTGGAACGGGGTCTACTCAGCCTCGGGTGGTCCAAATGAGTAGGGGGGGGGGGTTCGATTCCCACCTCAGCCATCCTCGAAGTGGTTTCCCACTTAGTCTCCAGGCAAATGCCGGGATCATACCTAACGTAAGGCCACGGCCACCTCATTCCCTCTTCCTTGCCTATCCCTCCCAATCTTCCCATCCCTCATAAGGTCCCTGTTTGCTTTGAAGGTGAGGCCGCCTGGCGAGGTGCTGGTCACACACCCCAGTTGTATCCCCGATCCCGAAGTTTCAAAATGGAGGCGGTAAATGTGGGATCCATCGCTGAGTCCGAGGGGATAGCCAACCCTGGAGGGTAATACAACTAAGTAAAAAATAAATAAAAAATAAAATACACATCATTCACGTCTATTTAACTTAACTATTTAATTCTTCCTTATATCCTGAAATGTGTGTCCCTTATGTACAGCGCTAATATCCTCTGTTAATTTTACTTACAAGTTAGAGAAACTTGTCTTATTTAATTTCCGCAAGAAGTTAAACATTTCCCAACACCTTTTTAATGAGGGCTTTGGACCTCCATTGGCAGGTTTAAAATGTTGTGTCAGCTGAAAAGCTATTATTATAAGATTAATTGTTTGAAGTAATTTACACTTTGAGATTATAAGATTATAAAACTGCTCCCTTATTAACCGTCTGAAAAATCACTGCCCGATGAATCCGATGAACTGTCATTTAAGTTTATAACAAGTGGCTCAACAACGGGGACGTCTTCTGTTAGCCCATCTTTTTCCCAGTAATGTTTCTCTATTTTTTGTGTGTGTTCGATGCATTTTTCCATAGCTCCGGTGTTACGGACCTCAAGGCTTCTTTACAGAGATCTCGCATCACCTCCATTGCTCTTCCTCTCTCCGCCTGGTTACTCATATTCACTTTAGCTATTTTAATTTTCACGTAGGACCAAACCAGCTCTATGGGGTTGAGCTCACAATGAGCAACTGGCAGCCAGACGAGTTCGACGTCAGGACGAACATTCTTGATTATCTGTTCCAGCTTCTTTTTAGGTGCCCTGAAGTGAGGTTTGACGTGAACAATTAGCTCTGCTTTCGTCATACTTTCATACTTTGGATTCTGGGAGGAAGAGGAATATATTTCATTGCAGCGGCACATCTTTTCACCGTGGCTATCGACCTTCCAATACACTTGGGTACTTTTTTGCTAAACCCTCATATTATTACTTTCTCTCTTGCTTCCAAAAAAAAAAAAAAAAAAAAAAAAAAAACAATTGCACTTATAATCATGACAAATTCTCCCTCCGTTAACTGGGGTTTAGCTGGCATCTTGATAGTAGGTAATACAGACAGTGATAGTTGCTGCTTGTTGCTAATGACTCAACGAAGAATAAAGGTCAGAGTTTGGTGTGCGTAGGAACGAGCGTGCAGCGAGTTCGAAATACGGTAGTCAACTGGCAACATTGCCCGCCTGCTACGGTACTATCGCCGCACACAATGGTCCGATTAAATATCATTCCATATAAAATCGATAATCACAAGTAGATAAAATGTAGTTTTACGTTAAGCCTTGCATTGCTATGAGCCTCATAACAAGCCATATTTCATACTGCTACGACCACCCAGGCCCGAGAAAAAGTTGTTTTACAAAATTCACAACAACTATTTTAAGAAACATCAGATCAGATTAAAACTTCATATACGCGTTAACAATAAGTTCCTTTAAGACGTATTAAAGTTTCGTTACGATCAGATCAATACTTTTAACGTAATGATCTTTCTAATTGAGCGCTTCGTAAACTTGGTAAGAAAAACCGGTACTTTTTTTGTTCAATCTGCTATAAAATTTTAACGAGATTCTAGGCAAATATTTACTCTATATCGTTAAACGACAAATAAAACAAGGAAAATTTTGGTGCAGGTTGTTCGTATTTGAGACTAAGGGTAAAGGTTTTATTGACCTCTAAACTCGAGTATCTATACTTATTTCCACTTTTTGCAAGTAGTTAATTCTCAATTGCATTTTGTGGGTATTTTGAATCTTTGTATGTATTTTCAATCTCATTTGCATTTTGTAAGTACTTTGATTTCACTTGCATTTTGTAAGTACTTCGACTATAGGTTGCATTTTGTACGTATTTTGAACTTAACCTACTTTTTGTGCGTATTTTTCAATCTATTCCTTTTGTGAGTATTTTCGTTCTAAATTCCCTTTTGTAAGTATTACTGCTCTCCATTTTGTGAGTAGTTTCAATCTGAGTTCCTTTTTGTAAGTATTTTCCTTCTCCCTTAATTTTCGTTCTGGTTTCCACTTCATTGACATTTTCGCTATCTCCCAGACCATTGGGGGCCGAAAACCTAGATGTTAGACCCCTTGAAACAACAATTATCATCATCATCATAATCTATTAATCACTGCTAAGATTCAACTAACACGATTGCTTATCTGCCTCGTGTCAGTGGTCTATGAGCTGTCGAAGTAGACAGGCACCATGACGCCACACTGAGTGAAGCGCACAAATTTTCTCACGCTCTTCAAGTAGCACATGTCCTCTCCGTGGGTGCTTCGTTTGCAGTTCATTCAGCTTATCTGTTGTGATTGTAGAGTGTATTTTAGTACATTTATACACCTGTATTCATCGTTTTGTAGTCGTTTTGCCCTCCAGGGTTGGCTTTTCCCTCAGACTCAGTGAAGGATTCCACCTTGACCATCTCCAGGGCAGTGTCCTGGAGCTTGAAACTTGGATCGGGGGATACAACTGGGTAGGTGGGAGGAGCAGCTATTACTACATCGTCTCCACATTTTTCCCCGATCATTACTATTTGTATTTTGGCTTATTTCAGTAGTTTAAGAATTTTCCCCAGGGTTGTTTTACATACAAACACAACCCTAACCTGGGATTTATGCCCCGACACCCTTGCTTGTATTTCAATCAGTCATTTAACCTAGTACTAGCCAATGATTTCATCCGGACAGCCGTTAAGTACAAACAAGTACTAATGAAATTGAAATGAGACACCGTTCAATGCACTTGAGCCCTACTAACCCTGATCACTACTGCACCGGAATATATGCTAAATTACATAAATATGCATTTTTATTTCTTGCTCTTTCAACATATTTGACAGGCGCATGAGGTCTTTTCAATGGTTACCAAGGGGCGGAACAGCGACGTTATCTGCCCCTACTGTTGCTAACAAGTGGGATACAAAATACAGATAAAGATTGAGTCACGATTACTCCAACTGCATGTGTGACAAAAGCCAGGGGTGTATATATGGCTAACGCGGACTCGTTACCTATTAATTGTTGGTCTCGATTTGAGGAATTTTCCTCCCACAAGAAACATTAATTACAGTGGTGCAAACAATAATTGCACACATTAATTAACCTACAGAACTGCGAAACTTGCCCAATCCATGGTAAACTACAAATGTAACTCAGTGCACCATAAATTGAACTTGGCACTACTTTGTTTTACAATACTCTCTATACTGTAGTACCATTGTCGTGGGGTTGGCAATACTGTATGACGATAATTCACACGTATAATGGCGGACACAGCTTGAATTTTACTATGTAAGTCGTAATTTAAAAAAGGGATAATGGATGGGTTATGGACAGCGGAGGAGTAAACATCTATTACTACATATTTCCAAATTTATTTTTCATCATTAGAAAAGTTTTTTTTAATATTATATTCATGCGCTATGATTGTGCATAAAAGTAGGCCTAAAATTATTCCCAAAGTTTTTGCTGTGTAGGGGTGAAGGTTTTGTTTAAGCAGGGTTTGGAAGAAATTCATAATCTTGAAACCCCATGAAAGAAAAAGGACCACGAATTGTATTAGCCTGATATTTGTGGTGGTTTTTCTTATCTAATTCCATGGCTGTAGAAAATGCACCATCCATTGCTATTCGGAAACAATAGCCGTTGTTGTATTCAACTTTGATAACATTTATAATCAAATGAATGTCAAAGAGAAATAAATGAGCTTCATAAGTAAGCTTTTTTTGTCTCATTTGTTATTACGTATTGCACTGTGGGTTAAAAATGAAAAGTCAGTAACTATACCCTAATACCGCATTCGAAGGCCAAGAAGTCGGGTATTGTGAGATTTTCCGGATCAAATGCAAAACTCCCATATATTTCCCGCATTTTCTTCAGGTCACTAAAACTCCCGTTCATTTCCCGTATCGCTCGACACCCTGGTAAAATACACCCCTGGAAAAGATTTACAAGTATTAGTTATGATCACTATTAAAATGGGCCAAATTAATGTCGCAGTGACCTCGTAGTTCTGCCCCTTAAAACAACAATAATTAACTGTCGTAGGGCCTAGGATTTTGAGTATTCTTACATTTTTTTTTTTTAGGCTAATTTCAGTACTGGTACTTAAGAAAATTTTTATCGTGCGTTCGGCTCTCATTTGGTTTTTGACCATGGGCGACCAATAACATTTCTTTTTTCGCGCGATCACACAAGGGTTAAATGAATAGATGACTGAATAATAAGTTGAAATATGGAAAATAACGTTTTATTGGGTGGGCCTTAAACTTTTTTCTGACACTGTACAAGCTTTTGCTTTGATCGCTTGAATAGGACTCAAAAATAAAAACATGTTTTTAAAATTTTGCACTGCTACCATCTTGAATTTTTCATAAAAATTGAATTAAATTAGACACCAGTATATTAAAGCTTTGTATCAAAATTTACCATGCCAAATTTCACTCAGTTTGTGTGATTAAGTCATGAGGAAAGCCCGTTGACATATTTAAAATTCGTGTGCCCACCCTGTTGGTTTGGTGCTCGTCAGATTATGGAAGGTCTCATTGGCGATTGTGTATTAATAGCCTCTATCGCCGTACAAAATTTCCCTTTGATTACTGTAATACATTCATAGATATTTAGGGCAGGTGTATTTTTCATGGACGCCATGTTTTATATGTAGGGCATGAAGATTATTACAGTGGTTCATTATACAAACTTTCACTTCTATTGCTTGATTAGGACATAAGAAGAGACTCTAATTTGATGAATGTTACTTCTTTCTGTCCAAACCAAAGATTATGCATCTGCTGCGTCAACCATGTCTGCAAATACATCATTGGAAATATAGTCTACCCCATTCATTAATACTGGTAGCCAGCTTTGTAGAGATGTATACGTAGTCCACCTGCAGTGAGGAAATACTTGTATGGCCCAAGTCATATAGAAATAGAGGTCATGACAATTTAGACTTGCCATATACTGTATATTGTACAATACCTGCATGCAGTTTTAAGCATAACCAGCCACTTTCCACCCTCTGGTTCATAGTAAGTTTGAGAAAGAGAAAGTGCATATCTGCAGTTTTCAACATAGGATGGAGAGACTTCAAAAATCATGTCTATATGATAGCTTTGCTTAAGATTGGAAGATCTTGTAGTAAATTTTTTCAGACCTTAAGGAAAGCTAATGTTCGGTTGAAAGTTTGCATACAGGACCATCCAATGATTCACTGAAGCTGGATCTGAGGAAACAGCCCTCTCCCAGCAAATCAAATACAGTAGACTCTAGACGGTATCTGTTTGAATCTACTATTTGATTGAACTTGGCATTTTGGCTACGCTTTCGCCCCTCCACATATTTTCTAAGATTAGCTCATGTTGCCAGCAAGAAGCAATTTATTCATATTGGTGAGTTGTGTATCGGATGTCAACTAGTGCGGCCACATTAGTAAATAGTTGTTTGGTGTTCATTGTTGTTGTTTTTTAATATTAAGATGATGTTGATTCATTTAGGGGCTTTGCAACATTGTGGTCATATAGCCCTGTGTACTTGGGTGAGCGTGGAATCTTCAATAACCTGTGTTATTGTAGTATTTGTAGTAGTATATGTATTTTTAATTGAGGCTGGGATTGGCCTATCGTGGCATTTGTGTGGAGTAGAAGTGGAAAACTACTGGAAACGACTTCTAGGATGACTGAGGAAGGAATGAAACCCACCTCTTCAAAGTTCTTCCTCACGAGGCTGAGTGTAGGCTACCCCATTCCAGTGTTGAGATCAATAACAAGCTTTCACCCTCTGACTTGTATCACTTCACGTATCATAAAATTCTGCACATCAACCTTAAAACATTCTACGGGACCTATGCCATTTAACAACGAATGTCTTGAAATTGTGTCAGTGGCCAATACATTGGTGGGCATGATGGTTAGTGCTTCTTGATTATATGCCAGGTGATACTGATATTCATTTGCTTATATTCCTGTACATTCTTTGTTGTTACTGGTCATTCACCTACTTCCTTGACACAGTTGCCTGCAAACTTCACTCATTGGCAGATAGGTTGCAGGAACTTGACGTCTCTCCACACATAATAATGTGTCTCAAGGAGGCAATCTTATGGTTGCCATAATTCAGAAGTAAAAAGAACCATGACAGACATTGATCAAAGAAGAAATATATATTATTAATCCTGGAATGGCAGGTACTGGGTATTATCAAGATGGGAGCATACTCTTGCATACATAAAAAAAACCACTGTGGTTGAGAGTGTTCTTTAAATTTAGAACAAACTCCTCAATGGTTTTGGATTTCTATTATTTCCATTTTCAAGGATGTGGAGTATTTATGAATCTCAGACTCAGAAATACATAAAGGATTTATGATTAAATCATTGTTACTCTTTTCAGATTCGAAAGGAAAATTGTCTTGAGAATGCCTTGATCAAAGCTGTAACTGGTGCTTTGTCTTTCAAATGATCCACGAAAAAGGACACTGCATTTACTTAACATGTGCTGAATGCATGGAAAATGATTGTTTGCACTGCACTAAGCTGTTGTAAAACAATTTATGCTTCAATTTAAAAGTGTTTACTTCATTGAACATGGATGGAAACAGAGTCTTTTCCTTGTAACTTCTTGTTAAGAATATCAAATGATGTGACATATCAACTAAAAATGCCAAATCACAAAGCCACTTCAGTATTTAACTAAACCACACTCCAAAGCAAAACAGTTTTGGATTCCAAAAATGAAAGAATTTGATCTTGTAATTTGAAGAAACGCAACAGCATTTCACCTCTAGAAATCTACCTAACTGAGTTGTGAATTAAAAGTTCGCCATATTCATTTATTTCTTCTTCAAAAAAGTTCTCTTTGATTGATGGTGCGTCATCGAATCATATTAATGCAACACAGAACAGGATCGTTGACATGTTGAAAGTTCATGTCTTTAGCACACAAAGCCTCCTGATGAATGATATAGTGATATGAAAGTAACTTCCAATGTAAATATTGCTCAAGCAAAGAAACACAGCCATTCCTCTTCCCTATCATTGCTAGGGTGCCATCTGTACAAATGCTCTCAAGTTTATACCATTCAAGTTTAATGCCTGGCATGGTTATTTTCGTCAGTTTTTCACTGCTTCAAATATATCTTTTCCAGTTGTTGATAAATCACAAAGTCCTAAAAGCTCCTAAAACACATCAAACTTGTCGTTAATGCACCTCACACACACAAGTAACTGAGCATTCTGTCCTCTCATCCATTGTAATAGAGAAGTACAGTATCTGGAAATAGCAGTTACATATTTTGTCTGTTTTGATACATTGCCTGCCATTTTTTCAATTCGCCTCATAATTGTATTTTGTGATGGGGAAATGTTTTCTGCGAAGATGGTATGCTTTTGTTAATAATCTCATCATCTAAGAATAGTTTTTTCTGATTAGTGAGAAGATATTTCGCAAGAAGTCACTTTTTTTAACAAATAAGTTTTGCATACAATGAAATGATTTCTTTTGCATTGTGATGTAGTCAGTTCATAAAGCAGAGCCAGGAGGATATGATTTGTTGAATACATCACGTATTTGTTTTAAGCCCCTTTCCAGGCCTATCTTTTAGGACCTACTACTGTCGTTGAACAAATCAAACAAATCGGTTTCAAAGCATGTCCCATCGTACAGAGGAATTGTTATTCCCATTCTTCATTAAATGCTCGGACACCCACTTCACTTTCACTTTTTCTCTTTGACAAACCATGCTTGCTTAAAGCCATCTTAACTAACCCTAACTGCCAGCACAGTTCAACACAAGCTACAATTAGTGTGTGTCAACCTCACAAAGAAAAAATAATGCATCGACAATTATTTAGAACCAAATAGGTAGGCTGCGCCGTATGTGTACTTGAAAATTGGATTCTATGAATCACACTGTCTGACAGTGATGAATATGTTCGCATTGGATCTTGAGCTATCGGTGGGTCAATCAAAATGTATTGACGGGTCATTATTTGAACCCGCGGGCCTAGGGTTGGCCATCCCTGCTTTAAGCCTTCTTTCAGTAATAACAACTGTTATTGAAATTTTTATTTTAAAACAAAATCGGACTATATTCTTAAAAAAAAAAATGGTTGATAGATACCTTTGACAAAGTGCCTAACTATCATAGCCTGTCTTTCTTTCTTTCTTTCTTTCTTTATAGTAAGTACATTTCAATAATATACATGGAATATACCTTGCAGGGATTAGAAGAAATGGAAATGTAATAATAGCAAACAGAATAACAAAGCTATATTCATTTCTTACACGTCACATTCCTTATTAAGGAAAGCTTTTCAGTCGGTCAACACAAATTATTCATAATAATAATTCAGTAGATCACAGGCTACATACTTAAACCACATTAAAAATATCGCAACAACCATAGAACTGTAATATACTGTCTGTAAACAGTTGACACTTTACAAAAGTTTTTACAAACTTAAACATTGTATATACAGTGTCTTTATATTTGCTTGGCTAGGACTTTCTCGCTCCGCCAGTGACGCCTCAGTTGCCGGCTGCTGCCGCCGCGTCTGCGTAGGTACGTCAGAGTTGGTGCTTACAATCAGTATAATGCATTTTTACTCACTATGCTTACAGATGTTCCCCATCTGCTGCCAAACATAATGGGCATCTACTTATGAAGTTTCCGGTTATTCCAGTTAATTTAGCTTTACTAAGGAAATAACGACCTTTACGTCTATTTTTATTGTTTACTGAACCTGTACGTTTGAATCTCCTAGCCAGTTAATTTATTGTGATAGTGTAGCCTATAGTGCTGTAATGCCTTATGTGAAATATTCATTACTTGAACATGTATATCTGCACAATACGTTCCCAAAGTGCAGGAAATCGTGCGCTAGAACAAGAAAAAGGTTTCGAGTGAAATTTCCAGGGAGACCCATTCCTTTAAATCGGACAATAAGACAACTGGCTAATTTGAGATTCAAACGTACAGGTTCAGTAAGCCATAAAAATAGATGTTAAGGTCGTTATTTCCTTACTGAAGCTAAATTAACCGGATTAACCAGAAAATTCATAAGAAGATGCCGATTATGTTTGGCAGCGGATGGGGAACATTTTCAGCATCTACTGTAAACATAGTCTAGTGAGTAAAAATGCATGATACGGATTTTAAGCACCGTATTCTGCCGAAAATACGCGCGCGTGGTAGCCGGCACCTGTGCCGTCACTGGCGGACCGCAAGAGCGAGAATGTCCCAGCCAAGCAAATATAGAGACCCTGTATATATTTGTATTTAAGTGTAATTCATAAACATCATACACTAATTAAGCCGAAGTGAACAGGATCTGGGGATGAACACGTGACGTTCGAAACATGTCATCCAATTCAGTAGGTATTTGTGCATAAAAGCGTGCTAAGTTTGTAGGGTATGTAAATACCTGCCTAATGCAATTGGGCACAATTTGTGTTGACCGACTGAAAAGCTTTCTTTAATAGAATTAGGCAACACTGAAATATGGCTTCTACCACTACAATTCACCTTCCTTACTAACAGTTATGCTACCATCTGCTTTGCCAAGGCCCCTACCTCCCAAGGTAATTGGGAAATTAACTAAATGAATGCACTTCCTCGTATGCTCACTGTCAGATTTCCAAGTATCTGGTGGCAATTAGAAAATTACATACTGAATTTTCAAAACTGAGTTTGTAAATGTCATACATGGGCTTCTTTTACATGTCCTCCTTAATAACTTACAGTAAATAATATTTTGTTTCTTTAATTTGTTTCTCTGAAACCAAATTTTGGTGCTTACTTCATGTTGCTTAGATTTTGTCATTTTTTACGGTTCTTATAGTAGTATGGTACTATAAAGTAATGCATGTGGTAAGAGATTGTCCCTCCTCTTCCCTTAGATCCAGAGCCAAGTCCAGATTTCCATATCCTCACTGAAACCTCCAAGTGATATTATTCCTACAACATTTTGCAATACTACTCCTTTGAAATTTGTAAGTATACATTCCTATCATTTGTGATAGTCTATAAATATGTGGAAATAGTTAATTTCTGGAACATTAATTTAGGACCTATTCATACAGGTTGTCAACTTGTAGCTGTATGATGGAGTACTTTTCCAAGTGGCTTTGCATGTATGAGGTGAGGTGTACTATTTAACCAAGTGGTCAGACAGATGTGTAATGTTCTAGTCCTATGTGTCATAGTGGTTGCAGGCCAATGAGAAGTGTTCCATTCAGTTGTTCCTATTTACTGCAAAAGTTCTTTCGCTAACTGATTTGTTCACCTGTAACCTAAGTGTTAGGTCTGTGGTGCTACCGAAAGATCTAAAACATTGTAGTGTTATCCTTGAAGTAATAATGTTTTAGCAGGTTGACTTCTGTAAAAGTATACTCAAGTTGTCATCCAGGTAATTCTCACTGATGACTGTCAATCTTATTTGTAGTAAAAACCTTAGAAGCAAAATTAGTTCTACCTTGTTAGGTTGAAGTTCTTCAGCTGCTGGTTTTCAGTAGTCCTAATTCTTGTAGGAGTTCCCATACTTACCGAAGGCCCAGAGTAACCCAATTTGTCTTCATGCCTGGTTGTGTCTTAGTCCCAATAAAGATTGTGCTAGCCTGTTCAGTTTTCTTTTTCCTGCATCCTTGTTCTCATAAACCTAAGCATTAGTTGGTTAATTTCTTCATCATGTATTCTGGTATATGGGCAGCACATTCATTTTTCAGTTAACTTGCCCAATCTCCTCACTATAATATTGAAAGGTACACTCTTCTCCCTTTGAGAAACTAGTTTTTAAATATGTTAAGAATAATAAGTAGAGGCTGAGATGTTGATAACCCTAAAATGATCAATAAAATGGCCTTAACATTTTGGAAATACAGTATATCCTAAAATTATTATTCTTTAAATGGCATGAAAATAAAAATCTTTACCAAACCAAACCCAAGTGATCATATTACAATTGAATGGTAACTTTCAGTCGGTCAACATGAATATACAGTACTCCCTCTGTAATCCGGCATCTCAGCTCTCCGGCACTCCCAGTAATCCGGCGTTTTGTATTCGAGTACGAGCTCCACACCTGATTTGATAATGCGTCGCCAATACTGTACAATGTTTCCCATGCAGCGACAAGACTAGTGTCTGAGTAAACAATGCATTGGCGCCAAGAGCGATGACTCACGCACGGCCCCCTCAGGTGCTTAGTGTAGGACAGTTGTACTGTAGTAGTGTTGTGTTAAAGATGGCATCCATGCTGAAAAAACGTAAACATAAAACTCTATCTTTGTTAGATAAACATGAAATCCTAAAGCGGCTTGAAAAGGGCGAACGTTAACTACAGTAGTGTTGCTAACGAATACGGTGTTGGTCGAGCTACAGTTCATGACATAAGAAAAAACAGTAATAAAATAGTCTTTTTTAAGACGAATGAAAATTTAAAAAGTAAACTACAGACATTGAAAACTGGTGAAAATCCTAAAGTTGACGATAGCCTCTATGATTGGTGTTTACAAGAATGTGGTAGGCGTAGCCTACACCAATTTCTGTTGAAATCCTTAAAGGAAAGGCTAGGGAATTTTACCGGAAAATTACGAAAAAGGATGATTTCCAAGCCAGTGAGGGATGGTTGCAGAAATTCAAACAACGTTATGGAATTAGACAGCTAAGTACAACGGGTAAGAAACTTTCATGTGACAAAATTGCTGTTGAAGGGTCAAACAGCTTATCCAAGAAATGGATTTAAATCCTGAACAAGTTTACAATGCGGACGAGAGCGGTTTATTTTGGAGGTTGTTACCAAAAAAAATTGATTTTCAAATGATATCTGAGTTTTTCTCGATATTTTCCAGTAATCTGGCGTTTACGGTAATCCGGCAGTGCTCTGGTCCGATATCTGCCGGATTACCGATAGAGCACTGTATGCCCAATTAAATTGGGTGAAAGAAATGTCAAAGTTTTATATGATGTACTAGCAGGTACCCGCGGCTTCGCCCGCGATCAAGACAATGGGGACGATGCATTATTGCTGATAATTGGTCTATTCTATTACAGCAATCGCGGCTATAGGTGGGTCCATTATAATTCTGAATATTCTGATACATACAGTACATTGATATGAGCAGCAAAGTGGGAATTTCATAGAGTTGTGAATGTCTGCAGGGTTCGATATTACATGATGATAACACATTTTAAAATTACGTTCTTGGTTTTGCCATCTTCTGCTGAGACATAACGATTTTGTTGTCCGGACGCTCGCGAGCACGCCACATACAGTTGCCCATGGGAAAAAATGGTTTTTGTCTAAATGTACACGTGCTACTGTTAAGTGTGTGTCATTGCGCTTTGTTAAAGAAATTGAGAATATTGTTTGAAGAGGGAACTGCACTCTTGCACACTGGAATGGCAAATCTATCGGAATATGGGGAATTAAAAGTATTCTTACTTAAGCTATTCTGAATGTCATTTGGCCATACTTATTGATGATTTGAACGTCATCATATCGCTATTAATAGACCTATAGTTAAATATCTCTCACCTTGGCCGCTGATGTACATTATGCAGTCTCTTCCAGTGTTACATCCCAGGGATTGAAATCTCCAACCACCCTTTTGCCTCACATGCCTCTCTAAGTCATTAAAATTCCTGATTGTTGTTGTTTGAGTCTTCAGTTTTTTAACTGGTTTGATGCATCCCTCCATGTCTCCCTCTCCTGAGGTAATCGTTTCATCTCTACATAGCTACCACACCCTACATCCGAGGCAATCTGTTTAACCCTGGTTTACCCCTACAGTTCTAGTCCGCGACCCTCCCATCCATAACTAAGCTTGCTATTCCTGGGTGTCTTAATATGTGTCCTACCCTCCTATCTCTTCTTTTCATTAGCAGTCGCCAGAAACATCTCTCCTATCCCACTCGTCTTAATACCTCCTCCTTTGTTACCCTATCTACCCATCTGATCATCATTCTCCTGTATCACCACATTTCAAAAGCTTCAATTCTCCTCTTCTCTGCTGCACCATTAGTACATTAGTCCAACTCAGCAACTTTTCTAGGTTTAAGCCGTGCCTTGTGCGGGGATTCAATGGCCGTGAAAGACAAAATACCAACATTATTCCTCAGTAAGAGTAATTAAGAAAAAATAATAATTAACTTGACAGCCGGTAGAATACGACACATTCAACTATGAATATGGGTTGCTGATCATGGTAAAAAACGAAAAAGAGCAGATCAAAATTGGCAAACAAAAATATTCAGTTAACAAAAAACAAATTTATAAAGAAAATGAAAGCATACCATGCAAAATAGAAAGAATCTTAATATTGTAAATTAGAGTAAAGATCTGAAAGCTCGCTTACAATAACCAGCTCAAAGAGTATAAAATTAGACTCAAAATCACGATCGTATCCGAACCTAAAAACCACCTCTATAAATAAAATATATCTCTTTTACGTGTATCAATGCAAGGAACAATGTTCGTGAACCGAACCCCGCGTTTTAAGGCCCTAAAACGAATGGTTTTCGAAATATTGCCAGAAAACTATCCCCGGTCTGGGAAATTTCAGCGGTTGCCATAGTAACGTTGATCTGTTTCTCAGAGGGAACACAGTTATTTGGGAATATCTCCGAAACCGTTCATTTTAGGAACTTAAAAAGTGTGTTTCGCGGTCCCTGCAGGACCTCCGAGTATTGTTTCTGGCATCTGCTGGCTTAAAATGAGCTAAATCCGACCTTTGTACCGACTGTCCTTCCTCAGTGCCAAAGGGCCGAAAAAAGTCACTTACAAATTGAATTTTCAAAAACCGTTTCTCAGTGGGCCTCTACGTACTCGGATCAACCAACATGCAAAATTTCAGCTTTCTAGGTCTAGTGGTTTGAGCCCTGCGTGGATGGTCAATGCCAAAGGGCCGAAAAAAGTCACTTACAAATTGAATTTTCAAAAACCGTTTCTTAGTGAGCCTCTACATACTCGGATCAACCAACATGCAAAATTTCAGCTTTCTAGTTCTAGTGGTTTGAGCCCTGCGATGATGAGTCAATTTTGGATTATATATAATAGATGAGACTTTCCAAGTCGATTTGCTCGTAGAAATATGGAATATAGCTCTTCTTGCGCGTATCAATGCGAGGAGCAATGTTCGTGGTACCGAACCCAGCGTTTTAAGGCCCTAAAACGAACGGTTTTCGAGATATTGCCAGAAAACTATCCCCGGTCTGGGAAATTTCAGCGGTTGCCATAGTAACGTTGATCTGTTTCTCTGAGGGAACACAGTTATTTGGGAATATCTCCGAAACCGTTCATTTTAGGAACTTAAAAATTGTGTTTCGGGGTCCCTACAGGACCTCCGAGTATTGTTTCTGGTATCTGCTGGCTTAAAATGAGCTAAATCCGACCTTTGTACCGACTGTCCTTCCTCAGTGCCAAAGGGCTGAAAAAAGTCACTTACAAATTGAATTTTCAAAAACCGTTTCTCAGTGGGCCTCTACGTACTCGGATCAACCAACATGCAAAATTTCAGCTTTCTAGGTCTAGTGGTTTGAGCCCTGCGTCGATGAGTCAATTTTGGATGGTCAATGCCAAAGGGCCGAAAAAAAAAAGTCACTTACAAATTGAATTTTCAAAAACCGTTTCTTAGTGAGCCTTTACATACTCGGATCAACCAACATGCAAAATTTCAGCTTTCTAGGTCTAGTGGTTTGAGCCCTGCGGTGATGAGTCAATTTTGGATTATATATAACAGATGAGACTTTCCAAGTCGATTTTCTTGTAGAAATATGGAATATAGCTCTTCTTGCGCGTATCAATGCGAGGAGTAATGTTCGTGGAAGTGGGAACCGAACCCAGCGTTTTAAGGCCCTAAAACGAACGGTTTTCGAGATATTGCCAGAAAACTATCCCCGGTCTGGGAAATTTCAGCGGTTGCCATAGTAACGTTGATCTGTTTCTCAGAGGGAACACAGTTATTTGGGAATATCTTCGAAACCGTTCATTTTAGGAACTTAAGAATTGTGTTTCGGGGTCCCTACAGGACCTCCGAGTATTGTTTCTGGTATCTGCTGGCTTAAAATGAGCTAAATCCGACCTTTGTATCGACTGTCCTTCCTCAGTGCCAAAGGGCCGAAAAAAGTCACTTACAAATTGAATTTTCAAAAACCGTTTCTCAGTGGGCCTCTACGTACTCGGATCAACCAACATGCAAAATTTCAGCTTTCTAGGTCTAGAGGTTTGAGCCCTGCGTCGATGAGTCAATTTTGGATGGTCAATGCCAAAGGGCCGAAAAAAGTCGCTTACAAATTGAATTTTCAAAAACCGTTTCTTAGTGAGCCTCTACATACTCGGATCAACCAACATGCAAAATTTCAGCTTTCTAGGTCTAGTGGTTTGAGCCCTGCGGTGATGAGTCAATTTTGGATTATATATAATAGATGAGACTTTCCAAGTCTATTTGCTCGTAGAAATATGGAATATAGCTCTTCTTGCGCGTATCAATGCGAGGAGCAATGTTCGTGGTTTCCACTTCAATGAAGTGGGAACCGAAACCAGCGTTTTAAGGCCCTAAAACGAACGGTTTTCGAGATATTGCCAGAAAACTATCCCCAGTCTGGTGTAACCGAATTTATTCAGTTACAGTAGCTCACCCTCGGGTTTTTTGCTTCGCGCAGTTAGTTTGGGGTATTTTATTCGTATCTTATTATATTGGGTTAACGTGGGGTTGCCGAGGTGATTTTTATTGTGCCTGTGTGTGTTTTTGTGGACGGATTCATCTTTGGATGGTCCGGACAACCTAGGATCACTGTTTATTAATTATCGGTTTTTGGATATTTGATATAAAATACGGGGTTTTACGATTTATTACGTTTTGGGAATAAGGATATAGGACTGTATTAAGTAGAAGCATTATTTCATTTTGGTTTGGGGTTAATTGCTTTATTTTGACCTAGTAATGTTGAATGTTAGATTCGTGGCTGTACTATAAAGGTACAATGAATTGATATTTTCGAGTGCTGGATTTGTGACATACCCGGAAAAGACAGTCAGTAATTCAGCTTGTGTGGGATTACCTAGGCTATTTATGGCATGAACTTCGTGTGGAAACTACTGTGTGACGTCAGTGTGGATTTCGACTGTCTGATGTTCTTGTGTTGACACGGATGTTCCGCTAGGAGCGGGCCACGCGCAAATTAGTTCCGGCAGAAACGTTGGGGTTATGTAGCCCTGCGCCAGTGCATATAATGGCGTGTCTGGAGTTCTGAGGTCGTCTTATTGCTTTATCGGCAGAACACTGATCTACTGACGCCCAGGGTCGTTTTACGTGACATGGTTTCCGTAACGAACAGTTAGAGATCGTCTTCTTGCTATTACAGCGAAAGTCCGTTTGTCTACTTGCAATTAGCGTCGTTATTACTCGATCATGGTATTGTAATACGAACGAGCGGTGACTAATTTTAGCTATCCACTGAGCTCTTACGGGCTATTGGAGGCTACGTACATTTCATGGGTCCATCCATGCCATGGGCTGTTGGTAATAACTTACCACGCCTAAAGGATAATTCAGTCGTAAACATTTCATCGAAGTCATGCGAGAATGGAGGCGGGAACGAGCAGTTCGACAAGTAAGAAAGTGGAGTGAACCAGTCTAACGTATGTAGATATTTTGTGTACGGACGGTACAGTGTATATACGTAGGTGGCTATTATGCCTGGGTCTAATATGGCCGGTAGTGTTTTCCTGCTCTCAGAGCCTAAATTCAGTGGCAAGGTACTGTATTATTTCACGAGTGTATGAAGGGTACTTTGTGTTGTATATTTGTGTACATATGTGTTAGTACAGCCAATAGATTATCTCTTTAAAATTCATGTGTGTTTATATTCCTGTCTTGCATGAACCTGGTACATCAGCAAACGCATGCCAAATGCCCTACACCTGGGATAAGGATTTTCATAGTCGGGGCAACAGTTGTGTACCGTATTTTATCCTATTTTATTCAGGAAGACCCATATGGTCGACCTTGGCGCCCATTCAAAGTTGGGAGTAATGTTAAAATCACTTGTGGCCTGTATTTAAAGGCAGTAAATTCTGTAGGTTTGTGGTAATGTGGGTAGTTAAAGTTAAATCAACTCCAGCGAGGAGTTGAGAGTGTTTCACTGAGAAATTTCAGCTGTTGCCATAGTAACGTTGGTCTGTTTCTCAGAGGGAACACAGTTAATTGGGAATATCTCCGAAACCGTTCATTTTAGGAACTTAAAAAGTGTGTTTCGGGGTCCTAACAGGACCTCCGAGTATTGTTTCTCGTATCTGCCGGCTTAAAATGAGCTAAATCCGACCTTTGTACCGACTGTCCTTCCTCAGTGCCAAAGGGCCGAAAAAAGTCGCTTACAAATTGAATTTTCAAAAACCGTTTCTCAGTGGGGCTCTACGTACTCGGATCAACCAACATGCAAAATTTCAGCTTTCTAGGTCTAGTGGTTTGAGCCCTGCGTCGATGAGTCAATTTTGGATGGTCAATGCCAAAGGGCCGAAAAAAAAAAGTCACTTACAAATTGAATTTTCAAAAACCGTTTCTTAGTGAGCCTCTACATACTCGGATCAACCAACATGCAAAATTTCAGCTTTCTAGGTCTAGTGGTTTGAGCCCTGCGGTGATGAGTCAATTTTGGATTATATATAATAGATGAGACTTTCCAAGTCGAT
This sequence comes from Meconema thalassinum, assembly GCA_946902985.2. Classification (NCBI taxonomy): domain Eukaryota; kingdom Metazoa; phylum Arthropoda; class Insecta; order Orthoptera; family Tettigoniidae; genus Meconema; species Meconema thalassinum. The sequence goes on from OX336388.2 coordinate 1,012,005,688, forward strand.
TTGCTCCTAGAAATATGGAATATAGCTCTTCTTGTGTGTATCAATGTGAGGAGCAATGTTCGTGGTTTCCACTTCAAAGAAGTGGGAACCGAACCCAGCGTTTTAAGGCCATAAAACGAACGTTTTTCGAGATATTGCCAGAAAACTATCCCCGGTCTGGGAAATTTCAGCGGTTGCCATAGTAACGTTGATCTGTTTCTCAGAGGGAACACAGTTATTTGGGAATATCTCCGAAACCGTTCATTTTAGGAACTTAAAAAGTGTGTTTCGGGGTCCCTACAGGACCTCCGAGTATTGTTTCTGGTATCTGCTGGCTTAAAATGAGCTAAATCCGACCTTTGTACCGACTGTCCTTCCTCAGTGCCAAAGGGCCGAAAAAAGTCACTTACAAATTGAATTTTCAAAAACCGTTTCTCAGTGGGCCTCTACGTACTCGGATCAACCAACATGCAAAATTTCAGCTTTCTAGGTCTAGTGGTTTGAGCCCTGCGTCGATGAGTCAATTTTGGATGGTCAATGCCAAAGGGCCGAAAAAAGTCACTTACAAATTGAATTTTCAAAAACCGTTTCTTAGTGAGCCTCTACATACTCGGATCAACCAACATGCAAAATTTCAGCTTTCTAGTTCTAGTGGTTTGAGCCCTGCGGTGATGAGTCAATTTTGGATTATATATAATAGATGAGACTTTCCAAGTCGATTTGCTCGTAGAAATATGGAATATAGCTCTTCTTGCGCGTATCAATGCGAGGAGCAATGTTCGTGGTACCGAACCCAGCGTTTTAAGGCCCTAAAACGAACGGTTTTCGAGATATTGCCAGAAAACTATCCCCGGTCTGGGAAATTTCAGTAGTTGGCATAGTAACGTTGATCTGTTTCTCAGAGGGAACACAGTTATTTGGGAATATCTCCGAAACCGTTCATTTTAGGAACTTAAAAAGTCCCTACAGGACCTCCGAGTATTGTTTCTCGTATCTGCCGGCTTAAAATGAGCTAAATCCGACCTTTGTATTGACTGTCCTTCCTCAGTGCCAAACGGCCGAAAAAGGTCACTTACAAATTGAATTTTCAAAAACCGTTTCTCAGTGGGCCTCTACGTACTCGGATCAACCAACATGCAAAATTTTAGCTTTCTAGGTCTAGTGGTTTGAGCCCTGCGTCGATGAGTCAATTTTGGATGGTCAATGCCAAAGGGCCGAAAAATGTCACTACAAATTGAATTTTCAAAAACCGTTTCTTAGTGAGCCTCTACATACTCGGATCAACCAACATGCAAAATTTCAGCATTCTAGGTCTAGTGGTTTGAGCCCTGCGGTGATGAGTCTATTTTGGATTATATATAATAGATGAGACTTTCCAAGTCGATTTGCTCCTAGAAATAAGGAATATAGCTCTTCTTGCGCGTATCAATGCGGGGAGCAATGTTCGTGGTTTCCACTTCAAAGAAGTGGGAACCGAACCCTGCGTTTTAAGGCCCTAGAACGAACGTTTTTCGAGATATTGCCAAAAAACTATCCCCGGTCTGGGAAATTTCAGCGGTTGCCATAGTAACGTTGATCTGTTTCTCAGAGGGAACACAGTTATTTGGGAATATCTCCGAAACCGTTCATTTTAGGAACTTAAAAAGTGTATTTCGGGGTCCCTACAGGACCTCCCGAGTATTGTTTCTGGTATCTGCCGGCTTAAAATGAGCTAAATCCGACCTTTGTACCGACTGTCCTTCCTCAGTGCCAAAGGGCCGAAAAAAGTCACTTACAAATTGAATTTTCAAAAACCGTTTCTCAGTGGGCCTCTACGTACTCGGATCAACCAACATGCAAAATTTCAGCTTTCTAGGTCTAGTGGTTTGAGCCCTGCGTCGAGTCAATTTTGGATGGTCAATGCCAAAGGGCCGAAAAAAGTCACTTACAAATTGAATTTTCAAAAACCGTTTCTTAGTGAGCCTCTACATACTCGGATCAACCAACATGCAAAATTTCAGCTTTCTAGGTCTAGTGGTTTGAGCCCTGCGGTGACGAGTCAATTTTGGATTATATATAATAGATGAGACTTTTCAAGTCGATTTGCTCGTAGAAATATGGAATATAGCTCTTCTTGCGCGTATCAATGCGAGGAGCAATGTTCGTGGTACCGAACCCAGCGTTTTAAGGCCCTAAAACGAACGGTTTTCGAGATATTGCCAGAAAACTATCCCCGGTCTGGGAAATTTCAGCGGTTGCCATAGTAACGTTGATCTGTTTCTCAGAGTGAACACAGTTATTTGGGAATATCTCCGAAACCGTTCATTTTAGGAACTTAAAAGTTTGTTTCGGGGTCCCTACAGGACCTCCGAGTATTGTTTCTGGTATCTGCTGGCTTAATATGAGCTAAATCCGACCTTTGTACTGACTTTCCTTCCTCAGTGCCAAAGGGCCGAAAAAAGTCACTTACAAATTGAATTTTCAAAAGCCGTTTCTCAGTGGGCCTCTACGTATTCGGATCATCCAACACGCAAAATTTCAGCTTTCTAGGTCTAGTGGTTTGAGCCTGCGTCGATGAGTCAATTTTGGATGGTCAATGCCAAAGGGCCGAAAAAAGTCACTTACAAATTGAATTTTCAAAAACCGTTTCTTAGTGAGCCTCTACATACTCGGATCAACCAACATGCAAAATTTCAGCTTTCTAGGTCTAGTGGTTTGAGCCCTGCGATGATGAGTCAATTTTGGATTATATATAATAGATTACTACGGTTTTATAAAAAAAAAACAATTTCCTAATCTATTCACTGATCAAATAGTTTTATTTCTGAAGAAATCATAAATCCACAATAGACTTATGTACAGCTAATACAAAAATGGTATGTTGTTTTAAATCTAAAATTTTGTTCAGTACTATATATTCAAACTTTTATTAAACAGACTTTCTTCATTAAAAAACCTGAATTATGAGAGTATTTTAATACAATAAAACATAACAATTAATTTAATTTATATCACAGTTGGTCTGGCAATCTTTATTTTACTTGTCAACTGTTATACTGGTTATTATCATCAAAAAATTTACAAAAATAGTTAAACTTTATTTTCTTTTTCACTAATTCATACAGGATGGTTTACTTTTTCAAATTTAACATCATGTTTGTAAGAAAAGTTTATTGCAGTAAAATTATTTAATAATTCAGCAAATGAGTAAATACTGCCCTAAATGTATCCAAACTGACAAAAAATGCAGCATTAAAAAATATTATTCCCTTTCTACCTAGTTACGGTATATCGTAAATTGGCCTCCGTTACAAATTATAAAATGAAAAACTGAAGTCTGGTTAAAGATATATTCTTGTCCATGTAGTATGTTATGCAAGGGCTACTGTTTTTATGGATTTTTAGGTGTTAAAATGGATTCACAGAATAGAATTACGGATTTAAAAATTTTAATTTATATATTTAATGTATCCCATGGATATCCATGTATAGAAAAAGTGGGATGAGTCACGTTATTCTCAATGAACTCTTTGATCATGATGGTGAAAAGTTCGCTTTCTCGTCTTTAAAATGAATTTACTGCATGCGGCCACTGGAAGCAATGAGGTGCGGTTAGTAGGCCGCAATTATTGCCTTATGGCTAGAGGTATTAGTTTTTGTTAATTCGCGATAAAACGAAAAGTCATATTTAGAGGTTAGGATGTTTTATTTTCACGTATTTACATGTTTCGTGCCGCCCAGGAGTGAAATTAAATCGCGAAATAACGCGAATTTTGTGAATAACACCACAAATTCCGCAATCTGCGAAATAAAAACAAATTTTCATATTTTTTCCCCACACCATTCCGAACATTTTTGTCCACAAGCCGATAATCGAATTTGGTTCGTGTTCAATTCGAGAGAATGATCGATTGTATAGTTTCGCGAGGGGTAATACTACCATATACGTCATATTACGATATACTGTCGATATTCTCGTTACTCGTTGGATTTTAGCGCTGTGGTAAACAGCTGTTATATCGCGGCGTGAATAGTTTGGCCGACTACCTCCAAAAGGTTATGTGATAGTTGTTCATAATGTAAACTACGTTTGCCTCCTGTTACATCGGTAGCGAGTGTAAATTATAGTAGAGAATTCTATATAATTTAATAAAAAGTGCGCAAATTGTGCGTTATCATCGAAGCTAGTGTGTTATTTGCGTGAATCAGTTGGCGACCACGTGTTCGTCGTATTAGTTCCGAACTTAGCAGTACAGGAAGATGAGACGCGACGTAATTTAAATATTATGACACGAATTCAGAAATAAATTTTGCGTGTGGTTACGAATTTATACTGGCGTGTGACTACAGTCAACCGTGTGATAACAGTGTTTGTTACTGGGCATCGCTCAGTTGAGTTTAAAAATGCCGAAGGTAGCTGTTTCTGCCACAGACAGACTTAAAGAATATAAGAATGAAGGATTTATAATTTCTTGTGGCATTCTTATGTGCAAATATTGTGATTGTCGGTTAGATTATCGCAGGAAAGATGCATTAGACAAACATTGCAAATCGGAGAAGCATTTAAAACTCCGAGAAAATTCGCGTCTTGAAGTTAGTGTTCCTAGAGTGGCCACCTTGAAAGAAACATTATCAAATGCTAGTCGTGTGAAGGATATGAAAGAAGAGTTTATTTTGGACACTACTACTGCGTTTGTGAAAGCTAATATACCAGTAGAGAAACTAGACAATCCTGCTATCCGTACTTGGTTTAATAAGTACGTTCGCGGAAGTGGAGATTTACCATCAGCAAATCAGATTCGTCAGAAATACATCCCCATGATTGGCGAAAGAAGGAGGGAAGAAATTAGGGAAGATATAAAAAACAAAGACGTGTTTCTGCTATGTGACGAAACAACTGACAAGAATGGTAGGTGTGTTTTCAACATTCTTTTTCGTCCATCAGTACCATCAACTGAAATGAACACCCATCTGGCTGCCTCTGTTGTTCTAGATTCTGCCAATAGCGTAAATTGCTCCAATGCGATATTAGACACCTTGAATTCCTATGAAATTGAACGGGAGCGAGTAGTGGCAGTAGTTACGGACTCAGCACGCTACATGACAAAATGTGTAACTACTCTTCAAGGATTGATTGAAGAATTAAGTCATGTCCAGTGCTGGGCTCATAAAGTCAATCTTATCGGCTGCGTATTTGAAAACGAGCTGGACGAATTGAACATGTCTATAGTAAAGACAAAGAATGCCTTTTTAAATACGCGAAAAAGAAAAAGCAATTACGTTGCATTTCTAAGGGAGAAATATGAAAACACAGAAAAAGAGAATGAAATTCTAGCTTTCCCAATGCCTGTATGTACAAGATGGAATTCATGGTTTAAGGCTGCAATGTATATGGCCATGCATGTGGAAGATCTGGTAGAATTTTTCAAAACATTGGAAGATTCAAATTCTGGGGTCAAATTTTTCCAACGAGCATCGACTTCAACAATACAAGTTATACAATTACAAGCATTGTATGTTTCTGTTGTTGGTGCCTCTCTTATGGACTTGCTTAATTTCTTGGAGGGATCTAAGTACCCAACAATTCACTTACTGGCTGGGAAGCTAGATGACCTTGAGGTAAAGCTCAAGCTATTAGGCGATGGTGGAATGTTCAATCATACGATCCTCCAGAACTTGGAAAAGCTTCCTCAAAAGATGCAGATAAAGGTTAAGTCCAAGCTTACGTGTGTTGCCCAGTCAGCTCTAGTGAAAGTCAGGACTTTAAGGACCACGGATCCAGCCAGGAAGACTGTAGAAGCCATCGGGTCATTGTTTGATCCTCGACATGCACCTAAGAACGTATCTCCCACAGAACTGCTCCAATTTAAGAAGAATGCCCCATTTCTTACGAAGATGGAGTCTCAACAGTTTTTAGAGGCTCACAGCATTTACCTGACTGCAATCAAGAACCAACTGCGTCATGAAGATAATGTGAATGTTCCAGAGATCCTCATGGGATTAAGGCCTGCTCACCGAGACTATGCAACAGCTGCATTAAAGTGTGTGTGGTATCCTTGTTCAAATGTGGATTCTGAAAGGTCATTTTCGAAATACAGTCTCATAGTAAGTGATAGGAGGCGAAAATTGACAGCTGCAAATGCTGAGACTTGAACCATGATCTACTTCCAGTGATTTCACCGCAGTATTTGGATAAAACTGAAAAAGGTATTCACTGAAATGTGTTTCGAGATGGTGAATGTAAAATAAAAATGTGACTTCCATATAAGTATTATCTCATTCTTCCATAGCCATGTTTAACTTTTTACCCTGCTGTTTTGTTTTTTACTTTGTTTTCTTCTTCTTCTTTCGATTCGGCCATCTAAGGACCACGTCATTTCAACTGTTTCTTGTTGCATCGAGCTTTAACGTCCTCCCAGTACTTTCGCATTAGTTCTCGATGCTGTTGTTTTCTTTCTGCAGTCCACTTCTTGCCAGTTGGAAGCTTTGGCTTTTCTTGAAAACATCGGTGTGCTGTTAGTTTTTGTTTAAGTGTGGCACGTTCCCAAATATCGTTGCCTGTTATTCCCACTTCTTGCAAATCTTTGTCCACCTCAATGAACCAAGCTCCCTTGGTTTTCTTTTTGAGGAAGTAGGGGAGCCCGTCAGTTGGTCTTTCCAAATTTTAACATGTCATCCCCCGAAAAAATAATAAAAACACAAAACACCACCTTTTTAATTTTAAATCTTCAAAAAAATAACAACACTTTCTAACACCTCTACTTATGGCACATGCGTATGCAATGCGTTTCGTATACGGGCGAATCCATGTGCTGCAGCGTGAGTGAGAGGGGAGAAAAGTTCACTTCGCTCATTGCTACGGAAATGTTCACTGCAACTTCAGCTGTATTCCATGTTATTGTCTCCCAGGAGCATAACAGCAGTGATCCCCTCCACTACCTTCCTTCTCCTCCTTTCCACTCGGAGCTCTCTGGTTTGTGCCATCAGGTAGTAATTGCAGTCTACTGTATTTGCGTGCTCCCCCTTAAGGGCAATATGTGAGCAGTAGCTATTACAACTTTCTCCGGCCCGTTTAGCGACATTTACAGTCCATAAAAGCCAAATTACGACATTACGAATCAGTTATTAAACCGGAAGCAATATATGCTTGTGAAACACTTTTCAAGTTAAACACTCGATCAGTTACTGACACATTACAGAAGACTGATATAAGTATTCTCAGAACTATATTTAATAAAAGACATCAGGTGGATGGTCAATGGCGTCTATTACCAAATGAAGTGGTTTATAAAGAAACTGAGTCTATAGTCTATACTATGTGAAAAAGGCGAATTGCTTTTTTGTTTGTCATATCTCGCGCCGCCGGATACCAGACAATTAATAGTATTATTTAATTATTTTTTCAAAAGTAAAACAAAGAACTCTTGGTTTATGGAAATTCAAAATGATCAGGATGAACTCGGCTTGACAATGTCTCAAATTGCTAACAAAGATGAGAAGAATATCTTGAAAAACAAGAACATCAGACTTCCCTTAAAAATTCTACCCGCAAAACTTACACCATAAGCGATGCAGAGAGAGCGGCAAGGTCGACTAGAATGAAAATGTTTTGGGAAAATAAGAAAAATAAGAAGCTGAATCTTTAATATTGTTTTTGAGACATGTATATAATTGTTTTGGATAAGTGCTCCAATGAGGGCGTAACATATGTAAATAAATAAATAAGGGAGGGAGAATGCATCAATTAGGGAGTCAGTGATGATGCTGAATCGTCACATCTCACTGACAGTTGTAAACACACCAAAGCACGTATTATTTACATTACAAATAAGTAATAAAACAATAACGGGTCACAGACACGCAGACAATGTTTTGACTGAAAGGAAATCAGAAGACGGAGCCCCAAACAACACGAGGCCTTAAACACCTCTTCGAAGCACAATTCAAAGAATGCAGCAAAACAAACAACTCCCGACACTCCGTTTGGTGCGAACGTTGGTGAGTGCCAACCATCAAAATTAATTGCTAAAGTTAATTCTTCATTTGGCAGAACTGCCAAAACTCAGTTGTGCAGCGCTCCCAAGGGAGTGTCGTCCGCCAGCCCTGATATTTTCGGTGACGTTATTGGCCCGTATGACAGTAGTTACACTGTCTCTACAGTTTTGAGTTCGCGGCTGGGCATGGAAAAATATGCTTACACATCAACGCTGATTTTGGACCCATTACCGCTGCACTAGCGGTCATGAAAGGAAAAACATTGCGATGCTACGCGATCGGCGCCGTTCTCAGCCCGTTTGAGAACATTTCCACTGTCCTAGCTGAGTGGGAATCACACGTTTGTGGTCGATGACGGGGAAATGTCACAAGTTGGTTTCATGATCAACACTGCACTCGACCCATTGGACAAAACTCCTGCTGACTTTATGCTGTGGCGATGTGCTGGCCGTTTTTAAACCCAATTCGGTGGGTAGACATCAGAAGTATGCACCGAATATTTCGCATTGTAGGGGGATAATTGCATGAATATTATCAAGAAATGGCATTTTCCGTTTGAATGACGAATTACCAGTACACAGGTTTTCGAAATAACCAAGTTATATGCCCCATATTTCCGATGGAACCAAATTTTGGAAGTTAAATTTGAAATATCGCGAAATGTTCTGTATTTACCACGTTATACTGCAATAAGACAAAACTGGCTGCAAGGCTCAGCTGACATTTGATGGTGCCCAAATACGAGGGAGCCATGTCAGTAGATTTACTGGCATGCTAAAGATCCCCTTCAGGGCAAAATTCCGGCACCCCGGCATCTCTAAAAGCCACAGTAGTTAAAAGGGACGTGAAACCAATAACATTATTATTGTAATAAGACAACAGCTCGAACAGCATTATCATCACGTATCGGTGTGGTTTTTTTCTTCTTCGTAAATTCGTCACTTGCGGGATTTTAACGGATTTTTCAGGTATCGTACTTGACCAGGATCAGAAATTTGTATTGGTGGCAGTCTTGTATTATGCTTACATATATTGACTAAACTGAGAAATAATCAGTTTTAAAATGGCCACATACACTCACACATGCGCTAAGTCTTTCTGGAATTACACTTGATATCTACTGATAAACCTGTCACTGTGGCTAACCAGGAATACTTTAAACTGTCAATTGTACGGTGCCGCTTCTTCAGTCAATGCCCTTAAACACTGACCTCAATAGTAGTTCAAGGGGCCACAAATAGGCCAATATGCAGGAGAAATGTTGTGTTTGAGTCTGCAGTCTGTTGACTGGTTTGATGCAGCCTTCCATGCCTCCCTGTCCTGAGCTAATCATTATCATCTTTGCATAGCTAGAAATGTGCAGGCCTAGAAAATCGTCTGAAATTAGGAAAAGTACACAGCTTATCGAAGGATTAAGAATACTTTTGTGGGAAAAAAGACTAAGTGCTGTAATATTAGGGACACTAATGGAAAGCCTCTAACAGATAGGGAAGAAAAGGTTCAGAGATGGAAAGCTTACCTAGAGTGTTTGTATAAGGGAAAGGAGATTGAGAATCATGTAATGGAAAGGGAGGAGGAAATTGATGAGGATGCAAAAGGAGATTTAATATTGAGATCAGAATTTGATAGAGCATTGAAAGACTTAAGCAGGAACAAAGCACCAGGCATAGATGATACCTATTGAGTTGCTATGCTGCATAGGAGATGAAGGACTGCTCAGGTTACATCACTTGGTGTGTAGGATTTATGAGACAGGTGAGGTACCCTCTGATTTCAAGAAAAATGTTATCATCCCTATACCGAAGAAAGTGGGAGCTGACAGATATGAAGATTACCGTACAATCAGCTTGATTACTCATGCTTCAAAGATCCTGTCTAGAATAATTTACAAGAGGATGGAAAACCAGATAGAAACGGAGTTGGGTGAAGACCAGTTTGGTTTCCGGAGAAATTTAGGAACAAAGGAAACTGTACTAAGTCTTAGGCTGATTTTGGGAGGTAGAATAAGGAAAGATAAGAGAACGTTCATGGCATTTGTAGACTTAAAAAATGTTTTTGATAAAGTTGATTGGACTAAATCGTATTCTCTCTTTTCTGCGGCGCCAACAGTCCCAAGTTTCACTTCCATAGAGTGCCACGCTCCAGACAAAGGCTTTCAAAAGTTACTTTCTAACATCGAAATCTATATTTGATGTCAACAGATTTCTTTTCTGTAGAAATGCTTTTCTTGCCTGAGCCAACCTACTCTTTGTTTACTCTTTGCTTCATCCATCACTGGTTTTATGCTTCCTAACTAGTAGAAGTCTCCTACTTCCAAGGGGCATGATAGCTCAGCGGTCAAGCTATCTGCCTCTCACCAATGTGGACCAGGTTCGATTCCCAGTCAATGCATGTGAGATTTTGGAAGTGAAATGCCATGTCGTGTGGTTCGGATTCCACGCAAAAAGGAGGTCCCGTGGCTCATGATGACGAGATTAACGTTCACGGTAAACTACAATCTTCCTTTCTCCTACTTCCTTATTTAGCTTTTCACCTGCCATTTTGACGTCATAGGGGTTTCTGATTACTTTCAGCTGCATTCCATTATTTTTGTTATACATTTATTGATTTTCATGATGAATTCTTTCCTCAAGACTGAGTCCATACCATTTAAAAACCTCATTCAAATCCTCGGGGGAATCGGCTAAGATAACAATGTCCTCAGCAAATCTCAGAGTTGAAATTATTTCTCCTTGAATCTTTATTACTACTTTCAATTTTTCTCTAATTTCCTTGATTGCTTGTTCAATATATAGATTGAACAGATAGGTGATAGGTTGCAGGCTTGTATTACACCTTTCTGAATACCAGCTTCTCTCTCGTGCACTTTATTCCAATTCTTTTCAAAATATCTAACAATTTACTCCAATCAATGTTATCAAAAGCCTTTTCTAAGCCTATAAATCCCTTGAACGTTCTCTTATCTTTCCTTATTCTACCTTCCAAGATCAGCCTAAGACTTTTAGTACAGCTTCCTTTGCACCTACATTTCTCCTGAAACCATGTTGGTTTTCACCCAATTGGTAATAGAGATATAATTTCAGTTGAGAATCATGTAATGGAAAGGGAAGAGGAAATTGATGAGGATGAGAAAGGAGATTTAATATTGAGAAGACTTTAAGTGTAATGTTTTATGTACCTATAGAAGTCCTCCCTAAAATGGAAACTAGGCTACATAGGGTTGAGCGGGTTAAGAGGAAGTCCTTAATTGTTTTTGCTCTTTTCTTTAAAGAAGTCGGTTTAATTTAGAAACTGTACAAAACAAAAGTCATTGGTAATTTAATAATGAACATTTCCAGCTAATAACATTTATGATGTAATGAACCCTTACTAAGATGATCCATGAAGCATTAGTGATCAAGCTGATGGTACGGTAATCTTCAAATCTGTCAGCTCCTGCTTTCTTCGGTATAGGGATGATAACATTCTGCTTGAAATTAGAGGGTACCTCACCTGTCTCATAAATCCTACATACCAAGTGAATTAACCTGATCAGACCTTCATCACCTATACAGCGTAGCAACTCTGTCGGTATATCATTAATGCCTGATGCTTTGCTCCTGCAGTCTTCTAGTGCTCTATCAAATTCTGATCTCAATATTAAATCTCCTTTCCCATCCTCAACAATTTCCTCTTCTTTCTTTACCACAAAATGATTCTCAACTAAAATTATATATTATATGATTAGGAGTTCTTGGCTAAAACTTGATATTTATCCTGGGAAGGTGTATAATGACCAAATATATCCTCAGTTTTTTTTTTTTTGTCTGTTTGATATGGGTTGGCATTGCAACTACTAGGCTACATATTATTGTTAAAAATATATATAGAGTCCTAAGGGTTTAGGAGGTTAAGAGGAAGTCATTGATTGTCTTTTGCTCTTTTCTTTCAAAAGGTCAGTTTAATTTAGAAACTGTATAGAACAAAAGTCCTTGGTAATTATGAACATTTTCAGCTAATAACATTTATTATGTAATGAACCCTTATTGAGATAAATGCAAAAATATGTCTAGGTAAGTAAGACGATTGCACAACGTGCATACACTTCCTTTGCTTACAGACGAATTGACTTTGAAGGCAAGAGCTCATGACTCACACCACTCATCAGTACATCACGACATGTGAAGGTGAGATAGTTATGTGATATAAGAGTACTGTATGTGTCCCAATCAAAAACTTTTTTTTTTCCTCTTTATTTTTGGCTGGTAAGGGTTAGGTGTTGGATTTGAAAACAAGCTCTTACTCTTCTGCCGGTTAGAGTACGGCCTTGGGTGTTGTTTTGACCTTTAAGCCTATTTAATTTCTATATGTATGGTACATTCCAACCATTGTTCCTCGTCATAACAAGGCATACCGGTCGTCGGCTGTAACTCGATTCCGAGTAAACATACTTCTTCCTGCATTGAGCTTTTCAGACCAGCTTGTGGATGTGCTTCTGATGACTAAACAGGCCAATCCTGGCATAAAACATGCGCCCACATAAATTGCACTCAATGGTCGGGGGAGGGCGGGGTTGCAACTGACGAAGCTTTCTTGCTTGTCGCTTGGCCTCTTCATGTCTGCGACGTTCTTCCTCAAAGAAGTTGACAGCCGTCGATGTAGTGTTCCGCCACAGTAAACGGTCCGCAGCAGATGTTTCCCATGAGTGGATGTCTATACCAGTCATCGTCATGGTGTGTTTTAACTGGTCTTAAAAATGCTTCAAAGGGGCCCCATGAGGTCTAGTGCCGGAGCAAAGTTCACCATAAAGGAATTGACATGGAAGCCTGGTATCACTCATACGGTGAACATGGCCTAACCATCTCAGTTGATGAGCGATGATAGTTGTCTCAATGCTATCGAGCTGCGCTCTCTCGAGAACTGCAATGTTGGTCACGTAGTCCTCCCACTTGATGTTCAAGATGTATCTCATCTTTTGTTGGTGGAAACGTTCAAGTTTCTTGATATCACGGCGATAGAGTGTCCAAGTTTCACAGCCATACAGTAGTGTTGAGATGACGACAGCTTTGTACACCATGAGTTTGGTATGCATCTTTAGGTCTTTATTCATGAAGACTCTGTGCATTAAACGGCCAAATGCTGCATGGGCAGCCCCAATTCTTTTGTCAACATCCTGTTCGCAGATGCATCATTTAGATAAGATGCTACCAAGATATGAAAAATGATCAACCTGCTCCAGTGTTGAGTCTAAGATGGAGATATTGAACTCAGGAAGAGGTAATCCTGGGGCAGGTTGTGCAAGCATCTTTGTTTTCTTTGCATTGATGGTGAGACCAAAGATATCACACCCAGTGCTAAAGCGATTGACCGATTGTTGAAGCTGTCGGAGCAGGAGATGCGGTGTCATCGGCATACTGCAGTTCTGTCACCCGGGTAACTTGGGTATGTCTCTGTGAACGAAGTCTTGCCAGATTGAAAAGACCTCCATCGAAGCGAAACTTAATCTCTATGCCTGGGTTGTTGGAAGATGATTCATACATCATGGCAGCCATGTACAATGCAAAGAGTGTTGGAGCAAGCACACAGCCTTGTTTCAAACCGTGAGTGATTGGAAATGGATCGGATACAGAGTTAGCGTGAAGAATCTTCCCAGACATTCCATCATGAAGAGCTTTAACTAATTCCACATAGCGATCTGGACATTCAAAGTGCGTTAATACTTCCCACATAGCAGGTCTAGGTAATGAATCAAAGGCTTTTTCCAGGTCATAGAAAACTAAATACAGGGGCTCCTGTTGCTCTCTGCACTTTTCCTGGAGTTGTCTGGCACAGAATATCATGTCTGTTGTGTCCCCTGGAGATTCGGAAACCACATTGAGACTCGGGCAAAATCCTCTCCGAGATACTTTGGAGCCGGTTTAGGAGAATTCTTGCGAGAACTTGACCTGCAATGGATAATAGCGATATACCACGGTAGTTCCCACACACGCTACGATCGCATTTCTTGAAGATAGTTATGATGGCAGCATTCTTCAAGTCGTCAGGTACTTCTAGAGTTTCCCAAATTAACAAGATAAGTGTAAAAAGTCGAGTCTTCAAGGTCATACCTCCACTTTGTAACAACTCCAGAGGGATGTTATCAGGAACAGGAGCCTTTCTCGGCTTTAGTTGATTGAGCGCTTTGGTGAAATCTCGGAATGTCGGCGGAACAGCCATCCATGGTTGTTGGGGCTGCTGAGGGATGTTTCGAAGAAAGTCCTCGGCAACATTGGAGGCACGATTTAGAAGTGCAGAGAAATGTTCCTTCCAACGCTCCAAAATTTGTCCTTGTTCAGTTAAAATGGCAGAATTGTCAGCAGTTTTCAATGTACCTGATGATGATCGGATTGGGCCGTATACCTCCTTATGCCTGCATAGAAGTTTCGCAGGTCACGGGCATCAGATAGTCTTTGCAGTTCTCCAGCTTTTCGCTGCCACCAGTTGTTCTTTATTTCCCTGATTTGTGCATACCGGTATAACTTTAAGAAAATGGAGCTGGCTGCATGGCTTTAAGAAGAAAAGCTAAAAGCCATGATTTTAAAACTTATTTTTTGGAATTTGCCTTCTAGCTGATTATTTTTCTTACTGGGTTTGTTGTCACCCCACAGTTGTTCCTTATCAGGGTGCACAGGGTACAAATTATGAAATCATACAGATGCTGGGCGGCTTTGGTGGCGTAGTTGGTAGCATGCTGAGCTTCTATGCCCAAGATCGCGGGTTCAAACCCGGTGGAAGTCGTCGGATTTTTTAAGAGCGTTAAAAATCCCTCGGTATGCCTTCCTTTGGAGGGGAAGCAAAGCCGGCGGTCCCATGTCCTAGATTTATGGCATGTTGAAGAACCTTCCACTAATTACACCTGTGTGAAGCTAAATTAGATTAAAAATGTAAACAACGCTCAGGTTCCTATGTTCGTCGCCAGGAGCAGACTGCAGTGGCATCTAGTAGCCAAGTTCTGAACTAGTAGTCATTGACGGTGGCAGCAAAAGTAGGAACTAGTTGAAAAATTCAAAGTCTGCTGTCCTTACTTGAACTAAGAAACATAACACACACTAATACAGTCATCACAATTAACACTGGTTATCAGATAGATTCTAGCTTGCCACTGTGGGTGACTGGATAGCGTGTCGGTCTACTAACCCCAAGATTGCAGGTTCGCTCCTGGCCGTAAGTGATTTTTGAAAGGCGGTAAAAATATGACATGCATGTCATAGAACGCATTTGAATTCAGTAGGCCGTGTTCATAACTGCAAAATTAATCTCGGGAATTTTCGCCAACACAAAGTTCCTCATTTCTCTACTAGAAAGCGCTATAGTGTTCAAGGAGCTTAGATATCTAACCTGCTTGACTTTCATAGTGATTCAAGGAACAACAAAATTTGACATGCAAGCTGCCCTCTGGGTGTCAAATTACAAAGCTTGCACCCGGCACCCAAGGCCATACGATTTTATTATTATTAGATAAATTCTACACACACCCGAAGAACACGGGGCTACATGACCGCGTTGTCTTAGCCCCTAAACTGAGGAACCAACCAACGATACAGATGCTGACTTGTCAAGGTTCTACAGCCTAGCCATACCTAAGCTAATCCTTGTCACCTGTCTCCCTACCGCACAAACCCATAATAAACTATGGGTACAAAAAGTTAGTCATTGTATGGCACTCACACTGGCATTGAATTGATCTGGCCGTGTGGTATAGGCCTTCTTTCATTGCTCTGTGGTGTGATTGCTCGGGTACAACACAACTCTCTCTCACATCGCAGTGGCTTGGCTCTTTTCAGCTTGATTGCATCAATCTGGCTAGCAGCTACTTGATAAGGAAAGGTTTGTCCTGCAGTATGCACTCATCTATGACTTACAATTTGTATATTGTATTAGTGGCACTTTAAAGACAAGTTGGCATTCTCATTCTATATGCAGATGACCCCTGTGGTGTAGCCATGCACGCAGGTCATGTCGTGAACCACAACTGCAGTGGGGAGCTGCTGCAATCCTGGGAGATTGGTGGTTTAAATCTTCACTTTCCAGGCAGGTTTCTACTCTTATTTAATAGAAATCTTGTAATGATTTCAGTTTCTTGAGACATCTTCAAGATGGTTCAATCCCTGACCCTAACACTACTTACTACTACAGTCACTGGAGCAAATAACCTGGATGTCCTGCCCCTCGAAACAAGTCACCACAGAAATACAGGTTATCAGAGGACTCCCCAATTCACACCCAAGATCATGGGGCTGACCAAGTTGTTCTCAGACAACTCCAATACATTGGAATTGGCACTTGAGGATGCGCAAATGTGAGGGAGCCATGTCAGTAGATTACTGGCACGTTCAAGCTCCCCTTTGGGGAAAAATTCTGGCACCCCGGTGTCTCTAAAAGCCTCAGTAGTTAAAAGTGACATAAAACCAATAACATTTTTTTTAAAATTCTTTTGCTAATTGATGGGTCAATTCCATTTTCTGAGCTCTGGTTATGCTTGCTTCTAAAATAACTTTTTTTATTTTTATGTTATTAGTGACAACAATGGTTTGAAATTTATATGGATTTGAAAGTACTCTTGTTCACGGCAGAATATGTACTGCACTACGGTCTTTTATTTTGCAGTTGACTGACATTTATTTCTTTACAATTTTTCAAATCATATGCTGAGGTAACATGCCAACATCCTCTTCCAATAGGCTACTTAAACATCACCATGGTTGTTTGTTCTTTATTCTATTGTTGGAGTAGGTTTAAATTAATATGCAAAGGCAGTTCAAAAATAAAATACTGGGTTACACAATCAGCTTAAGTCTTCCCAGTCTAGACATGATGGCACAGCAGTCAGCAGTTGATTCCTGGTTAATGTTTATGAGATTTTGAAGGTCACATTTGGCGGTTCTGATTCCACATGAAAGAAGTCTTATGTCTTGTGAATGAAGGATTAACTGTCATGTCAAACTATCTTCCCTTCCTTCCACCCCAATACATAATACATATATTGGAGTAGCATGCATTGTGAATGGATAGCTTCATTTGTTGGTTGGTTCTCTAATATTATATATATCTTTTGTTTCAGGAAAATACCTTGTGTGAGGTAGAAATGTCAGATAATGACAGTGATTATCATCCAGATAGCTTGTCTGCTAACGATATTGGTGATGGAGGGGGACATGACAAGGATGGCGTCAAGATCAAAATAGAGCCAGAAGATGATACTGGTGAAGTAAATAAGGAAATATTGAAGAGGAGGATGTTAAAAAAGAAAGCTAAAACTATTATAGAGTTACCCGAGTCAGAACTACCCGAAAAAGTAATTAATAGAGAAGGAACTGATTTCTCTTGTTTGTTATGCACTGGTGATGAAAAGATAATGGGTGATATGAAGGGGATCATCAATCATATGAAGAATGTGCACAATGTTAAAGTTTATATTTGTGATATATGTGGTCAGGATTTTAGGAAACGTAATGAATTATCGATGCATTTAGATGAGCATGTTGCAGCAGAAGAAGGAGATTTCCAGTGTGAAGTATGTAATCGTATATTTAGTAATCTGCGCTTGTTCCGCGTCCATAAGAGAATGCATTATCCACAATCCAAGCTTTGGACCTGTGAGACATGTGGCAAACGCTATAGTTCTCGAAACCTGTTGGATGAGCATATCAACACTCACACAGGGGTTCGCCCATACATTTGTGAAGTTTGTGGCAAGGATTTTGCTTCTAAATACACTTATAAAGCACACACAAAGACTCATGAAGTTCGACCACGTCCATTCTCCTGTCAGGAATGTGGGAAGACGTTCCTAAGTGCCCAGAATCTGGCCCAGCATGAGCGCACACATACGGGAATGCGCAACTATGTGTGCGATCAGTGTGGCAAAGCATTTGGCACGGCCCGCAACCTGGAAGTGCACAGCGTAGTGCACTCTGGGTACAAGCCTTTCATTTGCCGTACTTGCGGGAAGGCATTCGCCCGCAAGGCAGAGATCCGAGACCACGAGCGCACGCATACAGGAGAGAAACCTTACCAGTGTGAGTTCTGTGGTGCCACCTTCAGCCAACGCAGCAACCTGCAGTCCCATAAGCGTGCTACACACTACCAGGACAAACGCTACAAGTGCACTGAGTGTGGCAAGGGATTCAAGAGGAGACGGCTCCTCGACTACCATGTCAAGGCTGCCCACACAGGGGAACGTCCCTACAAGTGTCTTACCTGTGATGCTACCTTCGTGTATCCTGAGCATTTCAAGAAACATAGGCGCATCCACACAGGGGAGAAGCCATTCCACTGTGAAGTCTGCGGAAAGGCATTCAACTCGCGAGATAATCGCAATGCCCACCGCTTCGTCCACAGTGACAAGAAGCCTTACGAGTGCTTGGTCTGTGGCACAGGCTTCATGAGGAAACCCTTGTTGTACAATCACATGCAGACACAGGGTCATCTCAACGACACCATCGTGGTCAACCAGCCCAGGCTCACATCCGAGGAAGATCTCCTGCAGGAGGCGGAAGAACTCGGCCAAGACGGAGGGGATGTAGAAATGACTATTGTTGATGATTTAAGCCAACATCAGGACCAGGAAGCAAAATTATATATAGCTGAATTAAAAGAACATGTTATCATCCAACAAGATGGAGATAATCGGTGCTATGCGGAAAAGACTGTCGTGCTTGGTGATACGGATACAAAAGATGAAATTGATTCACATATGGTACAAGAATCTGTTGAACATCTCATCATAGATCACTTTGCAGATCCAAATGAACTTGCCAATATTCATGGGGACATTGGTTCAGTTGCTGAGATAACTACAACTAGCACTTCCAATTTCATCCCTCATAGAGGAGGAGAAGGACGTCACACGCTCGTTGTGCCTGCCACTCCACGCATCATGTCTTCGACGGGTCAAAGTTTCGAGGATACTCATCAGACTGTGGTGGAAGATTCTTCAGCAATGACAGCATTGGCTGCTTCTCATGGACTGCAGGGAAGTGCAACTCATGGTGCACCTGTACAGTTAATTCAAATAAGAATACCTACTGGTAATGAACCGGGCAATGGTAATCGTACATGGGTTAATCTTGTTGAAAATGCTCAGTGATCTTTTGATTTCCAGTACTAGTGTTCACTATTACAAAGTTGGTTAGGAAATAGCTTCCTAATTTGAGGGAGTTTGGACAGTGTGATATTTTTTATTCAGTATCTTATTGAAGTATTTGATGTAATAATTAAATTTAAGGTTTTCCATATTAGATTGTTATTGTGGGATCTAATTTCTGTATGATCAATGATATATGTACATATTTGAAGACATCTATTTTGTGGTGCACATGAGTCAAAAGATTTTCATGTCTAGATCTTTTAATTTATGTCCAGCATGCCCAAGTTTTCTTTACTGTATTCAGTTTCAGAATGTACACTGTGCAAATGAAGTTAACATTTTGTATATTAATCTCTCTTTCTTATAGATCCATAAGATATTTTTATTCATATTGAAAGGACCTGTTGAAATTGTCAGCAATTGCTAATTCTGCTTTTAAGTGAATAATATGAAAAATAGTTATGCTTGGATATTTCCCCCTTTACTTTCAAAGACAGAAATTAAATAGCTGTCTGAGAACATTTTGTATCTATGTAAATGCTAAATACCAACAAATGCCAACCTTACTGGTTTTTTTTTTTTTACCAGTGACATAATAATATGCCAAGTTTGACCTATTTTTTTTAGGTGGATCCTAAGATTGTTGATTTATTTGAAATGTGCCCTGTTGAATGAATGTTATGTTAAGAGTTGTACAGATGGTAAGAGTGAGTGATTAAACAGTTATTTCAAAGTTTTGTGTCTCTATTTTACTTTGAGTAAACCTATTATAGCCATAGGTGATAATTAAAGGGTGAATGTTGATCTAAAGGGACACTTAAAATTATAGATAATATAGTCCCTAAATTTATGAAAAATGGATCTAAGATCATTGATGACTACTGTCGACCAAAATATTATGTGCACTCGAGTTTGAAGGTTGTTTCTGAAGTAACCAATAGACCTACATAAAATCCAATAACATTATCATCATTTTCATCGTTCTATTTTACACTAGTTCATGTAGGTTTGGAATTTTTAATTTAATATTTTTTATCACACTTGAAACACAAAAATTGCCTGTTTTTAAGCGTGTTTCAACCATGCGTCACATTTAAGAATTATTATCTCACAAACCCGTCATCAGATCAAATCCAAATTTTAACACAATATACATTGGAATGTTGTATAACTGGTTAATTAATTTCAACATTTTGTATGTTCAAGAAGGAAAGTTATCATTTTTGTAAGGTAACTTTTCTCGGCTCGGGGTCGTTGGAAAATGTAGTTCTTGGTTGCGCTGTAATCCTTATACATCAAAATGTTATGCTGTATGACTGTGAAATACGTAAATTAATTAACTTATTTTATATCGGTTAATATTTGTACAGGGAATTTAAGGCGTGGTTCACCAGCTAGCCGCTCCGGGAAATACTGTACAGCGTTGCTGATATGGAACCCATTACTTCCGAGCGAGGCACGCCATGACGCGTGATGGAGCCCATCTTGGCAACGCTGTACAGCTTTCACCGGAGCGGCTAACTGGTGAACCCTGTCTTAATTACCCGTAGAAATACAAACAGATATAAAATAAGTGAATTAATTTACGTATTTCACAACCATACAGCATACCTTTCTGATGTATAAGGATACAACGCGACCAAGAACTACATTTTCAAACCACCCCGAGCCGAGAAAAAGTTACCTTACAAAAATGATAACAACTTTGTTTCTTGGACACACATAATTTTAAAATTAATAAACCAGTTATACAACATTCCAATGTATATTGTGTTAAAATTTGGATTCGATCTGATGACGGGTTTGTGAGATAATTCTTAAATGTGACGTATGGTTGAAACACGCTTAAAACGGGCACTTTTTGTATTCCAACTGCGATAAAAAAATATTAAAATAAATTAAAAATTCCAAACCTACATGAACTAACGTAAAATAGAACGACGAAACTGATGATGTTATTGAATTTTATGTAGGTCTATTGGTTACTTAACAAACAACCTTCAAACTAGAGTACACATAATATTTTGGTAGACAGTAGTGTGTCATTTACAATGGGGGACTGTGGGCAAATTCTGTAAAATTACTGTCTGTATATATTTGGGTAACATTTGTAATTGGGAACACATTTCGAAATATAATCTATGGCATAATTTCTTTCATTTTTCTTACCTTCACAATTCTAACATCAATTTAAACTTTTGAACAACTTAGACCTAAAAAGGAATGGCACTGCCCCATACTAGGGCTATGATTAAAAAAAAAAACATGAAGGACCTAGGCCTGCCAAGCGACCGCTGCCCAGCCATTTGGCCTGCAGATTATGGGGTGGGATGTGGTCCACTCGTCTGGTCCTCTTGGCCGTTAATCTTGGTCTCAGTGATCGGGGTGCTGGCTCACTGTCGGACAACTACTCAATCATCCTTACAAGGCTGAGTGCATCCCATTCCAGCCCTCACGTTAGTTGCTAAAATCCCTGATAGAGTTGGTAATCTAACCAGAGGCATGCACATGCGAGGCTGGCGCGCTATCCCAACAAGACTAGGCCAGCGCTAGGATTTATATATACAGTATATTTCTTTATTACACAGATAAACGAATTTTTTTAAACTTATCTCCATCGATTATGTTGTCCTTTATTCAAATTAAACAAATTTACTTTACACATTTTTGACATTGGTAAATATTTATATGTAAAATAAATATTTTTCCATATTTAGTGATTTTAATGTAATATTTATATATATTTTATTCTCAGGAGTAAAAATATATAGGATTGCCTTTTTCAGTGACAGAATATATGGCAACACGGGACAAGTTTACAGTTATGTACATACATTGTTTTTGAGCAAAGAAAGATTTCTATAGTATGTGGCTGTACCAATCGCAAGCATCCCTTTGAGTCAGGTACTAGTGCTTGAGTTGTGCAAGTTTTGAAGAAATCTGTAATGTAAAACTACTGTAGAATCATAGGGTGAGTTCAGCGGGATCACTGCTGGCTAGCAAACGGTCAGCAGATTCTCAGGTTGCCGTTCAGCGGGCTTGCTAGTGGATGTGACGTCGGTAGCAAGGACTCGGCACAACCAGCAAACTTTTTCTGTATATCTCCTGCTGATACAGTGAATTTTAAATATGTGGCAATCGTCTCATGTGCTGTAGAGTGAAGCTTCAGCCAATACAAATCACTTTTGTGAGACAACAGGAGAAGCTACAAGTTTCTAAATTTAAAACATTTTGTGGCATACTGGTACTGTTACGACAGAAGAAATAATCAATGAATGAATAACAAATACAGTAAAAAGTAAGTGAAATGTAATAACTTAATTTATATTAACTTTATTACTTTCACACCTGTTAATACTTAAAATTATTAAATTGCTTCGACACCTGTATAGACAGATTCTACACTCCACCCCTAAACTTATATACCGTAAACTGGGGTGAATAGGGACGCAGAGGTGAATAGAGACAACAGTTCAAAAAAAAGTCCCATCTGATATTAATACTAAGATCGGAGCTATGCTCGTGGTATCTGCTGTTTTAAACTCCTGGTGAGTTGCTTTTAATCAACTGCTTGGGTTCTATACTCTTTGGAATTATTTCAGCAGTTGGTCCACATGCAAATGCTTATCAGCTGTTTTTATGAGATTGAGTTTGCACTTAATCCTCTTAGTGCGAAGCCATTTCTTGAAATACTTGCCAAGAATGCCAAGCCATTTTCAATGGTCATGCAGACTGTTCGAAAAAAAATCATGAATACCACATTTCCAACGATAGAATCATTATTTTTGCTTTGCATTTTAACCAATACCTCATTCTTTCATACATTATGTTCATAAAAGTAAATACGTCATCTAAACCTTTTTTAATTGAGGTTATTTTGATAATTGTTCATTTTTAAAAAAATCAGTTTTGAGCCTAAATTAAGGACACCTAAGATTCAAATTTGAAGAAACACTAAGTTTCCAGCTGTAGAAAGTTCTTAAGATACATCTGTAGGCAGAAAACTTTAACAAGAAGAAAACAACTGCACCACAATTTTGGCGGGAATGCGTGTGATTGGGGGAGCGCTAAGGGTGGGCGTGAATACAAACTCAAACTATCGCGTAATGGACTTCGAAGGAAAAAAGTAAACACCGCACAGGTAAGCTTGAAACCTCACCTTTCCAACAGTATGAAATAATCCCGGACGTATGCCGACAGAAATCTACAAATATAAGATAAACAGCGCGGAATCGGCTTTGGCACTTTTGGCGCGAGCAGCGAGAGCTGATCTGATCGGCGCGTGGCACTGAGAGGATTAAACTTCTTTTGTGCGTCCGAGATACATTCCCGTTATCAATGAAAAAAGTTGTCAGGTAATTGCTATTATTATTTCTGAGACATATTAGCATACATCCATAGTAAAATAGTGATTTCGAAACAAATGATTAGTTATTGTATTGTAGGATGCAATTTATTTTTCCTTTCTGGGGTGAATAGGGACAACATGGTTAGCAAGTAAAAGAGTGACCCCAGAGCTCATCGATACGAATCTACTGCACAGGAGGACCTGGAGAAGGCTATGAACCCTTCACCTGTTATCTCCAGTCATGGAAGCAGACATATGCTCATGTTTCAAGAAAACTGGAATTCATCCTTTAAACATGAACGGAGTTTTCGATATGTTGCCGAATGAGCAAGATGGAGAAGATAACTCTATCAATGACAGCCTAACTGAATTCCTGAAACATCAAAATAAAACCTGGCAGAAAAGGAAAGCATTATGTACCACCTGGCAGAAGTGTCAATGCACATGACTTTAGGGTCACAGAAAGAAGTGGAAGAACAACACAGCAAGTGATAGTGACTACAATGCAGAGTGCAGAGAAGCAAGCACTTCAAGGGACCCTGACCCCTATTCTGAATTACAGTCTGAAGAAGTTGGAGTCCAGTCTGTTCATCAGGTATTACATGTTGGTCAGTGGGTGAAAGTGAAATTTGAGAGCCTTAAGGGAGATGGAAATTGTTTCATTGGGAAAATCATGAATGTTGTGCTCGTTGGAGTGACTTACGAGGCATCATTTTTGAGAGAGACCTCCAAGGACAAAAATCTTTATGTTTTACCAAATGTAGAAGATCCCTCACGATGGTATCCTCATCTTGACGTGATGTGGGGGCTTGAGAGTTCAAATGATCCTGCGAGCTATGCCGGCGGGAGCGTAAGCTCCTGGTAGGGCCACCCATGCCGGACAGGTCAAAGGTGATGGGCCAGACTAAGAGGGATACCCTGGTCCTCCAGGTTGGGGGTTGGGCATAGGGTTAACAACCCTACACTGTAAAAAATCTCAATGTTACGGATACCTTACAAGTGCCTCGGAATGCTGATCACCCGATGACGAACCGGCAAAGGAAACGGTTAATGAGAAGGAAAGCGGATATTATGTTAGCGACATGGAATGTGAAAACCCTAAGGAGACCTGGGAAATTGAGAGAGATTAGAGAAGAAATGGGAAAATACCGAGTGGAAATAGCTGCACTACAAGAAATACGATGGAAAGGCCAAGGAATGATAGCGTCAGGGGAACATATACTGATGTACAGTGGAGGAAACACCGGTTATGGCGGTACAGGCTTTCTTATACAAAAGTCTGTTAAGTCAAGTGTAATAAACTTCAATGCTATAAATGAAAGGATGTGCTCAGTGCGACTACGAGCAAAGTTTTTTAACATCACCTTGTTCTGTGTCTATGCCCCCACAGAAGAGGCAGAAGAAGAAGAGAAGGATAGCTTCTACACTAAGTTGGAGGAGGAGGTCAACAAAGTACAAAGACATGATGTGAAAATAATCCTTGGGGACCTAAATGCCAAAGTCGGGAAGGAAGAGGTGTTCAGAGATATAATAGGGAAGGAAAGTTTACACGAAGGGAGTAATGACAATGGATTGTGGTTGATCGACTTTGCCATTGGGAGAGAAATGGTGGTGAAGAGTACTTGGCACTCAAGGAAAGATATCAAGAAAGAGACCTGGGTGTCTCCGGACGGAGTTACAAGGAATCAAATAGATCATGTGATTATTGACAAACGACATGCATCGGATGTAATGGAAGTAATTAGTTGTAGAGGAGCAGATGGGGACACAGATCATTACTTGGTAAGAATCAAGTATAGACAAAAAATAGATTCAGCGAGGAAACAAAAAAGTGAAAGGAAGATGAAGCATAATATCGGAAGGCTTCAAAGCAACAAGGAAGTACAAGAGGAGTATAGATTGAAAGTGGGAGAAAACATGGAAAACAATAAGACCCTCTGGGAAGAAGGTAATGTGGAAACTAAATGGGAGTTACTGAGAAACACCATCAGTGAAGTTGCAGAGGAAACCCTGGGGAGAGCCGAATTCAAGAGAAATATACAATGGTTCGATGAAGAATGCTCGGAGGCAATCCATGAAAGAAACGAAGCAAGGCAAAGAATGTTGCAACGGAGAACAAGACAAACGGTGGAGGAATATAGAGAGAAAAGGAAAAGGGCAAGCAAGTTAAGTAGGGCTAAGAAAAGGCAGTATGAAAGGGAAAGAATAGAACAATTAGATAAAATGAGGGAGAGTGGGGAGATTCGGAGATTTTATGAAAGAGCAAGAGATTTGAGGAAAGGGTTTCAACCAAGAGCAGTCTTTTATAAGGACAAAGAAGGAAATTTTATAGGAGATAAGAACAAGATGCTACAGAGCTACTCAATGGACGGGGTGAAGAGGAAACCGCGAATGAGGAAGAAGCGGAACATGTAGAGATTGAAGAGCAAGAAGAAGTTGAAACACCGTATTTAGAGGAAGTTAGAGATACAATCAAGGAATTAAAGAACAATAAAGCCGCCGGAGAAGACGGAATAGAAGCGGAGTTGCTAAAATTCGGTGGAGAGGTAGTGGTAAAAGCAATACATGAACTAATAAAGGATGTTTGGACGAAAGAAGAAATGCCCAGGGATTGGACTGTAGGAATAATATGCCCTTTGTATAAGAAAGGGGATAAATCAGTATGCGGCAATTATCGTGGGATTACTCTGTTGGACGTAACATATAAGGTGTTCAGTAAGATTTTAGCCTCTCGACTGGAGCGTTGTGTAGAGAAAATATTGGGGGACTATCAAGCTGGATTTAGAAGGAATCGCTCTACAATGGACCAGATATTTGTAGTGAGGCAGATACTGGAGAAGTTTTATGAACATGATAAGCAGCTGGATCAGCTGTATATAGATTTTAAGCAGGCATATGACAGTTTGGATAGAAAGGAGATTTTTAAAGTTATGAAAGAGTTTAAGATCCCGATAAAATTGGTCAAGCTGACAGAAATGACTATGGAAACCACAATCTGTAAGGTTAGATTAGAACAAGAGATGTCTGAAGAATTCATTGTAGAAAGGGGTTTGCGACAAGGAGATGTAATTTCTACATTACTCTTTAATGTAGCTCTAGAAAAAATAATTCAACAACTGCCAATCAATCCAGGAGGGACCATATTTACCAGACAAGTGCAGGTGATAGCATATGCGGATGATGTAGCATTAATTGCAAGGAACAGTAAAGCATTAGAAGAGAGTTATGACCTGTTGGAAGAAAAGGCACGAAAGTTGGGATTAGAAGTGAATACCAGTAAAACCAAGTATATGAAGATGGGAAACTCCAGAGAGGCAAGAAGAGATCCGTTTATTAAATTAAATGGGAAAGAATATCAAAGAGTAGAAGAATTCAAATATTTGGGCTCAATAATAACTGAGGATAACAGAACATCAGTGGAAATGGAAGAAAAAATTAAAAGTGGAAATAGATGCTATTACGCTATGCAAAGCATGTTTAAATCGAGAAATGTTAGTAGGAATACTAAAATAAAAATTTACATTATAATACTAAGACCTGTGGTTATGTATGGATCGGAAGGTTGGGTTCTCAATAGAAGAGAAGAAGAATGGCTGTGAAGATGGGAAAGGAAGATCTTGAGGAAAATATACGGGACAGTGAGAGAGGAGGAAGGTTGGAGAATAAGGACAAATGTGGAACTACAGGAGTTAAGTTTGTCGCTTAACAGTCTTCTTTAGTGATGTACTAAGAAGTCGTTGCTACTGCTAAGTCAGTAGGTCTCGTGGTTCTTACTTCTGATGAGTAGTATCTGCTTTCTATGAATGAGAACTCGTTGGTTAGTTTGTAGAAGTATTTATTAATCTTTGACGATCCAATATATACAAGTGACCACCAGTCAGACAACCTGTTTAGTTGCTGCTGTTGGAAGAGAGAGCTTTTGCTTCTTAGCCCAGGTCTTTTATACAAATCCTTGCATAACAATGTGCGTCACAGTAGTGGGGCGCACTCGATAACATACATGTGGAAATATACATCTTACAGGATATGGACTCATGTCTTTGATAACAGTTCTGTGAATTTGACCACTCATAGCTGTTGGAGTCAACACATTTGAAATAACATATTGAATAATTATATGAGGAAATGTACATGGTCATTTCCTTAGTTCCTTCTAGGAAGTATTTGTCAAATAACAATTTACAGATTGTGAAGTAATTACGTTAACAATAACATGTTGTGAAAGAAGTATGCAATGTCATTTCCTTGGTTCCAAGAATGAACATTCATCAAGTAAACACTTTGCTAATAGCATATTGAGGGATATATTGGGCAATGATGTTCCTTCTATAGGAAGAAGGACCATAACCTTTAGGTTAGAATGGGGTCTGGGGTTCGAACCTAGACGGGATACATAACTCCTCCACCCTTTGTTGCTCGTTATCGTCCTCGATAACAATTTTCTTAAACCTATTCTTTACAGATTTAATACATTGATATATTCTTGTTCTAAATATTAACATGATAACACAGAAAATAAGTATTATAATACTTGTGTTCACAGACAAAAGTTTTCATTTTAGTATTGTATTCTGGAATGGGTTTTAAATCTAACTTCATTCCTTTCACATCGAGGTGGGATGAATGGAAATTTATTTCGGTTTTAACGTATGGATCATTTGGAGTTGACAGGAGTGGAAACAGGTGCACATAATTTGTAGGTTGCTGTTGCAAAGTTATGCCCATGCTTGTAATAGGGCAAGACTCATTTGAGTAGATAACATATGATCCTGCTAATTTTATAGTTCTCTGAGATTCTGGGCAGGTTTGCAAGATTATTTGAGGATTTTTACTAGAGAAAAGGCTATGCTTCTTATTTAGTGGTTGAAATAGTTGTACCTCGTTTTTTTTACAGTGGCAAATTGACATCTGGTAGTGTCCGTTAAATTACATGAAGTTATTCTAGTATTAAAGAGTATACATGCGTAATATTGAGTAATTTTTATACAAGGTGCGTTAGACCATCTTAAGGTAGGTCCTTGCAAGTAATATTTTTCCGGAGGGATTAATATTAGATTATTGCTAGGTACAGGAGAAATTTTATACAATGTATAAGTTTTAGCATCAGTGATTGGCATATATAATATTACAACCATTTCTTCGTTCATCATGAGAACTTGTGTTTTTGACAGTTTAAGGTTCTCAAATTGATGATACTGGTCAGTATGAATTATAGTTTTTGTTGGGTAGATTAGTTGTAAATGTTTTACAACATTTGTTAAATCCTTTTGGGAGAACATCTTGATATTTGTCATTTCATTAAATGACAAGCTAATAGTATCTTGCATCACTTGTATGATTTTATCTAATTTGTTCGTACACAAGAGCACATATTGTTGATGTTCCAGAAGGTTAATCTTGAAGTCGTCTTCTTGTAAAATACCTTTAATTACCTTCATATTATAGTTTACATGGTTCATTTCATTATAGAACTTTTGAGCAATGGAGTTACTGAATGATACTAATTTATTAATATGTTTAATTTCTTTGGCGTTACTTTGTTTTAATGCTTTTAATTGTTCCTGTAGATTGTCTAGATCATCTTGGTCTAGATTACCTGATATGAATTTAATTATACTACCTAAACCATTTATAAGACCTCTCTTACTTCTAGGTGTAGCAGGTAGCAACTTATTTAATTCCTTTTTGGTTTCTTTAATTGATTCTCTTAATTCTGATATTAGATAAGGAAAAGTATTATTGCTTCGTGATACGAGACTTGAGATAGTGTCTTGAATGTTATTATAAGATTCTTTTAAACTCGTTAAATTGAAATGAAACATGAACCGGTGATAATCGTTAATTATTAAGGCTGGTCCTAATGAGTCGGCATAGAATCCTTGTGTCTGGATGGGCTGTGTGATGATGGTGCCATATCCAGGGAGGAATCTGGAATAAGAAATTTTCTTTTTGGTTTAATGTCCCGAAAATTCCTTACATGAGTTTTACCGTTTCTCGTTTTACAGTATACCCTGTTTTCTTCAATTTTGGTAATGATACCTTCGTTGTACAGGTTTTTTGATTTCTTGTTTCTGGTGAGGGGATCTAATACGTAGACAGTTTCATTAATTTGGTAATTATGATTGAAAGTGTCGGTGTTTGGTTTAGTATGACTCTCTTTTACAATTTTCAACTGATTTCCTTGTCTTTCAATGTATTCATTGATTTTGGGACATGGCGAGAAGACGTGGTCTAAAGCCTTATAGTAGGGTCCGTATAGAACGTTGAAAGGAGGTTGTTTAGTAGTGGAATGGATTGAAGAATTGTAATTCGTGATTATGGTGGTCACGAGCTCTGAGAGCGGAGTGAACTTATCGTGATCTCTGGAGATACGAAGTTTCTCTAGAAGGGTCGAATTCAGTCTTTCTACTGGAGAATTAGATGAAGAATTCAAAGGGGTAGTAGCGTGATATTCGATGTTCGTGGCTTTACAATATTCTTTTATGACATTGTTTTCGAACTCTCCTCCTTGGTCATGTGTGATTTTCCTTGGGAATCCATGGTGGGAAAAGTAAACTTGTAATTGGCTTAGTGTGGCCAGACCTGTACCATTTGGTAAAATGTAGGCTTGTCCATACTTTGAGAAAATGTCAATTATAGTTAATATGCGACTTTGCTCGAAGTGAAACGTGTCGATGTGAATTTGAGAGAAAGGGTGATCGGCGGTGATGGGACCTTGGTTCGATACCTCGTTAGGGTGTCTCTCGTATTTGTTTCTTTGACAGAGGTTACATTGATTGATGATTGTCCTAATTTGTTCTCTTAAATGAGGCCAGTAATATTTGGTCTTAAGATGTTCGTAAGTTTCTACTATACCATTGTGGTTTTCAGAATGATAGTGTGAAATCAGCTGTCTCTGAGTTTCGGGGCTCTCAATGTCTTCCAAGAATTTGGATGACCTGATAATGATTAGTTCAGAAGTAAATAGCTTCTGGCATGCCCTGATGAATGGGATCTCGAGAGTGATATCGTCAAAATAAGTAGCGTACTTGTTTGAGGTTACTATTATTTTGAGGAGGTGATTTGCTAAATCTTCCTGAAGATTCTTCTTTGTGACAATCATTATGTGTCTGGTACATTTTTTAAACAGGTTTTGTTTAAGTACCTTGGGATAATTACCATATTTTACAATAATCTGATTGCGGTTTTGGTTTAAGTTCCGTTCAGATATTTTCAATGTGAATATGGGGTCTGCTTGGTTTGAATGGATAGTTTCATTATCCATATCATTTTGATAGGTGTCATCTCCGGGGATGGCAACAATTGAAGCTGCTTCATCAGCCATGTTAATCTCTACTCTAGAGAGTGCGTCTGCGACATAGTTAGTTTTGTCTTTGACGTAATCAGACTCTCCTGGTTTTGTGTGGGGATATTCTTGAATGTTACCGTATGTAATGGAATTTATTTCCATTGGCTCAACTAAAATTGGTTCCTTAAACTCGTGTTTTAGTTGTCTCTCTGTGGGCTGTATGGCTTGGTGAGTTTTGGCATCTAAGAGATACATTTCACCATATTTAAAATTCAGAACATACTCTTCTTCTTTTTCGATATTGACGGGAATCGCAGTGTTAGCTGTATCTACCGTGGGTTGAAAATGATTCACTTGATTATGTGAAGAATGAAAGTGAAACGGTATGTCTGTGCTGTTGAGAGTGACTAGGTTCGAGGCGTAGTCAATCTTTGCGTCTAGTTGAGTGAAATCTGCGCTACCTAAATTATTTAAGTCTTCGATTTTGATGGCTGGGCCAAGCGAAAATCCTGAGACTGTTCCTCTGTATCGTACTCATATTCGTAGTACTGAGTGTCGTACTCTTTCGGGTAGTTTTGTATGTTGTACTCATCTACATACTCTAATGATTGCTGTATGGGACCTAAAGCTTCCTGTTCGATGT
Organism: Meconema thalassinum; assembly: GCA_946902985.2. Taxonomy (NCBI): domain Eukaryota; kingdom Metazoa; phylum Arthropoda; class Insecta; order Orthoptera; family Tettigoniidae; genus Meconema; species Meconema thalassinum. The sequence continues at coordinate 1,012,037,027 of OX336388.2, forward strand.
CTTCTGAAGGTTCTAAGTGAGCATTCAGATTACCTCTAATGGTTGAAACACCTGACATCGGCTGTGGAAATCTTTGCTGGTTAGTGGGTGTGAAACGTCGGCCAATATTATTTGGAGTTGGGTAAGGACGATTCATGGAGTTAGGTGGCTTGAAAGGCTTGAGCTCGGAGCTTGAGCTTGAGCGTGTCCGAAAATTGGTTGTGGTTTATCTTTAAAGAAGGGTCTGTGGGTTTGATTTTGCATGAAAGGTTGGTTAAATGGGTTCCTTGGTGGAGCTGGGTTAAAATTCGAGAATGGATTGTGTGCTGAGTGGCCTAGTGGTTGAGTTGTTGGTGGAAACTTGCTAGGAGGTAGTTTTCCTCTTAGTTGGTCCATGTAATCTTCATGGGCGCGATCGTTATCATAAGACCTGCATAACCTGAGGCAATGATTCAGGTCTGTAATCTGTGCATATCTTAAGTATGAACGGTAGGGTTCCAAAACTCCAGCTTTAAACGTGTTTAGGCTTAACTCTTCAAGTTCTCTTAATTTCAATTCCAAAATTTGATTTTGGTAATTGAGTTTGCATAAGCTTTTGCATTGCAAAGTCAATCCTTCTAATTTATCATGATAGTCATTGTATGATTCATTTCTTTTCTGGTAGCAATTAGAGATCTCCTGGATGAGAAGTCTCTCGTCTTTGACGTTACCGTATTTTCTTATGAGTTTATCTTTAAATTTTTCATAAGTACTGTTGGCTTCTAAGTCAAGAATGCTACATGCTTCACCTTTTAGTTTTGACTTTATGACGTTAAATAGGAAGTCATTTATTAATACTGAGTTTGTAGCTGACGCTATTCTCTTATGAGTGTTTAGAAACGATTCTGTTCTTGCTAAGAAATAGTCAAGACTGCAAGAATTAGTGCCGTTAAATTCAGGCAAAAGCTGTATCTGAGCATATTCGAATTTTGAAAGTAACTCGGTTTCAGGCATTTTGGTTGAATTTATAAAGACGGTTTTCAAAATTGTTTATAATAAATATTTAAATCGTTAGATTAAATTTTGTAACAGTTGTTGCTTTTAAAAGTTAATTACTTACTTATAAGTGTTAATATTAATCAAAATATATGTGAAAGAGCCCCGGTTAGGTTTTCACAATAAAAGAAATAACTTATTATTATTAATAATCAAAATATATGTGAAAGAGCCCCGGTTAGGCTTTCACAATAAAAGAAATAACTTTATTATTATTATTATTATTATTATTAATCAAAATATATGTGAAAGAGCCCCGGTTAGGTTTTCACAATAAAAGAAATAACTTATTATTATTAATAATCAAAATATATGTGAAAGAGCCCCGGTTAGGTTTTCACAATAAAGGAAATAAGTTATTATTATTATTAATCTAAAATTAATGATATGTGGATATCTCGTTTAGATTCTCCACAATATGAACTAGTAAAATGATAAAATTAATTATATGTCTTCTGAAATGAGGATGATGATTGATGATGATAATAAATATTTAATTATTTTATTAATTCCTCTAATAGTGACAAGCGAAAGACCAGTATGGGCTGCACTAACTCACTTTTGTTAGGAAATGATATTACTTTATTATTATTTTTTTGTTTTAATTGTTTAGTTACAATATTAATTCAAAAGTAAATAAAGAGTGTAAGGTCTGCTAATTAGAGCCCACTAAATTATTTCTTCTTGAAAGTACAAATATTTATTATTATGTATTTATTATTTGTTTTAAGTTTATTAATTTTAATTCAAATCGAAATGACAAGGCAAACTCTACTAGTTAAAGTTAACTGTAATTTGTTTTCGTTTGAAAGGAAAAGAATGTATTATTTAGGTTTTATTATTATTATTGTTGCTGCTCTCCCAATTTGTCTACTTGAAATATTGAACCATGCTTTACTAACAATACTCTAGTTCACAAATAAGGTATTATTTGGAGTTTGACTTACAGACAAGAAAAGATGATCAGTGCTGGCTGCATCCTCTTGGAACTGCGGAGTCGGTTGGTTCTCTTGTGTCGTCGTGTGGTCGGAAAGCGCTTCTGGAGCGTTGTCGGCACGTACGGCGATGGTGGTCGGTTGTTGCGAAAGGCGTTGCTTGGAACGTTGTCAGCTAACTTCCTTCCTTCCGTTAAGTTAGCAAAGTTGGTTGTGGATGAAAGGCGTCTCTTGGTACGTTGTCAGTTCCACTTCTAACTTGCTTCCTTCAAGCTGGCGAAGTCGTTTGTGGACGAAAGGCCTCCCTGAGGTTGTCAGTACCACTCCTGGCTTGCTGGCTGATTCATAGAAACGATGACTGCATCTAGTACTGAATATAGGTACCTTGGTGTCGCTAGTATAGTGACGAAAGGCCTCCTTGTGAGGTTTGTCAGAACACTGTACCAACTTACTCGTAGATTATCTGGCAAGGATAATCGTTACCTATCCCGGACTGGGCCCCCAGTTAAGTTTGTCGCTTAACAGTCTTCTTTAGTGATGTACCAAGAAGTCGTTGCTACTGCTAAGTCAGTAGGTCTCGTGGTTCTTACTTCTGATGAGTAGTATCTGCTTTCTATGAATGAGAACTCGTTGGTTAGTTTGTAGAAGTATTTATTAATCTTTGACGATCCAATATATACAAGTGACCACCAGTCAGACAACCTGTTTAGTTGCTGCTGTTGGAAGAGAGAGCTTTTGCTTCTTAGCCCAGGTCTTTTATACAAATCCTTGCATAACAATGTGCGTCACAGTAGTGGGGCGCACTCGATAACATACATGTGGAAATATACATCTTACAGGATATGGACTCATGTCTTTGGTAACAGTTCTGTGAATTTGACCACTCATAGCTGTTGGAGTCAACACATTTGAAATAACATATTGAATAATTATATGAGGAAATGTACATGGTCATTTCCTTAGTTCCTTCTAGGAAGTATTTGTCAAATAACAATTTACAGGTTGTGAAGTAATTACGTTGACAATAACATGTTGTGAAAGAAGTATGCAATGTCATTTCCTTGGTTCCAAGAATGAACATTCATCAAGTAAACACTTTGCTAATAGCATATTGAGGGATATATTGGGCAATGATGTTCCTTCTATAGGAAGAAGGACCATAACCTTTAGGTTAGAATGGGGTCTGGGGTTCGAACCTAGACGGGATACATAACTCAGGAACTCTTCGGACAGGCAGATATTGTGGTCAAAATTAAGCAGGGGAGGATAAGATGGGCAGGACACGTTCAGAGAATGCCAGAATCACGGAGTGTTAAAAAGGTGTTTACGCAAAGACCGGATGGAAGGAGGAGAAGAGGAAGACCCAGGAGACGGTGGATAGACGATGTGGAAGACGACCTTAGGAGTCTCGGAATCAGGAACTGGAGAAGGAAGGCGGAAGATAGAGATGAATGGAGACAGGTGATAAAGGAGGCCAAGGTTCTTCAGGGACTGTAGCGCCGACCAGTAAGTAAGTAAATGTAGAAGATATGTCTGAATTCGACCAGGAGCAAATAGCTCACATAATGAAAGAGTCCACAGTTAGGAGAGGCAGACATAGTTTTAAGTGAAGTTTGTGTTCATACCGTAACCTTACCATTTGTCCCCATCACTAAAAACATGGTGGTTATATATAGTCCATGGTGTATGTTTTCCCTATTTTGTATTTTCACTTTTTATATTTTGCATTGTGTATTTTGCAACATAGTTCTGTGTCCCTAATAACCCCAGTGGCCATTGGGATAGAGTTGTGTATTTTTCTTTATGACTGTCCCTATTGACCGCATCCCCGGGTCGAAAAGGGACACTTTTTATTAATAAATAACTCAATATTCTCAAAAGCTACATTGCTGATATTTGGTTCAAAAGAGAGGATGAAATTATGTACATATTTTGATATTACTCAATACATATAAATCCTAGCCCTGGTTATTAGAAATATACTGTAATTGCACAATAATTAACTCTCTAAAATGATCATAATTAATTCATAACGGCATTACATTTACTCCAAATACCTGCCGGTGCTAAAGAGAGCATGAGAAGTCAGGCTCGCCGGACTGCCACCAATATAAATTTCAAATCCTGGTCAAGTAGCTGAAAAATCTGCAAAAACCTTTGAAAATGATGAATTTACAAAGAATAAAGACACCAAAGTGAATATTAATAAAAAATCACAAATTTGTGTTCGTTACTAAATCTTGAATTTATAAACATACTAGCATTACCCGGCATGCGTTGCAATGCCAATCAAAGAAAGTGGCATTGTAACTTTTTGTTGAAGTGCTTTTGGATACAATTTTTTATTTTTCCATTAACTGCCTCTAAACTTTTGTAAAATGGATTTACTAATTCAGAAACATCCGTGGGAGCGTGCACAACAAATCTCGAAAGTTTCATCGGATTAATGGTATATGAACGCATTCGGGACTTTGTTGAAACGATTCGCACGCCGTCACCCATTTGTTGAATCTACTCGTGCGCTACCTATTGTAATATGGATGTACTAAGTCATAAACTTCTGCAGGAATGTGCACAACAACTGACCAAAGTATCATCGCAATCGTATGAATGGTTTATGAACGAAAACGGGACTTCGTTGAAACGATTCGCACGCCGTCACTCATTTGTAGAACCTACTTGTGCGCTACCTATTGTAATATTGTTTAACTAGGTCAGGAACCTTGGCAGGAGTGTACACAACAACTCGCCAAAGTTTCATTGGAATCGTATGAATGGTTTATGAGCGCATACGGGACTTTGTTGAAACAATTCGCACTTAAAAGCAGGGGCGTAAAACTCCTCGTAACCTGGGAGGGTCAAATTAATAAACTGTGGTTGTCTACCTACAAGGGAGAACATTTTTTCGTTTTAGGCTTTAAAGCTTGAAATAATACGGTAATATAGGCTTAACGCTACATTAAAAAAAAAAAAAAAAAAAAAATCTTTCCTCTTCTTCTTCTTTTTTTTGCTTTAGCGTTTGTCCCGCCTCGTGGCAGGGACCGCCGTCTCCACTTTACTCAGTCATTGGCCATGTCCGGATGTAGGTTCACGTTTTTCAGATCCCTGTGCAGTGTATCAGCCCAACGTTGTCTCGGTCGCCCCTTTGGTCTTTTCCCGGCGACCTCTAGTGTGTAGCCCTGTTTTGCAATTGTGTTCGCTCCTGAGCGTACCACATGCCCAAACCATCGCAGACGACCCTCACGCATTTTGTTGTTGATTGCCGCGATACCAAATCGTTCCCTTATTCTTTCAATGGGGATGTGATCCAACCTAATAATTATTATTATTCTCGAGTCAGAAAACATCAAATAAACACAGATACAAATACTATGACTACAAACATTATATAAAATTTGACCAAAACTTGGCCACTTCCACTGCATTCTGTGATGCTTCATAAAGTTCATCTTCTGTGCAGGAGGTCGGGCACAGTCTACACTGAAGCATATGTTTCACAGTCTGATCTTCTCCACAGTCACACTGTATGTCATCTTCCTTAATGTAGCCCCACTTTGCAAGATTGATCTTAGATCTGCCCACTCCTGATCTTAATCTATTCAAGGATTTCCATGTTACCCAATCTTGATCATGACCAGGAGGTAAAGTTTCGGCTATCCTTTTCCAGCCCAGGAGAGGAGATTTCTTAGCTTTCCATAATTCTAGCCTGGCTTTTTCACATGTAGTCTTCAATTATTTGGATGTACTTAGGAAACTCTTCCTAGACTTCAGCCTCAGAGCATGTAGTTCCTGTCCATGTAGAGGATGGGTTGCTTCCTGGACAACTTTCTTCCTTTCCTTGTTTGCAGCTACTTCTCGTCGAATAGAGGGTGGTGCTATTCCTGCAAGCTGGTAGAGGCATTCTGTTGGTGTTGATCTTAAGCATCCAGTTTTAGTTCTACACGTTTCATTGAGAGCTACGTCTACCTGTTTAGCATGAGTTGAGTTATACCAACCCGGGCAGGCGTACTCTGCAGCGGAATAACACAATGCCATTGCAGATGTTCGAATAGTGTCAGTGTTTCTTGTAGATAAGAGCTCTGTCCAGTGTCACTCCTAGAAATTTTGGGATGTAACAGTGTTCCAGTTCAACTCCTGACCATATTACCTTCAGTTTACGAAAGGCTTCCCTGTTTCTCAATTGAAAGGCACATACTTGTGTCTTGGAGGGATTTGGTTTCAGTTGATTTACGATATAATATTTGGACAGATCCTTAAGGGCACTCGTGAGGTTGTTCTCCACTGATTCAAAATTCTTACACTGTGTAGCAAGAGCGAGATCGTCAGCGTACAAGAAACTCCTGGTGTTGGGAGCTATCGGCTGGTCATTTGTATACACGTTGAACAGAAATGGAGCGAGAACACTTCCTTGGGGTAGGCCATTCTTCTGTGGTCTCCAACGGCTGCGTTGCCCCTAGAAGTCCACAAAATATCTCCGATTCTGCAGGAGAGTAGCAATGAACCTGGTTAGGCTGGAGTTCTTAGTCAGCGTGTAGACCTTAGCAAATAGAAGCTGATGATTAACAGTGTCGTAGGCTGCCGATAAATCGACAAATGCCACTCCAGTTACCTTAGCTGCTTCGAAACCATCCTCTATGAATTGTGTAAGGTTCAGCAACTGCCCAGTACAGCTTTTGCCGGGACGAAATCCAGCTTGTTCAGGTATGAGCAGAGGATCAATTACGGGTAAAAGGCGATTCAAAATCATTCGTTCTAGTAGTTTGTAGAGGTGACACAGTAGTGCAACTGGTCTGAAGTTCTTTGGACTGTCCCCTTCTTTGCCAGATTTCAACAAAGCTATCACACGGCTCTTCCGCCATATCTTTGGAATTTGATAATTCTTCATGCAGTTATTGAAGAGCTGGAGTATCCAATCCTTGGTTTTTAAGCCGAAATGTTCTGCCCGAATGTCATCCAAGCCGGCTGATTTTCCATTTTTAGTCTATTTGATAGCCTTCTCCAGTTCTACCATAGTGAATAGTATTGTAAGATCTACAACCGTTACCTTGGAACATTCTTTACGCTGATGGCGTTATGTTGGCCGCTCAAAACAAGCTGGATCTCCAACATCAAGTCCAGGAATGGAGTGATCGGTTAAGTCAATATGGCCTGCGGCTTAACAAAGCTGAAACAGAATATATGACAACGGATGCAGCTGTCCATCTAAGCATCTTGGTCTCCATGACACTTAGCCGACGTTCTGCTTCCTCTAAGTACTATAAAGTGCCACGAGAAGAACGACAGTGCAGTAAATCTTCGATTTTAGGTGGTCTTTCATCTGGCGATCGCACACGACACCTGTCATTGTTCGCCACTTCATCCACGCAGCATTAATTCTTACGTTGACCTCCTCGGTGAGATGACCTTCAGCAGTTATCGTGGAGCCAAGATACTTAAATTTTGTCGTTCGAAGCAGATCATCGCCGTCGACTTGGATTGTTCCGATTTCTCCTGCATCCGTTGTCATATATTCTGTTTTAGCTTTGTTAAGCTGCAGGCCATATTGACTTAACCGATCACTCCATTCCTGGACTTGATGTTGGAAATCCAGCTTGTTTTGAGCGGCCAACATAACGCCATCAGCGTAAAGAATGTTCCAAGGTAACGGTTGTAGATCTGCAGTAACAGTGTCCATGACCATAATGAACAGCAATGGTGATAGGGCCGAACTTTGATGAACACCAACTGATACAGGGGAAGTTTTCCGACTCTCCTGCGGCGGTTAGGGCGTAACTTCTTGGCTAAGTTTAATGAAATCACAAGTTTTTGATAAACATTGTGCCCTACATAATTATAATTTTTAAGATTGTTAATATTTGACTTTAGGAGGTATATGAGTTGCTAAATAATTAAAACTGTTTCATTTGTTTCATTAAAAGATACTTTAAATATTTTTATAATTTGCTATGGACATTTTTCAAAGTGGTCGTTATGAGTCGAAAACGTACTCTCACACGCTTTACTCAGCGTTAAAACCTTATTTCCCCATTGTTCAAAGAACCAGCCATATTTATCAACATGTATCTTAATATTAGCTCCGAGTAAGAATGTAAACAAACATAGCTTAAAATATCACACGTATGGGTAATCAGCTGACTGCAGCATGTTCAAAAAATACTTATTATGAACCCAGTTATTCACAGAACACAAACATATCGATATCCAGAGAAAGAATAATTCCTACATTGGCTTGGTTACAACACTGATAGCACAGCTAGGCTAGAAATAATAATAACACATTTACAAAAACAGGGCCTGTAGACCGACCGGCCTGTGGCAGGCTTTAACAGAAGCGCCCTTCGCCGATATCTCGCTACCTGGCACTATAGGCTAAGGGTTAAAATACAATCAGAACATGAATACAAAACAAACTCTTACTGTAAAACAATAATTGTCAACTTCGAGCAAAAGACCCGAACACTGAATGCTGTTGATCTTTGTTTACAAACTCTTGAGCAAGACGCTTGCCATTGAGCTTGTTAACAATATCCGAGTAGGTGACCAGTAGACAGCAATGATTTAGTCTAATTTGTCCCATCGTAGATCGGAGGTGGTCTTTACCCCTTCTCATCACCGAGAAACTTCTCTCTGCAGAAGAGCTTGAAGTAGGTACGACGATCAGATTCACGATCATCACACTGACCAAGTACAAACTTCATAAATTTAAACGAAATAATCAACAAAGTTTAGACAGAAACTGATGAAATTCTGGAACTCCATCGATTTGCATGAACATGGGACAAGCGTAGCACCAAATGTCAAACTTCTAACGTCACGTGCATCACTGCTTTTCGAACTATGTCGGCGCAATGCAGGGCACACGCGCAGTGTGTGCTTAAAACGCCAGATGCACGAGTGACAACCTCTCAATACAGTGAGGACGGTCCTTGAAAGCTTTCCAAACAGCCAACATCAACCAGTAATTCTTGATGTTGGAATTCAAATACCTATAATTACAGTAGATCCATCCCCAGACCTAGATAGAATTTCAGAAAAGGTGACTGGTCTAAGTTCTCCAAAGATCTGGATAAAGTGACTAGATGGATTGCTCCAATAAGTGAAAATTATGACAGATTCGTTGGAGCAGTTCTTGCGACTGCAAAAAAAAAAAAAAAAAATGCATGCCCAGAGGATTCTGGAAGGAATACATTCCAGGCTGGAGTAATAATTGTGAAGACCTGACCTGACCTGACCCTCGCAAAGAATCCTTATGGCCTGCCAGCCCCAAAGGGGCCTTACGAGCCATATCCAACAATTTCGATCAACAGCATTTGATTGAGGGGGTTTGGGTGATTACTATGCATCTGATTGGCCACCATATGACCTAGTGCATTTGAGCATTAGAAAGACAGAAGATAGCAAAGGATAGTAAAAGAGAGAATTTCATGAAATGAAAGTCAGAAAAAGATAGGGATAGTCAGAGAAGTGAGTTATGAAAGTGAAAATAAAAGTGCTATATAGCATGTAAAATTAAAACTGCTAGAGTAGCATATAAAATTTATTCTATGACAATGTGGGGGCACTTGTTGCGGATTCCCCCTGGCTCGGTAATCACCCAATCTGTTTATGAGTGGATTGCGATTGCGTGTAGCTGTTCTATAAAATTTGGCTGCCTGTCCGTGAATTCGCTCCTGAATGGTAGCGAGATTGTAGTCAACGTGAAGTTGCGCATTGCGGACATACCAAGGGGCTCCCGATATTGTACGCAATGCGCGATTCTGAACAACTTGAAGTTTGTTGATGGTAGAGGGTGCCACAAATCCCCATGCTGGGCTGGCATATTCCATTATAGGGGGTATGATTGTTTTGTAAGAGTTGGCTCTTGTCGTCAAGAGCGCCCTGGGACCTGAATAAGGGCCAGAGCTTGGCTTGGATCACTTTTGCTTCATTAGCACGATGTGTAACCTCCTTAGCGAAAGTAAGGCCATAGCGTGACACCTAGATATTTAGTGTCTGGCTGCCATCTGATTGCTTCACCGAGGACGTTAAGGTCCTGGACTTCAGTGTGTTTACGTTTCTTAGCAAACAGAGCGACAGAACATTTACTCACATTGATTTTAACCCTTCATTTCCCTAATCAGGGTACTAGGGTGTCTAAAGCGACTTGGAGATTAGAGGTGACTCTATGTCTTCTCCAGGAGGTTGTAGATATAGTATCATCTGCATATAGGTGGAGACTAGTAGCGTCTGCCTTAGGGATGCATAGAGGGAGGGAGCTATGATGCTGCCCTACAGTACACCGGCTTTGATCCTTCTAATAGAGGAATGGGCATCATCCACCTGGACATTGAATTTCCTATGTTTAAGGTAAGATTGTAAAACTATATCGGCCTTATTTAACCACCAGTGACCGTGCAACTGCTAAGGAAGTGTTAAAACGTCTTGATGAAGCTCGTAAAGAATTCTGCGAACGAAAAACGGAGGGTTTAGATTTTAAGAGGTCAAGCAGAGAGGCATGGAGTCTTTTAAGAAAATTAGGAGGGAGTGGACCACCTATCCGCAAAAGTCCTGAAGTAACACCAGATCAAATTGCAAACAGAATAACTTCCCTCTCTAGAGCACCCTCATTTAAATCATATACTAGAATGGTCAAGAAAGAAATTAACATTCTTAAAAAGAAGGCACCAGGGGCATATATACACATTTTTTTCCGGGGAGGGGGCTGACTATCCTGGAAAATTGTGAGTATTCTCAGGGGACTGTCACCGCAAAATACCCAGGAATATCAACCAATATCTTAGAGCATATAACTTTGTGTAATTATTTTAGATGAGATTCTAAGTTTATATAGCCTACAGTTATTACTGGCAATACCAAAAACATTGTAAAATACAACACGACACACAAATAAAATTTTATACTTTATGAATTTTCTATTATGATCTATGGAGTATGTATGGCAAATATCTAAATATTTGTCAATTTACTAAGCAGAAAGGTAAACGTTTTTTTTTTAAGATAATTTATTTCTCAAAAGTACCGTACTGTGGAATTCACAGTTTTGCCTCACAAGGATGACTGTACCCCGTTCCAGCCCTCAGACTAGAATTAAAATTTCTTGGCAGAGCCGGGAATCGAATTCGGACCTCCGGGGCAGCAGCCAAGAATGCTAGCCACTACATCACGAGTTTTAATATTGTTTATAACAGCCAATAAGTTAAGATTAGAGTACAACCAAATTTACAATTATTTTATGCTCTTACCAAAGCAACACTTTCTTAATTTTTATTGGCTTTTTCGGGGGGGGGGGGGGCTGGAGCCCCTCAGCACCCCCCCACCCCCACCCCCACCCCCTTATATACGCCCCTGGAAGGCACCAAGGAGATCAGAGTACTCCCGAGAATTCACCCCAGATGAGGTTAATGCAGCCACAAAAGATATTAAGACAGGCAAAGTCCCGGCATTTGATGGGATACACCCAGAATTTTTGATCGACTGCGGAATGAAGACTCGTAAGTGGCTTACAAACTTCTTTACAAATATCATGCTATGGGCAATCTACCAGAAGCTTTCAAAAGAACAAAAATCATAGCTATACTGAAACCAGGTAAACCAGCGAACATAGCTACTAGTTACCGTCCAATTGCACTCCTGAGCTGCTGTTACAAGCTGTTAGAAAGACTTATCCTTAACAGAATTGGTCCAAAGATCCATGACGTCACTCCCATAAAACAAGCAGGATTTAGGCCTAATAGAAGCTGAACAGATCAAGTTCTTAGTCTAACAACGCATATACAGTAGAAGCTGGGTTCCAACGACGCCTTGAAACTTCCGCGGCCTTTGTTGATCTTACAGCTTCTTATGATACGGTGTGGAAAGAGGGAGTCCTATACAAATTACTAAATATTATACCCTGCCAAACCATAAACTTATAAATAGCACGCTGTCTGTGAGATACTTTTGAGTGGTCCTCGGTAATCATTTAAGCAGACAGAAGAAACTTAATAATGGTCATCCTCTAGGTTCTGTTTTGGCTCCGATGCTGTTTAACTTACAGTATATACTTCTAACCTCCCTGTAACAGCATCAAGGAAGCTCGTTTATGCAGATGATCAGGCTTTGGTCACTCAACATAAAAGTCTTCAAGCTGGAGAAGCGGTACTTTCTGCTGATTTAACGACAATGAATGAATACTTGAAAAAGTGGAGATTAACACCAAACCCAACGAAGACTGAAGTTAGCTGCTTTCATCGTAATAATAGAATGGCTAATGCAAAGTTAAATGTCAACTATAATGGCCAGGCTCTTCATCAAGTTTTTCCGAAATACAGTGTATTTGGGCATGACTCTGGATAGAACTCTTATCATACAGAAGTCATATAGATAACATCGCAGCAAAGATGAGATTGCGAAATAATATCATACAGAAGTTGTGCGGAACCTCATGGGGTGCAACAGCTACAACTCTACGATGTTCTTCCTTTCGACTCGTCTACTCTGCTTCTGAATACTGTGCTCCAGTATGGCTAAACAGCCCACATGTGGGTAAAATCGATGTCCAGCTAAATGTGGCAATGAGAACAAAAACAGGGTGCATACAGTAAAGTCTAGTCCTCTTCACTGGCTACCACCTCTAAGTCACATAGCGCCACCAAATCTGCGGAGACAGAATGCCCTCCTAAATGAATATAAAAGATTAATTATCAATCCTCAGCTTCCAATCCACTCTGATGTACCCGTACTTAGAAATAGCCAATTAAAATCCAGATGGCCACCCATCATACTGGCAGATTTGTTGCAAGCAATGAATTTCAACATGAACAGGAAATGGTCAGAAGTGTGGACTAGTGCTGCACACGAGGACTACCAAGCTCTCGTTAGACCAGGTACACAGCCAGTTGGCATGGAACTACCGCGACGTGTTTGGAAGACACTTAACAGGCTCCGAACAGGCATGACATTTGTGCAAAAAACCTCTACTGGTGGGGATTGGCGACATCTTCCCAATGTGACTGTGGCAGTGAACATCAGACCATCAAACACATTGTAACATGCTGCAGCAGACGAGCTTATTCTGGGAGTCCAGAAGATTTCTTTGAAGTGATGGCTCCAGCCCTTCAATGGATCGAAAACTTAGACATTAACTTGTACATTTAGTATTTCTAATTTTCTACAATTTGTAAACTATGTATATTCGCTGCTCTTCAGTTGCCATACGTTAAATAAATAATAATTAAATATATAAATAATTTCAAAAAACAATGTGCGCGCTGTTGTTTCCGGGCAGGAGTAATGATTGTATGTGTCCCAGTAGCCTATCTTACCTCAGTTCTAAACCAGGGCTCAGAAATAATAGTATAAATTCGAAAATTCACCTTTTCGGATCGTCGTGGTGAGGGGACAAAGCTCAAAGCGCCTCAGCGGGAAACGATGAGGGGGCAGAAAACAGGTTTTTTGTTCTGTAGAATAATGAAATTATGACTAAGCAAGGCAAGATGGATTCTCCCATTTTCCGCATAACGTAGTATTAAATCGTTTATAGAATACTTTCTGGTTATTTAACTTTTATTTTTTTTAGGGTTAGGATACTTAAAAATGTTGCCTTGCACCTAAAACTTGGATGCCCCTGAGTAAAAGAACCTACCACTGCAATTGGTGGTGTGTAGCAAAATTTGCTGGCTGGTTAAGAAACGCTCTATCAAGTTCCAACGTTCACCTCTAGTGTTAGTGACAGTAGCCTCTGGTAGCCAATGTTGGAACTACTCGAAATATAACTTGTTGGGAGCCCTTGGGCGTTCAATCAAAAAATAAAATGTCCAGCTTATGGCCATTGGCTGCGATTCATTTATCATTATTATTATTATTATTGTATACAGCATGAGTGATATTGTGAAATTTCTACATAAAAATATTTTTTCACACCATAAACTTGTTTTATAATCACAATTAACACCGGTTATCAGACAGATTCTACACACACCCAAAGTACACGGGGCTACATGACCGGGTTATCGCAGCCCCTAAACTTAAGAACCAACCAAACTTGTTTTAAATGTGAATGATCCATGAAACTACAGAGAAACTTCAAAAAATTAGGTAACAAGAGCTTGATTGTAGAAGCTTTATTTTACAGTCAGATATAACTTAAGGATGCAGAGAACAATTCACTTCACATGGGCTATGCATAACAATAAAGAGTTTGCTGAATTATACATAACATTAATAAAACAGAAGTTACAAACAAAATACCTTTAGTCGCCTTCAAAGTACGGTACTCTGCATTTTAGTCACAATACACTTTTAGCATCGCGTATACAGCCACTGGAAACTGTCATATTCTGAAACTGGTCGGAGTTCTGATGTAGGTTTATCTTACAATCAAGGATCAATTATTCACATTCATTTCCTCGGCGCTACAGCCTGGGGTAGGCTTTGGCCTCTCTCACGATTCCTCGCCATTCGTCTCTTCTATGAGTTTTCTCCCACCATCTTCCAACCCTCATAGTTCTCAGGTCTTCTCCTAAGTCTTGTAGCCATCTTTTGCGCGGTCGTCCACGTCTCCTCTTCCCTTCCATAGTTCCATGTAATATCTTCCTTGGTGTTCTTTCTTCACTCATCCTCTCTACATGACCAAGCCAATCCAGACGTCGGGACTTAATAAATTTCACAATATCTTCACCTTTGATTATCTCTTCAATTTCTTTGTTTGTCCTGATTCGCCACCCTTCATCCTCCTTTACCGGGCCATATATCAAAACTTTCCTTTCAAAAATTTTGAGATCATTCTCATCATTTGTTGACATTGTCCACGTCTCAGATCCATAGGTCACCACTGGTCTAATAAGGGTCTTGTAGAGTTTAACTTTCAAGTTCCTACTTAACAGTTTTGATTTTAAGAGCTTAGTGTTAGCATAGTAAGCCCTGTTTCCATTCATGATCCGTTTATGAATCTCCTCTGATACAGAATTCTCACAATTTAGTATAGTACCAAGGTAACTGAAGCATTTTACATTCTCAAACTTATACTGACCAATTTCTTAATTTTCTCTTGCTCTTCTATCTTTTCCCGCTGACATTTTCATATATTTCGTTTTCCTTTCATTAATTCTCATTCCCATCTTTCCACTCTTCTCCTCCAGAATCTTGAACATTTCTTTAAGAGATGCCCAGTTCCGTGCCATAAACACAATGTCATCCGCATATGCATACGCCTGCTTGGACTTGCTTATTTTCGTCCCTCCCAAACCCAGTTCTTTCATAACTTCATTCAGTGTCAAGTTGAATAACACTGCAGACAATGAATCTCCTTGCCTCACTCAGGTATTCACCTCAAAATTCCTGCTAGTTTTGCCTCCTACATAAACCTTGGCCTGCGATCCTTCCATTGTCATTGCTACTAGACTGATCAACTTCTTTGGCACTCCACATGCTTCTAGGGCGTTCAACATCTTCGTTCTATCAATGCTATCAAACGCCTGTTGGAAATCAATGAATAGCAAATGCAGATCAAATTCATAGCATTTCTCCATAGATTGTCTCATAACAAATATTTGGTCAGTAGTTCCCCTTCCTGGCCGGAATCCACACTGGTTCTCGTCCAGTTCAATTATTCACAAATCAATGTAATTTTCATTAATAGAGTTATTTAGATATCTATGTCCCCCAAACACGCTAATGTCGATGTCCGGTACGTCAGCACAATGTGTGCCTTGAGGCAGGGAAACAAAAAAAGCAGTCAGCAGGTGCTAGATCGGGAGAGTATGGTGGATGTTCGAGAAATACGCAGCTCTTAGTCAAACGGATCGCATTGTGGAGGAACTCCACTTTCCAGTCCTGCATAACTCTGCCTGACTAAACCGAATGCGTAGCAGCAACTGTTTCAAAACATTGACAGTTTGACCCTCTGGTAGGATTTCCTGGTGGATCATACCATTGCTGTCAAGAAAGGTAGTCAAACTGTCTTAATTCTGGACTTTTACACGCATGAAGTGAAAGTCAGTTATGTTAGACCATTAACTTCTCAATACATCCTAAAAAATATTGCATAAAATATATATGAATAAAATCCAGTTTATACCAAGTGAAAAAGTTTATAATAGAGTCAGAAAAATGCAAAGCCTCGTATGACACATTTTTTGTCAGCTACACGGAAGTGTTCCATATCTAACTTTTCCATACAACTCCAATGATATGGGAAATATTATTCCCCAGACAGTTACGTTTCAAATTGCGCTTATTGTAAACTTACTAAACTGATTTACTGGGGATACATCAGACTCTTTTTGATCCACTATTTTTCCGATAAGAATGGATATAGGCTGTTGCTATCTTGCCTTAATTATCTGCTCAAAGCATGATATACGTCAGCATTTTTCAAACCATTTGTTTCCACAGCTCCTGCGCAGGCCATGGACAGTGATCAGGTGCTGAGGGACCAAAACTACGAGGCTCATTATATTTTTTCCTTCTGTAACATACAATGGACAACAAATTAGGAATTTTCCATTGAGATCTCATTCAAAACATTTCAGGGAATTATACCAGGCTTTGGGTAGGTATTGGAGATATTGGAGTGTTGATATAACCAGTCGTCTGATATATCTTTCCATTCAGTCCCACAAATGATGTGTGATATTGGAGACCAATCAAATAACTATTTCAGTAATTTCAACCACCTAAAGGAGTTTCTACAGCAAATAGGCTAACATGATGAGACTATTAGAGCTATGGTGGCATGGAACTTCTAAAGCACACTATTGTATTGAGGTAGAAGCTGATACAAAATATTAATAATGCAAAAATAGGTGTGTTGGATGTTAACACTGTATATGTAGGTTATATCTATGACATAAGTCATAGGTTTTTTAACAACATTGCAGTTAAAAACATATATGGAGGTAACCACATCCTATAAAACTTTCCTTCAGGCAAACGGGCTTCCTTGCAGCTTAGAAGATGAGTTATTCATTGTTTGGTTATATTTATTTCTCATAAATTGATGCCACATGTGGGCATTACTGTATGTATAATCAGTTGGAGTCAAGAACAGCCGATGGCATAAAAATAAAATCTGCTGTGTCACATTTCATTCAAGAGATAAACAACATCCAGCCAGTACCGGTACTTCTGAAAGAAAGAAGCGCAGAAAGCGATCATGTCGGTGTACTGAAGCCAACATAGTGTGTGATAGGATAACACGTGAAGTCCAAGAGCGCTTCCAAACCTTGGATCACTTGGAGCAGTAAAACTGTTAAGAGTTCACAAACTTTGAATGATTTGCAAAACGTTTTCAGATAAAGAATTAGGTGTAACTGCCCAGGCCTATAGCATGCTGGAAAAGAAAAGGCACAGAACAGAACTATCGGTTCTGTACTGTAGGCCAGATTTTAGAAATATTGGTGGGGAAGTCCCCTCTTCTGAATTTCATAATATCCAGTAATCTGCAAGGTATGTTCTGCCAAACAACTAAGCTTCTGAAGATAACAACACCCAAGACTACAGTACTTTAGAGCCTGTTGAGAGGTGTTTCTCGTCGCTGATGATGATGATAAAGACCTTCCTGCGGAACACCATGTCATAAGAAAGAGAAGTGCCCTCGCAATGCTCTCCATTGGGAAGAAAATGGTCTCCAGTATGGAGGGGTTCAATGCCAGGGGATTGACAATTTCTGATGCAAGAAGGTGCGACGTGTGGACTTCATTTTTCGTCACTGAGCGAGTGTATCTATATGTTTATAAATATATATTTTTTTTTTGGCGGGGGGGGGGATAGGTTCAGTACACAACTGATTTTTCTGCACCAGCCGCCACTGGTTGGTAGCTCTGATGCCTCTAAAAATATGTGCATACAGCATAGGCCTACACTCAACATAGTCTATAAAATCTCTTTAGTTATCCATTAAATGTCATGGAAGTTAGAAGCAGTGAAACATTGAACCTATCAGCACGCGTAGAATTATGGTGGCACCACTGTCACGTATGGGCTTTCGAAATGGACCTGCAAAATTATCGTCTATACACATTCGCCAAATTTTCAACTGTTTCCTTGATTACATTGAGACTAGGGTTCAAAATAATGCAGAGCGTTTATAAACAGTTGGTAGCTCTGATGACTTCAAAAATATACCGAGTTCGATATCTTGGGACGTACATTACACATACGAAATTCAGTTCAAATTAATTTGTTAGTATGGAAGTTACATGCAGTTGAACGTTGATCTCATGCGCTAGCATATAATTATGTTGGTAGCACTAACTTTGACGATTTACTCTAAATGTGGTAAAAAATTCATTAATTCTGCAGAGTAGGAGAACATGCCTTTTCGTAACTTTTAACAAGGTATATTATTGAAAATATAGTATTTATGATTGACAAACCTTTCTCGGAGTTGTTGGGACTCGTTTCACAATTTCATTTGCCACTACTGCACCGGAAATAATTACCTTTAACGTAAATAAAGCATTATTGGTCGTGTTCATTTGAACAAGGTCGTCCATTTTCCTTTCACACGGACACTACGTCGCACCCACGTGACACGTTGCCAACATGAATAATGGAAAAATATGGCCACCATTGGCCTGGATAAAGATTATTGATGCGTGACTTCCCCACTGTGCGTGACGAAAACCAGGTGTGTTATCTGTTGTGGGCCACGCTATCAATCCACCGTGGGTCTGAACGAAAATATTGGTCTATGCAAAACCATTGGTCTGCCACATGTGATATAGTTCTGAATGCGTGGGGTTGGCATTATGGACTCCTTCACAAAGATGGCAGTCAGGGCAGCAATTTCAACTATAAAAGTCGTGCTCCTATTAGGGCGGGATGGTGGGTCTACGGCAGCAGACGAGAGAACATCTAATACTATATCATCTCCAGATACCATTACTACAGTTATTTTGGCCAATTTTATTACTTGCAATGTTTTAAACACAGTTTCTCCTACTCTGCAGCGCCACTAAAAGTTCTTGGACTTACAGTTTGCTAAATTTGAAGTAGCCTATGTTCCGAGATATTGAATCAAGAGTTCATAAGCCTTAAGATTATTTTACACATTTGGTAGCCCTGATGACTCTTATATTACTGTAAGCACAATTGAATCGGTCGCAGCTGAAATGTGCTTTCGACATTTACAAAGGGGGTGCAGACAACTTTGAAGAAACAAAGAACCAACCTAATGAAGATAAATAGCCTACACAAATCATACACAGGATTATTCCAAAAGAAAGCAGATTTCTAAGTATGGCATTTCAAACAAGCTGTGAAAGAGAGGGGACGTTTTATGGTTCTAAAGGTCATACTGGCATTTTTAAGTATGATTATTTTTATAATACTTATAATGTTTATAATTTGGTCTATATTATATTTTTGGTAGTTAAAAATTAAATTTGAGTACCATGTTGTTGTTTTATTTGAGGAGCTTGGACGTCATGGCCATTTAGTCCCGTAAACTGGGGGGTGTGTGTGTGTGTGTGGGGGGGAATGTTGTCTGTTAACCTGTGTTATTGTGATGGCTGTATTAATGAGTGTGGGCCTATTTGTAATTCAGGCGAGGATTGGGAAAGGAGGCGGCCGTGGTTCTAAGTTAGGGACAGCATTTATCTGGAGTAGAAGTAGGAAACCACTGAAAACCACTTCCAGGATGGCTGAGTTGGGAATAGAACCCATCTGTTCTCAGTTTTGTCTCACCTCGTTCCAGCCCTCAAACCAGAATTAAATTTCTTGGCAGAGCCGTACATCCAACCAACACCACCTAGATAACAGGCCTTTGCATTCAAACAAGATGGCGGGCACTGTAGGCAGAGCTGCTGGAGCTCGCCGCAGGCCATGGCCCATATGACGGGTTCCTTCCAACTGATACATAGTAGTCGGCAGCATTTTTAGGCTATTATGATGACTTCATCCTTCTTACCTTTACTTACGTAACAAACAAATATACTAGGCCTACTGAATAAGCTTCTTCTCATCCTTCACCTGAAAATGAAACCTCACGGGAAACTAGGTACCGTACCGTAGGAAAAAATGAAACATACACTATTTTACTGTTTCTGGATCAATTTTATGTCAACAGTTCACTGGCCACAAAACATAGCGCAAAATTAACAGCAGTAAAATATACGCATTTGATACAGTTATGTTCAATATTTGCATAAGATCAGGTTTTTAGCTAGATATCTAGACTTGACATGTAAACAACTGTGTCTTCTTCACGAAAACTTCCGGGTACACATTTCATCATTTAAATTATAGATTTACTATTATGATAATGCCATCAGCCACAGTCAGGGGCGTATATACAATTTTATTTCGGGGGGGGAGGGGATGGCTATCCTGGAAAATTGTGAGTATTTTCAGGGGATTGTCACCGCAAAATCCCAGAAATATCAACCAATAACTTAGAGCATATAACGTTGTGTAATTATTTTAGATAAGATTAAAAGTTTATATAGCCTACAATTACTGGCAATACAAAAAAAGTAAAATACAACACAACACACAAATAAAATTTTATACTTAATGAATTTTCCATTATGATCTATGGAGTATGAATAGCAAATATCTAAATATTTGTCAATTTACTAAGCAGAAAGGTAAACAGGTTTTTTTTTGTTTTTTTTTTACAAGTTGATAATTTATTTCTCAAATGTACCGTACTGTGGAATTCACAGTTTTGCCTCACAAGTCTGAGTGTACCCCGTTCCAGCCCTCAGACTAGAATTACAATTTCTTTGGGGAGCCGGGAATCGAATTTGGACATCCGGGGCGGCAGCCAAGAATGCTAGCCACTACACCACGAGTTAATCTAATTTCAATCTTAATATTGTTTATAACTTAGCCAATAAGTTAAGATTAGGGTACAACCGAATTTACAATTATTTTATGCTCTTACCAAAGCAACAGTTTCTTAATTTGATTGGCTTTTTTCTAGTAATTTATTGTACATCATACCTGTCACCTACAAATATGAGGTGTATATTTTATTATTATCATTTATATCCAGAGCATCCTAAATATTTACATACACTGTGAGTGGATGCAAAGTTGAGCATAAAATACCCTTAACACAGCAATGTCTCTGCTAGTTTAAAATATATAGTAGCCTATTCACATAAACACACAATGTCACATCAGATCCTTTTCACTCAGGCTATTAATCCATGTCAAAACTAGTCATCTAAGTGCATTTATTACTCTCATGTAAATTTTTTTCAAGAGTAGAGAAACACCCATTACAATTGGATACAATCATGTTGACCGACTGAAAAGCATTAAATTTTGATCCAATAGCTGTTGAAGCACAATGACTACATTACTAAACCAAATATTTTTATATGTGAGGTATGACTTTCTAAACCATAACAAAAGGCACTCATTTGAGCTTGAAGATATTTGAAATGTCATTGGACACATGGGGGGAGAGGCCGACAATCCTGTATAAGTTATAGAGACAATGAAACTTTAACACAGTGGATGGCTTTCGAATATTTTGAGGCTGTAAGGCTACAAAGGGCGGAGAAATGCGACAGACAGGATGAGAGGAGGAGAGACTGTTCATAATAGGCTATTTCAAGACTTTCAGGATAACATTCTAATATTTGGTGCCACAAAAATGGTGTCCATACAACTTGAACTTTTCGAAGTCATTTTTCAATGTTGCATTCATAATCTAATGAATTAATTGCATTTTAGTTGCTCCACATGTTAATTGGCCCAATTAAATTGGTCGGGGAGTAAAACGTAAGACTATCGACTCACAACTTTCTGTCAATGTGGAAAAATTATTTGGATTAATTATACACTTAAGTGCTTAATTAATCCAAGTATTTTTAGAGGTCCTGTACGCAAGTGTGAATTGAAAAGTTTTACTCCTCGCCCAATTTAATTGGGTACAGAGGGACACTGGGACTGAGTTATTGTCAGAAATTGCAAAAATATTGATTTTTTTATTCTTTGATATAATTATGCCCCTGACTCCAGCGGACAATTTAGTGATAGTCTTTTCCAAATTCCGCCATATTTAAAGGCCCAGCGAATTCTTGAAATGTCTAGTGCGTGGTATTTGAACGCCTCCTATTCATGGACTTTCATTGAGGCGAGTATTTCTGTACTTATTTTCCTAATAAGGAGCTTAGAAAAGCAAGAAAGAGGGTGTTAACATATGGTGCTGGGCAGTTTTAGCTGACAAGGCAAGCTGATAACTAAAAAAATATGCATGGGTTTATAAAAGTGCATTTATCTGAGCTTCCCATTTTTTGGAACAAAATTCACCCCATATGCATCAGACTTGTGGCTATAATGTAGCAAGTTTTTATACATATTCTATATTAATGCATCCATAAGCACAGTGATTAGTTTTACTGTAGTATTCATAGTTTTGCCATTAAAAATATTTTAATTTTCAATTAATGGGATAAATAAATTGTGAAATACTGTATGTTAATTTATATCTCAACAAATATTCATATGAACTTAAAACCAATCACTAGGATTGCTTCCATACTAAATATCTATATGGGAAAGTCATGATAAATGACCTACCTCTATCCGTTTAACGCAAGGATCATTTTCAAAATTTGCATATTTTCATATTAAAATAATCGTATCTCCTAAACGGTTAGAGATAGAAAAGTGTAAATCAGAAGTCTAGTGTATATTACTATTAGAGTGCTGTGTGTAACATTATAACAATATTCATTGATAATTACCTAAAATTGAAAGCTGATAACCAAAAAATATGCATGTTTTTATAAAAGTCCATTTATCGCGGCTTCCCATTTTTTGATACAACATCTGGTCCTTGCGCATTAGATTTGCTGCTATAATATTGCAAATTTGTATTCATATTCTATATTAATTCATCCGTAAGTTCAGTGATTAGTTTTACTGTAGTATTCTTAGGTTTGCCATTAAAAATATTCTAATTTTAAATAATAGGCAATTAATGGAATAAAAAAAATTGTGAAATGAGTTAATTTATATCTCAACACATATTCATATGAACTCAAAACCAATCACAAGGATTGCTTTCATACTAAATATCTATATGGGAAAGTCATGATAAATGAGCTACCTCTATCTGTTTAACGCAAGGACCATTTACAAAATTTGCATAATTTCTATATAAAAATAATCATATCTCCTAAACGGTTAGAGATCGAAAAGTGTAAATCAGTAGTATAGTGTATATTAGTATTTGAGTGATGTGTGTAAAATTAGAACAATATCCATTGATAATTACAGAAATATGAAAACTCAGTCCCAGTGTCCCTTAACATGAAGACCGACTGAAAATAAATTCACTTATTAGACTAAAAAACAATAAAATTGATTTCAAATTTCATAAGCTGTCAAGATTGTCTGTTGACATACTTGCTGAATGGATATATTTATGGTGTGAATAGAGGAGTAGCTGAATCTAATAAGAGTACATAATTAAACAGTTGCATCTTCTCATCGGAAATAAGTATGACAACCTGAAATTTGACAAACATGATCCAAATATTTACTTGTGCCATCTCTTGATGATTGTAGTGTTTTTGTGTCTGTCGCACAGGCTGGAGCAAAATGTGGCTTTTCACTAATATCTCATCTCATTCATGATTGCGATTATGTGGAAGCTACCAAGGTATGGCTGGTGCCATGTACTGAGTCAGTACATCAGTACTGACACTAACTGTACTCAAGTTGTACAGAGGAACCTTGCCTAGTATGTCTCATCGTAGTGCTGCTTTGTGGGTTTCTATTAGCATCACTTACAGTGGTGCTTGTTGAGGATCCAACCAGCCTTTGGGCTAACTATTAACAGAGAGATCAAAATGTACATCTGCCATAAAATCAGATTTGACACATAAATGGCTGGTATTCAAAAGCCATTTTCAAGTTGGGTTTTGTATTACTACCAGAAACAATGTGGCATATAGAAATATTCTAAAAGCCTAGCGGGTGGATCACAGTTATGTAGCTGGAGTGTCTATCTATTTTTGGTACGGTGATTTTGGAAAAACATGCGCTCCAGTTTTATTGGGCGATTGTTAATTTCAGGCACAGTAACAAAAAGTGAAAAACAAAGTACCTTGGAAGACAGATACGGTAGCTGGGGAACCACAATGTGCTATATTGGATTAATTTAAAGGCCAACTGCAATGATCGCATTTAAAATACTGGAGTAGAGGAATATTGAAAATGATTTTGAACACAACAGAGGGACTGAAGTGGGGTACTGATTCTTGTTGACAATGCATAATATAAAATTAGGCTAACTTTTGTAAAAATGTGATTTGTAATTATAACAGTGACAGGATGAACCTTTTGTCATTAAATATAATATAACATATTTTATAATTAGGCTACTAGGCAGGCATGAATTCTTCACTCCTCAATTCAAACATGACAACTGAAAAACTCTGGATGAAATAGGTATTATACTAGAAAATATTTACAAATATCACAGGAGAAGATTGAATTTTAGGTACGGTAGTTATTGTTGTTTTAAGGGGCAGAATTACGAGGTCGTTGCATTTTATTTGAATGTCTTTTCGATCTTACATCCAATAGATGGCTGATGACATCACATTGTTGACAGCAACATCTCGATCAGCTGACTGCAGGGAACTGCGGTGGTTTGGAACACTGAAATACTACACGTGATGATAGAATTGGGCTATTTAAAGTGAGTTCTATTCATTACTAACAAGGGGAGGATACGATGCATGGGTCACTGATTCGAACCATTTTAGTACACGTGTAGGGCATGACCAGGTGTTGCTCTCACGTCACAGTACAGGCGCAGTGTGGCAATGTGCACTCTATTGTATTTATCCTCGAAGGAATGTCTCAACGCTTATTCTTACAAACATTTTCTACAGTGTGTCCTTTCATGCAAATATCAGGCTCCCACAAAAGTTCCATGGAACGAACAAATTGCATTGTAATGTTACTCACAAGCTCCCTGTGGTTCTCAACTTTAAGAAAATCAGATTCTAGGTCACCACACAACTTTAAAACTATTAAGTAATTGTGAACAACAACATTTACAACATACATTTCTGGGACTAAGAGCCTACCTCTGTCCTTATCCCTGATCAAATGGTATGCCTCATCATCAAGGTCAATAAATTCACTGGTACAAAGAATTTCCTTGCAATGACTACATTGTAATCGTTTAGTCACACTATAACAACAATACCCTGCCAAGTACACTAGAATAGGGATATCATCCTTACAACCATCAAAATCTCTGTCATCTATATATATACGGTCAATGAATTTTTGCTCATCAGTGGGAAACTCAGGAGCCTCTGAGGTAGGTTCACACAATTCATTTATTTTAATTTCACCAAATAAGTTGGATTTGATCTTTAGGGACATGGATGATTAAATCCTTAGCTTGTGTTCTACTTCATACACCTGCCTTATTGAAATATTGTACTGGCCACCTGCCAACTGCCTGTATTTGCCAAACCTTCCCTCTAATACATCAGTCTGAAACTTCCCAAACAGAACATAAGAGAAATTTAGAGTTGACAAGCAATAATCTTTCAACTTTAACAAGCCTTCTGTTGTCAGTATCATGGCAGCCATTGTCTCAGAGGACAATGACCCTTTTACATTTAGTTTTTTCCACTTATTTAGCCACTGCAAGAATTTATGTAAATAATTAACAATTTCAATAGAATCTGATGACACTGGGCACATGAGGATATTGTTGAGTCTTGCTCCTTTACCGGGAGTTCTTACATTTACTATATTCCACCAATTTAACATTAGTTCAATATACCAGGCAGTTTGTTTATAATGCAATAAGTCACGTTTCCCCCAGGGACCCGGAACAGAACGTAACGCGGAACGGAACTATTGTCTATGTGGAACGGAGAAATTCCGTTATCTCCAAGGTTATTTCCAAGTTGTAACGTTACCGCTGTCTATTCCAAGCGTAACGTTACCGTCCTGGAACGGAACTGATTCTGAAACCGTACCAGGTATCTGGAACAGTGGAACGTTAGCCGAGCATGTACCGGTACAGCGTATTGGAGACGGGTGGAACGTTACGATGTCCCATACCGAAATGAACAGAGGAATATCCGATACGTTACAGTTCGGAACGTTCTACTTATAATAACGGAACAAACAGACGGAACGGAACGTTACACATTTAACGGGATTGTATTGTTACAAGGCTGCATTATGACGTCTCAAGGTCAAGCAGAAGGCGTGCGATATAGCTGTTATTTCTATTGGGACGACGTGCATGCACTTACTCACTCAATCCCATTTTCCCGCTCACCTCACAGCACGCCAGCCTTCTGTTTCAGCTAATGTAGAGATCCTGTACCCCAAAAGAAGCTGCGCGACTCCGTCCCCTCGTTGTGATCGGTTGATAAAAATATCTTTGGGATACCGTACACGATTTGTGAGGTAGGGCAATGGGCAATGCACAGTGCTATCAAGCGGTTCTGTGGCACCTTTTCCGTATATAACTAAGTATATCTAAGTTGCGGGAACACCTTAGTGTTTGTTTGTACTTCAACGTTGATTATCACCGAGACATGAGGTTTGAGACCACATATAAAATTTATACATTTCAAGCTGCCTGGAAATGGAGAGGCGAGTACAGACGATTCTCTAGTTTAATCAAATTTTGGTTGGCTTACATATCATTGACAATCATTTCATGTCTCTGCTTTCAGAATAAGGCTATATTATGACTACCCACATTGTCACTCCAAGAGGACAGCGAAATACTTATTATTAGACTATTGTTATTATTATTATCATTAGACAGTTATGTTATTATTAATTTCATAATTATCAGTCAATAATGATTATTATTAGTATACTATTATTATAATATTTTTTTTATTATTCTAGACAATTGAGTTTGTACAAAAATTCGCTATCCAGCAACAGAGAAACTACCTTATACAATCGGGCGCAGTTAGCCTATTATTAGGGACCGGATTCTTAGCTTCTTATCTATTTTTCCCATACATCTAAATACTTTTACGAATCACACTGATTTCCGTACTACCTAAAAACTAAATGATACGCGAGTACCTAAAAATAACTAATTGCAGTTTTGTACCATTTATTGTAGTATATTTCAAATTTTGTCCATAATTCTTGTAATTAAATGTGAAGATAGTGTTTATTCCTAGCTCCAGTTGATTGAAAGCAATCCTACCTTCAGGAAAAGTGAAATATTTTCAGCACTTTCCAGCTTATATATTATTGTTTGGTTATTTACCGAGAGGAAAGAGCGAATAAATCTCTTATTATTCCCAAGAATCCAATATTGTAAAGAAACAAAATTATTTGAACGAGATAGATTGTGAAAATCATCTCTGACATCCTTGGCTTTATTGCAATCCCTAAAAGTGTAAAGTTATCGGTGATAATTTGATTACGCATCATTATGTAAAATATTTACTCTCTCGTTGCAATCACATTGTCTACTAACAATGAGGTATTAATTTTAAGCCTTATGTAATGTATGTGAACTTTCGCTACCCTTTAAACATGAGAACCTATTGTTAAAACCCATTCTACCTAATAAAAACCTAAAAATAACAATGTTATGTTTTTGAAAACCTAAAATGACAATTTTAAAAACCACCTAAATCTGGCCCCTATTTATTATATTCTGATGGTTGCGTGGCAGAGCAGCGGACTCTGTACTGGGATAAACGCCAGGAAAGAAGAAGATGGTTGGGTGGTTTCATAAGTAAGAAAACAGAAACATGGAAACAGAAGAGTGGAATAAGGCAAACTTCAAGCTGCGACACGTTTTCACGAGGACCTCGGCCCATGGGTTTGATCACAGATTCTGCGCAGAGAGAGGATTCCACACCTGCACCATATGTGGACACAGTATCATATACTGTACTCACCTGCCAAGCTAGGACAAACTCAATAACTTTCTATTCTCAGAATGAAAACTTGAAACATTCACCCTTTTGTTAACATCTGAACGCATTGTGTTTAAGAAATATTGTTATAACTCAGCAAAAAAATTGTATTAATTGTCCGCTTTGAAACGATTTTACCACATTTTCCACAATGAGGGAATGGAATGAAAACTGGCAAATTTATTCGCGGAAACGCACCCATACAATTTGGCAAATTTTTAAGATCTTCTACCCTTATTAAATTACGTCATAATTGACCCCCTATAAACGTAGGAAAAATGAAAGGTTGTGGTAAATGCGATAGTACTGCGGAGTTTCGGCTAAGGAGTGCTGGAACTTCACGGACTTGCTATTGTATGTAGTTACACCTCCGAACGGAGGCACCCGTGTTCACCTTAGGACCTCCGTGTAGATCTAACCGAATTTCCTGACGCGGGACTTGCCACGGAGGCACCTCGCTAGTTGTCCGGATCATATAGGGCCGACAGCCACTCCCATTTCAGTACACGAGCTATCGAGTCTAATACCAACCGGCCGAGTGGTTCGAGGCTGGTTGGCGTACCTCTGGTCGTATTGGGTACTGACGAGCCCTCTATAGTTCGGATATTGCGGCATTTGACGCACATTGGTAGTATATGCTAAAAGCATAAGTTGGCGTCGATAATTTAGAGGTGAAACACCCGATTTGGCGAGCAGGCTGGGTATCGGGCTGGTCCGGAAGGCACCAGTAGCCAGCCTAACGCCACTATGGTGGATACTGTCCAGAATTTTCAAGGTTGCCGGCCTTTCTGAACCGTAAGCCACAGAACCATAGTCTAGCCGGGACACGACGAGGGCTTGGTAGAACCGTAGCAGCACCGCTCCATCAGCCCCCCCCCCCCACGTAGTGCTACTAAGAAACTTGAGCATGTTCAGTTTCCTGAGACACGTCGTTCTTAGTTGCCGTATACGGCTCTGCCACGTTAATGTGCTGTCAAAATGGAGCCCCAGGAAGCGATAAGTGTCAACCAACGGCAACGCAGCATACCTCAGATGTAGTTCAGCGTGTAAGTGTAGCCTTCGGAGCCGACAAAAATGGACGACGGAGGATTTCGCTGTTGAAAAGCGGTCGTGAGCCCACCTGTCGACCCGGTTAATAGCTATCTGCAATTGCCGTTCCACGATTGACATACTTCCAGAGCTGTAAAGCAGACCTAAATCGGCTACATACAGCGATGGAACTATCGTGGGCCCGGTGGCGGTAACAATGCCGTTTATGGCAACCTCGAACAAGGTGACAGAACAGAACCCTGAGGAACTTCGTTTTCATGGGTATAATATTGCGATATGTCAAAAGCCAAAAAGGTGGGCAATAGACAGACTGAAAGAGAAGGATGTAAACGAAAGATTCAAGAAGAGTATAAAGGAAGGACTAATGAAAAACCCTAAACAAACTTCAATTGCAGACGAATGGGCACTTTTGAAGAATGAAATAACAAAATCTGCAGAAGAAAACATTGGTAGGAAAGGAAGAATAGGTAGAAAACCGTGGATCACTCAGGATATACTAGAATTGATGGATGAAAGGCGGAAACACAAGAATGTAAGAGATGAAAAGGGGAAAGCAGAATACAGACGTCTGAGAAATGAGGTTAACAAGAAGTGCAAGGAAGCAAAAGAAGATTGGTTGAAAGAGAAATGTGCAGGTATAGAAAATTGTCTGAAATTAGGAAAAGTAGACACAGCTTATCGAAGGATTAAGAATACTTTTGGGGAAAAGAAGACTAAGTGCTGTAATATTAAGGACAAAAATGGAAAGCCTCTAACAGATAGGGAAGAAAAGGTTGAGAGATGGAAAGCTTACATAGAGAGTTTGTATAAGGGAAAGGAGATTGAGAATCATGTAATGGAAAGGGAGGAGGAAATTGATGAGGATGCGAAAGGAGATTTAATATTGAGATCAGAATTTGATAGAGCTTTGGAAGACTTAAGCAGGAACAAAGCACCAGGCATAGATGATATACCGATTGAGTTGCTACGCTGCATAGGAGATGACGGTCTGATCAGGTTATTTCACTTGGTGTGTAGGATTTATGAGACAGGTGAGGTACCCCCTGATTTCAAGAAGAATGTAATCATCCCTATACCAAAGAAAGTGGGAGCTGACAGATGTGAAGATTACCGTACAATCAGCTTGATTACTCATGCTTCAAAGATCCTGTCTAGAATAATTTACAAGAGGATTGAAAGCCAGATAGAAACGGAGTTGGGCGAAGACCAATTTGGTTTCAGGAGAAATGTAGGAACAAGGGAAGCTGTACTAAGTCTTAGGCTGATTTTGGAAGGTAGAATAAGGAAAGATAAGAGAACGTTCATGGCTTTTGTAGACTTAGAAAAGGCTTTTGATAACGTTGATTGGACTAAATTGTTTGACATTTTGAAATCGATTGGAATAAAGTACAGGGATAGGAGGGTGATATACAATCTATACAGAAACCAGACAGCAGTCATTCGAGTTGAAGGACATGAGAGAGAAGCTGGTATTCAGAAAGGTGTAAGGCAAGGCTGCAACTTATCACCCATACTTTTCAATCTTTACATTGAACAAGCAATGAAGGAAATTAGAGAAAAATGTAAAGTGGGAGTGAAGATTCAAGGAGAAATAATTTCAACTCTGAGATTTGCTGATGACATCGTCATCTTGGCCGACAAGCCTGAGGATTTGAATGAGTTTTTGAATGGTATGGACTCAGTCTTACGGAAAGAATTCATGATGAAAATTAATAAATGTAAAACAAAAATACTGGAATGCAGCCGAAATAAATCAGAAACCTCTATGGAGATCAAATTGACAGGTGAAAAGCTGAAGGAAGTAGGAGACTTCTGTTACTTAGGAAGCAGAATAACCAGTGATGGACGAAGCAAAGAGGATATAAAAAGTAGGTTGGCTCAGGCAAAGAAAGCATTTCT
Organism: Meconema thalassinum; assembly: GCA_946902985.2. Lineage (NCBI taxonomy): Eukaryota > Metazoa > Arthropoda > Insecta > Orthoptera > Tettigoniidae > Meconema > Meconema thalassinum. The sequence goes on from OX336388.2 coordinate 1,012,067,808, forward strand.
ACAAAAAAGGAATCTGCTGACATCGAATATAGATTTAGGTATTAGGAAGTCATTTTTGAAAGCCTTTGTCTGGAGTGTGGCGCTCTATGGAAGTGAAACTTGGACTATTGGTGCAGCAGAAAAGAGGAGAATTGAAGCATTTGAAATGTGGTGTTACAGGAGAATGATGAAGATCAGATGGGTAGATAGGGTTACAAACGAAGAGGTATTAAGACGAGTGGGAGAGGAGAGATGTTTCTGGCGACTGCTAATGAAGAGAAGAGATAGGTTGGTAGGACACATACTAAGACACCCAGGAATAGCAAGCTTAGTTATGGAAGGAAGGGTCGAGGACAAGAACTGTAGGGGTAGACCAAGGTTAGAATATGTTAAACAGATTGCCTTGGATGTAGGGTGCGGTAGCTATGTAGAGATGAAACGTTTAGCTCAGGACAGGGAGGCATGGAGAGCTGCATCAAACCAGTCAAAAGGCTGAAGACTCAAACAACATGTTCTACCGACCCTTACACGGAAGAGTCGGACTAAGTTACATGAAATTCGCAATGAAAGTCGGTAGATTACCACGGAGTCCCCACTCATGGTGGAAAGGATCTCGTAAGGCCATATGGTGTCGTAGGAAATTCGGAGAAATGCCTCCTGTATGGCGCTCACAAGTCGCACCAGATGGGCGGTGGTGGACATATAGGAGCAAAATCTAGACTGGTACTCGGACAGGAAGCCTCTCTCTTCCAGGAACCACACCAGTCGACGGTTCACCATCTTCTCTCGCAGCTTACATAGGGCATTTGACAGGCAAATGGGCCTATAGCTGCTGACAAGTTTGGGATCCTTTCCAGCCTTGGGAACCGGTATCACGATCCACTCTCGCTATTGAGAAGGAAACTGCCCATCAATCCATATACGATTGAAGAGGACCAACAATTGCTTTATACTGGATTCGCACAGATGTTTTAACATTTGATTCTGTATGTTATCCGGTCCGGGAGCCGTATCCCTACACAGTGAAAGCGCACTGCGCAGATCCCAATCAGAGACTGGTACATTGTAGGACTCCAAAGCACCAGTGGCAAAGGACAAGGGAAGAGCCTCCGCCTCCCGCTTCAGAGTCAGAAACGTAGGATCGTAACTCCCAGAACAGGATACATCATTGAAGTGCGATCCAATACTGTTGGCAATGGCGAGTTGGTCCGTGATGATGTCTCCGATGATGGAGACTCCGTGTGCCATCAATGATATCGGGAGTCCGGAGATCCGACGAAGCTTAGTCCACACTTGAGATGAAGGAGTATGTGTCGTCATAAACAACACATACTTTTCCCACGTCGTTTTATTACTCTCCCGAATCAGATATCGGGCTCTAGCACACATCCTTTTGAAGGTGATAGGGTTGGCCATAGTGTTTTGCCTCCGATAGCATTTGAAAGCACGTCGACGATCTTTAAAGGCTGCTGCAATCTCGGCTGTCCACCAAGGGACAAGTTTCCGGTGGGAGTTGCCGGATGAGGAAGGTATTGTTTCCTCAGCAGCAGACGACAAAATACCATGCGTTATGTGAATGGTATGATCATAGACACTCTCAAAGGTATCTTCAGAAGAATCCGCACGCGCTGTGAAAGTTGTCCAATCCGTCCGACAGAGAAGCCATCAACTTGGCAATTCGATGGCTCTCTGGTTCGGAAGAGTAACGATAATCGAGAAAAGGTCACTAATACAAAGGTCGTCGTGTACACCCCACTGTAGCAGGGGAACCAGCGCACGACAGCACAAGGTGATATCGACACTTGAAAAAGTGCCGTGTGCAATAGAGAAGTGCGTAGGTTCCCCTGTGTTCAACAAATACAGCTCCAGCCGCCTGATCAGTCTCTCAAAATCTCTCCCTCCATCACTAGTGGTAGAGGAACCCTAGATGGTGTTGTGGGCATTAACATATCCCAGAAGTAGATAAGGAGGGGGGGGGGGGGGTGAGGAGCTGAGAGACTAGATCCACCGGCTGGTTTCATTCCAGTTGAGAATCAGGTGGAATGTACACGTTACATACTGTTGCCATTACTGGCAACGAAGTACGAACTTCAACTGCTTCTAGCTGAGTACGCAACGGCACCTCTTCACGAAAGAGACTAGAGTGGAGAGAATGCAGACACCACCGACGGCCACAGCTCCATCCACCGGGTCTTCAGAGAAGAGTTTGAAGTAACGCATTATTGTCTCATGTCCAGGACGAAACTTGGATTCCTGAAGACAGACAATGGTTGCCGAAAACGAAGATATTAATTGACGTAACTCATTGAGATGACCAGAATAGCTGTTACAGTTCCATTGAAAGTAGAAGTGGGTCTTCTATTTACGCTTGACCGTTTGCCACCATTCCCCATCTTTAGTTGGAGATGATGGGGCAGGAGAGCACACCTCAATCTCCACATCTCCGTCCGAAGACGAAGAAAATGGAGCGGGCAGTCCCCTGGATGGCGCGCGGTCCTCGTCGGACTTCACGAGTCTCGCTCTTGGGGAAGAGCGAGAGCGGTGTCGAGGGACTTTCTCCCGGTCCGAAGACTGGGTGTCTGTCCCCGACACGTCCCGAAGAGATTTCTTTCTTGATCGGCAGTGACGTCTATTTGGGGAAGTAGATGGTCGCTTCCCCACAGACGCCAGTTCCTTACAAAACATGGCCGCTCCTGCTGACACTGCTCCACTAGTGGTGGTGGGAGTGGAATGGCCAGCAGATACCTGAGCAGCCCTGTCTCTAGGAGAGGAAGAGAAACGGCGCTGAACGTTCCTCTCTCCTCCGCCCGATGTATTTTCCTGTTTGTAGGGGAGTTCCTCCATACGGGCGAGTTTGGCTTCAGCCGGCTTCGCTCCCTTGATGGTTGTGGTAGCGGGAAGGCCAGCAGAGTCAGTAGCCACTCCGTCAGGAGGAGGGCGAGAGAGACGGGGAAGAAACCTTCTCTCTCATCTCCACTACTACTTTTGTCATATCGGGTGGACTGGAAGAAGGACCAGCCCTGGTCGGCAAACTTTTCTTTCCCCTGTTAACTGGGGAAGACGTGTTAGCCGACCGGTTCGAAGAAGAAGAGGACTTCTCCGATTTCGCCGGTTTACATGGTATAACTGTCGCCTTCTTTTCCTTGCCCGAAGAAAGTTGTGGGACCTCCTTCGGGCAGACTATTTTCGCTGGTACAGCGAGGGGTGATTTCAAATCTGCTGAATTACCGGACGTCGAGGGTACTACACTGGGACCTGTGACAGGAGGGGTGAATGAGGGCGTCGCTGCGGCAACAAATGTCACCTGAAATTCGGGGGCATTCATATCACGGTATCTCTTGCGAGCATCGTGATATGAAAGCCGATGCAATGTTCTGATTTCTTGGATTGTGGCTTCTTTACAGAATTCATGGCACTGCTTCGATCGTGGAGAGTGACTTCCTTGGCTGTTAGGACAAATCGGGGGAGGTGTACACCTCTCACCCTCATGTGTCCCCTTGTCACACTCTCTACACACGGCCTTGGCAGTGCACCTGGCAGAAACATGCCCGAATTTCTGGCATTGATAAAATCACATAGGTGGAGGGATGTACGGTCGAACATCGCAGTGGTTCGATGTGACCTACATCTGCTTAGGTAAAACATCACCCTCAAAATGGAGAATAAAAGCGCCGATATCGACGCTGTTCTCTCCAATCTTTCGGGTGATGCGCCCAATCTTGGTGACGCCTATCTTCCCCAGATTCTGCAACAATTCCGCATCGCTATTCAAAATGAGGTTACGATGGAAAATAACTCCACGGACCTCATTCAGCGTTTCGTGTTTTGAGACCTTAACAGGGATTTCGCCGAATTGCGTGCATTCCAGCAACGTTTCGGTTTACTGTCGGCTAATTGTATGCAGTAGGAGCGGTCCGTTCCGGAGCTTGGAAATCCCGTTTAGCTCTCCAAATTTCCCCTCGAATTCCTCGGAAAAGATTATTGATTTCACCACTTTGAAATAATCCCTGTCTGTCCTGGTAGCTACCAGGTAGCGAGGTGACTTGTCTACAGGGAAACGTGCATTGAAAGTGTTATCCCTGATCCGACACTCAAGAGACGGCTATTTAATGGGGCCACCCTCTGGTGATTTATTGGGTCGCTTTCGCGTCATCCCGAAATCATCCTCCCCGAATACAACCTACTCCGAACGAGGGTCATCACTGTGGGCGCCACCCAGCCAAGGCAATACCTACCTGGCATAGCAGGTATTGCCCGTGGTCCCAGTGCCTTGAATAGGCACTTCCCCCTCGGCAGTGATATGTTTGGCGCAATTATTCAGCCGTGCAGGGACCTTCGTTGTGAGGCAGATATCACTGCAAGGGTACATGGCGCACCCACCTGACGGGATGGGGAATACCGTCCAGGCTTTCTGGCCAGATGGCCAAGTTGGTGGCCCTTCCCCAGGCAGCATGACGTTTATTTCTAAGGGTCAAACCAAAAATGGGACCGAAAGTCGAAAAAGACCTTTTACGACAGGCAGGGGATACCGTAGATGAATTCTGCTCTTCCCATCCACAGGGAGTCTTCAAAATCAAAGTCAGTCATGTTAGTCTGTCTTGTCGGCCCTATTATTGGCCTCCTACGATAAGCAGAGCATACCGTGTGTGTATTCTAACCCGCAACCCACACGGGGGTGTACCTAAAAGGATGTCTGTCGCACCCAATGGGGATTATCCACACTCCAGTAATGCATATTATGGCGATGAACGGTTCTATTGTTGTGGAATCGTGCTTCGTCCGTAAATAAGATGGTCGCTAGAAAAGCCGGATCAGTTTCCACAGAACGCCACCCGGGCTTCGAAATCATGACCATGTATCTCCAGGTATAAGTGCAGATGGTACGGGTGAAACCAGTGGGTGTGCATTATTCGCATAACAGACGCTCGGCTGGTGTTCGTCTCCAGTGCAATGGCCCGTGTGGTAGTATGAGGGTGACGCTGGATAGCGTCAAACACAACCTCTTCACTGTGAGCAGACGTCACGCGATGATCTCAAACAGGCCGGGTTTTTCCCAGGGATCCAGTATCTCCCAGGCGTCTTTCCACACTCCGAAATACCATGCCTGTCGGTCGTTGTCTATCCGGATAAAGTTCTTGGTACAAGCGATGCGCCTGGTATGCATTCTGTCGAGCTCCTCCATAAATATAACATATTCATATACTCATCGCTGAAATACATCTCGAGGCAGTGAATACGCTTCGTGTTGTGAATTACTTCGAAGGAGCGAGTTCGCACAGCTACATACTGACTTGCCATCGCATGTTGTTATCGTTCAAATGGGGCACACTTTGCCCTAACTGTGGTCTACGAAGCTTGGAACATGTACGACGTAGCTAACTGGTTGCCTGTGCCCTAGCCAGAGACAATCACCTCCTCATCCTCGTCCAATCCAGCACCATAGCTTATGCAACGATACACGATACACACGGTCTTCTTTTCTTTTTCTTTTTCTTTTTATTTGATCGCTTACCCTCCAAGCTCGGCTTTACCCTCGGACTTTGCGAGGGATCAGTCCCCTACCGTCGAATTCCAGGACAGTGTCTTGGAGCAGAACACACCTTGACAGCAGATACAACTGGGGATGGTGACAAGCCAATCGCCTAGGTGACCACGAACTTGGGTCTAATGAAGGAAAGGGCAGCGAAGGGTGTGGGAAGAAAGATGCCGTGGTCCTGTCGAAAGGAACCATCCCAGCAATCGCCTGGAGGAGAAGTGGTAAACCACGGAAAACCACTTCAAGGATGGCCGAGGCAGGAAGCGAAGCTGCCTCTACTAAGTTTGTGTGCCCCACGAGGTTGGGTGAACCCCGTTCCAGGCCTCAGACCAGGAACAGAATTTCGTGGCAGAGCCGAGATTTGAACCCGGGCCTCCGCAGTGACATGGTCTTTTACAGAGCCAAATAAATAAATCGTGTCGCCTCCGTGGTGTAGTGGTCAGCGTGCATAGATGCCACCCCGGGTGTCTGAGGTTCGATACCCGGCTCTAACAAGAAATTTGACAAGTGGTATGAGGGCTGAAACGTGGTCTACTCAGCCTCGGGGAGAAGAGTAGAGTGGGTTCGATTCCCACCTCAGCCATCTTCGAGTGGTTTTCCGTGGTTTCCCACTTCATGTTCGGGCAAATGCTGGAATGGTACGGTACCTAATCAAAGGCCACGACCGCCTCCTTCCCCCTTCCTTGCCTATCCCTCTCACTCTTCCCATCCCCTCATCAGGCCCCTGTTCACTTCGCAGGTGAGGCCGCCTGAGCGAATTGCTAGTGATTGAGAGCCTCAAGCTGCAGGACACTGTCCTTCGCTTAGTCCGTGGGAAAAGCCAACACAGGAGGATAAAACGATAAAGAAAGAAAAAAGAAATAACAAATCAGTCTGTGAAAACTATTAAGTATACAACCTTGCCACTTGCCAGGCAACTCCAATCGCACGCTTGCCATGTGAGCTACTGCGACATTTGACCTGCAGCGCGCACCTCCCGGTCTATACAATACCTGCTCTCGGTGTGTGCGTGCACCTCTTGTTTTCAAGTGTGTGTTCTGCGTATCTGTGCTCGTTTAACGGGTTCATTCGAGGTACCCATACTGAATTAATAGTGGGGCTCACGATTCCTGCTGTCTTCTAGCCCGTAAACACACATCTCGTTATATTACCCCGGCTTAAGGAGAGGTACCTATGTATTTCAGAATTGTAGTACATGTGACAGAATGCATAAAACTGGCTCGCAAGGGGCCTAGTGGACCATTCGGTATGTAGGCCATAGAGTTATGTAGACTACTATTACCTGAATATACCGGTTGAGTTAGCCGTGCTCGATACGGCGTGACTGCAGGCTGTCGCTCACATCCGGTAGGCGAGGAGACTCGAGTCCCTCCACCAGCAACCTTGAAGATGGTTTTCTGTAGTTTCCTATCTTCCTTCCAGGCAAATGCCGGGGTTAGTCCCTAACTATAGGCCACAGACGCTACCTTCCAATTCCGCGTCCTTACATTCACACTTTCCTCGCCAGACAACCACCACACGTGACGGTACTTGTAGCTCACCCCATGGATGTCCGCATAGAAGTAGCTGCAAACTTGAACGAGCCGAACATGTACTCGGACACTCCCGGCATAAAAGCCATACGCTCAAAAATATAATATAAAACCATGAAGTTTATTGCGTAAATGTATTATTCAAACTTCAATCGCATAATTAGGACACAAAAAATAACAAGTATTTCCGTGAAGAAATGTATAGCCCATTTTCATTTATCCTGCTTATGTTAATTGCCTAACATACAAAATTTCAGTTTGATTGCTGTAATAGATTCGTTGATGTTGAGAACCGTCTAAATATATCGGATAGTCGACATGTTGGATTGTTATATATGTAGGCCTTAGAGTTATGTACTATTACTTGAAGATTATTGTGTAAGTGTATTATTCAAACTTCAATTGCATGATTAGGACACAAGAAATAGTAAAAATGAGATTTTAAAATTTTGCACAGCCTCCATCTTCTGGTTCTGAAAAAAAAAAAAAAACTGAAATAAATTAGACGCCAGTGGATTAAAATTTGTATAAGCATATACCATCCAAGTTTCACTGTGCTCGTCCTTTTAAATATTCGCAATATCGCGTCGCCGGAAGTTTGGATTTGTGATCTCCAGGTTATGAAAGTTCCATTGGTGAACTTATGTTTATAGCCTCTATCAACATACAAAATGTCAGATTATCAGATTTTGTGATCCGTCTAAATATTTTGGATGCACGCCATGTTGGATTGTAACATACTGCTCGAGTCTAAGCTGCGTGGACCTGAGAGCAACGTGCATCGCAGACTATCAGTAGTGGTGCTGATGAGTGATGCGGTTTCTCGGTCCTTGCGTAGTAACAGATGCAAATACATTAGTCGGTGACTCAGTCACTCATTCCCAACGCCACAATGGTTTCAGAAAAGACTGATGTTAGCAGTATTGGAATAGACGAGAACGTCAGGTAACACGGCGGGCTGTCGACAGGCTTCTCAATTCACGCCTGCTCCTACCCTGTCTGTCCCCTTCAAACCGCAAGTTCACAGAGTTTGGAACCGAGGAGTATGTAGGCCATAGAGTTATGTACCATTAGATGACTATTATTGCGTAGGTTCATTATTCAAACGTTGACTTCGATCTCATGATTGCGACACAAAAAATTAAAACTTAACTTTAAAAATTTGCACAGCTGCCATCTTGAGGTTATATAAACAATTTGACAAAAGTATATGGCAGTGCATTGCAAAGTGTATAAACAATTGCTCTACCGAGTTTCACTGCGTTCGGATTTTTAACTCGCCAGAAAAGTCTATTTAAATGTTTCAAATTCGCATGGCCGCCATGTTAGTTTTGTAGTTAACAGGTTTCTGATAGTCCCTTGAACGATTTTTTAGTAGTGCCTTTTATCACCGTACAAAATTTCAGGTTGATATGAGTAATAGATTCGGAGATATAGAATGCCAGTGAAATATTTCGCACAGCCGCCACGTTGGATTGTTGAAAAGTAATAAAATTTGTAGGGAACGGTCGGGGTCGGCCAGAATAGTACTATGACCTTACCTAATTTAATTGAAATATATTCAGCCACTTAGATTTTACGAGTGGGGGTTGGGGGCACACACACGTACGCACACAAACGGACAAAAGGTGATTCCATAAGCCTATTTTTTCATAAATAGAAATAGGCTAAAAGCGAGTTTTTAAATTTTGACACTGGCGTCATCTCATGGTTAAAAAAACAATTAAGTTTGATTGCTGTCACCGATTAGTTGACATTGAGAATCGTCTAAATATTTCGGATGGTCACCATATTGGATTTTTATATAATTTGTAGGCCATAGAGCTATGTACTATTAGATGATGATAATTGCATAGGTTCATTGTTCAAACGTTGGTTTCGATGGCATGATTAGGACACAAGAAATTAAACCTTAATTTCAAAATTTCGCACAGCCGCCATCTTGAAGTTATGTAAACAATTGAGCTGAATAGGATGTCAGTGCATTACAAGGTGTATACCATTTGCTGTACCATGTGTGATGGTTTAAATTCGAGAAAAGTCTATTTAAATACAAAAAATTCCGCTTGGCCGCCATGTTCGTTTTGTAAAGAAGTTTTTGAGAGTCCCATCGTCACACTTCTATTAGTGCTATTTCCACCATACAAAACGTCAGGGTGATATCTGTAATAGTTTCGGAGATATGGAATGCCAGTGAAATATTTCGCAGTTGCCATGTTGGATTTGTGAGATGTAGTAAAATTTGAAGAGCGCAGTCGGGTCGGACAAAATGACCTTACCGAGTTTCGTTGAAATCGCTCCAGCAGTTTAGATTTTATTAGGGAGGGGAGCGAGGCGACGGACACATGCAAACACACATATACGTACACACACACGGACTATATGTGATGTCATAGGCCTATCTTTCATAAATGTAAATAATAAAGGAAGCTTTTCAGTCGGTCAACACGACTGAATAGCCTTCATTATTAGAATTAAGCATCACTGAAAAATGGCTTCTATCACTACTAAATGAAAATAGGCTAACAAGTAAACGAAAAGCAAGAACGGGAGGTTTAATTTAGAAAAGAAATACTATTATTGGTCACAATGGAGCTCAAGTTTGGTGTGTAGGTTACACTCTGCCTTATATGGCAACGCTGCGAGAAGGTGAGTTGCATTTCCAACATAGACATCTTAGAGTGGTTTTCCGTGGTTTCCCACTTCTACTCCTGGAAAATGCGTGGAGAGTTCCTAAGTCAAGGCCACGGCCTTCTCCTTCCCAAGCCATGCCTTCATTACAATTACATACGTTACTACAGACATCACAATCACAAAGTTTAGGCCTATCAGACAAATTCCATAAAGACCTCAACTACATGGACCGATGAACAATAGCCTATGTTCCAAACCTCTATATGGAGCAAGAATAAATATTTCGAATCAATGGGATCCATCGTATTGTTTTTAGGAAACATATTTCTAACGTAGGCTACAGTATGACCGCGATCGAAACGAGCAAGATGCCTTGCCCTGTCTGATGCGGCACGCACTCAGACTGAAATCAGAATTTTATTTTTATTGATATTTCAAGAAGTAATTATCCTATGTTTGAATAAATAATTTGCCTGGAATTGCATATGGCATCGTTCAAACTGGGATAGTTGCTGACGCAGAAAAAAGGATCTTTTTATCAGGGTTCTAGGTAGGACAGTAGATACTGAAAATTATCCTTAGGCTACATAGAGTATTTCGATATCATGAAAGAAATGCCCCTAGATAAGAGAACAGGTACGTAATTGATGTAGTTGCTGTGTAATTAGGCTATTATGTGACAGTTTGTAATAACCAGCGTAACAGTGTAATAAACGCAGCGTTACAATTGCCGTGGTAACTAAATAGACTGTGTAATAGCCGTAATAGTCTACGTAAAAATTCGGTGTAATAGCCATAATGGTTTTAATAGCTAGTGTACAGTAGTACCGGTAACAGTCCTGTAATAGTCTGTAGGCCTACATACATTTTGGGAAATGCTGCTGTACTGTTACAGGCTCTGTACCGTTCCACTTTCCGTTGGAACATGAGAACCTGGAACGTTACGCATAGATACCGGGTGGCTGGTTGGTATAACCTGGAACAGTACACAGTGTAACCGGGTACTGGTAGAAACGTTACTCTATTTCGATAACCAAGAACGGTACGCAGAGTAACTTTCCAACTGGTAACGCTGAGGAATCGTTCCAGTCATGTACCGTTCCATACGTAACGTTCCGCTAACACGTACCTTGATGCTCGGTACAGTTGGGAGTCGAGTTCCGACTGTACCGTTCCAGAGCTGTAACGTTCCACATGCTCGTACCGAGTTCCAAGTTACAGTTCCGGAACGATACCGCAAGCCAGCTCGGGGCCGCGGTATGGTATACGGAACGTAACGTGGAACACAGCGTTACGTAACGCATTTCAGTTCTGTTCCGGGTCCCTGGTTTCCCCCATAACTTTCAACCCTTCAATGACATTTTCATTAAAAACCTGAAGAACAAGTTTTACATTTTGCCGTTCAAGTGAAGTAGGGCATAAGGCCTTTACAGAGAGACCGTAGCCATACTTCACCAACTTATCATGCTCTATATTTTGCAATTTCTTCACAGAGCAAAATGAGGCTTTGTGTACATCATTGCTAACTGGGTCAAAATCAGGATAGTTCATGCACATATCTTCATCTTTTTGGTTCAACCAGTTGTTTCTGACACACTTAAGCAAGTGGACAGAGTCAAACACAAAGAAAAGAGGCCTTGTTTCATCGACAGGATGAGGGTAAACACACTTCAGTTCTTTCTGCGGTGAAAACTGCTGCATACATTTCCCATTTACAGAACTGTTGTCACTTACTACACAAACCACATGAAATCCTATTTCTTCCAAGCCAATAATAATTTTCTTCAGTATACAGTGCAACTGTTCCCCAGACATGGATTTCACTGGCAGTACATGTACCATTTCCTTAACATCTGACAGTAGACTAGATATCATGAAGCAATAGGCACTTGTTGCCAGTTTCTCGCTGTTGAAAGCTTTTCCAACAATATTACCACCTTTGTAATCCATCATTGGTTTCACATACACTTCATCCATCATGAGTACAACAAATTTATCACATTCATTGCTAGAAAATTTGTTCTTTATATAGTTCAAAAAATTCTCCTCATGCTGCTCCACTCGAGGATCTAACCTGAATGTAGAACATAGCCTCCTGATCGTGCATGGATGGGGCAACACTATTACATTTAAATGTCTCAAGTACGCATAGCTGTGGGGCGAGATTGATTGTAGCATTGAACACAAAATCAGAAAGGAAGAGCTATAAACTCTCTTTTGCCCAGACCAAAGTCTAATTTGCTCTGTAACAAACTCAATATGTTCTACTAAGTCTGGGTTTGATAAGCTTACAGATTCCAAAATGTTCGAAGCTAACGCCAAGATTTCAGAGGAACTATTTTTTTTCTCGTCCCCATTAAAATTGAGTGTATCCAAACGTTCAAGGATGTTTCTAATGTCAGAAATGTTCATTACAATATTTGGGAACAGGAAATCACCTATCCTGTCTAACTTAACTTCCTTGTAGTACACTTTTTTGAATTATTTAATTCGTCAGTGCATGTGCAGTCATCAGTGCATTTACACTCGTCAGTGCATGTGCACTCGTGGCCTCTAATCCCTGACGGAGCCGGTATTCGAACTTGTTAGTGTACTTGGCGCGTTTTTTTTGGTGTGTAAAATCTTTCCACTCGGTATCTGGATATTTTTGTGGCACTCGGTAGCTGTACATTTTTGTGGGAGTGATTTTGGAAAAGGGAATCTGTAATGATGCTGCAATCACTACACTACAAATAACCTTAGGCATAGGACAGAAGGTGATGAAAAGAATTAACATGTTGTTGTCCTTAGAAATTACACTCCATGACTCTGGTGTATTGAGAAGTCCTATTTTATCATTCAGTTCCTCGAAGCTGGAAAATGACAATGCCTCATTTTGCAGATTAAACTCTGCCTCACTTTCTTCAATTGCAGTCTGCAGGTTCCTATTTTCTCTCCTAGCTCTCTTCTCCTGAGGGCTGTCTCTGTAGGACTTTGGGGTACTTAAATACTCTGGGCAATTTGGTAGACGAGATGGAACAGCACCAGGTTTAAGTCTTGGCACTTTTAATGGGAGTGTAATCTCTTGGCCATCTTCACAATTGAATACAGTATTCTGTCGAATGTCTTGAGCATTAAAATGCAGTTCACAAACCTGCAATTTGCAAAAGAATCATACTGAGTAACATTCATTGAAGTAAAGTGTATAGGCCTACCGATAATTAATCTTACATTCTGAGCTACATCGCCACAGTGGGCTCTTTGGGTCCTAGTGAGATAACTGCTGCACTTTCCAAGTGATCTAGGAATGTATTTATTATTACTCAATGTATTGAGAAATATCTTAGTGATATGGTTCATGATAACTGACCAAATTTCTTAAAATTCAGCAGATAATTCCATAAAAAGTTGTATATTGGACAAGAAATTGTTATGAATATGCAAAGAATACAGCTTATCATCGAAGTAGCCTACACACCTGGGTATATTTAGGGAAATAGTAGTGATTTCTGGCATGTATAGAGTAACTTAGCCTATATTTAAAAATATCAATTGCCAACCAAGGTATAAATACGGTACCGGTACTGTAAATCATTGAGTACCATAGGCTAGCATTTTTTCTAGGCCTACTCTTTCGTCTCGAGTAGGCTACTATATGGTACCGGTAGTTTTAGAACAAACTATTGAGCTACAGGTCTACTTATATTTTATATCTTGCTTTTAAACAGTTACCTTCACTGGGGAATTTCCTATTAAAACATCTCCGCTGGGAGCAATAAAGGGGTTAGGTACCTACTTACTCAGGAATCTGAGCAATTTGTGGTGCATATTAAATGACTTTCCAGTGAGGCCAGACTCAATTATATAAATCATTAGCTTTGAACACCGATTCTCAATATGCATGCATTAAAAATAAATCTATAATTATCACACTAAAACATTTTCAGTACGGTATTTGATCACAACATGTTTAATTCTTCCATGCACAACAAACTTGCCTCGCATGTTGGGAGATTCGTTTATTAATTATTTAATGAGGAAACACCGTTCATTATTATTACTTGAAACTTAGCCTAAATGCAAAGTATTGCACCAACTCTAACCTTAAAATGACTAGGCTTGGTCACCTACGTGTTGCTTGCAGGGCAATGAAATAGTTCTTAGAATTATTTATAGCAGCCTAGGTGATTCTTTACATTATTAAGATTACCGGTATATCGGCTATTTATGTGGTACGGTAGGCTAACACTGCTTAGATAATTAAAAAACGTGTACCGTATTGGTAGTCTACTTACCACAGAATGTTTCGTTGGTACGAAGTTTTCTCGTTTAATAGCTGATATCCAAAGTTTCTTCAAATTCTCTTCTTCGGGGAACTTAAACACTCGAACTTTATTCTCATGATCATAATTCCCCCTGCACTTCGGCACACAACACTTGTAAACCATATTTTACAGCAAAAAACTGAATAAATCGCACAAAAACAACAACAAAGGTATGATTACAAACTTCTGCCTTCGGTATCCGCCATCTTGCTTATTTTCAATTCAGTGCAAAGGCCTTGCATATAGGTGGTGTTGATCCAACCCAGACCTCCCTGGCGACAACCAAGAATGTTACAGTAGCCGCTAGGCTACACCACGAGGTGTCTACTTACCGTAATCAAAGTATTACAATCCGAGGAATCCGAAGATGTCACTAAACGGCCTTCGCGTTGTCACTTGGAGCTGGGGTCTCGACATTGATCCCACCAATGGCGCAGGTTGGAGTAGGATTTAGCGGAGAGGTTTTTGTGCAAAAGTTCACACAATTTGCACAATGACCGAGTCTGATAAAGTCGAACTGCATATATACTGTAATGTTTCTTCCACCAGAAATATTTTGCGTATTCTTTGGGATGTTTATCGAGATACTAAAGGTAGTTCGCAAGTTCTTTTGGACTTTTGTAGTCAAGCGCGTTTATGTAAGACATGGGGGGAGCGTGCGTTCTATACTCTGCACCACCATAAACTATTGGTACCACAGTATAGTTCAGAATATTGAAGAATTTTTCAGTCACGTAATCTTTACACAGAGAGTTTTCGGAACTCGTGTAGTATACGTTGCCCGGCGCCATTAAAATCCGAAAAATTTTCTATAGAAATGGCCAATGTTACTAATATACAGGAGTTGATTTTTTTTTTAATCGCTAGAGAGTGTTGCTGTATTTTTCAGTGTGCCAACATTATTGTTTCCAGACCAATATTTTCATTCAGACCAATGGTTTTCGTCCAGGTCAATAAAGGTTAGGTAGCGCGGCCCTGCGGGCCGCGTTAGGCTAATATAATCACCCCTGGTTTTTGTCACGCACAGTGGGGATGTCACGCATCAATAATCTTTATCCAGGCCAATGGTTTTGCCTAATAGTACAATCAGTAAGTTGGCAGCATTACGTAATCAAACATGGCGACGTGCTTTTTGATAAGTTTATTACTTGAAAGTTAATGTTGACAATTTCCTTATTTTGGAAGTGTTAACGGGGTGTTTGTTAATGGTAAATGGCTTAAATAACGTGGCGGAGTAATTACACACCATTTTCAGAGTGCTACTAAGTAAAATAACGCACTTTCGAAACGGGCAACGTATACTACACGAGAGCCCAGTTTTCCAAACGACAGATAAAATTTGTACTTTTTGTGTATCATTTTATAAAAGCCCTCACGGTCTGTTTTCGGCCAACGTCGGTCACTACAATCGCCGAACTGGTCTACTTGGATATTTTCCGATAAATGCTTGACGTAGTGTTCCCTCTTGCTCTGAGTATTGCAGAGTGAAACTAACCATGCTACGAGGCGTGTTTTTTCCATTACTATTTTGTAATAGTCGTCTACTCGATTGTCTGGTGTCAACCATGTCTGTGGAGGAAGGACAGGGTAGAACTCGCTGGAATTTGCAGGAAGGACACGTCCATACGGCGTAGGGATATCAGATTCTAAACGATAGGTCCATGTCATCATTCCATTCATTCAGATCACCTGCGTTTACTGGCGATTCAAAGGCTAGAAACACGTACCTTTGGTGCGAACTTCTGACATCCGGCAGAAAATTACCTGCCGGTACCCAAGACTCGTCAAAATGAAATTAAAAATGAAACACGAGTGCCTCAAATTCTTGCACAGGCATTAAAGTTCTTGTTTCTGTGAGGTATCACGCATTTACGGCGCAATTCGCTTTAAGAAACGCATCTTGCCCATCATGGTCACCCAGACCATAATATGGAGCTCCCCAGTAACTTAATCGTTCCATAACAAAATATACTTGAGATCGTCACTTTTTTACCTCTTTCTTGAGTTCGATAATCTAACAGTATCAATGTGAAGCATGAGGTCAAATATATTTAAGATAACTATTAATACGAGCAAGCCTGAGCAACGGCGTATCATTATCGCTGCAGTGTTATTATTTCTGATCGTCATGGTAAACTTCCAGCTTTTACGATCAACGGCATAATCGTTAGAAGTACTGAGCCATTTTTTAAATGAATGCGTCTGTTGTGCCGGTCACCTGCGTGTCTTACTGATTACAGGCTATTGTGCGTATTTGAAATGCAGAAGCATGGTATTGTGTAGTTATGTTAATTATAGTAATGCCATCATTACTTCCAACTTGACGTTTCAGTTTTGCCCCAGAGTTATGTAGCGGTCAGAAGGAAAACACATTAACTAGCCAATCACAGGCAGTCATTCAAATCAATATATCAGGACAAATCGAGTTCCGTTCGCGAAGACGCGATTTAGCGAACGAAACTCTGTCCTAGTATTTAAACGTCAAGTCGGAAGTAATGATGGCTTTAGTATTACTTTTCAACTTCACTGTTGTGTACCATAACATAGTCACTCTTTTTGCACTATAATAATCTCACTGGATTACATTGTGAACCACTATGACAACCAGTTTTTACACTATAAAATATGCCAAAACGAGATAATTATAGTTGTATCTATTATTGTTTTACGGGGCGGAACAGCGAGTTTCTTCTTATTAATCTTTTGTAAAAAAAATTGGGCCTGAGAGAGTTACAGCGAGTTTCTTCCTCTTCCACTCCTTCTGTTAGATATTTTGGGCCTGAGAGAGCACTTCACCCAGTCGCCAGTTGAGGGGATGAATACTTTTTGAGAAAGAGAACCGGCGCGATGTGGTTGGAAGTAGAATTGAAAGTAAACTCACGTATGATACAGAACCATGGAAATGTAATATTAGTGAAAAACGTAAAAAAGAAAGGGGATTTAAAAAAAATTGGAGATAAAGGTGAAAAGGGAGGAATATAACACAAGGTGCAATATCTTCACGCCTAGTGACCTACCAAGGCGACTTATAGGGTGTGTTTCTATCTCCCAAAATTTTAATAATGGCACCCCGTGGCGTTAACGAATAGCTGATTCATCACCTCAAGTTAAAACGCAAATGGTTGCGTTCACGGTAGCAAACAGTTGATCAACTGTTCCAAAGCTGATGCATCGGGAGCGGGATCAGGTTTTACGTGTACCTGTGAACGGTTTGCTCCATCTGATCTGCAGCAGCGCGCGTTTTTCGAAGGTGGACAAGGGCGATGTACTATCCTCGAGCCTGCGACGTTGAAATGATCAGATAATATATTAGATCAGTATCTAATTTACCAATGTACCTTTTAGTTATGCAACTCAGAACGAAATTGCTCTGAAACTATGTACCGAAGGCTGTGAACGTGTATCAAACCATACCTTGCTCCCGATAATATTACGTGCCGGGACGTAAATTTCTTGCCTTTCTGATATGGAATTTCTTGTGTTACCGTATGCTAGTTCGGCTACGGTAAAGAATACTTAACAGTTTAATGTATGGTACGGTATATTAAGGTGGTATATCCCAAGACTTCTGATAATTTAAGTAATTTTAATCCCTTCAAATTGAACAAGGTAGATAGCCAAAGAGCGAGCGGATGTACCTGGGGCAGCACGGGCGTAGCGAGCGAAGGAGCTGGCCCAAAGCCGAAGCTTTATTACTGATCAAAAAAATACATACATAATCAAAAAGGGGGTAATCATACAAATTCAAACAAAGGAACAAACAAACCACAATATAAAGAAACATGTCCCTAAGGGGGTCAAAAGACCGCCCGTGTCCTTCCGTTGCTTCCCACTCAAGGGGAGTTTCAGTTCCTCCGAGACACAATCGCCATCACACGAGATCCCATAAGGGAGGTACCAAGTCACAAGAAGAGTCATTCTGAATCACTGTCTGTGTATTCCCAATATTTGGGAGAAGTCAGGAACTTCCGCATGGGACTGCCTTTCACTTGTTTCCCACTTTTGGCCGACACTTTCTTCGTCCTGGTCGACTCCTGCTTCTGGGGCGTCTGCGGAGGCGTCTTCTTCGGTGTCTTGGCTCGTCGTGTGGTCTTCTTCTTTGTTCGTGGCGTCGAAGGAGCTGATTCCAAGGCAATAGCCTCGGACGCAGATTCCGAGACAGGAAGAGGAGGGTCCCGAACTCTGCGTCTCTTGGTGATTACTGGGCCGGTGCCGCCGTGGTGTTGGGCGCCCCTCGGCCCCTCGCCGCCCCGCGTGGTCCGCGTCTTCTTCCTCCTCTGCCGCGGGAGACCGCTGCCGGACGGGGAGTTGGCTGGAGGTGAAAGCCTTCGGGGAGCGTTATTATTTCGTCCCCGGTGGCTTGATCTAGTTGCAGCGCCTGCCCCCAACCTCTGGTGAGCGCAATGTACAGCAAGTTGGCGCGGTTGAAAGCGTACTTGCGTTGAGCCTGATCCATGGACGGCCACAGGGAGAGAAGACACAGTGTGGTTGCCGCGTCGTGGTGGTCGCTTCCGGTGGGGATTGATATCAACAGCTGTTTCAAGGCCTGGGCGAGATTGAAGACTCTCTGCGTTGGTGGGATGTCCAGTCCTTTGCTCATGGTTGCCGGATGTAAGCTGCGCCAGGGGTTGAGTGGTTGCACTGGCGGAGGCTGGATGTCGTCTTCGTCGTAGTCGTCCTCTGCCTGTTCCCCTGGGTCGTGTTCTGCTGGGCCGACCTCTAAAAAAGTCAGCCTTTGTTGAATGTTTTCTAAGACGGCCTTGATGTCGGCGACGTCTTGGACCGTCATAACGGAGATAGTAGTTGCTTGAGATACGTTGGATATGTCAGAATCTGTGCGTTCCAAATGGATGCCGGTACTGCCGGTCGTTGCTGTGCTTGCGGTGGTTATAGTGGCCGATGCCGAGGTGACGGCTGTAGTCTGGGGCTGCTTGTTGCGATTTTGATGCCCTGAACGTGTTACCCGGAAATGCCCTGTGAGTTGCTTGGACATTCCCCTCCGATGCCGGGAGAGAGAGAGTTTCACTGCGGGTGAATTCAGAGACCAACTGTAGCTGCTGGGTGCTCCCTCCCTCGACACTAGACTGACGCCGGCACTAACCCAGCTCCGCTTTATATAGCCAAAGAGCGAGCGGATTGGCCTACGTCTCAATAGACCGAATAATTATTCAAGAATATCAATATAGCTATAATTTTATTAATGTAGCGTTATATCCAGTGGCGTACCGACGGGGGGGGGGGGGTTAGGGTTTAAATCCCCCCAGAGACATTAGTTTACATGACTCTTTATATTGTCCCATCTATCACCTGGAAAATGTTTTGAATTGCTGCCAGTGAGGCTTCTTTAGGCTACTCCTTTGTAATATATTTTTAATGTGAACACGTTCTTCACGTGGTAAATGACCTCCACTCAACTCGCAACGAGACTTCTCCAGCTTTGGCGCTAGCTACTGGTTATGGCCTGGGGTAAACACCCTTAAACTACATGTTAAACGGAGCAAGAGGGGCAGATGACCTCGCTGTTCTTCCACTTAAAGCAATAATAACTAACTACACTAGGCGAAATATCAAAATTGTCGTTTTACTGTTAAAGTGTGCGATTGGTAACTATCGTAACGCAGCTTCGTGCTGCTTTAAACGTGCATATCTGTGAACTGCCAGATCGTGAGTCGCACTTTGTTTCCGAGTTTATTTGTAATGCGTAATGGATCGATTTATTATTAAAAACCAAGAGTAGATGTTACATGCAACACTGCCATTGCAAGTAGTTCATCTTTAAGAATTGAAAATGAACTTGAAGAATTATCGGCTACTACCAAGCCGGCTACCGACCAAATACATCGAACAGACTTAGGAGGTTATGCTGGCCAACAGGTGTGTTTACAATATGATTCATGATAATCGCAATTTCTGTAACTGATTTGCATTTCGATGCTTTACCTATTATGTTATACCGGTATTTGTATGGCCTTGGCCTACGTATGTGTCGGTACATGTTAATTATTTCAATGTTGTGATTTACTTTTTTCTTTACATTGATGATTATCTGAAAAATGAACTGTTGGAAAATGCCTGGACACCTGGAATCAATTTTAATTTCCCTTTATCGGGTCCAAGGAATCTGAAATTTCAGTTGAACTGGTTATCAGAGCGGAAATGGCTAGTTTATTCTCCTTCAAAGAACGGAGCCTTTTGTAAATATTGTTCGTTGTTTTGCACCGTTGTTGGGAAACAATCTTCATCGCCAGGTAAACTAGTAAAATTTCCTTACATGAACTGGAAAAATGCGAAGGAGGATTTTAAAAAACACCAAGAAACCAAGTATCATATGGCATGTACGGAAAAGGCTGCGAACTTTCTCGCCATATGCAAAGGTACAAAACCTGCTGTTGACATAAACTTGGATAGGGGTGTTCAATCCAACATATTATGCAACAGGGAGAAACTCATACCAATAATTAAATCTGTGATTTTCCTTGCTCGAATGGGCATTGCTTTCCGTGGTCACAGGGATTCGGGACCTGTAAATTTAGATGAGCCTCTCAAGAAAGGGGAGGGAAATTTCAGGTCTCTTCTCAAGTTTCGAGCAGAAGCTGGTGATACAATACCGGTACCAAAGGAACATTTGATGACAGCATCCTTAAATGCAACATACGTAAGGCCACGGATTCAGAATGAAATTATTTCATCTTTGAATGACATTATATTGAAAAGGTTAGTCGATCAGGTGAAAAAAGCTAAATACTTTTCTGTTCTTGCTGACGAGACCACAGACATCAGCGGTGTGCAGCAAATGTCACTATGTGTCCATTTCGTTCAAGATAATTCCGTACATGAGGAGTTTCTGCAATTTATTGCTATCAATGATGCTTCTGGGTTAGGCCTTGCGAATAGCATATTGTCTGGTTTGAAAAGTGTGGGACTGGATGCAGAATATCTCGTAGGCCAAGGTTATGATGGAGCTAGTGCCATGAGTGGATCCTACAGAGGTGCTCAGGCCATTGTACGAAAACAGTTTCCCAAAGCCCAGTATGTTCACTGTAGTGCTCACTGTTTAAACCTGGCCATTTCTGAAGGGTGTAGTGTTGCAGAGATTAGGAACTGTATGGGTACAATTGAAAGAGCTTATGCCTCTTTTAGTACTTCACCAAAGAGGCAGGCTGTGTTGACAAATGAAGTTGAAAGTATGGAAGAGAAACCCCGAGTGAGTAAACTCAAGAAGTTATGTGCAACGAGATGGATTGAAAAGCACGAGTCTGTTCGTTCATTCATTGAACTTCTGAAACCGTTATTGTTGGCATTAGAAAAAATAGCAGCATGGGTTGATAAGAAGGCAGCTACAGATGCGCAACTTCTTCTGTGCGCTATCAGCAAATTTGAGTTATTGATAAGTGTATTTGCCATTTATGAAGCATTTCAAATCACATTTCCTCTCAGCAAATACCTTCAAACTGAAAATTTGGATCTCAGTCAAGCAATCAACGCCTCCATGAATGTTAAGGGGTCTCTTGAAGAAATGAGGGCAGATGCAGACGCAAGGTTTTTGTGTGCATATAATTCGGTTTTAGAGTTCTGCAAAGAATTTGGAGTGCCTGTAGTTCAGCCTCGAACTGTTGTTCGACAAACGATGAGGAACAACGTTTCATCTAACGATCCGGAAGAATATTATAGGCGGGTTATTTTCATCCCATTTCTTGAAGAAACTATTTCATCACTTGATGATAAATTTGTCTCCCATAAAGAAACTCTTCAGCCATTGCAAACGCTAGTTACCACAACTGAAGACGAACTATCCAACCAAAGCATAGCTGAAGTAGAAAATGTAGCTGAATTTTATGGACTTCCCCTTAATGTTAGAGGCGAGCTACTTCTCTGGAAACAAACTCTGAAATCTATTGAAAAGAAGCCCAAGAGTGCTATAGATGCTTTGTCAATATGCAATAAGAGCATGTTTCCAGTTGTGTATAACCTGCTTGTCATCATAGCTACCTTACCTGACACAACCTGCTCGTGTGAAAGATCGTTTTCGTCCTTAAAATTCTTGAAGAACTATTTAAGGAATTCAAATAGTGAAGAACGCCTTAATGGATTAGCTTTGATGTTCATTCATGATACTGTTGATGTTTCAATTGAGGAAGTACTGAATGACTTGACTGTCAAACCTAGAAGGCTTGATATACGATTGAAGTAGACTTGTCTAAGTCCTTCAACAAATTCCAGGGCAAATATCTACTTAATCAGATTCTTTGGTTTAGCCCGATTGACAATTTAGACATTTCTTTTTGTCCGTTTGTATCTAGTGCAATATCTATTGTTTTAATCCCTTGGTTGGGGGTAGTTGGGATAAAACACGGATGTGTCAGTGTGCTAATTTGGAAGGCTATTTCTGGATGAGAGTAGCTTCCCGCGGTTGGGAGAGACTACTGGTGTAGTGTGTTGGTGTTAGTGTTTAGTCTCTCGGGGGCGTCCCTGCAAGATGCAAGTATCTGCTAGGGGATGAATGTTTAAGTGCAAGCTACTAAACTGGCCTGCCAGCTGAGCGGAATGAGTAATTCAATAAATGTGCCGAGTCAGCGGCTCGACGCCCTGCAGTCGAGTCGCGTGCTGTGAGTACAATGGAGTCTGACGAAGCAATTACTGACCGCTCCGGTCAGGGGCACTTATGGCTAAGGTCAGGTGGGGTATGAGGACGTGAAGTGAAGTGTAATCAGTAATACAAGTGTAGCTTACTGACCAAGTATTTAATGGCCAGTTGATGTAATGGTATGTCCCTCTTGGGGAGTTTGAGCAAATATAAATGTAGTACAATTTGTAAAGTGTCAGGGTAGGTGTCTTACAAAATAAAGGAGTCTGAGCACAAGCTGAATCTCACCTGATGAAGAACGGACGTCGGGCAGAGCCGCTGGCGAAGAACACAACAGAACAGATAATTCCTCCTGTCCAGGTTCCACTCTTATACGTTTTGGTGCTGCTTGGTCAGCATTGCGTCAATGTAGCTGCCCCAGATAGTTGTTAGTGTAAACGTTTGTGTGTGTTTTGCAAGTAGTTGGCTAACCTCCTAGGCTTAGGTGGCCGCCGCTTGCTGTGTAGAGATATGTCCTGGAGTTATGGTGTTTCCAGTTGGGGTGGTTTTGGCGAAAGATGGCGGGGTGGCTCTCAGGGGGTACTGCCCCCCCCCCGGGCTGTACAAGTCCCCCTCATCGATTAGTTCGCGTCCTCGCGAACGGGAAGTAGAGCAGGTGTGTCGTTGTGATGATTTCTTCTTGTTTTCTCCTCGTACCTCTTCTTCTTCGTCTTCCGTGTCGGTGTCGTGTAGGTGTATCGATGTCGTGGTGATGTGAGTCTAGCGTGTGCTCAGAGGGGTAGGTTTTGGGTATACATAGTTATACATAGTTAATTGTTGATCTAAAATTAGTCACTGTGAAATTTGACATTGGAAATAGTAACGATAAAAATGCAAAAAGAAATACATGTTCTTGTCATTGTATGCATGTTGGTATTATCCAGGGAGGAAAAAAACCATGGCTGGACGGGTGGTTGTGCCGTCCGGCGCTGTGTGGAGAAAAAAAATTGCTCCCTGCAGCGTATTGTGTAAAAGATGGAAGAAAATAGAGAAAACAGGTGCCCCAGGGTATAAGTTAAAGGTATATCAGAATGGTTTATTGTTGGGATGGAACGGGACACCTTCACAAATTTTGGCGTTAGTAGAATAGAAAGGAAAGAGACAAAAGTGTGTAGAAATGTGTTTGGTGTTTGGATGTTGCAGTGCTTTATGTGTATTTGGCATATTCGACGGTTTTACAGTTGCTTACAATTTTTGGTTACAATTCTTACGTGCTATGTTTTAATTATAGTATTATTACCACTAAAGCTCATGAGTATCTTTCTCCTGTGTATATGGCCATAGCGCTTTTCCTTCTTGGCCACCTTTATATTGTGCCACTCATCAGTGGCTTTTGACCTGCCACTGTGGTTTAGTGGCTAAACCGTTCACCTGTTGTCGTGAATTTCCCTCCGTGGGTGGAAGAATTCACCTTGATGGCTAGATTTGGCACTTACAAGATTGTACCATTCCTGGCCATCGCATGTCGCTCATTATTTAAGCGGTTTCATATCTGTAATTGCGTCAGCATCGCTCGCTGCCCCACGGTCACCTTACGTTGCTGGCCGCGGCGTCGTCACCTTTAGGGGTGCGACTGAAAAATGACGAAGATCAGTGGGTTTGTGTGTGAGAGATAAGTAGTATAATTCATTGTTGGAAATATATTTACAATAGCCCTGTTTATGCTCCTCGTCCTCTGTAAAATAAAATGCATTAATGGCCATTTCATATGTGGTTCTGTGCATGCCGTTGCTTCCTGGCTTTCCTGCGTTCCTGAAAGTGGATTATGTTATTATGATTACAGTACATGTATATATATATATCATTTCCCTCGCTGCGCTTATTATATGGCTTAAATGTAACGCCCCTTAAGTCTAATTTAGTCTAGTTTAGCCTAATTTTAGTCCAGCTTAGCCTGAGTCGGCTGGATCTTACCATCCTGTCTGTATCTTTCCTCTTTTCTCCGTGTATTTGTGTGTGTAGCCCGCTATAGGGCGGTGTAGTGTATCAACTCTGTTGCGACTGTGACCATGGTTTTTGACGATCTCTGCCGTATCGATGGAGCTCTTTCTCTGAAATTCAAATACATATTTTATGAAATACCCTTGGCCACAAATCTTCTCTCGCACCGCTGTGGCCGGTCAGCTTTGGTTGCTGTGCCGAGCTGTCGCATATATCGCTTTTGTATGGGTCGGCTGGCTCCTGTGCCACCGCCCTTGGTGCGCCTATCGTGCTGTCGCCTATTTTCATTAGAATTATTGTTACTATTATTATCGCTTTATCGGACTCTCCTGGCAACGTCTAGCCGCCAGGTGCCGAACGCTGTGTGTCGCGTTCGCGTTGCATACGCGTTTTCGCTATATATTGCCGGTCTTACCCTGGTAACGGTTTTTAGTTGCCAGGTGCCGGACGCTCTTATCTTAAGCCTATTTATCCTATGTATTGTCGGGTTTACCCTGGTAACGGATTTTAGTTGCCAGGTGCCGACCGCTCTGTCTTAGCTAAAAAAAAAGTGCTTAGCCTAAAATATTAAAAGAGTATCTTACCCGGTATATGATTACAAAGGCTGTTCCCAAAGCAGACACGAACAGCATAGTGGAATTCCTATTTGACATAGTCACGCGATATGGCCTATTCCAAACCCTACTATCCGATAGAGGGACTATTTTCACCTCGAGAGTGCTCCAACAGTTTTTGGAGGTACTAAGGATAAGGGCATACACAACCACGAGTTTTTCCCCACAAAACAATGGACTCACGGAAAGTATGAATAAAATAATTGGAATAGCGTTAGCCAAGTTCACGGGGGACATAGGGACGGACTGGGATAATTATTTGCAGCCCATTACATTCAGATACAATACCTCTATATCCACGGCCACAAAACACTCTCCACACTTCTTGTTGCATGGATATACACCCAGAAGTCCCATAGATAACATATGCATCCCACAGGACACTCTCCCAGACAACGCAGCCCGGTTAGAATGTTTGCAGATAGCGCGCATGAACGCCAGAAAGAACATAACCGCGGCACAAAAGAAACAAAAAGAGCGTTACGATCGGCAACGGAAGACCGTGGAATACACACCCGGGCAATTGGTTATGGTTTCCAATTCCGCCCGCAAAAAGAACGTATACACTATATTGGGCTAAACTCTTTTCCGTATATTTTATTAATCTTTCATGTTTTCAATTGTGTTTGTAATATTGTTTAAAGTGCTGAAAAATATAGTTAAAATAGTTTTCATGCAAAGAGAATCATCATATATATATATTCTTTCATTAGTATAGATCCTTCCTGTGGCGCTCACAAGCGACCGATCGTGCCAAATGAGCATTCAAATGAAAGAGAATAGACATTAGCAGTGACGAATTGCACTCTAATTTCATAAATATCAATAATTTCTTAAAAAAATGACTTAAAAAATGTACGAAGTGTGAGATTTGTCGATACTGTTGCTGTAGGAAAATATGCTCCGTAATTGTTGTCCACTTCACATTTTGGACGCTGTGACGCCTGTTTCGTGTCATTTTAACATTATGAGGTCTTTCCTTTATCATTTTTCATGGATTTCAGAAACAGTAGGCCTAAGTCAAAGGAATGAGTACTCAAATCGTATAATTTCAAAAATATCGAATAACTGGTGAGTGTTACGGCTAAGATAAATCAATGGACTCAGCACACAAATGACATTAGCAGTGACGAATTCCATTCTAATTTCATAAATATCAATTTTTGTTAGAAGTGTGCGTTTTGCAAATACTGGAGCTCCAACATGCTGCAATTAATTCTCTCGTTATAAACCTATCGGGGAAGGGTGGTTTATGAACATGCGAGATTTCTCGCTTGGGTCCGGTAGTGTTTATTTAACTGAGTTGTTGCTTTTTATGAATTATATTCGAATTATCATTTTTATTATAGGACATTACTATGACTGACCCCCCCCCCCCAGAAGGAAATCCTGCGTACGCCACTGGTTATATCATATGAGAAGGGTCTGTAAGTCTAGCAGTAAACCTCTTACCAGTCATCCACACATGATGACTTCATTATTTGTTAGCACTGCTTCATCTATCTAATTTGATAGATAGATAGTTTTATTAATTCAATTTGATCAAATACCGGTACATGTATACAATACATTTTTTATATAGGACACGTCAGAATTTACATCTATAAAATAAAAGTAGGCTACTAATAATAGGTATATACAGTAATACTAATACTCACTGCCGGCTGGATCGCAACACTCCTGGTTGCTTTTGCCTGCCCATTCGACACTCACAGGCGTACAAGATATATGCATTAATTCACCGCTAGGTGCAGCACCAAGGCACTGAGATTGCCGCGGCTTTTTAAAGGGGAAGATACCTGAAACGAAGTATTGTTATTTTTGGAGGCTTAATATCGAGATTGACGGACGTGAAAACATTACACTAAGTTAGTTCCTTTGTTATTCTAACATCTAAAAGTATTCAGACACATACTTACGGGCAAATTTTCAATATAAAGGAAAGCAAAAATACATGTGGTGGAGGCGATTGTTTTTAAGGGGCGAAATGTCTAGCTCATTTTCCCGTAATTATGCAGACGAAAATAAAAATGTAACTACTTCTAACTGACTTAAATCTAACTTACATACTTGGCGAGATGAAAAGAAAAGAATAAGGACAATAAAAGACAGGGAAAAGAAATGCCTCCGGCCCCCGAAAAATGGGATGATGATTTATTTAGGGGCTTTGCGACATTGTGGTCATGTAGCCCCATGTACTTGGGTGTGAGGTGAATTTGTCTGATAACCTGTCTTATTGGGATGGCTGTATTATACATTTTTACAGATTTTTTGGACAGATTGTTTATTTTTTTACTCATTTATTTACTTACAAATTTATTTATTTATTTTCCTATTTATTTATTTGCTTATTTGTTTATTTATTTACGTATTTATTTACTTATTCGTTTATTTACTTACATGTTTATTTATTTAATTATGTATTTTCTTATTTGTTTGCTTATTTATTTACTTACTTATTTACTTACTTATTTGTTTATTTACTTACATATTTATGTATTTAATTATTTATTTTCTTATTTATTTGTTTACTTATTTATTTATTCACGTATATATTTATTTACTCACTTACTTACATATGTATTTATTTAATTATTTATTTACTTATTTTTTATTTACGTCTTTATTTACTTACTTATTTATCTATTTAATTATTTATTAACTTATTTATTTTCTTATCTATTGATTTACTAATTTATTTACTTATTTATTTGCTTATTTATTTACTTATTTATTTACTTATTTGTTTAATTACTTACATATTTATTTACTTATTTACTTACACATTTATTTATTTAATTATTTATTTTCTTATTTATTTTTTTACTTATTTATTTAATTATTTATTTTCTTATTTATTTGTTAACTTATTTACTTACTTATTTATTTGCTTATTTATTCACTTATTTATTTACATATTTATTTACTTATTTACTTACACATTTATTTATTTAATTATTTATTTTCTTATTTATTTGTTTACTTATTTATTTAATAATTTTCTTATTTATTTGTTTACTTATTTATTTACTTACATATTACTTAAATTATTTATTTACTTACTTTCATATTTATTTACTTACATATTTATTGTCTGACGTATTTACTCAATCATTCATTCATGTACCGGTATGTATTTATTTATTTACTTGTTTATTTGCTTCCCCTGCGTCACCTTCTCTGGAAATTGCACGTAACCACATCCCACGCAGTGAATTGTCCGATGGTATCTCATGAAATGAGATTCCCCGGTATTCTGACTTGCCCTGTTCTGATTTACGAAAGAGCACGCAGCAGTACAGCATTATAAAATCATTCAGAATACATTCCAAACACAACTGCTCCATTAACATCAATACAAAACTTATGTCTACCACAGTGCCAAGGTGCTGCTTCCTAGCGCCTTTATTTGGAAACGAGGTTGTACGCTCAAACCAATGCTGTAATCGTCGAATGGGCAGGCAGTTTAAAGCAACCAGGAGGGGTGCGATCCAGCCGGCAGTGCTAATATTATAACTATTTATAACTTATTATAATATGCTGATACTTTCCTGCTTCTTATATCTTTTCTTTTTCACTCTAGTTTTCTTCTCAAGGATTTGAAACTTTTGGATTTATTCATCAGCTTAACTGTGCAGTACAGTTTTTAGTTACGGTACTGTACTATACAAATTAATTGTATTTACAAAAAATCAGGTTATATTGCAAAATTAATTTGAAACACTACAAGAATATAAATCACATTGTCCCTACCTGTCAACTAGAGGTATTTATCTGGATCATTACCATTCCCCTATCTAATAAGGTCAAATGACCTCAAGGTCATTATAAATTATAACCAGCATCTAGAAATAAAATTTCTGGGTCCCTCATCTAAAGCAAAGGAAATCATGGTACGAGCCTGTATTATCCTTGTTATACCGGTACCTTACTTGTTTACACCCCAATATTAGTACTTAAAGAGAAAGGCACAACATGAACTGTTTATGGACTAACTTAGTCTCTTACTTGGCAGTCCATTCTCCTCCTATCAATACACAACTGGTTTCCAAACCATATTCCCTATAGGCTACTGTTCATCTAATGAAAATGAAAACTGTTAGGCTACAGATTTTTGGTTGAAAATAGTTGTCTAAAAGATGCTTTCACAATTAATTTTTCAATAGATCATGTCATCAAATGGTCCAATAACATAGAAAGAATTAAGGAAAATATAGCATTTTAAAATTATTACAGTACAGAATGAGGTAGAGGAAACTAGACTGCAAAAATATAAACTGAGGAAAAAAAATGTAAAAAGCAGGAAAGTACCAGGATGAATGACTCCTAGGAACAAAGATAAATGAAGCAGTGCTAAAGAATACATCATTTCTGTGATAATTTGAAGCCATTCTTTCTTTTTTCATCATGGGGTATGAAATTATAAATATGTAAACACACTCCTGGAAACAATTACATGTATTAGTTGCCCATTGCCCATTTAAGTGTGATAACTAACTAATACGTGTAACTTTTTCCAGGAGTGTGTTTATATATTTATAATTTTGTACCCGAAAAGCAGCAATGACTACATTTTATCTTGAATTTCAGTACATAATCATTACCAGCTGCTTGATGTACGATACTATTACTTCAATGGGGCTTGGCTAGTGGGCTCGCACAATTACAAACCACTTCCGAAGGTAAGATTCATGACTTATCACTCTCTTAAAGGTATTGATACTTGGTTAATAACAATTCCCATTGTTGCTCAATATGTGCCTGGTAGAGAGATGGTTGGTACGAATCTGCCAATTAAATGTTAAAAGAAGTAATATCATCCACCTTGGCTCATTACCAGATTGAATACAAATGAAACTACAGTACAGCAGAACTATACCGTAGGTGTAGTTTTGTAACAAACATAGTTCATTCTGTCACCGTACAAGAGCATCAGGTCTTCTGTGGTCAGCAGCAAATACTGCTGTGTGATAGAATATGCAGATTATAAAGTGAAGCATCACTGTAATGAGGTGTTAAAACTCAGGCAAGCTGCGATAAGGTAAGAAAATTTTGGACAAACTGGGTAAGTGCTGTGTTGAACAGTGCTCAATCTTCTCTGCTTGTGTAAGAAGAGAAATATATTATATGTCTTGAGTTTCAGTACATAGACCTAACCATTACCAGCTTCTTGGTAGCCTACTGCAGTGAACCTAGGCTAGTGAGCTTGCCTAATTGTAGCCTATACTGTACAGTACCAGTAGGTAATATTCATGACTCCTCACTCCCTTTAAGTTATCATTTTACTAAAAATTTCTTTTACAGGTTACTAAGCTTGTAACTTAAAGCCTCCTTCCCAATCCTAGCCTCAGTTAAAAATGCATGCACTACTACTGACACCACAGCATTTTGAAAGGTATCCTGTACTTTTAAAATAGAAATGAATATGTACCATAGGATACAGACAAGGGAGTGAGTAAAATAATTTAGCCTTATGTCACAATTTCTAAATTCATTCCCATAATTCATTTTACTTATTAGTCAGCTTATATTTGAGTACAGAGACCTAACCTGTTCCCTGAGAGAAAATCATCGCTCGTTTGACAAAAGGAAGTCATGGATGGAAATTATGGTGTTGGATTAATGGAAGCATGGACAGTACAGTATGTGCAAACAATAACTGTTACAAAATGTTAATACTCAGGCAGGTTGAGATAAGGTAAGGAAATATTGGACAAACTGGGTAAGTGCTGTGTTGAACAGTGCTCAATTTTCTCTGCTAGTGTAAGAAGAAAAATATATTATATATCTTGAGTTTCAGTACATAACCATTACCAGCTTCTTGATGTACTGGTCACCTACTGCAGTGAACCTAGGCTAGCAAGCTTGACCAATTGTAGCCTATAGCGTACTGTACAGTACCAGTAGGTAATATTCATGACTCCTCACTCCCTTAAAGTTTTCATTTTACTAACCATTTCCTTTACAGGTTACTAAGCTTGTAACTTAAAGCCTCCTTCCCAATCCTAGCCTCAGTTAAAAATACATGCACTACTACTGGCACCACAGCATTTTGAAATGTATCCTGTAGCCTAGGCTACTGTTAAAATATAGATCAATATGTAGCATACACACAAGAGAGTGAGTAAAATAAATTAGCCTTATGTCACAATTTATAAATCCATTCTCATAATGCATTTTTCTTAATAGTCAGTTCCTATTTGAGTACAGAGACCTAACCTGTCCCCTGAGAGAAAATCATCACTCGTTTGACAAAAGGAAGTCAAGAATGGAAATGTTGGTGTTGGATTAGTTGAAGCATGGACAAAATACAGTATGTGCATACAATAATTGTCACTAAATGTTAATACTCAGGCATATTGAGATACCGTAAGTGAAGGAAATAAAGGACAAACTGGGTAAGTGCTATGTTGAAGAGTGCTTAATTTTCTCTCCTTGTGTAAGAAAAGAAATTTATATACAGTATTATATTATATTATATCTTGAGTTTCAGTGCATAATCATTCCCAGCTTCTTGATGTACGGTACTGGTAGCCTACTGCAGTGAACATTGGCTATTGAGCTTGCCCAATTATAGCTAATGGTACCAGTACGGTAGGTAATATTCATTACATTGAAAGGAATGTGGATGTTTAATCTAGACCTGAACAGCAACCGAGAAGCAAGATAACTGTTAAGATAAGACTGCTAATGCCATGAAAAGAAAAGTAATGGTTACCGGTACTTGAAATGCTTACCAAGGGAAGCTGGTTTCTTTCAAACATAGAAACATATTTATAGGCTAGGGCCTATACAAGACCAAATTAACTTCATTCAGTCCAAGCTGAAAGCCGGGGGAGGGGGAGGAGGTCTTGCGGTCTGATAATGAGCTGCGTGAATTTAAAATACCGTACAATTTAGTGAAACATTTACGATTGTTTCAAGAAAAAATATTGGCCTAGTGAATAGGTTTTTCAGCATTCTTGAAAGGAATGTGGATGTGTAGGCTAATCTAGACCTAAACAGCATCCAAGAAGCAAGAGAACTGTTAAGATACTGTAAGTCTGATAATACCATGAAAAGGAAAATACTGATAGGCTACTAGTATTTCCCAGTCATTAGATTCTGATCCGCCAAACACTCAGTTTTCTATTGGAAGAATCACCTAATAATGTAGGCACAGACATACCTACGGTAATTCTTATATCCTATTACATACAAATCCTTAACCCAACAAGTGCCGGTAGCCTACGGTATTGAAATAATTTATTTTTGAGTCAAGGCTCTTGACAATAGGTCTTAGCCTATCAGAATTTGGGGTAGGCCCAGTACACTGCATGTATTTTTATACAGTACGGTACTGGTAGCCTAAGCTTGCTCCAAATGAAAGGCATTTTTTATACAGTACCGTTAGCCTAGAAGTTCGATTCTAGACCTCGTGCGCGCCTACTGTGCTGCGCTCTGGTGACAAATCTATAGCTGGTGGGGATGACGCAGCTCTCTACTGTAAGGTACCGCTTGATGGAAAGGAATGTTCAGTTTGTCGCGATGGAAGCGAGTGTTACAAAGAGTCGAAGAAACTGTTGTGTAGTTGGTTGCAAATACACGTACAGAAACAGTC
Source organism: Meconema thalassinum (assembly GCA_946902985.2). Lineage (NCBI taxonomy): Eukaryota > Metazoa > Arthropoda > Insecta > Orthoptera > Tettigoniidae > Meconema > Meconema thalassinum. Next base: position 1,012,100,571 of record OX336388.2, read on the forward strand.
TTCCCGGTATTAGATTTTTTTTAGTTTTCCTAATGATAAACAGCATATAATCAGAAGGAAAGCTTGATTTACAGCAGTGAGGCGAGAGACTGTTGACAGGAAACCATGGGCTCCCAGTAAAAATGCACGTGTTTGTAGTCGTCATTTTGTTAACGGAACACCTACAAGGGATCCCGACAGTCATGGTTACATGCCCAGACTCTACTTGAAACCTACTTCATCCGACCAGCACGAACAAAAAAGGGAAACTGCAGAGGCGACGAGATACAAGAGACGGTGATGATGATGATGATGATGATGATAATTGCTGTTTTAAGGGGCCTAACGGCTGAAGCTAGGAATTAGTTTTGCTGCTCTTGGTATATTTTTAATTGTCACAGGACTACAGCATCAGCCACTTTTAAATTCATTCTGCAGAATATGTTTCAGAATACCAAAGATTGGATTTTCTGGCCACAGTGGTCCACTATAAATAATACCATGCCTAATGCATTTAAAATACATTTTGAAAATTGCACATGCATAATAGATTGCAGTGAAGTCCCTTGTGAAAGACCTCAAAGTGTCCGTCAGAGAATTTTAATGTTCTCGCATTATAAGAACACCTTTACTGTAAAATTTCTTGTTGCGATCCGTATATATTTGTTTTCTTTCTAAATGTTACGGTGGAAGAGCGACTGATAGCTACATTACAGTTCATTCAGGCATTCTGAACTACATTCAGCCAGGTGACCTTGTGATGTGTGACAAAGGATTTCCGCAGATTAAGACGTGCCTTGAAGATAAAAACGCTGTAATGGTGATGCCTCCTTTTGCTTATAATCCTCAATTTTCAGCTGAGGAAATTAAAACAGCATATGACATAGCGTCAGTTAGAATCCATGTTGAAAGAAGTATTCACAGAATGAAAGTTTTTAAAATACTGAGCAACAAAATAACTACGGATTTATTACCTCATATAGATAAGATTCTTCATGTTATTGGAGTTTTGGTGAACTTAAGCCCTCCTATCATCAAGTCGTGAAGTAACCTGATACTTTTTCTCAGCTGAGCGAGATCCTGAATGGAATGCCAGCAACCCCCTTCCCCTAGTTTCCTACGGTCAAGGTCAGACAGTGAGAACTTAAAATAGAACCGGTACCGTACCTACGTGATTCAATTAATTCATCATGCAATCGACATATAATGAGAAATCAATTCTAGATTGTATTAACTTACACCATGCTTATATGTATTATTGATGATTATTATACAGTACATAATGTACTGTATTTATAGGTCTACTATAAGTTTCCTTCACAACTTGTTACAAATATACTGTAGGAATGGTAGCAAATATTGTCATGGACAAGATCACGCTGATATGCCGTTACTCTGTGTGAAAATGAATGGTGGATAGTGTTCAAAATAAAATTTCTGCACTGTTGGAATAACACTTGAAAGGAATTTCTCATTTCTTAGAATTCTGACCTTCGCACTGCCCTTGGGAGAGTATATAAACAGGTTACATACATTTAAATTTGAAATGTGCATTGATACCTGTACCTGGGTGTAATATACATGGGTCTCCTTTAATTTTACTTCCCCATTATTATTCATGTACAAATATGGGATACTGCACAGTTTCCTTTCAATAGCAGGCTTTTCCCGGCACGAATACGGACACTTGATCTCGAGAAGAGATGGAAACCCTTCATGATGTTCCCGTAGAGCAATCCCGTCTGGACTGCAGCAGAGCCATGGTTGCTCATGTTTTACAAGCAAGCCTACCTGCCTTACGGAACATTGGAACAATGCACAGAATTCCATTATCGCATTCGTTTCATTATCCCTTCCATACCTAACTGCAGGAGTATTTATGTATTTGGAGTTATGAATGACAGATGCTAGTTTTTGGTAATCCCCACTTTGTAATATTATGATCCTGTGCACATTCTGACTGGCGGAAATTCGAATCAATCTCTGCTGAAACCACAAGTGACATCGAGACTGTGCCATTGTCTCAAATGCAATTTCATATTTTTGCAAAATATTGATTTTTACTTTGTCACAATAAAATCTCAACACTTCACTGGACAATATATCTTCATATTCTTTTTTCACTAGCACTATCTTACCACCGCCCTTGTGAGTGATTTCATAGCACTGATATGGTACTTGAGATTGGTTGTCAAATCCATGGAGGCACTGAATCACAGATGCTTTCTCAGCTAGTCCTACAGCATTATCCACGACGTGGTCTATAATCGAATTACTTATGGAAGACGACTCTCCTTCGCATTCCACCTCTAAAACTCCCGTTAATGCGCAATCGATGTTCTTAAGACGGGCATATAGTTCTCCTTTACTGAAATATTCGTCATTTCCCCTATCTGGCAAGCAGTAAACTGGTCGCTTAGTTGTTTTCTTCTCTATCATTTGCCTTATGCTTTCACCTTTAGTAGGCCTATATCCTACGGGAACATTCCTAGGTTTCTCCCACCTCTGCAGAGAGGAAGTACTAGAATGGTCTATTTCTGTGTTAACATAATAACACAACGCAGCAATATGCTTACAGCATTGGGAGAGGCCGGCTTTGCACTGGCATTCAGCGGATTGAAGATTTCTTTCGCGATCGATCTGAAAGAAACACGAATTATAAAGACATTGACGGGCATGATAGCCTAGTGGCTTACCCATGATAATTTAAGACATAAACTAATGCTGATTGTGCCTATTAATAAAAGTTTTCATAAGTAGCATACGAAATATATACTATTTTAATGCTTACTTGAAGTTTGACAGTATACGGTGGTTAATTTATGTTTGTTTCTCTCAAACATACGCCGGCAATTTCCCCTCCCGACGTTTCTCTCACTTTGAGTACATGACAACTCTCATTGAGTGTTGCACCTTTCTTCAGGGTGGAAGGTCTGAAATAAGTCTGAGTCCGCTGTATCCGTTCAAAACCAACAAAACCTCAACAGAGCACGACATTGGAGCGGTAAATATAATTGCTTGCTTGCCTAGACTCAAAGGCAATTGCGTCAGTCAGTCATCCTGCGTGTTGCACAAGCATCCGCTAGGGGCGCCAGCGGTCAAAATCCAGCGAGGCGCACGAGGTCTTAACAATATATTCGTCGAGGTACAGTATTTAGCCCAAAGCATAGTTTAAAATCGTATTTTCAGACCAAATTACCCCAGACAAGTGATGAAGAAACGCTGAAACATCGATTTAAAAACTTTAAAAATGCACATTGCCACTAAAAAGGAAACCACACACCTGAATTCATATGATTTTTAATACTGGAACAAGCGAAAGGATGTAACATCCGATATATCAGGTTATGTTTTTTCACACATAGGTTAAAATTTGTCGCAACTGCGGTCCGTAAATCGGAATACAGATATTTCACGAATTTAACACAATGCAGGTCATTTTATAGGGTATAGAGGGACCGTGAAGTTGTGTTCTTCATTATTATTTCAGTATTCATCAGTTTAGGAACTATTTTGAGCGATTTCCACAATGTTTACATTTGTTTTTAAATCTACGTCATGCTACGCCATGTTGAATTTAAACATGTTCCGTGTATGGTGCTAAGTTTTTCTACGATCCATAAAATGGCGTCCGCTCCATGGAACATGTTTAGGGAGCGCTCCATCACACCGCGTTCACAGCGTACTTTCTTCAGCAGTTGATCAACTGTTTGCTACCGTGAACGCAACCAATGAGAGTGAATCGCGAATTATGATCCGTGTCATCCTGGCTTGTTATTGGCTGACATTTATTACCAGCCATTGGCTGCCCGCTGGTTTGTTTACATTTATCACCAACACTGCGGCGAGGGGAATAGATTTAAATATAATAATATTTAATGCAGCCAAATAGCCATAATGCAGTATACATATATACACATTTCACACTCTCATACGTAAATAAAATTTAGTCTTTGCAGAAAGAATTTAGGGATGTCCTCTCGGTACACACCAGCACATGGTACCTTTCACACTGCTTTCCACATAATCTGCATAGGCATTCTGTGTCAGCCTTATGGTACTTCTCCGTCTTGCACACACGATGGTGGAAGCCATGAACTGGTAGTCTTGTCACTATATGGCGAAGGTCATATTCTGCTCTCATCCATTCCTTGTTTATCATGGCATCTGTGGCATAAAAATCTTCCCGTATGTCCTTTCTTTTGCCTTCCAGCTCTTTTAGTAAATCTGAGTATGCTGATGTACAGGGTAAAAGCATATCGAGTCGAAGTTTTTCAATTAGAAAAGGTTCATTTGTCAGAATATAGACCAGTCGATTTGGAGTATATTTCGACAAGCATAATACTTTTTTAAAAAAATTTCCTTTGACGTTCTCTAGGTCTTTCAGATTCGTTTTGCCAAGGTGATCCCATATAATCTCTAAACCATACGTCTGTATGGGCAAAATTTTTAAGCGAAAGAGAGTCAACGCTGTGGTCAATGATAATCGTCTTAAATTTCTTATGCCGTTAATTGCATTCGTTGCTGCTGCTGTTCGCTCTTTGATGTGCATAGTGTATAGAAATCCTTTGTTTTGAAAGGTAATTCATAGGCATTTAAAATTTGTTACATGTCTTAATGTTGTCTGTTTATATCTGACATTGTCGCTCGCTGTCCGTCTCCCTCCTTTCCTGAAAGTCATTACCACAGTTTTGTCTTCGTTTAAGTTCAAATCATTTCCTTCCGTCCTGTAGGTTTTGTATGCTTGGTGATACTAGGGCCATATCATCAGCGTACATATATATTTTTACATTTTCGGTATCAATAGCGTTTGGAATTTTAGCTGTGGTTATTATGAAGAGTAGGGGGCTGATTGGATTCCCCTGTAGCACTCCATTTGTTTGCTCAATTGGGTTAGATCTTGTCACCGTGTCGTCTATTTCAACGATGTTTCTTGATAGTATGTTCTTTAATAGTCTTGTTTCGTATGTTCTTCCTGTGATCTCTTCTACTTTTTCCATTATTTTCTTCCAGTTCATTAGGTCAAATGCCTTTGTGTAGTGAACAAATACCGCATGTAGTTTCCCTCCTGTATATTGCAGTTCAGTTTGAATATCATCCTGTAGACATTTTACTGCCTGAATTGTTGATCGTCCCTTCATGAAGCCAAATTGCTCTTCTGGAATAGCTCTGCTAGTCATATAATATAACCGTCTTATTAGTAGGCTTGTTAGAATCTTGAAAACTGTACATTCAAGGGCTATGCCTCTGTATGAATTAAGATCTCCAGCATCTCCTTTTCCTTTATACAGTACCTTTAGGGTGGCGTGTCGCCATTTATCTGGGATAGTGCCTTTCCGTAAGCATTCATTGAATAATAATGTCCAGCTTTCTATCAAGAAAGGGGCTGTGGCTTTCAGGTATTCGTTAAATATACCGTCAGGCCCGCATGCTTTGTTGTCTCTTGTGCGTTGAATTTCATCTTCTAGTTCATGATAGGTAAAGGGTTTTATTGAATCGTCTGCCTCATAGGTTTCATTTCCTGATGATGTTGGTCTTGTATCCTTGGCTTGTAGTACTTCTCTAAAATGTGTTTCCCATCTTTCAATGGGTATGTCTCTAGGGAAATGAGGTTGTTTAGATGTAATAGCCTTGTACCATTTTTCCTCTGCCATTTGAATTTGTCTCTTTTCTTCTTCCATCTGGTATTTCTCTTTCGTGTATTTGACTGTTAGTTTGTATTCCTTCCGTTTCCTTCCATATAATTCGAGGTCCTGGGGTGTCTTGGTAATCTTGGCTTTAGGTAAGGCTGCTATTGTTTCTCTCCTTGCTATGTAACAATACTCGTTGAACCATGGTTGAGCTCTTCTGGTTCTTGTATCCTTTGGTACGGCGGCCTGTTTCATATATTGTTCTATTGAATTTAGTGCTTCATCAAATCTTCCGTCTTCTATCATGTTGGTTATTTTTGAAATTTATTTTGCATTTAGTCTCTCTATGTCAATTTTCCTTGTTAGTTCGTCCGCCTTTGTCTTCTCTGATTCCCCTTTTTGTTTGTCCTGTAAGTACATTGTTGTAGCGACAGGGATATGATTCCTTACCGCAATGTTGTGTAAAACGTTCTGAGATACCCGAGTGATGTTCGTGAAGACAATGTCAATTGTGCTTGTGCCATTTGGACCGAAGTATGTTTTCTCTGTTTTGTCGTTGATTAATGATAGTCCTTCACCTTCTAAGTACGGTATCCAATTACAATTGATGTCTTCTGTGAAGGTACGTCAATTCGGCAATTTAGATCACCGGCTAAAATAATAGTTTCATTTCTGCCTGTTAGAGTTATTGCTGAGGCTAATTCTTCTATAATTTCGACTGCTTTATACTCCGGTTGGAAGTATGCATTCACGAAGGTACAAAGTCTGATTTTAACCATAAGTATGTTTTCTGATTTGTAGAGTATCTCAAATGGTGCAAAATTAGGCTTTATTAGCATTGTTATGCCACCTGATGGTCTACCTCTTTCCCCTTGAGATGCATATGAATGTACTGAGTAGAAAAAATTATGGCTCCATTGTGAAGTTAGAAAAGTTTCTGTCAGGGTGACTACATCATATAGATCAAAAGTATTGTCAGGTATAAGATGTATTGCGTTGCGAAGTCCTTCTATATTCATGAAAAGATGGTGAACCGTCGACTGGTGTGGTTCTTGGAGGTGAAAGGTCTCCTGTCTGACTACCAGTGTGGATTTCGCTCTCATAGGTCCACCACTGACCATCTGGTGCGACTTGAGAGCGCCATACAGGGGGCATTTTTCCGAAAGCAGCACCTAGTCACGGTCTTCTTTGACCTCGAGAAAGCCTACGACACCACATGGCGCTACGGGATCCTTTCCACCCTTCACAAGTGGGGACTCCGTGGTAATCTACCGACTTTCATTGCGAATTTCATGTCCGCCCGACTCTTCCGTGTAAGGGTCGGTAGGACATTATCGCAATACTATACTCAGGAAAATGGAGTTCCTCAGGGTTCTGTGCTGAGTGTCACCTTGTTCGCGATTGCCATAAATGGCATTGTTGCCGCCGCCGGGTCCGCGGTAGTTCCATCGCTGTATGTAGACGATTTAGCTCTGCATTACAGCTCTGGAAATATGGCAGTCGTGGAACGGCAATTGCAGCTAGCTATCAACCGGGTCGACAGGTGGGCTCACGACCGGGGTTTTCGTTTTTCAGCAGCGAAAACCTCCGTCGTCCATTTTTGTCGACTCCGGAGGCTACATTTACACCCTGAACTACATCTCAGGGATGCTGCGTTGCCGTTGGTTGACACTTAGCGCTTCCTGGGGCTCCATTTTGATAGCAAATTAACGTGGCAACCCCATATACGGCAATTAAAAATGACATGTCTCAGGAAACTGAACATGCTCAAGTTTCTTAGTGGCACTACGTGGGGGGCTGACCGTGCGGTGCTGTTACGTTTCTACCAAGCCCTCGTCCTGTCCCGGCTAGACTATGGTTCTGCGGCATACGGTTCAGCAAGGCCGGCAACCTTGAAAATGCTGGACAGTATCCACCATAGTGGCGTTAGGCTGGCTACCGGTGCCTTCCGGACCAGCCCGATACCCAGCCTACTCGCCGAATCGGGTGTTCCACCTTTAAATTATAGACGCCAACATATGCTTTTAACATATGCTGCCAATGTGCGTCAAATGCCGCAACACCCGACCTATAAAGCTCTCTTCGGTACCCAAAACCACCAGGGGTACGCCAACCGGCCTCGTGCCACTCGGCCAGTTGGTATTAGACTTGATAGCTCGTGTACTGAAATAGGAGTGGCTGTAGGTCCCTGTATGATCCGGACACCTAGCGAGGTGCCTCCGTGGCAAGTCCCGCGTCCGGAAATTCGGTTAGATCTGCACCGAGGTCCTAAGGTGAACACGGATGCCTCCGTTTACCGGAGGCAGTTCCACAGCATAGTTCACCAATTTCCGGACGCTGGCATTCTCTACACGGATGGTTCGAAGGTGGACGAGAAGGCGGGTTGTGCTTATGTTATTGATGGTGCAAATACCAAGATCTCTTTGCCTGAGGCCTGTAGTGTGTTTACTGCGGAGCTCGTTGCCATCTATGAAGCTCTGAAGTTTGCACTACAGGATGCACGAATCCACTTTCTCGTGTGTACCGACTCTTTGAGTTCGTTGCAGTCAATTGCTACATGTTTCCCGCAACACCCCCTAGTGCAGCGAATCCACGACCTACTAGCCGGGCTGTGCCACGCTGACACTCGAATCACCTTTCTGTGGCTTCCAAGCCACATGGGAATTGCGGGAAATGAGTTAGCGGATCAAGCTGCAAAAGAGGCGGTATCACTACCACCTCGACTAATGGAGGTACCCGCTAGAGATATTCGCTCTCAGTTACGCCTACAAGTTCTGGCTTTTTTGGGAGAGTCAGTGGCTAGCTGACCCACTGCCCAGTAAACTGAGAGCGATCAAGGGAACTACTCGCGTGTGGCGGAGCTCCTTCCGGGCCCGGAGAGAGTCCGTCCTTTTGTGTAGGCTAAGGATAAGTCATACAAGATCCACCCACTCGTACCTAATGAGAAGGGCAGACCCCCACTTTGTACCTGTGGAGCCGTTTTCACCGTGGCCCACATTTTCACCGAGTGTGTGGATCTTGCTGACTAACGAAGAAACCTTGGTTTGCAGATGACACTCAAACTTATATTAGCCGATGACGCGGTGGCTGCTGATCGCGTTATCCGCTTTATAAGTGAGAGTGGGTTAGGGCCAGATATCTACATTTTTCCAGTGAACATTGACTCAACGACTTGTTCGTTTTTGAATGATAATGTTATGTTTTTCTGTAATTTTTGTTTATTTTTATAATTTTTAAAATTTTTATTTAATTTTTTGGTTTGTTATATTAATTTATGGTCTTTTTAAATTCAGATGTCCACCTCAAAATTTTAAATTCAATTCAAAATTTGTATTCTTTAATCTGTGTTAAGAGGGGCAGATGACCTCGTAGTTCCGCCCCTTAAAACAACAATAGCTAACTAACTTCTATATGCCATAGCATAATCTTCATACTCTCTTCTTTGTTCTTTTTTTTTACATTCTGTTTCTTTCGATTGTTTTGGATGTTTCTTAGTTAAGCGGAAACCCTGCGCTCCTCCGAAAAAATTGAAAACGTTTTATAGTTATTCCTGTTGGCCAAAAATCTGACTTATTAATTCTTTCTAGACAATTAAACGGGACTCCCACTTTAAACGATTTTGAGTTGTGCATCGTTCCAATTTCTTCACATATTACGTTTTCTTTAATTCCCCTTTTTGAAAGGAAATTCTTTATTGAATCTGCCGTTATCTCCTGTTTCACTCTTCCCACGAATAGCCAGGCCCTCTTTTCAGCCGCTTGTAGCGCTTCGTCTCCCGGTCCCATGCCGGTCGTGGGTGCATGTTGTCTAGCTGGGTGTCTTCTCCTTCCTTGCGTTACCTGTATCCACTGTTCATCGTCTGTATCGTCCTTCTGAATTTTTTCTTTTTGTCTTTGGGCTGAGTCATTTGTATCTAGTAAGAGCTCAACTTCTTCTGCTACATGGTTTTGGATTTTGACTCTGTCTTCTCCCGTATTTGGTCGGGCGCTATTTCGCTCGTTGGCGTTCGTTGTAATCCAATCGTTCACGTTGTGTGCTTTCGGTGCATGTTGTTTTGTAGCTCCGGTTTCCTCTCTGATCATCCTTTGTATATTGATTGTGACGTTTTCCATCATTGAATGCACGTGAGTTTTGATTTTCTCAGTGATTTTGTCTTCCAGTGTCCTGTGTGGTTCTATGTCCTCGTTGTTAGAGTTCTCTTCACTAGATGTCAGCTTAGATTGGTTGCCACTGGTGTGTGGTTTGATATTATCTTGCCATTTGAATGATACTACTCTTCTTGCATCATCCATGTTACTGTAATTCTCACCTATGAGGGGACTTGATATCATGCTAATGTCCTCGTATTTTGATTTCCCGGGTTGCTCCTGTAGTTTGTTTATAATTTTAGCTAACTCCTGTAACTGCCTATTCATATAATCCCTTATGCGATCAATTTCATATATAATGGTCTCTCCTGCTTTATAGGATTGAAAATTTTGCTCGCATTGGTAGCATAACCAAAATAATTTGTTTTTTTTTTTCTTTGTGGCCTTAAGGGCATTGTATTGTCCTTGTTGAATTTCTGCGCAAGCTATATGGTGCCATCTCTGACATGCTCCATCACATTCAATTCCACAATCAGATTCTTTAACTTTTTTTTTTTTTATCACAGATGGGGCAGATGTCCACATCTTTGAGGTCTACTGTTTGGGATATGATTTGCTAGAAATCTATTCCAGTTCATGACTGTATGAAGTGCAAATCATTTATTGATGAGAAATTGTATGTGTTTATATTTAAATTGCAGCGTGACACTGTTCATCAAAATTTTGAAAATAAAAGTACAAATCAACACTCTTGCTGATCAACTGAAAGTTTCTACTACTTTGGATGTAAATCAATTGGCTGTCGTTTCCACCAGTTTTATTAATCAGTTCGAAATACATTCAGTAGAATAACCTTTTGTGCACTATAAAACTACATTATTGACCATTGCGTATTCATGTTGCTGTCTGAATAAATTTACCAATTTCATGACATGTAATTTGTAGGTTATGCCTAAGGCATATAATTTAAGTGGCCGTTTGTAATGTGAAGTCCTTACTGTATTTATGTATAAATATTATGGTTTAACTAATGAAGCAAAGATTAAAAGTGCAGTTTGCACCACCACCCCTTTTTTAAATATTGATATGTAGTTTCTCAGTCTGGTAACTTCTTGGATTTGCTTGAGATAGATTTATAGTAATATTATTACCTTATTAACCTGCAGGCTGAGTTTTTCTTAAACATGCCCAGGTGCATACAGTAGCATAAGACCTACTGCAGGCTATATCGATCCTAAATGTAGGCCTATTATAGTGCTCATGTTAAAGGTCATCCTAAAGTTTTAACTATTGAGACTTGATTTGCATCGAAGATACTTTCAGCTGAGTCTGGCAAGGCTTCGTAAACTTGGGCGCTACTTCACATTTTCATTTTTCCTATACAACTTTTGATACCAACCACTTAAATCATAGTGTTTCAAGATTTGCTCTCATTAAACATCACCAACAAGTTTTTTTCCCCTGGTGGTAGGCTATGTTGCAGTCTACAGAAAATAAAGTTGAGAAATAAAAATACATCTTAGGTTTTCATGACACAGTTGCATTTTATCCTACTATACCACTCAATATACCAATCCTACCAATGTTTACTAATTCCTCATGCTGCATAAATAAACATGACAGATTACAGCATTAGCAATGATGACAGTAACTTATAAATTGCTATAATGTTTTTAAAATATACATAGAAAGTGGCTTGATAAACCCTGTATCATCAATCCATTTAAACATTCCCACAGAGCTCTAATCAGAAGCTCATTTAATGTGCAACTGGTATGTAGAATAAACCTCCCTCCCAATAACTTGTAGGCCTAATCTGAACATAATCCATGTTAAGAGCTGTTTTTGGTTCACAGAAAAACCTACCATTTAAAATCTTGCACATAGGCTACTAATCATATTATGGTGCAATTACCTATGGTAATTTTAAAAATCCTGGCTATCAACTACTGATTTAAATATTCAGATATCTTTCTTAACTCCACTTTTACTGACAGCATGTAAGTCCTTACTACTGTCTTTCAAGCCATTGACCTGTTATTCTTTTCATGAGGAACTATTTTAGTTATTCTTCTCTATGGGAAATACAGTTGATGACAACTGCCTGGAAGACTCAGGTGTTTTTTCTTGTGTCGCTTCTCTGGTTGCCTACGACACTTCCTAATTATTAACAGAACGTTTCATCGAATTGTTGTATCCAATTGACCAACTGGTAATATATTATGGCTTGCTTTAATATTCCTATGATACATGTTATGTCGTGGGAGATACAAGATAAATAACATACACTTGTTAATATAACACAACGGTTTATTAAACACTAGTCGATACACAATGTGAACTAACTTGAGCGGAACTGTCGTCTACAGTCCGCGGGTGCATATATACATAGTAGCTGGAAAGTTCCAGAATTGAATGTTCCAGATTGGAATGTTCTGGGCATAGTGACTAGAATGTTCGTGTTAACTCAAGTAGCCTAAATACACAACACTGACTAGAATGTTCATGTTAAGACAACACTTTCTAGAATGTTCATGTTAACTCAAGTAAATACACAACATTTCCTCCCTCTTTTAAAGGGATGATTTAGGAATCAGGAGAGAATCTCAACGGTGGTCACTGCTGGCGAGTACTCCTGCGGGGAATAAAAGAGGTCTGGGAAGTAGGCGATGTCCTGTTTACAGGTGTAGCTGGTGTGGCTGGTGGTGTTTGGACTGTTGCTGGTGTCTCGGTGAAGCGAACTCGTCTCAGGCTCGGTGACTTGGTCGGTTGTGCGGTGTCTTCGTCGGTTGTGCGGTGACTCCGTCGGTTGTGCGGTGGCTTGGATGGTTGCACGGTGACTTGGTCGGTTGCACGATGACTTGGTCGGTTGCACGGTGACCTTGTCGGTTGTACGGTGACCTTGTCGGTTGCACGGTGACCTTGTCGGTTGCATGGTGAACCTTGTCGGTTGCACGGTGACCTTGTCGGTTGCATGGTGATTTGGTCGGTTGCACGATGACTTGGTCGGTTGTGCGGTGACCTCGACGTGGCCTGGTCAAGTCGAGTCTCGTGCGGAGATGAGGGTACCTTTGCTCTGTTGCTGTCATCGTTCGACTGGCGTAAGCGATTGGACGTTCTTGCCCGTTGCTGCGCTGGTGTGACAATACTGCGCCCAGGCTGGTCTTGCTGGCGTCCGTGGCCAACAGGAGTGGTAACGCTGGACCATACTGCATGAGTACCTGGGTCGAGGTTAGGGCGTTCTTGATATCTTTGTATGCCCTGTCGCCTTCTGGTGTCCCGATGAGAGGGTCCTTGAGCAGCATGTCTCTTAGTTAGTTATTGTTGTTTTAAGGGGCGGAACTACGAGGTCATCTGCCCCTCTTAACACAGATTAAAGAATACAAATTTTGTATTGAATTTAAAATTTTGAGGTGGACATCTACATTTAAAAAGACCAAAAATTAATAAAACAAAAACAAACAATTAAATAAAAAATAAAAATTATAAAAATAAACAAAAATTACGGAAAAAAACAAAACATTATCATTCAAAAACGAACAAGTCGTTGAGTCAAAGTTCACTGGAAAATTTAGATTGCTGGCCCTAACCCACTCTCACTTATAAAGCGGATAACGCGATCAGCAGCCACCGCGTCATCGGCTAATATAAGTTTGAGTGTCGTCTGCAAACCAAGGTTTCTTCGTAAGTCAGCAAGATCCACACACTCGGTAAAAATGTGGGCCACGGTGAATACGGCTCCACAGGTACAAAGTGGGGGGTCTTCCCTTCTCATTAGGTACGAGTGGGTGGATCTTGTATGACCTATCCTTAGCCTACACAAAATGATGGACTCTCTCCGGGCCCGGAAGGAGCTCCGCCACACGCGAGTTGTTCCCTTGATCGCTCTCAGTTTACTGGGCAGTGGGTCAGCTAGCCACTGACTCTCCCAAAAAGCCAGAACTTGTAGGCGTAACTGAGAGCGAATATCTCTAGCGGGTACCTCCATTGGTCGAGGTGGTAGTGATGCCGCCTCTTTTGCAGCTTGATCTGCTAACTCATTTCCCACAATTCCCATGTGGCTTGGAAGCCACAGAATGGTGATTCGAGTGTCAGCGTGGCACAGCCTGGCTAGTAGGTCATGGATTCGCTGCACTAGGGGGTGTTGCGGGAAACATGTAGCAATTGACTGCAACGAACTCAAAGAGTCGGTACACACGAGAAAGTGGATTCGTGCATCCTGTAGTGCAAACTGCAGAGCTTCATAGATGGCAACGAGCTCCGCAGTAAACACACTACAGGCCTCAGGCAAAGAGATCTTAGTATTTGCACCATCAATAACGTAAGCACAACCCACTTTCTCGTCCACCTTCGAACCATCCGTGTATAGAATGCCAGCGTCCGGAAATTGGTGAACTATGCTGTGGAACTGCCTCCGGTAAACGGAGGCATCCGTGTTCACCTTAGGACCTCGGTGCAGATCTAACCGAATTTCCGGACGCGGGACTTGCCACGGAGGCACCTCGCTAGATGTCCGGATCATACAGGGACCTACAGCCACTCCTATTTCAGTACACGAGCTATCAAGTCTAATACCAACCGGCCGAGTGGCACGAGGCCGGTTGGCGTAACCCTGGTGGTTTTGGGTACCGAAGAGAGCTTGATAGGTCGGGTGATGCGGCATTTGACGCACATTGGCAGCATATGCTAAAAGCATATGTTGGCGTCTATAATTTAAAGGTGGAACACCCGATTCGGCGAGTAGGCTGGGTATCGGGCTGGTCCGGAAGGAACCGGTAGCCAGCCTAACGCCACTATGGTGGATACTGTCCAGCATTTTCAAGGTTGCCGGCCTTGCTGAACCTTATGCCGCAGAACCATAGTCTAGCCGGGACAGGACGAGGGCTTGGTAGAACCGTAGCAGCACCGCACGGTCAGCCCCCCACGTAGTGCCACTAAGAAACCTGAGCATGTTCAGTTTCCTGAGACATGTCATTTTCAATTGCCGTATATGGTGCTGCCACGTTAACTTGCTGTCAAAATGGAGCCCCAGGAAGCGATAAGTGTCAACCAACGGCAACGCAGCATCCCTGAGATGTAGTTCAGGGTGTAAATGTAGCCTCCGGAGCCGACAAAAATGGACGACGGAGGTTTTCGCTGCTGAAAAACGAAAACCCCGGTCGTGAGCCCACCTGTCGACCCGGTTGATAGCTAGCTGCAATTGACGTTCCACGACTGCCATACTTCCAGAGCTGTAATGCAGAGCTAAATCGTCTACATACAGCGATGGAACTACCGCGGACCCGGCGGCGGCAACAATGCCATTAATGGCAATCGCGAACAAGGTGACACTCAGCACTGAACCCTGAGGAACTCCATTTTCTTGGGATAATGTCCTACCGACCCTTACACGGAAGAGTCGGACGGACATGAAATTCGCAATGAAAGTCGGTAAGTTACCACGGAGTCCCCACTTGTGAAGGGTGGAAAGGATCCCGTAGCGCCATGTGGTGTCGTAGGCCTTCTCGAGGTCAAAGAAAACCGTGACTAGGTGCCGCCTTCGGAAAAAAGCCTCCTGTATGGCGCTCTCAAGTCGCACCAGGTGGTCAGTGGTGGACCTATGAGAGCGAAATCCACATTGGTACTCAGACAGGAGACCTTTATCCTCCAAGAACCACACCAGTCGACGGTTCACCATCTTTTCGAGCAGCTTACATAGGCCATTTGTCAAACAAATGGGCCTATAGCTGCTTACAAACTTGGGATCCTTTCCAGCCTTAGGAATCGGTATCACGATCCCCTCTCGCCATTGAGATGGAAACTCCCCTTCAATCCATATACGATTGAAGAGGATCAACAGTTCTTTCATACTGGATTCGCACAGATGTTTTAACATTTGATTATGTATGTTATCCGGTCCAGGAGTCGTATCCCTGCACAGTGCAAGCGCACTGCGCAGTTCCCATTCAGAGAATGGTACATTATAGGACTCCGAAGCAGCAGTGGCAAAGGACAAGGGGTGAGTCTCTGCCTCCCTCTTCAGAGTCAGAAATGTAGGATCGTAACTCCCGGAGCAGGATACATCGGAGAAGTGCGAGCCAATGCTGTTGGCAATGGCGAGATGGTCCGTGATGATGTCCCCATTGATGGACACTCCGGGTATCGATAGTGATGTCGGGAGTCCGGAGATCCGACGAAGCTTAGTCCACACTTGAGATGAAGGAGTATGCGCCGTCATGGACGACACATACTTTTCCCACGTCGTTTTCTTACTCTCCCGAATCAGATATCGGGCTCTAGCACGCATCCTTCTGAAGGTGATAAGGTTGGCCATAGTGTTTTGCCTCCGATAGCATTTGAAAGCACGTCGACGATCTTTAATGGCTGCTGAAATCTCGGCTGTCCACCAAGGGACAAGCTTCCGGCGTGAGTTGCCGGATGAGGAAGGTATTGTTTCCTCAGCAGCAGTCAAAATACCATTCGTTATGTGAATGGTATGATCGTCGACACTCTCAAAGGTATCTTCGGCAAACACCGCACGTGCCGTGAAAGTTGGCCAATCAGCCCGACGGAGAAGCCATCGACTTGGTAACTCGATGGCTCTCTGGTTCGGAAGAGTAACGATAATTGGAAAATGGTCACTATTACAAAGGTCATCGTGTACACCCCACTGTAGCAGGGGAACCAGCGCACGACCGCACAGGGTAATATCGATACTTGAATAAGTACCGTGTGCAATAGAGAAGTGCGTAGGCTCCCCTGTGTTCAACAGACACAGGTCCAGCCGCCTGATCAGCCTCTCAAAATCTCTCCCTTTACCGCTAGTGGTAGCGGAGCCCCAGATGGTGTTGTGGGCATTAACATCTCCCAGAAGGAGAAAAGGAGGGGGGAGCTGAGAGACTAGATCCACCAGCTGGTCGTAATCCGGCTGAGAATCAGGTGGGATGTACACGTTACATACTGTTGCCATTACTGGCAACGAAGTACGAACTGCAACTGCCTCTAGCTGAGTAAGCAACGGCACCTCTTCACTAAAGAGGCTAGAGTGTACGAGAGTGCAGACGCCACCAGCGGCCACAGCTCCGTCCATCCGGTCTTTAGAGAAGAGTTTGAAGTGACGCATTGTTGTCTCATGTCCAGGACGAAACCTGGATTCCTGAAGACAGACAATGGTTGCCGAAAACGAAGATATTAATTGTCGTAACTCAGCGAGATGAACAGAATAGCTATTACAGTTCCATTGTAATAGTGCCATGGTGTGGACTTAAGTAGAAGTGGGTCTTCTACTTATGCTTGACCGTTTGCCACCCTTCCCCATCTCTAGTTGGAGATGATGGGGCAGGAGAGCACACCTCAATCTCCACATCTCCGTCCGAAGACGAAGAAAATGGAGCGGGCGCTCTCTTGGGTTGCGCACGGTCGTCGTCGGACCTCACGGGTCTCGCCCTTGGGGAAGAGCGAGAGCGGTGTCGAGGGACTTTCTCCCGGTCCGAAGACTGGGTGTCTGTCCCCGACACGCCCCGAAGAGACTTCTTCTTGGATCGGCGCCGACGTGTGTTTGGGGAAGTAGATGGTCCCTTCCCCACAGACGCCGGGTCCTTATAAAACAAGGTCGCTCCTGCTGGCACCGCTCCACTGGTAGTGGTGGGAGCGGGATGGCTAGCAGATACGTGAGCAGCCCTGCCTTTAGGAGAGGAAGAGAAACGGCGCTGAACCGCTCCCCTCTCCTCCGCCGATCTATTTTCTTTTCTATAGGGGAGTTCCTCCATACGGACGGGCTTGGCTTCAGCAGGCTTCGCTCCCTTGGTGGTAGTGGGAGCGGAAAGGCCAGCAGAGACAGTAGCCACCCCGTCAGCAGGAGGGCGAGAGAGACGGCGACGAACCGTCCCCCTCTTCTCCACTATGTTTGTCTTATCAGATGGGCTGGATGACGATCCAGCCCCGGTCGCAGAAGTCTTCTTTGCCTCGTTGGCAGGGGAAGACTTCTTCTCCGACCGTTTCGGAGAGGAAGATGACTCGCTGTCCAAGCGAGACCTGTCAGCCCGAAGAAGGTTAAACAACCTTCTTCGGCCATTGTGAAAAAGGCGCCGGTTATACCATCTAAACCGGCGCAATCGGAGAAGAAGCAGCATGTCTCTAAGTGGTCTGTCTCTGGTGGACAAATCGGGGATGAACGAACTGTAGTAGGTTGCTTTACCAAGAAACAGTTGGAGTTCTTCTGGTGTAGTTGGTTTCGGTGCATCACGTACAGCTCGGCTGTGTGCATCCGACTTGTGGATGCCTGACGCATCGATTTTGTGGCCAAGGGCTTCCAGAGAAGTTTGAGCGAAAACGCATTTGGCTCGGTTGAGCTTGAGGTTGTGTTGCCGAAACCGTTCCAGAGTGGTGCTGAGGGCCTTCATCAGATTTTCAAAGCTATCAGCAAAAACTATACTGTCATCGAAAAAACTTACGACGTTTGGGAGACCATGCAGGACTGTGTCCATTCGCCGCTGCCAGATAGCGGGGATGTTAGCTGCTCCATATACTGCTCGCGTTGGGCGGATCAGTCCGTGAGTTGGCGTGTTAAGCGTGAGAGCATGGCTGAACTCATCGTCGACCTCGAGATGAGTGTACGCGTCGGAGATACCCAGATGGCAGAAGAGAGTGGCGCCGCGCATTCGGTTGAACAGGTGTTCCACCTTGGGAATCGGATGTTCATCGATGATGATCCGCGGGTTGAGAGTAGACTTGTAGTTGCCTCTGATCCTCAGTTTGCCGTTCTTCTTGGCGACGACGAGCGTTGTCGATGCCCACTCTTTTGTAGATGCCAGATGCAATTTTCTTGTCGATTTCCTTGGCATAGGCATCGCGGAGGGCAACTGGTACGTCTCGAGCTCTGGAGAAAACAGGTGTGGCTCCAGCCTTCAGGTGCATCTTCGCTGGGGGACCTGAGATCTTCCCGGGGTTGTCGCTGAACACATCCTGGTAGCGAGATAGAATGTTGTCGAGCTGCTTCTGTTGTTCCAAGGTCAGAGCCTGCTTGTCTGAGAGCTTGTGGATTGGGTCGGGTTTTGCGAAGAGGTGACCAAAGTCGATCTCCCGTACAAACTCTGAAATCCACTCTCGGCCATAGAGCGATTCGACTTCATCGTCAACCACGTAGAGATTCAGGTTCCTGGTTGTGGTTCCGATGGAGGTGCACACTGACGTTTTGCCAATGCATTTAATCGGATGGCCAGTGTAACTGACGAAGTTACGATCGTTTCTCTGCAACACAAAACCTGGTTTGAACATACTTAGCTTTGATTTGCTCATGGTTGAGCAGGGGGCGCTGGTGTCGAATTCCATTTTGACGGTGGTTCCCTCTATGTTGACATCAACCAGTGGCTTAGGTGCTGCGTTGACCGATCCGATGACCTCGATTTTGCTGAGGTAGTCCACAACGTCGAGGTTTTCTGCTGGAAGCTCTTCTTCGGTCACATGGTTTGTTGTTCGATGTTTCCCCGATTTCGATCGGCAAACTTTTCTGATGTGGCCTTTCTTGCCACACTTCAGGCACTCTGCGTTCAGGAACCTACACTGACTACGAGGGTGAGCTTCACCGCACCCTGCACATGTTGATTGGTTGTCCTGGGATGCACTCTGGTTTGCCTGGTGTGGCCATTGGTGCTGTCTGGTTAGGTTGTAAGACCCTTGGCTTCGATGAGCTGACTTGCTGCGTGGCGGCTGCTGGTTGATGTTCTTCCTGGACAGCGGCTTCTCGTATACAATCCGATTGGTTGATTCAGACTTAGCGGCAGCTGTTTTGACCTCGTCGGTGGTAATGCGAGTAGCTTCGAGTGCGTGCGCGATTTCGTATGCTGAGGTGAAGTTCTCTGGTTGTTTTGCAATAATCTCGTCGCACATTGCTCGTGATTCCAAACCTGCGAGCATTTGTTCAATTAACATGCGATCAAGAAATGTGCCATACTCACGAAACGTTGCAGCCTGCCGCAGTCTTAAGGTGAAGCTAGCCATGGTTTCTCCTTGCTTCTGCATTACACTGCGAAATTTGATGCTCTCAGCAAACTTGTTGCGTGTGGCGTCAACGTGGCCTTTCAGCTTAGATTGAATCTCGTTGTATGACAGAGTTTCCGGATCATTAGGACTCACCAGGATCCTCAGGGCATCATTGAATTCAGATCCCATGTAAACCCGTGCAAAGTTTGCATGCTGTTCCGCGGGTACCTTGCTGAGGTTGAGTGCCCAGGTAAAGCGAGTGAAATAGTCGGCTACAGTCGTTCCGTCGGTAGTGCGATACTGTACAGTCCCCCAGGGGTTTGCACCCCCTGGAAGCCACCCTCCATCATTCTATCAAAACCATCCCTAACTGGCAAATCTCGTAAGTCCAGAACAGTATCTTTCATACAGCAAGGGCAAGCCGGCCAGCTCGGAAGGTTTGCCAAATACTTGCATCACACACATAACACCTATACTATAACTAACTGGGGCAGCTATGCCATCGGAATGCCGACGAAGCAGCACTAAAGCATATAAGAAGGACCGTAAGGAGGACAGGACTCTCTCTCAATTACCAGTTATACAGTGCGTCCGCCGAAGGCCCTGGCCGTTACCATCAGGTGAGTCAGCGGTGTTCAGAGTTCCTATATTTTGTGACCTACCTCACAGACTTGTACACTTATACTTATAAGATTCATTACATTCCCTAAAAAGGGACTCATAATTTCATATTCACTGACCAATAAATACTTGGTCAGTACTCTACACTTGTCTTACTGTTTACACGCCTCTTTACGTCCTAACTCCTTTCCTGATTTCCGTCACGATCAGCCGTGACATACAGTAGCCAAATAGTTGCTAGCGCAAGCTTCATTGCACTTCACGCAGCGGCCCGACTGCCAGAGCATCGAGCCGCAACATCGCTGACGCACGCACGTCGGTTATATAACTCCAATCAGCTGAGCGGCCAGTACGTTCACCTGTACACAAAGTTTCATCCCCTGAAATACACCTGCGTCTTTATAGGAGCATCCCCTAGCATCCTAACACTAAACAACACTCTACACTGGTCAGCTTACCCAGCTACGGGAAGCAACCCCCTTCTAGGCATCACTTTACAAATTAACACAATAACACATCCGTTCTAGATCCAACTACCCCCAACTAAGGGATCTAAAACAGATTGGTGGAGGCTGGGTACCACGCACAGTAAAATAGGGCTCATACAACGAGTTCTCGTGGTCAAAACGGCCCGTACCGCATATAGCCAAGCGAGACTTGAATTTTTTTTCTCTCTCAGACGGAAAGTAGTTTTTTTTTGCTTCGCACTGTCTACACAGGGGAAATTCTTAGCAAACCAACCCCCCAGCCCCAGAAAGAATCAGAGAGACACAAGATACACTGCCAAGCACGCACAGTTTTTTTAAATTAGCAAGCGCATACACTTCATTCAGAATGGCACCTCATGCAGAAATAACAGAGATTGTAAGCTATAGAGGCAATAGGGTTACACCGACACTATTAGCATTATTAATAAGGTGCCAAAGACTCATACAAAGCCGACAAACACAGTTACGGGCACTCCAAACAAAAATCGGGGCAATACAGGGCAAGCAGCCATACACTCCGTCAGAGGGCAGGACAGCGCGACTGAGATGCGCACATAAGCACTTGAGGCACATACATGAACACCTCAATAGGGTCCATATCCAAAGACACAGAATACACGACCAATTGATGACCACACTTGGTCCGGTAATAGACAATGCAACCCTCGAGAGGATGAGGGTGCACTACACAATTTTACACACTCAGTACAGGGAGCTAATTCGCGAACAAGCGTTTCTCCAACTGGCGGCCACAGAACTATATAGAACACAAGCGCATTGATACAACAGCTTGCCAGCAGGCCATAAGCCTCAACGGGCAGTACGCCCAAATTTTGGGCGAGTATAAGGAACTCCAGAATAATTAGACCATTTTTTTTGAGTTCATGGTAGGGCCACCAGCCCAGCCGAGAGAGGACATAAGCGTAGATACGCTAACGCAGCAATTTGCGAGGATGTCCCTCTCGCCACGTACTGCCACACATGGGAAGGAGTTCACCGTGGCCACAATCCAGAAGACGGCCAGGTTAGACTCCAATACACTGCGGGACCCAAGTTACACCATTACACATCCCTTAGCGCCGGTTCGGAAGGCAATTTTGCCAAACCGGGCAGCAGAACCTAGGCCAACCCCCTCGGAACGGACGAACGAGAGGGAGTTGAAGCCAGGACTCTCAGACACACATGACATGACAGGGAGACAACGGGAGGTAACCACGTCATGGGCTGAGGACGTAGAGCCCGCCCTACAGCACATTAAACCCACATACACCTACACAAGTGGGCAAACACAATGGCAGGAGTCTGCCGTGGCCACAGGCCAGGAACCGGTCAGACTACACGCCACTACATCGCTAGGGCATACACAGGCCATCAAACGGCCTTTGCCGCTAGTCCAAAGGGCAATTTTGCCAGGACGAAAGCGAGCACCGGCATCTGTACCCCAGGTGCGTATGCATAAGAGGGTGTTGCCTTCAGGCCCTCAGGATGCACAATACACACCCGCACACTCTGACCAGGCGCTAACACACGGTACACGGGGCATAAGAAAGGTCCTATTGCCTACCCCACAAAACAGGTCAGTCAAAAATCCACACACCCCCGTAAACTCTACTAGGGTAGCGCAGAGCGCAATTAGGCCCTCGAACACGGGCACACTCAGACCAACAGTCAGACATTACGGTGAAAGTAGGCCCAGGCTCACTTTGCTACAAAATCCTCCGGAAAATAGCAAAGGAGCACCTCAGTGGATTTCAGGGGCCTATGCCCTAGTAACTGGGCGAAAGTGTTCACCTTTCAGAGCAAGGACGCTCGGACGGGAATAACGACTTCCACCAGGGACACAAAAAAAAACTAATATCACTTGCACCTGCATTATAGGTACACGTAAGCTCGTTTACACTGAGAAATACGACAACAGACAAAGAGAGACTCACAAACATAAACTGCACATTTTTTTTCATGTATATGCAGTGCAACATGGCTAAATCAGAAGTGCATAATTCTAAATCCTTCTTGTTTTTTTTTTTTGGCCCCTAGCATTTTTTTCTCTCAGGCCATCAATGGTTATTGGTCATAGTTGGTTCACACTATAACTTGGATAACGTAAAGTTTTTAACATGCGAAGCCAAGCGGAAGCCAATCAGTCGAGCCACGCGGCTTCAGGCCGGAAAGAGCTATTCTGAACACAGCTTAAGCATCAAATCACAGCATAGAGCTTAGGCGGGTCTTTCTAAGTAGAAATGACTAAATGTTCTATGTTCCGGTCCCACAGTTTGATAGATTCTCTTGTGACGGGCGAGAGCCATAAGCGTGGCAAGAATTAAGAATCGCAAACTATTTTTCAAAAATTTGGTGAGGTGTGCTTTAACCAACTGAAGAGCCCAATTGCACACCGGGGCGAAACACTGTCATTTTGTTGAGTTATGCCGGAACATTTAGCACAATTTGTGTTTAAATATATAATGGCTCAACGGACAATACGTATTTTTCTTTTGAAAATTATATATTCAATGCCAAGGTAAGGTTATAATTGCTTTGGAGTGGAGTTTCGACTCCCATAGTGCACTGGCTTTGCTCGTGACGTGGATACACATGTATCAAATACGTCTTGCAATGGCCTTCCCAGTGTGTACTAGACAGTGTCGGTAGATTCCCCTGAGACGTAACTAGATTACTGTAGTACTAACGTCACCAAAGGGGTGAGTAGTACACCCAGGGCCTACTTCTCATTTTTAAACATTTTTGATATTGTTTACGACACAATTTTTACAGACTACCGCCGCCCGGCAACCCGCTTTAATAAGCATACAGCAGTGTGCAGGCGAGATACAATATAGTTCCTCTATTTTTTTTCTCAAAGTGCTCTCTTAATTCGGAGCGGGGCATAACTCATTTTTTTGCCTCACGCATTAATCCCGAGAAAGGAACGTGGCCAGGTTGAACTGTATGTATTTAATCCATAGGCATACGTAACACATTACACTGCCTATAACATGACTTTTTCTCACCTCCATAACAACACGCAAGCTAAAACGCAAACACACCATAGGGTGAAAATCCCAGACTTTGGGAAACCCTACATATTTTTGGAAGACACACAGTCAATTTACATTGCCACATAACAGTAATACACTACCAAACTCTCCCGGAGACACAGCCTAGAATGGCACCAGAAACAATTACTCTGGTTAAAGACGGTCTCAAAACCCGCAACCTTCTGAATACCAGGAATGTAAGGTCGGGTAGCTATCCAGTTGCAGGATAGGAAACTAAGGAATCTAAAACAGATTGGTTGCAGGATAGGAAAGTATGGGATCTAAAACAGATTGGGACAGTTCTACTAACAGATGTCCCTAAGCGGAAAACAACAAAATCATATCCGGCACCTAGTCACCAAACACGCGACTAGCGGTCCGGAGACACTCGTGTATAACGACATTTTGTACCATGGATAGGGATATACTCGACCCACGTCAGAGTCAACACAAAATTTGGGGACACGAATGTAGGTAATGAAAGGTTCTTTTACAGTGCGGAAAGCCTCACCCGCAATCACAGAGACAGCACTCAAGTTCACACATACACGTGCCGGAAACATGAGCGTGGTCAGAACAAGTAACAAATGAGTGCGCACGCCATTGTAATTCAAAACCATCTCCGTCAGCGATAAGACCCGCGTGACTGGGCGACCTTCACGCATACAGACGGACTAAGCCAACTCCAAGTGAACAGGAACAAACGCCATCATTCACGTCAGATCCAAAGACCTCATAACTCCCCAAATTACACTACGAGGAGAATTCAAAAATACACAAACTCCTCACAGGAATGCGTATTCTCATCTGCGCATTTCAGATACACGATACATGTGCTATGGTATACACGGCATAGATATTGTCATACCAGGTCTTTACAGTAAGCCGGGTCCGAACTCATAATCACACACCACACTCGTACCAAAAACTAACTAACCAACGGTATTTTTGGTACGAAAGACACAAGCAAAAACCACACTGAGGACACCTAAATCCCAAAAACACAACGCAGACATAGAACACAGAGAATGACATGAAATCACGGGTCCAAATCCCAGTAAAAAATTGGACACCATGGAAAACAACTATCCAGGCTTCCAATCACACCGACATCGGCCCATACAAGTACATAAACAGGGAATACCACATTTCCTTCGGCCAAACACCGTGCATAAATTTCAATTACACCTGACATAGAAAATAGATTTCCCAGACACAGGTATGAAAATTTCGTAAGGCAAAAGTCTTATGGAATAGTGGCCACACAACAGTACTAGCTAAATAGGACGAATTGCTACATTGGTCCGCCCGGAATCCCGAACAGTGACAACACTCACATACTGGCGAAAAGTCACGTACACAAACAAATGAAAGCACAACATGACGAAAATACTGACTTGCAGGTTTCACCGCATTGCCACACCGCTGCCGACAGACACTATTGTTATATCGGCAGTGACCATGAAATTACAAGCGCAAAGCAATCATAATGCCACACATTTTTTAGCACTGCAAAGACAATTGTGACATTTAGCAACGTATAGACATCTTTAACACCGGACTTATCATAGGGCCATAGGGACATATCTCAAAGACGTTGACAAGTTGCCCACGCCATCTGACACTCAGACACGCGATACACATTAGGACTTAGCCTATAACAGACCAACCGTCCGCGTGGTGTAGCGGAACATAGTCACACACACACGCGCTCACTAATCAGGAGCGAACACAGACAGGGGCTCTGAGGAAACAAGACCCCCCCCTAATAACTTCCTTTCTCGATTTTAGTTCTCAAAAATCATTACAGGCTATCAAGACATGGACCAAGGGAGAATGACAGAAGCATAGGTGAATAATCCCAGCGGTATTACCGACATACCACCCACAGGCTACCATTTTTTAATACCTAATTCCCCTTCCATGACCTTCCCACGTCCAACATGACCGACACAGACATACAGACACGATGAAAACAGCTACACTACATTACAAAGTATACACCGGGGTTGATAGACTTCATGCGTTTAAAGAGAGGGCTTACTACGCCCTGAACCCCAATGCTAACACCCGAGTATTAGGGGTGTGTCGGACAACGATAATTAAGCGTAATGCACATCTCTAAGTGAGAGATGAGGCCAACTTTACATATTAACAATTCTTTTTTTTTTATTAAATATTCCCGCGTGAAAGGGACATATTATTATTACGCCTCACCCTATACCTATTCTTACATGAGTGCGGATATGCCTCATATCCAGATACATGCATGGAGTATCCCATCCATATACCCAGGGTTATTACTATCAAACCTGCATGGCACTTTATAAAACTTTTTGCAATCCCGGGAAATACCTGCCTCCGTCCACTCATTGTAAGAGCAATTCTAGCAGCATCACCGGCTCAAGGCCACCATTTATTTGAGCCCAAAGATGCGCAACCGCTTCCTAACATGCTTTCAGCCCACTCTACGAATAACTACCCCCAGATCCTAATAACAGGGAACCTAACGCTATAAACCCTACTAACGCCTCCATAAAAGTCAACAGAGCATTATCGCTGGAAATCCGACGTAGCAACAGGAGGCCTAAAGTAGTCTATGCACTTAGAAGTTCTACAACCCCACAACACTTGAAAAATTTTACATTTTATACAAAATAAATTATTTACACAGGTTACGCCTATAGTTTTTTACATGAAAAGGAATCTGATAACACTCTGATTGGTGATAACGGCACAAGCCGAGGGCCAGAGGCACCACACTGGAGCAGAGCTGGGGAAGGTGATGTTGACCCTTACCCCAGTTGGCTCAACAGCTTAGTTACCCTAGTAACTTAACGACTAGACCAAACAGACGAACCACGTAAGGTTGAGGCACTCACGGCCTGGCGCGGGCAAGCTTCGGAATCCTAGGTATGCCTAGCCTGCCCCTGGGAGGAAGAGATGCTACACCCACCATGTGCCACGGTCGTCGAAGCCAAGACCTGCAGGGGAGACTTTCTGAGGATGGTGGGAGAAATAGCTAGCTCCACGCCGGACCCAGGAGTTGACCCTAGGGACGACCAAACTAGGACTAGACTCTTAGTTAATTATAAGTAAGTAGGGCTTCTACAGCGGGAAGCAAGGCTCCTACGCGCGGGAGTGAAGTACTATTGCGGCCAACAGTGGCGAAGAGATTGTTATTACTGCGAAAAGCATACTACGGTTGCCAATAAAGGCGAAGAGATTATTATTACTGCGAAAAGCATACTACGGCTGCCAATAAAGGCGAAGAGATTATTATTACTGCGAATAAACGCGAAGAGAATACTACTATTGCCAATGAAGGCGAAGATAATATTATGCCATTGGGCGATGTCCAATGCCCACATAAATGGCGACGCAGCGGGCAGCCTAGGGCATTAAATGAGTAGCATAGCGAGCAACTCATAGGGGTTAAAGTGGGCGACCCAACTATGACAACGTATGAAAAACAACGGTAATGAGCAGGAAGATACAGCAGGCGAGACGGTTTGCTTTGTGGCACCGTAAACCGCCTGTGACTATATTAGTACTAGTTAGTAAGACCTAGAATAGACGTCGACAACTAGAATTAAGGGGGCGGAATCCGGCGGTTCTAGAGACAACCGGTGTTTCTAGAATACGTACGGGTGGTGATCTGAGGACGTAAATTGCCTCAGGCGATCGCCCTGGTCAAAATTTAGCGAGTAAGACAGTTGCACTTTGGTACGCAACTTAGGATTAAGCAAATTCACTAACCGCTGATGCTAAATAATAGCACAGCACATTTCGGCAATAGAGTAAGGCCACCCATTCGGCTTAGTAATAGCAACCATTTTTTTCTACCATAAGTTAGATAAATAGTGTTAAGATAACGCCGCTCGGCACCTGATGACCGTCAAACCCGTCATCAGGGTAAGTCCGATAATACATTATAATATATTAAAATAAGTATAATTGAGGTACAATATATCGGCACCCGGTAACCAAAATTCCGCTACCGGGGTAAGGCCGACAACACATTAGGACAACATAGTAATATGAATAATATTAGGGTGATACATTAAGTAGATTAACTAGGTTATATAAACACACTGAGCATAAGAAACGACATTACGGCACCGAATAAGGTAAGCCCGGGCATACATCAAATAACACTAATCATGCCATTTTTTTTCACAGGGAAAACGAGCTTCAGACTGTGGACACACTGCCACAGGAAGCGGCATAGAAAATATGCAATATTTATATGTTTTCTAAACCTCTCCATTTTTTTCAGGCATCGTCACCAGGAATATGGCACTGGTGACTATAATTTCGCTGCAATATAGCAGCAGCATCCTATTTGTGCCATCATATTACAGTATTCCACCTTTGCGCATTAATTTGTATTTAATATTCGTATTCATCCTCACTCACATACTCACCACATTTTTTTACAGCTACACAACAAAAATCTGCACAGCAGGGCTGATACCTGTGGGGTATCAGGCTCGCTGGCAGATCAACGTAAACAAGAAAAACATAAGGCGTCAAAATGCGGCGCAAATTACGGCAATGAGGACGCAACCGACTTGTGGCGGCGACTCTCATTGTCAAGTGTGAAGGCATTCGCCCACAGGGAATGCTTCACAGATTAAGGATACATTTCAAGCGGTACGACCACTAAACCATACCAGGAAGAGGCCGTACAGGATTAGCCGAGAGACGGCGCATACGTACAAAGGAGTAGCGTGCACGCGAGGTAACATATAAACTAGGAGCATAGAAAATTAGCGCGCTTAAGCTAGATATAAGATAATTGTAATTCATAATTGTAAAAGGGTAACTTAACATATATTAATGCGCCCACGGGCAAGCATTCTACTATGAACATATAAATAATACCTCGCACCCCCACATTGTCTACGGGGGTGATAAATGATATTCCTCAACGTTAATACATGCACATCTCAATATAACACATTAAACGGTATACTCTTTTAAGAGCACATGTACACCATGTTTATGATTTGTTTTTCTTTCATTTTTCTTTCTTCTAACTTCCCCACTTGTAAGGGTGTTCCGTTTTATCCCAAATCAATAAACACATTTTAAACATTTCCCTTAACTTATACCCTGGAACACCCATTTTTTCTATTTCTTCTATCTTTCTCATTGCAGGGAGCAATTTTTTCCCTCAGATAGAGCGGGCGGCACAATCATCCGTCCAGCCCTGGTTTTTTTCCTCCCTGCACAACAATATATCGCATAATTATCAAAACCATGTATTTTTTTTTCTCTGAAACTTTTAATATGTCAATGTCAATTTTTACAATGTCAATGTCATATATATATATATATATATGTATATCCCATAACCCACCCCTCTGAACACGAGCTGATCTCACACCTATACATCAACACGACATCACCACATCTATACGACAACGAAGAAGACACCAACAGGAGATACAAGGAAGACTCAAGAACAAACTGCTACATCGACATCCCAACCTCACGTTCCGTTCCCGTTCGCGGGGACGCGAACTAAATAGAGGAAGAGGCTTGTACAGTCCCCCAGGGGTTTGCACCCCCTGGAAGCCACCCTCCATCATTCTATCAAAACCATCCCTAACTGGCAAATCTCGTAAGTCCAGAACAGTATCTTTCATACAGCAAGGGCAAGCCGGCCAGCTCGGAAGGCTTGCCAAATACTTGCATCACACACATAACACCTATACTATAACTAACTGGGGCAGCTATGCCATCGGAATGCCGACGAAGCAGCACTAAAGCATATAAGAAGGACCGTAAGGAGGACAGGACTCTCTCTCAATTACCAGTTATACAGTGCGTCCGCCGAAGGCCCTGGCCGTTATCATCAGGTGAGTCAGCAGTGTTCAGAGTTCCTATATTTTGTGACCTACCTCACAGACTTGTACACTTATACTTATAAGATTCATTACATTCCCTAAAAGGGGACTCATAATTTCATATTCACTGACCAATAAATACTTGGTCAGTACACTACACTTGTCTTACTGTTTACACGCCTCTTTACGTCCTAACTCCTTTCCTGATTTCCGTCACGATCAGCCGTGACATACAGTAGCCAAATAGTTGCTAGCGCAAGCTTCATTGCACTTCACGCAGCGGCCCGACTGCCAGAGCATCGAGCCGCAACATCGCTGACGCACGCACGTCGGTTATATAACTCCAATCAGCTGAGCGGCCAGTACGTTCACCTGTACACAAAGTTTCATCCCCTGAAATACACCTGCGTCTTTATAGGAGCATCCCCTAGCATCCTAACACTAAACAACACTCTACACTGGTCAGCTTACCCAGCTACGGGAAGCTACCCCCTTCTAGGCATCACTTTATAAATTAACACAATAACACATCCGTTCTAGATCCAACTACCCCCAACTAAGGGATCTAAAACAATACGGTTGCATTGTGAACTTTGGCGGTCGAGGTTCCGATGACGTTGTTGACCCTATTGTCTGTCGAGTAGCGTCGGCGATCATTGCCGAGAATTGTTGGAGTTGCTCAGAGGTTAAGTCCGGCATGGTGAAGATGAGTGGAGAACAGTATTTCTAACACGCACTTGCGATGAACTTAGTTCGGTGCACACACTTGCTTTGAGGTTAGAAAGTTCACTCGGTTTAGTTTTCCAACACGCACTGCGATGAACGTCGTTCGGTGCAACACTTGCGTTGAGGTTAGAAAGTCACTCGGTTTCACAACGTTATTTATCTTATCCCACTTCTGACACCATTGTTATGTCCTGGGAGATACAAGATAAATAACATACACTTGTTAATATAACACAACGGTTTATTAAACACTAGTCGATACACAATGTGAACTAACTTGAGCGGAACTGTCGTCTACAGTCCGCGGGTGCATATATACATAGTAGCTGGAAAGTTCCAGAATCGAATGTTCCAGATTGGAATGTTCTGGGCATAGTGACTAGAATGTTCGTGTTAACTCAAGTAGCCTAAATACACAACACTGACTAGAATGTTCATGTTAAGACAACACTTTCTAGAATGTTCATGTTAACTCAAGTAAATACACAACAATACACTTTTAGATCCCATACATTAATGAAATATACAACATAGGCTGACATGTTGAACCAATCTCCCATTCCCTAACACTCCCAACTATTGGGACATAAGCTACCTAGTGGTTGGTCTCACATTGCTTCCATCTACATGTACCGTACTAGGTCTAGTACAGTAGTACCATAGGTATTGTGACTGTTTCTCCAACTCCGTCAAGGAAACTAATTCTGAACTAAGATCTGGAATGGGGAGCACTGTCCCATGAGGATAATCAAGGACAACTTGAACCATTAAAGTGATTTTTCTGTTTCATTTTACCAACTAACCAGGTGTCTGGAAATGCTAGTGAAGGAGGCAGCTAAGTAGGCTGGCCTACCGGTATTCACCATTCAGAGAACATTCTCAGCGACTTGGTCTATGCATAGGCCTATGATACAACTTTCAGAAATTGATACAGCAATTACAGAACACTAATGGTGCCCAGTACTCACAGCTTAGCATAGGACGGAGTGGTTTCCAGCCACAGGTTAACTCATGATCTGTCAACGGGTTTTCAAACAGATTGAGCACACACCCAAGTACAGGGGTCTTGATCATGATGTTCCAAGCCTCTAAATGAAACACTCCTCTTTAAGAGTTTCTGGTCTTGCATCCATGGTCGATCAACATTCTCCTGATCTCAGTGTTCTCAAGTTTCTGATGGCTATGGACATGTTTTTATCCTGACAACTTCATATTTTAAAGGGCTGGGGTACATGCCCTATTCTAAATTAGTTCAGCATGTTGTTGTTGTTTGAGTCTTCAGTCTTTTGACTGGTTTGATTCAGCTCTCCATGCCTCCCTGTCCTGTGCTAATCGTTTCATCTCTACATAGCTACCACACCCTACATCCGAGGCAATCTGTTTAACATATTCTAACCTTGGTCTACCCCTACAGTTCTTGTTCTCAACCCTTCCTTCCATCACTAAGCTTGCTATTCCTGGGTGTCTTAGTATGTGCCCTACTAACCTATCTCTTCTCTTCATTAGCAGTCGCCAGAAACATCTCTCCTCTCCCACTCGTCTTAATACCTCTTCGTTTGTAACCCTATCTACCATCTGATCTTCATCATTCTCCTGTAACACCACATTTCAAATGCTTCAATTCTCCTCTTTTCTGCTGCACCAATAGTCCAAGTTTCACTTCCATACAGTGCCATGCTCCAGACAAAGGCTTTCATAAATGACTTCCTAATACTTAATCTATATTCGATGTCAACAGATTCCTTTTTTGTAGAAATGCTTCCTTGCCTGAGTCAATCTACTTTTTATATCCTCTTTGCTTCGTCCATCACTGGTTATTTTGCTTCCTAAGTAACAGAAGTCTTCTACTTCCTTCAGCTTTTCACCTGCTAATTTTATGTCCATCGAGGTTTCTGATTTATTTCGGCTGCATTCCAGTATTTTTGTTTTGCATTTATTAATTTTCATCATGTATTCTTTCCGTAAGACGGAGTCCATACCATTCAAAAACTCATTCAAATCCTCAGGCGTGTCGGCCAAGATGACGATGTCATCAGCAAATCTCAGAGTTGAAATTATTTCTCCTTGAACCTTCACTCCAACTTTAAAATTTTCTACAATTTCCTTCATTGCTTGTTCAATGTAAAGATTGAAAAGTATGGGTGATAAGTTGCAGCCTTGCCTTACACCTTTCTGAATACCAGCTTCTCTCTCATGTCCTTCAGCTCGAATGACTGCTGTCTGGTTTCTGTATAGATTGTATATCACCCTCCTTTCCCTGTATTTTATTCCAATAGATTTCAAAATGTCAAACAATTTAGTCCAATCAACGTTATCGAAAGCTTTTTCTAAGTCTACAAATGCCATGAACGTTCTCTTATCTTTCCTTATTCGACCTTCCAAAATCAGCCTAAGACTTAGTATTGCTTCCCTTGTTCCTACATTTCTCCTGAAACCAAACTGGTCTTCACCCAACTCCGTTTCTATCTGGCTTTCCATCCTCTTGTAAATTATTCTAGACAGGATCTTTGAAGCATGAGTAATCAAGCTGATTGTACGGTAATCTTCACATCTGTCAGCTCCCACTTTCTTTAGTATAGCGATGATAACATTCTTCTTGAAATCAGGGGGTACCTCACCTGTCTCATAAATCCTACTCACCAAGTGAAATAACCTGATCAGACCTTCATCTCCTATGCAGCGTAGTAACTCAATCGGTATATCATCTATGCCTGGTGCTTTGTTCCTGCTCAAGTCCTCCAATGCTCTGTCAAATTCTGATCTCAATATTAAATCTCCCTTTGCATCCTCATCAATTTCCTCCTCCCTTTCCATTACATGATTCTCAATCTCCTTTCCCTTATACAAACACTCTATGTAAGCTTTCCATCTATCAACCTTTTCTTTCCTATCTGTTAGGGGCTTTCCATTTGTGTCCTTAATATTACAGCATTTACTCCTCTTTTCCCCAAAAGTATCCTTAGTCCTTCGATAAGCTGTGTCTACTTTTCCTAATTTCAGACAATTTTCTATACCTGCACATTTCTCCTTCAACCATTCTTCTTTCGCTTCCTTGCACTTCTTGTTAACCTCATTTCTCAGACTCTGTATTCTGCTTTCCCCTTTTCATCTCTTACATTCTTGTGTTTCCGCCTTTCATCCATCAATTCTAGTATATCCTGAGTGATCCACGGTTTTCTGCCTATCTTTTCTTTCCTAGCAATGTTTTCTTCTGCGGATTTTGTTATTTCATTTTTCAAAAGTGCCCATTCGTCAGCAATTGAAGATTGTTTAGGGTTTTTCATTAGTCCTTCCTTTATACTCTTCTTGAATCTTTCGTTTACATCCTTCAATTTCAGTCTGTCTATCGCCCACCTTTTTGGCTTTTGACTTTTCTTCAGTTTCTTCAACTTTAATCTGCATTTCATCACAACCAGATTGTGGTCAGAGTTTATGTCAGCACCAGGATATGTTTTACAATCCAAAATCTGGTTTCGAAACCTCTGCTTGACCATAATGAAGTCAATTTGGTAACGCCCTGTATCTCCTGGTCTCGTCCATGTGTATATTCTTCTATTGTGATTACTGAATAAGGTGTTAGCTATGACCAATTCATGCTCGGTGCAGAATTCCATCAGCCTACTTCCTCGATCATTCCTTTCACCTAATCCGAAATCCCCCACTATCTTCCCTTCTCTTCCTTTTCCTACCACAGCATTCCAATCTCCCTTTACTCTAACATTTTCATCACCCTTGATATACCTCAGAATTTCATCTATTTCCTCGTAGACCTTTTCAACATCTTCATCATCAGCTTGACTGGTAGGCATATAGACTTGTACCACTGTGGTGCACGTAGGTTTAGTATTGATGTTTGCTACAATAATCCGTTCACTATATTGCTCATAATATTCCACCCGCTGTCCAAGTTTCCTACTCAATATGAGACCAACCCCTGCTTGGCCATTGTTTGATTTAGTGCTAATGACCCTATAGTCACCTGACCAAAAGTTCCGTTCTTCCTGCCAGCGCATTTCACTAATCCCAACCTATCCTTTTCCCTTTCTAAGTTTTCTAACCTTCCACTTCCTAGCAGACTTCTAACATTCCACGCTCCGATCCGTAGAATATCAGATTTCCTCTTTGTCACTTCTGTGATGCTAACCCCCTCTCGAGTAGTCCCCACCCGGAGTTCAGCATAAGATCATTGAATCCCCTTAAGAAAAATAGGGAATATTCATGTGTTATTTGACCATAGGAAAGGGAGAATTAAAAAAAACTGAACCTCTAGGGACATTGATGCTGATGACTCCGAGTAAGTAGGCTAGATCAAAATGAACATTTTTCACTGTTGCCTATAATAAAGGTTGATAACTTTCTACCGTTCAACATGAATAGGCCTATATTGGATGGGAAATATTTTTATTATTTGCAGAGATTACAAGGATGACTTGTTGATGTATCATTATTTTGTTAAGCGTACAGAAGTTCCAAGTCCATATCGTGTTGGAACCCATATTTCAGTGTTACCTTAGTAAACGAAATATTCAATGTCTTTCAGTCGGTCAACACGGTTGCACTTAATAGTAATGAACATTATTCCCTAAACCAGAAAAAAATAACTGTACATGCAGGCCTAACATGTCAAATCAATCATACCTAGAAGACAACAAAAATGCTCTATGAAAAACTATTAAAACCCCATCATGGTAGTCAAAAATAATCTCAAACCACCGCCACGATTTCGCGAAGGTGCAGAAAAATCTTAATAAAGTATAGCTATACGTAATAGTAGGCTACTGTTGTGATAAATCGCTACATCTGAGTGATAGGCCCCCGAAATCGAACTACGGTATTTATCTTAATGTCTACAAGATAACGAGATTGCAAAAAAAAACACAATGCCACCCAAAAATCTATAGAAGGCAACACTAAAAGTGGCTTATCTAATCCACAAGTCGCCCACCCTTCACCAACATTAATAATTGTAATTTAAGTAACTTAGGTTATGTTAAGTTGAGGTTAATGGCGGAATTGATTGCGGCTGTGTGGCGGGAGGGACCCAATAAGTGCTCAGCCAATCAGGGACGTTTTGATTGGAGACCATGCTCGGAAAAATTTTAGTAAGTTTTGATTCACTCCTCTTCGTTAAGCTCCCACCCTAGGCCGTGCCGGCGACCAAAATGGCGGCTTAACGAACACGACGGTGGTGTATTTTTGGAAATACACGGAAAGAAAGAATTAGCTTTTGCTGTTATTCATTACTTTATATCAGTCCATTTATTTACATTTCTTTCCTGCACACACCAACATCGAACTGTTACTTCCCGTTCATTTTTTCTGTCAGTTTTTTTTACAGAAACGCATATTCCGCTGAACCAACCTGACAGCGTCCCATTGCTGCCTTCCGAACTTCCATTGCTTCAAGCCATGAAGACTTCTACATTAATCCGCAGGGCGTCGTGTTCTTCACCAACCAACTACTCCATGAAGACACCGCTCCAAGAAGAATTTTGTTTTTGTAAAGTTTTTTCAAGTTTATGTATAACCTCTTTGTTTCCTCCCCTTACTCGCCCGCTTCCCCCTCTTCTTGCCTCCTCCTACTGCTCGCTTCTCCGCGCGCGCTGCTCGCTCGCTCGTTCACTTCTTCTCGACTTGTTCGTGCCGTGAGCAACCGCTCACCCTCTCAAGTGCATTCAACTTCTTGTAGGACATGCCGTCTAGGCTAGTGTACTTTCGCTGCGTCTAGCAGCCCTCACCTGTACGTCGGAAGTCAAACCAGTCAGTTGGGGCCTAACTAAAGCTCGCCTCCTCTACTCAAGAGGCAAATTTTTAAATTCGACGCCATGTTCGAATTTTAGAACCAACCGTCAACAGCAACATCACCTTCTTCATGAAGCAAAGATAAGTACCGACTTCATGTTTTAACCACATTCTCATCGCTTTTAAAAGGCTTAATGCTTTTATTTGGATTTTATAGACAGTGAAAGTTGCTATGTGATAAAATAACTGTTTTCAAGAGATCTTCGTGATCAAACTCAAACTATCAAGTCTAACTTTCACAATGAAAGATTTTCTGAGATGCTATCTCACATCGAGGGATATTTCTAAAATACCCACTGTCTATATAATCTATTTTTCCGCCGAGGGATTCTCTACCCAATTTAAACAACCCATCATTGCTCTGGAACCTTCCAGAACCTTCACTTTATCTACCAGTTATACTGTCATGTATTTTCCACTTCATATGGGAATACCTTTTCAAACTAAGGAATCTTCCTTATGAACTGCTAATCAATATCTAATTTTTCTTCCTCCGTTGGGATTTTTCTGGTGCATTCAACTATAACCTACAAGTTTTTCAAGCAATAGACTCTCGCAAATCTAGTGTAACTAGTTATTTTCCACCATTGCAATAACTTTCTTTGCCATCAACGTTTTGTGCTACTATAGTGAACTTTTCAACTATATCAACAGACTATAGTGAAAACAGTGCCTGTTCAACTTTTCATCCGCGTCGCGCTCGTCCGAGTACAATAAGTACGGCCATGAACACTCTTCCACAATCCCATTTGATCTTTCCCAAACCTTTTACTAACAAACTAAAATAATAAAATTGTTACTTCAGGTCTTTTTTCAATGAGGTGTCACTCTCAATAAGTGCCCTCCCTGATTTGCTCCACGTACAACGAATTAATGTCTGTAAAACTTCGTGTCTAGTACACGCCTTAAATTATATTGTTTCTCCCTTCTAATTAGGGAATACAATTCTTTCTACTCAAAAGTGAGTTATCTCTAGGTTTCACGAAAGGGAAATTTGCCCCATTTTTCTCGTGATCGCTACTTAAACATAGGAGTTCTAGAAACTTCCTTTCAATTTTTCTCTTCAGGTTTCACAATAAGTGACCTGCCCTATTTGTATAATCTACCCAAGTATTTCTGTATCAATACAAATGCTTGTTTGCCATCTCTTGATGAATACAGTACATTTGTCAGTTGGCACAGGCTAGTGTAAAAGGTGGTTTTTCACCGATGTCTCAGTCTCACTCATGGCTGTGATTATATGGAAGCTACTGAGGTATGGGTGGTGCTTAGTAATGGCATTCGGGGCACAGTCAGTGCCTGTGAATGCTGTGAAAGGTTCTACTCATAGGGTTAGGACTACTGTTCTGACTCAGTGAGGAAAGCAATGGCAAACTACCTCACTCCTCGTCTTGCCTAGAACGCCTCAAAATAGCGCTGCCTTGGGTTTTTGTGGGAATCTACTCACATAACGTAACGGCGGTGCTTTTTGAGGATCCAACCACCCTTCGGGCTGACTACCTAACAGACAGACAAGAAGTTATAGAAACTTCTATTTCATTCTTCCTGTTTTTGTTGTTGTTACTTTCGAAGTTGTTATTTGTTCATATTTCTAAGATACCTATCTAGAAATCCTGAAAGTACACATCTTGTACTTGATTTATTGGTTAACCTTAATTACGTCAATTATATTTAAATTTCCCATTGTTAATCTTAACAACATTTCAAAATCTTACGAAGATTTTAAAGCATATAAAAGGTTTAAAACCAAAAGAATTGTTAATTGCCTGGCGCAAGCTTTAAATGTTTTCGGAGGTCTGCGACCCCAATTGTTCATAAAAATCAAAATTATATATTTGTTACATAAACCACTTCCTTTTACATTGTTAAATAAATTAAGATTTGTTCTTTTGATTTATAATTTCTCAAACATAATGGTAAGGCAAGATCCTGTCTTCCTTGACTCTTCCTAGGTGTATGCCCTCTTTAATAAAAATAAATCCATTGATAAGGTTTTCACTACTTGTTGCATTTGAGCAGGAACTCTTAGTTACTAACTTAGTAAAGTCTCTCTTAGCTTTAATAGTCAATTCTAACTCGCCAGCTTCCTGCTTGTGGAGATTCTCTCTACCACGTATGGTTAGTTTTTCAAAATTTAAGTGTTTCTCATTGTCTAAACTTTTAGTCGGCGCCTCGCTGGGTAAAAGCTTAGTCATTTCTAAATGCAACTATTGTTACACTTACCAAAATTATTCCCAAGGGTATAATTGCTTTATCCCTATCCTTGGAAGCATTCGGTCGCTCTTTAGAAATTCTACAATTTCAAGACCTAAAATATCAAGGCTTATTCAAATTATTTGTATTCTTCAAAATACTTGTTTAGAAACAAACACCTTTGAACAGATACGCAATAAATCCGTTACTCTTTGTCTTACCAGACCACCACCCTTCCCCATAGTAGGCATATTTATGCTTGAGAGGGAATACGCTATAGCAACTTTCTTGCGAATAGCTCAAGTTCCAGCTGCGTTTCCTGTTTGCTTCGTCCAGGTCCCTACCCACTTTAGGTATCGGAAAGCGGATTTGCAGTGGCAGCTGCCTTTGAGTATACTTAAAGTTAAAATTATAACTTCTTTTGGACCCTCGTCCTATTTCTCCATCGGGGGCATGGTGGCTCAGCGGTCTAGCTGTATGCCTCTCACCAAGGTGGTCCGGGTTCGATTCCCGGTCAATGCATGTGAGATTTTCGAAGTGAAATGCCATGTCCTGTGGTTCGGATTCCACGTAAAAAGGAGGTCCCTTGGCTCATGATCTCACGATTAACGGTCACGTTAAACTACAAGCTTCCTTCCTTCCTTTTTATTTCTCCATCCTTTTTCTACAGTCCGAAACCCACTTCTTTTTCTTCATCATCTTCCCTTGGGGGTTAGGTTATTCCCAAGCTAATAATCTACCCAGACGGGGTGCCATTATTAAAATTTTGGGAGATAGAAACACAGCCATATACTACAATTGGGTAACACCGGGTCAACAAATAAGGGAACCATTTACAACGTTATAAGTGAATATGGCAGGCGTCTAAAAAACAGACGATCGCACGGACAATGGGAATTGTCGGAGTGTGGAGCAAACATGTAATATTCAAGGGCTGTACAAATCCAAGGTGGAGCAATTCACGAAGGAAGTTTAAGCGAGGACGTTCGAAGAGAATACATTGGAATAAAAGATGCTGGGTGGTACCGATAGCTTGCCCACAGTCACATCGGTCGGTGGCGCGAAGTTCAAATTTAAACAACCTATCCGGGGTGAGGGAGTGATTAAATCGGAGACGAATTATGGTAGTTATATAACGACGTGTGTAATTACAGGAGGAAAACCAAGGTGTGGTCGGGACACGGGGCTGAAGTCTGTAATAAAAGGTACCCTTGAACCGAGAGGATGTATCCCAAATGGTTTGCCATGATTGCTGGAAGTGTTGTTTGGATTTGAAAAGCAAGTCACTCGACGGCACAGAAATATTATAACACGTGCCTTGGCCGAGGGTCGCGGATTTGGCGAGAGTATCAGCTGTTTCATTACCAGGGAGCGAAGCGTAGCCAGGAATACATACAAAGAGGATGTCAAAATTGGCTTGGGATAATTCGTAAGATAATCTTTGAATGGAATGAATATACCAGTTTTGGGATAAATAGGGAGAAAGGAGGGCGGACACTGTGAGCATCAGATAAGATTATAGCTTGTTTGATGGATAATTGTTTAATAACCTGTAAGGCATGGCGAACAGCAAGGGCTTCTACGGAAAAAATCGAAATATCGCACGGTAAGGAGAATGTTAAAGTTTGATCAAGAGCAACAGCTGACGTCACTACAATAGTTCCACCCAATGTCAAAATTTATATGTACGCAGACGATATGGTAATGACCTCTACTAGTGCAGAAGATCTACAAATCGCCGTGAACAATGTAGCAGTATAGGCCGAAAGATAACGAAATGAGTTTGAACGAGACGAAGACAGTCACTATGTCCTTCAGAATGGGAGGAAAGCCCGCGATGTTTCATTACAAAGGCACCCCCCTGACTACAGTCTCCCATTTCCGATACCTGGGGGTGACTATGCAGACATCTGGGAACGTCTTTACGATGCACGTGAGAGAGAGGCTGGACGCTGCACTGACGGCTATGAGCGACATCGAGCATCTACGCAGCCTATCCCTGAAGACGGCAATACGACTTTTTTGGTTAAAAATAGCACCAGTCGCGATGTATGGCCTGGAAATTATTTGGAAACATCTTAGGCACAGACATCTGGCAACGCTGGAAATGATCAAGGCAATGTATCTAAAAAGAGCCTTATACCTATCCAAGTTCACGCCCTCGCGGCTTGTGTATGTCATGACAGGGGAACTACCCTTTATGGAAGAAGTCAGATTACAGATGCTCCTGCCGCACACACCTGGATTTGGGGAGTATCTACGTCTCATGACAGCAAAGAGAAATTACATTTGGCATGCATTTTATACGACTGACTCTATGACTACACAGGACTGGATGCAAGGATCCTACGAGCTGAGACATATCTTGACGCGCTTTGCGGTCCATGTCGTAATGTAGGCCTACCGCTAACGTCATGCGAATGTCATAACCTGAGAAACGAACTGTCCTCAAAAGACGAAATTATAAAGCTGCTAAAGGAAGATATTGCTAAGTTAATGGAAGAGTTGAATAAATTAAAAGGAAACAGAGAGGAAAGCAAGGAAACTTGGTCGACAGTGATTGCTGGTAAGGTAAGATTGAATAAGCCTAGGCCTATAAATGGAGTACATGTAACTGAAATTCCCGTCTCAAATTCATTTGGAGTGCTTGTCGAAGAAAATGATGACTTTCCTCAAGAAGAAAAGAAGAAAGTGATAAAGAGAAAATCCAGGAAGATGCGGATATTTGCGGATAGCCACGGGCGAGATGTAGCAGCAAGCGTATTGGAGAGAAGCCGAGAAATGGAGGTCACTTCGACAGTGAAGCCAGGAGCTCAAATTGCAGAAGTCACGATGGGATGGTATGAGACTGTGCGTCCCTTACTGCAAAGGACTACGCAGTGATCATCGCTGGAGCAAACGACGTCTATAGAAATGAGAGTAAAAAGGTAATCAAAGATTTAAAGGGTACATTGCCATCCATGCAAAAAACAAATGTCATTATTGTAAACATTCCGCAGAGATACGATTTAATTCCCAAATCATGTGTAAATGTAGAAATAGGGGCTACAAATGGAAAAATTCATAAAATTTGTAAGAGTTTTCCAAATGTCCAAATTGTGGATGTAAGTAAATTAGACAGGAAGTTCCACACTCGGCATGGCCTACACTTAAACAGATTAGGAAAAGAGTATCTTAGTGATGAAATCTGCAAAATTGTAAATTCAAATGGTAAGAATAATTCAACAGTAATATCATTAGAGTGGAAGCAGGGAAACTGGTAGAAGAAGCCAAACGTGAGGTTTGGCATTCACATCTTTTGAAGTCAAATTTAACGGAGTATTTCGGATTTGTCTAGCAACAATAATAATAACAATTATGATAATAATAATGTAAATAAATCACCAACACAAGCTTGCAAAAGTAACAAATTTAAAATTTACCACCAGAATGTCCAGTCTCTTTATAATAAAATTGATTACATAAATCTAATGCTTAAAAATGAACTTAAAGACATCTCAGCGCTATGTATTTCAGAACATTGGCTGAAAGAGGAACAACTCGAATTAATTCAATTCCCAGGGTTTATACAAGCTAGTAAATACTCTAGATCTAATATTAGCCATGGTGGAACTTGCATCTTCTTAAGAAATAATTTAGATCATGAACAGATAACAGCTTATGATTATCTAATTATGGAACAGGATTTTGAATTCTCTGCCGTAAAAATTCAGCAGTTTAAGTTAATAATTGTATGCGTATACCGTTCTCCGTCAGGAAAGTTTCCTCTATTTATAGATAAATTAGAATTGTTACTCAATAACATGAGCAAAGTAAATTTCGATATAATAATTTGTGGGGATGTAAATGTGGATTTCTTAAAACTTGATAGAAATTGTGAATTATTATCACAGTTACTAATTTCCTATGGACTGAAACCTACAGTAAATACACCAACAAGAATAACAAAATTTAGTAAAACCACTCCTGATCAAATTTTTATAAATACAGATAAATATCACCATTCAATAGAAGTCTATTGTCCGGGTTTTAGTGACCACCATGGACAAATACTGAGTTTTGAAGTATCCGAAGTAATCAATAATAATGGTAATGGAGTAAAATCAAAGAGCAGGTCATTCACTGAATCAAATTTTACATATTTCAATGACTTATTAAATAAGGAAACATGGTCAGAAATTTATGAACTAGAAAATGTAAATGATAAATTTAATGCATTTAACAGTACCCTAAAACACTATTTTGAAATAGCATTCCCCTTTAAACGAAGAACTGTTCAAAATAACAAAACTAGCAATTGGATAACAACAAGGATTATAAATTCATGTCAAAGAAAGAAATTTCTACACAAATTATATAAACAATACCACACAACACCTGAATTCAATTTATACTACAAAAAATACACTAGCATATTAAATAAGGTAATAAGACTAGCAAAGAAAATGCATAATGATAATTTTATTTCCCAATCATCTAATAAAAACAGGGCTATGTGGTCCGTGATAAAGAAAGAAACTGGAAAATCTGCTAAAATACAAAGGAACATTACACTGACCAGAAATAATAAAGTGATTAATAATCCAGAGGAAATAGCAAACACTTTTAATGACTATTTTCTGGAAATTCCACAAAAATTAATAAATAAATCACAGGTAAATACACTAAATTCTAATAATAAAATAATTATATGCAGTGATTCTTTATTTATAAATCATGTCACAAGTGAAGAGGTAAGAATAGTTATAAAAGAGCTAAAAAATAAATTCTGTGCTGGCATTGATGGAATCCCTGATGCAATTTTAAAGAAATGTGCAGAAAATATAATAAATCCACTTACGCACTTAATAAACAGTTCAATTCTCTCAGGAACTTACCCGGATATTTTGAAGTTATCAAAAGTAATTCCAGTGCACAAAAACGGTTCAAAAGATGAATTAGATAACTATCGTCCTATTACCTTACCAACTGGTATTGCAAAAATTGTGGAAAAAATTATGTATAAGAGACTGATAAGTTTCATAG
This sequence comes from Meconema thalassinum, assembly GCA_946902985.2. NCBI lineage: Eukaryota > Metazoa > Arthropoda > Insecta > Orthoptera > Tettigoniidae > Meconema > Meconema thalassinum. The sequence goes on from OX336388.2 coordinate 1,012,143,973, forward strand.
AAAAAAATAAAATATTATCAAACTCACAACATGGATTTAGAACGGAAAAATCTACACAGACAGCAATTTACGAATGTAGTAATGGTATACTGAAATTAATTGACAATAAGGAACATGTAACTGGCCTATTCTTGGATTTATCGAAAGCATTTGATGTTGTTGACCATAAAATCCTCCTTACCAAACTAAATCAATATGGTGTTAGAGGTCTAGCTAATAAATGGATAGAGTGTTACTTAACAAGGCGTAAACAAATAGTAAGCTTGAGACACAAGGATGATGGAACCAAATTACTTAATGAAACATTGTCCAATGAGGGAATTATTGAATTTGGAGTACCCCAGGGATCGGTTTTGGGCCCACTACTCTTTCTTCTATATATCAATGATATAACACAGAACGTTCATTCACATAAGGAAATTTTGTTTGCGGACGATACAACACTCGTAATAAAAGGTGAAACTAAACAGGTCATACAGCAGTCTGCTGACTCCGTTACAGGAGAGTTAACCAAATAGTCACAAGATAATCGCCTCATAATAAACTATAAAAAGACAGTATGTCTAAATTTCCACACTATACAGAATAGGAATCCTGCGATGCCCAATATAACATTAAATGGTCATCAAATAGAAAATAAATCAGAAACAAAGTTTTTAGGACTATGGATACAACAAGACTTGAAATGGAATAAACATATACAATATCTGATTACTAAACTGAACTCGATGTGCTTTACGTTACGTATTTTGAAAACCTGCACTAGCATGCACACATTAAGAAATACTTATTTTGCTTGTTTCCATTCATACTTAAGATATGGGATCATATTTTGGGGTATGTCGCCAGATGTACTAAGCACGTTTAGGATACAAAAGAGGGCGATTAGAATTATGGCAAATGTAAACTCTAGAGAATCATGTAGACCTCTGTTTAAAGATTTAAACATTCTCCCACTGCCCTGCATATATATCTTTGAAAGTATTATGTTTTTTAAAAAGAATTTAATGAATGAAGATGTTTTTCTTAAAACAAACAATGATGTTCATAGGCATAACACAAGACAAAATCAAAACATTCATATTTCACACACACACACACAAGCATATATCAAAAAGGAACTTTTCACACTGGAGTTAAATTATACAATAAACTACCCCAGTATATAAAACTGGCCCCAAAAATAAAAACCTTTGATAGAATGTTGAAAGCTTATCTGCAGTGCCATTGTTTTTACTCAGTAGTTGAATATTTTAGCGTATAGGAGTGATGGAATCTATAACTATATTTTACTTTTTTAATTTAATTTTAATACCTAGCTGTATGTTGTTGTATTTATAGAATTAAGTTTTCATATTATGATAATAGAGTGAGGTGTAAATAGTTGTGCAATAAGATTGTATCTATTAAGATTTGCTATTATAATAAGTTATAAATAGTTATAATCTTAGTAATATATACCTGTTAGTTCTTTTATTTTATGCATGTAAATTCTGACGTGTCCTATATCAAAAATGTATTGAATGCATGTATTTGATCAAATGGAATTAATAAAAATCTATCTATCTATCATGGTTTCCACCACCGGATCTGCCTGAGAGAAATCTATTACCAACGAGACGAACTATGCGTGTGCAAGCTTTGTAAGGGTCCTTGCGACAGATACCACGTGAGGACGTGCAAGTGCAGAGAGGTGTCTCTGACGAAATTCTGTAAAAATTAGAAATATATGGACACCCTTCGGAAAGAGGCATTTACAGTAACAACGACACAATTTTGTATTAATGATGGTTCGTATGAACCACGCTCATGCACATTGTGCGCAATAAACTATTTATTATATTTAGGAAGTTGGAAATAGAATTCCATACACCATTTTAAACGATTTAGTAAGAGTTTTTGGAATAACTTTCGAAGACAAGAACCTAAAACTATTCCTCTGAAACTTAACGGATCAGAACGAATTTTCCAGGTTTTAGGATTGGGATTAAGTGAAAGATATTCCAGGACGTAGGTACGGGAGAGCCGCATAAAATAGAATTGAAGAATGCAAGCAACACCCTTTGAGCAGGGGGAGGCAACAAGCGGAGCATCTGGTACGTTATTGCATCGGGACCAGGAGAGGAGGATTTTTTTGGGAAGGAGTGCGCGGTCAATCTCAGAAAGTTGTAATGGTGAAATGAGGGTTTGAAAATGAGGGTGGACAGGGGCGATAGGAATTGGAATATCAGGCGGAACAGAAGCGGGAGTGAGCGTTGATAAGAACTGAAGGTAAACAGCGGGGGAAGTAGGAGGGGGAGCTTGTCGAGATCGAGTACGGTTGATAGAATTAATTGACTGCCAAATGAACGAGGAGGAACTTTGACGGGAGAGGGTTTTCGTGAATTTTTTCCAGGCTGCACGACGCACAGTGGTCCTTTTGCGTATCTGGCCGCGCAAAATACCTTTGCATATAGAAATGGTCTTTAAAACTAAAAATAACTGTTCATATTTATGTAAAACAATTTCCTTATTCTCATTCATAAGAATTTCAGTTTGACTGTCGCCCCGGAGGTCCAGGTTCGATTCTCGGCTCTGCCAAGAAATGTTAATTCTGGTGTGAGGGCTGGTATGGGGTACACTAAGCTTCCTGAGGCAAAACTGAGAAGAGGAGGGTTCGATTCCCACCTCAACCATCCTGGAAGTGGACCCGGATGTCCGGGTTCGATTCCCGGCCCTGCCAAGAAATTTTAATTCTGGTGTGAAGGCTGGTACGGGGTACACTAAGCTTCCTGAGGCAATACTGAGAAAAGGAGGGTTCGATTCCCACACCAACCATCCTGGAAGTGATTTTCCGTGGTTTCCCCACTTCTACTCCAGGCAAATGCTGAGATGGTTTCTAACTTAAGGCCACGGCCGCCTTCTTCCCAATCCTATCCCAAATGTACAAATAATAGTACAGGTATCACAATAACACAGGTTATCACACAAATTACACAGACACACCCAAAATACATGGGACTATACGACCACGATGTCGCAGCCCCTAAAATGACCAACAACAACAAGAATTGAGGTTAACTTGTCTTATTAGCCTAGCAATAATAATAATAATAATAATAATAATAATAAATTCAACTGGATTAGGATTTTCTTTAACGCCGCTAAACTGGGAGAAAATTTTGCATTTTTCCAATAAGTTCAGTGGTGTCTCTCCTTCCTTCTAAGCGCATACTCATTTGACTGGCTAACGCTAGCTCCTCCCTGCTGAGTTTTTGTATTAAAGATAGCAATTTCCTTCGTTTCGAAAATTCACTACACTCCACGAATGACTGAGAAGACGACCCACATTACCTGTATTGCCTCTCCATGTTCCCTTCCAGGCTATTCTTATTTTGTGAAAAACGTTCTTATGGTCCTGCGATTGGCAACCCACGTTTTTCTTAACTGCGCGGAAAAATTAATTAGATATTTTCTAACATTATCTTTAATAGACTGTCCAAGGGATTTCAGATCACTGTTTTCTATTAGATAGGTTCAAATCTTTTTGCTTTTTCCAGCTGCATGGTGCCAAGCATCGTAAAGATCGTTCCGCGAAAATCCTTCCGACAACACTAAAAGGAGAGAAAAAGCCAAAGTTGCAGATCATTTTTACACAGAAAGCATAATAGGGTGTAGGCTATAGGCTAATGGAAAGAAATTCATCAATGGTTGACAATTGTGAATTTCCTGGTCTGAAAACCCATAAAAGAAGAATTATTTTATAACAACAATTCACTATTTTCAAGGGGGACCAGTGTTGCTCACGTCCGTAGGATTAACCCTAAGATACCCTACACGTGTCCCCTGGGTGGTGCTAAGCGAGCAACAGACTTCTGGCGGCCAAACAATCCTAGTGATCTCCTGGCCAATTTACATATCAATATCAATACCATGACGAAATCTAACTCAAATAGTCCTTATAAGGACTCGCACTTCAGAAGAATAGGACCTGCTATCCGCATGTTACAGACCAACGTAGAAGGCATAAGCAGAGCAAAGGGAGAGTACTTGTCCAAAATCGCTCTAGAAAACAACATTGACGTTATTGCTATTCAAGAAACACATACAGAAGGTATAGGCCAACTAAACTCTCGCGGCAAAGTTCCAGGATATGATCTCATAGGGGCAACATATCATAAGGTGTATGGTATAGCTACATATGTTCACAATACTATAGAAAATGCCTCTCTGATTTCTACTAACACCAGCAATGACATCCACACCGCTGTCATAGAAGTAAGTGGGACAAAAGTCATAAACGTCTACAAGCCACCTGCCGTTCAGTGGCCTCCTTCTGTGGTTCCAAATCACCCACATCCATCTGTCTATCTTGGTGATTTCAACAATCATCATACTGAATGGAAATCTAGTGTTAATGACGACAATGGTGAGGCCCTGGCCACCTGGGCCGACGCACATCACATGCACCTTATTTTTGACGCGAAAGATTTGGCTACTTTCAGATCAGCTTCTTGGAAACGTGACTACAACCCTGATTTATGCTTTGTATCTACGGATGATAATTGTCTGCCTCTACCAACATCACGCAAAGTCCTACGTGCCTTCCCTCGCAGTCAACACAGACCAGTCATCATTGAAACAAGTTTGAAAGTGCCTATCATCACTTCTACTCCACGACCACGATGGAATTTCCAAAAGGCAAACTGGCCTGCATTTTCTGAGAACCTTGACAAATGTCTGGGTTGGATTCCACCTGTATGTGAAAGTTACGAGAGATTTGCGGGCGCAGTGATCAGTATAGCAAAGAAGTTTATTCCTAGAGGGTGCAGGAAGGAGTATATTCCTGGATGGAATGAAGTTAGCGAAAAGTTGTATGAAGAGTTCCTCACAACTGGTGACCATGAAATATCAAATGAACTACTGCACAGCCTTGATGCCTCAAGAAGACAGAAATGGACTGAAACCGTCGAGAACATCGACTTCAAACACTCAAGCAGGGAAGCTTGGTCCCTTCTTCGAAAACTGGCAGGAGGAAACAAAATAGTACGTGATAACAGCACCATCAGTCCAGATACTATAGCCTCACACATGGTGTCAATATCAAAAGCACCCAAGCAAAGAGATCACACCAACAAGATCAAACGAGAGCTTAAAGTCTTAAAAGCAAAGGGTTTAGAAGATAATGAATTATCTTGTCCATTCACATCAGAGGACATTTCAAAGGCACTAAAAGATGTCAAACCAGGTAAAGCTCCACCCAGAATTCCTGCTCCATTGTGGAAAATGCAAAAGTATGGCTTGCACGCTTCTTCTCTGATATCCTGCAAACTGGGAATATACCTCCTGCACTTAAAAGAACAAAGGTTATCGCCTTATTGAAACCAGGCAAACCAAATGATTTACCTCAAAGCTACAGGTCAATTGAACTACTCAGCGCAGTGTACAAGCTACTAGAAAGACTTCTTTACAACAGGATAAGCTCTTTAATCCTTGAACAAGTGCCTATGGAACAAGCTGGATTTCGACCAAATCGCAGTTGTGTCGATCAAGTACTATCACTGACCACCCACATAGAAGCCGGATTCCAGAAAGGGCTTAAGACATCAGTTGCATTCATTGATCTGACATCTGCTTATGACACTGTGTGGAGACATGGCATGATCTACAAACTCCTACGCACAATACCTTGCGGAAGAATAGCCAGACTTGTGGATAACATGTTAATGAATCGCAGATTTCAAGTAATTCTGGGAAACACCATCAGTAAGGAGAAGAAACTTGACAATGGATTGCCTCAAGGCTCCGTCTTGGCCCCACTTCTCTTCAGCCTCTACATCTCCGATATGCCTGCAACCAGTTCAAGAAAGTTTGGATACGCCGATGATTGGGCAATTGCTACCCAGGAGAGACAAATCGAAAATACAGAACATACCCTAACTATTGATCTACGCATTCTTGATGAATACTTCCGAAAATGGAGGCTGAAGCCGAACCCAAGCAAAACTACAGTGACATGTTTCCACTTATGCAGTAAGCTAGCTAATCGTGAACTAGAAGTGTACCTAGGTAAAAATCGCTTGACCCACACCAATGAATCCAATTACCTGGGGGTCATCTTAGACAGAACTCTCTCCTTCCAGAAACACCTGAAGAAAACGGCAGAAAAACTGAAGTCTAGAAACAACATACTTCAAAAACTATGTGGCACTACATGGGGTTCGTCAGCCGACACTTTACGCACCACCGCCCTCAGTCTGGTCTTCTCAACAGCTGAGTATTGTTCTCCAATGTGGCTAAATAGCAGTTATACCAATCTTGTCGATGCCCAATTGAATCAGGCAATGAGAATGGTATCTGGCACAGTAAAATCAACACCAACATTTTGGTTACCAGCACTGAGTCATATTCCACCAGCGGAACTCAGACTCAAACATGCCTTACTCCGGGAGTATAAGAAGATAAATGCCAACGACCAGCTACCAATACACCAGGACATCACTGCTGCTGAAGTGAGACGTCTACGCTCGCGAAACCCCTCCATCCGGACAGCGAGACACCTGGTGAACCAAAACTTCAACCTGCTGCAAAACTGGAAAGAAGAATTGGTGGAAAACATTCCAAGTCAGCTGCAAGATATCAAAAACTCCACAACACCACCAAGTGGCTTCCATCTACCCCGGAAAACATGGTCAACGGTAAACAGGATAAGAACAAACCGTGGTAGATGTGCAGATCTTCTCTACAAATGGGGATATATATCTTCACCAGAATGCAATTGTGGTGATCCCAGGCAGACCATACGGCATATAGTGAATGACTGACCGACGCATTCCTACAGTGGCAACTTCAGTGACTTTGTGGAAGCAGGCCCAGCTGTGATAGACTTTATTAACAACTTGAAAGTGAAACTGTAAATAATGTAAATACACATCTATTTTTGACTAATGTTGATATGTACAGCCAAACGCTAAATAAATAACTATTTTCAAACGTTTATCACATATACACAGCGATTTTTATAAGGTTTTGCAAATTTCATTAAGAAAGATCATATCATAGTCTGTCATATCCACTGGCAAACGATGAAGATAGCTGAACTAACAAGACTTTACAAGCACAAGATTCAAACACAAATAATCAGCTTTGCTTCCAGCTGTGGTTGCGATAAGAAACGTCCTACTTCAGCGGTCTTTCACATTCCAGGGGGTGAACAAATAAGACATATAAGTACAGTTCTGAGGTCCTCTGACATTGCTGATACTAAAAATGTCATACAACGTGAAAATACAAGACATTTATTTTTTACATTTTGAGCGCCCAAATCGTGCAAACGGACCACTGTGCGACGTTTCAAATTAAATCCACGTTGGATCCTGGCTAGTAAGTTTTTATATTTGATGTATGCTTCATACGTATTGTTGCGACGAAGGTCTCTAAAACAGCATTTCCGGCGTTTCTCCCAGGCTGTACATTCATTATCCCACCATTTAATCTGATAATGACGTGGTCCACTGTTTGAAAAGCGCTCAGTGATAGGGTGGTAAGTATCTAGATATGTGGTGATAAGATGAATCAACCGTTGGTAATCAACGGAAGGGGAAGAATGGGTATTCAGAGAATGATCAGTAAGCCATGTTTGAAAAAATGCAGCATCAAAATTACTAAGCACGCGGGACTGAGAGGGAGGAGAACGAGTGGGGTGGGGAGGAATGCCGTGAGTAACGTCGATTATAATGGGAAAATGATTGCTCATGTGAGTATCAGATAGAGTATACCAAGTAGAGGACGGGCGTAAGTCTGCCGTGACAATCGAAAGGTCTACAGCACTTTTATTGCGATTGGGAATGGAAATTCTAGTCGGGGAGCCATCATTTAAAATAGAAAAGTGTCATGAAGAACGTGGCGATCCTTGTCGTTAATTGTGTCACTACCCCAATAGAGGTGATGGGCGTTAAAATCACCCCCAAGAAGGAAGCGAGAAAGAGGAGAAAACTGTTGAAAGAAAGTTTGCCATTGGGATCGAGTGCCATGTACGCCAGGAGGGCAGTAGAAATTGAGGATTGTAATAGCATCGAGACGAATAGCAATAAGAAATGTAGAAGGAAGGGGATTGAATAAGAGAAGACGGGTATAGGGGATGGTATTGCGGATAAGGATAAGAATACCTCCGAAACCACCGCCATCTGATCGTTCGGTGTTATATCCCGGAATGCTAAAGTTATAATGTGGTTTTAACCACGTTTCTTGAAGTAAAAGTAGATCAGGTTGGAAAGAATTTAAGAGAGATAGTACCTCATGCCGTTTGTTATTCACACTCCGACAATTCCATTGTAATAACCGCATTTAACAAGGCGGGTCAGCGGAAGGACGATGAACTAAGGGAAGTACCTTGTCAGGCAATCGTTGAAGTAAATAAACCCATAGAGTATTGGGGCCGAATAACTCCAACAATTGGGCGAAATCGTGGGTAATTTCCGCAGAAGGGTTATGCGCACTGGTAAAACCAGGTGTGGGGGCGGAGGAAGTACCACGCACAGAGGCGTCGTGGGAGGTGGATGGTTGAGGCTGAGAAGAAAAGGGAAGGGTTGTAGAAGTAAAAAGTGAGGAGGAAGGAAATGGGGTCGGTTGCAGGATATTGAGGTACGCAGCACGGTCGTACCCTAATTGTGGTGTAGGTTTGGGGGTGCTAGGGATCACTTGAGTGAATTTTCTTTTACGGGCGGGTTCAATCGGGGGAGATTGAGAGGGTGGTAAAGCGGGAAATTGTTGGGGCACCAATAATGGGTTGAAGACATGAGGCGCATTTGACGCATTTGAAATCTCAAAATAGGATTTATTTTGCAAACACATCTGCTTCTTAATTTCTAGTTGTTGTTGATGTACAGAGCAGCGAGGGGAACCGGCAGTGTGGTTTTCACCACAATTAACGCACTTACGCATGATCTGTGTACAGTCAACCGTGTTATGGTTTAAGGAACAGGTACCACAGCGGGGTTCGCGAGAACGGCAATTCTCGTTTCCGTGGCCATATCGCTGACAGCGACGACATAGAATAGGGGAGAAAATGAAGGCTTGGACCTCCAAATAAAAACTGAAAAGGGATACATTAGTAGGGAGAGTTTGTGAATAAAAAATAATGTTCACTGTGCCGGTAGGAATATATTCCGGAACCCCATCAACATATTTTTTCCTATTAATTCGTTGCACTGCAACCACAGGAACAGGTGATTGAATGAATTCTAGGATTTCGTCCTGAGTGAGTGTGGTGTCGACGCCACGAATGACGCCCACACGATGAACGTTTGAGGATGGTACAAATGCACGGAGGGAACGTTCCGTGAGAAATGGGTGCTTGAGCATGGAATTTGCTGCATTGCGTGTTCGAAACTGGATTTCAACGTGATTCTGGCCCTTGCATTTATGGCGACAATGTCCGGGACCTTATGTTGATAGAACAGACGTCCTAATACCATTGGGTGAGCATTACCGATTTGCTTCGGGTTAGTTGATTCGATAAAGACGTTGTATGGGCCAGAGTAGCGATCACTGTATGTGTGTTGAGAAACCAATTTCGGAGTAGTAAGAGGTGGCGTTGGCTGTGAAACCGCCTGAGTGGTTGTCGGACCAGCAATGGTCGAGGGGATATCACTATCATTTAAGATGAGTGTAGTTTCCATAGGAACAGTTTCTACCAGGATTGGTTCTATTTGACTGACAGAATCAGGAGGGGCAAACTCCGGAGGTTTGTCCTTGACCCCATCCCCGGGAAGGGACATGGGGCTCAAAAGATTGTATCAGTCACGAAAACACTTACACAAAAGGATAATATAACACAAAAGAAAAAACTATCATTAGATCACTCACGAATAGTACCCACGTGGGTGAACACAAAAACTTCCAACAACACAGAGTCGCACGAGACAGCACTCACCAAGGATAATGTAAGTATAAGAGACTCGTCACTTTTGGTTATAGAATATCCGAGAGAGAACACCGCCCGAGGCTATGTATTGTACTTGCAAGTCTGGTAACATAAAAAGTAAAAAGCCATATGAATGTAGCCTTTATAACACGTAATTGAACAGTATAATCTGCGATGAGTTACTGATTATTGATGAAAATAACACAAACATAACTGCGCCGTTCCCTAGGCGCAGAAATATACGTCCAGATAGGAAATTAATACGTTTTGATATATATCAATGTTGGCAATAGGTTTGTAACGAAGGAGAGAATTATGCCGTTCTAGAGCTTAATTCACCTTTAGGCTAATTAGACATTGCTCTCCTACTCTACAGAATTGTTGGGATGTTAGATGAATATACAAAAACTGTCCAAATGCACATACTATATGCCATAACCTCACTTTTCGTCTATCATACCAGCGCCCCCCCCCCCCCCCCCAATCACCCTAAACCACAAATTTCATTGCAATGCAAATGAGAATGGGTAAGAAAACAAACAAGAGATGGAATGCACACATTTATTCTCTATTTTTTAAAATCACAATGAACAAAACATTTATTTGAGATTAGTCCATATTGCACACTCAATTTACACATGGTCAACACACCAGGTCAAGGATAACTCGCACAAAAAATAAAGGAAATATTCCAATAACAGTGTACAGTACATTCACGCACACCTGTTTTATAACATCACTTTCTCAAACATACTGGTAAGTTAGTTCACATTGCATGATATTTTGTCGCACAAATTTCAGTATTGGCTGTAACTCGTTCCCGAGTATAATGTTCTTCCTAATAGTCCTTTCCATCAAATGTATGTACACAAATATAAAAGAAGCACACAATTTTGAAATATAATTTCAGTGTCATTCTTTAGACAAATGGAAGACGTATTGGAGTAGTCTATGTATGGTTTGCATATTGTGTTAAGGCACTTGTTCTTCTCGATTACAACTCGATACTCGCACACCTTTCCATTTCTTTGCCAGCAGCAGGGGCTCCAGAACCTGGAAGAAAATGAAATATGAGATATCTCACTGTAGTTCTGTGGTATCGGTAGTCTGATTTGGTGGCCCATATCTTAGAGGGGGAAGAGGGGGAAATTTCAAGAGTCTTCTATGCAAGCGCATACTATCAAGTTGCCAACACTTCAGCCTACTAAACTGGCTACCTAGTGGTGCCATCATGGGTCATCGAATGCAGATAGAACCAATCTTCGTGCTTTCGTAGTGGAGAGCAATTGATACCCGATGGCACAGACCTGAACGGACTTGAGGGCTTGGAGGGGAAGGTATGAGAAGGCAGGCAGTGGTGGGGGCACTGCTGCTGTGCTACTGGGAGCGAAACAAACCCTCCTGTCACCAGCTGTAGCCACACCAAGTTTAGAGAGTGATATGTTGTCACTTGAGATCTTAACTCACACCGAGAACTGACGCAATCGTTCCTCTTTTATCAATCACAATGAAGCACAAGGACTCACCTGAATACGAGATTCACTGTGTGCGCAGCTGAGGTTTAGCGCCATCAGGTATTAATTGCAGTATATAACAGTTTATGGGTATGCTTGGAACACACATATGATGCTGTGCCACATGTTGCAGCTGCTGTGATAGAACACATCAAGTGGGAGTAACTTGCAGTACTATGCGGTGCTGGGGGCCATAAGGTCAGACTAGCACTGTAGGAACAACATATTCACTAGCTTACAAGGGGAGGATACAATGCATGGGTCACCTTCGAACCCTCTTTAGTACACGTGTAGGACATGGCCAGGCGTATACCAGGTGCAAGTACTGTAGTTAGGTGCGCTTCTCACCCGTTTCCAAGAAATTAATTAATTGCAATTGCAGTGCGGTGCCTATATGCGTTGAATGCTAGCAAGAATCCAACGAGCGCGTGGTGCAGCGGTAAGAGCCCTGCTCCTTAAGCGCGGGATCGCTGGATCAAATCCCACCGGCAAGCCGTTGCAGTTTCTTGTGTTTTTTTGTTTTGTTTTTGTAACCATTGGCAATTTCCAACCAATACGCATAGCATGAGTCACTGCTTGCGGGGTACGGGGTGGTCTGAAGGTTCACAAACGTGCAATGAACGGAACAGCCTGGGCCTTCAATGTATACCGGTACATACAGTATAATAGAATGCACCTGACAGTGTATAGAATAATACCAATTGGGTAGATTATTAGCTTGGGAATAACCTAACCCCCAAGGGAAGATGATAAAGAAATGGAAGTGGGTTTCGGACCGGAGAAAAAAGGATGGAGAAATAGGAAGAGAGTTTGACATAAGTTATGACTAAGAGTTCTTGCTCAAATGCAACAAGTGGTGAACACCCTATCAATAGATTTATTTTTATTAACGAGGGCATGAACCTAGGAAGAGTTAGGAAAGACAGGATCTTGCCTAACAGTTATGTTAGAGAAATGATAAAGCAAAAAAGAACGATTGAATTTATTTAACAATGCAAAAGAGTGTGATGAATTTAACAAATATATAATTTAGATTTTGTTAACAATTTGGGGTCGCAGACCTCCGAAAAACATCTAAAGCTTGCACCAGGCAATTGACAATTCTTTTGGTTTCAAACCTATATATGTTTTAAAATCTTCGCAAGATTTTGAAATGGCGAAGATAAAAATGAAAAATTCAAAGATAATTAAAGTGATTAAAGTTAGACAATAAATCAAGTACAAGGTGTGTACTTTAAGGAATTTCTAAGTAAATATCTTAGAAAGAGTAACAACTTCGAAAGTAACAACAACAAAAGCAGGAAGAATAAAAATAGGAGTTTCTATAACTTCTTATATTAATGCTGAATTACTTGGTTGGATTATGCAAATAGGGCAAGTCACTTATTGTGAAACCTGAAGAGAAAAATCGAAAGGAAGTTTCTAGACCTCCTATGTTTAAGTAGGAATCACGCGACAAATGGGGCAAGTTTCCCTTTCGTGAAACCTAGAAATAACTCACTTATGAGTTGAAAGAATTGTATTCCTTAATTAGAAGGGAGAAACAAGATAATTTTAGACGTGTACCAGACACGTAGTTATGCAGACATTAATTCGTTTTAAATAAATCAAGAGAGGGAGGGTACTTATTGAGAGTGACACCTCATTGGAAAAGACCTAAAATAACAATTTTATTATTATGGTTTGTTAGTAAGAGGTTTGGGAAAGATCAAATGGGATTGAGGATAAGTGTTCATGGCCATATTTATAATAATCGGACGAACGCGACGCGGATGAAATATTGAACAAACACTGTTTTTCACTATAGACCTCGTGCGCATGGCGATATTTTACCTGCTGGCGCTCCTAGCGGCAAGTCGCTCAGAACATCCATGTGGCGAGTGTGTGTACTGGCTTGTGCGAGAGAATCAAGTGTGATAGTGAAGGAAGCAATTTAAAGCTGAAATGTCGTCGTCCATAGAGGTTCACGTGGGATTTCAGAAGATTCGGTGGGATACGTCGTGTTTTAGAGCTTCTACGCTAAAGAAAGGCAAACAGCTCAATGAAAGTAATCACATATTTGAGGTGAAGGAACGATTGGGAGAAGAAATATCCAGCTGCTGTTACAGAGAAACGAGCATTAATCAACCGCATTATGTTGTTAAACTTAAGGTAATATTTACCTTTCTTTTTGGTCCACAAATCATATGTATATTTATTACTTTATTAATGCAGCCAATGGCCATGTACTTTTCTTTTCAGGACGGGTCAGGGAAGGGATATTGGAAGGAAATCGGCCGTGGACCTATTGAAATGAACCGTCCCGGCATTTGCCTGGTGGTGAAAATGGGAAACCACGTAAACAATTTTCAGGACGGCCGAGGTGGGATTCAAACCCACGCTCTTCCGATGCCAGCGAGGCACGAGGTAGCGCGTTAGCACTCTCGATCACCGCGGCCGGTGAGATACGGAAGAGACAATGAGCAGAGGGCATTTCAGGAATTCTGTTTATCGTCCCAATGTATATTTAGACTATTAATTTTAAACATAACTTTATTATATATATTTCCCGTACCCATTGCCGTTGTTAATTATTTTTTCATTGATTAATGGTAGTCTTTTTTTTTAAATATTTAACAGATCGATTGCAACAGGAACATTCAGTCAGCCGAGTGTGAATGCAAAGCAGGCCTTTCCAAATGCTGCAAGCACATTGCTGCGCTTTGCATTTATGTTAATACCGAGAGAGATTCTTCGAAGACTTTCTTCCTACAACAATGGGAGGAACCTAAGAATGTTATCGCGGAATATTCTGAAGGTGAACATTTAGGAGAAATGTTCAAGGATAGATTAAATAAGCGGACAGTTTGTAGCGTGTCGGAAAGTGTGTGATTAGAAACATTCACCAAAACTGAACTATACGAGAAAATTATAAATATGGACTGTGCTTTTACAAGAATTTTGGAGGCCGGGTGTGAAGGTGAATCCATAATTATCTCCACTTCTATTGTTGAAGCTATCGTGGATGATGCTGTAGAACAGAGCGAAACAAGAAGCCGTAGTCCTGTGAGAGTTAAACATAACGCCGAGTGCAGCAAAACTAATACGCAGTTTGCACTTCATTGACAGGAGAAGTAGCATATTTTCCTTGTCAAGAGTACAATTATGATAAACAGAAGGTAACGATAACAGAATACGAAACACTGCCAGCTTTACACCCGCTATTTCAACAAGATTATGTTCGCTTTCTTTCACTGACCGGTATCCACAAAAATAATGCTTCTGATCCACAAGGTCCACATTAACACTAGTCTTGTTTTAAACAAGTGTCAGTCATTGTTTGTTTGTTCGCACGGGGCATTGGCCGATTTGTCTGGACTTCTGCTTCGCAATTATTTCTCAAAGAAGAAAACAATATGTTCACCTCCGTCTTGTCACTATTATTGTTATTGTTGTTTTAAGGGGCGGAACTACGAGGTCATCTGCCCCTCTTAACACAGATTAAAGAATACAAATTTGGAATTGAATTTGAAATTTTTGAGGTGGACGCCTAAATTTAAAAAGACCAAAAATGAATCAAACAAAAACAAAAACATTAATTAAACAATTAAAAATTATAAAAATAAACAAAAATTACGGAAAAACAAAACATTATCATTCAAAAACGAACAAGTCGTTGAGTCAATTTATACTGGAAAATTTAGATTGCCTTGTCACTATATACGGTCACAATATCCGTCTGTATGCTCGCGTCACTGAATGAACCATACTCCACCACACTTCCTTCACCCCCGTCATTTTTCGCCTCATGTTTCTCGCAGGTACTCTACTGCCCTCTCGTTGCTGGTGCTGATCCGATAAATGTGGCTTCATTTAGAGCCTCGGTATGTAACCGGGACTGTCAGGATCTCTTGTCGATGTTCCGTTTATAAAATGCCGACTACAAACACGTGAATTATTTGTAGGTTTACCATTACTAGTGTCCCGTTTTAAAGCCTCAGTCCAAGCGTTCCTTCTATGAATGTGCTGTTTATTGTTCGGGAATACGAAGAACTTCGTCCCAGGCGGACAATTTCTGTAGGAATAGTTACATCCAACAACAGAACCATTTGTTTTACTCTTTGTAGAAAATTCATCCATCTCGAACTTTAATTCGCACCTCAACAAACGCAGCCTGGTAATCACGTTGCTTCACTTCACTGACAAGCGCCACATGGACTATTTGAACGACTTGCCGCCAGAGCGCAGCAACATCCATGCGCACGAGGTCTATAGTCTGTTGAAATAGATGAAAAGTTCACTGTAGTAGCACGAAAGTTTATGGCAAAGAAAGTTATTGCAATGATGGAAAATAACGAGTTACACTAGATATGCGAGAGTCTATTGCTTGAGAAAGTTGTAGATTACAGTTAAATGCGCCAGAGAAAATCCCAACGGAGGAAGAAAAGTTAGCTATTGATCAGCAATTCATAAGGAAGATTCCTTAGTTAGAAAAGGTATTCCCACATGCGAGTGGAAAAAACATGACGGTATAACTGGTAGATAGAGTGCAGATTCTGGAAGGTTCCAGAGCAATCCTGACTGAAGAATAGGGCAAAAGTTATTCCAGCGGTGAAACGAGCTAAGTATTTTATAGACAGTGGGTAATTCAATGGTATCCCACGTTGTGAGAAGATCTCTCATTTAATAAGCATAAGAAATGTTGCTTCCTATTAAGATTGGCTTAGAAAAACAAAAGCCCAACATTGAAAATCCCGCGAAGGATGATTATTGCCCCAAATATAGTAATCTCACACTGCCTATAAAATGATCATTAAAAGCATGTAGCTATTTAAAATCCATTAAAATTAGTTGAAGAACGTAGAAGTAGTACTTAGCTTTGCTTCATGGCGAAGGTGAAGTTCCCTTTTACTGTTGAGATTAAAATTCCAACATGGCGTGGAATTAAAAGATTGCCTCTTGATTTGAGGAGGCGAGCTCTAGTTGAGCTTCAACTGACTGAGTCGACTGCTGGCGTACAAGTGAGACACGCTCAGCGAAGCACGGAGGGACCAGGGAAGGGAAAAGAGTGGGGGTAGGAGACAAAAGGAATACATATAAGAATAGACAACTTAACAAAAAATAAATTTTCTCTAGATGAAATGGACTTCAAAGAGTTGATAGCAGGCAACACTAGCGCAGCCTGGTGGGTGAAAAAGTAGACGAAGTTCTCTTGATCACGGAGATGATAGCTGGCGATGGCGACGAGATCAGGTGGCCAGATTGATAAGGAAGTCCTCTTGAACAGGGAAGAATTGAGGAACTTCAGAGATTCGCTGCTAGATGAAGCTAGGTGGGTCATGGAAGATATATATCTAGAACAGACTCACAAGTAACATGAGAACCATAAACAGCAAGGAGAATTAGAAGATCACTGTTGGTGTTTGAGAAAAAGGAAGGAATGAACTATAGCAAAGAGAAGTAAAAGTTTACTCTATCTTACCGTGTATTCCAAAGAATACACCACCAATGTATTTGCAATGCCAATACTGTACATTATGTAATGTGACAAACCGTTGACCCCCATACGAAGATTTCAGAATCCCTTTTCCCGCTCACGTAAAACGTTATTACAATTGACTGTAAAATAAACAATGTTCACGACACCTACATTTGGAGGAATTGCCAATGTTTACAAAAATAAACCACACTGGAAAAGCTCACCAGTGGGATTCGATCCAGCGATCCCACGCTTACAAAGCAGGGTTCATACCGCTGCACCTTGCACTCGTTGGGAGTCCCATCTGTAAATTAAACCAGAAAATCAAAACAACGATCGGTCATGGCAAAACAAAATGGTACTAACTTTTCAATGTATTAATCAACCAATTAGGTTATACTCTGAAGAAAATTCTCTATTTTTTGTGTTAGTAGCATGCATTTCTATGCGACTGTTAGTGTCATGATAATAAGTCATATGTTGTCTTAAATTGAATCGGTTTCTATGCTTCCTCGTTAAATGTAATCGTAGGCATAAATCTATCGACTGAAGGCTGTGCTCTCAAGAAATAACATCCAAGACCTATCTTCCTTACTCAAGTGAGTATATCTCACTGATTTAATTAATGATTGATATGTTGGCTGTATTTTTTCAGCCCATAAGAATTAGTGTTTCAAATTCATACCATTCTTAATGTTGCTGGCTATGGTAATATGATCAATTGTATTTTTCACTGAAAATCTGCTAACATAAAGGTAACAATTTCCACTGAAAAGGCGTGGGTCAAGTACCTTGCTCATCCAGATGTGCAACATCAGTGGTCCTCTCCTTTTTCCGAAAGGCCATACTGGACTAATATCACCTGTAAATAATAATGAAGTAAAACTCAAAAAAAAAAATAAAAAAAAAAATAAAAAAAAAAATAATAATAATAATAAACACAACACACTTGCATAATATACATTCTTTTAAGTTATCAATGCAGTAGTTAAGATGGATTCAAGGGAACGTGTTTCATTATGGAAGTTTTATTTGGTCTAATTTTTTACATGCGATTAAAACACGTCGTCACTCGAACATTAACTAAACCGATACACAGCCCATAAATTCTGTGCTTTCCATGGCCACCGATGAGGGAAATGTATTGCGACAGGAACTAGGTTTCGCTGGTAGAACTGAATGAAGATAGAACGTGCGATAAAATTCTCTACAATACATGAATTAGCCAAAATACCTTATGAAACGATGATAAATAAATCAGGAAGCGATGTTTTAATAGATATTTCCTCCTCCACTGTCTGTGACTCACCCAGCCATGCTAAATAGGATCAAGACTTATATTCAATTTATACTACAAAAAATACACTAGCATATTAAATAAGGTAATAAGACTAGCAAAGAAAATGCATAATGATAATTTTATTTCCCAATCATCTAATAAAAGCAGGGCTATGTGGTCAGTGATAAAGAAAGAAACTGGAAAATCTGCTAGAATACAAAGGAACATTACACTGACCAGCAATAGTAAAGTGATTAATAATCCAGAGTTAACACTTTTAATGACTATTTTCTGGAAATTCCACAAAAAATATTAAATAAATCACAGGTAAATACTCTAAATTCTAATAATAAAATAAATATATGCAGTGATTCTTTCTTTATAAATAATGTCAAAAGTGAAGAGGTAAGAATTGTTATAAAAGAGCGAAAAAAAATCTGTGCTGGCATTGATGGCATCCCTGATGCAATTTTAAAGAAATGTGCAGAAAATATAATAAATCCACTTACGCACATAATAAACAGTTCAAAAGTAATTCCAGTGCACAAAAACGGTTCAAAAGATGAATTTAGATAACTATCGTCCTATTACCTTACCAACTGGTATTGCAAAAATTGTGGGAAAAACATGTATAAGAGACTGATAAGTTTTATAGAAAAAATGAAATACTATCAAACTCACAACATGGATTCAGAACGGAAAGATCTACACAGACAGCAATTTATGAATGTAGTAATAGTATACTGAAATTAAATGACAATAAGGAACATGTAACTGGCCTATTCTTGAATTTATCGAAAACATTTATGTTGTTGACCATAAAATCCTCCTTACAAAACTAAATCAATAATGTATTAGAGCTCTAGCTAATAAATGGATAGAGTCTTACTTAACAAGGCGTAAACAAATAGTAAGCTTGAGACACAAGGATGATGGAACCAAATTACTTAATGAAACATTGTCCAATGAAGGAATTATTAAATTTGGAGTACCCCAGGGATCGGTTTGGGCCCACTACTCTTCCTTCTATATATCAATGATATAACACAGAACGTTCGTTCTCATAAGGAAATTTTGTTTGCGGACGATACAACACTTGTAATAAAAGGTGAAACTAAGCAGGTCTTACAGCAGTCTGCTGACTCCGTTAGAGAAGAGTTATCCAAATGGTCACAAGATAATCGCCTCATAATAAACTATAAAAAAAGAGTATCTCTAAATTTCCACACTATACAGAATAAGAATCCTGCGAAGCCAAATATAACATTAATTGGTCATCAAATTGAAAATAAATCAAAAACAAAGTTTTTAGGACTATGGATACAACGTGACTTGAAATGGAATAAACATAATACAATAACTGAATACTAAACTGAACTCGATGTGCTTTGCGTTACGTATTTTGAAAACTTGCACAAGCATGCACACATTAAGAAATACTTATTTTGCTTATTTCCATTCATACTTAAGATATGGGGTCATATTTTGGGGTATGTCACCAGATGTACTAAGCACGTTTAGGATACAAAAGAGGGCGATTAGAATTATAGCAAGTGTAAACACAAGAGAATCATGAAGACCTCTGTTTAAAGAGTTAAACATTCTCCCGCTGCCCTGCATTCATATCTTTGAAAGTATTATGTGTTTTTTTAAAGAATTTAATGAATAAACACGTTTTTCTTAAAACAAACAATGACGTCCATAGGCATAACACAAGACAAAATCAAAACATTCATATTTCACAGCCTGGGACGTCTTCAAAGATGAAAAGGGAAATAACCCCAAGTAGGTTAGGCCTACATAATTCAGGAAAACTGGTTAAAATACGACACCGAGATAGGTCAGATCCCACATTGATCCAACTCCATAATGTCATGTCATAGGCTAATATAACCGAGACACGGTTGCCGAACTAAACACATGTTTAGCAAATATTTAAAATATAAGGCAACGGTCTTACGTCGTAAAATACAACTGATGACACTGGTAGATTAAACACAAGAAAGACATGTCTTAGACAGTAACGTAATTAAAACATAAACAATACCATAGTTGACAGCTTCCTATCAGACATGATAAAAATAATAATTTTGTATGTATTAAAATGCCGAACGAAAGCGAAGTAACATATGCATGTCTGTGATATTTCCCAGGGCTAGGATGCCTTAAAAGAGGCAAATCCTTCCCTCAAAGATCGAGAGCTATTACATTCTGCTTCTTCACATCATGGAACCCCAGTATTAATTAATGTTTTTAATAACAAAATACAATCATCGCGTTGACAATCAGTTCGATTACCAAAGATATATTCGATATCGATCCAGCAGTGCAAATATAAACTGACCTGCCATCTAGTAGGCACAACCCAATTTAATCCAGTTATCTGACTGTAGCATAGTTTCCAATTCCTCCACCAGAAGTTGATACATGCAACTACCGAAGTACACCTTTTTCTTAAGATACAAGAGGCATAATTCTTTCTTGAACATTTGTCACCTAACAGATTTCCCCCCTGCCAATCATGTCGACACTCCAGAGGAAAAGACATGTAGATGTAGAAATAGCGAAAGAATACAATCACCAGATAAGTCGATCATGAACACATAATCCCAAAAATACATTCACATGCGAATACATGATAGATCATTACAAAACGTTCATGTACACAGGTCTTCATGTCCAGTAGATATCCCAAGCATGCCAAGTATAGAAAGTTCTTACTTTAGGTTTAAAAAAAAGATTTTTTTTAATAACAAGTTTAAAATATACATATTTGTTGTTCAATAATTTCGACGTATTCAGGGTCACTGACAAGTCCAATTCCATCACAGTATTCAGGCCCATGGATACGTATAGCGATGATCGAGACTGCCAGATTTTTTCACTCTTCAGTAGATGAAGGTTATCTGAAACCATATAGTGCTCCAACGAGTAATCGTTCTTGAGTTCACTACTCACTACCGTTACATCAAAGAAACTCCCCTAAAATTTACTATTTAAATCAATTTACGAAGATGGTCAACCAAGAAATAACATACAGTACCCTAAAATTCGACAGATCCTTCACTTTTTACAAAACAGAATTAAATATGACCTACATACTAAAATATCCATCTTACAATCCATATAAACAATAAGAAGTTTCTTTAATAAAAATATATTAATTAATAAAAATTATAACCAGAAGAGATTCCATGACAATAAATTAGCATCCTTTATCTATTTTCACATAATACGATCGACAGAAATGTCTTTTAGAAATGATCATACACGAATCAAAGAAAACAGCGCTCCCAAATAAAAATTTAAATATAACACATAGATATCCCCTTACAAGTTTAACTACCCAAAGATAAGTACACTTAATATTGTATCTTGTCAAGCAAAATCGTGAGCGATTCTTATGCTACATCCAAGAAACGCCATAAAAAATTACGAGTATAATGAGCAACCGGATCCAAAATAAAGGACAAATAATAATTCACAAGAAACAAAATTTAGAAGAACATAAAATTAAACCAGGAACAGACCACACGTGCAGAAAAACTCAAGGGCACAAAACCTTTCACACACTCATACATAACCACAACATTCCCAATATTACTGATTACTATTTACCACCCACAAAATATCCCAACAATTGCTACCAAAAATATAAATAAGTGCTCGTTAAAATACCAACACAGAACACATAATATATTAAAACAAACACTTACCATACTTGCTGACTCGAATCAAACAGAAACAACAAAACGTCCCTGAGTACGTAGTTTCGTGAGATCCATAGTGAGCCCTAGCATATTCCCAACAGCAAGCAAAATAATTAACTTCATAGTCCACATTATACTCACCCAGTGGGTATGTTTTAGCCTAACAACTCTTTCGGATAGCACTCGAATACAGCTGGGTCAATAAAACCTGGTCAGTCACTCAAAGATACTGACAACAAAACCAAAGTAGCGTAGTGGCAACCCTAGATGAGATCATAGTCTCACACCAGTAGATAAGAACACAATCAGCACCTAAAGTTATCAACCAGTAGTATCGACCCAAATACATAATTTTATTGACCAGGAACCTCATCACTACCAAACCTAGATCAACAAAATTTGGTCAGTCACTCACAGATACTGGCCACTAAAACAATAATAGCGTAGCGACAACCCTAGGTGAGACAATTGGCACCCTTAAGTAATTAACAACACAATCAGGACCTCCAGTTACCAAATCAGTAGTACAGACCCAAATAAATAATTTTACTAACCAGGCGATTCAACGTTACCAAACCTAAATTAATAAAACTTGGTCAGTCACTCACAGATACTGATATCTAAACCATAATAGCATAGTGGCAAACCTAGGACAGATCATCACCCACACAAACAAATAGAACCACAATCATTACAAAACAGGCAATTAACAAACATAACACACATACCAAGTGTATAAAGGATCGTAAACAGAATATCAACATTCGTGCAACTAAATAAC
The DNA here is from genome assembly GCA_946902985.2 of Meconema thalassinum. Lineage (NCBI taxonomy): Eukaryota > Metazoa > Arthropoda > Insecta > Orthoptera > Tettigoniidae > Meconema > Meconema thalassinum. The sequence goes on from OX336388.2 coordinate 1,012,166,619, forward strand.
TTCCATTAAATTACCCAGTGAACTCCGGTTGAAAGATATTTCAACGAACTACTAATTTATATACACGGTATTAAATCATAACAGAGTTAAACGATAACTTTAACAAAACAAAACCTAACCTTATTTGATATCAGAACAACAAATAAATTTCCCACCCAATTACAAATACAAAGCTAACTTACCACATTTACACCAAACTCACTCATGCCTCACACATAGAGTTTGCGCTACACAATTTAGAAAATTATTTACTCTCACTATTGAGCAAATCCGTACCTTTCTTCACATGGAATAAATTTACTCTGAAAAACTTTCTCTTTACCGAGTCGCATAACAAAAGGGTGACAGGTGTCAGATATCTCACTAGCTTATAAGGACCACGAAACCTTTCCCGTAACTTACCTGATTCCTTAGGGCCAACTTCTTTCAATGTGAAAATTTTAATGTAAACCTCATCGCCGGCTTTTAACGATGAAGGCTTTCGACCAGCGTTGTATCTTTTCTCTAACCTTTCGTGAGCCACCTTCATGTTACTTCTTGCCTTCTTCCAGATCGTTCTTACATCATTAAAGGTGTACTGGTCAGACAGTAGTTGATTTCAGGACCATAAGTTTGAGATTTGGGAATTATATCCGACGGAGAACATTAGAGAGAGGGGAGTCGTTTTGTGTGACTCGTGAACAACAGTGTCAAAGAAAAATGTTAGCTAAGGTAAACTGGTGTCCCAAAGACTGTGGTCCTTATGGTGAAAAGCAAATAGGGCAGCCCGTAAATTTTGATTCACCCTTTCGGCGTACGAACCTTTAGGGTAATAGGGCGTGCTCGTGACGTGTGAATTGTAGAGTAAAAACAAAATTTTCTTGAAAACATGAGATGTGAAACACTTCGCATTTTCGGACATAACCCATAACCCAGAGTTTCGTGGATCGTAACCACGCTCTACTACCATTTATGTACTGGCACAAGACAGAGCAGAATAAATTAAGGTTAAATGTTAAGTTACTTAAGGTTATGTTAGAGAAGTGATGTTTCGTACAGTGCTACCAATAAAACAAGATTTCGTGGAAAACATGCTAAACTAACCTCAGAGGTTTCAATATTAAACAATATGTGAGGAGAAAACTAATTCAGATAAACTAATGCTAAAATAAATAAAACACAGTCTTCCTCAAGGACATTCACATATAATTTACATAAAACAATTACATTTTAAAAACATGTCCCCAGAGCAAATAAAACAGTAGGCCAGAAGGATAAAGATTAACAAATATCAGATAAACACCAATAAAACGAAGGATCGTGTAAACGTTATAAAGTAAACCCTGCATAATTAATAAATTAGATCACAGTCAAAATAAGAAAAGATACCAAATACATACTGAACTCGAATTCAGCCCCGCTTAGGACTTTGACTGAGCCAAGGTTCGAACCGACTTGTGCTCCGTTGGAATGAAAAATTGGAAATTTGGAATTAAAGTATTTTAATAATTATATATGCATTATGGGATGTAAATGATGCATAATGAAAGTATTATGGAGAATTTTGAAGCATTTTGAGGAAATTATTATTTTGAAATATTCCGGTGAATGAGATTTTAACTAAGGAAGAATTCGATCATTCGAAGCTGGAAATTGTACTAGGCTTCATGTTTAGCACCAGAAAACCGGTTTTGGTTAGCTAGGCGACTATAACAAAGCGATGCACACGACCCGTGGATAAGAAGCTAGTTCCAGGAGCTTCTATCACAATATTTCAACAGCCAATCAAATTAAAGCACATAAATTTTGTGGGAATCGCTTTTATATAAATTTGGCACATATAAAGCGAAATAATCACATCTACAGGTGTAGAATGCAATATGAAATTTATTTGGTTGAAAAGAAATATAAATTATTGGTTAATAGAGAAACTACGAGTATATTTCTATTAAAATGCATCAGTGCGAGGTTGGCAGAGGAGCCTAGCGTTGGCACGCGCCGCACAGCAGAGAAATGAGCCAGGACTCTCTCGCAGCTTCCTCACACGAGCGGACGCGTTGTCGCACGCGCGAGCAGAGAAGCACTTTTTGCACGCAACAGAAGCCCTGTCGACAAACACTATTGTACTGTCGAATGACCGAGGAATCGCCGAGGAAGTTACAAGAAGAGCCGATGAAGTGCAAATGCACTAGTTTTGAAGAGATCAGCGTTTGTTGAAACATACTATTATCAGAACGAGACTTCGCAAATAAAGCAGGATTTTAAAGAGAAGTAATAACCAGCAGCATTGCCTATTTCAAGCTACAGTACTGCTACAACAAATTCAACTATATATATTCTACGTTATTACATCACAGTCAACATTGTAGTCAACATAATGACAACGAACTTGAGTCGGGGAGGACAAACTTATTCTACATATACTGAAGAGATTATTATGGATAACTAATTCAATGGAAAGAGGTTAATCTATACCATGGATTGGGAAGTCAGAGTGACTTAAAAAGACCAAGGATCAACACATCTACAACTGCGCAACAACTAGCAGTATGCCAAAATGAGTTCCTACATTACAAGCAAGATGTCCAATACCATCAGGGCGAGATGTCAACTCAGGACTTTTGGATCTACGATGGCGAGACCACTCTGCAGTTCAGAGACAAGAAGTAGACGATCGCTGCTGTTAGCAGCTACAGCCAAGGAGAGCAGGTGACCGCAACACGGCCGAGATTGGGTCGCTCACAGCTGATTCGCACGTGCCTGGCAGTAACTGGTTTCAGGAGGAGTCGAGTGCTTGCAGTCTCAACGGAGAACAAGATCTGATAGAGGTATTTCTCGACAGCAGAAGACATCTCAAGGTAGAACAACCGATTGCTCTAATATCTGTAGTTTTGTTGTAACAGTAGAACGCCATTTGGGAGTGACCAACTTCATTGTAGTAATTCTTATCTTTATTCTATGTTTATAATAGCTAACATTTTTGGGATTCATTGCAATTCTTTGATACGTCTTCGTGTGTCGTTTAAGACGTTATTTCATGTATTTTTAACTTAGACTTTGCGTTTAATGTATTTAATTTTGAAGGAAACGTTATAAAATACTCACTTTCGAACGAAACTCGTTTTATAAAAGGAATGCTTCGATAATATTGTATCTCAAAGAAAATGCGTGAATAATGACATATTTCATTGAAATTTATCTCAAATTGTAAGAACATTTAAACATTATGATTGTTATTAACAATTACAAATGCGTAACAGCGATAGAATACATTTGTATATCTATATTACATTTTATAAAGTAAAGCATTATTGTGAGATGCTGTAATATTATTTTACAGACATTATTATGTAAATAGACAACTGAAATATTTATTTATAACAATTAAATGTTATAAAATTCCAATAGCGGAATGCAACTTATTAGACAACTATTGAACCCTTTATCCTCTGATGGATAAATGATTCGATGTTTTATTTCTTCAATTAATTAATATTTCCACCAGCGTCATGAAATAGCCAGACGAAGATGAGGAAACTTCAAGCATTTGTTGGAGACAGTGGGAACATACCTGCAGCAGTTTGACAAAAGGCTAAATACTTTAGCATTGTGAAAAGAAAGACCCTAGCAATGTTTCAGAAGGACAGGTGGTGGCTACCTCAAAATAGACGGGACGCGTGGTGAGACACGTTTATGGTATGCGCATTGTACTATTCGCGCCTAGAAAAAATATAATGCAGTAACGTGAGTGGCTGATGATACTACTGGACACTCCTACGAGGCCGAGGTCTGATAAAAAAACGGCGAAGTTATTGAAAAAGTGGAACCAATGAGAGATGAATGCTTACGAACGCGCCAAGTCTAGCTTGGGCACGCGATAGCAAGCATTAACGCGGGAGATCGGCTAGGCAACATCTCTACGATCGATTCTAGGATTAATGGGCATATTCTAGACCTGCGCAATTTTACGAGTTCAGTGATATTTGTTTCATTCCTGTACTACTATTATTTTGAGAAATTTTTATATAATTTCCCCCTCTATCGATACCTAGGGCCAGTTCATTTATAAGTGGCATGAAGAGCCAAGACATTGCTATTACTTTTATGCGTCTGAGGACGTAGGTTATATTACATTGTGTGTGTCGGAAGACTCAGGTTATCATTACATTTTGCGCGTCTGAGGACGTAGGCACTTGTACTTTGCGTGTCATGAGGACACAGATTTTATTAATACAAATGTGTTAAATTCAGTGTGGTAGATAGTCACTGTACTATTTTGTAGGGACAGTATCATCGACAATTCGCCAACAGACTGTTCTGGGGAATTAAGTACCTAAAACGGCGAATTTAGTAAACATATATCGAGCGTGAATTAATCTATAACTTTTTGCATCAGCACGAGAGATGACATCGCTTATCCTGGAAGAAGTTTGGAACTGTCAACACTCCATCGAGATGTTTGAGACGAGCTAAGCAGCATTAAGTAGGGAAATGGCTGCAGATGTTCGTTGACGGTGAATGGCAGAGGATGAGTACTGAATAATATTCTTATTATCTGACAAATTAACTTATGGTATATGGGACATATTTTGTTTGTAAATATCTTGCTTGTGTTGATTAACGTAGTGTATTTAGTTTTGGTCTGACACACCTTTTGCATGGAAACAGCTCGCACATATTTTATAGTCGTAAGTTCTTGTTTGTTTGATTTAACTAACGTGGCTATTTGGACGACCGTGTTCGCATATGTTTACGTAGTGCGATTAAGAAGCGTCTCTCGGAGATATGTTGTGTTTCAGAAGTAGGACTGAAGTAGTATAATCATGCAATAGATTGGAGGGTAAATTAATCTTGTAATGTTTATTATTGATCAGATTCAGTGAGTTTATTGCCGTTGGAGCAATGTGAATTGTGGCGAGGAGCAGTCAGCTCTCTCGTAGGTTTTAATATATTTTTTAAATAGTTTGTGAGGATCTGATTCAGCCGACCTGTGTGAAAAATGTTATGTCATTCCCAGCAGTGTGTGTGTGTGTGTGTGTGTGTATTTTATTGGTCATTACAAGCGGGAATTTCAGCGTAGACTGATATCTGTCAGCTTGGTGCCAAGTCCATATGGTTACCTTGCGAGGACATATGTGGCTATATCGATTAAGGTCTTACCATATGTTTATGTGGTTGAGATTTGTTGCTGTTGATTCTACGAGATAACGGACAGTTGGTCATGTTATTTTTACACACTGGGGCTGGACGATGACCAGAGTTGAGGAAAGGGGAAGCTGTTTCACAAGGCGGGCTGAAAAGATTGCATCAAGGTCATTAGGGGAGTGCTTGTTGGCTCCGTATTTACTTGAAATACAGAATAAGAACTGATCAATGGTAAAAATTGTTTAAATAAATGGGAGTTGCCTACGAATCACTATAATCTCCGAAGCGTTAGCTTAACGTGCATTTTTATTCATATAAAGTAATCTCAGCCGGTGAGGCTTTTGTTGTTGTTGGTTCAATTCCATGTTTATGTTCCGTATTAGTGACCCGTGCAGTCACGTGCGATGCTGTCTTTTCCTTGTTTGTGTATTGAGCAATTGGCCGGGTTGGCAGCTCATTTGTCAGATGCGTCATCGCGTTGAAGGAGGGTCTCGAGGGAGATTCCTGTAAATATTAGATTTTAGATTGTGTGTCAGCATTAATTTTTAAGGGTTTTTATTAGTGTTGTGTCCCATATCCGTAAACGTTGATTTACGAGATGATTGTTCGTAAGCATCGTGGCTGTTACCCGATGTAAACGAACAGTCATCCAAGTACTCATTCCTCGTAGTTAGTCATTACGCATACATAAAATCCAATGCAAGTTAGTGGAACTTGGATCCATTTTTTTATAAGGGGGGGTGATCCGTCTGACTCCTCAACTTTTGATAAATATTTCTGTCATGGGAAGATTCAGGGAGGAAATTTATTATTGTTGTTGTCTATATTCATTTTATTTGCACTAATATTCATTAAATTATGTTATTATTTTACGCCTTGTCACTTCCTTTCGTAATTATAGTTTTAATCCTATGACCCTTACCTCAGTAGAGCATGTTGTTTGGCGAACGTAAACATCACACTATGAACTGAGCGCGACTCCTTGATCAAGATTCTTGTTTATAAACACTGCAATACTAAAGGGTTCATAGGAGGTAAACTGGCGGCCAAGCGTGGGGCGGTTCACTGTGGTGTAGCGGCAGAGAAATTGCACATGTCAATGTAAGCGTAGTTGGGATTACAAACTGACGCAACAATGAAGGTGTAATTTTTGTTGCTGGTTCGCTGCTGGAACACATTTAGTTGGCGTATTTGAGTAAAACTGACAGGCCACAAGTGGAGGCAGATATGACAGTATTTTAATCACCGGAATGTGATATTTTATTAAAAGTAATTGAGGCGAAGAGGATACCGCCAACTGTGTGAAATATAAATTAAAATCAGGAGTTTGCAATGTAAAATACGGTTCACGTTTTTGTCTATTGAATTAAAGTAAAAATAATATACGTGATACCGGGCGCCCAATGATTAAAGTTAAAACTAGATTTGTTTAGAAAGTCAAACTCATGAAAATGTTAGGAGGCTGGTAGCCTTAAATGACAATTAATACTTTGTTAATTAGTCAGTGTTAATATCAGATCAGGATAACAATTTAATGACTAAATATGTGTTTGGGTTTAAATTAAATTGAGTAAAATTAGAACCACTCAGAGATGCAATCGACTAGTGGGATTAAATGTAAATTATAAATGAACTGAGTAGGGTAAAGAAATTAAATGTGCATTGGGATTATATGTGTGTGTCAGGGGACATTGCTTTTTGCCATTTCCCTAATGTCTCATATAAAGTGTATAACATGGCAACAGTAGAACAGATTCAAGAAATCATTGAGAGTGCTGCTAGGAGAACACAGAAATTGTTGGACACTAAATTGGCGGAACAAAGTGAATCACTAAACACTAAACTATCTGAACAGAGTGAATCATTAAACACTAAACTATCTGAACAGAGTGAACAATTAAACAATAGTATGTTAGAACAAAGTGAAGCATTAAAAGCGAAATTATCTGAACATTTAAACAATAGTATGTTAGAACAAAGTGAGTCTATAAACAAATTGTCTGAGCAGAGTGAATCATTAAAAACTAAACTATCCGAACAAAGTGAATCACTAAACACAAAACTATCTGAACAAAGTGAATCATTGCGGACACAATTAAATAACAGTAGGATTGAACAAAATGAATATCAGGCGGAACAAGCTAGATTACTAAAAAATGAAATCAATGACACTATAAATTCGCAGTTAGAGGCGCAGAATGTTAAAAACACGAACCAATTAGCTTCGTTAACCGCAGAGATGAAGGATCACACTAATCAACAGATGGTATTGCTGGCCCTAGATGTTAGTAAAAACAATGAAAAACAATTTGATCAGATTAAGAAAATGGAAATTATATTTGATCAAAAACTTAGCATTCTTGATGAAACGGTGTTAGGTAAATTAGAGCAAATTGAACTAGCATGCACTATGAGTACGAGCGAGGTCAAGATAGCTCAGGATAAGTTGGAAGGACGATTTAAGGAAATGGAAAAAGCGGCAAGGTCATTCAACAACAATTATCAGCGGTAGATGAAAATATATCTGGCATAATTAAAGATATGGACCGTCTCGAAATAAAATCAGCGGAGCAATGGAAAAGCCTAGAAGCGGATCAGGATCAATTAAAGCGTACCATCGACGAAAATAGCGCGAGATTGGAAGAAATGAAAAGCCAGATAGAAAGTAATCAGGATGACACTAAAAGCCAGATTGAGGAGAAAGTAAGCACGATTAAGGAGCAAATAAGAAAAGATTGGCGAAAAATGAATATCGATTCTAAAGAGGAAAGATCAACCATCCTTAAGACAGTAGGCGAAAATCATACTCGTATTCAATCATTGGAACAAGAAATTAAGAGTAAACTTAAAGAACAAACAGACAGGATCATTAAAGCTGAACTGAGGTCGATAGAACAATCCTCGATATTTAAAACGGGAACAATGAAAGACAAGCAGGACGACTCAAATAGCCCGGAGGGTACGAGCACAGCAGGGAGTCCGACTCAGACGGAGAGCCCATTAACGACAAACACGGAGGGGTTTCGCAAGAATATTGAAAGGAGTTCCACGCCACAGGACGGTCATCAGCCCACACAACTTATCCAAGTAATTCGCTCGAACGATTATAAACCGCAGAAGTACACGGAGAATTCAGGGGTGACACCTAAAGCCTTTATTAAAGAAATTGAAGATCATTACAATGACACTGGGGTACCTGAAGCACGTAGGCTAAGGATGATGGAGAGATTTTTATCAGGAAATGTCCTTACATGGTTTTTAAGCTTCAAATATACATTTGGAACTATGGCAGATTTCAAAATCGCGTTTCTGCGCAAGTACTGGTCGCCGGCATTACAACAGAGTTTGAGAATGGAGCTTTACTCTAGGAAATACCAAACTACCCAGCAAACGAAATACTCAGATTTCTTTAACATGCAAATGCTAAAATTTCGTGACCTTGATTACCCTTTAAATGAAGCGGATCTGGTGATGACTAGCGCGGCAATTACCAGTCAACGTGCAACAAGTACTAGTCGCAGCGAACGTTAGTACGGCCTTACATGCAGAACAGATATTACGCCAGATAGATGAGACTACATCTCATAATCATTATAGAGGAGGAAGACAACTGGAGTTAGTCAATACGACAGAGGTCATAAAACCAAAACAGGCAAACACGAAAACGCAGGGTACAAGTACAAGCACATCCACACCTAGGCGGAATCAGGAAGAGGTAGAAAACAGACCGTACCAGCGTAACGAGAATAATCACAACAATAGGTCATATCAAGGCAACAATAGATATCAACAGAGAAGGTATCAACAATGGCGTGAAAATCGAAGAAATGAGAGTCCTTATGGAGGATACGGTGATTACAATGGGAATCAAAGATGGAAAGGAAGGAGAGATCAAAATCAAGGAGAGGCGCGTAATTATCGAAATGACTGGGATGATAGGCACGCTCAATCACAAAATTACCTAGAGGAATTACACGCTAGTCAAGGTGGAGAGCAAGGACGATGGGAGAAAGCCATTGGGAACATGAAGAATCCAGACACACATACTGAGGAAGCTGGAAGTCTACTGAGACAAGAGGAACGTCAGGGGCGTGGGCTACAAAATGATGACGGGAGTCGCAGCGGAGCTAAAAAAAAATCTTAATTTGGATAAAGGAGACAGTCTACAAACGCAACAGTCGGAAGTTGAAGATGGATGGATAGTAGCGAACATACAAGAATGGATTGCTTTGCCAGATGATTGCCTGGAGGAGACGGTGAAACCACGGAACGATGAAATTAGGCAGTTACCTGTTATTTACGCGAGGATTGGTGGAATTAATATAAGATGTTTATTGGATACGGGGTCGCAGATCAGTCTGGTATCGGAGGCCTTGGTTCGAGAGTTGGGACGGAGTCAGAATATTCCTGTGATTCCCGTACCACAACTCAAAGTGAGGGGTGTTATTCCTGAACGCACCGTCACTTGTAAACGTCAGGCATACTTAGAACTGAACATATTGGAACACACTTTTGGGCAAACATTCATTATCATGGCAAAGGTGAATTTCAATATAATTCTTAGTGCAAATTTCATTTGTGACTATCAAGCAGTGATAGATTTGCACAAGAATACAGTCAGCTTTAGAGAGTATGATCAACTGAAGAACGTGGGATTGCATATGGATGAAATCACTACCGGAAGAGATGTAAATTCTTGGGCATTGGAAGCAATATCGGAAGAGACGGAAGAGGAGATACGAAAGGCAGAAGATAACATCATAGAAGGAGCTGTTGTGGAACTAGATGAGGAGAGTGAATCCCAGGAGATATGGTCTTTATTAACAGAAGGAGATGACAGTGATGCACAATTTGAAGAGTTACTACAGGAGCGGCTCAATGACATTCAACTTGGGGGTGAACATAGAAAACAATTGGAAGAGATTTTAAGGAAGCACAAAGCAGTATTTGATACAGTACCTGGGAAAATATTAAATTTCATATATTCATTGCAAGTCTACTTTCAAAAGTAGATTGTACCCAATTCCGGAAAAATATCGTGGTCAAGTCAAGGTCATTATAGATGAGATGTTACAAGCTGCAGTGATAAGGAAGACACCTACACCTTATCTAAATGCGATTTTGGCAGTCACAAAACCAAATGGATCTATTAGACTTTGTTTAGATGCCAGAAATATCAACATGAGACTCATTTTTCCTGAGTATGACAGAGCACCAATTATCAGAGACGTACTAAAAGGATAGAAATGCTTTCCTTGCCTGAGTCAGCCTACTTTTTGTATCCTCTTTGCTTTGTCCATTACGGTTATTTTGCTTCCTAAGTAGCGGAAGTCTCCTGCTGCCGTTAGCCTTTCACCTGCCATTTTGACCTCCATGGGGGTTTCTGAGTTATTTCGGCTGCATTCCAATATATTTGTTTTACATTTATTAATTTTCGTCATGAATATTGTTATTCAATGAAATGCAGGTTTAACCCCTTGGTAGGTTTTAGCTGAGGATTAACTCTACCTAAGGGATCATTCATTTCTTTGCGATGAAAATTTGGTGAGTTGTTGAGCACGCTCCCATGATTTTTTGAGATAGTTAATCAATCCTTCGATAAATGCCAATATTGTGTAGGGTGGGTATTTTGTAAGTATTTTTATTCTCAGTTGCATTTTGTGACTATTTTGAATCAAAATTGCATTTTGTAAGTATTTTCTATCTAAATTGCATTTTGTAAATATTGTCAATTCAAATAACAGTACAGTAAGTATGTAGTTAGTTGTAGTTGTAAGTAGGTAGTTAGTTTGTTTATTAGATATATGTCATTGTTCTATTAGACTGTGGTGTGTGAGTGTGTCTGGTAGCAGTTGCATTGTTTACTAGTTATAGTTCATTGTTTCAGTAGACTGTGATGTGTGATTGCATGTGAGTGTGTCTGGTGACAGACTGTTTTAGTGGTAGTATTTGTTGTTGGTGGAACTTAAGTATTTTTCGTTAGTAGAATTTTGGTATTTAATTGTTAGTACGGTAGAAGGTTAGTATTTTTGTTAGTAGAATTGATCTTTACTTATTCTGAAAGGGAGTAGCAGCCTTTCAGAATAAATCAATTCTTTACTAGTCTTATAGACGGTTAAGATATTGATAATATAAGTCAAATAATGGCTACACTGCGTCCTGCTGCACGGCTGAAAGCAACGGGAAACTACAGCCGTATGCTATTCCCGAGGATATGCACCTCTCTATGCATAAATACATGTGATGATGGCCTCCTCCCTTGTAAAATTTTAATCCGGAGGTAAACTAGTCCCCCGTTCGGATCTCCGGGTGGGGACTACTCGAGAGGGGGTTAACATCACAGAAGTGACAAAGAGGAAATCTGACATTCTACGGATCGGAGCGTGGAATGTTAGACGTCTGCTAGGAAATGGAAGGTTAGAAAACTTAGAAAGGGAAATGGATAGGTTGAGGTTGGATTTGGTTGGGATTAGTGAAATGCGCTGGCAGGACGAACAGGACTTTTGGTCAGGAGACTACAGGGTCATTAGCACTAAATCAAACAATGGCCAAGCAGGGGTTGGCCTCATATTGAGAAGGAAACTTGGACAGCGGGTGGAATATTATGAGCAATATAGTGAACGGATTATTGTAGCAAAAATAAATACTAAACCTACCTGCACCACAGTGGTACAAGTCTATATGCCTACCAGTCAAGCTGATGATGAGGATGTTGAAAAGGTCTACGAAGAAATAGACGAAATTCTGAGGTATATCAAGGGTGATGAAAATGTTATAGTAATGGGAGATTGGAATGCTGTGGTAGGAAAAGGGAGAGAAGGGAAGATAGTAGGAGATTTCGGATTGGGTGAGAGGAATGATCGAGGAAGCAGGCTGGTAGAATTCTGCACTGAGCATGAGTTGGTCATAGCTAACACCTTATTCAATAACCACAATAGAAGAATATACACATGGATGAGACCAGGAGATACAGGGCGTTACCAAATCGACTTCATTATGGTCAAGCAGAGGTTTCGAAACCAGATTTTCTATTGTAAAACATATCCTGGTGCTGACATAAACTCTGACCACAATCCGGTTGTAATGAAATGCAGATTAAAGTTGAAGAAACTGAAGAAAAGTCAAAAGCCAAAAAGGTGGGCAATAGACAGACTGAAAGAGAAGGATGTAAACGAAAGATTCAAGAAGAGTATAAAGGAAGGACTAATGAAAAACCCTAAACAAACTTCAATTGCAGACGAATGGGCACTTTTGAAGAATAAAATAACAAAATCCGCAGAAGAAAACATTGGTAGGAAAGAGAGAATTGGTAGAAAACCGTGGATCACTCAGGATATACTCGAATTGATGGATGAAAGGCGGAAGCACAAGAATGTAAGAGATGAAAAGGGGAAAGCAGAATACAGACGTCTGAGAAATGAGGTTAACAAGAAGTGCAAGGAAGCGAAAGAAGAATGGTTGAAAGAGAAATGTGCTGGTAGAGAAAATTGTCTGAAATTAGGAAAAGTAGACACAGCTTATCGAAGGATTAAGAATACTTTTGGGGAAAAGAAGACTAAGTGCTGTAATATTAAGGACACAAATGGAAAGCCTCTAAACAGATAGGGAAGAAAAGGTTGAGAGATGGAAAGCTTACATAGAGAGTTTGTATAAGGGAAAGGAGATTGAGAATCATGTAATGGAAAGGGAGGAGGAAATTGATAAGGATGCGAAAGGAGATTTAATATTGAGATCAGAATTTGATAGAGCTCTGGAAGACTTAAACAGGAACAAAGCACCAGGCATAGATGATATACCGATTGAGTTGCTACGCTGCATAGGAGATGAAGGTCTGATCAGGTTGTTTCACATGGTGTGTAGGATTTATGAGACAGGTGAGGTACCCCCTGATTTCAAGAAGAATGTAATCATCCCTATACCAAAGAAAGTGGGAGCTGACAGATGTGAAGATTACCGTACAATCAGCTTGATTACTCATGCTTCAAAGATCCTGTCTAGAATAATTTACAAGAGGATTGAGAGCCAGATAGAAACGGAGTTGGGTGAAGACCAGTTTGGTTTCAGGAGAAATGTAGGAACAAGGGAAGCTGTACTAAGTCTTAGGCTGATTTTGGAAGGTAGAATAAGGAAAGATAAGAGAACGTTCATGGCTTTTGTAGACTTAGAAAAGGCTTTTGATAACGTTGATTGGACTAAATTGTTTGACATTTTGAAATCGATTGGAATAAAGTACAGGGATAGGAGGGTGATATACAATCTATACAGAAACCAGACAGCAGTCATTCGAGTTGAAGGACATGAGAGAGAAGCTGGTATTCAGAAAGGTGTAAGGCAAGGCTGCAACTTATCACCCATACTTTTCAATCTTTACATTGAACAAGCAATGAAGGAAATTAGAGAAAAATTTAAAGTGGGAGTGAAGATTCAAGGAGAAATAATTTCAACTCTGAGATTTGCTGATGACATCGTCATCTTGGCCGACAAGCCTGAGGATTTGAATGAGGTTTTGAATGGTATGGACTCCGTCTTACGGAAAGAATTCATGATGAAAATTAATAAATGTAAAACAAAAATACTGGAATGCAGCCGAAATAAATCAGAAACCTCTATGGAGATCAAATTGGCAGGTGAAAAGCTGAAGGAAGTAGGAGACTTCTGTTACTTAGGAAGCAGAATAACCAGTGATGGACGAAGCAAAGAGGATATAAAAAGTAGGTTGGCTCAGGAAAGAAAAGCATTTCTACAAAAAAGGAATCTGCTGACATCGAATATAGATTTAGGTATTAGGAAGTCATTTTTGAAAGCCTTTGTCTGGAGCGTGGCGCTCTATGGAAGTGAAACCTGGACTATTGGTGCAGCAGAAAAGAGGAGAATTGAAGCATTTGAAATGTGGTGTAACAGGAGAATGATGAAGATCAGATGGGTAGATAGGGTTACAAACAAAGAGGTATTAAGACGAGTGGGAGAGGAGAGATGTTTCTGGCGACTGCTAATGAAGAGAAGAGGTAGGTTGGTAGGACACATACTAAGACACCCAGGAATAGCAAGCTTAGTTATGGAAGGAAGGGTCGAGGACAATAACTGTAGGGGTAGACCAAGGTTAGAATATGTTAAACAGATTGCCTCGGATGTAGGGTGTGGTAGCTATGTAGAGATGAAACGATTAGCTCAGGACAGGGAGGCGTGGAGAGCTGCATCAAACCAGTCAAAAGACTGAAGACTCAAACAACAACAACTAAAAGGATTTAAGAACAAGAGCATTTATTCATCAGTTGACTTGACGTCCAGTTTCCACCATATTGAATTGGATGAGAAGTCACAGCTTCTAACTGGCTTCTTATTCGATAACCAAACGTTTTGTTTCGTCCGAATGCCCTTCGGAGTCAAAACAGCGGGCTGTGCTTTAATCCGAGCCCTGGATCGGAATTTAACCGAGGAAGTTAAGGAGATGACGGTGCGCTACATTGATGACATTCTGCTGGCATCCGACAACATTGAAATTCACATGGAAAATTTAGATAAAGTATTAGGCAACCTTAATGCATCAAATTTCAAATTAAACCTGAAGAAATCGCATTTCTTCAAGAGCGAGATCTTATATTTGGGTCACATCATTGACAAGGAGGGAGTGAAGCCAAACCCAGCTAAGATCGAAGCGATAAAGAATTTCCCTACACCAACGAGAGTCAAGCACATTCGGGCTTTCTTAGGCGTAACGGGATTCTTTAAAGAAAACTGTCCAGGTTACACGGAGACTGTAGCTCCAATGCAGGAAATGCTAAAAAAGAATAATAAATGGTTGTGGAATGCGGAATGTGAGAAGGCGTTCCAAGCAACAAAACAGCTACTGGAAAACTGCATTAAGTTAGGATATCCAGATTTCAAGCACAAATTTATAATCCAAGCGGATGCTTCACTAATTGGTATAGGTGCCATGCTCTACCAAGAAGATCCAGCTAACCTGCAACATAAAACATATTTGGCATTTGTCAGCCGAAAATTGCGTAAGCACGAGCGCAATTATACTGTAACGGAACTAGAACTGTTGGCCATCCTTCATGCGCTTCAACAATGGAAACGAATAATTTATGGCTACCCCACTGTTGTCAGGACTGATCACAAGGCACTAACATTCTTGTTTAAGACGTCGATGGCAAGCGAACGTGTGACACGTTGGTCTATATATATTCAGCAGTTTAGCATTGAGATTGAACATTGTCCAGGGAAGATGAACGTGATTCCGGATGCACTCAGCAGGAACCCAGAGCCTGATGTTGAAAAAACAGCGATGGTACAACACTTGGAGTTAACACCGAAGGACCGGGAATTCTTGGAGGAGTTACGTGAGATACAGCGAGAACATGAAGCGGAACCATGGATGATGCTATTAATTCAATACTTCAGAAAACAGCTACCTGCAGGAACACCTGCATTTCGACAAGCGAAAGCCAAAGAGGGAAGATATGTTTATGTCAACAATTTGCTGCACAAATGGGTAGATAATGACCACACCAAGTTACGCATACTAGTACCTGCATCTTTACAGCGAGGATTGACATGGCATACTCACGAAAGTTACGGACACTTCGGAGTAGACAAGTGCGAATCGACAATAGGAGAGACATTTACATGGCCACGTATGAGAACAACTATATGTGACGTCATTACGACTTGTGATCCTTGTCAGAGGACAAAGCCCAATAACTATTTAATGAGGCAGTATCCTAGACCATTGCTACCTCAGAAACCCTGCGAGCTACTGGCCCTGGACTGTTTCGGCCCAATCCCGAAAGGTAGACGAGGTTGCCGTCACTTGCTAGTGTGCATTGATGTGTTTTCTAAGTTTGTCGTATTATGCCCCATTCAGAAAACTACATCGAAACAAGTACTCAGTCGTATTCGAAATAGAGTTATTCCAATCCTTGGAAAACCAGAATTTATATTGTCAGACCAGTTCAGCTATTTTACAAGCGCCGAATTCAAGAAAGGTATGGAGGACATGGGTATAAAACACGTTTTAAGCAGTATCCGACATGCCCAAGCTAATCCAAGTGAGAGAGCAATAAAATGTGTAACATCATACTTGAGAACCTTCATTCCCAAAGAACATCATAAGTGGGTGGATAAAATTAAGGATGTAGAGACATGTATGAATTCTACCAGGCACGAGTCAACAGGACAGATCCCTATGGTCTTACACAAAAACGAGTATCCAGTGAGAACGTGGAAAAGCATCATTAACTGCCCACAAGATCCCATGATAGCACCTGACCTGCGAATAGAGAGAACGAGAGCCTACATGAGAAAAAAAGCAGATCGCAGATTACGGCGATTGAGAAATAAGAAATTTCACCGTGATCTAGAAATCAACCAGCTCGTTTTGGTGAAACGACCCGCTACATCGGATCCAGAGAAGAAGATCTTCAGCAAATTCTGTGAAAAGTTCATAGGTCCCTATTCTATTGTAAGAAACCTAGGAAATAATGCATACAGAGTGAAAGAGTTAAGCACAGGAACAATGTCGGTCTACAATGCACCCAATTTAAAAAAGTATTGAAGAAGCGATCCATGGGAGCGCCGAAATAATGATGCAGTTTAAATATATGGACGTCCTATATCAACCAAGTGGACGGGGGGGCAGCTGAGTACGGCACGTGAAGAAGGAAGTGGAGATGGTGTTGACAAACATTAACGAGACGGGCAGAGTGTTGCCTAAGGCATCAGCGCGTCACGCAAGCAGCTGAAAGGGTGAGGTCCAAGCAGGAAATAAAACGAGTAAATGCCATTCAAGACAGGAGCGGCTAGACCAAGTAATAGAAAAGGGGTGATTCTGAAATAAAAGAAATTGGCCTACGGAAGTCTTTTAAAAATTATCGACTTTATCCTAAGTTCGAAATTTTGTGAGTGGAGGAGTTGTGAACCCTTTATCCTCTGATGGATAAATGATTCGATGTTTTATTTCTTCAATTAATTAATATTTCCACCAGCGTCATGAAATAGCCAGACGAAGATGAGGAAACTTCAAGCGTTTGTTGGAGACAGTGGGAACATACCTGCAGCAGTTTGACAAAAGGCTAAATACTTTAGCATTGTGAAAAGAAAGACCCTAGCAATGTTTCAGAAGGACAGGTGGTGGCTACCTCAAAATAGAAGGGACGCGTGGTGAGACACGCTTATGGTATGTGCATTGTACTATTCGCGCCTAGAAAAAATATAATGCAGTAACGTGAGTGGCTGATGATACTACTGGACACTCCTACGAGGCCGAGGTCTGATAAAAAACGGCGAAGTTATTGAAAAAGTGGAACCAATGAGAGAAGAACGCTTACGAACGCGCCAAGTCTAGCTTGGGCACGCGATAGCAAGCATTAACGCGGGAGATCGGCTAGACAACATCTCTACGATCGATTCTAGGATTAATGGGCATATTCTAGACCTGCGCAATTTTACGAGTTCAGTGATATTTGTTTCATTCCTGTACCACTATTATTTTGAGAAATTTTTATATAATTTCCCCCTCTATCGATACCTAGGGCCAGTTCATTTATAAGTGGCATGAAGAGCCAAGACATTGCCATTACTTTTGTGCGGCTGAGGACGTAGGTTATATTACATTGTGTGTGTCGGAAGACACAGGTTATCATTACATTTTGCGCGTCTGAGGACGTAGGCACTTGTACTTTGCGTGTCATGAGGACACAGATTTTATTAATACAAATGTGTTAAATTCAGTGTGATAGATAGTCACTGTACTATTTTGTAGGGACAGTATCATCGACAATTCGCCAACAGACTGTTCTGGGGAATTAAGTACCTAAAACGGCGAATTTAGTAAACATATATCGAGCGTGAATTAATCTATAACTTTTTGCATCAGCACGAGAGATGACATCGCTTATCCTGGAAGAAGTTTGGAACTGTCAACACTCCATCGAGATGTTTGAGACGAGCTAAGCAGCATTAAGTAGGGAAATGGCTGCAGATGTTCGTTGACGGTGACTGGCAGAGGATGAGTACTGAATAATATTCTTATTATCTGACAAATTAACTTATGGTATATGGGACATATTTTGTTTGTAAATATCTTGCTTGTGTTGATTAACGTAGTGTATTTAGTTTTGGTCTGACACACCTTTTGCATGGAAACAGCTCGCACATATTTTATAGTCGTAAGTTCTTGTTTGTTTGATTTAACTAACGTGGCTATTTGGACGACCGTGTTCGCATATGTTTACGTAGTGCGATTAAGAAGCGTCTCTCGGAGATATGTTGTGTTTCAGAAGTAGGACTGAAGTAGTATAATCATGCAATAGATTGGAGGGTAAATTAATCTTGTAATGTTTATTATTGATCAGATTCAGTGAGTTTATTGCCGTTGGAGCAATGTGAATTGTGGCGAGGAGCAGTCAGCTCTCTCGTAGGTTTTAATATATTTTTTAAATAGTTTGTGAGGATCTGATTCAGCCGACCTGTGTGAAAAATGTTATGTCATTCCCAGCAGTGTGTGTGTGTGTGTGTGTGTATTTTATTGGTCATTACAAGCGGGAATTTCAGCGTAGACTGATTTCGGTCAGCTTGGTGCCAAGTCCATATGGTTACCTTGCGAGGACAAATGTGGCTATATCGATTAAGGTCTTACCATATGTTTATGTGGTTGAGATTTGTTGCTGTTGATTCTACGAGATAACGGACCGTTGGTCATGTTATTTTTACACACTGGGGCTGGACGATGACCAGAGTTGAGGAAGGGGGAAGCTGTTTCACAAGGCGGGCTGAAAAGATTGCATCAAGGTCATTAGGGGAGTGCTTGTTGGCTCCGTATTTACTTGAAATACAGAATAAGAACTGATCAATGGTAAAAATTGTTTAAATAAATGGGAGTTGCCTACGAATCACTATAATCTCCGAAGCGTTAGCTTAACGTGCATTTTTATTCATATAAAGTAATCTCAGCCGGTGAGGCTTTTGTTGTTGTTGGTTCAATTCCATGTTTATGTTCCGTATTAGTGACCCGTGCAGTCACGTGCGATGCTGTCTTTTCCTTGTTTGTGTATTGAGCAATTGGCCGGGTTGGCAGCTCATTTGTCAGATGCGTCATCGCGTTGAAGGAGGGTCTCGAGGGAGATTCCTGTAAATATTAGATTTTAAATTGTGTGTCAGCATTAATTTTTAAGGGTTTTTATTAGTGTTGTGTCCCATATCCGTAAACGTTGGTTTACGAGATGATTGTTCGTAAGCATCGTGGCTGTTACCCGATGTAAACGAACAGTCATTCAAGTACTCATTCCTCGTAGTTAGTCATTACGCATACATAAAATCCAATGCAAGTTAGTGGAACTTGGATCCATTTTTTTAATAAGGGGGAGATCCGTCTGACTCCTCAACTTTTGATAAATATTTCTGTCATGGGAAGATTCAGGGAGGAAATTTATTATTGTTGTTGTCTATATTCATTTTATTTGCACTAATAGTCATTAAATTATGTTATTATTTTACTCCTTGTCACTTCCCTTCGTAATTATAGTTTTAATCCTATGGCCCTTACCTCAGTAGAGCATGTTGTTTGGCGAACGTAAACATCACACTATGAACTGAGCGCGACCCCTTGATCACGATTCTTGTTTATAAAATCTGCAATACTAAAGGGTTCACTGTATAGTCTTGGACTATTGATATTACGAAAATACACTATAAATTAGGATCATGGTAAGGTAAACGCACCAGTAGTGGACACTTTAAGAAAGAAAAAAATCAATTAAATGTTTACTGTGCTCTTATTTGTGTGTAACATAACTAAAGAAATAAGTATTCTTATAGACAGAACCATCCTTTATTCATTTCTTGCTTTGAAAACACAACTGCACAAAGGGATATATTTTAAAATGAAAAGTTTTCTTAAGGCTGAAAATGTATCAATGGTGGACACCAAAAAGAAATAGATATTTAGTAATGGACATGTTTCTGCGCTAGTAGTGGACAAGGGATACCCAAGTGAATACATTCATTAGGGAATCCTTTTTATTACACAAAACTCACATAACTTAGATTCTAATGTTTACATATGACAAATAAATTAATAAATACTTGAAGTGTTATTATAAAATACACATATAATGCATAGATAAGATAATTCAAGGAGCTAACCTACCAGTAAGTTACGTTATTCTGATAGAATACAAACATGAAACATTGCGAACAAGTAAGTTACAGTTTAAGGAAGCATTGTTACTTCTGGTTCTATTATTACATATCCATCTATTTCAATATCGCGCCCAAACACTAGAGGTTTAGGAAGCCTCGAGTCTATTTGAGAGGGATTAATGTTTCGCACATCTTTGCCTTTTTACCGAATACACTTTTCATTCTATTTAGGGGATTGAACACGAGCACTTCTGCCAGATCGTCATTGATTATATTCCTAATTTTGCACACACATTTGTATTTTCTTTTCTTACCAGTGAAGGTAGCAACTACAAAATCGTTCTCCTGCAAGGGTTTTGATTCCTTATCCCACTCAATTTCAACCGTATTCTGACTTTGATTTTCGTATCTACCCTCCTTGACTGCATTAGATGTTTCTTCAAATTCTTTTTCTTCTTCTTTATCTGTCAATTCTTTAAGTATTGGACTTGGTACACTAGGCCCATTTGAAGATGGTTCAGCATTTTCCTTCAACGGCAAAATTCCTTCTTCATCTTCCGTAGTGTCCTCTATATCAAGACTAACATCGTTTGTACTACTACCGCCCGATGGTACCCAAGAACCTTCATCATCGGATGATGTCTCTTCTTTCCTTATAGTTTTCTTCTTTCGTTGCCTTGTAGTCTTAATTTTTAAGCTTAATAGCTTTTTCTTCAGCTTTTCTTTTCTTTTCAGCAGCCTGTTGTTCTTTTCTTCTTAGCCTTAAAATAGCTCTCTCTCTTTTCAGTTCTTCTTGCGCTATTTTCTGCTTTTCTTTATTTTCATAATACTCCTGCCAAGCTTTCGATGTGACCACGGAAGGTATGCTCTCCTTTCTGTACTTTTTGGTAGTGGTCTTCCTGGGTTCTGGCCAGAAAAAGGACCTTTTAAAAGGACTAGGTATTTCTCCAGAGCTTTATTATTGTTGCGGCTATTGTCGATATTAGTGTCAACAAAGTTATTGCTGTTGTTTGAATTACCGGGTCCTTCATTCTGACAGTGCTGGTTATTATGAATACAGGAATTGCTGATAGCACTGGAGTTGCTCACATCATGATTGTTATCTTGGTGGTGGGTAACTTCAGCATCTCCAACTGTGGAATCATCTCCTACTGATTCGTCATAACCGACGGATTTGTTGTTTTCAGTTGTTATCTGATCCACGGTATCTGATTTCATCTGTATCCATACATTAAAAAGAGACATGTCTGTAGGCACAACATCTTCAGAAGACACTACAACCTCAAATAACGCCAATTTTTCAGGTCCCATGCATTAACATAACATTTCGAAACCTATCCTTACATCATTTATCGTGGGAGTCTTTTCCAACTTTTTGTTGCCTATTGAGTTTACTTTCTTCCTTACAATACTGGGTACAGTAGGATCCCACGGCACCAAACCACATTTGCGAAATCCATTATGGATTATGGAAGGACTTACCTTCTCCTCTAACACCTCCTTAAGCAACGGGCAAAAATCGTTCTTTTTTAAAACAGGTGTTTCTATGTTTTTGAGCCGCCGCTCGTGAACTTTTGTCTTCCAATTCTCTTTAAGGGATCTGAATACCCCGACATCCATTGGTTGTATCAAATGAGTCGCATTTGCATGGAGTGCAACCAAAATAATTCCGTTTTCCTCGCAGAATCTGCTCGTATGGAGAGTTATATGTGACGAGTGTCCATCAATGAACAGGATGACTGGTAGGGGAATGTCGTTTCTGGATAGCCAAGGATGAAATACGTTGCATATGAATTCATAGAACAAGGCCCCTGTCATCCATCCAGATTCTGATTTCCCCAGGCCCCAGTCAGGAGGTACACTGTTTACCAACTCCTGCGGGATCCTTTCGTATTTGAAAACAATTAACGGCGATGCCAGCTGCCCCTCAGCATTAGCCGTTATGAGTACAGTCAGGCATTCCTTTTCGCCTGGATTAATGTGCTGATATAAGTTTTTATCGCCTTTTATAGCCAGCACCTTATTGCCTTTTGGATTTAGGAAAAAAGCAGATTCATCGGCGTTAAAAACCCTGTTAGGACTAGATAGAATCTCATCTAATCCATGATTTTTAGATAAGTGTAAACCTCACTAAACCACTTAAGGAATTGTTCCTGTGTGACAATTTAGATTCTGCGCTACTCTTGTAGCGACAGAGGGGTTTCTTTTCTGGAAACTTTCAAACCAAGTTCGACCTGGGCGGTCATTTTTGAAGTTATTAGGTCTTCCTAAATCTTTTTTTTTTTTTGCGCACTGTCTAGTAGGTCATCCCTGTTCACTGGAAACCCTGCCTCTGCTGTGGATGCTACCTATAGAACTAAGAGGCCTTCTTCTTCTTGTGATAACATTGGACAAGGTCCCATCTTCTTGAATTTGTAAGTCTCGTCTTTCACGTATCTCCTCAGTGTTGTTCGTGGAACTCCATGATTCTTGTCAGCTGTGTTGAGCGGAATCCCATGACGGACATCATTTACTGCCTCTTTGATTCTATCTTCTTCATAAGACCACCATTTTCGCTTTTGTGATGCCATGTTTCTCGATCTAGGTAATACAGAAAGTTAATTAAGACCTACATTTATTAATGGTAACTTAATAAAGCGGATAAAAACATCATTTAACTTATACAAAATATAGTTCCATTGAACTGTAGAGTGAATGTCTATTTATCATTCGTTGTCCACTATCCAAAAGCCTCATTTCAATACTTGGACAATCGATGTTTAGTAGTGGACACCCCTGTCCACGACTAGACCTGGTAACCAAAAAAACGCCAGGAACAGCACAGTCTGCCATTAAATAATAGGGGATTTGATTTTTAATTTTACACTCGGTAAACACAATAAGTTCATTTTCACTAGTAGTGGCCACCTCTTGTCCACTACTAAACATATGCCGTTATTGTGTTTCAGTAGTGGACACCTCATTTAATGGGCTTGGTAAACATAAACATTAAATTAATGTCTTGAAATGCATCACCCAAGCCTATCCTGATAGTATTTCATCAAAACAACTTAGTATAACCAACTGATAATAGAGTAATTGTGATTCGTACTTACCAACTTCCTTAAGGAAATGTGGAGCGGAGTCACACGCATTAACAGTTCAACTGGAATACCATTACTAAAAAGCGCGGGAAAGCCTCCCATGGTGCACTGGGAATGGATTAGTGCTGGGGGGTTCTGTCTACTAAATGAACTTCGCGTTCAGGCAGTGGAGCAGTCTGTAGGCTTATTGCTCGAATTTTAAGTCCAAAATGTCCACTACTAATGCAGTGTCCACTACCGGTGCGTTTACCTTAGTGACAATTGAGGTCAAATGATGCCTATATTTATCAACAATGAAATTGGAAACATTGTTAAACTGAGATAAATAGACCAGGAGATTTGTTAGTCTACCTGAGGTCTAGTATGTTCTAAAACATCTTAAATATGAATTGTTCATATATTTAAATGTACACCAGAAGCGTGAGGATATGTATTTATTTTTATTAACTACTAAAGACGAGCGAACTACGAATTAATATTGTTAACGTTTGGTAACGTGGATAAACAAGTTTATTATGGATCAAAGTGAACGAATAGCGCTAATGACAGGAATAAGAAATACTATGTGAGATGTATTATTGTGAACGAACATGTAATTGTTGTAATTGATGCACGAGGTTTAATACTTTAGAAGAGAGTTGGGGATTAGGAGTGAATTCTGAACGGTAACATACAATTGCGTAGTTACATAGTAAAATCACTAATTCTTCTACAAGTCTGTAGCAAGATGGGTTTTTATGGAAGTAATGCCGTGCGGAATATTAAAGATTGTTGGTAGTGTGATGGTCCCAATTTGTGACCAGAACGAAATAATTTTATATATTTTATTATTATTATTATTATTATTATTATTATCAATATTTTTTAAGTTTACATTTTACCTTTTATTAGTTAACTAATATATTTATATCTATTATTATGCGGTAATGTAGAATATTATGGCAATTGAAAGGATTTGGAGCGATACACATTATATTTGAAATAAGCTAAGACGCTTGACTGAATATTATTTCTGAAGAAAATTCGAACAAGAGAAGAAAGAGGGTTGTTCACAGAAGGGCGGCGTATTCACGGCTTCTTGGAAATGACATAAATAGACACTTATGTCTGTCACATCAAGTATTCTACCAATATACAAATCATACTAAGAAGGGATTCTAAGAAGACTTACCACCAACAATGCTGGGCCGATGAATGAGTCCTTTGCAACTTTATACTAAAGGTGGGCTGGACCTCCTGAGAATTGCTACAAAGAAGTATTGTCATTGTTGATATGTGAAAGGCGAGCTTATATCGCCTAGCGACTTCTGAAGAGGGGTCATACACGTGCTTTACCTGGGAACGTTATATATATGACGGCCGCCCAAATGGATTATTATTATTGAATTGCTGGAGGAGAGGGAAGGATGCTGAGTGGAGCAGAGGAACTTGTAGCGAGATGGAGTCTATAACGCAGTTCTAAACTAGACAGTTGACTATTAAGTATGTGAATTTGATAAGACATTCTGTCTCATCAAACTGTGACATGGTTGTGTACGAGGCTATTGTCACAGGGATGATTTTTGGAATTTATTCCGTCATCCACATATAAATTAATTACTTCGAGGAACATCAGGAACTCTCTACGCAACAATCCAACTACAAAGATCTTCAATGCGGTGAGCGATGTAAACAGTTATACTCCAGTCAAATCAGAAGGCTCTCATGCTAATTAAATTCAATCTATATTTTATTCAATTAACTCAGTATACTCCAATTTCCAATCAAGACCCATAATACAAGTAAATTCAGTAGATTCTTTCATTTAAATTTATTATTATTATTATCTTTAGTATTTTATTCTTTTTGCACTTGTTGTTTTTATATATTAAATTCATTTTAAATTCAAATGTTTGACTAGTTTCCTTTAGTAGCTAGAAATTACTATAAGGCAACACCATACTCCTGAACTAATTATCGTAAGGTTAGATTACGTAAGTTTCACTACGGCTGGAGATAGGAATTTCGATGCTCTACCTCTGTTTAACCGAGGTTTAATATATTATTTTGATCATGATATATAAATGATCTGGCGCCCTGGCAATACATATGATACTACACATTATGTACTTTTTTAGTGAAGCTGACAACAATACAGATACACTATTAGATTAATACACAATTAAATGTTTCATTTTGATCACCCAAAAGTGGGCGACTATTTAAATAATCAGTTTCTTATTAACTTTTTTTCTTATTAAGTTCTTTAAACCATTACAAATAACGCCCAACAGTGGAGCGCTTTTACTATTAACAGTAACACTCTCTAAGAATCACAAAACCATTACAAATGGCCCCCAACTATGTGGCACGAAAACCTAACGATATTTACGGAAGGAGTGAGTGTTAATTCAGTGCAAATTGTCAGTGATTTTGGGGTAAAGTGAAGTGAATTAGTGTATTATTAGTGATTGATTTTGGGGGAAAGTGAGGTGAATTTTGGAACGGTGAACTTTATACGGTGTACTTCGAGATGGCGGATGAGGAACTATGGAAATTGAGGAGTAGAGGTAAAGGCGAGAAAGCTAATTATACGAAAGTTGATAGTGGTACTGAGGCTGAGAGTGTAGAGGATTATACCAAGATGTCGGAGGTAAATCTTGAGAGTAATCCTGAGAATAATCCCGAGGTTAACCCTGAGACGAATATAGAGGTACATACTGAAATAAATCCTGAGACTAGTGGAGGGAAGGAGAAACAAAAGCCTTTGGATATTTCGGAAAACAAATTAGATGAGATCATGGGAATGTTTCTGGAGATGAATAGGCAAAATCGGGAGATGAGTAGGGAGATGAGAGAGGAGATAAGCAAGGTGATAGACAAGAAGCTAGAAGATAGCAATAAAAATAATCAGGAGATGAGTAGGGAGATGAGAGAGGAGATAAGTAAGCAAAATCAGGAGATAAGTAAGCAAAATCAGGAGATAAGTAGGGAGATGAGAGAGGAAATAAGTAGGCAAAATAAGGAGAGGAGTAGGGAGATAAAAGAGGCGATATGTAAAGATAATAAAGAAATTAGTCAGAAGCTAGATAAAGTGGAAAAGGTGAATAAGGAATTAAATAAAAAGTATGAGAGGATTAAGGAGAATATGTCAGAATTCAAAGAAATAATAACAATGGAATTGCAAAGTGAGTTAAAGAAAACCATAGCTGAAGTTAGGATAGAAGTAGGGGAAAAGTTTGAAGTTATAGGCAAGAAAGTAGAAGAGATTAATCAAGAGGTAAGAGAAAGAGTAGAAGACGTGAAGGTAGAGATTATGGAACATAGCAAGAAAGAAGAGATGAAGATTAGAGATAAGATAGGAATAGAAGTAGATAAAATAAAGAAAGTGATAAGCACTCAAGAAATAAAAATGCAGAAAATTATAGAGGAACAAAATAGGCAGACAAGGGAAGAAGTCAGAGCCTATATAAAAGAAGTCAATATGAAGTTAACAGAAATAGAGAAGCGTGCGTTAAGGCACAGTCAGAAAGACATAATTATTGAACAAGGAAAGCAGAAAGCTAAGATAAGTAATTCAAAGCAAAGAAAGAAAAAGCACAAGCATAGCGCGATGGTGGAAGAAATGGTGGAGAGAGATAGTGTAGAAGACGAAAGAAGGACGGATATAGAAGAAAGCAGAAGCAAAAAGCAACAATTAGAAAGGTCGTTAAGCTATAGTAGTGGAGAAATGAAGGAAAGGTATGAAATTAGTAAGTCCAGAAGTAAAATGAAAGGGGAGAAAATGAAGTTGTTAGAGGAAATAGAGAATATAATGAAAGAGAGTGAGAAAGATTATGAAGTGCAGTGGCGTGACATAGAAGATAGAATAGGGGAAGTAATAGGGGCAAAGGCGAAGTACAGTGTTACTATTGATAAATATAATACGGGGGAGGAAGAAACTATTGTAATGAGGAGAGAAGAGAGCGTAACTATAAATAAATATAGAAGCAAAGAAGAAGGTGATAAGAACTTAAAAATGCCAGATAGAGTAGTTATGTGAGTCGGTATTACTATTTTGAGCGAACCGTATGACTAAATATCCGTAATGATTTATTAAGTGAATTTATGGAGGTATCTAAAGAACCTACCGTTATTAATTTTTACTCAGTCGAAAAATTACAAGTGTTAGGGGCGTGTATCGATACACTTTTTGATAGTGGCTGTCAGGTTTTCTGCATCAGTGCAGCATTTTATAATAATCGGAAGGAAAATGGTATTAAAATTGAGGAAATTCCCATTAGAACTACTTTCGTGTTAACTGCGGTGGGCAAGAAATCTCACATAATTTCTAAACAAGTGGTTGTAGAAATTTTAATAGGAGGTAAGATTGGAACTCATGTTTGTTTAGTGATTCCAAATCTTGTTTAATCACTGATTATG
The DNA here is from genome assembly GCA_946902985.2 of Meconema thalassinum. Taxonomy (NCBI): domain Eukaryota; kingdom Metazoa; phylum Arthropoda; class Insecta; order Orthoptera; family Tettigoniidae; genus Meconema; species Meconema thalassinum. The sequence continues at coordinate 1,012,194,368 of OX336388.2, forward strand.
GGTTCGGACTGGATGTCGCAACATTCTGCACAGCTATGCTATAAAGAGGGTAATGTTAAATTCAGATGGATGAATGAAAATATGATCATGTCATTTAATAATTGAAGTAAGTTGTATGGTGGTTCTAAGAAGATATGTATGATTGAGGAGGTATTAATGACTAAAGGAGTCGATATTTGTAGTGAGGTGGTGAGTGGTGAGATTGTTGGGGTATCTCTTGAGAGGGAACCTTGTTTTTTTACATTTTTAGGCAGTATGATGACGAAGGATTATCTAGAGGATTCCTTGCGTGAGGCTGCATTACAGAGTGCGTTAGAGTGTGATCGTGTGGATCGATTGTTGATCGTGTGGATCGAGTGTTGAAGGTGTTGTAAGAGAATTAGTATATATTTGAGAACCGTATTGGATTAGCTAATTGCTACGAACATTCATTATATGTACATGATCATAGTATTGTTGTAGGTCATCGCTACCCCGTGTCTTACAAATTTCAGGAAGCTGTGAGTAGGCAGATTGAGAGCATGTTGCAAGATAAAATTATAGAACCCTATATTAATTAGCCCATATATTAATTCGTTAAGGGTAGTTCCCAAATCAGAAAGGAAAGTAAAGCTATATTGTGATGCCCGTAATTTAAGTAGGCAGATTGAGAGCATGTTGCAAGATAAAATTATAGAACCCTATATTAATTAGCCCATATATTAATTCGTTAAGGGTAGTTCCCAAATCAGAAAGGAAAGTAAAGCTATATTGTGATGCCCGTAATTTAAGTAGGCAGATTGAGAGCATGTTGCAAGATAAAATTATAGAACCCTATATTAATTAGCCCATATATTAACTCGTTAAGGGTAGTTCCCAAATCAGAAAGGAAAGTAAAGCTATATTGTGATGCCCGTAATTTAAGTAGGCAGAGTGAGAGCATGTTGCAAGATAAAATTATAGAACCCTATATTAGCCTATATATATATATTAATTCGATAAGGGTAGTTCCCAAGTCAGAAAGGAAAATAAAGCTATATTTTGATGCCCATAATTTAATTAGGCAGATTTTGTGAACAGTTAATATTTCAGTAGCTAGGATAGTAATGCAAGGATTTAAAGGAAAGTCATTTTTTGTACTGGAGAAATTAAATTTTATCGGTCATACGGATTCCGCGAAAGAAGTGTAATTTTGAGAAATAAAGTAAGTGAATACGGATTTAGCGAAAGAATGGTAATCTGAAGTATAAAGAAATGCAATTTTGAGAAACAAAGTAAGTGAATACGGATTCCGCGATAAAGAGGTGTAATCCTGAATAGAAAGAAGTATAGTTTTGAGAAATAATGTGAATAACTACGGGTGATAGAGAGGCCTAAACTTGAATAGAAAGAAGTATAATTTTGAGAAATAATGTGAACAACTACGGGTGATAAAGAGGTGTAATCTTGAATAGAAAGAAGTATAATTTTGAGAAATAAGGTGAGTATCGACAGGTGATTAAGATGTGTAATCTTGAATAGAATGGAGTGTAATTGTGAGAAATAAGATAAGTAATTACGGTTAAAAAGGTGAGTAATTAGAAGACGCAGGAAAACGATTATACGGCACTTACAATGTGAGATCCTTAAGGAAATATGTGTCATGAGTAATAGAAGTGAAGTTGATGATAAGTAAGGAAAGTCGCTTAATAATAAGTGAATGATTGTGGTATGAACGAGCAGGTAATGGCGAGGGTTTGCATCAACCTATGATATTGTGTGTCTTGAAGAGCACAGAGGAAATATAAAGCGTATTTTGTCGGCTATAGGCTTGTGTATTTGAGTGTGATATATATACATATGTGGGGTAATATAGCGCACTGCATTTGCACTGAACGATGTTGCCTTAGGTAATACAAGCTAATAAAGTTTCATCTTTTTATAATATGCCTGTGTTACTAGATACATATAATTCCTGAGAGACTGGAGTAGATCTGGTGATTCGCATCACATACCAAGTGTTGTGAAGTGATAAAGTGAATTAATCAGTTGGCAGTCCCACCAACTAGCCATAGTGTATTCAGTTCGACACCAGGCTGAAAATTGAATTCTACGTCCTCAAGATATAAAGCAAAGGTGTATGCCACCCAAATATACATAAGTGCAACGATGACTTATGTCCAAAACAAGAATATAAAAATGAAGGGTATTTTGATGTACATTGTTTACAGGTCGCTTTAATTATGTAAAGAAGAAAGAAAAAGACATTATGAACAATGAATGACTGAAATGATGAGATTTAAAAATATATATACATAAAACTTGAAGGGTATAATTTTTTGATGTTGGTAATTGCTTTGAAGGGTATAATAATGTCGATGTTTGTAATTTCTTTGTAGGGTATAATATTTTATATTTGTACAAGTGTTGAAGAGAAGTATGGTGATATGATTGTTGACATATACCATAATTCTCTGGGGAGAATATGTGATGGTCCCAATTTGTGACCAGAACGAAATAATTTTATATATTTTTTTATTAATATTATTATTATTATTATTATTATCAATATTTTTTAAGTTTACATTTTACCTTTTATTAGTTAACTAATATATTTATATCTATTATTATGCGGTAATGTAGAATATTATGGCAATTGAAAGGATTTGGAGCGATACACATTATATTTGAAATAAGCTAAGACGCTTGACTGAATATTATTTCTGAAGAAAATTCGAACAAGAGAAGAAAGAGGGTTGTTCACAGAAGGGCGGCGTATTCACGGCTTCTTGGAAATGACATAAATAGACACTTATGTCTGTCACATCAAGTATTCTACCAATATACAAATCATACTAAGAAGGGATTCTAAGAAGACTTACCACCAACAATGCTGGGCCGATGAATGAGTCCTTTGCAACTTTATACTAAAGGTGGGCTGGACCTCCTGAGAATTGCTACAAAGAAGTATTGTCATTGTTGATATGTGAAAGGCGAGCTTATATCGCCTAGCGACTTCTGAAGAGGGGTCATACACGTGCTTTACCTGGGAACGTTATATATATGACGGCCGCCCAAATGGATTATTATTATTATTGAATTGCTAGAGGAGAGGGAAGGATGCTGAGTGGAGCAGAGGAACTTGTAGCGAGATGGAGTCTATAACGCAGTTCTAAACTAGACAGTTGACTATTAAATATGTGAATTTGATAAGACATTCTGTCTCATCAAACTGTGACATGGTTGTGTACGAGGCTATTGTCACAGGGATGATTTTTGGAATTTATTCCGTCATCCACATATAAATTAATTACTTCGAGGAACATCAGGAACTCTCTACGCAACAATCCAACTACAAAGATCTTCAATGCGGTGAGCGATGTAAACAGTTATACTCCAGTCAAATCAGAAGGCTCTCATGCTAATTAAATTCAATCTATATTTTATTCAATTAACTCAGTATACTCCAATTTCCAATCAAGACCCATAATACAAGTAAATTCAGTAGATTCTTTCATTTAAATTTATTATTATTATTATCTTTAGTATTTTATTCTTTTTGCACTTGTTGTTTTTATATATTAAATTCATTTTAAATTCAAATGTTTGACTAGTTTCCTTTAGTAGCTAGAAATTACTATAAGGCAACACCATACTCCTGAACTAATTATCGTAAGGTTAGATTACGTAAGTTTCACTACGGCTGGAGATAGGAATTTCGATGCTCTACCTCTGTTTAACCGAGGTTTAATATATTATTTTGATCATGATATATAAATGATCTGGCGCCCTGGCAATACATATGATACTACACATTATGTACTTTTTAGTGAAGCTGACAACAATACAGATACACTATTAGATTAATACACAATTAAATGTTTCATTTTGATCACCCAAAAGTGGGCGACTATTTAAATAATCAGTTTCTTATTAACTTTTTTTCTTATTAAGTTCTTTAAACCATTACAAATAACGTCCAACAGTGGAGCGCTTTTACTATTAACAGTAACACTCTCTAAGTATCACAAAACCATTACAAATGGCCCCCAACTATGTGGCACGAAAACCTAACGATATTTACGGAAGGAGTGAGTGTTAATTCAGTGCAAATTGTCAGTGATTTTGGGGGAAAGTGAAGTGAACTAGTGTATTATTAGTGATTGATTTTGGGGGAAAGTGAGGTGAATTTTGGAACGGTGAACTTTATACGGTGTACTTCGAGATGGCGGATGAGGAACTATGGAAATTGAGGAGTAGAGGTAAAGGCGAGAAAGCTAATTATACGAAAGTTGATAGTGGTACTGAGGCTGAGAGTGTAGAGGATTATACCAAGATGTCGGAGGTAAATCTTGAGAGTAATCCTGAGAATAATCCCGAGGTTAACCCTGAGACGAATATAGAGGTACATACTGAAATAAATCCTGAGACTAGTGGAGGGAAGGAGAAACAAAAGCCTTTGGATATTTCGGAAAACAAATTAGATGAGATCATGGGAATGTTTCTGGAGATGAATAGGCAAAATCGGGAGATGAGTAGGGAGATGAGAGAGGAGATAAGCAAGGCGATAGACAAGAAGCTAGAAGATAGCAATAAAAATAATCAGGAGATGAGTAGGGAGATGAGAGAGGAGATAAGTAAGCAAATCAGGAGATAAGTAAGCAAAATCAGGAGATGAGTAGGGAGATGAGAGAGGAAATAAGTAGGCAAAATCAGGAGAGGAGTAGGGAGATAAAAGAGGCGATATGTAAAGATAATAAAGAAATTAGTCAGAAGCTAGATAAAGTGGAAAAGGTGAATAAGGAATTAAATAAAAAGTATGAGAGGATTAAGGAGAATATGTCAGAATTCAAAGAAATAATAAGAATGGAATTGCAAAGTGAGTTAAAGAAAACCATAGCTGAAGTTAGGATAGAAGTAGGGGAAAAGTTTGAAGTTATAGGCAAGAAAGTAGAAGAGATTAATCAAGAGGTAAGAGAAAGAGTAGAAGACGTGAAGGTAGAGATTATGGAACATAGCAAGAAAGAAGAGATGAAGATTAGAGATAAGATAGGAATAGAAGTAGGTAAAATAAAGAAAGTGATAAGCACTCAAGAAATAAAAATGCAGAAAATTATAGAGGAACAAAATAGGCAGACAAGGGAAGAAGTCAGAGCCTATATAAAAGAAGTCAATATGAAGTTAACAGAAATAGAGAAGCGTGCGTTAAGGCACAGTCAGAAAGACATAATTATTGAACAAGGAAAGCAGAAAGCTAAGATAAGTAATTCAAAGCAAAGAAAGAAAAAGCACAAGCAGAGCACGATGGTGGAAGAAATGGTGGAGAGAGATAGTGTAGAAGACGAAAGAAGGACGGATATAGAAGAAAGCAGAAGCAAAAAGCAACAATTAGAAAGGTCGTTAAGCTATAGTAGTGGAGAAATGAAGGAAAGGTATGAAATTAGTAAGTCCAGAAGTAAAATGAAAGGGGAGAAAATGAAGTTGTTAGAGGAAATAGAGAATATAATGAAAGAGAGTGAGAAAGATTATGAAGTGCAGTGGCGTGACATAGAAGATAGAATAGGGGAAGTAATAGGGGCAAAGGCGAAGTACAGTGTTACTATTGATAAATATAATACGGGGGAGGAAGAAACTATTGTAATGAGGAGAGAAGAGAGCGTAACTATAAATAAATATAGAAGCAAAGAAGAAGGTGATAAGAACTTAAAAATGCCAGATAGAGTAGTTATGTGAGTCGGTATTACTATTTTGAGCGAACCGTATGACTAAATATCCGTAATGATTTATTAAGTGAATTTATGGAGGTATCTAAAGAACCTACCGTTATTAATTTTTACTCAGTCGAAAAATTACAAGTGTTAGGGGCGTGTATCGATACACTTTTTGATAGTGGCTGTCAGGTTTTCTGCATCAGTGCAGCATTTTATAATAATCGGAAGGAAAATGGTATTAAAATTGAGGAAATTCCCATTAGAACTACTTTCGTGTTAACTGCGGTGGGCAAGAAATCTCACATAATTTCTAAACAAGTGGTTGTAGAAATTTTAATAGGAGGTAAGATTGGAACTCATGTTTGTTTAGTGATTCCAAATCTTGTTTAATCACTGATTATGGGTTCGGACTGGATGTCGCAACATTCTGCACAGCTATGCTATAAAGAGGGTAATGTTAAATTCAGATGGATGAATGAAAATATGATCATGTCATTTAATAATTGAAGTAAGTTGTATGGTGGTTCTAAGAAGATATGTATGATTGAGGAGGTATTAATGACTAAAGGAGTCGATATTTGTAGTGAGGTGGTGAGTGGTGAGATTGTTGGGGTATCTCTTGAGAGGGAACCTTGTTTTTTTACATTTTTAGGCAGTATGATGACGAAGGATTATCTAGAGGATTCCTTGCGTGAGGCTGCATTACAGAGTGCGTTAGAGTGTGATCGTGTGGATCGATTGTTGATCGTGTGGATCGAGTGTTGAAGGTGTTGTAAGAGAATTAGTATATATTTGAGAACCGTATTGGATTAGCTAATTGCTACGAACATTCATTATATGTACATGATCATAGTATTGTTGTAGGTCATCGCTACCCCGTGTCTTACAAATTTCAGGAAGCTGTGAGTAGGCAGATTGAGAGCATGTTGCAAGATAAAATTATAGAACCCTATATTAATTAGCCCATATATTAATTCGTTAAGGGTAGTTCCCAAATCAGAAAGGAAAGTAAAGCTATATTGTGATGCCCGTAATTTAAGTAGGCAGATTGAGAGCATGTTGCAAGATAAAATTATAGAACCCTATATTAATTAGCCCATATATTAATTCGTTAAGGGTAGTTCCCAAATCAGAAAGGAAAGTAAAGCTATATTGTGATGCCCGTAATTTAAGTAGGCAGATTGAGAGCATGTTGCAAGATAAAATTATAGAACCCTATATGAATTAGCCCATATATTAACTCGTTAAGGGTAGTTCCCAAATCAGAAAGGAAAGTAAAGCTATATTGTGATGCCCGTAATTTAAGTAGGCAGAGTGAGAGCATGTTGCAAGATAAAATTATAGAACCCTATATTAGCCTATATATATATATATATTAATTCGATAAGGGTAGTTCCCAAGTCAGAAAGGAAAATAAAGCTATATTTTGATGCCCGTAATTTAATTAGGCAGATTTTGTGAACAGTTAATATTTCAGTAGCTAGGATAGTAATGCAAGGATTTAAAGGAAAGTCATTTTTTGTACTGGAGAAATTAAATTTTATCGGTCATAGGGTTTCCGCGAAAGAAGTGTAATTTTGAGAAATAAAGTAAGTGAATACGGATTTAGCGAAAGAATGGTAATCTGAAGTATAAAGAAGTGCAATTTTGAGAAACAAAGTAAGTGAATACGGATTCCGCGATAAAGAGGTGTAATCCTGAATAGAAAGAAGTATAGTTTTGAGAAATAATGTGAATAACTACGGGTGATAGAGAGGCCTAATCTTGAATAGAAAGAAGTATAATTTTGAGAAATAATGTGAACAACTACGGGTGATAAAGAGGTGTAATCTTGAATAGAAAGAAGTATAATTTTGAGAAATAAGGTGAGTATCGACAGGTGATTAAGATGTGTAATCTTGAATAGAATGGAGTGTAATTGTGAGAAATAAGATAAGTAATTACGGTTAAAAAGGTGAGTAATTAGAAGACGCAGGAAAACGATTATACGGCACTTACAATGTGAGATCCTTAAGGAAATATGTGTCATGAGTAATAGAAGTGAAGTTGATGATAAGTAAGGAAAGTCGCTTAATAATAAGTGAATGATTGTGGTCTGAACGAGCAGGTAATGGCGAGGGTTTGCATCAACCTATGATATTGTGTGTCTTGAAGAGCACAGAGGAAATATAAAGCGTATTTTGTCGGCTATAGGCTTGTGTATTTGAGTGTGATATATATACATATGTGGGGTAATTTAGCGCACTGCATTTGCACTGAACGATGTTGCCTTAGGTAATACAAGCTAATAAAGTTTCATCTTTTTATAATATGCCTGTGTTACTAGATACATATAATTCCTGAGAGACTGGAGTAGATCTGGTGATTCGCATCACATACCAAGTGTTGTGAAGTGATAAAGTGAATTAATCAGTTGGCAGTCCCACCAACTAGCCATAGTGTATTCAGTTCGACACCAGGCTGAAAATTGAATTCTACGTCCTCAAGATATAAAGCAAAGGTGTATGCCACCCAAATGTACATAAGTGCAACGATGACTTATGTCCAAAACAAGAATATAAAAATGAAGGGTATTTTGATGTACATTGTTTACAGGTCGCTTTAATTATGTAAAGAAGAAAGAAAAAGACATTATGAACAATGAATGACTGAAATGATGAGATTTAAAAATATATATACATAAAACTTGAAGGGTATAATTTTTTGATGTTGGTAATTGCTTTGAAGGGTATAATAATGTCGATGTTTGTAATTTCTTTGTAGGGTATAATATTTTATATTTGTACAAGTTTTGAAGAGAAGTATGGTGATATGATTGTTGACATATACCATAATTCTCTGGGGCGAATATGTGATGGTCCCAATTTGTGACCAGAACGAAATAATTTTATATATTTTTTTATTAATATTATTATTATTATTATTATTATTAATATCAATATTTTTTAAGTTTACATTTTACCATTTATTAGTTAACTAATATATTTATATCTATTATTATTTGGTAATGTAGAATATTATGGCAATTGAAAGGATTTGGAGCGATACACATTATATTTGAAATAAGCTAAGACGCTTGACTGAATATTATTTCTGAAGAAAATTCGAACAAGAGAAGAAAGAGGGTTGTTCACAGAAGGGCGGCGTATTCACGGCTTCTTGGAAATGACATAAATAGACACTTATGTCTGTCACATCAAGTATTCTACCAATATACAAATCATACTAAGAAGGGATTCTAAGAAGACTTACCACCAACAATGCTGGGCCGATGAATGAGTCCTTTGCAACTTTATACTAAAGGTGGGCTGGACCTCCTGAGAATTGCTACAAAGAAGTATTGTCATTGTTGATATGTGAAAGGCGAGCTTATATCGCCTAGCGACTTCTGAAGAGGGGTCATACACGTGCTTTACCTGGGAACGTTATATATATGACGGCCGCCCAAATGGATTATTATTATTATTGAATTGCTGGAGGAGAGGGAAGGATGCTGAGTGGAGCAGAGGAACTTGTAGCGAGATGGAGTCTATAACGCAGTTCTAAACTAGACAGTTGACTATTAAGTATGTGAATTTGATAAGACATTCTGTCTCATCAAACTGTGACATGGTTGTGTACGAGGCTATTGTCACAGGGATGATTTTTGGAATTTATTCCGTCATCCACATATAAATTAATTACTTCGAGGAACATCAGGAACTCTCTACGCAACAATCCAACTACAAAGATCTTCAATGCGGTGAGCGATGTAAACAGTTATACTCCAGTCAAATCAGAAGGCTCTCATGCTAATTAAATTCAATCTATATTTTATTCAATTAACTCAGTATACTCCAATTTCCAATCAAGACCCATAATACAAGTAAATTCAGTAGATTCTTTCATTTACATTTATTATTATTGTTATCTTTAGTATTTTATTCTTTTTGCACTTGTTGTTTTTATATATTAAATTCATTTTAAATTCAAATGTTTGACTAGTTTCCTTTAGTAGCTAGAAATTACTATAAGGCAACACCATACTCCTGAACTAATTATCGTAAGGTTAGATTACGTAAGTTTCACTACGGCTGGAGATAGGAATTTCGATGCTCTACCTCTGTTTAACCGAGGTTTAATATATTATTTTGATCATGATATATAAATGATCTGGCGTCCTGGCAATACATATGATACTACACATTATGTACTTTTTTAGTGAAGCTGACAACAATACAGATACACTATTAGATTAATACACAATTAAATGTTTCATTTTGATCACCCAAAAGTGGGCAACTATTTAAATAATCAGTTTATTATTAACTTTTTTTCTTATTAAGTTCTTTAAACCATTACAAATAACGCCCAACAGTGGAACGCTTTTACTATTAACAGTAACACTCTCTAAGTATCACAAAACCATTACAAATGGCCCCCAACTATGTGGCACGAAAACCTAACGATATTTACGGAAGGAGTGAGTGTTAATTCAGTGCAAATTGTCAGTGATTTTGGGGGAAAGTGAAGTGAATTAGTGTATTATTAGTGATTGATTTTGGGGGAAAGTGAGGTGAATTTTGGAACGGTAAACTTTATACGGTGTACTTCGAGATGGCGGATGAGGAACTATGGAAATTGAGGAGTAGAGGTAAAGGCGAGAAAGCTAATTATACGAAAGTTGATAGTGGTACTGAGGCTGAGAGTGTAGAGGATTATACCAAGATGTCGGAGGTAAATCTTGAGAGTAATCCTGAGAATAATCCCGAGGTTAACCCTGAGACGAATATAGAGGTACATACTGAAATAAATCCTGAGACTAGTGGAGGGAAGGAGAAACAAAAGCCTTTGGATATTTCGGAAAACAAATTAGATGAGATCATGGGAATGTTTCTGGAGATGAATAGGCAAAATCGGGAGATGAGTGGGGAGATGAGAGAGGAGATAAGCAAGGCGATAGACAAGAAGCTAGAAGATAGCAATAAAAATAATCAGGAGATGAGTAGGGAGATGAGAGAGGAGATAAGTAAGCAAAATCAGGAGATAAGTAAGCAAAATCAGGAGATGAGTAGGGAGATGATAGAGGAAATAAGTAGGCAAAATCAGGAGAGGAGTAGGGAGATAAAAGAGGCGATATGTAAAGATAATAAAGAAATTAGTCAGAAGCTAGATAAAGTGGAAAAGGTGAATAAGGAATTAAATAAAAAGTATGAGAGGATTAAGGAGAATATGTCAGAATTCAAAGAAATAATAAGAATGGAATTGCAAAGTGAGTTAAAGAAAACTATAGCTGAAGTTAGGATAGAAGTAGGGGAAAAGTTTGAAGTTATAGGCAAGAAAGTAGAAGAGATTAATCAAGAGGTAAGAGAAAGAGTAGAAGACGTGAAGGTAGAGATTATGGAACATAGCAAGAAAGAAGAGATGAAGATTAGAGATAAGATAGGAATAGAAGTAGGTAAAATAAAGAAAGTGATAAGCACTCAAGAAATAAAAATGCAGAAAATTATAGAGGAACAAAATAGGCAGACAAGGGAAGAAGTCAGAGCCTATATAAAAGAAGTCAATATGAAGTTAACAGAAATAGAGAAGCGTGCGTTAAGGTACAGTCAGAAAGACATAATTATTGAACAAGGAAAGCAGAAAGCTAAGATAAGTAATTCAAATCAAAGAAAGAAAAAGCACAGGCAGGGCGCGATGGTGGAAGAAATGGTGGAGAGAGATAGTGTAGAAGACGAAAGAAGGACGGATATAGAAGAAAGCAGAAGCAAAAAGCAACAATTAGAAAGGTCGTTAAGCTATAGTAGTGGAGAAATGAAGGAAAGGTATGAAAATAATAAGTCCAGAAGTAAAATGAAAGGGGAGAAAATGAAGTTGTTAGAGGAAATAGAGAATATAATGAAAGAGAGTGAGAAAGATTATGAAGTGCAGTGGCGTGACATAGAAGATAGAATAGGGGAAGTAATAGGGGCAAAGGCGAAGTACAGTGTTACTATTGATAAATATAATACGGGGGAGGAAGAAACTATTGTTATGAGGAGAGAAGAGAGCGTAACTATAAATAAATATAGAAGCAAAGAAGAAGGTGATAAGAACTTAAAAATGCCAGATAGAGTAGTTATGTGAGTCGGTATTACTATTTTGAGCGAACCGTATGACTAAATATCCGTAATGATTTATTAAGTGAATTTATGGAGGTATCTAAAGAACCTACCGTTATTAATTTTTACTCAGTCGAAAAATTACAAGTGTTAGGGGCGTGTATCGATACACTTTTTGATAGTGGCTGTCAGGTTTTCTGCATCAGTGCAGCATTTTATAATAATCGGAAGGAAAATGGTATTAAAATTGAGGAAATTCCCATTAGAACTACTTTCGTGTTAACTGCGGTGGGCAAGAAATCTCACATAATTTCTAAACAAGTGGTTGTAGAAATTTTAATAGGAGGTAAGATTGGAACTCATGTTTGTTTAGTGATTCCAAATCTTGTTTAATCACTGATTATGGGTTCGGACTGGATGTCGCAACATTCTGCACAGCTATGCTATAAAGAGGGTAATGTTAAATTCAGATGGATGAATGAAAATATGATCATGTCATTTAATAATTGAAGTAAGTTGTATGGTGGTTCTAAGAAGATATGTATGATTGAGGAGGTATTAATGACTAAAGGAGTCGATATTTGTAGTGAGGTGGTGAGTGGTGAGATTGTTGGGGTATCTCTTGAGAGGGAACCTTGTTTTTTTACATTTTTAGGCAGTATGATGACGAAGGATTATCTAGAGGATTCCTTGCGTGAGGCTGCATTACAGAGTGCGTTAGAGTGTGATCGTGTGGATCGATTGTTGATCGTGTGGATCGAGTGTTGAAGGTGTTGTAAGAGAATTAGTATATATTTGAGAACCGTATTGGATTAGCTAATTGCTACGAACATTCATTATATGTACATGATCATAGTATTGTTGTAGGTCATCGCTACCCCGTGTCTTACAAATTTCAGGAAGCTGTGAGTAGGCAGATTGAGAGCATGTTGCAAGATAAAATTATAGAACCCTATATTAATTAGCCCATATATTAATTCGTTAAGGGTAGTTCCCAAATCAGAAAGGAAAGTAAAGCTATATTGTGATGCCCGTAATTTAAGTAGGCAGATTGAGAGCATGTTGCAAGATAAAATTATAGAACCCTATATTAATTAGCCCATATATTAATTCGTTAAGGGTAGTTCCCAAATCAGAAAGGAAAGTAAAGCTATATTGTGATGCCCGTAATTTAAGTAGGCAGATTGAGAGCATGTTGCAAGATAAAATTATAGAACCCTATATTAATTAGCCCATATATTAACTCGTTAAGGGTAGTTCCCAAATCAGAAAGTAAAGTAAAGCTATATTGTGATGCCCGTAATTTAAGTAGGCAGAGTGAGAGCATGTTGCAAGATAAAATTATAGAACCCTATATTAGCCTATATATATATTAATTCGATAAGGGTAGTTCCCAAGTCAGAAAGGAAAATAAAGCTATATTTTGATGCCCGTAATTTAATTAGGCAGATTTTGTGAACAGTTAATATTTCAGTAGCTAGGATAGTAATGCAAGGATTTAAAGGAAAGTCATTTTTTGTACTGGAGAAATTAAATTTTATCGGTCATAGGGTTTCCGCGAAAGAAGTGTAATTTTGAGAAATAAAGTAAGTGAATACGGATTTAGCGAAAGAATGGTAATCTGAAGTATAAAGAAGTGCAATTTTGAGAAACAAAGTAAGTGAATACGGATTCCGCGATAAAGAGGTGTAATCCTGAATAGAAAGAAGTATAGTTTTGAGAAATAATGTGAATAACTACGGGTGATAGAGAGGCCTAATCTTGAATAGAAAGAAGTATAATTTTGAGAAATAATGTGAACAACTACGGGTGATAAAGAGGTGTAATCTTGAATAGAAAGAAGTATAATTTTGAGAAATAAGGTGAGTATCGACAGGTGATTAAGATGTGTAATCTTGAATAGAATGGAGTGTAATTGTGAGAAATAAGATAAGTAATTACGGTTAAAAAGGTGAGTAATTAGAAGACGCAGGAAAACGATTATACGGCACTTACAATGTGAGATCCTTAAGGAAATATGTGTCATGAGTAATAGAAGTGAAGTTGATGATAAGTAAGGAAAGTCGCTTAATAATAAGTGAATGATTGTGGTCTGAACGAGCAGGTAATGGCGAGGGTTTGCATCAACCTATGATATTGTGTGTCTTGAAGAGCACAGAGGAAATATAAAGCGTATTTTGTCGGCTATAGGCTTGTGTATTTGAGTGTGATATATATACATATGTGGGGTAATTTAGCGCACTGCATTTGCACTGAACGATGTTGCCTTAGGTAATACAAGCTAATAAAGTTTCATCTTTTTATAATATGCCTGTGTTACTAGATACATATAATTCCTGAGAGACTGGAGTAGATCTGGTGATTAGCATCACATACCAAGTGTTGTGAAGTGATAAAGTGAATTAATCAGTTGGCAGTCCCACCAACTAGCCATAGTGTATTCAGTTCGACACCAGGCTGAAAATTGAATTCTACGTCCTCAAGATATAAAGCAAAGGTGTATGCCACCCGAATATACATAAGTGCAACGATGACTTATGTCCAAAACAAGAATATAAAAATGAAGGGTATTTTGATGTACATTGTTTACAGGTCGCTTTAATTATGTAAAGAAGAAAGAAAAAGACATTATGAACAATGAATGACTGAAATGATGAGATTTAAAAATATATATACATAAAACTTGAAGGGTATAATTTTTTGATGTTGGTAATTGCTTTGAAGGGTATAATAATGTCGATGTTTGTAATTTCTTTGTAGGGTATAATATTTTATATTTGTACAAGTGTTGAAGAGAAGTATGGTGATATGATTGTTGACATATACCATAATTCTCTGGGGCGAATATGTGATGGTCCCAATTTGTGACCAGAACGAAATAATTTTATATATTTTTTTATTAATATTATTATTATTATTATTATTATTATCAATATTTTTTAAGTTTACATTTTACCTTTTATTAGTTAACTAATATATTTATATCTATTATTATGCGGTAATGTAAAATATTATGGCAATTGAAAGGATTTGGAGCGATACACATTATATTTGAAATAAGCTAAGACGCTTGACTGAATATTATTTCTGAAGAAAATTCGAACAAGAGAAGAAAGAGGGTTGTTCACAGAAGGGCGGCGTATTCACGGCTTCTTGGAAATGACATAAATAGACACTTAATTCTGTCACATCAAGTATTCTACCAATATACAAATCATACTAAGAAGGGATTCTAAGAAGACTTACCACCAACAATGCTGGGCCGATGAATGAGTCCTTTGCAACTTTATACTAAAGGTGGGCTGGACCTCCTGAGAATTGCTACAAAGAAGTATTGTCATTGTTGATATGTGAAAGGCGAGCTTATATCGCCTAGCGACTTCTGAAGAGGGGTCATACTCGTGATTTACCTGGGAACGTTATATATATGACGGCCGCCCAAATGGATTATTATTATTATTGAATTGCTGGAGGAGAGGGAGGGATGCTGAGTGGAGCAGAGGAACTTGTAGCGAGATGGAGTCTATAACGCAGTTCTAAACTAGACAGTTGACTATTAAATATGTGAATTTGATAAGACATTCTGCCTCATCAAACTGTGACATGGTTGTGTACGAGGCTATTGTCACAGGGATGATTTTTGGAATTTATTCCGTCATCCACATATAAATTAATTACTTCGAGGAACATCAGGAACTCTCTACGCAACAATCCAACTACAAAGATCTTCAATGCGGTGAGCGATGTAAACAGTTATACTCCAGTCAAATCAGAAGGCTCTCATGCTAATTAAATTCAATCTATATTTTATTCAATTAACTCAGTATACTCCAATTTCCAATCAAGACCCATAATACAAGTAAATTCAGTAGATTCTTTCATTTAAATTTATTATTATTGTTATCTTTAGTATTTTATTATTTTTGCACTTGTTGTTTTTATATATTAATTTCATTTTAAATTCAAATGTTTGACTGGTTTCCTTTAGTAGCTAGAAATTACTATAAGGCAACACCATACTCCTGAACTAATTATCGTAAGGTTAGATTACGTAAGTTTCACTACGGCTGGAGATAGGAATTTCGATGCTCTACCTCTGTTTAACCGAGGTTTAATATATTATTTTGATCATGATATATAAATGATCTGGCGCCCTGGCAATACATATGATACTACACATTATGTACTTTTTTAGTGAAGCTGACAACAATACAGATACACTATTAGATTAATACACAATTAAATGTTTCATTTTGATCACCCAAAAGTGGGCGACTATTTAAATAATCAGTTTCTTATTAACTTTTTTTCTTATTAAGTTCTTTAAACCATTACAAATAACGCCCAACAGTGGAGCGCTTTTACTATTAACAGTAACACTCTCTAAGTATCACAAAACCATTACAGTAGTAAGGAAAGGATGGAAGTATGACATGTTTGAAGCGTAGTAAACGCCACTTATAAGTATTGTTCACTGTATTGCGAGAGAAAGGAATGTATTGCCATGTAGAGCAACGAATTGTTACAGGATGTGTAAGAAGCGTTAACACAAAGGTTAATGTTTGTATTGTTTATGTCTGCGAGTATCAGTACATGATCCACGAAATGTATAGAGTTTTGAAGTAGTTTCGCATCGCTCTTTATCCTATTGTTTTATTCATTGTCACGACAATATAAGCAATATTCAACTTCAGTGTTGGATATTCAGGCTTTATTTACTGTGACATACCACTAGAAGTATCTGAGAATTTTATTGTTGAGTGAAACATTGTTCAAAGAACTGTTATTTAACAGAGACACTATGAGGCTGTCAGATCGCGACTGATAGTGCAAATAGTATATTTTTAAACCATGTAAAGCATGGAAAACTGTAGATAATGTAAATATTTCAACCTTATATAATCTATAATATTATTATTAGAATAGATAGTAACGTTTTACGCACGCACGTGTATAATGTAGGGGTTTGCAGTGTTAACCTAATTTTTCACGATGAACAGCTGATTTTGATCAGACTGCTTCAGTGACATAGTCACAGTGTGATTGTCAATTGCGTAAACATTTTATGAAACTTAATATAATTACACTATGGTAACGAGAATGTTTAATGACATTTACTCTACAGATAGTGGAACTATCTGACGTGTCAAATAGTTAATTTTAACTTGTTTACTTATTTTATTGGTGATAGGGAATATTTTTATTGTTTGTAATTTGTTTGGTAATAAATCCCAGGCACTATTTTTGTTTGCCTGTTCGTTTTTTATAAATCTGATCATCTTTTCATACTTGCAATCGACATGCGATAATACTGCGAATTGGTTACTAGAATTCATGTTAGTCTCAACTTTCACCGTTCACGCTCGAGATCCGAGATTCTTGACGTACCATTTTGTGTTAGGGATATTTTATTTTCTTTGTAAATGTGTAACTAATCAGTAGTATTATTGCATGGCCGGTATGCATCGAGGATTTCCTAGTCATTATCCTACTAAGGTAATGTTGGTTAACCTGGCTGGGTATCGACCTCCCTACAATTCTTTTCGATCTCAGCGGATATAGGCTATGACTATGCGGAATTCGGATGCAATACGTAGATGAAAATTCCATCAAATACGTGCTCAAACATGATCAGCTGACTATCTACAGTCAAGGAATAAACTTACTGACCAAGCAAGAATAAAAACATGACAAGGAACGAAACCTAAGCGTCGAGTAAGTGACAAATTAAACTGACCCCTAGTGAGTATACTAATATATCGAGCAAGAGAAAAATAAATAAATAAATAAGTTAGTTAAAGGAAGCATGCTCGATATTTGATTAAAGATGGTAGACGTAAGTACAAGCAGAACAGCCTGGGACGTCTTCAAAGATGAAAAGGGAAATAACCCCAAGTAGGTTAGGCCTATATAATTCAGGAAAACTCGTTAAAATACGACACCGAGAGAGGTCAGATCCCACATTGATCCAACTCCATAATGTCATGTCATAGGATAATATAACCGAGACATGGTTGCCGAACTAAACACATGTTTAGCAAATATTTAAAATATAAGGCAACGGTCTTACGTCGTAAAATACAACTGATGACAGTGGTAGATTAAACACAAGAAAGACATGTCTTAGACAGTAACGTAATTAAAACATAAACAATACCATAGTTGACAGCTTCCTATCAGACATGATAAAAATAATAATTTTGTATGTATTAAAATGCCGAACGAAAGCGAAGTAACATATGCATTTCTGTGATATTTCCCAGGGCTAGGATGCCTTAAAAGAGGCAAATCCTTCCCTCAAAGATCGAGAGCTATTACATTCTGCTTCTTCACATCATGGAACCCCAGTAATAATTAATGTTTTAATAACAAAATACAATCATCGCGTTGACAATCAGTTCGATTACCAAAGATATATTCGATATCGATCCAGCAGTGCAAATATAAACTGACCTGCCATCTAGTAGGCACAACCCAATTTAATCCAGTTATCTGACTGTAGCATAGTTTCCAATTCCTCCACCAGAAGTTGATACATGCAACTACCGAAGTACACCTTTTTCTTAAGATACAAGTGGCATAGTTCTTTCTTGAACATTTGTCACCTAACAGATTTCCCCCCTGCCAATCATGTCGACACTCCAGAGGAAAAGACATGTAGATGTAGAAATAGCGAAATAATACAATCACCAGATAAGTCGATCATGAACATATAATCCCAAAAATACATTCACATGCGAATACATGATAGATCATTACAAAACGTTCATGTACACAAGGTCTTCATGTCCAGTAGATATCCCAAGCATGCCAAGTATAGTAAGTTCTTACTTTAGGTCAAAAAAAGGATTTTTTTAAATTACAAGTTTCAAATATACATATTTGTTGTTCAATAATTTCGACGTATTCAGGGTTCACTGACAAGTCCAATTCCATCACAGTATTCAGGCCCATGGATACGTATAGCGATGATCGAGACTGCCAGATTTTTTCACTCTTCAGTAGATGATGGTTATTTGAAACCATATAGTGCTCCAACGAGTAATCGTTCTTGAGTTCACTACTCACTACTGTTGCATCGGAGAAACTCCCCCCCCCCCCCAAATTACAATTTAAATCAATTTACGAAGATGGTCAACCAAGAAATAATATACAGTACCCTAAAAATCGACAGATCCTTCATCTTTTACAAAACAGAATTAAATATGACCTACATACTAAAATATCCATCTTACAATCCATATAAACAATAAGAAGTTTTTTATAAAAATAAATTAATTTAAAAAATTATAACCAGAAGAGATTCCATGACAATAAATTAGCATCCTTTATCTATTTTCACATAATACGATCGACAGACATGTCTTTTAGAAATGATCATACACGAAACAAAGAAAACAGCGCGCCCAAATAAAAATTTAAATATAACACATAGATATACCCTTACAAGTTTAACTACCCAAAGATAAGTACACTTAATATTGTATCTTGTCAAGCAAAATCGTGAGCGATTCTTATGCTACATCCAAGAAACGCCATAAAAAATTACGAGTATAATGAGCAACCGGATCCAAAATAAAGGACAAATAATAATTCACAAGAAACAAAATTTAGAAGACCATAAAATTAAACCAGAAACAGACCACACGTGCAGACAAACTCAAACGCACAAAATCTTTCACACACTCATACATAACCACAAAATTCCCAATATTACTGATTACTATTTACCACCCACAAAATATCCCAACAATTGCTACCAAAAATATAAATAAGTACTCGTTAAAATACCAACACAAAACACATAATACATTAAAACAAACACTTACCATACTTGCTGACTCGGATCAAACAGACACAACAAAATGTCCCTGAGTACGTAGTTTCATGAGATCCATAGTGAGCCCTAGCATATTCCCAACAGCAAGCAAAATAATTAACTTCATAATCCACGTTATACTCACCCAGTGTGTATGTTTTAGCCTAACAACTCTTTCGGATAGCACTCGAATACAGCTGGGTCAATAAAACCTGGTCAGTCACTCAACGATACTGACAACAAAACCAAAGTAGCGTAGTGGCAACCCTAGATGAGATCATAGTCTCACACCAGTAAATAATAACTCAGTCAGCACCTAAAGTTATCAACCAGTAGTACCGACCCAAATACATAATTTTATTGACCAGGAACCTCATCACCACCAAACCTAGATCAACAAAATTTGGTCAGTCACTCACAGATACTGGCCACTAAAACAATAATAGCGTAGCGACAACTGTAGATGGGACAATAGGCACCCTTAAGTAATTAACATTACAATCAGGACCTCCAGTTACCAAATCAGTAGTACAGACCCAAATAAATAATTTTACTATCCAGGCGATTCAACCTTACCAAACCTAAATTAATAAAACTTGGTCAGTCACTCACAGATACTGATATCTAAACCATAATAGCATAGTGGCAAACCTAGGACAGATCATCACCCACACAAACAAATAGAACCACAATCATTACCCCGATCACATTTCAGTATTACTGACCAAAATACAGAATTTTACTCACCAGCTAATTCAATGCCACCAAACCCAGACACACAGGCAATTAACAAACATAACACACATACCAAGTATATAAAGGATCGTAAGCAGAATATCAACCTTCGTGAAACTAAATAACTTCCCACTAGATTACCCAGTGAATTTCAGTTGAAAGATATTTCAACGAAATACTAATTCATATACACGGTATTAAATCATAACAGAGTTAAACGATAACTTTAACAAAAACAACAAGTCAACAAAAAAAGTCAACCCCTGGCACTATCCAGCCCATGACGGGCTAAGGCCGACCAAGCGACCGCTGCCCAGCCATTCAGCCTGCAGATATTGGGGTGACGCGTGATCAGCGCGTCGGGTCCCCTCGGCCGTTAATCTTGGTTTTCGTGATCGGGGCGCTGTCTCACTGTCAGACAGCTACTCAATTGTCCTCACGAGGTTGAGTGCACCCCGTTCCAACCCTCACGTCAGTTTTAAAATCCCTGACGGAGCCGGGGATCGAACCCGGGGCCTCCGGGTGAGAGGCAGGCGCGCTACCCCTACACCACGGGGCCGGCTTAACTTTAACAAAACGAAACCTAACCTTGTTTGATATCAGAACAACAAATAAATTTCCCACCCAATCACAAATTCAAAGCTAACTAACCACATTTACACCAAACTCACTCATGCCTCACACAAACAGTTTGCGCTACACAATTTAGAAAATTATTTACTCTCACTATTGAGCAAATCCGTACCTTTCTTCAAATGGAATGAATGGACTCTGAAAATCTTTCTCTTTACCAAGTCGCATAACAAAAGAGTGACAGGTGTCAGATATCTCACTAGCTTATAAGGGCCACGAAACCTTTCCCGTAACTTACCTGATTCCTTAGGGCCAACTTCTTTCAATGTGAAATTTTTAATGTAAACCTCATCACCTGCTTTTAACGATGAAGGCTTTCGACCAGCGTTGTATCTCTTCTCTAACCTTTCGTGAGCCACCTTCATGTTACTTCTTGCCTTCTTCCAGATCGATCTTATATCATTAAAGGTGTACTGGTCAGACAATAGTTGATATAAGGAGCATACGTTTGAGATTGGAGAATTATGTCCGAAGGAGAGCATTAGAGAGAAGGGAGTCGTTTTGTGTGACTCGTGAACAACAGTGTTAAAGAAAAATGTTAGCCAAGGTAAACTGGTGTCCCAAAGACTGTGGTCCTTACGGTGAAAAGCAAATAGGGCAGCCCGTAAATTGCGATTCACCCTTTCGGCGTACGAACCTTTATGGTAATAGGGCGTGCTCGTGACGTGTGAAATGTAGAGTAAAAAACAAAAATTCTTGAAAACATGAGAAGTGAAACACTTTGCATTATCGGACATAACCCATAACCCAGAGGTTCGTGGATCGTAACCACGCTCTGCTACCATTTATGTACTGGCACAAGACAGAGCAGAATAAATTAAGGTTAAGAGTTAAGTTACTTAAGGTTATGTTAGAGAAGTCATGTTTCGTACAGTGCTACCAATAAAACAAGATTTCGTGGAAAACGTGCTAAACTAACCTCAGAGGTTTCAATATTAAACAATAGGTGAGGAGAAAACTAATTCAGATAAACTAATGCTAAAATAAATAAAACACAGTCTTCCTCAAGGAAATGCACATTTAATTTACATAAAACAATTACATTTTAAAAAACATGTCCCCGAAGCAAATAAAACAGTAGGCCAGAAGGATAAAGAGTAACAAATATCAGATAAATACCAATAAAACGAAGTATCGTGTAAACGTTGGAAAGTAAACCCTGCATAATTAATAAATTAGATCACAGTCAAAATAAGAAAAGATACCAAATACGTACGTAAATGGAAATTCCATCAAATATGTGCTCAAACATGATCAGCTGACTATCTACAGTCAAGGAATAAACTTACTGACCAAGCAAGAATAAAAACATGACAAGGAACGAGACCTAAGCGTCGACTAAGTGACAAATTAAACGGACCCCTAGTGAGTATACTAATATATCGAGCAAGAGAAAAATAAATTAATTAAAATTAGTTAGTTATAATAAACATGCTCGATATTTGATTGAAGATGGCAGACGTTAGTACAAGCAGAACAGCCTGTGACGTCTTCAAAGATGAAAAGGGAAATAACCCCAAGTAGGTTAGGCCTACATAATTCAGGAAAACTCGTTAAAATACGACACCGTGATAGGTCAGATCCCACATTGATCCAACTCCATAATGTCATGTCATAGGATAATATAACCGAGACACGGTTGCCGAACTAAACACATGTTTAGCAAATATTTAAAATATAAGACAACGGTCTTACGTCGTAAAATACAACTGATGACACTGGTAGATTAAACACAAGAAAGACATGACCTAGACAATAACGTAATTAAAACATAAACAATACATTGGTTGACAGCTTCCTATCAGACATGATAATTTAAAAATAATAATTTTGTGGCTTAGGCGGCAGCACGCTGGCCTCTCACCGCTGGGTCCGTGGTTCAAATCCCGGTCACTCCATGTGAGATCTGTGCTGGACAAAACGGAGGCAGACAGGTTTTTCTCCGGGTACTCCGGTTTTCCCTGTCACAATTTCATTCCAGCAACACTCTCCACTATCATTTCATTTCATCTGTCATTCATTTAATCATTGCCCCAGAGGAGTGCGTCAGGCCTCGGCAGCTGGCACAGTTCATATCCTCGCCGCTAGATGGGAGCTTCATTCATTCCATTCCTGACCCGGTCGGAGACTGGAAGCAGGTTGTGGATTTTCATTTTTCAATTTTGTATGTATTAAAATGCCGAACGAAAGCGGAGTAACATATACATGTCTGTGATATTTCCCAGGGCTAGGATGCCTTAAAAGAGGCAAATCCTTCCCTCAAAGATCGAGAGCTATTACATTCTGCTTCTTCACATCATGGAACCCCAGTAATAATTAATGTTTTTAATAACAAAATACAATCATCGCGTTGACAATCAGTTCGATTACCAAAGATATATTCGATATCGATCCAGCAGTGCAAATAGAAACTGACCTGCCATCTAGTAGGCACAACCCAATTTAATCCAGTTATCTGACTGTAGCATAGTTCCCAATTCTTCCACCAGAAGTCGATTCATGCAACTACCGAAGTACACCTTTTTCTTAAGATACAAGTGGCATAATTCTTTCTTGAACATTTGTCACGTAACAAAAACCATACTGCCAACCTCGCCCTTACGGTAGGCCTACCATGTAACACGAAGAAGCGCTCAGTTCAGTCTCTAGTGCGTATCATTCTTGCGCAGCGCTCAGTTCACCACTCTAATGGTAGCCTTACCATTAGAGGTTGCCACATCTGAATAACCATAACCCAGAAGTAATCCATTCAAGCCTTACAGATAATTTGAATTCTGTATTATATCAATAGCCTACTAAAGAGTATTAGCACAAACATACTTGCAGTATGGTACGTCCAATGTATTTTTATGCTTACTGGAATAAAACTGATTATGATATGTGACTAGTCCTGGGTGAGGTGCCTTCATACGAACTCAGAATCAAACCTGCAATCCAGAGTTCTGACCAACTAAATCAATGAACCAATATTAAAAGAGAATACTTACCTAAGTTGAGAGTTGGTTCTTGTTCTGCCATGTCCTTGTCAACACGGAAGCCATCAAACCTAGTGAGACAACTTCTTTACAGGCAGTGAGAGCAGATTGGGATGGCCGCAATTCTGGACCCAAACACGACGCCTAAGAGAATAATAGTAAATAGATATTATGAGACATATTTCCATAAACCTTAATCCATTAACTGAGAGTTTGCCAACCACCAAGCAGGTAGGCTATTGTCATTGCTTTTGATTGGAGACACTCATATGCTTATAACAACTTATATAAACCAAATTTTCAAGAACATTACCAGTACTAAATATGCAGAGCAACTGAAAAAAGAGTACGGAAAGAATTCTAGCGAAATAAGGGAAGGTTTTGAAACAGTACCGTAATTTATTCGTTACTTTGAACTCACCTTACAGGATCCTTCGGGAAGAAGAAAACTGCCGTAATAGTAGGAAATAAAGGGCGATTCTGGCGCAGGGGCTAATGCGCAAGATGGCCGCCACGCGCAACCAGCTCTATGTTATTCTTATGGAGGGGTCAGTCAGAGCTGGCGCAGTGGCTAATGGGCAATATGGCTGCCACGCTGTCACAGGGGGAGGTCGGCCGTGTAGTTACTAAATGGAATATTTATTATTATTATTATTATTATTATTATTAATAATAATTTTATTAGGTAATTATTCATTGATAGCTTGCCACGGTGGGTGAGTGGTTATCGCGTCGGACTACCAACCCCAAGATTGCAGGTTCGCTCTTGGTCGTGGTAAGTGATTTTTGAAAGGCGGCAAAAATTAAGACACGCATGTCATACGATGTTGGCATGTAAAAGAACCCAGGGAGAGGTCGGCTATGTAGTTGCTAATTGGAATATTTATTATTATTTATTATTATTATTATTATTATTTACTATTATTATTATTATTATTATTAATATTAGGTAATTATTGATTGATCATGTACAATCATGACCAGCCTTATATTGCCCCACTTTATGGTGTAGTGGCTAGCATTCTTAGCTGTTACTGTGGAGGCTCGGGTTCGAGTCCTGGCTCTGTCAAGAAATTTAATTCTAGGCTGAGGGTTGGAATGGGGTACACTCAACCTTGTGAGGCAAAACTGACAGGAGATGGCATTTGATTCATACCGCAGCCATTCTGCCTAACCCAACTTCACCTAACTTAACCTAACCTAACCTAACCTAACCTTACCTAACCTAACCAAATTCCACCTTACCTAACCTAATCTAACCTAACTTCTAAGTCAGAATGTACAATACATCTATTGTTTTTTATACCCTCGGAAATTAGATATAGAGAATGTCCACCACGATTTAGATCCTTGAGCACACTTTCTGACATATCATTAAAATGTGTAGAAAGAAATGTCTGAAAATTTTCACTAACACATAGTACACGTTCACCATACATTGTGTCTACTTTTTGAATGTTAATGATACGGAAAAGGGTATGCATTGGTAATTCAGTGAGCTTTTTTTTTCTCTAATCAAGAGTTCTGCTCCCATAGCATTGCGAATATTTATTGTAATAGCCTATAAAGAAACAAAAAAAATCATATCTATTACAGTTTAGCTATAAGTGACCAGAACCACTATAACGATTTATTCTAATAAGGAGATTTCCATAATGATAAGAAAAAGAGGCTCACCTAAATGATGGATTGTGTAAGTAAACGTCTTTTGCTGCTTGATGCCACTACTAAACTGATACTCATACAACGGACAAGTGAATTCATGTTTCGCTGACGTAATCGTATGTTCCCACGCACTTCCTGTGTGTTGCACGCGCCGTAGTGGCTAAATTTGAAACTAGATGAGATGATTTGCTGACGTAATCGTATGTTCCCCGCACGCACACGCAGGCCCCTGTGGACGAGTCCCTGTGGACGGGTCCCTGTGGACGGGTCATAGTTGACGGGTCCTAGTTGACGAGCCCCTGTGGATGGGTCCTTGTTGACGGGTCCTTTTTGACTAATCCCTTTAGACCGGTCCCTTTGGACTGGTCCCTATGGACTGACCCATGACCACTAATGCTATGATGAAATTAAACGTTGTTCCACATGAAACGCATGTGAAGAGCCGATTGCTACTATGAATTAACATGTTTATTTGTTTTTGTTTTTGTTTTTACGCATGCGTAATTGTTTTTTTTGTAAGCGGGCAGGCTTTTTGAATAATGATTTATAGATGAGTTATTTTTTTAAATTACCAAAATAATAATAATAATGTTGTTGGTTTAACGTCCCTTTTAACTACACTGGCTTTTAGAGACGCCGGGGTGCCGGAATTTTGCCCCGAAGGGGATCTTTAACGTGCCAGTAAATGTACTGACACGGCTCTCTCATATTTGCGCACCCTCAAATGCCAGCTGACTGCGCCAGGTTTCGAACCTGCAACCTTGGGCTCAGCAAGCGAGAACGTTACCCCTGAGCCACGCAGCCATACAAATTACTAAAAGATCCAAAACTAATAGGTCATTAGCTTTTTAATATCTCATGAAGCAATAAAGCTAGGGACTTGTATGAGAGGTCGTTGGATTTGAGGTGACATTCTGTTTTTGAATGTATTATTTATTTTTTGTCAAAAGGGCCTAACTACACTTTTGTTAATATCTCGCTAACTAATAATCAGAGAGGGTCAAGTGAGGTGTCATGGGACTCAGGATGGTCAACCCTTTTCCATGACCAACGAATTTACCCAAAAGATCTAATACAGCATGGTCATTGACCTATGATTTTATAAACTAATCATCGGAGAGGGTCAAGTGAGGTGTCATAGGACTTAGAATGGTTAACCCTTTCCCATGACCAATGAATTTACCCCAAAAATCCAAAACAGCAAGGTCATTGACCTAAGATTTTATAAACTAATAATCGAATATCAACATGCGAGGTGTCATAGGACTTAGAATGGTCAACCCTTTCCCATGGCCAATGAATTTACCCAAAATACTCAATACATCAAGGTCATTGACCTGAGATTTTATAAACTAATAATCGGATACGAACATGTGAGTTGTTTACCATGTGTGATGAAACATAGCTAGGTAGAGAAAGAATTAGTGTAGGCTACATGTATGGCGACTGACAAGTCTTTTACCATTGAAACTTGATTTCAGATCAAACTGCAGTATAGAGAGAGTATAGGTTGCAGGTATGGGTTAATAAATGAGAAACGGTGTACACAAACTCTGATTTATCAACAATTAAGAGTAGACTATCTTTAATTGATTGGTTAAAGATGATAGCTAAAACACAAAAATGCTCAGTGGTTACCGAGACAAAATGGTCGCTACACACAACAAGCTTTAAATACTTGAGGCTAAACCTATACACACACACTCGCTTGTTCTAAACTAAACTGTGTTGCTGTCAGTGCTCAGACAGTAGGCTGATGATGAAATGCATTGCTAACAGAAATATAATCATTTCCGGTTGTATAATGTTACCAGCTATCCATTTTAGCTCTTGTACTGGTGGTCTTAACTCGATTTCCAGGTCTGAGGCCTAGAACGAGTCGAACTAAGAAACAAGGGCATGGTGGTGCAGTGATTAAGCTTTTAGCCTTTTCACCAGGAGTTCGATTTCAGGTTAATATGCATGTCATAAACATATTAAACAAAACAAAACAGAGATAACGTTTAAAACTGATTACATTTGTGTATTTTCAAATTATTACTTGGATTACAAATACAGAGGTGAACCAGCAATCAAATTTGTATCTTGTGGAACAGAGAAATGCACTTACGTGAGAAAATGCAAGTTCATGTGTAATATGACCTAACACACAAGTGTTCACCTGTGCACGAGCACGACAAGAGCTAACAAGTCACATTCTGTTTAGTTCGTACGTAACGTTAGGTTAGGGCTAATGCACACACTCTAGTACACGAGGCACTTGCCATTTGAGAGCAGGTCAAGGGATCTAACTTGGTGGATGGATGTGTTCTAACGAGTCATTTGTAGTTGAAAGAGAATAATACTTGTTCTTAAGATGTTAAAACTGAGGAGATGGTACGTGCAGTAAGACGTCTTGTTATTTCCTGTGTCATATTACAGACGTGGCAGAGAGCGCACAGTTCTGTTGCTATGACTAACGCTGCAGTAATTTGAAACCCCAGGTGTTCATCAAGACATTGGGTGATGATCATACATAGTTAGCAGTAATTGGATATTACACAGGTGTTCCTTCCGGTGTCATGTTGCTGACATGGCAGAGAGCGCACAGTTCTATTGCTATGACTAACGCTGCAGTAATTTGAAACCCCAGGTATTGATCAATACAATGGGTGATGATCATGCAAAGTCAGCAGTTATTGGATACCACACATCAACATGGACTAAATCATAAACGTGTTGCCATAACCCGCAGAAACCTCATTTAAATATTTTACATTTTAACATTTTAGATTTTTTTTTTCATTTTAAATTTTAAATTTAAGATTTTTTGATTTTTAGATTTTACTTTTTTTTACATTTTCCTAAAAGAGTAAACTTCAAGGTCACATACCTAACCTCATTAAACCTAACTTTACCAAACCTAACGTAAGCTAATCCAAAGGCTAATGCACATACACAAAGTGTATAAGGGTACATGCAACTATCCTTATGCTAGCCTTATATGTTACTGTACAACATGATCACTACCCCAAACGGATTTTTTTTCATTTTGTTGTTTACACATATGTCAATTTTCCAATTTCCCATTTTCATTTTTTTTTTAATGTCAGTTTTTGTTTTTCAATTTCATAATATGGGAACATGGATTTTGCATTTTGTTGTTTACACATTTATTAATTTCTCAATATCCGATTTACAGTTTTTAAAATGTCAGTTTAAAGTTTTTCAATTTCATGATATAGAAACATGGATTTTCCAATTTGTTGTTTTCACATTTGTCAATTTACCAATTTCACATTTACAGTTTTTTATATTTCAGTTTAAGGTTTTTTTTTCTATTTGTCAATATGGAAACATGGATTTTTACAATTTGTGTTTTACATGTCATGCAACTATCCTTATGCTAGTCTTATAGGTTTCTGTACAACATGATCACTACCCCAACCAGATATTTTTTCTTCATATTGTTGTTTACACATATGTTAATTTTCCAATTTCCCATTTTCATTTTTTGTCAGTTTTAAGTTTTTCAATTTCATAATATGGAAACATGGATTTTGCATTTTGTTGTTTACACATTTATCAATTTCACAATTTCCCATTTACAGTTCTTAAAATGTCAGTTTAAAGTTTTTCAATTTCATGATATAGAAACATGGATTTTCCAATTTGTTGTTTTCACATTTGTCAATTTACCAAATTCCAATTTACAGTTTTTAAAATTTCAGTTTAATGTTTTTTTCTATTTGTCAATATGGATACATGGATATTTCCAATTTGTGTTTTACATGTTTATTTTGCATTAGGAGTGGAGAGAGGTGGGTAGTAATTAAAAATGTGAAAGCAGTGTCCATTGTTGACAGGTCATTTTTGACGAGTCCTTGTTGACAGGTCCTTTTGTACGAGTCCTTGTGGTTGTATTTTAGATTTTAATTTTTTTTAGATTTTACATTTTTAAATTTAAGATATTTTGATTTTAGATTTGACTTTTTTACATTTTCCTAAAGAGTAAACTACAAGGTCACATACCTAACCTCACCAAACCTAACTTTACCAAACCTAACTTAAGCTAATCCAAAGGCTAATGCACATACACAAAGTATATAAGGGTACATGCAACTGTCCTTATGCTAGTCTTATATGTTACTGTACAACATGATCACTACCCCAACCGGATTTTTTTTTCATTTTGTTCTTTTCAAATATGTCAATTTTCCAATTTCCCATTTTCATTTTTTAAATGTCAGTTTGAAGTTTTTCAATTTCATAATATGGAAACATGGATTTTGCACTTTGTTGTTTACACATTTATCAATTTCACAATTTCCCATTTACAGTTCTTAAAATGTCAGTTTAAAGTTTTTCAATTTCATGATATAGAAACATGGATTTTCCAATTTGTTGTTTTCACATTTGTCAATTTACCAAATTCCCATTTACAGTTTTTAAAATTTCAGTTTAATGTTTTTTCTATTTGTCAGTATGGAAACATGGATTTTTCCAATTTGGGTTTTACATGTTTATTTTGCATTAGGAGTGGAGAGAGGTGGGTAGTAATTAAAAATGTAAAAGCAGTGTCCATTGTTGACAGGTCATTTCTGACGAGTCCTTGTTGACAGGTCCTTTTGGACGAGTCCTTGTGGTTGAATTTTAGATTTTAGTTTTTTTTAGATTTTACATTTTTACATTTAAGATATTTTGATTTTAGATTTGACTTTTTTACATTTTCCTAAAGAGTAAACTACAAGGTCACATATCTAACCTCACCAAACCTAACTTTACCAAACCTAACTTAAGCTAATCCAAAAGCTAATGCACATACACAAAGTATATTAGGGTACATGCAACTGTCCTTATGGTAGTCTTATATGTTACTGTACAACATGATCACTACCCCAACCGGATTTTTTTTTCATTTTGTTGTTTACAAATATGTCAATTTTCCAATTTCCCATTTTCAGTTTTTTTAATGTCAGTTTTAAGTTTTTCAATTTCATAATATGGAAACATGGATTTTGCATTTTGTTGTTTACACATTTATCAATTTCACAATTTCCCATTTACAGTTCTTTAAATGTCAGTTTAAAGTTTTTCAATTTCATGATATAGAAACGTGGATTTTCCAATTTGTTGTTTTCACATTTGTCAATTTACCAAATTCCCATTTCAGTTTAATGTTTTTTTTTCTATTTGTCAATATGGAAACATGGATTTTTCCAATTTGTGTTTTACATGTTCATTTTGCATTAGGAGTGGAGAGAGGTGGGTAGTAATTAAAAATGTGCAAGCATTATCCATTGTTGACAGGTCATTGTTGACGAGTCCTTCTCATACAACAGACAAGTGAGTTCATGTTTAGCATGCATTACCTTAAATGTAATACCATGCAAGTTTTCAACATTTTACAAATTAGCTTATGTATTAGTTTATGTGTGGGGTCTTTTGTTGGCATTTTGTGTTGGCTTATTCTGTATATTGGCCTTTATGTTGGCTTTTGTGTT
This sequence comes from Meconema thalassinum, assembly GCA_946902985.2. Taxonomy (NCBI): domain Eukaryota; kingdom Metazoa; phylum Arthropoda; class Insecta; order Orthoptera; family Tettigoniidae; genus Meconema; species Meconema thalassinum. The sequence continues at coordinate 1,012,225,427 of OX336388.2, forward strand.
GGCTTTTAGGTTGGCTTTTTGTGTGTTGGCTTTAGTGTTGGTTTATATTTTGGCTTTTGTGTTGGCTTATTTGACAAGTTATTTTGTCAATGTATTTAGTGGATATTTCTCTTGGTCATGGAAAGTATATCAGTCCATTTTATCACAACATAATGCTTACTGCCATGTTTGTAAGCAACAACAGCGACACACTAAACTTTCAAAAAAAATCTAAAGTACTCTATGGTACTCTCAACTCGTACTCTTACCTCTATCCCATGCCTAGTCAAGAACATTATATTCCCCCCCCCCCCCAAAAAAAAAAACGTGAATGGGGAAAGTAGACTATATGTTTAAACTAAAAAAATCATATGTTAACTCTAACACCTACGTTTATCCCATTCTTAGTCGAAAAATATTATATTTTTTTAAATTTTTCTAAAAAATATTTGGAAAGTAGGCTATATTTTGAAAACTAATCATCCTATAAAGTCATATATAGACTCAAACCAATGGCTTTTATATCCTTAATCGTTAGAACAGAACATGGAATTTTTGACATTTTTTCCAAAAATGTTCATTAAAAAATGGGCTATATTTTGGAAACTAGGAATTTAAAAAAAAGTGTGTTTGACATAAATGACAGGTATTTACCCCCTCTACCCACAAACCAAGTCCCAGAGATTAATCCAAAAATGTTTAATTGTGAAAGAAGGCGATATTTTGAAAACGTATCATTCTAAAAAGTCATACATAGACTCAAACAAATGTTCTTTAGGTTATTTAACGTTAAAACAAAACTTAACATTTTTTCATTTCTCCGAAAAAAGTTCAATTTTCAAAATTGTCTATATTTTGGAAACTAAGCATTTTACAAAAATGTTTTTTTACGTAAATGAAAGGTATTTACCCCCCTCTACCCCAAAAATAAATTTCAGGACCCTAGGACAAAAACTGTGCAGTAGTGGGTTTTGAGGGGTTCTATATCTCCTCCTCCTCACCCTCCTCACAAGATGGCGGCCGTAGCTTAACTTAACCTAGCCTAATCTCACAAGATGGCGGCCGTAGCTTAACTTAACCTAGCCTAACCTAACAAGTTGGCGGCCGTAGCTTAACTTAACCTAGCCTAACCTACGAGGTGTGATAAAAAAAAGTTCCAAAAAGGTGGCTGCGACTTAACCTAACCTAGCCTAACCTAACCTAACCTAACCTAACCTACATGGTGTGATCAAAAAGTTTCAAAATGGCGGCCGCAGCTTCACTTAACCTAACCTAACCTAACTTAACCTAAACCTACGAGGTGCGATCAGAAAATTTTCAAGATGGAGGTCATAGCTTAACTGAACCTAGCCTAACCTAACCTAACTTAAACCTACGAGGTGTGATCATAAAGTTCACGAGGTGCGATCATAAAGTTCCAAGATGGCGATCGTAGCTTAACTCAACCTAACCTAACCCTACGAGGTGTGATCAAAAAGTTCCAAAATGGCTGCCGTAGCTTAACTTAACCTTTGATTGATCCCTGTTGATTGACCCCTTTTGATTGATCTCTGTTGATGTATCCCTTTGGACGGGTCCCTGTTGACTAGCCCCTTTGGAGGGATCCTTTTTGAAGGGAGTCATTTTTTTTACGGGTCCCGGAAGACGGGTCCTTGTTGACGGGTCCCTGTGGGTGGGTCCTTTGACATTATTTTGATAATTGGATAAAATGCACGGGCCAGTCCATAGGGATCAGTCCAAAGGACCCGCTCACAGGGACCCGTCAACATGGACCCATCCTCCGGGACCCGTAAAAAAAAAAAAAAAAACAAGACACCCTTCAAAAAGGATCCGTCCAAAGGGGCTAGTCAACAGGGACCAGTCCAAAGGGATACATCAACAGAGATCAATCAAAAGGGGTCAATCAACAGGGATCAATCAAAGGTTAAGTTAAGCTAGGGCAGCCATTATGGAACTTCTTGATCACACCTCGTAGGGTTAGGTTAGGTTGAGTTAAGCTACGACCGCCATCTTGGAACTTAATGATCACACCTCGTGGACTTAATGATCACACCTCGTAGGTTTAGGTTAGGTGAGGTTAGGCTAGGTTCAGTTAAGCTAGGACCACGATCTTGAAAATTTTTTGATCGCACCTCGTAGGTTAAGGTTAAGTTAGGTTAAGTGAAGCTACGGCCGCCATTTTGAAACATTTTGATCACACCTTGTAGGTTAGGTTAGGTTAGGCTAGGTTAGGTTAAGTCGCAGCCACCTTTTTGGAACTTTTTGATCACACCTCGTAGGTTAGACTAGATTAAGTTAAGCTACGGCCACCATATTGTTAGGTTAGGCTAGGTTAAGTTAAGCTACGGCCGCCATCTTGTTAGGTTAGGCTAGGTTAAGTTAAGCTACGGCCGCCATCTTGTGAGGGGGGTGAGGAGGAGGAGGGTATAGAACCCATCAAAACCCACTACTGCACAGTTTTAGTCCTAGGGTCCTGAATTTTTTTGGGGGGTAGAGGGGGTAAAGACCTTTCATTTACGTTAAACAAACATTTTTGTAAAATTCTTACTTTCCAAAATATAGACAATTTTGAAAATTGGACTTTTTTCGGAAAAATGAAAAAAATGTTAACTTTTGTTTTAACGTTAAATAACTTAAAGAACATTTGTTAGAGTCTATATATGACTTTTTAGAATGATACGTTTTCAAAATATCGCCTACTTTCACAATTAAACATTTTTGGATTTTGTCCCAGAGATCTGGGACTTGGTATATCGGTAGAGGGGGTAAATACCTGTCATTTATGCCAAACACACTTTTTTAAAAATACCTAGTTTCCAAAATATAGCCCATTTTAAAAATGAACATTTTTGGAAAAAATGTCAAAAATTCCATATTTTGTTCTAACGATTAAGGATATAAAAGCCATTGGTTTGAGTCTATATATGACTTTATAGGATGATTAGTTTTCAAAATATTGCCTACTTTCCAAATATGTTTTTAGAAAAATTAAAAAAAAAATATAATATTTTTCGGATAAGAATGGGATAATCGTAGGTGTTAGAGTTAACATATGACTTTATATGATTTTTTTTAGTTTAAACATATAGTCTACATTCCCCATTCACCTTTAAAAAAAATGTTCTTGACTAGGCATGGGATAGAGGTAAGAGTACGAGTTGAGAGCACCTTAGAGTACTTAAGTTTTTTTTGAAAGTATAGTGTGTTGTTGTTGTTGCTTACAAACATGGCAGTAGGCATTATGTTGTGATAAAATGGACTGATATACTTTCCAAGACCAAGAGAAAAATCCACTAAATGCATTGACAAAATAACTTGTCAAATAAGCCAACACAAAAGCCAAAATATAAACCAACACTAAAGCCAACACACAAAAAGCCAACCTAAAAGCCAACCCAAAAGCCAACATAAAGGCCAATATACAGAATAAGCCAACACAAAATGCCAACAAAAGACCCCACACATAAACTAATACATAAGCTAATTGGTAAAATGTTAAACACTTGCAAGGTATATATTTTAGGTAATGCATGCGAAACATGAACTCACTTGTCTGATGTATGAGAAGGACTCGTCAACAATGACCAGTCAACAATGGACACTGCTTGCACATTTTTAATTACTACCCACCTCTCTCCACTCCTAATGCAAAATGAACATGTAAAACACAATTTGGAAAAATCCATGTTTCCATATTGACAAATAGAAGAAAAAACATTAAACTGAAATTTTAAAAACTGTAAATGGGAATTTGGTAAATTGACAAATGTGAAAACAACAAATTGGAAAATCCATGTTTCTATATCATGAAATTGAAAAACTTTAAACTGACATTTTATGAACTGTAAATGGGAAATTGTGAAATTGATAAATGTGTAAACAACAAAATGCAAAATCCATGTTTCCATATTATGTAATTGAAAAACTTAAAACTGACGTTAAAAAAACTGAAAATGGGAAATTGGAAAATTGACATATATGTAAACAACAAAATGAAAAAAAAAATCCGGTTGGGGTAGTGATCATGTTGTACAGTAACATGTAAGACTAGCATAAGGATAGTTGCATGTACCTTATATACTTTGTGTATGTGCATTAGCCTTTGGATTAGCTTAAGTTAGGTTTGGTAAAGTTAGGTTTGGTGAGGTTAGGTATGTGACCTTGTAATTTACTCTTTAGGAATATGTAAAAAAGTCAAATCTAAAATCAAAAAATCTTAAATTTAAAAATGTAAAATCTAAAAAGTCGCCTCCGTAGCGTAGCGGTCAGCATGGTTAGCTGCCGCCCCGGAGGTCCTGGGATCGATTCGCGGCTCTGCCACGAAATTTGAAAAGTGGTACGAGGACTGAAACGGGGTCTACTCAGCCTCGGGTGGCCCGAATAGGTAGAGGGGATTCGATTCCCCCTCAGCCATCCTCGAAGTGGTTGTCCGTGGTTTCCCACTTCGTCTTCGGGCAAATGCCGGGGTGGTACCTTCTTCAAGGCCTCGGCCGCCTCCTTCCCTCTCCTTTGCCTATTCATCCTAACCATCCCTTACCTTCCCTCATGAGGCCCCTGTTCGCTTTGCAGGTGAGGCCGCCTGGGCGAGGTGCCAATCCCACCTCACCAGTTGTATCCCTTCCGATTCGATGTTCCCAGCTCTAGGACACTGCCCGTAGAGGCGGTAGTGGTGAGTTCCCTCGCTGAGTTCGTGGGTTCCACCAACCTGGAGGGTAAACGACAAAAAAGAAAAAAATCTAAAAGAACTAAAATCTAAAATACAACCACAAGGACTCGTCCACAAGGACCTGTCAACAAGGACTTGTCAACAATGACCTGTCAACAATGGACACTGCTTTTACATTTTTAATTACTACCCACCTCTCTCCACTCCTAATGCAAAATAAACATGTAAAACACAAATTGGAAAAATCCGTCTTTCCATATTGACAAATAGAAAAAAAAACATTAAACTGAAATTTTAAAAACTGTAAATGGGAATTTGGTAAATTGACAAATGTGAAAACAACAAATTGGAAAATCCATGTTTCTATATCATGAAATTGAAAAACTTTAAACTGACATTTTAAGAACTGTAAATGGGAAATTCTGAAATTGATAAATGTGTAAACAACAAAATGCAAAATCCATGTTTCCATATTATGAAATTGAAACACTTAATACTGACATTAAAAAGAATGAAAATGGGAAATTGGAAAATTAACATATGTGTAAACAACAAAATGAAGAAAAAAATTCGGTTGCGGTAGTGATCATGTTGTACAGTGACCTATAAGACTAGCATAAGGATAGTTGCATGACATGTAAAACACAAATGGTAAAAATCCATGTTTCCATATTGACAAATAGAAAAAGAACATTGAACTGAAATTTTAAAAACTGTAAACGTGAAATTGGTAAATTGACAAATGTGAAAACAACAAATTGGAAAATCCATGTTTCTATATCATGAAATTGAAAAACTTTAAACTGACATTTTAAGAACTGTAAATGGGAAATTGTGAAATTGATAAATGTGTAAACAACAAAATGCAAAATCCATGTTCCCATATTATGAAACTGAAAAACTAAAAACTGACATAAAAAACTGAAAATGGTTAATTGGAAAATTGACATATGTGTAAACAACAAAATGAAAAAAAAATATCCGTTTGGGGTAGTGATCATGTTGTACAGTAACCTATAAGACTAGCATGAGGATAGTTGCAGGTACCTTATGTACTTTGTGTATGTGCATTAGCCTTTGGATTAGCTTAGGTTGGGTTTGGTAAAGTTAGGTTTAATGAGGTTAGGTATGTGACCTTGTAGTTTACTCTTTTAGGAAAATGTAAAGAAAGTAAAATCTAAAAATCAAAAAATCTTAAATTTAAAATGTAAAATCTAAAAAAATGTAAAATGAAAAAATAATCTAAAATCTAAAATGTTAAAATGTATAATGCTAAAATGTAAAATCTAAAATCTTTAAATGAGGTTTCTGCGGGTTATGACAACACGTTTATGATTTAGTCCTTGTTGAAGTGTGGTATCCAATTACTGCTGACTTTGCATGATCATCACCCATTGTCTTGATCAACAACTGGGGTTTCAAATTACTGCAGCGTTAGTCATAGCAATAGAACTGTGCGCTCTCTGCCATGTCAGCAACATGAAACCAGAAGGAACACCTGAGTAATATCCAATGACTGCTAACTTTGTATGATCATCACCCAATGACTTGATGAACACCTGGGGTTTCAAATTACTGCAGCGTTAGTCATAGCATCAGAACTGTGTGCTCTCTGCCATGTCTGTAATATGACACAGGAAATAACAAGACGTCTTACTGCACGTACCCTCTCCTCAGTTTTAACATCTTAAGAACAAGTATTATTCTCTTTCAACTACAAATGACTCGTTAGAACACATCCATCCACCAAGTTAGATCCCTTGACATGCTCTCAAATGGCAAGTGCCTCGTGTACTAGGGTGTGCGCATTAGCCCTAACCTAACGTTACGTACGAACTAAACAGAATGTGACTTGTTAGCTCTTATCGTGCACGCGCACTGGTGAACACTTGTGTGTTGGGTCATATTACACATGAACTTGCATTTTCTCACGTAAGTGCATTTCTCTGTTCCTCATGATACAAATTTGATTGCTGGATTGTATCCTGCACTGTTTATGCGATATAGCTTTGCCAGGTAGTTCTCTACATATAGCAATTTTACCACTGCTCTACCTACGCCTTTTGCTCTTTTGGCTTTCTTACAGTCTAGTGTGTGATAGACAGCATTAACTGTATATCAAACCCAGTTCACCTATGTATTTGTAATCCAAGTAATAATTTGAAAAGACACAAATGTGATCAGTTTTAAACGTTATCTCTGTTTTGTTTTGTTTAATATGTTTATGACATGCATATTAACCTGAAATCGAACCCCTGGTGAAAAGGCTGACAGCTTAACCACTGCACCACCATGCCCTTGTATCTTAGTTCGACTCGTTCTAGGCCTCAGACCTGGAAATCGAGTTAAGACCACCAGTACAAGAGCTAAAATGGACAGCTGGTAACATTAGATAACCGGAAATGATTATATTTCTGTTAGCAATGCATTTCGTCATCAGCCTACTGTCTGAGCACTGACAGCAACACAGTTTAGTTTAGAACAAGCGAGTGTGTGTGTGTATAGATTTAGCCTCAAGTATTTAAAGCTTGTTGTGTGTAGTGATCATTTTGTCTCGGTAACCACTGAGCATTTTTGTGTTTTAGCTATCATCTTTAAACAATCAATTAAAGAATGTCTAGTCTTAATTCTTGATAAATCAGAATTTGCGTACACCGTTTCTCATTTATTAACCCATACCTGCAACCTATACTCTCTCTATACTGCAGTTTGATCTGAAAACAAGTTTCAATGGTAAAAGACTTGTCAGTCACCATACATGTAGCCTACACTAATTCTTTCTCTACCTAGCTATGTTTCATCACGCATGGTAAACATCTCACATGTTCGTATCCGATTATTAGTTTATAAAATCTCAGGTCTATGACCATGATGTATTGGGTATTTTGGGTAAATTCATTAGCCATGGGAAAGGGTTGACCATTCTAAGTTCTATGACACCTCACATGTTGATATTCGATTATTAGTTTATAAAATCTTAGGTCAATGACCTTGCTGTTTTGGATTTTTGGGGTAAATTCATTGGTCATAGGAAAGGGTTAACCATTCTAAGTCCTATGACACCTCACTTGACCCTCTCCGATGATTAGTTTATAAAATCATAGGTCAATGACCATGCTGTATTAGATCTTTTGGGTAAATTCGTTGGTCATGGAAAAGGGTTTACCATCCTGAGTCCCATGACACCTCACTTGACCCTCTCTGATTATTAGTTAGCGAGATATTAACAAAAGTGTAGTTAGGCCCTTTTGACAAAAAATAAATAATACATTCAAAAACAGGATGTCACCTCAAGTCCAACGACCTCTCATACAAGTCCCTAGCCTTATTGGTTCATGAGATATTAAAAAGCTAATGACCTATTAGTTTTGGATCTTTTGGTAATTAAAAAAAAACTCATCTATAAATCATTATTCAAAAAGCCCGCCCGCTTACAAAAAACAAGTACGCATGCGTAAAAACAAAACAAAAAAAAAAAAACATGTTAATTCAGAGTAGCAATCGGCTCTTCAAATGCATTTCATGTGGAACAACGTTTAATTTCATCATAGCATTAGTGGTCACGGGTCAGTCCATAGGGACCAGTCCAAAGGGACCGGTCTAAAGGGATTAGTCAAAAAGGACCCGTCAACAAGGACCCGTCCACAGGGGCTCGTCAACAAGGACCCGTCTACAATGACCCATCAACAATGACCCGTCCGCAGGGACCCGTCCACAGGGACTCGTCCACAAGGACCCGTCCAAAGGTGCCTGCGTGTGCGTGCGGTGGAACATACTATTACGTCAGCAAATCATCTCATCTAGTTTCAAATTTAGCCTCTACGGCGCGTGCAACACACAGGAAGTGCGTGGCAACATACGATTACGTCAGCGAAACATAAATTCACTTGTCCGTTGTATGAGTATCAGTTTAGTAGTGGCATCAAGCAGCAAAAGACGTTTACTTACACAATCCATCAATATGGTAAGCTTTTTTCCCCCTCATCATTATGGAAATCTCCTTATTAGAATAAAATGTTATAGTGGTTCTGGTCACTTATAGCTAAACTGTAATAGATATGATTCTTTTTTGTTTCTTTATAGGCTATTACAATAAATATTCGCAATGCTATGGGGGCAGAACTTTTGATTAGAGGGAAAAAAAAGCTCACTGATTACCATTGCATACTCTTTTCCGTATCATTAACATTCAAAAAGTGGACACAATGTATGGTGAACGTGTACTATGTGTTAGTGAAAAATTTCAGACATTCCTTTCTACACGTTTTAATGATATGTCAGAAAGTGTGCTCGAGGATCTAAATCGAGGTGGACATTCTCTATATCTAATTTCTGAGGGTATAAAAACAATAGATGTATTGTACATTCTGACTTAGAAGTTAGGTTAGGTTAGGTTAGGTTAGGTAAGGTGGGATTTGGTTAGGTTAGGTTAGGTTAGGTTAGGTGAAGTTGGGTTAGGCAGAATGGCTGCGGTATGAATCAAAAGCCAGCTCCTGTCAGTTTTGCCTCACAAGGTTGAGTGTACCCCATTCCAACCCTCAGCCTAGAATTAAATTTCTTGACAGAGCCAGGACTCGAACCCGAGCCTCCACAGTAACAGCTAAAAATGCTAGCCACTACACCATAAAGTGGGGCAATATAAGGCTGGTGTTGATTGTACATGGTCAATCAATAATTGCCTAATAATAATAATAATAATAATAATAATAATAATAATTAATAATAATAATAATAAATATTACATTTTGCAACTACATAGCCGACCTCTCCCTGTGTTCTTTTACATGCCAACATCGTATGACATGCGTGTCTTAATTTTTGCTGCCTTTCAAAAATCACTTACCACGACCAAGAGCGAAACTGCAAGCTTTGGGGTTGGTAGTCCGACAGGACTACCACTCACCAACCGTGGCAAGCTATCAATCAATTATTACCTAATAAAATTATTATTATTGACACGTGGTTGATGGCCAGGGTGGATGGGCCAACTTACCTTTTATTTAGAAGTCCGCCTCGCTTCAGCAAAATCACCTCCAGAAGACATGCCCCAACAGAAAAACACCCAAAGGGGTGGAAGGAAGGTAGAGAAGAGCGGAACGCACAGGCTATTCTACAGACACCCCCCAATAACTAATGGAATAGTCGCCGACGAAATAATGCCACAACAGTTGCTTAAAATTTGAAAAAAAAAATAATTGTTAAAATTTAAAGAACACCTCCACCAGAAAACAGAACATGCATCAACCAGCATAATTTACAAAGAAGGCAAGAGACCGCTTAACATGCTTGCTTGCAAAGCAAAGAAAAAAGAAAAGAATTAAATTAAAATTAAAATGTTAAAGCCCAAAGATTAAAAAAAAGAAAAAACAAGCATAATTAAATGAGAACGGGCTTGATAATTTACAAGGGACTGCAATACCGATCCGACATGGAGAGATCCAGGCCACGTCATAAAACAAAAAATTTAAAATTAAATAAATAAAATAAAATATGGTCAATTAAGAAATTTCCGATATTCGTGACTAAGAACATTCACCAAAAACATAAGGCTAAACCAACAAGATTAACAAAAGCATATTAAGCTAACACCGCAACACGTTTGAGTTTACCGCTCGACGCCAAGAGACTGCACTCCAAGACCAGAATGCACTCGGGCCAAACAAAAACAAAACAAACATGGCCACAGGAGCAGACGACCACATGTCAAAACGAAATTACGGCAAATAACTAGCATTAAATTAATTTTAAAATCACCGGAGAGAAATAAAATGAGGAAAACAATTACATCTAAATACTATTGACATGAGGGTGGTGCATCGGATCTTACATCAGATTAATAATATGCCAATCCCAAGATTGCCAAAAGAAAATAAATAATAACTTAAAACGTAAAATAAACTAGAAATGTGTCTCCAGAAGGTACGAAGAAAAAAAAATATATATCTGGTAACATTATTAAAACAGAAATAAATTAGGCCTACCAGGCGAAACAAAACACAACATCAAACATTTATACAAGGCCAATATTGGAGCTCCCATAATAAAATTTAAATGGTTTAGAATAACAATACGTACCTTAAAAACTTCTCAGTGGAGACACAATAATAATAAATTAATCAACACACAATTTAAATAAAATATTATACGACACTAAATGTGCCTGAAAATGGCTAACCCAGCACATGCTTCGTTTGAAGTCACAAGCACTGGTCTGCATCGAGATGCGATTTTCATTTCGTACTTCCTCTTCACGGCGAAACGATGAAAATTAAAACCTTACGAGCACAGGCATTTTCTTAGTTGAATAGGTATTCATATTTTGTAAAAGCTAAGGGCCAATGCCCCCAGCCCACGAAGAGATACTCTCTCACACCAGCGGCCGGCTTGTTCTCTTGACAACAGACAATCAAGACCACAAGGTGGCGGAGAATCACACGTCAGATACCGAACTGCATTCATGTAAATTGTTATTGTCCAATCAAGGCTTGACACATCAAGCAACAATGTGATTATTAAGTAATTAATTTGGCGGTATCATGTATACACAGTCCTTTGTTTCATGACGTAGAATATAATAAATAGCCTTCAAATATGACACGAATAGGATTAGTTTATAAGGCACCACCAACACACTCTAGTGGTGAAGAAGAAGGAACTACGGCTAGCTGCGCCGAAGTCCGATAGCAGCTGCCATCTCGTGTTCACAAACGGAACCAAGTTACCAGGCGGTCGTTTCAAAATGTCAAGGAACACCAGTATACAGGGAAGATGGATTTTAAAAACGTTGGAACGGGCAATGCACGTAACTGTCTCCCTCCCTTAAGCGTGAACACCGTTCACGAATATGCCTAGGCATAGGCAGTACACCAAAACTAGTCGATTCACCAAGCATGTTTCCAGAAGATCATGTTCACCAGTTAACTCCAATTGATGGACGAAACCGCATCGTTTTGGTTAGGAAGAGTGCAGGGTCAGATTATCAGTGAAGGGATAATTGATCACCTCGCAAACCACTTAGTTAACCGCTTCACTGTGTCCATAAGTCTTCAGAAACGCAGAACACCAGCACCAGCAGTGCTTTCATAGTCCGAGACACGTTAGGTAAATTTTTCAAAAAATCCAATGTAGTTAGCTTTAAACGAAGTAGGTGGAAGCAATGTGCCAGATATCATGCGACGCGTGTGCAGCCATTTACAAAACAGAAGTTAATCTTATTTCAAAAAGGTTTACAGAAATTACTACTTCTTAACATATTTTATAAAAGAGAAACAAAGTTGAATTTAAATGAAGAAAATCCTGACCATGACCTAGATCCGTGCTTACAAAATTTCATTAACAAGTTTACCTTTTTACAGACTATTAGTACCTTTCTATAATATGTGAGTTGAATGACTATACATTTAGCAGGAGCTACGGTAGAGGAATGACCACTCAAATTCCCAAGGAAACATGTATACAAGATATCATGAGTTAGGTCTCCCACCGAGTCCAACTTACATGCTAGCCTCTTCAATGAAAACATCAAAATTTAGTTTCAATTTTACAATTTACCATTAAAATGGGAACTACCCAACAGTTACAGTTTGTATCCCAGCAGAGTTTTTAAACCCAAGTAAAATTCCAGAAGGAACTGATGCCTGAAGGCCTCAATGAAGGTTAGGGATACTCTACATTATACAAAATCAGTTTACAAAATTTATGGTAGCATTTCCTCATTAGAAACCTCTCCACCTCGCTTAATGTGCGACAGATGCACTCTGGAAATTTTGTTGGCCTTACGATTTCTAATAAGAAGAGTAACGGGAGTCAGGAATGCCTCTACATAAGAGGGGCCCTTGAAACGAGGGGTCAACTTGCTTGAAACTAGATTACTGACGCCCTTGGGCTCGAAATTGCGAACGTACACAACATCACAAATTTCCAAATCAGTTGGCTTGCGACAGGCATTGTGTCGCTTGGCAAGTTGGTCATGTGATACCTTAATATTCTCTCTAGCCTTGTCGAATTTCGCCCTCATATCCTCGGGCGTGAAACTGTCTGGAAGGAGATCGTGCAGGTTCCACAGATTAGACAATGGAGAATTAGCCATAAACGAAAACATTAACGAAAAAGGGGTGGCTTGCGTGCTCTCATGCACGGCGGTGTTGAAAGCAAAATTGAGCCAATGCAAATTAGAATCCCACTTGGAATGGTCGTCGTGGTGGAAAGCAATCAGAGCAGAACGGAGATTACGATTGACTCGCTCAGCGAGAGACGGGTTAGAAAAATAGGGAGTGGTGGTTACATGCGAAATAGCATAATCAAATAAGAATTGACGGAACTGATGAGATACAAAGCACTTGGCATTATCTGATACCAGGAACTGACATGGCCCAAAAGATGAAAAGATGGAATTAAGACACTTTATGACGGAACTGGTCGTAGCCTGTCTGGTGGGGAAAATCCAACTAAACCGTGTGAAACCGTCAGTGCAAACAAGCGCAAATTGGTTTCCCCGACCAGAGCGAGGGAACAGCCCAACATGGTCGATAAAAAGCCTCTCCATGGGTCTAGATGCCGGTTCAGATGACAACAGGCCAACCTTAGTAGAAACCGGAGGTTTGCTAATACTACATGCAGCACAATTTCTAATGAGCCTCCTGATGTCGCCATCCATACTTTGCCAAATGAAAAACTGTCTGATTTTAGCTTGGGTCTTGAATACTCCTAGGTGGCCACCAATAGGAGATTCGTGATAGTAACGAAAGATTTCCGGAATGAGGACCGACGGGAGCTCAATTTTAGGTAGACGGTCATGACGAGACGAACAACACAATACACCATCCTTCAGAGAGTAGGGCTTGATCACTTCACCAGAATTGATTCGGTCAATAAGGCTAGATAAGGAGGGATCTTCTTTCTGGAATCTCCTCACATCTTCAAAAAGCACAGGGGAATTGCTAAGAATGACATTGACATAATTTACAGGTGATACAAGGTTTACGGGTTCACATCCTTGAATATCCTCTTCGGCTCTTTCCTCATACATGCGGCTTAATGAATCAGCTACCGCATTTTCGGACCCACGAATATGTTGGACTGTGAACTGGAATGACAGAATCCTAGTTGCCCATCTGGCAATCCTACCAGTTTTACGGGGTTTCCTTAACACCCAGCTCAAGGCCTGGTTATCGGTCTCAAGGAGAAACTTAGTGTGCTCAAGATACATACGGATTTTTTCCAGGGCGAACAACACTGCTAAACCCTCAATTTCGTATATGGAATACTTCCTCTCTGCGTCCGTTAAGGTACGAGAAGCGTATGCAATGGGTTGCCTACCCAGATCAGACTCTTGCAGTAGGACACAGCCAACACCACGTCCAGACGCATCAGTCTGCACAATGAACTGCTTCCCAAAATCCGGAATGGCTAACACAGGGGCGTTAGAGAGCGCAAGCTTAAGATATTCGAAGGCTGCCTGCTGAGAGGGACCCCACTCAAACTTCACAGCCTTTTTGCGTAATTGATTTAGAGGAGCAGCACGGTCGGCAAAGTTACTGATGCACCTACGGAAGAAGTTCACCATACCAATATAACGAGCAACACCCTGGCGTTCTTGGGTGGTTTAAAATCTCTGATGGCCTGCGTACGAGACTGGTCCACGGAGATACCAGATGCGGAAACAATATGTCCCAAAATGGAAATTTTGGGCTTGGCTAAGGAAACTTTGGACAATTTGACGGTAAGGCCAGCGTCACGCAACCGATCAAGTACAACCTTCAGATGATCAACGTGTTCCTCGAAGGACTCAGAATAGATCACCACATCGTCAAGGTAGTGGTACACAAACTTGAATTTAATTTCTGAAAACACCTTGTCCAGAAGTCTGCTGAACACAGCGGCTCCGGTGGATAGGCCAAACGGGACACGGGCATACTCAAACAGGTTCCAGTCAGTGGAAAAAGCAGTAACATGCCTGGATTCCGGAGAGAGGGGAATTTGGAAGTAAGAAGAATTTAAATCGAGGATCGTGAACACCTTCGCGTTGCGAAACCAACTAAAACAAGTATGAAGGTCCGGCAAAGGAATTGATTGTAAAACAACCTTTTGATTAAGAGCCCTATAGTCGACCACCGGCCGAAAACCACCGTTAGGTTTTGGCACAAGGAATACAGGGGATGAGTAGGCAGAGATAGAAGGTTGGATTACACCTTCTTCCAACATCTTGTCGATGATCTTACGAAGTTCAGCCATCTTGGGCGGGGCAAGGCGATACGGGCTGGAACGCACCGGCACAGAATCGGTCAGCTCAATCTTGTATTCCATCAAATGGGTTACACCCAACTTGTCCGTAAATACATCACTATACTCCTGACATAACCTCTTTATGGCATCCTTTTGAAGATTCGTTAAATTTTCCAGATCGAGATCCTCAATAGTCACAGGTTCACTAACTGAATTGACAGCAGGAGAAGATAAAACCGGGTTGAACGATAATTTACTCTGCGGATTAAACTTAAACCATAAGTTGCGAGCACCAAAATCAAGAAGCATACCAACGTGTGACATGAAATTAGCTCCAATGACCACAGAACAAGAAAGACTTCTGGCAACAAAAAATTTAAACTTCCGAGAAAAATTTAGAATATGGATTTTGACTGTCACACTACCCAAAATATTTAAGTTTGAACAATTTGCCGAAATAAAAGATTCATTGTTAGGCTCTAACTCAGGAAATTTGCAAACACTCTTCATAGATAAAAACCAGTCCTCGCTTATAAAGGATGCGACACTACCAGAATCAAGCAATGCAGAAACGGGCTCGTCATTAACACAAATTTCAATAAACGGGGATATTCCTTTAGCCACAGGAGAAATTCCAAAATCATTACTCACTCTAAAACGATTACAAGTAGATGGCGAGGACACCCGCACTACAGGTTTCACATTATGTTTAGAGATAGGCTGACTTGCCACGACATTGCTCACCGACAGGTTAGGTAGGTCAGCGACATAAGTAGAATTAGCATGTGAAGATTTAGTTTTCAACGAGTTATCAAGATTTTCATCAGTAGGGCGACCAGAAACTTCACAGGGTTTTCCCAAACTCTCATGCACAGAAATATCCTTAGAAGTAACATCCGAATTGGTCTCCAAAATATTTCGTCATTGGCGATACACAACCTGGTTACTCGGACACACCTTCTTGACATGTCCCACGCCACCGCACGTGTGGCACTTAATATTGGGTCTTGGGTGGAACATAACCTTAGGCGGGGGACGAGACATCAAGGAAGGAGGGGGACGAGACATCAAGGAAGGAGGAGGAACATTAGCTACACGAAGGGAATCTGCATGTTTCACAGCCATAGCCTCTATAATGACCTGTTTTAGCTCGACAAATGACGAAGGCCTGGTACACATAGTCATGTATGACCTATATTGAGGCGAAAACCCATTTACAATCGATGACACCAACTGTCGTTCAGTTAAAGGGGATGCAAATACCTGGGCATACACCTTGATGTCACTGACATAGTCGCTAAGTGACT
This sequence comes from Meconema thalassinum, assembly GCA_946902985.2. Lineage (NCBI taxonomy): Eukaryota > Metazoa > Arthropoda > Insecta > Orthoptera > Tettigoniidae > Meconema > Meconema thalassinum. The sequence continues at coordinate 1,012,241,603 of OX336388.2, forward strand.
CGTCCAACCTTTGGACACGATACAAGAACTTTTGCTCAAGAGTACTAAGGGCACTCGCAGGGACAAAAAAAAACACAACACTTCCCTAATGAACATGGCTAAGGACATGCGGAGGTGGATAGCTTCAATTAGCTTATCGCGCAGCATACCGGATGCAACAGGATACAAAAGTTGGAAAATCTGAATTTCCGACATCCCAAAAATTGAGGCATGGTTACCCAATTCGACCACTTGCTTTAAAAATAGGACCACTTGGGTAACGTCATCTAGGTTGAAACTCTTTAACTTAGTTAAGAAACCAGAAATAGGATGAGGAATCGACCCATAATTAACGGTAGGCGAGTATGTAGCATTTGGAAAAGAGACATTGTTATCAGGGTAGCCCGCTCGCACACCCTCTACAGGAGACAAAACATTTACATTGCTAGAGAAAGAACTGGGATACAATGGGTCGGCAGTACCCAGGAAATCATTAGGTGACCTAACATGAGAGGAATGACCGTATCCAGGGTTAGGTGGTCTGGACGAGCCAGAGCCAGACAATAGAGGGGCAGGCAAACCACTACTAGAAATCGATCCCAAAACCTCAGACCTAGTAAACAGAGGTGATTCACGTTCAACCCCAGAAGAACTCTCCAAATTCTCAAGGTTATCTCTTAAGTCAATTAAATCGAAAACACTATTATTGTCGGCCTTAAAAAAACACAGAATGCAGACAGACAATACAGAAGGAAACAAATTTTAGGAATTACGAGGACAGTTTACACTTTCACAACAATACCATAACTACCAATTACCAACACCATAGATTAGGCTGACACTCGAACACCGCCACCATATTATACAAGATCATGCACAATGCTGCCCAGAACTGCATACGTCACCGCCTGCTTGGCTCGAGAACAGGAAGCTAAATTACAAAAATTGGCACAAAACACATGGCGAACAGCATCAGACAGGGCTCCAGGATGCCTTCACTCGTAGCATGTAGGCTATCAGAATATTAACAAATCCCCATTTCCCATGCCAAGAACACATGCCAGCCACTTACCAACTTCTTTTTTCGGTGGGAATGTTGCATCTCAAACAGGACAAAATACAGCAGCAAACACCTCGCTTGGAACAGGTCACAGTTATCTCACCACATGGATATTCAGAGGCAAACATGAAATTAAACAAACGACAAGGATTAGCAAAACATAACATCAAGTGCACTGGCATGACAGATCCCATCAACAACCGCTCCATCAGCATCAGAAGGGTCAATAAAACGAGCTTGCGGGTATTGAGAAGGGGATAGTTACGGAAGCGAACTCGAGCTCGGTCTGCTACCAAAATGACACGTGGTTGATGGCCAGGGTGGATAGGCCAACTTACCTTTTTTTTAGAGGTCCACCTCGCTTCAGCAAAATCACCTCCAGAAGACATGCCCCAACAGAAAAACACCCAAAGGGGTGGAAGGAAGGTGGAGAAGAGGGGAACGCACAGGCTATTCTACAGACCCCCCCCCAATAACTAATGGAATAGTCGCCGACGAAATAATGCCACAACAGTTGCTTAAAATTTGAAAAAAAAAATAATTGTTAAAATTTAAAGAACACCTCCACCAGAAAACAGAACATGCATCAACCAGCATAATTTACAAAGAAGGCAAGAGACCGCTTAACATTCTTGCTTGCAAAGCAAAAAGAAAAGAATTGAATTAAAATTAAAATGTTAAAGCCCAAAGATTAAAAAAAAGAAAATACAGGCTTAATTAAATGAGAACGGGCTTGATAATTTACAAGGGACTGCAATACCGATCCGACATGGAGAGATCCAGGCCACGTCATAAAACAAAAAATTTAAAATTAAATAAATAAAATAAAATATGGTCAATTAAGAAATTTCCGATATTCGTGACTAAGAACATTCACCAAAAACATAAGGCTAAACCAACAAGATTAACAAAAGCATATTAAGCTAACACCACAACACGTTTGAGTTTACCGCTCGACGCCAAGAGACTGCACTCCAAGACCAGAATGCACTCGGGCCAAACAAAAACAAAACAAACATGGCCACAGGAGCAGACGACCACATGTCAAAACGAAATTACGGCAAATAACTAGCATTAAATTAATTTTAAAATCACCGGAGAGAAATAAAATGAGGAAAACAATTACATCTAAATACTATTGACATGAGGGTGGTGCATCGGATCTTACATCAGATTAATAATATGCCAATCCCAAGATTGCCAAAAGAAAATAAATAATAACTTAAAACGTAAAATAAACTAGAAATGTGTCTCCAGAAGGTACGAAGAAAAAAAATTAATATATATCTGGTAACATTATTAAAACAGAAATAAATTAGGCCTACCAGGCGAAACAAAACACAGCATCAAACATTTATACAAGGCCAATATTGGAGCTCCCATAATAAAATTTAAATGGTTTAGAATAACATTACGTACCTTAAAAAACTTCTCAGTGGAGACACAATAATAATAAATTAATCAACACACAATTTAAATAAAATATTATACGACACTAAATGTGCCTGAAAATGGCTAACCCAGCACATGCTTCGTTTGAAGTCACAAGCACTGGTCTGCATCGAGATGCGATTTTCATTTCGCATTTCCTCTTCACGGCGAAACGATGAAAATTAAAACCTTACGAGCACAGGCATTTTCTTAGTTGAATAGGTATTCATATTTTGTAAAAGCTAAGGGTCAATGCCCCCAGCCCACGAAGAGATACTCTCTCACACCAGCGGCCGGCTTGTTCTCTTGACAACAGACAATCAAGACCACAAGATGACGGAGAATCACACGTCAGATACCTAACTGCATTCATGTAAATTGTTATTGTCCAATCAAGGCTTGACACATCAAGCAACAATGTGATTATTAAGTAATTAATTTGGCGGTATCATGTATACACAGTCCTTTGTTTCATGACGTAGAATATAATAAATAGCCTTCAAATATGACACGAATAGGATTAGTTTATAAGGCACTACCAACACACTCTAGTGGTGAAGAAGAAGGAACTACGGCTAGCTGCGCCGAAGTCCGATAGCAGCTGCCATCTCGTGTTCACAAACGGAACCAAGTCACCAGGCGGTCGTTTCAAAATGTCAAGGAACACCAGTATACAGGGAAGATGGATTTTTAAAACGTTGGAACGGGTAATGCACGTAACAATTATTATTATTAATAATAATAATAATAGTAATAATAATAATAAATATTCCATTTAGTAACTACACGGCCGACCTCCCCCTGTGACAGCGTGGCAGCCATATTGCCCATTAGCCACTGCGCCAGCTCTGACTGACCCCTCCATAAGAATAACATAGAGCTGGTTGCGCGTGGCGGCCATCTTGCGCATTAGCCCCTGCGCCAGAATCGCCCTTTATTTCCTACTCGTAATGCTTTTACCATCATTGTAATTCTTCCTCCCTTGCTGTGGCATGATTGACTCTCAATTCAATTCAAAGAAATAATCAAAATACCGAACAAAACAACCAACAACACGATGAAAATCAATCTATACAGACTATTCCCACTCCCGCCAGTCAGTTTGGTGTGTGCGTTGGGTGAGTGCCAACTGCGGAACCAGAGTACTAAAATTAATTCTTCATTTGTTGGCAGAACATCCAGTACAGGGCCTTACCCCGACCCACGCGCATCCTATGAACTGTCATCCCCCTGGCACTCACGACCGCTCGGTACGGGAACCGAGCAGCGAATGAATGTACAGCGAGTTTATCTGCCCCTACCAAGGCTAAGGCACCGTGCACAGCGCTCTTAGCGGAAGATATTGGTTAGAGCGTCCGCCATGTTTTCCAGAGTCATCGAGTCAAAACCAAGGAGTAATAGTCAAAACATTCATGTCAGTCAGCTGATTGCGAGGGATGCAACGAGCTTAAACATTACTCTGACATTACTCGTTTGGGGGAAGAGTTCAGTGAATTGTGATTTCTATTGTCGTTTGTGTTACTAGGTTGAAATCTACTGCATATTAATTTCCGCAGCGATGCCTGCTGTATGTTCAGCGTACGGCTGTACTAAATGAAGCAATAAAACAACGGATATATCCTATTTTACGTAAGTAGCCTATAGCCTAATTGTACTACTAATATACTTCACTGCACGGAAGAATGCACACGGCACCCGAGGCCATCTATATATTTAAAACACTAAGGTGTTTTTTGTTACCACGAGATTTTGAAAACGACTTAACCGATTGGCTTCGTAAAGCATTCTGACGAAACCTCTTGGCATGCATATTTGCAGGGTGTCTTTAAAAGGAAAATATATGTTAAGGTATATTTTAAAATGATTAAAGAAACATGTGTCGCCTCCGTAGCGTAGCGGTCAGCAAGGTTAGCTGCCGCCCCGGAGGTCCTGGGTTTCATTCTCGGCTCTGCCACGAAATTTGAAAAGTGGTACGAGGACTGGAACGGGGTCTACTCAGCCTCGGGTGGCCCAAATGAGTAGAGGGGGTTCGATTCCCCCTCAGCCATCCTCGAAGTGGTTTTCCGTGGTTTCCCACTTCGTCTTCGGGAAAATGCGGGGATGGTACCTTCTTCAAGGCCACGGCCGCCTCCTTCCCTCTTCCTTGTCTCTCCCTTACCTTCCCTCATGAGGCCCCTGTTTGCTTTGCAGGTGAGGCCGCCTGGGCGAGGTGCCAATCCCACCTCACCAGTTGTACCCTTCCGATTCGATGTTCCCAGCTCTAGGACACTGCCCGTAGAGGCGGTAGTGGTGAGTTCCCTCGCTGAGTCCGTGGGTTCCACCAATAGGAGGGTAAACGACAAAAAAAAAATGTAAGATTTGTGCGCGTGCGCACAATGGCGGTCTTTCACGAGAGAAATGGCGGATAAAATATCCACCGCATTGTAGTGTGATCTTTGTTTATGACAATTAAAAAGAGGGAAAATATCACTTATGATGTTCTCACAATACTGTATATACTGTAATAGAGACATAAAAGAATGGATATATTGAAGACCTTCAATTGGCATTTGAATGCGTTTGTAGTTTAGCTAACTTAATATTGCAACCGACGTCCGTTGCCTGTTTGGCTCGGGGGTAGCAATGTGGACACCGGGATGAATTTTGCATATTTGAAAGAGTTCGAATCTCACCTCAGACATGTATTTTTATTTCCCAATTATTATTTCTGGCTATTGGTAATACATTGTCGTAACATATTTTAATTTTATTATTCCCGTAAAGTAAGGAATTCTCCACGATTTACGTGACCACTTCCAGATGTGTAAAAACAAGTTTTTCCATGACACAAACTGTGTGTGCAGGCTATGTGACCAGATATGTGAAAGATATCACATCCAGAAGTGTTCCTCGAGGTCAGGCTCGATTAGTGAGTTTATCAAGGATTAACAAATACTTATTGAGGGCTCATTGGTCGTCACGTTGTTATACCGGTATGTTATATTTTTCTGTATCCTCTATGCAAGTCGCCTCCGTAACGTAGCGGTCAGCATGCTTAGCTGCCGCCCCGGAGGTCCTGGGTTCGATTCCCGGCTCTGCCACGAAATTGGAAACGTGGTACGAGGACTGGAACGGGGTCTACTCAGCCTCGGGTGGCCCAAATGAGTAGAGGGGGTTCGATTCCCCCTCAGCCATCCTCGATGTGGTTTTCCGTGGTTTCCTACTTCGTCTTCGGGCAATGCCGGGATGGTACCTTCTTCAAGGCCACGGCCGCCTCCTTCCCTCTTCCTTGTCTCTCCCTTACCTTCCCTCATGAGGCCCCTGTTCGCTTTGCAGGCGAGGCCGCCTGGGCGAGGTGCCAATCCCACCTCACCAGTTGTATCCCTTCCGATTCGATGTTCCCAGCTCTAGTACACTGCCCGTAGAGGCAGTAGTGGTGAGTTCCCTCGCTGAGTCCATGGGTTCCACCAACCTGGAGGGTAAACGACTAAAAAAAATCCTCTATGCACATTGTGCGCAATAAAGTTAGTTAAATTTAAATGATTAAAGAAAAATGTAACATTTGTGGCGACTGCGCGTGCGCACAATGGCGGTCTTTCACGAGAGAAATGACGGATAAAATATCCACCGCATTGTAGTGTGATCCATGATCCTAGGTGTGATCTTTGTTTATGATAATTAAAAAGAGGGAAAACATCGCTTATGATGTTCTCACGATATATACTGGAATAGATACATAAAAGAAGGGATATATTGAAAAACTTCAACAAGCATTTGAGTGCGTGTGTTGTTTAGTTACCTTAATATTGCAATATAAGTCCGTTGTATGGCTGGCTCAGGGGTAGCATTGCGGATAACCGAATGACTTTGTGCAAAATTGAAGGAATTCGAATCCCCCTTCAGACATGTATTTTTATTTCGCACTTATTCTTTCTGGCTATTGGTAATACATTGTCTTAACATATTTTAATTTAATTATTCCCGTAAAGTAAGGAATTCTCCACGAATTACGTTGCCATATACTTTTACATTATTAAATAAATAGATGGCCACAATCACTTTCCCATGAGAGACAATTGGCGAACATAATTCATCTGATGGACTTGGACATCGTGGTCAATCAGCTCCGTCTACTTTGGTGTGTCTGTGTAAAATTTTCTCTGATAACCTGTGTTATTGTGAAAGCTGTGTTAATGTGTGTATTTGTAATTAGAGTGGGGAATGGGGAATTGGCGATATAGACTTTAAGTTAGGAACTACCCCGGTATTTACCTGCAGTGGAAGTGGCAAACCACGGAAAACCACATCCCAGTTTGTTGAGATGGGAATCGCACCTTGCTCTTCTTAGTTTTGCTGCGTGGCTCAGGGGTAACGTTCTCACTTGCTGAGCCCAAGGTTGCAGGTTCGAAACCTGGCGCAGTCAGCTGGCATTTGAAGGTGCGCAAATGCGAGAGAGCCGTGTCAGTACATTTACTGGCACGTTAAAGATCCCCTTCGGGGCAAAATTCCGGCACCCCGGCGTCTCTAAAAGCCAGTGTAGTTAAAAGGGACGTAAAACCAATAACATTAATTATCTTAGTTTTGCCTCATGAGTGCGCCCCGTTCCAGCCCTCAGACCAGAATTAAATTTCTTGGTAAAGCAGGGATCGAACCCGGAATTCGGGCGATATCTCAGAATGTAGCCTTAAGATTTGGCTTCCCTGTGTTAATACGATTTTTGACAAGCACTGAACATATAATTCTAAAACTCCCTCCATTACGGTGGCTGTCGAAGTGAGTCTATGCTCATTCCAGTAGTTGGCGAAGTATCGTCCCTTGCTTAATTTACTGTTATGGAAATGCAAAGGATTGTACCTACAACAGGTGATGGAAATTGCTTATTTAGAGCAGTTCTGTACTGTTTATTTCAAAATGAAGAACGTCATCCTGAGCTGCGTTTGCAAGCAATATTGGCGATCAGTGTCAGCATTCTCATCAGCAACCAACTTCAGAATGGAAGTATCTGAACTTCATTGTAGAAGTGAATATTATTGTTTATTGCATATTTGTTTAGAGTACATAACAGTCTAACCACGCTGTTCATTTTGGCAATGAAGGTATTATTTGCCATTTGATATTTGGCGGCTGTGTTGATGCAGGTCACTATAGTGTTATTGAATATGACATTAATTTTGTAAGAAATGCTACTATAAATAAACCCATTTGACGAAAAAGAACATTAGCCGCAAAATAGTGGGAAATCGGAGAAGAATACGAAGCCACTTTTAAAATCGAATATAAATATGCCATTTCAGAAACAATTCCAGATATTATGCCGTGCAGTGTAGGGTCCTTGACGGACAAATGTAAACATTGTTCTGCACTGTATTTCTGTAGTGAGAAATCTACGCTTTGTTACTTTGACCTTTGCTGTTGTAATGGTAAAATTGATCTGACTAAATATAATATATTTGACAGGCTACAACAATTTTTCACTGGAAATGATATCTCAAGGAATTTAAGAGAGAATAATCGGCAGTACAACAAATGCTATGGCCTTCGTTTCATTTGGTGCCAACGTTACTGTGCCACATGCATACGGTCCATATTATTTTAAAATTTAGGCCTATGGAATTGCACATCATCGCATTTCTTCGTTAATGTATATTCCAAAATTATAAGCGACGGCTCTTGCAGCCAGTTGTATATATTAGACTCCTCAGAATTCTTGAATTCCTTGGAATTAAGGGATTTGCCTCCACATACTCCAAACGCTTGACCCATAGTTATGCTCCTTAGAAATCTGAACGTTTCCTAAGGGCTCCTAAATGCAACCATATTAATTCTAAGAAATATGTACGAAAATTGCTTTAATTTGGAAATAATAAGTGCAGCTAAAATTAGGCAGAGAGGTTTAACCCTTCGACTAGATTCAACACCATCCGATAAAACAATCATTTTCTTTTAAGAGGCAACATTTTCCAATTGGCTTGGCATACCTTATCACAATCAATAAAGCTCAAGGGGAAACTCTGAATCGTATAGGTCTCAATTTACCTAATCAAGTTTTCAATCATGGCCAGCAGTATGTTGCAATGTCGAGTGTGCAATCTTTTGACGGCCTTAAAGTCTCAATAGTGCCAACAAATAATCGTACAAAGAATGTATATAAGAAAATTCTTCAGTAAATATTTTCGCATTGACCGTCATGTTTTGACGGGCTTCAACTAGTACGATATTATTATTATTACTATTATTATTACTGCACGGATACAATAAGGATGTTACTATCAATTTTCCAGAAAATCTGGTCTCCACTGATTTCTATTAATCTCTGATACAGGCTTATACGGTATACGATATAATTATATTCGTACTGGTAACAGAAGGAATTGTTCCTGTTTCAGATTCCCCTTGAGAAATACGGAGTTGACAAAAAGATGGGTAACTGCTATGAGGAGGGATAATTAGTATCCTACTCAAGCTAGTGGTATATGTTCTACCCACTTCCTTGAAAAGTACATGAATAAAGTGAACACTCAGAGACGTCTGTTGGCTTGTGCCGTCCCAAGTATATTCTCCTTCCCAGTACACTTGCAAAGGAAACATATTGAGAGACGTCCACCACGAAAACGCTCATTGGATGAAACATGTAACGCTGGAAATATAGAGGCTACATCAAATAAATGCTAGTAGACTACGTGGCATGGGTACCAGTGAACATTTTGTATACGAATAATTTTATTTAACTTACCTATCGGATATTTATTTATTTATTTATTTATTTATTTATTTATTTATTTATTTATTTATATTTTACAGATGCTGCTGAGGTTGTTAGCCATGAACATAGTTATAGCCTTCCAAGCCCTCAAAAATGAAGAAGTTGCAGGACACCACCACAGAGAGGATTAAGGTACTGAGGAAGAAATTGAAAATTAATTCACAGAGAGCAAGAAGACAGAAGCTGAAAGTCAACAATCAGCAACAAATAATTTCTGGGCTTACGAAAAGACTTTGTTCGTCTGACAACAATCTTCTTAAGGGCTGTTTTCAGGGTGTGGCTAAAGGGCTCATAGATCTTAATGGAAAAGTGAAAGTTCATGAATATAGTGACACAGTTAAGAAGTTTGCTTTGATAGTTCACTTCTATTCGGCTCAGACATCAGATATTTGCGGAAGTTCTTTAATTTGCCACATCCAAGGACTCTTCGTCACTGGGCCACCTCAATAGATGGAAGTCCAGGTTTTACAGAAGAAGGTTTCGTAAAAATTTGGTGAAGATGTTAAAAATAGTTATAGCCCAATTCTAGGTGCTCTCATGTTCGATGAGATGGCTATTAAGAAATACATCATTTGGGATGGGAAACAAATCTGTGGTTATGTTGATTTAGGGCAAGGGGATCTAAGGTTGGTTGGTTGGTTCCTTAGTTTAGGGGCTGCGACAACGCGGTCATGTAGCCCCGTGTACTTTGGGTGTGTGTAGAATCTGTCTGATAACCGGTGTTAATTGTGATGACTGTATTAGTGAGTGTATCTGTTTTTTAATTCAAGTAGGGACTGCAACTTTGAATTTTCAAATAGTTCCTACTTTTGCCGCCAAACGCCACCGTCAACGACTACTAGGCCTAGTTCAGAACTAGCTACTAGACGCCACCGCAGTCGGCTCTTGGCAACGAACGTAGCAACCTAAGAGCGTTGTTTATATTCTTAACCTATCCAATTTAGTTTCACACAGGTGTAATTAGTGGAAATATCTTTAACATGCCATAAATCTATGACATGGGACCGCCGGCTTTACTTCCCCTCCGAAGGAAGGCATACTGAGGGATTTTTAACGCTCTTAAAAAATCCGACGGCTTCGGCCGGGTTTGAAAAGGGGATCTAAATAGTGAAGGTATCTTTAGCCGCAGAAACTCTAAGTAATTCTGTAGTCAATGCTATGCAATTCTGCCTGGATCTGAAACTCGAACAATTCAAAGATTGTGAGAGCACAATCAATTTTGTTAAGGTCCTGGATTTAGCTCTAGATTTGCTGAATTCATGCCATCCAATGGGCAAAGGGACAAAATCACCTATCAGGAGGTCAAATAAAGCTGTGAAATGTCAGAATACAGATAAATGTATAGACTACTTAAAGGATCTGAAACTTACTGATGGCGCATCTTTGCACAACTCTTCTAAAAGAATTGCTGTTAGTGGATTGATCTTGGACCTTTTGAGTGTTAAGGGCATTACAGAAACTTATGGTTGGGAATCAGGTTCAATTCTAAAATTTATGCTTACTCGTAAGTTAAGTCAAGACCGTTTAGAATTGTTCTTTTCTTGTTTGGGAAGTAGGGGTGGAAACATAAACAATCCCAATGCCTTAGAATTCAAAGCTGCATATAGGAAATGCTTAATTGCTCAAATTGATCCTTCCCCTAAAGCTAATGTGAAGACAGATGATAGTCTAATCCTAAGTCCTCCCATTATGCAGCCTATTGTAATTAATGTTGGTGTAGGCCTAAGTGAACTTGACTATGTCGAGTGTTTTGAAACCCTTTCCATTTTCAGTGATCAAGTGGTAGAATATGTTGCTGGTAGTATTGTAAGAAATGTGTTGAAGAAAATCAAATGTGTGGAATGCTTAGATGTTCTACTGACAATGAGTAATGACGCAAAGTGTGGTCTCATAAAATGAAAAGATGTGGGCAACTCATTGTATAATCCATCCGATGACTTGAAATATTTCTGTAAGACAGCAGAATGTGTTTTCAGGAGTAATGTTCATATCTTGGACAAAAACTGAAATATATCTTGCTCAAACTAGAGACAAAGGTATTTAGAATGTTAAACTGTTGTTTGTTCTCTTCCTTTAAACACCTATTCACTGCAGTAGAACCAAGTGAAGAATCGCATTATGTGAAGCTTATAAGGCATATACTGAAGTATTACTTCACTTGCAGAGTATATCATGCACTCAGAGAAAAGTCCTCTCGAATCAGAGGATGGCAAGTGAGACAAGTTTTAACAAAGCTGATCCTATTTAAGGGACAGTAATTACAATTGTGCAATGTAAATAGCCTATAGCACTATTGTTTTAACGTGAAACTATTCTGAATGTTTACGAAGTGATTGGACTTCATAATTTGTCGTAAATATGTTTCGTATAAATATTCCAGCATGCCCTGCCCTGATACTTAAACATATGGCATAGCTCCTCCCCCTTTCCTTTGACTCCAAAGAAAATGGCGGACACCTTTACAAGTAGCTTCAGTCGGGCAGCTCTCCTGCCTCTGTATAGAGCAGTAGTGGTTTTGTGACAGTTCTAGCGCCACCTCCACCTCCCCACCTCAAAAGATGGCGACGGCGCGATATTTCACGAACGCATGGTCGGATTTTGACGAATGAGGTGTCATTGAACTCGGGCTGACACCCTCTTTCCAATGAACAAGATATTTCAACCCCAAAGTAAAACCTACCTCTACTAGGGGATGAAATTGTAATTTTTTAGAAAATCTTGCTTTCCAAGTGCAACATGTGAGAGTTTGAATGCCAATATAGAATTAAACGTTGTTCTACACAAGAGACATGTGTTCGGTGGAAAGCCACTATGAATTAACATGCTTGTTTTTTGTTTTTTACGCATGCCCACTCATGGCTTTTGTAAGAGTGTGGGGGAGCGGATCCCTGTTGACGGGTCATTGTTGGTGGGTCATTGTTGACAGGTCATTGTTGACAAGTCATTGATGACAGGTCATTGTGGACAAGTCCTTGTTGACGAGTCCTTGTTGACGAGTCCCTGTGGACGGGTCCTTGTGGACGAGTCCCTGTGGACGGGTCCCTGTGGACGGGTCATTGTTGACGGGTCATTGTTGACGGGCTCTTTTTGACTAATCCCTTTAGATCGGTCCCTTTGGACTGGTCCCTATGGACTGGCCCATGGTCCCTAATGCTATGATGAAATTAAACGTTGTTCCACATGAAACGCATGTGAAGAGTCGATTGCTACTATGAATTAACATGTTTGTTTTTTGTTTTTACGGATGCGCACTTGGGAGATTTTGTAAGCGGGCGGGCTTTCTGAATAATGATTTATAGATGAGTTATTTAAAAAAAAAATACCAAAAGATCCAAAACTAATAGGTCATTAGCTTTTTAATATATCATGAACCAATAAGGCTAGGTACTTGTATGAGAGGTCGTTGGACTCGAGGTGACATTCTGTTTTTGAATGTATTATTTATTTTTGTCAAAAGAGCCTAACTGCACTTTTGTTAATATCTCGCTAACTAATAATCAGAGAGGCTCAAGTGAGGTGTCATGGGACTCAGGATGGTCAACCCTTTTCCATGGCCAACGAATTTACCCAAAAGATTCAAAACAGCAAGGTCATTGACCTAAGATTTTATAAACTAATAATCGAATATCAACATGCGAGGTGTCATAGGACTTAGAATGGTCAACCCTTTCCCATGGCCAATGAATTTACCCAAAATACCCAATACATCAAGGTCATTGACCTGAGATTTTATAATAATCGGATACGAACATGTGAGATGTTTACCATGTGTGATGAAACATAGCTAGGTAGAGAAAGAATTAGTGTAGGCTACATGTATGGCGACTGACAAGTCTTTTTCCATTGAAACTTGATTTCAGATCAAACTGCAGTATAGAGAGAGTATAGGTTGCAGGTATGGGTTAATAAATGTCAAATGGTGTACACAAACTCTGATTTATCGATTCAAGAATTAAGAGTAGACTATCCTTAATTGATTGGTTAAAGAGGATAGCTAAAACACAAAAATGCTCATTGGTTACCGGGGACAGGATGGTCGCTACACACAACAAGCTTTAAATACTTGAGGCTAATAATCTATACACACAAACTCGCTTGTTCTAAACTAAACTGTGTTGCTGTCAGTGCTCAGACAGTAGGCTGATGATAAAATGCATTGCTAACAGAAATAAAATCATTTCCGGTTGTATAATGTTACCAGCTATCCATTTTGTGTTGCAGTGGTAAGCACTTTTAGCTCTTGTACTGGTGGTCTTAACTCGATTTCCAGATCTGAGGCCTAGAACGAGTCAAAGCTAAGAAACAAGGGCATGGTGGTGCAGTGGTTAAGCTTTTAGCCTTTTCACCAGGGTTCGATTTCAGGTTAATATGCATGTCATAAACATATTAAACAAAACAAAACAGAGATAACGTTTAAATCTGATTACATTTGTGTATTTTCAAATTATTACTCGGATTACAAATACAAAGGTGAACTGGGTTTGATATACAGTTAATGCTATCACACACTAGACTGTAAGAAAGCCAAAAGAGCAAAAGGCGTAGGTAGAGCAGTGGTAAAATTGCTGTATGTAGAGAACTACCTAGCGGTTTTATGAACTGGCAAAACTATATCGCATAAACAGTGCAGGATACAATCCAGCAATCAAATTTGTATCTTGTGGAACAGAGAAAATGCACTTTTATCTTGATGGATAGCAAATGAGTGCAGATGAATGACCTATGCATTAGCCTACCATAGGGTTATAACCACGAGGTGGAGGTGTGACTTCTATATTTTGATGCTTAGAGACATGGCTTTTTTGTAACCAGTAGATTTAGTAGATTTAGTATTTTGTAAATATTAATTTTTGTAATTGTAAATAGTGGAAACATTTTTTTGTAATAGTAAATGTTAGGCCTAAATGTATAACTAAAAGTTATTTGGGATAAGTGTGCATGTCAAGGATAAATAGCATGGTTGTATTTGTTTTTCAAAGACAGGTATGGTTGTGTGTGTGAATGTATAACTATCGATAGAATGATAGAGAGAGAGAGAAAGCTTTTGTGTGTGTGTGTGTGTCTGGGTAGAATTGATTGTTCAACCAAAGCAAACACGGCACGGTAGGATGGTGGGGTAATTAATGTATATAGCAAATGGTAAATAGTATACTGTAGTTTTTTTTAATACTTGTGATTTTTTAATGTAGCGGTAGATAGGTGTTATTTTGTAAAACAGTCTTACCTACAGTAGTAGTAGTAGTAGTAGTAATAGTAGTAGTAGGCCTATACGTTTTTGGAAACAAACAGAAAGAGAATGCACTATTGCCATGGTCAAGCACTTCCATTAAAACGATTTCAAGAAAATTTAAGTCAGCAAATGTGTGTTTTACAAAACTAAACTTTCAACATGGACTAAATCATAAACGTGTCGTCAGTGATATGGAAAAAAGTCCATGTTTCCATATCAACACAATTTAAAAACTTAAAACTGACAATTTAAAAAATGTAAATGGGAAATTGACTAGTGTGTAATCAACAAAATGGAAAATTCTTGTTTCCATATTATGAAATCCAAAAACTTTAAACTGACATTTTCACATTGTGTACATGGAAAATTGACAAATGGCAACGTGTGAAGTGTGAAAATGAAAAAAAAAATTGCTATCATTATTTAAAAAAAATAAAAAAAACGTCGTGTTCTATCGTTAATGTGTGAATCAAACCACATCTACTTATTTGGATCACTTGAGACTGAGTAGACCTGTTTTAGTCCTAATATACTTTTAAAATTTTATGTTAAACCTGGAATTGAACTCAAGAGCTTTAGAGTGCCAGCTAACTATGCTAACCGTTACGTCACAAAGACAAATTTACACTACTCTTAATGAACAATAATAAGAAAAAGAATAATAAATGTTGTTTTTTTTTTTTTATGGATGAACATGGTGACACTGTTTCTGTTGCATAGTCTGCTAGCCACTAGCCAGCAGCTGGGGTCTTAGAAAACGATACAGTGACATTTTGTAATGAGATGTGACATGTTTCAAAGTACAGTATTATGGGTTTCTGTTGAGTAAAAACTAATCCTGTACAAGGAAGCAAGAGTTCGAACCCCTTACCTAACATTACTATCGTCTGAATATGGCTTGACGACACTGTATTATTATGATACTCGGTACACAAACCATAGATATTGTTTAAGATCACTTTCTTTCTGAACATAGGTGGAGACTGTTGATGGTTAACAATGGCATTAATATAGTAGGACGAGGGTATAGCAATTAAGAAAAAGCAGACAATACCCATACAATATTTTTATTTATTTAATATAAGTACTTGTACAATAGTTACATTCAAAATACATTTCTTTTTTCTCTATTACTATTTAATCCTTTTTGATTCTCTTGCATATGAAGTTCAGCCCATTAAAACAACAACAACACAACCTTTTGCATAGTCTGTGACGTTGATGACTCTTGAGATGTGGAAGATGGATTAAACATAACTTTTACAGCAGGGGTTAAATGTTGCTCAATAAACACTGCACTATTTTGAGTAGCAACATTTTTTTCTTGTACTAGCTTTATTTAGCATTGTCATGATTATTTGTTGACACCAACAGTGTTTCATCTGGTACACCACATTGATGATTACTCAACTTAAAACCTTACCATTTCTACTTTTTAGATTGCCTCGACATCTTTTTGACCTTTCTTTTGAACATCGCCAAAATATTATTCCTTTTACATTTTGACGATTATAGTTATAAGAGTAGCCTTTATAGAGTACGCGTTGTTTACCTTAGTTAGTTGTAGTAATTTCCATAGTAGCAACTAACCTGTTAGTATGATTTGCTCACTACAAAGGTTATAACTGTTCTGATATTAAAATCATTTAGCGTTGGATTTTTATAATTAATATGTTCAGTTTGAAGTGATAGCAAAAGTGAGAGCAAAATGGTAGCAGAGTGGTAGAAAATATAACATGTATTGTTAAGAAATAGTTTAAGCGGTTATGTGGATCCATTACATAATAATTTTGGCACGACGAATCTCATTTTCTATATCCAATAGTTCTTCCTCATATTCAGTATAACCAGCCTGTTTATAGATATGCAGTTGCTGAAGCCGCCGGATTAGCTTAACAAATGATTTTTAGGTGTAAACAAAGCATTACCATTATCATTATTATCTTCATCATCAACATCATCATCATCATAACCATTATCATTATCATCATCATCATCATCATCATCATCATCATCATCATCATCATCATTATAATCCTCATCAATATTACTATATAGTCCTTTTTGATCCTTTTGCAATACCACATTTTGCACAGTCTGTGTTGCCTTTGATAATGTTGGGAGTTCTTCAGACATTGACAACTGTCCTAACACGACTTTCTGAGGAGATGATAAATGGTTTTTAAAAAACAATGCACTATCTTGAGCTGCAATATCTTTTTCAGGGACTAGTGTTTTAGCATTTTGAAGAGTTTTTTTTAAACAGCAACGATGTTTTATCTGGTACACTACATTGATGATCACTCACACTTAATACATCACTATTTTTACTTTTCAGCTCACCTCGACACTGTTTTGAACAACGCCAAATAACAGTTCCATTTTTATTGGTTCGTTTTACAATATATGTATATCCTTTATAGTATGCATATGGCTTACCATAGCTGTTCGTTGATACTAGTACAAGAAAAAAATGTTGCTACTCAAAATAGTGCAGTGTTTATTGAGCAACATTTAACCCCTGCTGTAAAAGTTATGTTTAATCCATCTTCCACATCTCAAGAGTCATCAAGATCACAGATTATGCAAAAGGTTGTGTTGTTGTTGTTTTAATGGGCTGAACTTCATATGCAAGAGAATCAAAAAGGATTAAATAGTAATAGAGAAAAAAGAAATGTATTTTGAATGTAACTACTGTACAAGTACTTATATTAAATAAATAAAAATATTGTATGGGTATTGTCTGCTTTTTAGCCTACTTTTCACATTTTGCAAAAATGAGGAAAAAGTAGACTTAAGAGATCGATCCGGGAAAATGTGTGTCTGTCTGTCTGTCTGTCCTTCTGTCTGTCTGTCTGGCTGTGTGTGTGTCCCCCCTATCAACTCCTAAACGGCTGCAGCAATCAAAACCAAATTTAGTATGAGTAAAGATGTGCACCGGAATATCTCACGTCCATATTTGAAAATGATGTCAGTGCTACCAACTGCTGAAAAAAGCACTAGAAATTTGAGCTCCATGTTGGATATCTTGCAAGGTATGCATGGGAGCTATTCCAAAATTGGCACACATACAGATAAGACTATTTCAGTTTAATTTCCAGGAGTCAAACCATGACAGTGTTGCCAAAATAATTTTAAGCCTTCTGATAGGTCCAATGTTTAAATGCATATAACTTCTACACTATCAATTGGATTTCAACCAAATTTTGTATGTAATATCTGTTCATAAACAGATATGACTGCGCGTATTCTTAAGAGCCAGCAGGGCTGCCAACTGTTAATAATTGCTCTCTCTATTTATTTATTTTATCCAAATACCAATATATCAGAAAGTATGCAAGCCAACAGCTTTAAACTATGCACACGTATATTCTGACATTTTAGATTAATTTGGAGTAACTTATATACGTCAGTTCTACCAACATGATTATAAGCCTGCAGATAGTACCAATTTTTAAATACATGTAACTTCTATACTATCAGTTGGATTTCAACCAAATTTCGTATTTGCTATGTGTACCATAACAGATATGACTATAAGTATTGTTAAGAGAAATCAGGGCTGCCAACTGTTAATAAATGCTGTCTATATATTTTTACCCTAATATCAATATATCAGAAAGTATGCAAGCCAACAGCTCTATACTTTGCACACGTATAGCACCTGACATTCTAGATTAATTTGGAGTAATTAATACAAGGCAGTGCTGCCAACATGATTCTATGCCTGCTGATATGTCCAATTTTAAAATACATGTAACTTCTATACTAACAAATGGATTTCATCCAAAATTGGCACAACAAGATATCATAATATTTCAGATTATTTCTGACCAGCACACGCATGACCTTGTTGGCAACATGCTTTTACGCGTGCTGATAGATCCAGTGTCTAACTGCATGTAACGTCCATTGGACTTCAACCAAATTTTGTATTCTGTACCTTAAGAAATGGAACTAAGAATATATTCAGTCACCAGAGCTGACAACTGTAGTGCTCTATTAGGCTACATTATACCAGGTATATTTTGAACTAATTAGATATTTCGATATTACCAAATTAATTTCGTCATTATTCTATATAGGTTCATATTCTGTAGAATAATCATTGGCATGAAAAGTAGGCTGTATAGTTCTTCACGGAACTTCTTGTTCTTAATTGCTATACTCTTTTCCTGCTATATTAATGCCATTGTTAACCATCAACAGTCTCCACCTATGTTCAGAAAGAAAGTGATCTTAAACAATACACTCTATCTATGGTTTGTGTACCGAGTATCATAATAATACAGTGTCGTCAAGCCATGTTCAGGCAATAGTAATGTTAGGTAAGGGGTTCGAACCCTTGCTTCCTTGTACAGGATTAGTTTTTACTCAACAGAAACCCATAATACTGTACTTTGAAACATGTCACATCTCATTACAAAATGTCAACTGTATCGTTTTCTAAGACCCCAGCTGCCGGCTAGTGGCTAGCAGACTATGCAACAAAAACAGTGTCACCATGTTCATCTATAAAAAATTCAACATTTATTATTCTTTTTCTTATTATTGTTCATTAAGAGTAGTGTAAATTTGTCTTTGTGACGTAACGGTTAGCATAGTTAGCTGGCACTCTAAAGCTCTTGAGTTCAACTCCAAGTTTAACATAAAATTTTAAAAGTATATTAGGACTAAAACAGGTCTACTCAGTCTCAGGTGATCCAAATAAGTAGATGTGGTTTGATTCACACTTTAACGATAGAACACGACGTTTTTTTTTTTTTTTTAATAATGATAGCATTTTTTTTTTCATTTTCACACTTCACAAGTTGCCATTTGTCAATTTTCCATGTACACAATTTGAATATGTCAGTTTAAAGTTTTTGGATTTCATAATATGGAAACAAGAATTATCCATTTTGTTGTTTACACATTTGTCAATTTCCCTTTTGAAAATGAAAATCCACAGCCTGCTTCCAGTCTCCGACCGGGTCAGGAATGGAATGAATGAACCCCCCCATCTAGCCGCGAGGATATGAACTGTGCCGGCAGCCGAGGCCTGACGCACTCCTCTGGGGCAATGATTAAATGAATGACAGATGAAATGAAATGATAGTGGAGAGTGTTGCTGGAATGAAATTTTGACAGGGAAAACCGGAGTACCCGGAGAAAAACCTGTCTGCCTCCGTTTTGTCCAGCACAGATCTCACATGGAGTGACCGGGATTTGAACCACGGACCCAGCGGTGAGAGGCCAGCGTGCTGCCGCCTAAGCCACGGAGGCTCCTCAATTTCCCATTTACATTTTTTAAATTGTCAGTTTTAAGTTTTTAAATTGTGTTGATATGGAAACATGGACTTTTTTTTTCCATATCACTGACGACACGTTTATGATTTAGTCCATGTTGAAAGTTTAGTTTTGTAAAACACACATTTGCTGACTTAAATTTTCTTGAAATCGTCTTAATGGAAGTGCTTGACCATGGCAATAGTGCATTCTCTTTCTGTTTGTTTCCAAAAACTTATAGGCCTACTACTACTATTACTACTACTACTACTACTGTAGGTAAGACTGTTTTACAAAATAACACCTATCTACCGCTACATTAAAATATCACAAGTATTAAAAAAACTACAGTATACTATTTACCATTTGCTATATACATTAATTACCCCCACCATCCTACCGTGCCGTGTTTGCTTTGGTTGAACAATCAATTCTACCCAGACACACACACACGCACAAAAGCTTTCTCTCTCTCTCTCTATCATTCTATCTATAGTCATACATTCACACACACAACCATACCTGTCTTTGAAAAACAAATACAACCATGCTATTTATCCTTGACATGCACACTTATCACAAATAACTTTTAGTTATACATTTAGGCCTAACATTTACTATTACAAAAAAAATGTTTCCACTATTTACAATTACAAAAATTAATATTTACAAAATACTAAATCTACTAAATCTACTGGTTACAATAAAGCCATGTCTCTAAACAATAAAATATAGAAGTCACACCTCCACCTCGTGGTTATAACCCTATGGTAGGCTAATGCATAGGTCATTCATCTGCACTCATTTGCTATCCATCAAGGTAAAAATGCATTTTCTCTGTTCCACAAGATACAAATTTGATTGCTGGATTGTATCCTGCACTGTTTATGCGATATAGCTTTGCCAGTTCATAAAACCGCTAGGTAGTTCTCTACATATAGCAATTTTACCACTGCTCTACCTACGCCTTTTGCTCTTTTGGCTTTCTTACAGTCTAGTGTGTGATAGACAGCATTAACTGTATATCAAACCCAGTTCACCTTTGTATTTGTAATCCAAGTAATAATTTGAAAATACACAAATGTAATCAGATTTAAACGTTATCTCTGTTTTGTTTTGTTTAATATGTTTATGACAGGCATATTAACCTGAAATCGAACCCTGGTGAAAAGGCTAACAGCTTAACCACTGCACCACCATGCCCTTGTTTCTTAGTTTTGACTCGTTCTAGGCCTCAGACCTGGAAATCGAGTTAAGACCACCTGTACAAGAGCTAAAAGTGCTTACCACTGCAACACAAAATGGATAGCTGGTAACATTATACAACCGGAAATGATTATATTTCTGTTAGCAATGCATTTTATCATCAGCCTACTGTCTGAGCACTGAAAGCAACACAGTTTAGTTTAGAACAAGCGAGTGTGTGTGTATAGATTATTAGCCTCAAGTATTTAAAGCTTGTTGTGTGTAGCGACCATCTTGTCCCCGGTAACCAATGAGCATTTTTGTATTTTAGCTATCCTCTTTAACCAATCAATTAAAGATCGTCTACTCTTAATTCTTGAATCGATAAATCAGAGTTTGTGTACACCATTTGACATTTATTAACCCATACCTGCAACCTATACTCTCTCTATACTGCAGTTTGATCTGAAATCAATTTTCAATTGTAAAAGACTTGTCAGTCACCATACATGTAGCCTACACTAATTCTTTCTCTACTTAGCTATGTTTCATCACACATGGTAAACATCTCACATGTTCGTATCCGATTATTATAAAATCTCAGGTCAATGACCTTGATGTATTGGGTATTTTGGGTAAATTCATTGGCCATGGGAAAGGGTTGACCATTCTAAGTCCTATGACACCTCGAATGATGATATTCGACTATTAGTTTATAAAATCTTTGGTCAATGACCTTGCTGTTTTGAATCTTTTGGGAAAATTCGTTGGCCACGGAAAAGGGTTGACCATCCTGAGTCCCATGACACCTCACTTGAGCCTCTCTGATTATTAGTTAGCGAGATATTAACAAAAGTGCAGTTAGGCTCTTTTGACAAAAATAAATATTACATTCAAAAACAGAATGTCACCTCGAGTCCAACGACCTCTCATACAAGTACCTAGCCTTATTGGTTCATGATATATTAAAAAGGTAATTAATTAGTTTTGGATCTTTTGGTAATTTTTTAAAAAATAACTCATCTATAAATCATTATTCAAAAAGCCCTCCCGCTTACAAAATCTCCCAAGTGCGCATGCGTAAAAACAAAAAACAAACATGTTAATTCATAGTAGCAATCGACTCTTCACATGCGTTTCATGTGGAACAACGTTTAATTTCATCATAGCATTAGGGACCATGGGCCAGTCCATAGGGACCAGTCCAAAGGGACCGGTCTAAAGGGATTAGTCAAAAAGAGCCCGTCAACAATGACCCGTCAACAATGACCCGTCCACAGGGACCCGTCCACAGGGACTCGTCCACAAGGACCCGTCCACAAGGACTCGTCAACAAGGACTTGTCCACAATGACCTGTCATCAATGACTTGTCAACAATGACCTGTCAACAATGACCCACCAACAATGACCCGTCAACAATAACCCGTCCACAGGGATCCGCTCCCCCACACTCTTACAAAAGCCATGAGTGGGCATGCGTAAAAAACAAAAAACAAGCATGTTAATTCATAGTGGCTTTCCACCGAACACATGTCTCTTGTGTAGAACAACGTTTAATTCTATATTGGCATTCAAACTCTCACATGTTGCACTTGGAAAGCAAGATTTTCTAAAAAATTACAATTTCACCCCCCAGTAGAGGTAGGTTTTACTTTGGGGTTGAAATATCTTGTTCATTGGAAAGAGGGTGTCAGCCCGAGTTCAATGACACCTCATTCGTCAAAATCCGACCATGCGTTCGTGAGATATCGCGCCGTCGCCATCTTTTGAGGTGGGGAGGTGGAGGTGGCGCTAGAACTGTCATAAAACCACTACTTAGAGCTTCCACTAGTAAAAATGGCGCTGAAGGTTAAGGATTGAGAACTTCCGGTCCGCGAATCTCCATTTGTTTTACATTGAAGTAAGATCGTACCCTCCTTTAATCTGTATTATGCCTGTTTCTTGTTCGGATTTCGGGTGCTCAACCAACGCTTCTAGGAATCGAGGGTTGACCTTTCATGGCTATCCTAAAGATAAACGTCTACGACGAGAGTGGACAATAAAACTTAGGAACGAAAAAGGCCCCAGCAAATGGTCCAAGATATGCAGTTTGCATTTTCTTACGCCTTTACGGCCATGTGGTAAGTTGGTGGAAACTTAATCTATGTGATAAGTTGTTGGCTGGTGGTTACATCGATATATTAAGTTATATTGTATTAACATAACTACAAAGTAGAAAAATACGAGCGTTGCGAGAAGCTACGATTTGTTTATTTTCAAATAACTCAAAATTTCGTTTTAAATTTATTTCACCAATAATTATACTTTCAACTGATCTCTTTCAGGTCCTGCACGAAATAGATATTTGGTACCTGACGCGGTTCCATCTCAAAATCTGCCTTTTCCAAGTTTTCACAAGCAGAGAAGTGATACCGGCAGGAAGGAAAGAATAGCCAAAAGAACACGCTATGTAGTTACTAGTAATTATCTAGTTTATATTTCTTTTTTTCTAACATGTTTATCATCATCATCATCATCATCATCATCATCAAATTCCAGCTCCAGTCGCCCGGGTGCTGTTAACGAGCCCTCGCCACCTTTTCCTGTCCATGAATAGTTGGTCTTCATGGGTCCTTCTCCAGTCTAGCCCTTTGTCTTCAAGATCATCCTCGATTTGGTCCAACCATTTCTTCTTTGGTCTTCCTACTGGTCTTTTTTCCTGGGATAATCCTGTTGAAATAAGCTTTTGGTGTCCTCTCATCTCCCATTCTTTGAAGATGCCCATACCATCCTAATCGTTGCTTCTGCAAATATTTTGTAGCACTGATATCTATGCCAGCCTCTGTCCTGTTTGTTTCGTTCCTTACTTTGTCTCTCCTTGTCCTTTGAAGCATTGTTCCTATAAACTTCATTTCGGATGCCTGAATCCTACTTTCTTCTCTTCTGGACAGGGTGCATGTTTCTACTCCGTAAGTTAGAATTGGGATGTAGTATGTCTTGAACAGTATATGTTTACACTTC
The DNA here is from genome assembly GCA_946902985.2 of Meconema thalassinum. Lineage (NCBI taxonomy): Eukaryota > Metazoa > Arthropoda > Insecta > Orthoptera > Tettigoniidae > Meconema > Meconema thalassinum. The sequence goes on from OX336388.2 coordinate 1,012,265,499, forward strand.
CTGACAAAAATATTTGTGTGTTGAATATGTAGGCCTACACTCCCAAATAGGCACCTAACATCCTGTCACTTTACTGGAGTTTGTAAGAGCGGACTGTTCTAAAAATGATACCGTCATGGCCATTGGTTTCACAGAAATATTAAAATTATATTGATTGAGGAGGTACCTAGAGCCATACATTGATATGGTATTAGTTTCAGTAGGCCTAATTCATACTGGTAAGGTCTACAAGTTACGTATGGGGTGGGGTAGTTCAACAAGATGAAAATATGGCCGTTGCATGTTAAAATATGGGGGAGCAAACAACTTAAACAACTTAACTACGCCAAATATAACCAGAAGCATTCGGTGCTGCACGGCTAAAATGTGTGTGGTGTTGTGGAAATGTTTAAAGAGACCTATGGTATTTGAAATTGAGGTTAGGATTAGGTTGCTGTACTTGGTTACAATTCCTGTTCATTGGATTAACCTGTAAATTTACAATACTGCACTTAGTGGGAGATTAGACTTTGTTATGATTATTTGTGTGCATTTCTTTTCTTAAATAATGGGTTACTTTTGGTTAGTGTAGGATTGGGATAGAGGACGGGTGCAACTTATAAGAGCAGAGAGTAAACCACCGCTAGTACATCCCATATCAATTATACGTAGCCAGTCAACTTAAACATACTGAGGGAATTTGTGTAGCCTAATATACAGGGCAAGCCGCCATGAAAAATCTGGGGGCGTGATGACTCAATGGTCAAGTTGCTTGCCTGTCACCAAGGTAGACTGCGTTCAATTCATGGTTATACAGTATGCGAGTTTTTTTGAAGTGAAATAAACTGTATCACATACTGTGGTTCATGTGAAAATAGGAGTCCCATGGCTCTTGGTCACGTAAAACTTCAAGTTTTCTACTTGTGCCATGAAACGTACAAATATTTCGCGTAGGAACTGGCAATATGACCGAGATGAAGGATTGGAAACCAGGTGGTGTTATTGCATTTTTAGTAGTGTCAAAATGATTGTGTTTGTTACGTAATTGAATTTGCAGCGCTCAGTGTGAATGAAGGAGCCACTTACGGTGCATAAAGTGTGGTGGGGAAGGTGGGGCGTGCAGAGTTAGTGTATATATAAACACATACCTAACCCGGGGTGTATGCCCCAGACCCATTGCTTGTAGTTCACACAGTAGTCGAACCCAGTAGCAACCAATTGTTCTGCCCAGACAGTGGTCGAACCCAGTAGCGACCAATGGTTCCGCCCAAACAGTGGTTTAACCCAGAAGCGACCAATAGTTTCATCCAGACAGTGGTTTAACCCAGTAGCGACCAATGGTTTCGCCCAGACCGTGGTCTAACCCAGTAGTGACCAATGGTTTCATCCAGACAGTGGTCTAACCAAGTAGTGACCAATAATAAGGATTTATTTGAGCCAAGTGACCATAAAATTTCATATATAAAAATGGTTGGTTTGTTCTAACTTTCACTATACTCGATCAGTGATTTAGTTTCTTCACAGCACTTGCTGAAGTAACAGCATTGATGTGATGGATGCTGCCATTTTGTATCTAGGGGAATTTGGTAGTGTACAGTATCACAATCCACACTACTCCCATTCTTTTCAAGAAAATTTTCATCCGTAGCAGTTCCAAAGGGATGCTACTTTATAGCTGTTTTATGGGCATAACATTTTGTGTAGGTTTGTCATTTAGTTGGTCCCATGTTGATCCTAATTACAGCAGCGTATTAGCTAGGCAACACTGAAAAAATATGGTATTAAAACTTTCAGTGCTTTTATTTCACCTAGTTTTGTTTACCAGCGAATGCTGTAAGAACGTGCTGGAGTTGGTATCGGTTGACTCTTGCGACTTACCACTGGAGGCTTATAATGAGTCATGTTCTGTATTTTACTGCAAGAGTTAAAGGATTAGTCTCCTTTCAGGTAACCATCTACAACTAGCGGACCTGTGCGGGAACTCTCGCATAATGGGTTGTGTGCGCCCCATATGTACAGACTAGCCTAGTTAGTTTTTTTTTTAAGGGGCGGAATTACGAGGTCATCTGCCCCTGTGTACAGACTACCCGCCCGGGACTAATGTTATGCGGGCTGAACGCGACACAGTTCTGCCAGGGGCTCTAGTCTTGTTTATTTGTTTAAAAGCACTTTATAAACAAATATATTTCCGTTGACCTTTCAAGAAATGGAACCACACCTTCTAACTCCCTCTAGTTTAGGAGCTTGAGTTTTGTGAAACATACACCTTAGCGTATTATATAATAAGATAGTTGCCAAGTTTATGTTGGTAATGGCCACTGTTATTTTGTTCATTTCATTCCATTCACACTTAAATCCCTTGGTCTGATGAGCACATCCTAAGCACTTAAATGGGGCAAGGACTACTTTGGAGCATCAATGATTAGTCAATGCTTTTTCACAAGAGTGTGTTGGCCCCAGTACTCTTAAATGACCTGCAACTTCACCATTTACAGTTACACAACATAATATAATGTAAGTACTTCAGAAATATGTGTATGAATACTACCTCAAAATTTTCATGTATATTTCCTTTTTTTTTACAGATGAGACAGAGCAGGATTTGAATGAATGTGAAACTTCTGCTATTCAACAGCCATCATGCAGTACTGTATTGGACCCAAATATTGAAGCCGACCACAATACCCGCCAGGACGCTAGCAGTCAGACTGAAATTTCTTCTGCCAATTCATGGACATTATCTAATATGCCTTTTAGTCACAGTGTGAAGCAGTTTAAAAATCAGTTGTTCAGTGTATGTCGGCTGAATGAGACACAGATGATACATTTTACAGGTTTCTCACATGCTCATTTTTTTGTCTGTGGAAATTTGTGATTTTAGATGACAGTTTCAAGCCATATGGAAAATACTCCAACCCTAGAACTGCTGCAGGTTTATCTGTCAAATGCTGCAGTAAATTCCCATAAAGTACACACTAAAGGAATTTGGTATCTGTAAGCATACTGTGTTCATGAATATGACTTATCATACACCAATATAAAGCTGAAAGACTGTTCTATATTATATTGATATAGGTGAATCATTCAGACTCGTCACTTTGAATTAATCATAAAAAGTATTTTATAAAAAATAAAAAAATAAAAAATTATTGACTTCTCTGCTCTAGAAAACCATATTGCCGAGTTAAATGTTCATCAGAGACATCATAAATGAAAAGTTCATAGTTTTTTGTTACTAATTCAAGAACCAGTTTCAATTAATTCCTGTTATTTACTAAAAAGAAAATTATTTTTACAAAAATATGACATTTCTCGATTTTGAAGTACATAATCGGCGCGCGATTACGGGGAGGCAAGTTCACAGGCCCAGGATGATGAACGATAAACGGTACATTTTTACCTGGAAAGTCACTTTCTTCGGGTTGAATATCAGTTTAGTTCACACTTACCACTTCACGGCTAACATTAGGCATGTGTACAGGGTCTGTCGGAACATGATAAACATCGCTTGCATTGATGGGGATTTCCATAACTTGCGTGACATCCTGTTCGCCGGTATCACTGCCACTACTTTCACCATCTTCATTTTCATACGAATCCACACAATAATCACTGTCATCGTCCATACTATCACACGAATCGTCAAAAATCAAGTGCTAAATTTCTGAATCGTCTACATAGTTGGCGGCCATTTTGCTCAATGCAACTTCAATATCAACATGGAAGTACTTCCACATCTGCAGCCAAATAATAGCTTGCATACTGTCATTTGTTTGCCAAAGACTTACACTACAAAAGATAAAAGCATCGGGAACCAGCATAACTTGAAATTAGTGCCATCTGAAGGCTAACAGTAGTACTATATTTGAATTCCAAGACCGTCTTTCAGAGAGACGGTCGCACTTGATTAAACAACACACCGTCTTCCTGGAAGACGGTCCGCAGTTCTAGGGTTAATAGTAAGGACCAGCTTCTCCTTACCCTTGCTAAGTTAAGGACAAATATGTCATACCAATCACCGGCATTTGTATTTGGTGTAGGGGAAAATTATCCCAGTGTAATATTTATACATTGGATCAGAGCTTTGTATAAGCGTTTTAAAGAGGTGAAATTCTGGGATATGTATGATAAAGTAGAGAATGAGTATGACATCATTATTGACCGCACAGAAATCCCTATCTTTGTTAAGGGAGATCCTGTAATTGCTCAGGCTATATACTCACATTATAAAAGCCGGCATACCTTTAAGGTCCTCGTGGGAGTTTCAGAGTCAGGAGCTGCAATTTATTGCTCAAAGTTGTATGGGGGTAGTACTTCTGACCGGCAGATAGTAGTGTTATCCGGTTTCCTTGAGAAACTTAAACCAGGTCAGTTTGTTATGGCTGACAAAGGATTTGATTGCCAAGATTTATTGTTGGAAAGAGGTGTACGATTAAATATTCCTCCTTTCAGGAGGAACAGAGCTAGGTTGACCCCAGAAGAGGTTGCAGCTACTCGTGCAATAGCTAATAGGCGCATTGTTGTTGAACTACTTATTGGTAAAGCAAAAAACTATGCCATAATCGTTGATCCTCTGCCCTGCTATCTCTGGAGTATAGCTAATGAAATATTTTATGTATTTTTCCATTTAGTTAATTTTAAGAAGAAATCTATTTAGTGTGCTTGATGCACAGCAATTGATAGCCCTTGAGAAGTGTATATTTCTTACCAAGTTTCAATGGAGGTGTACAGGGTCATTATCTATGTGCGCGCGAGTAAACACGGCAAGCTAAGCCGGCTGTGACTGGCGCAGATCACGGCCGTTCGTGCCCGGTTCAGCCGGTGGTGGTACGCACTTTAACACTTTTACCAATCATATTCAATAATGTGTACTTACAGTGCTCATAGGCGATGATGGAAATGTCCTCCCTCTCTTGTAACACTCACCTGACATCTTCTGATGAAAGAATGTCAACTCTTTTATTATTTACGGAGCCTGTTTCCTTGAATCGTTTAGCGAGCCTCCTAATTGTACTGGCATTAGGCACAGGTCTTCCTGGAAACTTGATTCGAAATTTTCGTCACGTTTCAGAACAAGATTTTCTGCTTTTCATATACGAATTATGAATATACACACGTTCGTCCAGTGTGAATTGGTGTCTGGGCCTGACCAACAATCACAGTAATCACAATACTCACTAAACATGCAACACTAACATCTAAGCTTTGCAGATACATGACCATATGAATGACAAAACACGTGTGAACTAACGATATGAGTCAGCGGAGTGTGCCAACCACTGGCTGAACTGGGTACGCGCGCCCTCGAGCTGCGCCAGCCACAGCCGGCTTAGCTTGCCGTGTTTATCGGGGCGCACATAGATAATGACCCTGTAGATGCATTATTTGGGCCATGAGCATTTCTTTTTTAATTGCTACCTATAGGTATTATACAGGGCGCCAGGAAATGTTCTCCGCAGTGACTACGGCTACTGCCAGAGCTAGTATCAATAGTTACGTTGGCAGCACGCCTGTTGTTTGTATCAAAACAAACAGTAAACTTTGTACTCACCACAGCCATTCGTAACAGATGCTGGAAGTGCTGATGACACACACGCTCGCTTATTGCAGTACACACTGACAATTTCGACAGCCTACAGCCCACACGTGTGGGATTTACCCTGTCAAGGACACCGTGCTGCCAACTAAACTGCTGATGCTACCTCTGGCAGAAGCCGGGAGTCACTGTGGAGAATATTTCCTGGCGCCCTGTACTGTATCTTACGGGCTTCTACTAGTGTATTAAGGTATTTACACTCGTGAACAGATTTCACGTTGCAACCTGTAAGTACCTTCTAGTTAAGATATGCCCATTGGCCATTTACATAATTATCTTTCTCCCAGATGGGACAATACCAGTTTGATATCATACTCTACTAACTCAACTGATGTGCAACATGCCGAAAGTGGCCTAAGGGCATTCTTCTTGACGTTGTTCGACCACATATTACTTTTTTATAAAATGCTGCAAATGTGAAGTGGTCTCATTTAGTTTTCTTTAGTGGCATGGGAATATTTACGAATTTGGAATTGGTTCAACTATGGACAGTGTCACAAGTATTTTTTTTCTTTCTAGTTTTAACGGAATAAAGCAAGGTCATGCGATTGCCCCAGTAATTGACTAGATAAGCTTATGAGTGACATTTCAGCCTCATGTGATAAGATTGATCATTCCAGAATTCTCGTTTTTTTCTGGTTGCTTACAGAGTGTTTCATATAAAATAAGAACGCCAAGCGGCGGCTTTGTTCTCCGCCGTTGCGGTGACCTTCGCCGAGCATGTGGCGCGCCACGGCCCCCTGCTGTAGTATTGAAAGCGCGCGCATAGTACATAAGAGGGCTGTTTTTTTTCTTTTTCCAAGTTCCGATGGACTGTATAAAAATAACAGATTGGCATTACCAAACTTGACCTTGCAATTAGCGTGCAGGTGCTCAGTCGCCAGTCTAAACTTCAAGTGCTAACATGGTGAGACAGTTATCATTGCAACATCGTATTTTTTTATGTAAAACGTATTTTAAGTACGAGTCGGCTCGGCGGGTACGTGAAGCATTTGTTCAGCAATTTCCTGATGAAGTGCCACCTTCACTAGCACAGATTCACGTAATTGCAAATAAGTTTGACACTACTGGCTCGGTGCTCAATAAAAAACACACGCGCACACGAACAGTTTTAACAGAGGATAAGTTAGATGACATTGGCGAGAATCTTGAACGGTCTCCGAATAAATCACTCACAAAATTAGCACAACAAGCAGGGGTTTCGGTTTCATCTGCATACAGAGCTACAAAGCTGTTACATATCAGTAGAATACTTTTCTATGTTTTGGATATTGCGTAATCGCGAGGACATAATGCATCATCATGCGAGCGATCACGTGATATGTCTGCAGTGTTCGCGACAAAAAAGTTTGTTTGACATAAATGAATGGCCTTGACCTGCTCTACCCCCACACCAAATGTCAACTCTCTAGGCCAAATAAATTGAATTTTGAAAATAGGCTATATTTCCAAAATTAGGAAATCTATAAAAAAGTTTGTTTGACATAAATGAAAGCTCGCTATCTCCTCTACCAGTAAACCAACTCTCAGGTGTATAGGACAAAAATGGAAAAAACATTGTTCAAATAGGGTATATGTTAGCGGAAATGTTTTAGGTGTACTAACATTTGAATGAGACTGTCTGGGCGCGACGCCCCCATGGAGAGCCAGTTGGTTATTCACATGCGTTTGCTAATTGGTCTGCATGTGTTAGCAGCAAGAAGAGATTGACCTTTGACTGCTTGAAGAAGATAACCTTTGCTCGCGGCTGTTATCGTTCTTTGGCTAGCGCTAGCATGCTGAACGTGGGGGGTCCGGCTTGCTACTCCATGTAGGACGTGCAGCTGTTGGTTAACATTTTTGCGGGCTTGCATGCTCTGTGGTCTCTTTCTGCATAGACTGTTTTATAAGACAAATATATAGCATTGACTGCCTGAAATGAATATTGGTTTGTTTGTTTTAAATTCTTAACCATCATTATTGAACTCGGATATTATTTTAATGAGAGAACAAGTTTGGATATCAGTTCACAAAGTTTCATTCATGTGATATGTTTAATGAGCTTTTTGCTGCTTTAATATTAACTTCTTAGTATATAAGTTAAGCTGACATGGTTAGGGAGCCACACTTGTTCAGCATCATGAACGTGATTGTGATTAAATCAGTAATTGAGAAGTTGGAGCGTCTAAGAGAGCTGAAGCTAATAGCGGAGGGAGTGGGGGCGCTAAATTTCAATCATATTGTGACGGCTACAAAAGTGGAGGAAACAATAATAATGGACAATCTAAGTGTACTAGAAAAAGAAGTTTTTGACTTCGAAATGATGAGATTAGTCACAGACCGACGCTACAGCACAGACTTAGTTTTAAATGGAGTCAGTTATAATGTAATTACTCTCATTATTGATCGAGTAAACGAAGTCAGAGTGAGGATGGAGGAAATTTTGACTCCTCCTTCAGATGGAGTGAGGCGTGAAGACATCGCGGATGAATAAGGAGAAGAGGAAGAAGAAGAAGTGCAAATACTTGACTAAATGGACAGTGAACGGTGGTGTTTCATATTGAAATGTATATTTTTTTTAAAATATATTTATTTTAATCATTGTGGTTTACATTAATTATATAATACGAAATAGTGAAAACAAAATGGTATGATCTTCGTTCTTAAAGTGGTAAGTAGTTCTTTTTTCCGCCAAGATGCTGAGAATTGAAGATGCTGTCTGCAGAGTTGATATGTTGGTGATCTTGTGTGGAAGGTAAGTACAATCATTCTTTTCTTTCTTGAGTGTGTTGGTTTTAGTGAGCTGAAAATATATAGGGACACATTAATAATAATAATAATAATAATGATATTAATAATATTTTTTGCGATAAATAAAAAAAAATTACATTGTTTTAATTAGAATATGTTTTTGTTCGAAATCCAAGAGTTGTGAGTTGAATCGAATCCTAGCCAAGATACGAAGGCTTGGGTTCCTTTTCTACGTAGTACTTTGTCAACTAAGTAAATATTAGGATGTTTGGTTCGTTGTAACTCTGCTTCGTAAAATGCCCCAAATATCGGCAAATTTTTATTATCTTTTAAAAGATATGTTCGTGGATTAGTATTTTGAACTTTATAAATTGTTAATAATTCCGTAGTCCAATTAGCTTCGTATACTTGGGTGAAATGTTTCTTGATTTTTGATATTCTTACAATGTCGCCAATTTTATATTTTGGTTTTCTTAAAGTTTCATTGTATTGTGTTGGCAAGCGGGGTTGATTGTTTCTTTTTACATCAATAGGTTTCATGCCAATGCTGCGATGTATTTTGTGATTATACTTTACTAATAACTCAGGCAAAATATTTACCCATCGGTATGGACCACGTGTTGTGAACTCTTTCCACATAGATTCCTTAAGAGTTCGATTAAATCTTTCTACTACACTCGCTTTTATGGAGCTCCCAGTGGAATAATGCTTTAGATTTTGTTTCTGAGACCATGTTTTGAATTCACGGTTGTAAAATTCCGTTCCTCGATCAGTGTGAAAATAATTGGGCAATCTTTTACTTTGAGAATAAACAAATTTTAAACTTTTTACAATCTCACTTCCTTTTTTGGTTTTAAGAGGAATTGCCCATGCATATTTTGAGTAAACGTCAATAATGGTTAATAAATATTTAAATCCATTATTCCATTTTGCAAGTTTTGACATGTCCACAAGATCAGCTTCATGGAGGTCATCGATTCCTTTGCTAATAACATGTCGTCTTTTAAACTTTTTTCTAAGAGGTGCATGAAGTTATTTTGCAATTTCTCGTCTGATTTCGTTCATAGTTAATTTCTAAACAAAGATTTATAACATACTGTGCATGGTTTTACAAATGTTTGAATTTTTATTCAATATATCCTGCATTTCTTAGTTCTTCTTCAATTGCAAAGATTTCGCTGTCAAGTCCTGTGGGACCTGCAGCTTTCGATGCAATTAATTTTTTAAGTCTTGATACTAATTTGTTTGGTTTATTCCAATGGACAAATTCAATATTGTTTCCTCCTTTGAATTTCCAAATGGCTTGTGGTGTGATGTGTTTCTTTTGGCCATATCCAGTATGCATCGTAGTATTTGCTTCTTCATTCTCATCTGTTGTTTTTATAATTCTATCTATGTCTTCAGTAAGAAGGGGTTCGATTATATTTTTATACTTATGAGATCGTGTTCCTCTCGGAGCTGGATTACTTGCATAATTTCTTTTGTGCACGTTTGAAACATTTAATAATTTCAAATAAGAACTTAAATCACTCCTATCGATTAGAGAGTGATCTGGTACTTTCCTTTGAATCAATTCAAGTAGACCTTCTGTTATAGGAAATTTTTCACCACCAACTTTTATCCACTTTTTATCAAAGAAAACTCGTTCACGTCCCAAGTATTGTTTATCATTTCTTATCGTTATACCAAATGTTCTATCCACGTTTTGTTTAATGAACGGCTCACAGTAGCGGTTAAGTAGTGTAATTATTTTGATGGTATCTCCATCTTCTTCGTCTGAAGTAGCAGTTGTTTCAGAATCATCATTTTTTTTCTTTTTTGATTTTCTTTTTTTTTAGTTGACATTGTATTAGCAATAGCTACAAGCTGATTTAATGAATTTGTTACTGGTTTAAACTTCGTCTCTATATCTAATTCTTGACGTCTAACATCATTTTGAAGTGAAATATACTTGTCCTTAACATCTTTTTTTAAGCGAGAAAGTTTATCCTTTACTCGACTTTCAGCTTTAATCTTCAAGCTCTTCTCCATGACTAAACTAAAATTGTAGTTGTTTTACTTATTTATAGTATATTCAAAATCAATTTGAAGAGGAAGATCATTGGTTTTATGTTTCTCAGGGTCTCAAAGTCGAAACTGTATTTCATCTTGTTCTTCAACTACAATGTCACTGCCATCCAGTTCAATCTCTTCACGTATATTTAAAATTGCATACACAATTGGAGATCTTGGTGAAACAAAAATTGGTTTTAATATTACTTTATAGGGAAGTTGGTATTGTATATTATGATTATGAAGCGTGTATACCGGTGAATGGATTGATGGTGTGTTGGAGAATTTCAGAATAAATTTCGATAAGTTCTTTTTCTTTACTTCATCTTGTAATATACCATATTCTTCTTTGGATGCGGTAAAACTTTCGAGTGGTTCTTTGTTAACCAATTGCTCAATATTTTCTAGTTCAGTTTTTAACTTGTTATATTCCTCTTTGGATGCAGCAGCGTAACTTTCAAGTTCTTCTTTTTTAACAATATTTAGATTGTTAGCAACACCCTCAATACGAGTTTGTAAATTGCTTAAAATTTCTTTTAGTTGATTAACTTCAGTTCGTGAAGCAGCATAGTGTTCTACAAACCGTTTATTTGTCACATCTTGGTCGTTAACAGGAAACTCAACATTTGTTTGTTTTTGATGTTGTAGATTGTTTACAGTCTGTTTCATTTTTTCAAATTCATCTCGTGAAGCGGCATATTGTTCAACAAACGTCTTATTTGCAACATCGTTATCGTATATGGGATTGTTTACGTGAGTAATTCGTCTACTCATCATATTTAAAGTCCCACCATCGTCTACGTTTAAGAAGTTTTGTTTATTAAATTTAGTGATTAAGTCTTCTAGATCTTTTCGAGAAGCAGCATCTAACGAATCGATTGGTTGAGATATGTCTGTTATTCTTCTATTTAACATATCTACAGTTTCATCATCTTTGTTTATATTCAAAAGAGATTTTTTAATTTCATCGAGTTCTTTTGTTACATGAGTTTTAAGAAATGAATACGATATCGCATCTTGATTTTGAATTGGATCTTTAACATTTCTTGTTCTTTTGTTACCCAAGTCGAGACTATCATCATCAAACGGAAAGTGATCTTCTGAAAATTCACTCACTAAACCATGAATGAATTCCACTCGTTGTAACACTTCGGTTATTCGGTTTTCCAGATATTTTTTATATTCGATGTATGTTGCTGAATTGCAATAAGGTTTACTGCATCATTTGCAGATGATGGTAAAGCTAAGCCTGCGAGACGTTTGTTTTCAAAGTCAAGTTGTTGTTTCTCTATTTTACAAATTGAAAAAAATTAAACATTTAAGGTCGTTAATGTTTCGTTGTATGTCTTCTTTAGACTCAATTTTATTTAGCTCATTCAATAACTTCAGTACATAACCTTTGTTGCAAGCATCTTCAACATGTATGGGCGTTCCAACATATTTTAACCGTTTGCCGTCAATACTTAGATGCCCATCGCTTGTTGTTGTTGTTGTTACTTGATTTCCATATTGCAGTAGCTTATCATCAACATACGATTTAGTTGCAATATCATGGCGTGAATTTGGTGGTCTGATAGACACGTTATTTCTTTTGTTAAACGATGTCATAGTTAGGTTGTTAACCACACAAAGTGTATAACGCGAATGAGCATTTAGCTCTTTTGAACTATTATTTATAACTGAAAATAAACATCAAATCCATTGCGATATCGACCATTTTGTAAATCGCTATCTTTATCGATAACCAAAAAGCCAAACTTAGAGTTTTGCCAACAATAAGAACAAATATCGAAGAACTGATCATAGCTCATATCTGTATTTACATGATCGTTATATACATGACGCAAGTTTGTTCCGTCTTGTTTAAAAAGAATTAAAAAATTAGCGTTATCTCTAATTAGATGTTTAGGTATACAAGAATATGTTTGACAAAGATAAAATACGTCAACATCGTGATGACGACCTCTACTGAAATAATCTTTCATGTGTTGTTGTTTATCGCTGGCTACATCATCAAAAACAAATATAGAGTTTTTCTAGCCATTTCTGGAGGCATAACTTCATTTTTTATCAGAAAAAATCACTTTTTATTTCTTTTATAGAGTCCAAAAACTTTTTAAATTCAACATACTTACTTTGAGCAAGTGATTTAGAATAAATATAAACGTTTTCAAAACCAACTCCATTTTTGTGACATAATAAATTTATCATTACGTTTGTTTTGCCACAGTTCGATGGACCGCAAATGATACATCGAATAGTGTTCGGTAGTAAAACACTATGCTTTCTTTTTTCACTTTTACTCTGGTTTTCACCATTAGTAAATGAAATTACTGGTAGAGTGTTTGACTGCTTAACAAACTTCAGCATGTCAACGTTTACGTCTGAGAATGCACACTGCACAAAAAATCACATCACATCAATATATATTGTTTCCACACGTATCATAACTTGCATTATATGGAATAATAGTAGGATTTTCAGGATTTAAATCAACGTTGCCAACGTAAAACCCTCTTAAATATGGACAATATGGTGCCCATTTTTATGATCATTTAAAGGAATATCATTTTCTCTCCAATTTTCAATTTCAATCTTACAGAATATACATTTCACCTTATCACCATGACCGGTATAATAAAATCCTGCTGATGCTAAACAAAATTCGTTTGGACAGGGAAGAGGCCAATTTTGAAAAGTTTTAAGTCTTTCATATTCAGATTTTAATTCTATGCTAGGAGAAATATTGTTTACGTAAGGGCAAGAAAAAGCCCATTTCTTATGGTCTTCAAACGGATCATCAACTTCTTCCCAATAACTAAGTTGCAGATTACAGAAAGCACACCTGACCATATCCTTATATCCATAATAGTAAAATCCTGCAGCTGCTAACCATGCAGTGTTCGTAAAACTGTCTGAAGACCAGTTCTTAAATGTTTTTAGCCGATCTCTTTCAGATTTTAAATTCATTCCTTTTTGACTCAATATCATTTGCATTAACTGTTTCTTGGAATACTTTACACAATTAAAATACTTCATGATGATGCTTTACTTCACAAAAAAAAGATGTTCCCCACACGAAGCTAAATGTGAACTGATATGAATCAACAAAACACGCTGGCTAATATGCAAGATTTGCGTGTGTTGGGTTGGCCGAGCGGTCTAAGGCGTTAGACTTAAGATCTAATTTTCAGAAATTGAAAGCGAGGGTTCGAATCCCTCACCTGACAATATTATTTTATATACATGTGGAGTGAGGAGGAGTTTGATCATCATTAAAGAAACTTTAATATGAAGTGGTACAAAGACCTTTTCTTCTTTATTCATTTAGAATTACAATTAATACAATTTCATTTCTCTTGTATGAGTGTTGAAGTAATCTCATTCTTTTAGTTGTTCTGATGAGTGTGTGTTGAGATGATCTTGTTCTTTTAGATGTCCAGATGTTTATTTTCTGTAGACAAAAATATACACTGTGTTAAAAAAGCAAACAAAAACAAAATATGTATAGGTGTCAACAACACTAGTAGATTTAATGAATTACCTTTTATAGATAGCGATTACAGTTATCACATTTGCAGCGAAGATGAAACAGTTGAAATTTTCTTTTTAGATGATCTGGTAGATGTTCCCACTCCAGACGAATTCGTTGTGGCTCATATATAGTCAGTATGTTTATAGGAAAGTAGTTCCAATCAAACTTATTAAAACCTTGAAGTCCATTGTTTCGAAACTTGTTTATTATCGAACACACGATTTTCATGATGCCATCAGAAGAATTTAACCAATGTTGAACAGCATTGACATTAAATTTAGCACAACTATTGCTTCCCATTGCAAGAGATGGTAAATGTTTTGGACAATCTGTAGGTAAACGTTGGCTATGCTTCAACATTAGATCTGACATTCCATCAATCGTATTAAGATCGATTAATGACCCAGGGGAAAGTGTTTTTAGTGCAAACAAAGAAAATTCTTGTGGCAAATTATACACAACTAAATATTCATATTTATTTTTAATAGAGTCAAAAAAGAAGAAAGAGTTTTTTCACAATACGCTGCGACCCATGTTAACACAGGACTGAATGAAGGTATATTGCTGTTATTTAACATACATTAAGCAAGTTCCAAACTGCCGTTTGGTAGCTTGCGAATGTCTGCAACTACTGGCTGCTTCTTATTCCACGTGTCAGCATCAGTAGAAGGAGAGTTTGTTTTTGTCAATTCCATGATTGCAACTAAAGTGAGAATACTTCTTTACTTGCTTGCTTATAACTTAGCTAATATTGGTTTAGATAATTACTTCATTAGTTAATGGTCTGTAAGATATTTGACGATCATGAATAAGAACACAATAAAGAGTTGTATCTTCAGGTATATTCTCAATTGTCTCGATTTCAATTCGCACATCAACTGAAGATGTCTTCACTGCCTCCACTTGCTCAAGGCAATTACTTACAATAATCGGACAATGAGACTTAAATTCATCTCGTGAAACTAGAGTCTCTGAACGAAAATCATCGATCTGATAATATACATTACGAAATTTAACAAACATGTCATACAATTCGCTGTAGTCATTTATAGCAATTTCAGAAGTTGGCATTTCATAGGGATAAAAAATTGAATTTAAAAAAACTCTTATAGATTTAATGTTACAATGGTCAAAATAGGAAGAGCACGTATTTAGTACATTTCTTTTAGTTTGAAAACCTAATAAAAATTGACGTGGTTTTTGAGTTTCAGAAGGTGTCATTACAGTCCAACTATATTTAGTTGTTCTAGGAAGAGATGGCAAGACATGAACATCCCATGATCGAAAACCAACCTGAATGGGAATATTTTTCTGCATTAGTTTTAATCTTTTAATTTGTTCTTCGTCCGAAAATAATAAAACGGGAATTTTTAGATAAACTTTAAATAACTTGACCTTAGAAAGATCATTTTCGGTTACAGATTGCAACGCACGTGCGTCACTCGACGATCTGAGAAGTATTAGCTCATGCTTGCAGTTTAAAATCGGCTTTCTATAATCCTCTGCTAAACCTAACAGGTTGCTTAAAGGAAGTATTACATGGAAACGTTTTGTGATACTATCAACAATATTTGCTTCACTTGCTGGTGTTGTTAAAGAGGGAAAATAACCAGCATTTTGTAAAGCTGTATATTCGTTGTTTGAATATGATGCAAAGATTTTTATAGAACTTGTTATGCCTAGATGGCGTGTACGATCAATTTCTTTACCATTTAACGTAACGCGAATTTCGCTAAAAAGATTAGCCCCAAAATTTTGGTCAGGATGTGCTGTAGTAGAAGCAGCCGGATTTACGTTAGAAGTAATAATTTGTCCTTCTAAGTGAAGAACACCTTCTGATAATAAAACTATGTTTTCTTCATTTTGAATTGGTATTCGAATTTCATCATTATTTTCGAATTTATTAGCTGAATAAGGTTGGTAAACTCTTTCTTCTCGTCGCACAACTCTGTTGTCAACCTCTCTTTTATCCGTTATGTTAAACATGTTAACAGCTTCAAATATAGATAGAAACTATATAAGATTAACAATTGCATATATATTTATATTGAAATTAAAGTACGCGATAGCCTAAAGACTGTAAGAAATGTTTGTTGTTACTCGATAACTGTTTCTTAGATTTTAAGGTGTGATGGCGTTTTTTTTTTTAGTTTTTTTTTTAGAAATTTTAGCTGATTGATTTATATTTCTTTTTCGAATCAGAGTTGACTTCTTTTTTTTTTTCAAACTTTGAGTATTATATAGTATATCCATATTTGTGAATGTTTTCTAGTAAGCTTACTCAACTAGAATGAAAATATAACAGTATTTCATTACTTTATATAGCAAGATAACGTGCTGGACGAATAATTAATTCTACAGTTAAATCTTCATCTTGCTAATCAATGAGCTGTTGAAGATGATCTTCAAGTTGCACAGATACATGTTGAATAACCTTGCTGTTCATAGGCAAAAAATTAATTGTTGTTGGTTGTACAACAATCGGATAACCAGCAGGGACATGAGCTTTAAAATTATATAAAGAGTGTGTTGGTTTATGGTTCAAATAAGAACTCGTACCAAGCACAAGGTTGCAACATACTCGAATACTATTAACAGTGTTAATTTTAATCATATATTCAGAATGATGAGTTTCGTTTGCCTCGAACTTTTTATGAGAACATCCTAACAAATCTGCAATAGAATCTGCAACACCAAAATCTATAGCAAAGTTTTTCGAATATAGTTTACAATTAGAGAACACTTTATCATAATTAATATAAATATATGAAGGATTTTTTTCCACCTAATAAAACTGATAATAAATGTGCTAGTAATAATTCATTAATCTTTGCACTTAATTGTTGAAACGTATAGCTAGCATCAGGTATTATTAAAATTGTTGTATCCACATCGTTCATCTTTATGGCTGAAACGTTATTATTTTCGTTAATTTTTACTTCACTTTCGATTCTATTTCGATCAATCTCAATTTCTTTTTTATTCTCTTTAGGGTAAACTTTCTTTTCAATACCTAAAGCCTCTGCTACACTGTTGGGTGCACTGAAATCAATATTAAACGGAGAAGACAAAACAAGACGGTTGCGTCCTTTCCCATTTATATCCTCTTCCAAATAAAGATCTTTTTTTTTTTGTATATGATTTGTTATAAGTTTCTACAATGAGTGATAACTAAGTAAATCATCAAATGTGGAGGCTAGATCTTCTAATTCATAAATACCTGGTGGTACCACTAAATCAATTGATAACAAAAATTTAGTAAAATGAATGCGAAATTTATTATTTCGGTTGGTAACATTTCGAATAGAATTAGATGTATACAATCCTGCAAGTCTTATTTCAAAAAACTCTGCTCCTACAAGATGAAGCGGGTTCTCCAATGTAACATCAATCTTTGAGCCTTTACCTTCAAGAGTTATCCGTCTTTCGAAAGCCATCTTTGAAATGTTTAAAGACAGTCTGTGTTTCCCTTATTTATACAATACAAGAAGACTAAACATAAATGTCCATAAATCGAAGAAGTAATTGATTGATATGAATGAAAATTATATTGTAGATAACAATTTTTAAGATATGTTAAAATTTCTAATGGCGGTCTTAAATTACCGATACTATCAAAATAATGCACGTATTTACCTCGTTTACTGAAAGCCACCCAATGAGAACCAGATTTAACCATCGGTTCAAGGTTAACAATACAGTTTTCATTTTTTCGAGGATGTCTTGGTAACGTATCTCGCATAAAGACTCCTCAAAAATTTGGAATATTTAATTGATGTGCGTATTTATCTAAATCGAAATTACTTAATGCTTTATTTGGTATTTGGTTAATTATCTTTTGTATGCAGGAGGATTTAAATAAATGCCTTGACCTGCTTTTCCTCGCATTGCTTCTATCATTCGATTGTGTCTTTTCATTTCTTTAATTCTTCTTGTGCAGCTTTCGCTTTGTTTATAGCAGACGCTACCCCGGCTGCTCCGCCTGCTAGACCCCACCCCCATCCCGGCAAGGCTGCAAATATAGGAAGTAGGGGTAAAATACCACCTTGCTTTTTCGATGCTCTCTTTTTTTAATCTTTTCTTGTTTTTTTATATATTTAATTTTCGTTTACCTCCACCAAGCTTAGACTTAGCTTTCAGTTTGCCACTGACTGTTAGTGCAGCCGCTCTCTCTCCTAATGATGCGTCACGAGATTTTACACGAGACCAAGCTTTTGAAGCTAAAATTTCATCAGCCTGTCTTCTTTTGTTTGAATCTTTATGATTTGCGTAAGCAATGTCGTGCTCTTTGCACGCTTTATCTAATATATTTATTCCTGGATCACCACGGCTCAATCGCTTTTCTAATTTTGTTCCTGGTCCACAATATTCATATCCCGGAATGTGTAATTCCACAGGTAAATTATCAATAGTTTTATTAAGTACACGACTAATGAATGATCCACTTCCTGATCGTTTATATTGAGTGGCAGAGTTGCTCCACTTACAATGCACCATTACTAAATGATAAGTAATATAATGTAATTATATATATATATATTTCAGGAAAATGGGAATGGTGGGGGAGGAGTTGTAAATAATACACACAAAATTTGGGTTATTATTTATTCTCTTTTTCATAAGCAAAGGAACACACAAAAATTAGTATTATTAACAGAATAAAAGTGTGTGTGAAAGAAATAAAGTAAGTAATAGAGATGAAGTGCTTTAATCTCAAATTTGTTTCTAATCATTTTTCAGAGAAAAATGACCAAACGGTAAAGTAACAATTCCGTTTTCAGTTATGTGTATTTTATCATCGTTTGATGAAATTGCCAACTTATTTTGCCGAACAGTAAATACAGAATGAGATTTTGAAATTATACAAACTTGAACTTTGCTGGCTTGATCTCTGTTATAAAGACACTTTCGATACTCATCAATATTCATAGTTTTACTCACGCTCTTCTTAATGCCTTTAGTCTTACACAAGCTATTCATTTCATCACACAATTTTATTGCATACATTTTGGGTCTTAACCCCACACATTCTTCAACAATCCTTCCAGCATGTTCATCTTTCATTAAACCAATTTCACCTTTATTTTGTCTCACAATGCCAAAAGGATTGTTTGTTTCATAGTTTCCAGTATCAAACAAATTTGAATGCTGTTTTATGAACTCATAAATATCATAATAGAATATATACATAAAACTATCTGTGTCTGTGTATAACAGCCTCACATTTGATTCAGGATTTGCTAAAATAACATTGTAATGAAAGTCATTCATTTTACATTTAGACAAATCTAATATAGATGCCAGTGGCGGCTGGTGACATTGTTGCAGCGTTGCACAACTCCCAATAATTTTACACCTAATTTGTAGTTTCTTTTCCTTTAATGTTTTAGTTTTATAGATCTAATGCACTCAAAAATGTGTTAAATTCATCTATATTTTGATATTATTTATCCAAATGCTTCACACTGTACCTATAAAAGCTGCCGCCTTCAAATCAAACTCCAGGGGGTTAGCTCTCTTGTGGCAACTCCCAAGCAGACAGCGCGGCGTACAGGACGAGGCTGGACGAGGCAAAGCTTGTGCATAGCGTGCCGACCAGCATGGGTAGCAGGGAGTTGCAGACGAGCTGCCAGCCCCCTGGCAACACTCAGTTCCAAATGGCCCCGTTAGACTGCACCACTCTTTGGAAATGACAACAACCTCGATTTCTCTTACCCCGCGAAGGGTAGTTTAGTTAGTTAGTTATTTAGTTAGTTAGTTATTGTTGTTTTAAGGGGCGGAACTACGAGGTCATCTGCCCCTGAAGGGTAGTTTCTTTCCCACACCACTAGAGAATGCTATACCACCCACAACGGTACAAATATCGGAATTTCATAGGGAGACATTAGTTGGTTCACACCCAATTATTTTTAGATGTTTTCTCATCATAACTTCATTTAATATTTTTGTCAATTGTTCTGTGAAGCGAGCCTAAGAACGCCACCGTGCTATAAGTACAGTAGATAAGTGGCTGAACTATTTTGCGACGTATTGTTGGTGTACTTTAGCGGTTTATGTTTGCTTTTATCACTCTTGTTCTTGCGGTATTTGGGTTGCGATTAGTTCTGTATTTAGTTGATTTGAGTATTTTGGTTCCAGGTAGATACTTAACTGTGCATTTCTATTATTATTATTATTATTGTTTGGTTGATTGTGAGTAGACCTAAGCATTCACTACGAAATTTCTTGGCTAGCAAAATTCAGTGTTTTGTTAGTTTGCTTTTCGCGCCACTTTCCGATGTAGCACCCAGATTTATCATCTGTGCATCTTGTAAGTTACCGTAGTATTTTATTTCAACGGAATGTTTAGTTTGAAACATTAATTGTATTGTGGAGTGTGAGTGAAAATGAATAGAGTAAGTAATTTGCTAGTCACACAGTTTTTCCAGCTCCCTGATGACGATAAACTTACAGTAAAAACACTCGGTGCACCATTACCGGATAAGTATTGTCCAAAATATAAGTATACGAGGGCGTTTAAAGGAGATATTTAAGGCAATAATAATTGGTTATGTGAATGCGATATTAAAAACGCTTTATTCTGTTTTACATGTTTGTTGGTGGAGAATTCGCGTGGACCAAAATAGGAGTTATGGAAAATAATCCCTAAAATAAAGAAACATGAATCTTCAGCTGAGCGGCTTCGGTGCCGTAGTTGGTAGCATGCTGAGCCTCTATGCCCAAGATCGCGGGTTCAAACCCGGCCGAAGTCATCGGATTTTTTTAAGAGCGTTAAAAATCCCTCAGTATGCATTCCTTCGGAGGGGAAGTAAAGCCGGCGGTCCCATGTCATAGATTTATTGCATGTTAAAGAACCTTCCACTTATTACACCTGTGTGAAGCTAAATTATAGGTTAAAAATTTGAACAACGCTCTTAGGTTCCAACGTTCGTCGCCAGGAGCCGACTGCGGTGGCGTGTAGTAACCAAGTTCTGAACTAGTAGTCGTTTACGGTGGCCTTTGGCGGCAAAAGTAGGAACTGCTTGAAATTCAATGTCTGTAGTCCTCACTTGAATTAAAAACAGATAACACTCACTAATACAGCCATCACAATTAACACCAGTTATCAGACAGTTTCTCCACACACCCAAAGTACAGGGGGCTACATGACTGCCTTGTCGCAGCTCCTAAACTGAGGAACCAACCAACCAATCTTCAGCTGTTTGAAATTGACACTTTTTGGAACTGTTAACGAAGATGCACAATTGGACAGTGCCTATAGAAGGTAAATTGCGGAATATAACGAAGATGTTAGGCACAATAGATATGTGTTAAATATTGTAATAAACTGTATTCGTTTCTGTGGTTCTTTCGGACTGGCCTTGCGTGATCATGATGAAAGTGTAACATCAACAAATCCATGTGTTTTGAGAGAACTAATTAATTTTACCGCTGAGTTGGATGCTGTGTTAAAGGTCATTTGGTAAGGGCAACTGTTTTCAAAGGAACGTCCAAAACAATTCAAAATTAATTTTTACAGATTATGATGGAGGTTTGCCAAGAAGAAGAATCAAAGCAAATAAAGGAATCGGAAATTTTTGCCATTATAGCAGATGAAACTACTGTCGGCCAAAGTATTATGTGCACTCGAGTTTGAAGGTTGTTTGTGAAGTAACCAATAGACCTACATATAATCCAATAACATCATCATTTTTGTCGTTCTATTTTACGTTAGGTCATGTAGGTTTGGAATTTTTAATTCATATTTTAATATTTTTTATCGCAGTTGGAACACAAAAAGTGCACGTTTTTAAGCGTGTTTCAACCATGCGTCACATTTAAGAATTATTATCTCAAAAACCCGTCATCAGATCGAATCCAAATTTTAACACAATATACATTGGAATGTTGTATAACTGGTTTATTAATTTCAAAATTGTGTGAGTCCAAGAAACAATGTTGTTATCATTTTCGTAAGGTAACTTTTTCTCGGCTCGGGGTGGTTGGAAAATGTAGTTTTTGGTTGCATTGTAATCCTCATACATCGAAAAGTTATGCTGTATGACTGTGAAATACGTAAATTAATTCACTTATTTTATATAGGTTTGTATTTCTACGGGAAAATAACACATGTTTCACCTGCTACCGCTCTGGCAAAAGCTGTACAGCGTTGCCGAAATGGTGCCCACACGCATCATGGCGAGTCTCGTTTGGAAGTGATGGGCTCCATCTCAGCAACGCTGTACAGCTTTTGCCGGAGCGGCTAGATGGAGAACCATGTGTTATTTCCTCGTACAAATACAAACCGACATAAAATAAGTGAATTAATTTACGTATTTCACAGTCATACAGCATAACTTTTTGATGTATAACGATTAAAACGCAACCAAGAACTACATTTTCCAACCACCCCGAGCCGAGAAAAAGTTACCTTACAACAATGATAACAAATTTGTTTCTTGGACACACAAAATTGTGAAATTAATAAACCAGTTATACACATTCCAATGTATATTGTGTTAAAATTTGGATTCGATCTGATGACGGGATTTTGAGATAATAATTCTTAAATGTGACGCATGGTTGAAACACGCTTAAAAACGTGCACTTTTTGTGTTCCAACTGCGATAAAAAATATTAAAATATAAATTAAAAAATCCAAACCTACATGAACTAACGTAGAATAGAACGAAGAAAATGTTGATGGTATTGGATTTTATGTAGGTCTAATGGTTACTTAACCGACAACCTTCAAACTCGAGTACACATAATATTTTGGTCGACAGTAGTGATATTTCAAACATATTTCAGATGGCTGTTGTGCACCGATACGTAGTAAGAGGCAAACAAACCATGATGCACACACATTAGCAGCGTGTTTACTGGATGAATTAAAGAAGCAGAAATTGAACGAAACTCCGCAAAAATGAATTGCGCCGACGTATGACAGAGCGCACTTCATGGCTGGTTCCTCTGATGGGGTTCAAGCTATAGTAAAAAAAAAGACTGATAGTCAGTCTGAAAGACTAGACTTTATATCATTTTAAATGCTACAAATGCTGCGTGAACTCAAAGTCCGTTAGCAAGTGCAAACCAAGGTCAAAGGAGGTAGCTGGCTGGATGACGTCACGCTCACCGGAGCGCGCGAGGAAAGGAGGAAGCTCAAGCAGTATTATGACGTCACACACCTCAGTGCATGCTCGGTACATTTCGTCCCGTCGCCGTAACGTAACGCCAGACCCCAGCGTAACTACGAAGTCGACAAGATCATTTAAAATGATAAAAATCCTATCTTTATGCAGAATATGTGTCCGTCTTTGTTAGTAATAACATTTTTCGTTAACGTACAAACTTTTCGGTTGCCATGTTTTTATGTTGAGAATGTTTATTATCCCGGAGATTGAGACTCAACCTTAGACAACCTGCTGTGTTTAAAATTCTTCCCATGAACTCAGGCATAGGGCTTAAATACATAAATCTGATTTTTTAATGCATTCCTATAGGAAGAAGCCCAAAAGAGCCATTAAAATTTGTCTATTTGTCGAACGTACAGTTATTTTGGAAAACCCATGTATTTCAGTTTTTATAGAACTGTAGTTTACCTAACGTTAA
Organism: Meconema thalassinum; assembly: GCA_946902985.2. Taxonomy (NCBI): domain Eukaryota; kingdom Metazoa; phylum Arthropoda; class Insecta; order Orthoptera; family Tettigoniidae; genus Meconema; species Meconema thalassinum. The sequence continues at coordinate 1,012,288,982 of OX336388.2, forward strand.
TTAATTTTTGTTACATGTGTAAACTTCCCATATAAAATTGCGACATCAGAAATTTTGGTGCAACACCCAGCTTTACTTACCACCGGCCGCCACTGATAGATGCACCAACATATACTGGTTGATTGTAAAAAATCTTTAGTCTGCTCATCTCAATGACCATACATTGTTCATCGATTATAATTCTATGTTTAAAATTAGCCTTAGCTATTAAAGACTTAGCACCATAGGCTCCATGCCATTTGGTAACCCATTTGATGTCCCTTAACTTCCTCACATCCATTAGTGAACGACCAAAAATTGCATTATTCATCAATTTATATTAAAAAAATCATTTTTTTCCTGTTTTCGTTTCTCTGTGTTCACATCAATATATGGTTTTAGCCATTGACTCTGATTGAATTCGATTATTCTGTGAATACGTTCTAATTTCATTCCTAGTTGAATACATTGCTTTAACATTCTATAATGCAAAACATAACGTTCTTTATTATCTAGGGTAGCCATTAGCTTTGTCAACTTTTCTGGACATAGAGGGTAATCTGAATGTTTGTCATGTAACTCTTGAGGATAACTCAAATCTACTTCAAAGATATATCCGATTTCTGAGGTATCATCAATATTTAAAACATTAAACCCTTCAACATTTGCAACCCATTTAAAGCCATCTGTTGGAAGATATTCCATCATAGCATATCCATATAAATTATTAACTCCAAAGTACATTATGTAGGACTCTTGTTTTTTCTCATCATAAGTTTTCATATACTTATTATTAGCAATCGCATGTCGTGATACACTGAACATTACTTCCTCGAATAGATCGTTCAAAAAAGTGTAACATATCAATATCTTGAAACAATTCAAGTTGAACGTTGGTTATCTTTTTCATTGCACACCAAGACATAGATGGAGCAGTGTAAAAATGAGCTGCATCAATGCCATACGTCTCCATGCCATTCGATCTAAAATTTTCAAAGACATCTGCCAAAAGAAGTGTGTCTACTTTTAAATACAAATCGGCGCATTCTCCTAATGTTTGACAGGAAAACGTTTCGCACACCGATTGAGCAAACTCATACTCCTCGTTCGATATTGTTTGATTATAAAGACTGCTATAAAACTTGGATATTTCAGTTAATATTTGTGACGTATTCATATGGAAACACGCCTTTTCTCGCAGTAAGTCGAAACTGTGCATCATCATTAAAATAACGTCTAGTTATTTGCTTTGAATCTTCACTTAACGAAGATGAACATTGATCTAGTGAACAGGACAAGAAATTATATGTATCGATAAATCTTAACTGAATGAATCCATTCTTAACCCGTACATGCTTTGTAAACCCTTTATAACGTTCCATATTCATTGCTAACAAACTTATATGACCAGGATTATGTAACACCTCACCATCTTGTTTCTCACAAATTTCTTTAATTATAAAATGTCCATCATACGCCGTTAGATTATGAAATGCTATAGGCAGAACCGTTGTTACTTTGTAATTTAAATTACAACTATTGTGTGCGCTTCCTCTATATTTTCCAGTTATGTGACAATGATCGCGTACTTTGAGTTCATTATCTGCAATCGGTTTCTCGCAAATATGACAAATTTTACTTAACAAAAATAATCTTTCTTCATTTTCCGTCATCTTTAACATCGGTTTAGCTGATAAATAATATGTTTGAAGTTTATCTACAATACTATAAAGTTCCTTTACAAACAATTCTATGCAATTAATTCCCCTAAAGAGTTTAAAACTGCACAAACCACTATCAAAATTACAATGAAGCTATAAAGAAATGCTGTAAGGAATATGTTTATGGGTTAATGTAGAGTTAGGAATGTCACTATTTGGAAAACAATAGGAAATAGGAGACAAAACGCATTCAGTGTCTGCATAAATTATAAATGGAACTGTATCTTTAAATTTAAATTCTGTAAAATTAACAAATCTTTGTTCGTCAGTTGGCAATATGCTTTTTGCAACAGGAAACTGTTTACAGTCTGCAAAGTGAACATTTAACTCATCCTCAAGAAAATAATATGACAAACAACGTCTACATATATAAATCCATCTACAATTGCTAGTGACGCTTGAACGCACAAGGCGAGCGAGATTTCTAATTAAACAAAAGTGATAACTTTCACTGTTTCCAATCTGCAACATCAATAAGTCCACTCTCCTTTCATATACTTTATCTGATACATACAAAGGTACAATAGTAAATGTTTTTTCCCTTTTACTTCGTTTGTTCCCATACACACCCATTTGTCTTCATCATATTGTGCTCCGTACACATTCACAGAAATATTGTTTTGATTTTCAAACTTGTTTAAATATTTCATTTGCATTGGAATTGGAATATCATCTAAATTTAAAACATCTCTGTAATTAGGATAGGTAGAAAGATGATTCACGTTTCGCGTTTTTTGGAGGAAAAAAAAACAGCAACCACACTCCACGCAAAACAAGCTTCCTTTGTATCATACAAATTTAGCACTGCATGTTTATTGACTATTACATCAGGCAATCTACTTGTATTGGACATTCCTACTTGAAATCCAACATATTTATTTATATTAATTCTCAAACTATGAATTTTTTCTCAAGCCCACCCAGAGCCATTTGCTTCAAATTCGCTCATTTTTGTCAATGTACCTTCAATGATATGATTATTATAAAATTCATTTACATCCGTATACTCGAAAACTACTTTATTTTTGACAGCAAAATATTTTGTTTCTGATATGTCGCGAAGCACATACTGTGCACACAAAACTGAATTCACCTTTAAAGCTTGCACAGTTAACGCTTTCTTAACATACTTTGTAAACCAAATATTAGCATTTGCTAAAAATTCACGGGGATCCAAAAACTCATTCTTAACATTTGAAACTGCAAGTGTGTACACTCTAGAATTGAATGCCGTATCAATTAACTCACAGCTTAAGAAAGATTCAGCCTTTATTTGAAGTGTAATTTCTTCACAATTCACAGCTTGTTGCAATATGTGGTTGCTAATAACTCTCCAACATTCAATCAACTCATCACTGTTCTCAATCAAGTCCGTTTGAGTGTATTCCCCGATTTGGTATGATATTGAAATAGCACCGTTTAGTTCACTTCTAAAATTAGAAACACTTTCAAATGCATTGTCCAATTGTTTTCTTATATTTTCACTGTTATTATTATGTATTACAATATCTACCTTTCTACGTTTGCTAGGAGGTGTTACCATTGTTGTCTAAGCAATTGTCCAATTTGCACTGTTGTTAATACACCACCAGCAGTTGCTGTAACATCGGCTCACCATAAACCGGTGATCTTTTAAAGTGTATTCAAGCCATTGAGATAAATTGCTGCCTGTAATCTCCAGCGAACAATGAATGGCTTCAAAGGGAAATTCGTCCTGAAGTTTACCAAGCAATTTGATTCTATACTCATTCAATTTTGTTACTTCAAAACAAGTGATGGAAAATTCAATTTTGTAAACCTCATCAAATGTATTGTATCCGAAGAAACAAATAAAATGTTCATATTCACATAATTCTTGTAACAAATATCTTAGAACTGTTTCTGTCACCTCTCGCTGACTATCATCTGGTTTGCTAACATTAGTAACGTAGACTGAAAATGTTGAAATTCCACTCGAAGATGTCCATTTGTTAAAACAAGCTTCTTTCTCATTATGACTCACCTCATTATCATCTTCTTCTCCTTCTTCTTCTTCAGACTGATGAAAGCATACACGATGATACTCTATTACCGGGTGCGATCGATGTTCAGTTCCACTCAGAAAATTAACAGTTTTCCACTTCATTTTGCTGTTCCTTTTATTAGTTTTTAGATAATCTGAAAAAATTAAACAAATTAAGAAATAATAAGCAACTAAATATGTATACCATTCGTTATATCAATCAATACATATATAATCTGCATATATATACTCACCAAAAATTTACAGTTTTAAAACAACTTGATGTGAGCGGTTCTTCGACCCCAAATACACCAACATCAGTTTGCCTCTAAGTGAGTTTAGTTCATCGATCTCTGATGCGCTTAGTTTTGCAAATACTGCTGGTAGAAATACACTTGTTATTTCACCTTCAATGATAATGTCCACCACTATTTTTCTTCCTAATCTCGTCTCCACAGCCCGAATAATTTGGACCACATACGGTAAATCAATTATTAGTTCCGATAGTTTCTTATTAGAATACTCAACGCAAGTGGCTAAGTTATTGAACTTCGTTAGAACATCCATCACACACACAATTTGTTCCTCGTCGTTGACTTTCTTTATTTCTTTCACACACACACACTCTCTTCGCGCAAACGTAGAAGTTAAACTCATCCACGCACACATGCATTTATATATCCTTCACCCCCACCTACACTCAAGAAACCAAATGCTACAAAACAAGCTTCTGACGCAATCATCTCATTATATTTTTATCACTATTACTTAAAGAAGTCAAAGATTACATTCTTACCCGATGACGTTAAAGGTCAACCACGTCTCACGCGAACACTGCAGACATATCACGTGATCGCTCGCACAGCTGCAAACTTGCATGGGTATCAGATGACGTCAACACCCATTAATTTTTATCTCCATCGCATAAATAAGTCAAAGGTTATCTGCTTCAAGCGGTTACCCAAAGGTTATCTGCTTCAAGCGGTTAAAGGTCAACCTCTTCCCACGCTAACATGTGCACGTGAACGCTGCACGTGCTCACACCCGCATGGCTATCAGATGACGTCATGATGATGCAATATGTCCTCGCGATTACGCAATATCCAAAACATAGAAAAGTATTCTACTCATATCAAACCGTACAAGTTTACACGGGCCCAATGTTTAAAACCTGCTGATCCAGCCACAAGAGTGAGATATTGTGAGTGGTATCTTGCATCACTGAATGATCGTTTATTTCACCCACAGCTTGTGTTCTTTTCGGATGAGGCCTGGTTTCACCTTAATGGGCGTGTGAACAGTCATAACTCTCGCTATTGGTGTGCAGAAAACCCTAATGGTGTTTATGAAGTCCCTCATTATGATAGGAAGATCGGTGTTTGGTGTGCTGTTCGTGCCAGAAGAATAATAGGGCCAATTTTTTTTGAGAAGACAGTAAATGCAGAGAGGTACCAAGATAACATTTTGAAGCCGTTCTTCAATCAGTTAACTGAAGAAGAAAAATCGCGAGGGTGGTTTCAACAAGATTCAGCCCCTGCTCATACAGCAGAAGATTCCCTTCTTACAATCTCAGAAGTGTTTGCAGACAGAGTGATCAGTGTTGGTCTATTTCCCCCTCGTCCTCCAGATCTAACAGTGTGTGATTTTTACTTGTGGGGTAAACTGAAAGAACAAATGTATCGAACAAATCCTCACACATTGGAGGAACTGAAAGAAAACATTACGCTGGCAATCAGGAACATTACAGTGGCAGAACTCACTCGCGTCAGCCAGAATGTGGTTACCAGATACAATGCTTGTATAACCCAGGAAGGACGACACTTCCAACATCTTTTATAAGGCAAGACTCAACGACTTGTTCGTTTTTGAATGATGAATTTTTGTTTTTCCGTAAATTTTAGTTATTTTTATAATTATTAGTTTTTTTTGTTTCATTAATTTTCGGTCTTTCCACCTCTAAATTTTTAATTTAATTCCAAATTTGTATACTTCAATCTGTGTTAAGAGGGGCAGATGGCCACGTAGTTCCGCCCCTTAAAACAACAATAACTAACTAACTGAAGTAAGATTTCAGCATTGTACACACGCTAGCAAGGCCGCTGCATCTGTAGCATATCTGGATTGTACACACGCTTAAAGCAGGGGGCCGTGGCGCGCCACATGCTCGGTGAAGGTCACCGCAACAGCGGAGAACAAAGCCGCCGCTTGGCGCTCTTATTTTATATGAAAGACCCTGTATATTTTATCCAGTGTTTGTCAATGGGTAGAATGCATTCTGGCAGTGATTTTCTTGAAACAATTTATAACCGGCCGTTTTCCAGGACATGTATCTGCCCCTGTATTAAGTTAAGAATTACTGTATAAGCAGGTGATGAAATTTTTATGCAATGTACGCTAAATTTCGATGTCATAAGGCATCGGCTGATGGTACACGTGTCAGGACATCAACTTACACAAGCCTTGTATGAACCATATTTTGATCAATCAGAAATGTGAACCACGGGGATTTTGTAGAATGCGATATTAAATATTGGGCGTGATGTGCCGAAAAGAAATATTGTTGCTGTAATGCTGTAGTGATAATTAAAAATTAGGAAATTAAATATTTAGTCAAAATTATTAATATCTTACCCATCCTCAAAATCATGTCTTCCTTTTAATCACCTTTATACAGATTGCATTCCAAGAACTCCATAAATTTGAATAAGCACCGGAAGGTTTCGAGTTTCAAGAGGTAAGCTAAATAAACTTTTTCTGTTTAGATTTAGCCATGTAAGCATGAAATGTCCACACAGGATTTTATTTTCCTTCCTTGTTTACTCATACAGTAGTGTGTTAATTATTAGGTTAAGGGATTAGATAAGTTACCCAGGAACTGAAATTAAGGTACTATCCCAGCGAACAAACTGCTCGTATATTGATATTTAGTAGGCGAGCTATGCTCCATGCCCTCTGCATAAAATTCTGTCAAAACTTAACTGTACATACAGAAAAGACCTATATCCAACAATGTTAATATAGCACATACAGTAAAGCATAAAAAACATGAACCATGCTAATTTGCTGTAGATTACATCTCCAGATGTGAACTCGGCACCGAAAAGAGCGACATAGAATGGCATGACCTGCCACAATGAGTTTTATTGACAAATTTTAGGGAACTTTTGTTGTATACGGTATGAGTCGCCATAAAAATTTACTGTCTGAATCTGATATGATTAAGACAAAGGAGCTGAACTTTGTGTCACTAGGTGGTGGTGTTGCATTTTTCAATATTGCCAACATGTATGAATCCTGGAGCTGCATTGTATTATCAGGCTGTTCCAGCCGAGCTGCTCGGCCGTGAGCACCTGAGTACTCGCCGCCTTGTGTGAGTAAACTTGCAATATGCAATACAGCTCTGCTGTAGGGGCGGCCGCTACTAACAAGGGGAGGATACGATGCATGGATCACCGATTCGAACCATCTTTAGTACACGTGTAGGGCATGACCAGGCGCATACCAGGTGCAAGTAGTAAGATGCGCTTCTCAGGCGTTTTCGAGAAATTAATTAATTGCAATTACTGTGCGGTGTCTATGTGCGTTGTATGCTAGAAAAAACTCGAGCGCGTGGTGGACCGGTAAGAGCCCTGCTTCGTAAGCACGGGATTGCTGGTTCGAATCCCGCTGGTGAGCCTTTGCAGTGTGTGTGTTGATTTTTTTTCTTGTAACTATTGGCAATTTCCAACTAATACCCATAGCATGACTCACTGCTTGTGGGGTACGGGGTGGTCTGATGGTTCATAGACGTGCAATGAACAGAACAGTCTGGGCCTTCAATGTATAAATTTATACATATAATATAATACACCTGGCCGTGTATAGAATAATACCAATGTATTTGCAATGCCGATACTGTACATTACGTAATGTCACAAACGTTGACCCCCATACGATGATTTCAGAATCTCTTTTCCCGCTCACATAACACGTTATTACAATTGACTGAAAAATAAACATTATTCGCGACACCTACAGTTGTACGAGTTGCCAATATTTACAAAAGAAAAACAAAGAAACACAACACACCGCAAAGACTCAACGGTGGGATTCGATCCAGCGTTTACGAAGCAGGGCTCTTACCGCTGTACCACGCGCTCGGTTGCTTCTTGCTAGCGTATAACGCACATAGACACCGCGCTGTAATTGCAATTAATTAATTTATCGGAAACGACTGAGAAGCGCACCTGATATACATCTGGTCATGCCCTACACGTGTACTAAAGATGGTTCGACCCATGCATCGTATCCTCCCTTTGTGGTGGATACATCAAGACTTACAGGAAGCGCAAGGACTTGTGTTATGACCTTCGCCCAGTGACGTATTGGCTATCACCCCCAGTCCCTCTCCAACCGTGCTCCGAGCATCACTGCTGAGTACCCTCGTGTACGCATACTCAAACTCGTGGATTTGGAACAGCCTGGTATTATTGTTAAGGAAGTACAGAGTTCGATACAGGGCTCGGCAACGTTATTAGAAACTGACGTGTGGGTTGAAACAAGGTGCACAAAGTCTCGATATGTGAATAGACGTTTTAGGAATGCAAAGAATTATTTTGGATCCGTATTGAAACAATTTCCGCCTAGTCAATACCATTACGCATGTATGCTTTTCCAATATGGTGTATCTATATCAATAGTAAACCCTCAAATAGGTGTCTGACAGCGAGTCACTGAAACCAAGATTAACGACCGAGGGTATCAACCCGCAGGCCGAATGCCTGGGCAGCAGGTACTTGGGAATTATTGTTGCAGCAGGGAGTGCCTATTTATTTATTTATTTTGTCTTTTAGCAGTGGCAAAGTTAGAACTCGTGGCCCTCTTACACATTTATCATCAGTAAATTTTCCTGTAGAGCTAGTTGTCAACAAAAGCAAATTGTATTACCCATTTAAGATTTGATTGCCGCTGAGCATGGCTGCGCTACCGTTTGTTGATTATTGTAGCAGGAGCCCCACGGGGTAAAGAGGAGGACACAGTGCAGTCTGCAAATAAGTCAAGCAGCATTGCGCGCGCTACATGTCAAAGAGGCGCAGGTAGCGTCACGGGAGGTCATGTCACCACGGACTGCTACAGGAGCCGAGTCATATCCTACTCGCGCAACTGTACCTGTCAACAAAGCAGAGTGACTCGCGACAGAAGTAAACAGAGAATAGTTCCCATCTCGACCGCCGGCAATCAATTCGTGAAAGGGTAATACTGTGAGATAATATTTACGCTCTAGACAGGTGATGTACTACCGCAGTGGAATAATATCTTACCTTTTGTGCTCTGTATGATCCTAATCGCCCCCACAGCTGGGTTTCTGGTCACTCGAATGTATTGTGCTGCGTGGTGATAACCCAGCAGATCAAGAAGGAGATAGTAGGAATCAACAAAGATGGGAGTGTTGGTTAAAAAACATGATTGGGCTACTATTAAGTTCTCTACAGGAACTTTCAATAAATTGAAGTGATCGAAGACATTTTTCAGTGTTGCCGATTTCTAATAAAGAAAGCTTTCCAGTCTGTCAACACAAACTTTGAGCCCAGTTACATTAGGCGGGAAAACAAGTATTTATATGCCCTACGAAGTACCATCATTTCTGTACATAAAAGAGTGTTCTTTTGTCATACATATTTTCCATGTAAAAAAATGACTACTTGTTTTCCTGCCTAATGTAACTGGGCACAAAATTTGTGTTGACCCGACTGGAAAGCTTTCTTTATTACTTTCATTAAGATGAAACGGAAGAAATTCAGTTTTCAACAACCTTCACTTAATGCACATAACATGGGCCTGAATACACTGTCATAGTAGACATCAGCACAATGCAGCATCCTCTCGACATACGATTTGTCTTTCTTTATCAGTTCAATCAAAATACCCTTTTTCGTCCACACCACAAAATCACACCTTTTTCTGCCACTCGCATACATTTGTCCCTGTACTTGTCCATAATATTTATGGCCTCTGTCGAGGAACCCCCCCCCCCCCCGACAGAAAGCTGGCGTCGCTAGGCAATTGAAATCTTATGCTGTAAGGGCGCTTCACTTCCACCAGAGTAGAACCATCATCGGTAACACCATCAGGAGAGGCTCCAAAATAGCTCCTCTCCTTACTTACAAACAACCCACACGGTTGCACTCGTGACTCGGCACCCTGCCACTCTTTCATAATCCCTCAATGCCAAGGGTTCGCAAACTCTGCCCCAATCCACAGCAGGTGCCGAAAATTCTGGAGGGTCCAGTTGTCTCTTTGCTGGACCTGAAGAAAAATTTCCTGCTTCCACAGTCCTCATAACTTCCCACACCATGGAAGCAGTGATTTTCTTTCTTCTCTCTTCCAACCACAAGGGGCAGCTGGATTGTCCTCTTGTCCTTTCCTCGAGTGTTCCTTCACACCCGACGTCTTTTGCCCAACGAGGTTTATGGAACAACGGACTGTCGGGCACGTGCTCCTGAAGAAGTCCAATGAGGGAGGACTGGGCAGTCTGGCTGGTGGCTACCATTGGCAGAGCGCAACTTTGAATAGTACGCACACTCATGGGCTGTACTTGCCGTCCCGGCTGAGGCCGACCCCAAGCCTGAAAGCAATACAAATAGTATAAGGAAATATGTATCCACAAAGAAAAGCAATCAACGAGATATTTAAAACCTAATGAGGCACCATACTCATGTATTTCTTACCTGGGGCATGCTTGTCTTGGAGACTTATTCCATGGTTTCTCCCGACAAGCCATGGTATTCCAAGTTGAATGCCAGGGCAGCAATGTGCTTGCACGCAGCAGACCACCCTTCGCCAGCTGGGCACGAACAAGTAGCTTGCAGGATCCTGGCTGCTGCAGAAGTGTTGACCACAATCTGAATACTGTGGTCACGTCAAGGAGGCGATGACCAGGAAGCAGTTTTCAGCGAGGGTTACCATGGGAGGAGTCGTTCCAGTAGTACCTACAGTTCAATGGGTTAAACCCGACCTCCGTCGTTGATACATAAATGTTCTTCTTATTCTGTTGATGGGTTTTGGGCGCAGTAAACTCTTTACCCAGTCACTAATCCGTAGATTGACAAAAAAATGTTCTATTATCGGGCGAAGTATATACGAGGAAGTATGAGTATGACGTGGAAGGGGGTGACACATAAACAAACAAGGGCACAATAAGGTGCTAAACTTCACGCCCAAGTGACGCATTTTGGCGACTTGCTACTTGTAAACAAACATGGTTTTCAAACTATCGCCTACTTTCAAAAACCAAAATTTTCAAAAATAAAAAATAAAACATATAATACAGGGTTCATAGCAAAGAGAACGTCACCCCGAGTCCTTGCAACCCTCTTACACGCCTCTGGCATGATTGGTTCGCGAGATATAACAAAAAGTCTAAAATCACGTTTTTACCCCACAAAAAGCCATGTTTCCAGCATTTCACCTTTTCAATACCTACATTCCCGTAAAGAGCACAACGAGGCGAAAAACACGAATCCAAGCACGCCCTCCTAGCGTTACTCCTTCCTTCCCAAGGTCGCCAGGGGCTCACAACTTCCCAAGTGGAGCAGAACTCTCATTCTAGCACTACTGTCAAGTTTTTATCCTAGAGACTTGAAATTTATTTTGGGGGTAGAGGGGGTAGGGAGCATTCATTTACGTCAAACAAACTTTTTGTAAAATTTCTAGTTTCCAAAATATAGGAATTTCAAAATTGCACTGTTTTCAGAAAAAACACCAAAAATAAAAACGTGTTATTATAAAATATAAAGATCATAGACATCGTTCGTTTGAACCATTGCACAACATTCTATCATGTTTGGTTTTGAAACTATTGCCTATTTCCAAAAACAAAATTTTTCAATTTTTTTTTTTGAAAATATAACGAGTGGTCCATAGCAAAGCCCCCGTCAGCCCGAGTCGTGAATCTCCGACCACGGGTTCGGGAGTTATCGGCTTAGACTCACGCGGCGGCCATGACACTCGTTAGAATCGGCCTTACCCCCCTACCAGTAAGACCTGTAAAAGATAAAAGAATAGAGGGGGGATATTTTTTAAGTAAGTGTTGCTGATGATATTCTTGTAGTAATTGTAATTTCGGGAGAATGGGAGAAGTAGCAAGAGCCATTTTGCGAAGGAGATAGCGAGAAGACAGATACGTCCGTCGGAGACCAAGAGGCGGATCGGTAGCTTCAACAAGAAGGGCCTGCGTGGGCGTAGAGGAGAGAGATCCCAAGATAATTCGCAGAGCGGCATACTGTAATTTATCGAGTACCGTGAGACGAGACTGGGGCATGATGTCATAAAAATGGCAACCGTACTCCATGATACACACATACATCTACAGAGTGTTGTTTTTTGAGTTGCGTTGTTGGACACAGAAGCCTCTTCGACCAATAACTTCCAGTTGGTACTTAATACAGTAGCCAAAGAGGGGAAAGGCCGCAGAAAATGGGTCCGTATGATGATAAACACTTAAGCTATTGGACTTTTTGACGCGTTGGAACTGATGCCCACAAATCCTCTTCATTAATCGGAGCTGATTTTGAGCACTGATGTCTAAATTTATACATGCAGCAGGCCAATCACATACGCCGAATATTAGGGTGGGGGAATATAGGTGACCAAAAACCTAAAACCACACCAATGAGTACCAGGAAATAATCACAGAGACAGGAGCCCACCTACCATATAACAAATGAAAAGGAAGGTGGTCCAAATAAGACTAAGACATAATGGCATCCACCAACGAAACTGTAGGGCTATGTAGAAGTGACGCTATATTAAAGGCAAGGGATAATCAAGACGCCTCAATTTCTCCAACATGATCTCCCGCTGAGGATTAAATTCGTCACACTAAAACACTATGTGATGCAACGTACCTCGTGATGCATGCGCGCCAAAGCTACCGATGTAGGCCTAAGGGCGTGCTGGAATCTCATTCGAATTATGGAAATAATCTGACGCCGAGAATAGTTTCCGACTCGGAACCAAGGAGTCGTGGTTACCAATGGTTGTACTGAGAAAAACGTTTTGGCTTTACATTTAGTTATCTCGTTCCATTCGTTTTGCCAAGCACTGACGTCACACTGAAACATAATGTGATGCAACGTACCTCGTGCTCTGCCGCATACACACATATCATTGTTCCTGAGATGCATGCGCGCCAAAGCTACTGGTGTAGGCCTAAGGGCGTGCTGGAATCTCATTCGAATTATGGTAATAATCTGACGCCGAGAATAGTTTCCGACTCGGAACCAAGGAGTCGTGGTTACGAATGCATGTACTGAGAAAAAACTTTTTGGCTTTACATTTAGTTATCTCGTTCCATTCGTTTTGCCAAGCATTGACGACTCGTTGATGAATCATTGGTATTATATCATCTACAGAGTGTAGTGACACTCGAAGCGACAAGTCAAGGACGTTATTAATATTAGGGATAGGAAAGAGATTTCTTTTCTCACCAGTCAGTGATTGAGAACTGTGAGACGTTGTGAGAAGGTGTATCTAAAGATTCGGTGACTTCTTCAATCACTGTTTGAACCAAGTAGAGCAGTGGTGCTTTTACGAGATTTCACCCGATTGGAAGATATACGTATTTCACATTCTTCTTTATCAGTAGGTAATTAGATTAATTCATTTACTTACTTACTTACTCCTTGACGCTACGGTCCTTACAGAACCTTGGTCTCCGCAACTATCTTCTTCCAAAGCTTTCTTTCGATTGCCTTGGTCCTCCATCTCCTGACTCCTCTGGTACGTATATCGTCCTCCACTTCCTCGATCCACCGCTTTCTTGGCCTACCTCTATGTCGTCTACCTCCTGGATGCCCCTCCAGCGCTTTCATAGGTTCTCTTATTTCCTCCTTTCGATGGACATGTCCAAGCTAGCGCACTCTAGCAGTCTTCGCCACTGTTACTATATCCTGTTCACGGCCGACTGAATGCGCTCATACCGGCCTAGACAATGAGACCTTTTTCATGAAATCTTGTTAGTTACTCAACTGCTCACACAGCGCTGTTCACCAAGCATTGCACGACTAAGACTTATCTCTACTTAGTTTAAAACAAAGTCCCCGATTCTTGGATATCACGGGTAATCTCGAGAACCACTGGATGGATTTTGATGCGGCTTTCACCATTCTGTACAGGTAATATCGTGGAAGATTTCTGTAACGATTTTAGATTTCAGTGAATAGGCCGAAGAAAGAACTTGACGTCCGTGCGCTTTTTAAGCTTACGCTGGACAAACCGTTAAAAATATCAATATACTATGAGTGTAAGAATTGTTCAGCATGAAAAATTGTACAAAAAGTCCGCGTGAGCATATCTCTATCTTCGATACATCGCCCACTATAAGTGTTTTTAGTTTGGACGGGAGGGGGATTTGGCTTGCACCTCGCCATTCTTAAACTACGTCTGACAGGAATTCCTTGCACATTCATAACTGTTCCCGGGCGAAGCCGGGGCGGGTTGCTAGTGACACTATTATATTATCATTATAATTCCCACAATATCAAAATGCAAATTATATCACAAAATAAAATAGCGTGCTAATAAATCTAAGAGAAATTAGACATACCTTGCACCTCGTTACAGTTGAATTCGATCAGAATCACTCGGTTATCATTAAAGTTTATGCATTTTTCTGCTGAACGGTTTGGAAGTTCGGCAACAGGAAACTAGGACTGTTATTTACTTAAAATATCCATTTTTGTAATTTTGTACTATTTGTGTTCATGATTTCATTACATTGTCAGAATTACCGACAGTAGTGGCTACGCTGGCTAAAGCGCAGCGTTAGGCCATGGGGCCAAGCTCTCTGCTGACTCGGTAGATGCGTGTGTTCGAGCCCCACCGTCGGCCGTCCTTGAAATGATTTTCCGTGGTTTCCCATTTTTCAACACCAGGCAAATGCTGGGACGGTACCTTCTAACAGGCCACGGCCGCTTCCTTCCACATCCTTGCCCAGTTTCATTCATCTTCATCCATTCCATCTCCCATCCTAACGCGCAGGTCGCCCACTGGCGTCGACTAGAAAGACCTGCACTCGGCCTCTCAGGAGGCCACACGAAAAAAAATGTCAGAATTAATGCTTTAATTAGTAGGGTATACTATTCAGTGTACCTATTATAAATAAAAACCGTGAGGTTTCTCACCTCCCCCATATTACGAAACCCGGTTGCCTAATACGGGGAAAGTGCACTTTTAAAGTTAATAATATCAGAGGGTATTACAACATCAAACGTGCCCATATTTGTAATATACATAGTATATCGCCTGAGGTTTACATTGGTGAGAAAACCAAAATTATTCCGTTCCTTCTCATGTCTATTGTGAGCCCTATAAAAAAAACTCCCCATATTTGGCGACTTTCCTCTACCCATTTTTAGAAGATACCTTATGCACTGGACAGCTGAATCCGTGATTAATTGTATAGGTAGCTTCGTAAGTCTCAGAACTCAGGAAGTCCTTTCTAGCAGCGTTACTAGCAGCTTTCAAAGTTTCAAGGTAAGAAAGAAAATATTCCTCTAGCCAGTTTAGGCGACTGACATGTAATGAGAAAAAATGTCCTTTATCTGGATTTCTAGACTGAATATGATGATATGTGATGCTTACGTCATGCATAGCGAACCATTTATTAACGTTTTTCAAAAAAAAAATGGTTGCTTCTGCGTCCATGAATGTGTACGCTTCCCGGTGCATGCCTATATTTTCTTTCAGTGTACTAATGGCACCAATAACTTCTGACGAGAACACTTCCTTGGCACGCCGAACATTCATTTTTTCAAATTTAGTGGGTTCGATGTGTTTTTAGTGAGGTGTCTGACCGGTTTGGCGATCTCACCCTTTTGCATTGTGTATAGTAATGACAAGTATTTCCATGAAATTATTCCAGTACCATCTCTCGTTACAGAAACTGCGTTCTAATGTGTTTTTTTTTTTTTTTTTTAGAATGTGACAATGATCAAAACTAGGGAATACATTCCTAGACTCGTCGTATGGGTGATTGACCATTGGTTGCAAATTCCCTCCCCCTAAATGCCTCATCATTTTAGTGTTAGTTTTGTGATTATCAGAGACAGTTATTATAATTATGAAACCGCATTGTTCAACCTCGAGAATAACGTCCAGCAGGAGTTTATGTAAGTCCCGTCCTGACAGCTGCTTCGTGAAAAAGAAGGCACACGGTATCTGATAATTTGTCGAAAGATCTCTTAGCACAAAACACAACACACGATTAGCTGCTACTTGTTCCCGGCAGTAATTTTGATCCTCTCTTTCCTTTTAATGAGACGGTGCTGGAGTAGTGTTCTTGTACCCGAAGAAGGTGCAAGGTATGTCTAATTTCTCTTAGATTTATTAGCACGCTATTTTATTTTGTGATATAATTTTAATTTTGATAATGCGGAAATTATAATGATAATAATTATATAGTGTCACTAGCAACCCGCCCCGGCTTCGCCCGGGAACAGTTATGAATATGTAAGGAATTCCTGTCAGACGAAATTTAAGAATGGCGAGGTGCAAGCCAAATGCCCCTCCCGTCCAAACTAAAAACACTTATAGTGGGCGATGTATCGAAGATAGAGATATGCTCTCGCGGACTTTTTTGTAGAATTTCTCACGCTGAACAATTCTTACACTCATAATATAATGATATTTTTAACGGTTCGCCCAGCGTAAGCTTAAAAAGCGCACGGACGCCAGGCTATTTTTTCGACCTTTTCACTGAAATCGTTACTGCTCGGCTCCCTTTGGTCATAAATAAATTATTTTCTACACAAATCTTCCTCGAGATCACCTTTACAGAATGGTGAAAGCAGCATCAAAATCCATCCAGTGGTTCTTGAGATTACACATTTAATATACGTACTGTACAGCTGATTCCTTATCGCGCCTATAATGGGAGGGGAGTGCGCTCTACCGGCAACGAGTAGAAACTTTCCAATTACATGTTATACATGGGTTCTGACTGGGATTGTCAAGGCCGGTATAGAGCGCAGCTCGTATTCAGTCGGCCGTGTCCTGTTTATTGTACAGGTCGCTAAGCTCCTGATTTGTTCTAATGCACCATCCCAGCTCCATTTTAACTGGTCCAAAGATTTTCCTGAGTACCTTTCTTTGTCATGTCATTAACCTTTTTTCTTCTGTTTTATTTAATACCCAAGTCTCAGCTCCATATGTAACCACTGGTCGAATGACAGTTTTATAAATAGTAACCTTAGCTTTCCGTGATACTTGCCTGCTTAATGTTGGAATTAAAGCAGCATAACATCTATTTCCTGCAGCCAGTCTGGTGCTGATTTCCTTTTCAACTTCGTTTTGTGAAGTGATCAGAGAGCCTAGATATCTAAATTCCGACACCCCCTCTAAACACTTTTCTCCACTTCTAAATGCTTGTGCAGGTTGACTCGTTCTGGAACTCACCAAGAATTTTGTTTTAATTTTATTCACTACCAGTCCTATTTGTTGTGCTCCCCTCTCCAATTCTTCATAGGTTTCAAGAAGTGCATTCTTTGTACGAGAAATTATGGCCACATCATCCGCATATGCAATAATTTGAATCAATCTATGATATATACTCCTTTCACGATTTGCAGTGATGGTACGCACGGCTGTTTCTAAAGCGATGTTGAAGAGGACAGCAGACATTGGATCTCCTTGCCTCAGCCCGACTGTGACATCAAGGCTTCTCGTTATCCTTCCTTGTACACATACTTTGGCCTTACTTCCGCTCAAAGCTGTCTTAACCAACCTAATCAGTTTGCCCGGATAACCAAGGGCATTCATCTCCATGAGTAGTTTCCCTCTTCGCACTGAATTATATGCCTGTTTAAAGTCCACATAAAGTTGATAAGTGTAATGTTATATTCATAGCATTTCTCCAGAATGATCCGCATTGTAAAAATGTGATCTATGGTTGACCGGTTTGAACGAAATCCACACTGATATTCTCCAAGGTCCTGTTCTGCCGTGTGTGCTAAACGGTTGGCCTAGGCCTAAAAATGGAGTACCGGTAATTGAAATTCCCGTCTCAAAATCATTTGGAGTGCTCGTCGAAGAACATGATGACTTTCTTCAATAAGAAAAGAATAATGTGATAAAGAGAAAATCCAGGAAGATGCGGATATTTGCGGATAGTCACGGGCGAGATATAGCAGCAAACGTTCTGGAGAGAAGAGTAGAAATGGAGGTCACTTCGACAGTAAAACCAGGAGCTCCCATTGCAGCGGTCACGGACGGGATGGTAGCAGATTGTGCGTCCCTAACTACAAAGGATTATGCCGTTATCATCGCTGGAGACAACGACGTTTACAGGAACGAAAATAAAAATGTAATCAAAGATTTAAAGGGTACATTGCTATCCATGCATAACACTAATGTAATTGTTGTAAACATTCCGCAGAGATATGACCTAATTCCCAAATTATGTGTAAATGTAGAAATAGAGCCTATAATGAAAAAAAATAACAAAATTTGGTAAGAGTTTTCCAAATGTCCAAATTATAGATGTAAGTAAATTAGACAGGAAATTCCACACTCGGTATGGCCTACATTTTAATAGGTTAGAAAAAGAGTATCTTAGTGATGAAATCTGCAAAATTGTAAATTCAAATGGTAAGAATAGTTCAACAGTAATATCTTTAGAGTGGAAGCAGGGAAACTGGTAAAAGAAGCCAAACGTGAGGTTTGGCATTCAGATGAGTATCTTTTGATGTCAAATTTAACTGAGTGTAACAATGGTATGATGGATTTCTCTAGCAACAATAATAATAACAATTATGATAATAATGTAAATAAATCACCAACACAAGCTTGCAAGAGTAACGAATTTAAAATTCACCGCCAGAATGTTCAGTCTCTCTATAATAAAATTGTTTACTTAAATCTAATGCTTAAAAATTAACTTAAAAACATCTCAGCACTACGTATTTCAGAACATTGGCTGGAAGATGAACAACTCGAATTATTTCAATTCCCAGGGTTTATACTAGCTAGTAAATACTCTAGATCTAATATTAGCTATGGTGGTACTTGTATCTTCTTAAGAAATAATTTAGATCATAAACAGTTAACAGCTTACGATTATCTAATTATGGAACATAATTTTGAATTCTCTGCCGTAAAAATACAGCAGTTTAAGTTAATAATTGTATGCGTATACCGTTCGCCGTCAGGAAATTTTCGTTTATTTATAGATAAATTAGAATTGTTACTCAATAACATGAGCAAAGTAAATTTTGATATAATAATTTGTGGGGATGTTAATGTGGATTTCTTAAAATGTGATAGAAATTGTGAATTATTAACACAGTTACTAATTTCCTACGGACTGAAACCTACAATAAACACCCCAACAAGAATAACAAGATTTAGTAAAACCACTCCTGATCAAATTTTTATAAATACAGATAAATATCACCATTAAATAGAAGTATATTTCCCGGGTTTTAGTGACCACCATGGACAAATACTGCGTTTTGAAGTACCCGAAAAAATCAATTATAATGAAAATGGAATAAAATCAAAGTGCAGGTCATTCACTGAAACAAATGTTACATATTTCAATGACTTATTAAATAAGAAAACATGGTCAGAAATTTATAAACTAGGAAATGTAAATGATAAATTTAATGCATTTCACAGTACCCTAAAACACTATTTTGAAACAGCAATCCCCTTTAAACAAAGAACTATTCAAAATAACAAAACTAGCAATTGGATAACAACAGTGTTGAATGATAATAATGCAAATGGAATGGACTGTAAATCTTATTAGGACTGAATCATATCACGAATGCACAGAGTTGTATTAATGATTTTATTATACTAATCTCACCAAAAGCCAGAACGACGACGACATAGCACCCAGAATTAATAATACAACAAACGAATCAAGGACTGCAAAATTAGATTGGCTATCAGATAGTGCAGAGCTGTTAATTAGTTGACTGTATAGCCGCTGGCAGGCTTAGCTGACATCCGGTCTCCAATCCAGCGCCACCGACGTGCGGCCCGGGAACACACCGCTCCCACAAGAAGCAATCCTGAACATTCTGTCCCCGTTGAACTAGTTCAAGACCGTTATGCATTTGACATGCTGAGTTACGGGGAAGGTAAAGGAACAAGTTTGTGGATTGACCTTCTCAAGTTCATGTGATGTTAGTTCTCCACTCCTGCGTTTGTGGGATCGCCGATAATTGTCAATGAAATGCTTGCAGTAGGCAAATACGCGTAATAGTTTCCTTTGAGAAGAGAATTTTTCGTAATATCATCAGCAGAATTGGATGTAGACAGCAATGTTGTGACTGGCCGCATTTCTGGTAGTTCTGTAGAAAGATCTCGTAGCTTGCCATATAACCAAAATTCATGGAAAGCATTGATCCACTTGGGTTCTTTCCACCACATCTGAGTTTCTAGAAGGGTTGCTGGGTCCACACCATGAGATATCTGGTCAGCAGGATTGTCATGTGTTGAAACATGACCCCAATATTCCGTGCTGGTATTATTCTAGATGAAGGCCACTCTGTTTGCAACGAACGTTTTCTATCGCGCTGGCAAAGCATTAATCCAAGCTAGAACAATGCTAGAATCTGTGAAGAGGTGAATGGAGTTAACTTGAATACCGAGAATCGAGACTGTCGTTTTGATCAACTGTGCAAGTAAGACCGCTCCGCACAATTCAAGACGTGGAAGCGTAATCTTTTTGACAGGGGCTACACGTGACTTGGAGCATAGAAGTCGACTAGAAATATTCCCCTCATGATTTCTTGACCGGATGTACAGACATGCGCCATATACAGACAGGCCTTCTCGCTAGCATGACAAAACACGTGCAACTGAATGTTGGCTGGATTGTCGTATAGCATTGCAATACGATCGATGCTGATGCTGTTGATTTGTTGAAGATGATGAAACAAATGATTCCATTTCGACATGAGTTCTTGGGGAAGTGGAGTGTCCCAATCTAATTTCGAAAGCCACAGTTCCTGCAGAAATATCTTATACCTAATTACAATTGGGCTAATTAACCCGAGTGGGTCAAACGTAGAAGCCACAATGGATGCTACTTTGCTCTTTGTGGGTCTGTGATTGACCGAATAGACAGATGCATCATGAAGAACTGGAAATCAAGACTTGATCTGCTGATGGATTCCATAATACGCCAAGTGTCTTGATACCTTCACCATTGTCTAGCGAAATGGGAGATTCTCTCGGTACTCCACTGGTAATGCTTCCAATAGCGCTGTGTGATTAGCAGAGAATTTACGAAGCTGAAATCCTCCTCTTTCAAGTAGTGCGATCATGTCCCTCTGCAATTGCAGTGCTTCTGCGACGGTACTAGTTGCAGTTATCAGATCACCTACGAAAAATCTCTCCGCAGAACATCTGCTGCCTTGGGGTAGTGCTCATTCTCGTACTCGGCTAGTTGATGTAACGTGCGCGTTGCTAGAAAAGGAGCGTTGCTGGTTCCATTACAGTGGCGGTTCTAGAAGCTTGAATCTGTGGGGGCCAAGTTTGGAATCGAAAGTTTGGGTGACATAGGCCTAATTCAATAGAAAAGTAACCATATCTGTGAAAATACAATGGGCAACATTAGCACAACCATTAACATGTTCAGTTACACACATACTACTATGCCATATTATTTAAAGAACAATAAGTTAATGCATCCAGAACTAGGAAGGAAGGAAGATTGCAGTTTTACGTGACCGATAATCTCGAGATCATAAGCCAGGGGATGTCCTTTTTACGTTGAATCCGAACCACAGGACATGGCATTTCACTTTAAAAATCTCACATGCATTAACCGGGAATTGAACCCAGTCCGCCGTGGTGAGAGGCCAACAGCTTGATCGCTGCGCCACCACGCCCCCATCCAGAACTAACCATGATCAGAAAATGAGAACTGAAAATTAGTTACCATAGGACAGAGATGAGACCACGACGGTAATAAATACCCTGCATATTATAACTACTGTATGTATGCATTATAAGATAATATTGAGCAATAATATTCTTCTGTTCCCACCCTGGGCAAACTGGTTCACTATATCTGAAGGAACTTGAAGTTTTTTTTAGCGTATGGCTTATAGTGCCGGGAGTGTCCGAGGACATGTTCGGCTCGCCAGTTTTGTAGCTGCTTCGAGACGGACACCCAATGGGTGAGCTACAAGTACCGTTGGGAAGGAAAGTTGGAATGGAAGGTCGAGGAGTTGGAAGGTAGTGGATGTGGCCTATAGTTAGGGACCAACCCCGGCATTTGCCTGGAAGGAAGATGGGAAACCACAGAAGACCATCTTCAAGGTTGCCTCGCCTCCCGAATGTGAGCGACTGCCAGCAGTCATGCCGTAACGACCACGGCTAACTCACCCGGTGAACTTGAAGTAATGGTATTTTACACAATTTTTTTCGTGTCAATTGCCATGAAACTAATCCACTGTTGTTAAAATTCACAGATTTACCATACATTAATATATTTATACAGGTTAGTAATTTAAAAAACTATCATTGGTAAAAAAAAAACACAAATTTCACTGTCTCATAAATTTATTCTTCTGTTTCCACTCTGGGCAAACTGGTTCACTATATCAGAAGGGTCTTGAAGTAATTTTCCACTTAATTCTCTTTCAATTGAAAGAATTGCAAGATTGGAAAGCCGTTTTGTTGCCATTGTTGCTCTTAAATAGGATTTTATTCGTTTCATGACCGAGAAACTACGCTCAGCAGAAGCAGATGACACAGGAAGGGTCAGCATCAACTTGAAAAATAATAGTAGCTGTGGAAATGCAACTTCCATTTTCAGAAGTTCAGAAAAAAAGAATGAGGAAGTGTTTGGATATTTGCCTCTAAATACATTCTTAGCTAAACTGATTTCAGTCTGTAGCACCTTACGGTCTGAGAAGATTAGATTATACTTTTCACAGAACGTGAGAATATATTCAAAATTTAAAAAGTTTTCACTTCTTTGGTTACAGGCATCCATTGCATTGCACACAAAATCATTTTCAGTAAATCAACGCTGTAACTCTTTTACCATGTTGTCTAATATTTCAAAAAGATTTCTTTTACATGTCTCTGATAATGTGACATTTTCCTCTTCTTTCTCCGCAGAGACTGGCATTAATAAAACGTAGTCTGAAAAGTTCTTTGGAATACTTGAGACTCTAGATTGTTTATAAACTTGCACGCCTAACGACTGAGCAGAGTCACATGTAACCGCCCATAGTTTCTTAAAATAATCATTTCGTTTTTCTTGCAGCGATTTTACAAGACCATAGATCAACCTATGTGCCCCTCCGAAGTCCACATGTTTTTGTTGTAAGAACATAGAGGCTCCATTGGCAAGATCGAGAATATCAGAAAAGATTTAACACAAACATCACCTTTACTTTACAAAGCTGCTTCAACAAACCTTTTGCTTCTGCTGCCTCTTTCTTGTTAGCTGACTTTGAAAAATACTCTAGAGCTGCTTTAACTGAAGCAAAACGTTTCTGAAAATACATTACTCCTCTATATTTACATACCCACCGCGTGTCACTTTGAAGAGATATCTCTAAAACACGTTCTTCTGGATAAAGATCCCTCTGTATCTCAACAAACTTTTGGTGGCTTACAGTAGATACGGACTGAAAAGCATAAATTGCTTCCAGTAAACCAAAAGTGTCGCCTACCACGTCTACTGCCTTAGAAACGTCCACCAAAAGTAATTTAAGCGATGTGCATCACAATGCACGTTAACACAAAGGTTATTGACCTTTTGTCGCAATAAACTTTGCACACCGTTGATCTTCCCTGACATAACCGCGGCTCCATCATATGCTTGTCCAATGCACTTCCATGGATCGAAATTCACTGAAACAAGGTACTCTAAGGCTGAATTAGCTATACTTTCTGCATTCAGTTGAGACAAATGTATAAAACCATTGAAACGCTCTTCTATAGAATTTTGTCGTACATATCTGACACATACGGACATCTGTTCCACTTTACTAACAACTCTAGCTTCATCCAGGATTAAGGAAAAATAAACATTGTTATATTTTTTCGACTCTCCTCCAATATGTTCGACTATTATATTAGCTGAGATATCAAGAAATTCATTTTGAGAATATTTAGATGAGTAAGTTGCATTCTTTGGTAGACTGTTTACATTCTCCCTTGTTCTTTCACTTTCTAGTTTAATTACATTTAAAATTTCAACAAAATTCCCTTCATTATTACCACTATCGTCATCCGAAACTGTTTCGCGATGACCTTTAAGCCCAATGTCTTGCCGAGCACAAAGTAATGCGACTCGGACCATTGTTGCCACGGCCGAGCGGTTACGCAATATGTTATCGTAGTGTTTCTCGCTTAACTTCGAAATCACTGTGCCGCTACATTCACTTTCCAGAAAACTGTTCCACTTTACTATTGAAGATTTATGACATTCACTATCAGCATGCTTTGCAAGTTTTTCTCCTATTCTTTTCCAATTGCAAAATCCAGATTTAGTGAAAATATGTTCAGCATCGCTTGAATCAGATTGAACGAAATAACGACACGGAAAACAGAAAACAGCATCTTTGTTCTCAGAGTATTCAGTAAATGTATACCTATCAAACTCAAACCATTTACTGTTAAAACTTCCGTTCTTATTGTATAGTAACGTTTGTTTATAAACTGATTTACGTGCTTGGCATTGAACATCATATATCGATGCACTGATATCAAATGGTACTGGTTCGTCTATATTAGAAACAGTTGCACTCACATTTATTTATTTTTTTGTCACAGAGTTGAGGAGATATCGATGCACTTGATTCGCATGGAGGTTTGTCTACATTGGAAACTTTTGAACTTGCATTTAAGTCACAAAGTTGGGAAAAGAGTTTAATACTCTTCGGTTCATTGGGTTCACATGCATTTTCATCGCACTTCCGCTTGTCACGGGAAAAGAACTTCAAAATATTACTCTGTTTAGACATACCGTAACTAATACAAGAACACGTCTACGCAAGCATAGCGACTAATCGTCTGCTACTGAAGATTGTTGCGAAACGATAAATCCTTTCTATGATTGTTAGAATAACGAGCAGTCGGCACTCTCGTATGTCAAAATTTGAATGCAGACCGCTTTGACTGATTGTTGTTGTATAGAAATATCTAAACATGTTGATCTTGGTGTATGCACTATGCATTTTAAAAATATTATATTTATACGCGATTTCAATTGTGTGTTTAAATTACTTATAATAAAATAAATAAATCTCGAAATTGAAAGAAAAATTAACTTAATTAAATGCATTAGTTTGTTTTATAAAGTATATCTGTAAATTATCAATTTATTTAGTAACCAAGGAATTTTAAAATTATTTCACTAAAACTGGGGGGGGGGGGCCCAGGCCCCCCCGGCCCAGGGCTAGAACCGCCTCTGGTTCCATACATCACTGTGGATAGTTCAAAGATCTTGATAGGAAGATCTGGTGTAGTTCGCCAAAGAATCCGTTGTAAGGGTGTGTCGGATGGATCAACCCGAATCTGCCTATACATTTTAGCAATGTCAGCTATGAAAGCGATGGGGTGCATTCTAAAACGAAGTACAATGGAGTATAAATCTTGTTGGATTGTGGGACCAACTAACGAGGTTCAAGGACAGTCCGTTGCTAGAGCGCGCAGATCCATCGAAGACAACTCGTGTTTAGGTAGTTGTACTTGAGGCCTTAAATATTGCATGGCGGGGCAAATAGAAAGTTTCAATATTTTCAGGAGTAGTACCAATTTCAACTTCTTTCATGTGTCCTAATTGTTCGTATTCGCACTTAAATTCGCTGCAAGCCTGACGTACTTCGGGTTGTTTGAGCAGCCGACGTTCTATTTGCAGCAATCTCTGTTTGGTGAGGTGAAAAGACTCACCGAGTTTTATTTGCTCTGTACGACGTGGCAGTCGAACCATGTAACGACCAATCGAGTTTCTAGTGGTGTTCTGTTTGAAATGATGTTCTTCATCGGACGTCAACTGTTTCAATGGTAAATCTTCTATTTCCCAAAAGCGTTGTAACTGGTGATCTAAAGACGCATCATTTCGAAGTAGGAATGATCAGTGTGGTTGAGTGATAATATTTTCGGGTCTTGAAGCCTGGATCTTTCCGGACAGAATCTATCCCAATTCGGTGTTTTGTAGAACAGGATAGTTTCCGGGCGTAGTTCTTTTATCAGGAAGTAAAAGGTTAAAGAATTAGCTCAGCACCCAACAGTAGATCTATTCTTCCTGGCTTGCAAAATGTTGGATCAACCAGCTGAATATCGTCAGAAATATTCCAGTCATCGATTTGCAGTGATGTAGAGGGCATGTCACCAGTGATAGAGTGTAATACAGAACACATAATGTTGGTACTAAACTCAGTTGAAGTCGATTTGAATTGCACCTGTACACCAAGATTTATCTTGGAGGTCACTTCATTAATCCCTTGAATCGGAATCTGATTACGAACTTTCTTCAAGTGAAGGCGTTGAACTAGATTTTCTGTTATGAAATTCGTTTGTGACCCAGAATCTAGGAGTGCCCTACAGTTATGATGATATCCTGCGCTGTCATACACCATGACTTGTGCTGTGGCTAGCAGAATTTGAGTAACTTAAATGAACAATAAGCTGAAACTGTCTGCTGTGAGCTTGCTTGCGACTCTTGTATGTGGATTAATGTGTGATGATTCCTACCACACTGGCGACATTTATGTTCAGATGGACAAGTGGTATACTTGTGTCCACTAGATACGCAATTGAAACAGAGATGATTTTGCTTCACGATGTTGTTTTTGTTGTAAATTAGATTCACGAAACTTGGAACT
Source organism: Meconema thalassinum (assembly GCA_946902985.2). Taxonomy (NCBI): domain Eukaryota; kingdom Metazoa; phylum Arthropoda; class Insecta; order Orthoptera; family Tettigoniidae; genus Meconema; species Meconema thalassinum. Next base: position 1,012,315,525 of record OX336388.2, read on the forward strand.
TTATACAAGTCATGGTCATTATTACATAGAACGCATGTATTTTTGGTTGCTACATAAGTATGTCTTGTATCCTTGGTAATTCTAGTCTTCGTCGTGTCCAATTCTGAGCCATTAGAGGGCAACCTGGAACTCCGAAGTTCTAGAGCCTGACACCGTTGTTCTAGAAATTGTAGAAAATCATTCAAGAATGTGGGTTGAGAACGAGGGTACGAGGCCTCAGTTCCCAGTCCTTTCTAGTATTGCAATCAACGTTTTCCAAGTATAACTGGGAAATAATTAATTCATGCAATGGTATTTTTAAATCGAATGCCTCTATGGCGTTAAGATTGCTTTTGCAATGGCTGAGTAACTCTCCAAGTAGTTTCGGGCATTCTCTAGCTACGACAGGAGGGGCTAACAGAACTTTGATATGTGTCGCTGCAACAAGTTGAGGGTTATTGTACCTTTCACAAATTAAAGCCCATGCAATTTTGAAATTGTCAGATGTATTTGAGAGGTTGGCAATTAATGTGTTTGCCTCACCGGATACTGGAGCTAGATAGTAATAATATCTCTGAATGTCATCTAACGATTCATTGCGAACAATTGAAAACTGAAATGTGTCATGGAAATGCCGGAAATCTACCACATCATTGCTAAATGTAGGTAGCTTTATCGTAGCAAATTTTAATTCGCAGGTAGACGTTGGATTGTTAGAATTTAGGCTTAAATGTGATTCATTTTCAACTTTGTCGAAAAATAAAAAAAAAACGAAAATCCACAGCCTGCTTCCAGTCTCCGACCGGGTCAGGAATGGAATGAAAGATGCCCCCATCTAGCGGCGAGGATATGGACTGTGCCGGCTGCCGAGGCCTGACGCACTCCTCTGGGACAATGATTAAACGAATGACAGATGAAATGAAATGATAGTGGAGAGTGTTGCTGGAATGAAATTTTGACAGGGAATACCGGAGTACCCGAAGAAAAACCTGTCTGCCTCCGTTTTGTCCAGCACAGATCTCACATGGAGTGACCGGGATTTGAACCACGGACCCAGCGGTGAGAGGCCGGCGTGCTGCCGCCTAAGCCACGGAGGCTTACATTTTCAACTTTGTCACTAGTTGCAATTAATTTCGTCTGTTTAGCGTATAGCTCGTAAAAGATATTTGAAAATAGTTCCCTATCAGCTGCGTGATTTTGGGTATCATCTTCTACTTCAAGCTCATCCTGAATGGTGTTGTAACTGTCCCAGGCCTGCTTCAGAGCTTCGCGTCTGATTTTAATATTAAATATATCAACGTCATCTGTTACAGAATCAATATATTTTTGGATGTTGGTGATTATGGACTTAGCGACAGCTCGTTTTCTTGTCAGTGTTTTCCGTACACTAGGATCCATACTACACACAGGTAAACAATGTTGATTGCTAATAAATATAAATTAAGACCTGGGCTTACTGCTGTAATCGAGATGCTACTCGTCCCTTGGTGGAGAGATGATCTGGTTGATGTAGCAGGTGCTAGCGGGTCACGAAATTGTGCAATGTGATATAAATACAGCGTAGCACCTCACACAGATTGGCAGATAACGGTACGAATGGTATCACTCCCGGTCGATTTGCATATCAGCTTGAAGTAATTAATTAAAATACCCTGTGCATCCGAGCCGGTAGGACCAAAATGTTGAATGATGATAATGCAAATGGAATGGACTGTAAATCTTATAAGGACTGAATCATATCACGGATGCACAGAGTTGTATTAATGATTTTATTATACTGATCTCACCAAAAGCCAGAACGGCGACATAGCACCTAGAGATGGGCAGCAGTCGACTGAAAACAGTCGAATTAGTCGATAGTTAAAACAATCGACTTATTCGACTGCTTTTAAAAAACAGTCGAATGAATTCAACGACTACTCACCGTATCATAAACAAGTCGTTTGCAAACGACTGATCCCAAAGCTAACGTTGGAAATCATTCGAATGAAACAAGTCGATGGCAAACGACTACTTCCAAGCGAATGGAATCATTCGAATAAAAGTAGTCGTTGTAAACGACTGATCCCAAAGCAATCGTTGGAAATCATTCGAATGAAACAAGTCGTTGGCAAACGACTACTTCCAAGCGAATGGAATCATTCGAATAAAAGTAGTCGTTGTAAACGACTGATCCCAAAGCAATCGTTGGAAATCATTCGAATGAAACAAGTCGTTGGCAAACGACTAATTGCAAGCGAATGGAATCATTCGAATTTAAGTAGTCGTACTAATCAAACGACTTCTTCAGGATAGCTTCATGCTACAATTCATTGTACTGTATGTTTATTGTAGAGCTTTAATTAATAAGTTAAGTATACCTGTAGGTGCCTATAGTTTTATACAGTTCGTTGATTCTTTCAATGAAATAGCCTAAATCCAAGTGTCCAAGTTATTGGACAATTCAATATTGTCATTCAATATTTAGGTTATGTTTGAACTCCAGATACCGGTTTTGTGGCACATCATCCCAGGCAAGCCGGTAAATACCTTTGCCTCCCAGTCAGATGGATCATTTAGCCGTAATTTTGAATTAGAGTAAGGTTGTAGTATGCGTGGTCAGATTTAGACAATAGCCTACTCCATGAAGGGGTCATGGCTATGCCTTCTATGTTTGTTTAATGAATAGAGTAACTGAAATGAGGGATGTATACTGATTTTAAGATTTGTGGAATGAGTTTATGATTTTTTTAATAGAATTTAATGAAGTCTTCATGATCGTGTTTACACAATAGCTTACTCCATGATGGGGTCATGCCTATGCCTTCTATGTCTATTTAAGGTGTAGTGTGGCTGAAATGAGGGAGGTTTACTGATTTTGGTGTTTGTGGAGTAGTCTTTTCGTTTATAATTTAGGTTTTGTGAAGCTTGTTGCGGAGTTGTTTTATGGATTTTATTGCTCTGCAAATGAAGTGTATTAGGGGGTTCTGGGTTTGGTTTAGCTGTAGTTTACAGGGTTATGGCTGAGAGTTGTTGTAGCAGGCCTAACAACTGTGTCAGATTTTATGTACTGACATCCATCATAAGATAGAGTGGTGATGTGAATCTCTACATCTATAGCAGCGGGTACTGTGAGGACAGCTTGACCGTACGCACAAATTGATTCTGGTCGTCAATTGTTTGGAGATGGGCAGCACCGCAGCAGTCGACTGAAAAATGTTAAATCCATCGACTTGTTTGACTGCTTTTAAAAAACAGTCGAATGAATTCAACGACTACTCACCGCAACATAAACAAGTCGTTTGCAAACGACATATCCCAATTGTGTTTTAACTTTTAACATGTAGAACGCGCTCGGATAGTTTTACGTTCTGGTCGTCAATTGTTTCAGCACATGGATAGCGCGCGCATTAAAGAAAACTTAGTATTTACATTGTTGCCAACATCTCCACTGAAAGTTCACCCTCGTTGCTGTTCTAAAGTGTTCTATTTTCGTGTGTATTTACTGTAGGCCGTAATTTTCTTGTTCAAGTCGTATTTCAGCTCTACGTTCTTAGTACTTCAGAGAGGATTAAATTAGTGAACACATAGCCTAACTTGTTATAACTCTATGGACATATTTTACATATACTATTTTTTGGTATTAAAATATGAAGTGTGATTATTTCAATGTTGGCTATGGAATTGTTCCCGGTACTCAAGAACTCCCTCTCAGTAATAGTGATTTAATTTACTCTCAGGTTAATTAAGTATTGGTCTATTACTTCACTTATCCACAGTACATACAGGTAATGTGCCCTGTATCAATACCGGTATCGGGGAACATTTACTCACACATTTTGCATTAAATGAAATGTGCAACATTGCAAATAATGGCTGCACTCTACACGACGTAAACCACCATTTCGAAGCACAGTAAAAATAAATAAATAACTTTGACCAATTGCATGTTGCCGAGCGTCGAGTAGTCCAAACTAACGTCTGCAAAAATAGGTGGGTTAAGGAGAAGTTTGATTTTCATCTGTTGGTACGATTCAACTCAGCCGGTAACGGCTTGCAGTGCTTTGTATGCTGCCTAGAAGCAAGACCAACTACAATCCTCAGACCTTAATGTAGAAAAAACATGGCGACGACGGTTGCCCTACCAATAGCTAAGATCATGTCATCGGGCTTGTCACAGTTCGTGTAAATTATTATATTTACTCACCTAATATCATAAAAGATATCACAAGACGAGACTAGGTTCCGAAGAAATATGCATCAATAATTTAGACTTACCTGAATTAATTTATCTATATAGTGCTGGCCTCGAATTATAGGTTTCTTCGTCTTCACCCAAGGGGCAGCTATAATAGTCTCACTGTTTCTGTGGTTGAATAAGACGCTTCTTGGCGAGTTATCACGATTCGTATTTAAGTTCAGTAATTATAGATTAATATTATTAGCAAAATATCAAACAGATTCTGAAGAAGGAGATAAGAAAGTACCCGGTTACTGAAGTGCTGTCCGAGCACATGCAGAGTATTTGTGTACACAATCGGAATGAGAATAGTTGCCTGAAATAATCGAACCAACACCATCGAGATACAATTCAATTAAGGCCTCTCGTGGAATTGTCTAAAATCTCAGGTAAAACATCACACCGAATTAGTTGATTAAAATAAGCAAAGAAGTCGTCGTGTGGATATCAGAACATAATTATGGAGAATACTACACACAAGGGACACGATAATATGTTACCATCTAACCTATTAAACATTCGCTGTTACCGTTTGGAATAGTTGTACGCTGGAATTAGTTGATTTAGTAAAGTACTATAGGTTGGAAAGCACCATCTCCCTCTTACGGAATTATCGCGGCACACCATCTCGCAATATAAGAACATAATTGGCAAGGTACTCACAACACTTTATTACACACATCATAATAAAAATAACTTGCAAGCTGTAAGAATCACAAAAGTATGAACAATGTCGGAACACAATGAGTTCACTGTTTGGCACAGGGGGAACATCTTCCTTAACCAATAAAAAAGTTCACTATATTATTTGGCGTGTATACAAGGCAGTGTAGAACATCTGCCAGACTGGTAAGGATTTACGGAGGCACATATTGCTGATCGTTCAAGATAACGTCTAGCCGTAGATGCTCATTGCGTTTTCCCTTTACGTACTTCAGTTAGGCACTAATGAAGTGTACTAAGCTATTATTATATTGCCACTAACTAGCAAATCATTGCGGTGTATATTCTTGAGTCACTTCTATTATGCTTTAGTCTTAGGTACTTCAACATCCGAAGTAAATGACACAATGCCATCGGTTGACTGGACAATCATCACACAAACGAACCAGTCCATATTAAGCGTATTATCACATATTTACATACGATTGCAGTACATTAACGCGAACTGGACTTAACAGACATACTGAAGACACTAAACATTACAGATGAGTGACAGTTTATCGCAACTTTCATCAAACGAAGCTAATCAAAGCTAAATAGTGTATCCCAGCAACGAATGTAAACAAACAATATGCCGGGGCTTCAGCATACGCCATTTTCACACTTTCGAGACCTGCATTGGTCTGAGTATTGTAGTTGGTCTTGCTAGAAGCGACTACTTTCAGTCGAATACATGAAACAACAAGCTTAGGAGCAATGCGAATTCAGGTAACCATTCGACTGAAAGTAGTCGACTATCTAGTCGATAGTTTCTACCAATGAATGACTAGTCAGTCGATGGTTAAAAGTAGGCGATAGTCCCATCTCTAATAGCACCCAGAAATAACACAGAACACCTATATAATAATAATACAAAAAGGAATCAAGGACTACAAAATTAGATTGGCTATCAGATAGAGCAGAGCTGTTAATTATTTGACTATATAGCCGCTGGCGGGCTTAGCTGACGTCCAGTCTCCAATCCAGCGCCACCGACGTGCGGCCCGGGAACACACCGCTCCCACAAGAAGCAATCCTGAACATGAACAAACAGGGATTATAAATTCATGTCAAAGAAAGAAATTTTTACACAAATTATATAAACAATACCACACAACACCTGAATTCAATTTATACTACAAAAAATACACTAACATATTAAGTAAGGTAATAAGACTAGCAAAGAAAATGCATAAAGATAATTTTATATCGCAATCATCTAATAATAACAGGGCTATGCGGTCCGTGGTAAAGAAATAAACTGGAAAATCTGCTAAAATACAAAGGAACATTACACTGACCAGCAATAGTAAAGTGATTAATAATCCAGAGGAAATAGCTAACACTTTTAATGAATATTTTCTGGAAATTCCACAAAAATTATTAATTAAATCACAGGTAAATACACTAAATTCTAATAATAAAATAAATATATGCAGTGATTCTTTATTTATAAATCATGTCACAAGTGAAGAGGTAAGAGTAGTAATAAAAGAGCTAAAAAAATAAATTCTGTGCTGGTATTGATGGCATCCCTGATGCAATTTTAAAGAAATGTGCAGAAAATATAATAAATCCACTTACGCACTTAATTAACAGTTCAATTCTCTCAGGAACTTACCCTGATATTTTAAAGTTATCAAGAGTAATTCGAGTGCACAAAAACGGTTCTAAAGATGTATTAGATAACTATCGTCCTATTACCTTACCAACTGGTATTGCAAAAATTGTGGAAAAAATCATAAGAGAATGATAAGTTTTATAGTAAAAATAAAATACTACAAACTCACAACATGGATTCAGAACGGAAAAATCTACACATACAGCAATTTATGAATGCATTAATAGTATATTGAAATTAATTGACAATAAGGAACATGTATCTGGTCTTCTTCTTCTTTTGCTTTTACGGCCTCATTGGACCATTTCAGTCAATCATTTCTTGGTCCTCTTCTTCAGTAAGTTTCCTTTCCGAGTCGCCCAGTAGCTTTTCATTCGCTCTGATCTTCTCAGGCGTTCCTCATCTGTAAATACCCTTTTTACTGTATTATGTTTGTCTATTTTAGCCTGAAATCTTATTTTTATATCTGTCAGTTTTTTTAACTTTTTGTTTTGTTTTTCAAGTCATCCAAGGTTATTTCTAATTCTTTCATATCTTCTCTAATTTCCTTAATCCACCCTACTTGTTGTTTCATATTCCAAAGTTTCACTACAATTTTTCTAGATAACCTGGTTTCTGGTGTCCTCATGATGTGACCAAAAAAAGGAAATCCGTTTCTTCAGAATAGTATCAGTGATTGGCTCCAGTTCTCTGTATACCACTTCATTTGGTACTATCCGCCACTGTCCATCTTTCTGATATTTTTTATTTATAAATGTTCTAGCTCTTCTTCTTTCTACTTTTAAAATTTTGTTGATTCTGTTTTTCTGAGTAACTTTAAAAAGAGTTTCACTTCCATATGTCACCTCTGGTTGAACCACCGTCTTGTAATGTTTTAATTTTGTTGCGATTGACATACATTTTCTTTTATATGTAGACCATGTTAATTTTTGGGCTTTTATAATTTTATTAGTTCTTTCTTGCCATGCAGGTTTCTCATCCAAGTTGTAAGTTATAATTTCTCCTAAGTATTTAAATTGCTTCACTATTTTAACTTTTTTGTTATTTACTGTTATGTGATTGATTACAAGTGGATTTGCTACCATTATCTCTGTCTTTTCAAATGATATCTGAAGTCCAATTTTTTGTGCTATATTTTGTAGGCTTATTATTTGATTTCTGGCTTCTTGAATATTATTAGCCAGTAACGCTACGTCATCTGCGAATCCCAAGCAATTTAAGTCTATTTGATCTTTCTTGGTTCCAATTCTTATGCTCCTAGGATTTTCTCTGTACCGTTCCCTCATTACATATTCCAAAGCACAATTGAAAAGTAGAGGCGATAAACCATCTTCTTGTCTTAATCCTGTTTTAATCGTAAACGGTTCAGATATTTCTCCTCTGAATTTTACTTTAGATTTGGTGTTTGTTAGAGTTAGTTTTATAATTTTTATTAATTTGGGATGAAGTCCGAAATTCCTTAGTATTTTCAGCAATGAAGATCTATGTATACAATCATAAGCTTTTTTGAAGTCTACGAAGGTTATGACTTGCTGTTTTTGTCTAAGTTTGTAGTAGTCCATTACTAATTTTAAGGTAATTATCTGTTCAGGGCAGCTTCGCCATGGCCGAAATCCACCTTGATATTCTCCTATTTCCAGTTCTAATTCATCTTTACAACAATTATATAGAATTCGTGACATGATTTTATATGTGATATCCAAAAGGGAAATTCCTCGATAGTTGTCAGGATTTGATTTTTCTCCTTTCTTGTGTAATGGATGTATTATAGCTGTAGTCCAATGGTCTGGCAGTTCTTCTTTGATCCAAATGTTCACTAGGCATTGGTGTAATGAAATCTTTACTTGTTCTGCTGCATATTTCCACAATTCTGCAAATGTTTGATCTTCTCCACTCGCTTTGTAGTTTTTGAGCTCTCTCAGAGCTTTGTAGACTTCTAAGATTGTGGGTGGATTTATGTTTTCTGATGGTGTTTTAATAGTGGTGTCTGTATTCATTTGAAGCAGTTCTGGTGGATCTTCGCAATTTAGCAACTTGTTAAATGTTACTGCTAAAATTTCTGTATTTTTTTATTACTATGAGCTAACTCGCCATTTTTGTCTTTTAACATTAATGTTGGAGGTTCATATATTTGTAGTTGTTTGCTATTTTTTTTAGTAATCTCTTGAGTTTGTTTTCGCGCTATTTGTTTCGATCATCAGAAGTATATCCTTTTGGTATAGCCGTTTAACCCTTCGTATTATTTTTTGAGTTATCTCCTTTGTTTTATGAGATCCAAGTGTGATTCATCTGTTTTTTGACGAGGCTTGATGTCAATCTTCCACTGTATTATCACACTCATCGTTCCACCATTGGTGTTTCTTCCTTGGATTTATTAACTGGTCTATTATTGGATTTATCGAAAGCATTTGATGTTGTTGATCATAAAATCCTCCTTACAAAACTAAATCAATATGGTATTAGAGGTCTAGCTAATAAATGGATAGAGTCTTACTTAACAAGGCGTAAACAAATAGTAAGCTTGAGACACAAGGATGATGGAACCAGATAACTTAATGTGTCCAATGTCCAATTTGGAATACCCCAGGGATAGATTTTGGGCCCACTACTCTTTCTTCTATGTATCAATGATATAACACAGAACGTTGATTCTCATAAGGAAATTTTGTTTGCGTTCACTCGTAATAAAAGGTGAAACTAAACAGGTCTTACAGCAGTCTGCTGACTCTGTTACAGAAGAGTTAACCTAATGGTCACAAGATAATCGCCTCATAATAAACTATAAAAAAAAACAGTATGTCTAAATTTACACACTATACAGAATAGGAATCCTGCGACGTCCAATATAAAATTAAATGGTCATCAAATAGAAAATAAATCAGAAACAAAGTTTTTAGGACTATGGATACAACATGACTTGAAATGGAATAAACATATACAATATCCGAATACTAAACTGAACTCGATGTGCTTTGCGTTACGTATTTTGAAAACTTGCACTAGCATGCCCACATTAAGAAATACTTATTTTGCTTATTTCCATTCATACCGGTACTTAAGATATGGGGTCATATTTTGGGGTATGTCACCAGATGTCACGTTTAGGATATAAAAGAGGGCGATTAGAATTATGGCAAATGTAAACACTAGAGAATCATTTAGACCTCTGTTTAAAGATTTAAATATTCTCCCACTGCCCTGCATTCATATCTTTGAAAGTATTATGTTTTTTAAAAAGAATTTAATGAATAAAGACGTTTTTCTTAAAACAAACAATGATGTTCATAGACATAACACAAGACAAAATCAAAACATTCATATTTCACACACACACACAAGCATATATCAAAATGGAACTTTTCACACAGGAGTTAAATTATACAATAAACTACCCTACTATATAAAATTTGCCCCAAAAATAAAAGCCTTTGAAATAATGTTGAAAGCTTAACTGCAGTGCCATTCTAGTTGAATACCTTAGCATATAGTAGCGATGAAGTCAATAATTATATTTTACGTGTCTATTTTAATAGTATACCTCGCTGTAAGTTGTTGTATGCACCGTATCGAATTAAGTTTTCATATTGTGATAATAGAGAAAGGTGTAAATAGTTGTCCAATAAGATTGTATCTCTTAAGGTACGTCCACACCAAGATGTTTTCGTTAACTTTGTTAATGAACACTGTTCATGAACAATGTTCATGAACATTTTTGACTGTTCATAAACAAAATAGCGTGTTTATTAACTTTTCGAGCATGTTCATGAACAAAATCTCTTTAACTTTTGTGAATGAAACTTTTCATTAACTTTTCGTGTTTTCGTTAACATTTTGGTTCGCGCATGCGCAAAGACGCAATTAAGGTTGTAAATTCGTAGCGCGGAATACGATGATCTTTTACTTCTCTAAAAATCGACTATCGAATCGCAAGTGACTCGTATATTGCGCGAAATTATGAAATACCAGGAAGCACATGTGAATATTAATTAACTTAATTCTAAACGCCTTTCCAATATTTTTCTTTTCCACACCTTGCGTCTGCGCTTTTCTCTAATTTTGTACTCACTAAAATAATAAAAGATGCAGCTGTAAGTACTTTCTTCTTCCTGACCCTATCCATTATAACCTCACAAACAGTTTATTTAATGTTGAAGATGTTTGTTAACAAAAGTTTATTTGGTGTGGACATAATGTTGAAGAAGTTTGTTATCAATTGTTTAGTCAACATGTTGAGAAATGTTTTCATTAACATTGTTCATTAACATTGTTCATGAACATTGTTCATTAACTTTGGTGTGGACTAGCCTTTATGATCTGTTATTATAATAAGTTATAAATATATAGTTATAGAATAAACATATACAATACCGTATCTGAATACTAAATAGCTCTAGTATTAGTAATATATACCTGTAAGTTCTTTTATTATCTATGTAATATCTGACGTGTCCTATATCAAAAATATATTCCATACATGTAATAGATCAAATGGATAAATAAAAATCTAATCTAATCTAACTGTTAACGTCATTTTTGACCCAATCACGGCCCCTAACTTTCCTCTAGCCAGGTCGACCTAAACATCTGTTTTATTTGTGCAAGACCAACTACAATACTCAGGGCCGGTTGTTCCATCTTCTTTTATACGTCATGCAAACTCCGGTTGTGTAACAGCCTGTTGGTTACTAACCGTCTGTTGGTATTTTGCATGTTGCACCAGCCAAGACCGACTACAATATCTCAGACCGTAACATCAAAACCAAGATGGCGGAAATCGTAGGGGAACAGCTGTAGCAACTGGCGGGCATGGCGCCATCGAAATAGCGGCAAATTCGAAGACAAACATTCGCATATTTGATTAAATTCCGCCAGAAATTACAGGTTTTTATGTAATAAGGCACAAATTCAATATGAAACCCTGACGTATTTCGCTACAAGCAACGAGAACAGACAGTAGCTAAAAATACAGACATAAATAAAGCAGAGGTAAGACATTTTGTTAAAAAAATGCAAATATTTCTAAATGGAACTACAAGTATAGTCAACCAACAACAAAGTCAACCCCTGACACTATACAGCCCATGAAGGGTCTAGGCAAATATAAAATGCAAATATAAATGGTTGTTGCTTATATTAGGGGCTACGACATCGTGGTCTTGTAGCCCCATGTATTTGTGTGTGGAATTTGTGTGATAACCTGTGTTATTGTTATGGCTGAACTAGTGTGTTTGTAAATTGGGTATTGTAGTGGGAAGGAAGCGGCCATGGCCTTAAGTTAGGAACCATCCTGGCATTCGCCTGGATTAGAAGTGGGGAAACCATGGAAAACCACTTCCAGGATGACTGAGGTGGGAATTGAACCCTCCTCTACTAAGTTGCTTCATGAGGCTGAGTGCACCCCATCCCAGCCCTCACATGAGAATTAAATTTCTTGGCAGAGCCGGAGAATCAAACCCGAACCTCCGGGACGACACCCAAGAATGCTAGGCACTACACAACGAGGTGGTCTAAAACAGAATGGTACCACTGAACGAAAGTAGAACGAGCGATAATATTCTCTATAGTACATTAATTAGCCAAAATACCTTATCAAACAACGAGAAATAAATCAGGGAATGATGTTTTAAAAGATGCTTCCTCCTCCGCTGTATGTGACCCACCCAGCCATCCCAAATAGCATTGTGACTCACAATTTGGCTTTAGGAGAGAAAGATGCACAATCCAGGCAATTCGAAGTCTTCAAACTGAGATTGCGTCTACCCTGTCAGTACCGAAGGGAAAGTTACAATCCATATTCATTGACTTCTCTAAAGCTTTTGACTCGATTAGCAGGAAGAAAATATTGGAAAAACTAGACAGACTATTGAGAGGTAACAGCTACACTAAACATCTTGTCTAAAGTATTTTAGGCTCTAACAATATAGTCATTAACGATGGCATTACAACATCAAGCCCAATTGAGCAGACTACAGGCATGCTGCTACAAGGAGACCCATTAAGCCCTCGTGTTATTTATCACTGCTATGGCAGATAATATCACAGATATATTATCAGAGCGGGTAATCTCATTTATATACGCAGATGACATGGTGCTCGCTTCAAGTTCACAGGTCGAATTGCAATCTGCTCTCGACCCCTTTGAATTATGGGTGTTACACAATGACCTTAGGTTAAACAGAAACAAGACTAAATCTATGACCTTTAGAAAAGGGGGAAAGCCAGCAATTTTCCACATTGCAGGAAAACCGCTTGAGGGTGTACCACATTACAAGTAGTCCTAGTTAGGTCCTACATTAGTCAACTGGCAATGTTTTCACACTGCAAATCAAGGATAGACCCAGCGTCACTACCAAAGCCTTCAACGACATAAAACATTTGCCTAAGCTATCTATAAAAACAGCCTTAAAGCTTTTGCGGTTAAATGTTACCCGTATTGTGACTTATGGACTGGAGAGCATTTGGACACATTTAAATATGAAGTATTTGGAACAATATGGAGAAACTGAAGGCGACTTACATAAAGAAGGCCTTGGGTTTATCAAAGTATACACCTTCAAGACCGGTGTAAGAGGTGACTCGCGAGGTTTATAATGTAGAAGAACTCAGACTTCAAATGCTGCTACCTTCTACTCCAGGATATGTAAAACTCATGGACACACTAGAGCCAAAGAACATTGGTAGGATTTTTGCGCCACGGACACTATGATTTTTGACGATCGGAAGAGTGGGGGGGGGGGGGGGGGGGTGCGAGCTGAGACCATTGAACTGTCGGTACTATTGGAACAACTCCTCCCATGGTAACCCTCGCTGAAAACTGCTTCCTGGTGCACTGCCAGGCGTAACTAGTCGCACCAAAAACTGTCATACCATTTAACTCTAGGTTGCATGTCAGCTGATATGTCGTGATTCTTTTCATATATTTGAACGTACGTACCTCTGTGCAACGTTATATGTATGGTATTTTCCAATAATACGGTAGGTTTACGGTCTACTTTATTTCGAAGTAGCCTATTCTGCGTTTATGGATATGTCTTACATCAAATTTTGACATAGGCCTAAATAGCACGTATGACAAATACACGTAGGCCCTATTGTAGGTTATAAGTTATTAAGTTAGTCACAGAATTATAACCTACGCCTAGCTTATATTACAGATTTCCATGGAAACGCCCAGATGTAGGCCTATTAAAGAAATGGGTTACAGCTGTGAAAACTTTTATAAACATGCTACTTGTTTCATTCAAATAGAAACAAACCACTGCTTAAAGATGATGCGGTACCTGCAATTTGCAATTTCCCACAGCATCGGCTTCAGCCACCCAAGAAAAGACCGAGAGTTATTGAACGACAAGTAGCCTAATATTTAACTTACTGTTACTTTCTTCATCAGCATAGGCATAAAATTTCACATTTTCCAGTATACTTTTATGATGTCAGTCTTGGAGACGATAAAAATAATTCGGCTTAAGGGATCTTCCCTGCAGGACCTGTTCGTTTGCTGTATGACTTATGTGAGGTCGAAGTTTCGACCTGCTTTGAAGAAAAAGAAGCTTGTAGTTTTTACGTGACCGTTAATCTTGTGATCATGAGCCAAGGGACCTCCATTTTACGTGGAATCCGAACCACAGGACATGGCATTTCACTTCCAAAATCTCACTTGCAATGACCGTGAATCAAACCTGGTCCACCTTGGTGAGAGGTGAATAGCTTGACCACTGCGCCACCATGCCCCATTGCTTTGAAGAATATTGAACATGTGGTTGTTTTGTATAAATAAAGCAGGCTATGTATTTTTGTTCACCAAGCATCTATTTAATTGTTTAGTTATAGGCTTATGCATATTCACACACATATGAATGTTGAATACCAATTAACATACTTTTTCTTCTTTATTGTTAGTCATTACCAGCCTAACCTTATTTTAATTTTATTTTAATGTATTTACGACTTGTATTTTTTGCCAGTAGGCCTATAACTTAGTTATTGTGTATGCTGCCTTTGATCTAAGGATAAAATGATGAACAATCAGGCTGCAATATAATATTTAATGTTGGCATATATTCCTAGCCATTTTAAGTATCAAATTACTATGATATTTTGAAATATGTATTTCGGCGTAAGTTCAGTTTAGTTTACCATTCGCCTAAATGTTCAAAAGTACCTCTTTTACTTGTATCTCGTCGTACATATGTACATCATCCTTTTGTTCGTATACGTCAAACTCTCCTCCTTATAAAATGTGTCGCACCAAAAAGTTCCATCATCCGTGTGACGAATGTTTGTGTGAGCACTGTGGAGAACAATGTGGAAGATACCATGCTATATTCTGCACATTAAGACATGAATCTTTGATATTCCTAGGGAATAACAATTAGTTTACTGTATGATTTTAGATTTTATTCATTATATGCATGGGCATTGGCTGCAATAAATCCCTTATTATTATAGGCTATAGGTGAATTTCCAGCTGTGGATGCCATTATTCACATCAACCATCGTCAGAACAGTACTGCCAACCTCACCGTTACGGTACTAGCCGCACCAACACTCGACCATTCTAACCTACGTTTTGTCCAATCCTATGGTTACAGCCTAACATGTCCAGATCAATGGTTTTGTATCAATCTGCCCCGATAGCTGCGCGCAATCAAAGCCGCAGCCTTCGATTTGTCCAATCCAATGGTTTTTTACAATGGTTACAGCTTAACGCATCCAGAACAATGGTTTTTGACAATGGTTACAGCCTAACGTGTTCCGATGACTGCCTTTTTTTAAACAACAGTGATCTGCTAATAGATGTAGTCTCCTCCGCTGTCTATAACCCACCCACCATCCCAATTTATAACACGACTTAGGCCTATATAGTGAAATTTCAGTTGTGTCGGCCAGTGGGCGTGGCTTATTTGACAAATAAGATATTGCCAACCCTAAGTATAGCTAAACACGGCCGTAGGTTGTTTGTTTTGAGCATAGAGAGCTGTGAGATCGCACTCGCTTCTATCTGTATCGGGACATCCTGAACTAACTCCAACAGATGGCGCATAAGTACTCTCATTAGTACTTTATTTCAAATAGCATTTGCCAATAACACACAATTGATGTTACAAACTCTTTAAAATGAAAATTTACTGTATTATGAACTTGTCATTCTTCAAATTCGATGTGTATAGAATTCCAACGGACATACATTCTATCTTATTAATGTTTTTAATACAAAAACAAACCTAACCAGCGACTAACGCCCCAGTCCCCCTTGCTTGTGGTAGCCTACTAACAGTAATGTTCGGCCAGGCAGTAGGCCTACCTAACCTAGTAACAGACATAAATGTATATACAAAAACAAACCTAATCTGGGGATAACTCCCCAGGCCCCCTAGCTTGTGATACTAACAGGAGCATATTTCTATTTACATACCTGTTGCATTTAAAATCACTGCTTCCATCAGTTTACAGTACCCACTTGAATTTTTTCCACAAGCACACAAAGATTATTGATTCATGATTCTTATAGAATATATTTACACTTAAAGAACTTGACACTTTAGAAGACACTGACACTGCTGGTATGTCATTAAAACTACCATCATCTACTTTAACAAACAGGAGTTGTGTAGGACGGTTGATTTGGGAAAATTGTCGAAATGGTATCAGATCAGGGGTTAGTATGGCAATTTTCATAACCACAAATTTAGGTTCGAAATGTTTAAGTTAACAAATACAACTGTTTTAACTTCGAAAATGATCCCGGTGAATATTTCTCATCCACTTCTCTTTCAAAGATTTGTCTTTAGGAAATTTAAAAGTTGAAGTATCTTCAGCAGTATTAAATTTACAGGCAGGTACACAGTAATGACAATAAACAGCCAATGCTTCTCACATTACGTATCTTCGGCATTTATAATTATTCACAGTGCACTTCACTACTTAAGGTACACTATTACAATATATAACAGCTCGAAATCACTTGAAATATGCGACATTTGAACGAAATTCTCGCAGCAGACCCACTTAAATGTTGGTTGACCAAATGTAAACAATCCCCTACGATTACCGCCATTTTCTACGATATCGATAGTGGCATTATGGTCTGATTTATTGTAGTCGGTCTTGCACCAGCTATTTAAAACTAGTTTTGTCTAACAAACCACAGCACCTTATAGTAGGCCATGATCGAGAATGTTTTCAGCTGTTGGCAAGAGAAACTCTATCATCTGATCAGTAAAAGTTAGGTAAAACAAAGGAGTAAAGAATACTATAATGATCGCTTATTTATTCTATGACGAAAATATACCGACAAAGAAGATACACGAAACAACATTTTAGATAATTTTGTCATCAAATTGACGAACTTCGAACGGGAATTTCAAAAAGGACAAATCTGTGTAGTCTATACGTGATTCAAATGCCGATACTGATCACCATGGCCAGTACACTACAGCCAATGTTCACACCTAATTGAAATCCGAGAGTATGAGGCTAAATACTCCCAATTCCAACTATCATAATAAGATTAAAACTTAACGTGAAAAAAATCGAACCCAGGCCGAGAAGAACACTACCATACTTACTGCTAGGCCATGACAGTAATCTTTTTAGCCTCGAATACAAATGCTCAAAAAACAATTAGGTTATAAAATATGTATGTACACGAAAAATGCGTTTTGGAAGCATTCATTTGGAGTATGGCACTCCCTGAAATAAACTCAGTCTTGGTGCAGACCTTTGAAAGCAATACCCATAAGCGATCCGTGTTGTAAAATCATTGATGCGGCTTCGGTGGCGTAGTTGGTAGTATGCTGAGCTTCTATGCCCGAGTTCGCGGGTTCAAACCCGGCCGAAGTCGTTGGATTCTTTTAAGAGCGTTAAAAATCCCTCAGTATGCCTTCCTTCGGAGGGGAAGTAAAGCCGGCGGGCCCATTTCATAGGTTTTTGGCATGTAAAAGAACCCTCCACTAACTACATTTGTGTGAAGCTCAATTTCTAGGTGAAATTTGATTAGCGCTCAATTCGATTCCAACGTTCGTCGCCAGGGGCTGGTTTCGGGGCATCTAGTAGCCACATTTGCAGCTAGGTGTCGTTGACGGTAGCATTTGGTAGCAAAAACAAAAACTACTTGAAATGCATCCTCTGCAGTCCTTACCTGAATTACAGATAACACACACTAATACAGTCATCACAATTAACACCGGTTATCACACAGATTCTACACACATCCTATGTACACGGGGCTACATGACCGCGTTGTCGCAGCCCTTAAACTGAGCAACTAACCAACAAAAAAATTGTTGAGCCCACGGGCTTGGTTCAAGTCTTCAAATTTAACATAACTTGGGAGACTTCCAACTTTACAATACTGTTCCTGTACCACACCAGAATGAGAGTGGAATGCATTTCTATTTAAAATTTAATAAACAAAGTAACTTGCTAATTTGAGTCCTTATCAACTTCAAAATATGTAGTGTCCATTCTATAATTTTCTTGTGGTGTCACCGTTTGTTACCGTGTGGAATGTTGATGCCTCTGGCAATATTTTTTGAATACCCCTGCTATCTTGACAGGTATGAGAATATTTCTCAACCCTGCAATAACACTGGGCACTGATTTAAAATACCAGTGGCTTCAGTACTAAGAATATGGTATCTATCTGCCTTATATGGAAGTTCTTATTGCAGACACGACACAATAACAGTAAGCACACTACCAACACTCTTTAGATCATTTGCATCACCATAAAGTATGGAATGAACTTGATGGGTATTAATGACTTAAATACAAAACTCATTTCACTATTTAAGTTCTAAACGTTTTTGACCCACCCTACTGTACATAAAGAAATATCCACAAAACCATTAAAAGTACAATAGTATGAATTACCTCATCATTACTCAGATTCTTGTATTTGTTCTATGAGAGGACATCAATTTTAAAAGTTTACAAGGAAATATAAATGTCAGAAGGCCGCATCAATAATACCTCATTTTTGTATATGGAGATCAGGAAGAAATAAAGGAATACCCGAGTGGAAATTGATTTTTTTACCCTTTTTAGTAAGCACTCATAACAACAACAACAAAAATTTCTGGGAAACAATAATTTTATTCATTTCTATAGTAAATTTACAACACTAATCATAAGACGTTCAGTTGCACATTTGCATTCAATAGGAAAGTGCATAGGGAAGATGCCCCTTACATTTTAACGAAGTGTATAAATTTGCTGTTCAACGAAGAAACATTAGAAAAATGTTCAATCTCCTATTAGCCAATGTTGATATGGCTGTTGACCTTATGATCAGCTTTATAGGGGAAAGTGGAGTAGGTTAATTACTGACAAGTGATTATTTGAGTTTAGAAACAAAATATTTTACAATTTGAAAGCAAATTAGTGTATAAATTAATAGTTTGGTTTATTTTTATGTTTAACTTATATTAGGTTCCTATCCACTAGGTATAACTAACTCTGTGTTAAAGGAATGTATGTCCTTGACGTCCACCCCTCAAAACAGCAAACACCAGTGAGTGATGCACTTAATATTCGAATCTAGATCACAAAGCAAAATAAATGTATTTCTTCAGCTTTCTCTAGGTCTTGTGAAAGAAACACGAGATGTCAAGCTTGAACAGGAGATATTTGGGTTTACCACCAGATAGCAATAATCCAATGGTGGTTCTGAAACAAAACACAAATTATTAGGCAGGAGAAAGAGAAGCTAGGGGCAGCTAACACTTACTTATAGTTAAGCGGTTCACTCTAGTAACAAAAAGGTAATAAAATCTGATGGCATGCATAAGGAAAATTAGCTACAAATGACTTCTGAAGCAGTGGTGTACATAGTGATACAGAATTCACTTAGTGGCTGCAGCAGTCAGAGTGGTTGTAGTAGTAACAGGGTGAGCCAAACAGCCTGGCAAGATTAGACGTGGTGTAACTTTTAACTAAGGTTCGGCTTAAAGAAACCAAATCTCACATCAGCACTATCAATTGCCTGATTTTGCTACTCCAGGCCTATTCCCCCACTGTGTAACTACAACATATTTTCAATGGAATAACTGTTTATATGTGCAAATATATGGAGAAGCTATTGGTGGTCCTATAAGTCCGCTCTACAGAACGCTACAAAAGATAGACCACAACTTGGTTCCGTTTCGTAGACGATAAATCCCTGCTATAGAAACTCGGAAAAGTAGCTCTGGCAGAATTCCTCGGTCTTCTAAGCATAATCCACGACAATAATCAATAGGGATAACCTGAACTAGCACCAACAGATAGCGCACAGTACTATGTGGGATCATTTTGCTCTTTAGTTCAAATAACATTTGCAAATAACATACAATAGGCTGTTACACACGCTTAAGAATGAACATTTATTGTATTATCAACTTTTTATTCTTCAAATTCGATGCGTATAGAATGCCAAGGGAAGGCAAATAAATGAAGTCCCACATGGAACAGCCATGACATCTGTCGAAAAAGTTTCACATTACTGTAGATATCCCTATTCACCATGAAACTAGAATCGAACCGTTGCATTCCATGTCATAACGTGTTGGTAATCACTAATCAGGAACCAAGACCGCAGCCTGTCACACAAGGTATATTGGAAGCCTACCCTCATAGACATATTTACACAACGATCCAACCACCACCACCCCAGTCACAACAGATGAGTTAACAAAACGCTCAGATACAAAGCTAACCGCCTATCGCAAGAATACAACCTATGACTGGCTATGTGGCCTAGCAGTACCGTTCTTGCCTGCTGTGCTCATGGTTGCGTGATTGAATCCAGACGCAGGTGTGGTAGTTTGCATTTGAGGGTACGGAAATGCGAGGGAGACTTGTCAGTAGATTTACTGGCACATTAAAGATCCCCTTCAGGGCAAAATTCCAGCACCCCGGCATCTCTAAAAGATGCAGTGGCTAAAAGGAACGTAAAAGCCAAAATCATTTTTATTAAAATAACCTACAGGGGGGAAATAGAAGTAGTTTATTTTAGGGGCTGCGATATCGCGGTCATTTATAGCCCCGTGTATTTGTGTGTGTGTGGAATTTGTATGATAACCTGTGCTATTGTGAATGCTGCATTACTGTGTGTATTTGTAAATTGGGGATAAGAATGGTACGGAGGTGGCCGTAGCCATAAGTGAGGAACCATACCAGCATTTTCCTGGAGTAGAGGTGGGGAATCCACCGAAAACCACTTCCAGGATGACTGAGTGTACACCGTTGCGGCCCTCACACAAACACAAACCTAACCTAACCTGGTGCTTACGCCCCACACCCCCTTGCATGTAACACAAGCAGTAATTTCATCCAGGGAGTGATGTGACCTAGCAGCGGGCAATGTGTTATAGACATTGGAGGAGTAAACTATATCATTTCCAGATCTATTTTGAATCATTACAGAAGGTATTTATGGCTAATTTCAGTACTTAAGAAAATGTTATCGTGGGTTGTCTCCTTTACTGTTACTTATAAATCAGTCACTTACTGCAAGAATTACCGTAATACACTCCTTCATACACAAATGCACTGTATTTTTTAAACAATTACTAAGTTACAGTATGCATATCTCAACATTTTAACATTTGGTTCCCTGTAAATCAACATATCCTTTCATAAACTGAATGCTGCCTGGGAATTTGTTAATTCCGACATAATAGGGAAAGATGTCTTCGTAGTGGTAGTTCCGCCCCTTAAAACAACAATAACAACGACGACGACGACGACTACTACTACCTCCTACATAACCTCTCAACGATATAATTGTATTTCCATAACACTCAATGGTTTGTTAATTGTTTTCATGCCCTGCATATGTGTATATATATATGTGTGTAATTTATTTCTGAGGAGGGCATGTGTTAAGTATTCCATTGGTAAACTAAAATTATACTCGTGTAGCCCATTGAAATGGTGCTAATCTTTGAAACTGACATCAATTGGGTGACTTCTGATTCAGTAGAGCTACTGAAACTACAACATTCACCTCCCTTTCAATACGGTACCGTAACGGGGAAACACTTGATTGCAGGGGCGCACCCAGACTTTTGGTTTGGAGGGGGCTTTCCTCAATAACATGATTTCAGCTATGGAAAGAGAATGTGTCCATTATTATTCTTGTATGTAAATATTGTTACGGCTGTGAGTTTGTTTCATCGCTCGCCGCATGAGTCACAACTGCCCCAGGGCTGGGCTGCTCTGCCTCAGTGTATTGCGTGCGCCTTATGCAACATGACTACTAGGACAAAGGGATGGTCCAGAATATTCGTGACTCAGCCAGAGAAGGAAACCTCGAGAAGCCGTGAACCCTGGATGGGTCTAGAAGCATTTATTGAGTCACCGGCCTGCTATATAAGAGCGACCTGTCAAGCAGTTGTGGTTGTGTTTTTCGAGCTAGTGCGAGAGTTTATCCTGAGCGACAGAAGTGTGGTGACTTGCGAAACCCCTAGTGAAGCCGATTCTCTTGACAGCGAGGGAGTGAGAAGCATACAGGGGACTGCCTGTGTTTTGAGCGAGTGTGATTTCACTGAGCGACAGACGTATTGTGGCGAAGTGCCGTACGAGTTACGAAATCCAGTGACATTGTTTCCCAGCTTGTGAACAGTGAAGCAGCGTGTAGCAAGTTATCGTAAGTAACTGTAGTTTGTGTACATGAGGAAGAGGTGCAGGTAGTTTCTGTCAAGGCCACCTGACTCATTAGGACGAATTAACTTCTGTGGTTTGTTGACAAGTGAAAGGGGGCAAGAGCTCTCCATAAGGAAGAGACTTGAGGAAACTGGAGTAAGGCTCTAATTGCTTGTATTTGCTGTTGAGTGGTGCACCTTTCTGGCCGCAATAAATTTAATTATTTCATTTAAAGGAACAATCTGTGTTGTGCTTCAACCCACCGTAGTCCAGTTAACAAAAGTGCCACTGGAGGGGGGGAGCACGTAACAACTGGTGTCAGAAGCGGGATTACGAACTCAAACACAAGCACAACACCTGACGGTCCTGGTTTCAAAACCCGAGCAGGTCATTTTTTATTTTAATTTTCCTGTGAGTGCATGCCCTTTACAAGACAAACATCTAAAATGGAAGCGCAATTTGCAGCATTGCTAGAAAAGTTAAGTGGCATGGAAACCAAGATGGAAGACGGCCAGAAGAAGATGGAGGACGGCCAGAAGAAGATGGAGGACGGCCAGAAGAAATTTGCCAAGGACCTGAAGGATGACCTGAAGAAGCTGGAAGACGGCCAGAAGAAGATGGAGGACGGCCAGAAGAAGTTAGCCGAGGACCTAACTGCCAAACTAGAAAACGGCCAGAAGAAGATGGAAGACGGTCAAAATAAGCAAGCGGATGATCTGAGGAGGATAGAGGACGGCCAGAAGAAGATGGAAGACGGTCAGAATAAGTTGACACAGGACCTGAAGAAATTAGAACTGGGTCTGCGTGAGGAAGTCACGGCAGTAGAAAAGAAGTTCGACGCCTTACAAGTGGAAGTTGCCGAGCTGCGCCAACGCCCGCTGAAGGGGGTGGAGGAGAAATTCAACGCCTTACAAAAGGAAGTTGCCGAGCTGCGCCAACGCCCACTGACGGGGGTGGAAGAGAAATTCAACGCTCTACAAGAGGAAGTTGCCGAGCTGCGCCAACGCCCGCCCACCGTTACACCGGGAATATCAGGAACGGGATATAGCAGAGTGACGCCCCCTACCTTCGACGGAACGGTCCCGTGGAGCACCTACTTACGTCAGTTCGAGGCAGCCTGTTCAATAAACAACTGGAACAGCACGGAAAAGGCTACAGCTCTCATTGTAGCGCTGAGAGGGGACGCCCTTAACGTCCTTCAGGCCATCCCGACTGGATCCCAGGACTACGCTTCACTAATCGCCCATATGGTGTCCCGATATGGAGATAGCCATCTTCAGCAGACCTACCAGATGCAGCTCCGGACCCGGGTACAGAAGAACGCGGAAACCCTGCAGGAGTTCGGGATGGACATCGCACGCCACGTAAGGCTCGCCTATCCAACAGCGCCGGCCGACTTTCTGGAACAAATTGCGACGCAGACCTTCACCGACGGACTACGGGACTCGGACACTCAACAGGCGCTGCGACTCGCGCGCAATAAGACTGTGGCAGATGCGCTGAGCCACGCACTTGAGTTCGAGATGGCAAAACAGGCATCTAGAATGCGCGCGCGGGTGCGTCAGGTGGACATCGACGAACCATCCAAAGCCGACAAGACCAAGCCCCAGGTCGATGAACTGATGGAGGCGCTAGGCCGGTTCTTCAAGGGTTGCAGTACCACCAACAAAAACGTAGCCGAAGGACATCCGGAGAGGCGACCCGGAAGAGGACTACCGACCTGCTGGACCTGACGTAAGAGAGGCCACCTGAGCAAGGACTGCGGTGACCAGCGCCGCCAAGGGTTTCCGTCGGGACAGTCAGTCGTAGGGAAACCGCGCGGCCCAGGAAAGCTAGTATCAGCCAGCCTTGGGGGGCAAAGGTTTGCTTGTGACAGTCGTCAAGCCCCGGCAGTCCAAGTTCGTGTGACTCAGTTGAGGAGGGATAATAGCAGTCTGATGGTCGACGGAGTCGTCAACGGAGAGAGCTGGCCCATGCTAATCGACACAGGAGCATCGAGGACCATCGTCAGTCCCACCGTGATCCCAAAGTGGAGAGTGCCACCCTCACAAAGGAACCTCCAACTAATAACCGCGACCGGAGAGACCGCACCGGTACATGGCGAAGCATCACTGGAGTTCGTCATTGGTCGACGGGCGATAAAGCATCCAGTGCTTGTGGCTGACGTATCAAATGAAGTGATCATCGGACTGGACTTCATGGACCAGAACAACATCATCTTGGATCTGAGTACCAACACTCTGCACTTCGGAGGTGAGGAACTTGCTTTGCAACCAGCACACGAGACCGTCACCCCACGACGAGTAAGGCTGAGAGAGGACGTCATCGTTCCCACCAGGACGGAGATCAGCGCCGCCGTAATTGTCGACGGAACTGCTGAGGGAGTGGCGGCTGTCATCGAGCCAAAATATGAGGACATCCAGACAAAAGGATTGTTAGTTGCCAAGACCCTCATCAACACGACGTCTCGGCCGTACGTCCGCCTGTCCAACCTGAACGACTACGACATTACGGTTCACCGGGACACCAACCTAGGAGTCTGCGAGCCTGTTACCTGGATTGCCCGCATCACAGATACGACGGACGGACACCTGCAGACGGACGGTTTGGAAGGTTTCTTTATGTTTATGTGATGCAATGTTTTTAAAGTGTTCCCAGGTTTTTAGGGGGGGCTTAAGCCCCCAAAGCCCCCCCCCTGGGTGCGCCCCTGCTTGATTGAATAATGAAAGTTATTTTCAACAACATCAGGGCATGTTTCTAGTAAACTTTCAAAGCACATGTGATCCTATGATACAACATAGCCTACATTACCAACACAACTTTGGGCTTAGGCCAACATCATTATAAGCATTAACTTACTGATTAATTTCACACACTAATTACACACTGTTTCACACAGTACGGACAAGACAAACTTACCTAGGCCTAATAGCACAGAATTATCTCCGTCATCCGAGGCACAGTACCGTATCATCACAATCACGAAACTGGAAATAAAATGGGTTGGACAACATCAATCGTACTGTATTACTTACGGTGTTAACACCAGTAGTCAAGCCTAACATTTACTGTGTCAGGATTAAAATGAAGCTTACCTGTTATATACGAATACAGTATCTATCATTGGAATTAGAGCTGATTTATTATCCAGGCCCTTCTACAGGCATCAATCCTTCACTCGTACGTGAACCAAAACAAACAAGGACGAATCATTCTAACCTCAATTTGTCATTCAATTAATATCAGCACATTCATTCGATATACATTCCACTCACATATTGTTACCATTATGCTTTACCAGAAAACAATAGTTTCCATGTACTAGTCTCGTCAATTCTTTTAAAAGGCGGGTAATTGTAAGGGAGTAGTCCGAGGCTTCTGTTCGCGTGACGACATGTTGGATTATGAAAATCTCCTGTTATCGGCTAACAGAAGTCGCTCGGGGTGTTATTTTACCAGACGGTTAGGAGCATAACAACAAGAGTTTGCCAGGCCATGACAACAACAAGAGATGGTGCAACGGTTTTTAGGGGATAACAGGAGATTTGCCCAACCGGAGTTTGCATGACGTATAAAAGGAGATGGAACAACCGGCCCTAAGCTAAGCTAAGCTACGCGGTGTTATGAAAAATATCGCTCTCAATGCATTTAAGTACAGTGACACACACAGGCCGCTATGCTAAGCTATACTATGCGAAGCAATGCTAAGCTAAGCTAGACAGATCGCTAGGCAGGCGATTTTCTTAGCTGTAGCTGTAGCTGGCCTGGCGCATGCGCTTTTCATTCCGGAACAGTTGATCTGGCGGGCTGTCGCAGACCTTGGAGTTGTGTGCGTAGCTGTGTCTTGTGAGTGTAGTGTAGTGATTCAGGTAGTACCGTACTTCGTTTTATTTATACAAAATGGGTGACAGGCCAAAATAACATCTTTGTTCATTTCCCAGCCCTACAAAACTGTGATAATAAAAATTCTCAAAAGTACGCAGAAATTATACCAGAATTAAGAACCGAATTCCGCATTAGACTTCAAGACTTCATGGAGAATGTCATAAGTTTCAATATGTTTTCTTCCCCTTTCTGCATTAAAGTATTTAGTGTATCCACTGCGGAAGAAGAATATTTCGCTTTAAGAAATAATAATCTTCTTGTATTATCTTCACATAATAGGCTACCCATACTGGTCCATCCAGCCTCCAACAACAAAATGTAATATTATAACTAACGAATAAGACGGAGGCAATTAATTAATTAATTAATTAATTAAGTGTTTAGTTTTAATTTGTAGTAGAGACGTAGTCAGAGGAGGGGGGCAGGTCCGAATTCTCTCCGAAATTGAACCAAGAGGCAAACTTATCGTTTGACAATTGTGATATTATCGTATTATTCTTATTTTCTTGTTAGTAGTGCCGGTATTATTACCGTTTTAAATTCATTTTGTCAAATACCGTAACCCTTATAGTATTGAATATAGTTGATAACGCAAAGAATCTAATAATATCATTTTTAAATGAAGACATAGGCTATTTATATACGGTAATATAGAAGTATCTACTCTATTGCTATTTTATATACGTATAGGCAAATTTGAATAGTTTTAGAAAAAACACGTATCTTATACAGCGCTATAGTGGGCCACAATTTTAATTAATAAAATTGCAACACCTGGACCCCCACCTAAACAGAATCCTGGCTACGTTCCTATTTTTTAAATTACATATACAGTATTACACAAAAATTAATTTAGAAAGCAGTATTAAAATAATATTATTAATCTAATTTAATCCTGTAGGATCTCTTCCAATAAAGATACTATACATTTTCATCAGTAGGAAAGCATGTACCGTAATAAGAAATATGCTGCCTAGCTTAGTTTAGCTTAGCTTTTTGTTCGTGTCATAGCACACCATAGCTTGGCATTGCTTAGCATAGCATAGCGGAGCGTAGCTTAGCTTAGCTTTCTGTGTGTGGTCTCGAAAGTGTGAAAATGGCGTATGCTGAAGCCCCGGCATATTGTTTGTTTACATTCGTTGCTGGGATACACTATTTAGCTTTGATTAGCTTCGTTTGATGAAAGTTGCTATAAACTGTCACTCATCTGTAATTTTTAGTGTCTTCTGTAAGTCTGTAAAGTCCAGTTCGCGTTAATGTACTGCAATCGTATGTAAATATGTGATAATACGCTTAACATGGACTGGTTCGTTTGTGTGATGATTGTCCAGTCAACCGATGGCATTGTGTCATTTACTTCGGATGTTGAAGTACCTATGACTAAAGCATAATAGAAGTGACTCAAGAATATACACCGCAATGATTTGCTAGTTAGTGGCAATATAATAATAGCTTACTACACTTCATTAGTGCCGAACTGAAGTACGTAAAGGTAAAACGCAATGAGCATCTACGGCTAGACCAAACCATTGACCTTATCTTGAACGCTCAGCAATATGTGCCTCCGTAAATCCTTACCAGTCTGGCAGATGTTCTGCATTGCCTTGTATACATGCCAAATAATACAGTGAACTTTTTTTATTGGTTAAGGAAGATGTTCCCCCTGTGCCAAACAGTGAACTCATTGTGTTCCGTCATTATTCATACTTTTGTGATTCTTACAGCTTGCAAGTTATTTTTACTATGATGTGTGCAATAAAGTGTTGTGAGTACCTTGCCAATTATGTTCTTATATTGTGAGATGGTGTGCCGCGATAATTCCGTAAGAGGGAGATGGTGCTTTCCAACCTATAGTACTTTACTAAATCAACTATTTCCAGTGTACAACTATTCCAAACGGTAACAGCGAATGTTTAATAGGTTAGATGGTATCATATTATCGTGTCCCTTGTGTGTAGTATTCTCCATAATTATGTTCTGATATCCACACGACGACTTCTTTGCATATTTTAATCAACTAATTCGGTGTGATGTTTTACTCGAGATTTTAGACAATTCCACGAGAGGTCTTAATTGAATTGTATCTCTATGGTGTTGGTTCGATTATTTCAGGCAACTATTCTCATTCCGATTGTGTACACAAATACTCTGCAGGTGCTGGGACAGCACTTCAGTAACCGGGTACTTTCTTCTCTCCTACTTCAGAATCTGTTTGATTTTTTGCTAATAATATTAATCTATAATTACTGAACTTAAATACGAATCGTGATAACTCGCCAAAAAGCGTCTTATTCAACCACAGAAACAGTGAGACTATTGTAGCTGCCCCTTGGGTGAAGACGAAGAAACCTATAATTCGAGGCCAGCACTATATAGATAAATTAATTCAGGTAAGTCTAAATTATTGATGCATATTTCTTCGGAACCTAGTCTCGTCTTGTGATATCTTTTATGCTCTCAGGTGAGTGAAAATAATAATTTACACGAACTGTGACAAGCCCGATGACATGATCTTAGCTATTGGTAGGGCAACCGTCGTCGCCATGTTTTTTCTACATTAAGGTCTGAGGATTGTAGTTGGTCTTGATTTGTGGTAGGAAAGTTGAAGACGGTAGTACAATCACATCTGATGGTTTATGCCAGAGATGTGCCGGACTACAACGTTGTCTACACGATATACAAGGTCGGGAAATGGAGCAATAAAACTCGCAACCAAAATGGCGTTTTAGAAAAATCCGCTAGATGTCTCGACTTGTCCCTAATTTGTACGTGCTAATTATTCGAAAATAATAGTGCGGTATTTGTTGACATTAAGCCCGGAAAAACATGTTAATCAAATAATACGGCATCTCAAGAACATTTGCATGACATTTGATTTGATTTTATACCAATTGTAAGTGAAGTATATTAAAAATGCCTTATTGGCCTCGTAATAATAATAGAAAAGCGAAAAATGTGCATCGACACATTTGAGCCTTCAAGGTCCCTCAGTATGCCTTCCTTGAGAGGGGAAGTAAAGCCGGCGGTCCCATGTCATAGATTTATGGCATCGTGAAGAACCTTCCACTAATTACACTTGTGCGAAGCTAAATTATAGGTTACATTTGACTAACGCTCTTAGGTTCCAACGTTCGTCGCCAGGAGCCGACTGCGGTGGCATCTAGTAACAAAGTTCAGCACTAGTTGGTCGTTGACGGTGGCGTTTGGTAGCAAAAGTTGGAACTACTTGAAAATCGAATGCCTACAGTCCTTACTTGAATTTAAAACAGATAACACACACTAATACAGCCAACACAATCAACACCGGTTATCAGGCAGATTATACACACACCCAAAGTACACGGGGCTACATGACAACGTTGTCGCTGTCCCTAAACTGAGGAACCAACCAACCACCGATACAATTACAGATGAATACAGAAAATTGATAATGATTCAAGACTATCAGGGCACGTTAGTACGTGATATCTATAACACCTCTCTTTACGCAACTCGCAGACACAGTCCGCACTCGGCATACGAAATGCATATGAAATGTTGTGATCTTAGCTTCAGTGGTGTAGAAGTCCTCCCATATTCGATTCTTCTTGAACCATAGTTCTAATTGAAGCTCACTATACGCAGGGTAGACGGTGACATCAGTTGTAGTCGAAATTAGTGCGTGTATAAATCTTCTTCAGCGATCGTGGGTTCAAACCCGGTCGAAGTCGTCGGATTTTTTAAGAGCGTTAAAAATTCCTCAGCATGCCTTCCTTCGGAAGGGAAGTAAAGCCGGGGGGGGGGGGCACATACCATGTACAAGAACTTTCCACTAACTACAATTAGTATAGACCTAGAGAACATCAAAGCAGCTTTTCGTAAAAATGCTTTATGCCTGTCAAAATATACTCCAACTCGACTGGTCTGTATCCTGGCAAGTGAATCTTTTCTAATTGAAGAACCTCGACTCGACATGCTTTTACCCTGTACAGCAGCATACTCCGATCTGCTAAAAGAGCTGAGAGGCAAACGAAAGGACATATGGCAAGATTTTTATGCCACAGATGCCATGATCAACATGGAATGGATGAGAGCAGAATATGACCTTCGCCATCTGGTGACAAGACTAGCGGTTCACGGCTTCCACCATCGAGTGTGCTAGACAGAGAAGTTCCATACGGCCGACACAGTATGCCAATGCAGATTATGTGGAAAACTGTGTGACAGGTACCATGTGCTGGTGTGTACCGAGAGAAGGACATCCCTAAATTCATTTTGCAAAGACTAAATTTTATTTATGTACAAGCTGTACCCGGCATGCGTTGCAATGCCAATCAAAGAAAGTGTTGGCGTTGAAATTCTGTTTCTTGAAGTGCTTTTGGATACACAACATGTTAACTGCCTCTAAGCTATCGTAAAATGGATTTTCTAATTTGGAACCATTCGTGGAAGCGTGCACAACAACTTTCAAAAGTTTCATCGCTGTCACTCATTTGTTGAATCTACTCGTACGCTACCTGTTGTGAAATGGATTTACTAAGTCGAAACCCTTCCCTGGCGTGTACACAATAACTCATCAATGATTCATCGCAATCGGATGAATTGTATATGCACGTATACGGGGTTTTGTTTAAACGATTCGTGCGCTGTCACTCATTTGTTGAATCTACTCGTGCGCTACCTATTGAGAAATGTATTACTAAGTCGAAGCCCTTCCCTGGCGTGTACACAATAACTCATCAAGGTTTCATCGCAATCGAAGAATGTTATATGAATGCAATAGGGGATTTTGTTGAAACGCTTCGCGCGTCGTCACCCATTTGTTGCATCTACTCTTGCGCTACTTATTGTGAAATGGATTTACTAAGTCCCCTTCCCTGGCGGGTACACAATAACTGATCAATGTTTCATCGCAATCGGATGAATAGTATATGAACGCATACCTGATTTTGTTTAAACGATTCGCGCTCCGTCACTCATTTGTTGAATCTACTCGTGCGCTACCTACTGTAAAATGTATTTACTAAGTTAGAAACCGTCACGTAAGTGTCCACAACATCTCACCCAAGTTTCATCGCTATCGGACTAATGGGATATGAAGACATAGGGGACTGTATTGAAACGCTCCGCATGTCGTCGTTCATTTGTCGAATCTACTCGTGTGCTACCTACTGTGAAATGTATTTACTAAGCCAGAAACCTTCCTTGGAGTGTCCACCATATTTCACCCAAGTTTCACCGCTAACGGCAGAATGGTATATGACCTTATACGGGACTTTGCTGAAACCCTTCGCGCGTCGTCCCTCATTTGTTGAATCAACTTGTGCGCTGCATATTGTATAGTGGATTTACTAAGCCAGACATTTTCCATGACGTGTACACAACATCTCACCCAAGTTTCATAGCTACGGACGAATGGTACATGAATGCATACGGGACTTGGTTGAAACGCTTCGCGTGTCGTCGTCATTTGTTGATTCTACTCTTGCGCTACATATTGTAATATGGATGTACTCAGCCAGAAACCTTCCCTGGAGTGTACACAACATCTCACCCAAGTTTCATCGCAATCCGATGAATGGTATGTGATCGTATACGGGACGTTGTCGAAACGCTTCGCGCGTAGTCACTCATTTGTTGAATATAAACGTGCGCTTCGTATTGTAAAATGGATTTACTTAGCCAGAAATCTTTCCTGGAGTGTACACAACAATTCACCAAACATTTATCACTATCAGACGACTGGTATATGACTTTATACAGGACTTGGTTGAAACGCTTCGCGTGTCATCGCTCATTTGTTGAATCTACTGGTGCGATACCTATTGTAAAATGTATGTACTAAGCCAGAAACCTTCCCTGGAGTGTACACAACATCTCACCCAAGTTTCATCGCTATCGGATGAATGGTATATGAAATTATATGGCACTTTGTTGAAACGCTTCGCGCGCCGTTGCTCATTTGTTGATTCTACTCGTGCTCTACCTATTTTAAAGGGATTTACTAAGCTAGAAACCTTCCCTGGAGTGCACACAAAATCTCAGCCTAGTTTCATCGCTATCGGACGAATGGTATATGAACGCAAACGTGACTTTGTTGAAATGCTTCGCGCGTCGTAGCTCATTTGTTGAATCTACTCGTGCGCTGCCTATTGTAAAGTGGATGTACTAAGCCAGAAAATTTCCCGGCAGTGTACACAACATTTTACGCAAGTTTCATAGCTATCGGACGAATGGTATATGAATGCATACGGGACTTTGTTGAAACGCATTGCGTGTCGTCGCTCATTTGTTGAATCTACTTGTGCGCTATCTACTGTGAAATGTATTCACTAATTTTGAAAACTTCACGTAAGTGTACACAACATCTCACCCAAGTTTCATCGCTATCGGACGAATGGTATATGAACACATACGGGACTTTGTTGAAATGCTTCGCGCATCGTCGCTCATTTGTTGAATCTTCGCGTGCGCTACCTATTGTAAAATGGATTTACTAAGTCAGAAACCTTCCTTGGAGTGTACTCAACATCTCACCCAAGTTTCATCGCAATCGGACGAATGGTATATGAACGCATAGGAGACATACAGACATACCCACAGACAAACTATCACGTTACATTGATTTTAGGTAGATTTCATTAGAAAGCTAACTATTGCAATGGGTACCATGTTTCGACTTCCGGAAAATTTCGACATATCTTCGCGTTTCACATCCCCCAGACCCCAAAACCACCGTCAGTTCAAAAGTTTATATATAATTTATGTATATATGCATCTATCTATCTATATATATCAGTTTCTTGTGGACACGATAACTGCCGTAATTTTGCACCAATCACTTTGAATTGTTTACATAATATGTATCCCTATAAAATCTCGGTCGAGTTCGTTAATGGGCAAAATAGGTCGAAGGGGGTGAAAATGGGGGGCTTTTTTCGAAAAAGTGAAATTTCGCTATAACTCTCTTAATACGTGAAATATCGAATCCATTCAAAGTTCTCACCAAGGCGGTCCGGGTTCGATTCCCGGTCAATGCATGTGAGATTTTCGAAGTGAAATGCCATGTCCTGTGGTTCGGATTCCACGTAAAAAGGAGGTCCCGTGGCTCATGATCTCAAGATTAACGGTCACGTTAAACTACAAGCTTCCTTCCTTTTTTCATAATATGTGTCGCATAAGTGCCAAAAATTTATGTCAAATACGTTTTTTGATTGCACCAACCATTGACCAAAGGGGTGGAAAAAAGTGGGTTTCTCGGAAAACATTAATCATATCTCTCTTAATAGGCACAATATCAAAACCGTACAAAATGGAAAATATTCCCCTAATAATTACCTAAAACTTTTGTCTGAAAGAATTTTTGATATGACCCACCATTACGCCAAGGGATGAGAAAAATGATTTTGGAATTTTAAAAAATGCCAAGTGCCATCAGAGGTTACCATAACAACGCTTTTAAATTGATAAGGGATGATCTATCAGAGGTTGCCAAGACAACGCCATTGACGAGATCACATTCATTTTTAGCCTACTTTTCACACTTTTCAAAAATGAGGAAAAAGTTGACTTATAAGATATATCCGGGAAAATGTGTCTGTCCTTCTGCCTGTCTGTCTGTCCTTCTGTCTGTCTGGCTGTGTGTGTGTGTGTGTGTGTCCCATATCAACTCCTAAACGGCTGCAGCAATCGAAACCAAATTTAGTATGAGTAAAGATGTATACCGGAATACCTCAGGCCCATATTTGAAAAAGATGCCAGTGCTACCAACTGCTAAAAAAACGCACTAGAAATTTGAGCTCCATGTTGGATATCTTGGAAGGTATACATGGGAGCTATTCTACAATTGGCACACATGTAGATAATACTACTTCAGTTTAATTTCCAGGTGGCCATACATGACAGCGTTGCCAAAATAATTTTAAGCCTTCTGATAAGTCCAATATTTAAATGCATATAACTTCAACACTATCAATTGGATTTCAACCAAATTTTGTATGTAATATGTGTACATAAACATATATGACTGAGTGTATTCTTAAGAGCCACCAGGGCTGCCAACTGTTAATAATTGCTCTCTATTTTGTATCCAAATATATCAGAAAGTATGCAAGCCGACAGCTTTAAACTATGCACACGTAAATTACCCGACATTTTACATTAATTTGGAGTAACTTATATACGTCAGTTCTACCAACATGATTCTAAGCCTGCTGATAGGACCAATTTTTAAATACATTTAACTTCTATACCAACAAAAGGATTTCATCCAAAATTGGCACAAAAAATATATAATATTTCAGATTATTTCTGACCAGCACTCGCATGACATTGTTGCCAACATGCTTTTACGTGTACTAATAGATCCAATGTCTAGATCCATGTAACGTCCTTTGGACTTCAACCACATTTTGTATTCTGTACCTTAGGAGATGGAAGTAAGAATATATTCAGTCACCAGAGCTGTCAACTGTATTGCTCTATTAGGCTACATTATGCCTAGTATACCTTATTTCGAACTAATTAAGACATTTCGATATTACCCACTTAATTTCGTCATTATTCTAGATAGGTTCATATACTGTAGATTAATCTATGGCATGAATCTTAATTTTAAGAATAGTAGGCTCTTTAGTTCGTCACGGAACTTCTTGTTCCATCTGACAATGAGGGAAGCGGCTAACTGGTAGCATGCTGAACTTCTATGCCCAAGGTGCTGGTTCAAAGCCGGCCAAAGTCGCCGGATATTCTAAGAGCGCTAAAAATCCGTCAGCATGCTTTCCTTCGGAGGGAAGTTACAACGTTCGTTGCAAGTTGCTGGTTGCGGTGGCATCTAGCAGCAAGTTCACAGCTAGGTGTCGTTGACG
This sequence comes from Meconema thalassinum, assembly GCA_946902985.2. NCBI lineage: Eukaryota > Metazoa > Arthropoda > Insecta > Orthoptera > Tettigoniidae > Meconema > Meconema thalassinum. The sequence continues at coordinate 1,012,350,404 of OX336388.2, forward strand.
TTAGTATTTGGTACAAAATTAGGTACTACTTCTTAAAATTGACCGTCTGCAGACCTTACCTGAATTACAGACTAATACAGTCATCACAAATAACACCGTTAATCAGACAGATTCTACACACACCCAATGTACACGGGGTTACATGACCACCTTGTCGCAGCCCCTAAACTGAGGAACCAACCAACATCTCTGCGGGAGATAAAATTTTGCGTGAAGAAGTAACAGACTGTTAGATAGTTACACATTAGTTCCAAACCTTGCATAAGGTCAGTGTGATCACAAGTATAAAAATTAACCCCAAATGACAAGAAGGTTACCATCCCCATAAGACAGTAAAATGTTAAAAGTATGCATAGACGAAAAGATGTTAACTAACCTCCAATTGTAAAATACTTTCTCGCAATAAATGAGGTCTGATCCTCCAACGAAAACCTGCATATTTTGCCTATTATAGCCTATCCCCTAGTTTGCCCGGTGAAATCTACCTCCGCCTTCCGGCGTGCCGAGAGGAATTTTTATATATATAGATGTGTGTGTATATAAATGTGTGTATATATATAAGTGTGTGTATACTGCATTATGGCTATTTGGCAACAATAAATATTATTATAGTTAGTTATTGTTGTTTTAAGGGGCAGAACTACGAGCTCATCTGCCCCTAACTACAATTGTGTGAAGCTAAATTTGTAGGTTAGCCTTGATTAACGCTCTATTAAGTTCCAACAGGGGCAGATGACCTCGTAGTTACGCCCCTTAAAACAACAATAACTAACTAAGTTCCAACGTTCGTCGACAGGTGACGGTTGGGGTGGCACCTAGTAGCCAAGTTCGGGGCTAGGTGTCGTTGACGGTAGCATTTGGTAGCAAAAGTAGAAACTACTTGAAATTGATCGTCTGTAGTCCTTACCTGAATATTACAGATAACAATACTAATACAGCCATCACAATTAACACCGGTTGTCAGACAGATTCTACACACACCCTAAGTACACGGAACTACATGTCCGCGTTGTCGCAGCCCCTAAACTGAGGAACCAACCAACCTTCTCTCAGCAATAATTTCATAGCATAGAAGTCGTTTTGGATTGGCAGAGCACTTTTTTCATGTAGATAGTCTTAACGTTTTCTATATCTTGGAGATTCCTTATAGAGAGGTTTTGTCAAATGATTTCTAAGCCATACGAGATTATCGGTGTTGACCTTGTGTAGCCAGGTTCGATTTTGGACCCTAGTAATAATTCTAGATTACCAGTTGGTAGTTGTCTAGCTAGGAAGGCAGCGTAGATGGTATAGAAACGAAGAGTAGGCCTAATGTTGAAAAGTATCGGGCTGATCAGGTGCCTCCCAAAACCTATTGGCTTTCAGACGCGCAGCAGCTGCCCAGGTCGTGGAATTCGTAAGGGCTGAAGAGCAAAGGTCGATCCATGGGTTGGGCAAGTTGGACTGGCATACAATTCCTAGTAGTACCTCCATTGACTGGCAGCTTCGGTGGCGTAGTTGGTAGCATGCTGAGTTTCTATGCCCAAGATCGCGGGGTCAAACCCGGCCGAAGTCGTCAGATTTTTAAGAGCGTTAAAATCCCTCTGTATGCCTTCCTTTGGAGGAGAAGTAAAGCCAGTGGGCCCATGTCATAGATTTATGGCATGTTAAAGAACCTTCCACTAACTTAAATTGTGTGAAGCAAAATTTGTAGGTTAGATTTGATTAATCTCCCATCTCCAACGTTTGTCCCCATGTGCTGGTTGCGATGACAGCTAGGTGTCGTGGACCGTAGCATTTGATAGCAAATCTAGGAACTACTTGAAATTATCGTCTGTAGTCCTTACTTGAATTAAAACAGATAACACACACTAATACAGCCATCGCAAGTAACACCAGTTATCATACAGTTTCTACACACAAAGTACACGGGGCTACATCATGACCACGTTGTCGCAGCCCCCAAACTAAAGAACCAACCGAACCAACCAACCAACCAAGCACTAAACATCGAACCACGCTACTCAAACTGACACACAACCCCAGCACACATACATGAAAATCGCTCAATCACAACACGAAACCAGACATGATCAACACATACCTCCCCAAGAACAGACTTCAACACAAGACCTGGAAACAAACAACAACTCAGACGTCCCAATCACACCTCCGAGCACACCAACAACACCACTGGCGCCGCGATGCCCATCAGACACTCACAATTCAATGCTTCAACTGCCAACGATTACATCATACAGCATATGCCTGTAAATACGATAACAGGTGCAACATATGAGGCGGTCCTCAGCACCACACCGTGTGCATTGTGCCCAAAGGTAGCCCCTCGTGTACAAACGTTGGAGGCGGGTACGCGTCGTCGTATCCAGAATGTAAAGACATTAAACAAGCAATAAAACAAAAACAGTGAACCAAAAACAACGCCAACCATTTACACTGTACCTATAGTAGGTACCACCACTTCTATCTCTAACACTCACGCCACCCATCAACAACACAAGCACCCGTTCTTAAATACTCCAACTAACACAAAACATCGCTTCCCTCACCTCACACTTAACAAGCTCACAAACTCACCCAAACACCTAACAATCACAGTTAAGGCATGGCAACCGTGGTCAACACCTGGATGGGTGACCAACGTCCGACTACCTAAAACCAACAAAATACAAAATATTAACACAGAATCAATCTCAACACAATCAAACAACTCCATTCCACCAAAAAATCATCAAAAACAAAAATCTATAACCAAATAACAGATCACCAAACATCAACCAATCACAACTCAACACACACTAACTCCTCCCACACAGGCAAATGCTGGCAGCGAAAGCAGAGTACCGGTACATCTCTTACGGCTTACTGCCAGCCACCTTTTTACAAACATATCACCTAAATACAACGGGAGCTGAGGCTTATTAAACATTAAAAATATTATTATCCTTACAACTACCTACTAACTACACAGGTCTATAAACCACTTTCATGCTACCAAAACTAGCCTTCTAGAGGCATATAACTCTACCTTCCATAAAATTTATATAACAAGGTAACCAATAATCTTTACACTAGGCCTATTCTTCTTCTTATTATTATTATTAAATACCAATGCTGCTGTTGTTATTACCATTAAATAATACCTCTTCAAGGTATCAAACGAGCCAGACACCACGTGCTTGGGCCCCGAGAGCGATATATTTGCCCTACTGAAGGGTAGCCATGTGCGGTCAGTACGTCGTTTCTAATTTACAATACAATATGATTATTAAATACGTCAAAAAGTGTTAATGTGTTAAGATGGTATATTGGCTTTCACGGCCAGTGAATTAAAACTCAGCAATTTTTCTAGGTTTGTGCCGTGTCATGTGTGGGGTTTCGCCTAGGACACCAAGCTGGCTCATCAGCAGGCTCTTGGTGTCCCCACCCGGACCCCAACAGGAGTATCGAACTGCGCGCTACCTCCCTTCTTGTGAAGCGTACATGCACCTCTTTTCTGGGAGAACTAAGAGCTCAAGCGGCCATAACCTCCTATGAAGGCTTCCAAACAGATGGTGTAATGGTTTTCACGGCTAGCAACATCTTACTCGTCTGTCTAACGGCAACACGGCCAACGAGAAATACTGGCCCTGGTGCGTTTTCGTGACGTCAGCAATGTAGTGCTGATGCACCACTTCCAGTAGGGTTATGTATGACGGAAACGTAAACCGTATTGTCTACAAGATGCTGAAATCACAGAATTAGAACATCGTACTTAACCCATATCATATCATAAAACATGCTGTAAGAAGCATTGACCCAATATAACCATGGCTTCTGGCAAAATATACATGACAATTACAACTGATCAATCTTATGAAGTCCAATACTTAGCCACAATTTACTTATTTATTACTCAAAGTAGAACCAGCAGATCACGTATCTTTAAACGTTGTAGTTGATCACAAGGTAATACTTTTCAGATGTATGATATATTTCCCTAGCGGTTGCTTGTTAATTATGTGGAATTACTTGACGGTCACAAAGCGTTCAGGATGGTTATGAAAAGCTATGAATAGTGCCGGACAATGTATGCATATATCACTCTTATAGTTGAACGATATACATAAGTGTATCAAACGTTTTTGTAATAGAAAGATATTCACAAACATAATATTCTATGGTCTTCGTTTTACTGCCGGTGTGGTAGTCATCTTGTCGGCATCATTGAATCTGTATAGACGTCGTGGTGCGCGCCTACTGTGCTGCGCTCTGGTGACAAATCTATAGCTGGTGGGGATGACGCAGCTCTCTACTGTGAGGTATTGCTTGAAGGAAAGGAATGTTCAGTTTGTCGCGATGGAAGCGATTTTTACAAAGAGTCGAAGAACCTACTGTGTGGTTGGTTGCAATTACACGTACTGAAACAGTCCTCCCAGTACTAGATTTGTTAGTTTTCCTAATGATAAACAGCATATAATCAGAAGGAAAGCTTGGATTACAGCAGTGAGGTGAGAGACTGTTGACAGGAAACCATGGGCTCCCAGTTAAAATGCACGTAATTGTAGTCGTCATTTTTGACCTTGTGATGTGTGACAAAGGATTTTCGCAGATTAAGACGTGTCTTGAAGATAAAACGCTGTAATGATGAGGCCTCCCTTTGCTTATAATCCTCAATTTTCAGCGGAGGAAATTAAAACAACATATGACAGAGCGTCAGTTAGAATCCATGTTGAAAGAAGTATTCACAGAATGAAAGTTTTTAAAATACTGAGCAACAAAATAACTACGGATTTATTACCTCATATAGATAAGATTCTTCATGTTATTGGAGTTGTGGTAAACTTATGTCCTCCTAACCTGATACTTTCTCTCAGCTGAGCGAGATCCTGAATGGAATGCAAGCAACCCCCATACCGTAGTTTCCTACGGTCAAGGTCAGACAGTGAGAACTTAAAATAGAACCGGTACCTTACATACGTTATTCAATTTATTAATCATGCAATCGACATATAATGAGAAACCAATTCTATATTGTATTACACCATGCTTATATGTATTATTGAGGGCCAATGACCTAGATGTTAGGCCCCTTTAAACAAGCATCATCATCATCATCATCATCATCATTTTATGTACTTCTTCTTCTTTCTTCGATTCGGCCAACTAGGGACCACGTTAGTTCAACTGTCTCTTCTTCCGAGCTTTAACTACCGCCCAGTGTTCCCGCATTCGTCTCCGGTGTTGTTCTTTTCTCTCTTGGGACCACACCTTCCCTGTCTTCAGCTTCGGCTTTTCCTGGAAACCTTTGTGCGTACGTAGTTTTTCTTGAAGTGGAACACGCTCCTGGATATCTTCAGGGGAAATTTCCATTTCACGTAGATCTTTCTCAACTTCCGTGAACCATGCCCCTTTGGCTTTCTTATCCTGAAAGTACGTCAATATCCGTTTTGATATCCTGCCTGGGCTCATTCGTGTCACGTGGCTATAAAAGGCAATCCTTCTTTTTCGAATCGTGTCACTGATCTTCTCCACGTGCTTGTATAATTCGTGGTTGTGACGCCTTCTGTACTCGCTGTTTTCTTTGATAGGACCCAGGATTTTCCTCAAAATCTTCCTTTCTTTCGCCTCTAGTTTTTCCATTAGACCTTTCTTGTTCATTGTTAGAGTCTCTGCCGCATACAGAGCCTCTGGTCGAATAACAGTGCAGTAATGTCTAATTTTGGCGTTTAAGGATATCGATCTCTTATTGTAGATGTCTTTAGTCAGGTTGTATGCCATTTCCATTTTATTAATGCGTGACACGAAGGCTTCTTTCTCTGATAGGTTAGGCTCTATCCATTCACCGAGGTATTTAAACTTTTCTGCCTTCTGAACTTTTCCTAGTCCGACCTCCAGTTCCCTGGGCGCTGATTGTATGTTTGTCATGAATTGTGTCTTCTCAAAGGAGATTTGAAGCCCAGCCTTCAGTGCTTGATTTTTCAGTTGGTTAAGTTGTTCTTCTGCCGTATCAATGGAATCTGAAAAGATCACTAGATCATCTGCAAAGGCTAGACAGTCGATTGTAAGATTCATATACTTGTACCCTAGCCTTACCCCATTTTCTACCCTTGAATTTTTCATTTCCTTCCGCCATTCTCGGATGACCTTTTCTAAAACACAGTTGAAGAGTAGTGGTGAGAGTCCGTCTCCTTGCCTCACTCCTGTCCTGATTTCAAAGGCATCGGACATCTCTCATCTGAACTTCACTTTGGAGGTGGTGTTGGTCAGGGTTTGCTGGTTAATTGATTGTGTCTTGTTATCTAAGCCAAACTCTTCAAGGATTTGCTATAGGGTGGTTCGATCAATTGAGTCATACGCTTTTCTAAAATCAACAAAGGTCACCACGAATTCCCTGTTCCTGAGTTTCAGATATGAAAGGACGGACTTCAGATTCATAATCTGCTCAGCACATGACCGTCCCTTTCTGAAACCCCCTTGGTATTCTCCCAGTTGTGGATCGATTTGTTGTTCCGCCCTATTCTGTAGAGCTTTTGAGAGGATCTTGTAAGTTATTGACAGAAGAGAGATGCCACGGTAATTGTTCACATCGGTTTTCTCCCCTTTCTTATGTAGTGGATGAATTACGGCAGAGGTCCATCCACTGGGGAGTTTTTCGCTCTCCCATATCTCTTGAATAATTGCAACAAGCTTGTCGATTGCCTCTTCCCCTGCATGTTTCCACAGTTCAGCAATTATCAAATCTTCACCCGGTGCCTTGTTGTCCTTCAGCTCTTGGATTATCTTCGTGATTTCAGCCTTTGTAGGTGGGGACGAATCGGGATGGATGTTTGGATTTATTTCATAAACGAAAGGGGTCACTGGAGCCTCACAGTTGAGGAGGGTTTCAAAATAACTTGCTACAATCTGACAATTATCTTTATCATTGTGAGCCAATTTCCCGTTGGAATCTTTAAACTGTAGACTTGGGGGGTTGTATTTGTTCAGACTGTGCTTGAAGGTTTTATAGAAGTTACGTGTGTTATTTTTCTGGAAGTCTTGCTCAATCTGTACCAACTGTTCCCTATTAAACGTACGTTTCACGCCACGGATGGTTTTTGATGCAGATTTTCTCGCGTTTATGAAGTTGACCCTATTCTCTTCATTTTTGTGGCAATTCCATTTCTGCCAAGCAACCTGTCTTAGCTGAACTGCTGTATCACATTCATGATCCCACCAAGGATGCTTCCTTGATTTTGTGAGTGGGACAGTCTCCTTTGCAGTTCTGACTATAGCCTCTTGTAATTGTTCCCAATTCTCTGGATTTAAAGTTTCCAACTTGTGGGTGAATTCTTGGTTGCTCCTTAGCTTGTCTCTGTCAAACTTATCAGTTTTTCTTGGAGTAATCTTCTTGTTATTTCTTGGAATTAGTCTAACTTTGATTTGCGAAAGGTAGTGGTCCGAGTCTAAGTTGCCACTTCTCAGAACCTTCACGTTCTGGATCTCTCGTTGCGCTTTCCGTGCAATGGCGACATGATCAATTTGGAATTCACCAAGGTTGGAGTTTGGAGAAATCCAGGTCTTCTGTTTTCTGGGTAGGTGTTTGAACGCCGTTGACTTTAGGACCAGATTGAATGCTCTGCATAACTCCACAAGCCTCTCTCCAATACGATTCGTTCTCCTGTGAGCTGGGTAGTTTCCAATAATCTTCTGATATTTTCGTTCTTTGCCAAGCTGGGCATTGAAATCCCCTAGGAGAATGATGGTATGTTTGTCAGGTACCTTTGAGAGGATATATTCTAGCTCCTCCCAGAATGCATCTGTTCCTTCCGGGTCCTTCTTATTCGCCTGATTGATTGGCGCATGTACGTTCACCATTGTATAAACTCTATTTGTACACCGAAAAGAAAGAGTAGAGACTCGGCTGTTAGGGGATGTGAAGTCCACAATCGAACCCAAAATCTTCCTGTTGACAATAAATCCTGTGCCTAAGTGTGGGATGGTTTTTACTACACGTTTACCAGTCTTGCCTTTGAATATTCTATAACCTTGTGACTCGAAGCACTGTTCATCTGTGAATCTTGTTTCCTGAATTGCAGCGATCAATATCTGATATCGGGACAAGACATCAGTAACCTGTTTGAGTTTGCCGATCTTAAGAAGTGAGTTTGCGTTGAAAGTAGCAAAGAAATTCCGGCGTTTGTGACTGATCTTTCCTGGAGTCTCCGATACCTCCACGCATGTCTGCGCAGGTGAAGGTGGATTGGTTACCACCTGGGGTAGTAGCTTCTGCTGATTTTTTCTCCATGCTTTGAACAGTTGAAAAACTGTAGATTGGGGTCAGTGATATTTCACACTGACCAAAATACTACCAAGGTTGTGAGCCTTGGAGGGCCTCATGATGTCTTCCGGCTAAGAGAAGGCATTTCCTCCTACTCGAAAAAGGTATGGTTTTCCCGCCAATACTCGGGTGGCTGATTGCAGTGGTCACCCACTGGGCGATGTACTATTGATAATTATTATACATAATGTATTTATAGTCATAGTTACCTTCACAACTTGTTACAAATATACTATATGAATGGTAGAAAAGATTGACATGGACAAGATCACGCTGATATGCCGTTACCAGGGGCGCACTCTGGGGGGGGGGGGGGGCTTTGGGGGCTTAAGCCCCCCTCCAAAACCTGGGAACACTTTAAAAACATTTATGATATCTTTCAAGAAAATTGATTGCATAACGGGTTCCAGAATGTTTAGTGTTGGAACGTTGGAACATTTTGCGATTTTCTACTGTTTAAAATAGAATTATTTTAGGCCTATATTTAAGCAACACTTGAGTGATAATCATATATAGGCCTATATTATTTCAGTAGGCCTAGTATATATCCCTCCTGCAGCGCTCACAAGCGACCGATTGTGAAAATGAGCATTCAAATGAAAGAGAATAGACATTAGCAATGACGAATTGCACTCTAATTCCATAAATATCAATAATTTCTTTAAAAAATGACTTTAAAAAATGTACGAAGTGTGCGATTTGCAGATACTGTTGATGTATGAAAATACGCTCCATAATTGCTGTTTACTTCACATTTTGGTCGCTGTGACGCCCGTTTCATGTCATTTTAACATTGAGGTCTTTGCTTTTATAATTTTGCATGGATTTCAGAAACAGTTGCCTAAACAAAGGAATGAGTACACAAATAGTATGATTTCATAAATATCGAATAACCAATGAGTGTTACAGCACACTCAATCAGTGACAAATTGCATTCTAAATTTCTTAAATATCAATTTTTGTAAGAAGTGTTCGATTTGCAAAACCTATTGGGAAAAGTGTGGTTTATGAACTTGCGAGATTTCTCGCACGGGTCCGCTAGTAATATATATTGTAAACACAACACGAGCGGATATTTCCGTCCGTTTTCGTAACTATGCTCGGAGCAAGATGCGCGTGGGACAGCGGTGTTTGTAAAAGTTGATTCGATGATTGTTATTGTTTTGTATTTTCTATTGGCTATTGGTGTTCGTAGTGTGTCCAATTGGACTAGTCGTAATGGGAGACAAAAGAAAGTCAAACATACAAAACTATTTTAAACCGTTAAAAATCAATAAATATGATGCGGTTAGTGTTAGTGAATGTGGCGATCCTTCAACGAGTAAGGAACTGTTAACAAGGACTGCAAGCATAGAAAAACAGCCAAGTTGTTCGTCAGAGGAGGGCACAGAGGCAAATGTGAGCAGGCCTAAGGCCGTTGTAAGTAAACATAACATGGATTTGGACATTGGTTTATTTAAAAACAAAGTGTTGACGGACAATGAAAAGTTCAAAGTTTTGAATGACAAATGGGTTCCTCAGAGCAACTTTAACTTTCCTTTTAGATCGCATGGGAACCAACAACGAAAATTTTCGTTTCCATGGCTAAAGAAATATACCTGGCTTTCGTATTCTGGATTTGAAGACTCTGCATACTGTGTCCATTGTATGCTTTTTTTTTCTTCAAAAAAAAATAAGTAGGTAAGAGTAACGCTCAACATACTGGACAACTTGTTGAAGAAGGTTTTTGTAACTGGAAAAAAAGCACTAGAAAAGTTTGAAAAACATGCAAACTCGCAGTATCATAAATACTCATGTGTAAGCGCAGCTGCCTTTAAAAGAGTTATGGACTGCCGAATGAAACCGATTGACAAATCTCTTGATAATGGAAAAGACTTCCAAGCCCAAAATAAAGTGAAAAGAATAATTCCAATAATAGAAACTGTTATTTTGTGTGGCAGGCAAAATATCGCCCTTAGGGGCCATAGAGATTATGGTCAGTTTCAAATCGACAGCAAACCATTTGAAAATGAGGGGAACTTAAGAGCTTTGCTCAGAGCTAGAATTGAAGCAGGTGACAACAATTTGAAAGATCACTTTGGGTCATGTGGCAAAAATGCGACCTATATAAGTTGGAATTTTCAAAATCAAGTCATCGATGCTTGTAACCAAATAATAACTGAAAAAATAGCAAGTAAAGTAAAAGAAGCTAAGTTTTTTAGTGTTCTCGCAGATGAAACATCTGATATTTCAACTGTTGAACAGTTTTCTTTGTGTTTACGTTATGTAACCCCAAATACTTTAAATGGTTATGAAATATGTGAGCAATTTTTGAAGTTCATGCCTCTAACCTCTACTACGGGTAGCGTATTGGCAAAAACATTGATTAAAGGTCTTGAAGACAGTAATATAGACATACGTAACCTACGTGGCCAGGGGTACGATGGGGCGGCTGCCATGAGTGCAAAGTTTAAAGGGGCTCAAGCGTGCATCCAAGAAGCTCACCCCACAGCAATATACGTGCATTGCGCTTCTCATAGCCTTAACCTGGCAATTTTCGACCGCGTCTGAGGTTGTATCAATCAGGAACTGCTTTGGAATAGTGGAGAAGTTGTGGGATTTTTTTAACACTCCTAAAAGGCAAGCAGTTTTAAAACAGTGCATTGAATCTGAGGTAAATCTTGAAACCAACAAGAAAAAACTCCTGCAGCTTTGTCCAACGAGATGGGTACAAAGGCACGATGCTATTTTTGTTATGAAAGAACTGCTGCAACCTCTAGAAGTAGCGTTAGAGGAGATTAAAAACTGGAATGATAGGGAATCTTCTTCAGGAGCTCTAATACTACTAAACTCCTTAAGTCAGGGTGAATTTATAATTTCTCTCATGGCATCAGAAAAACTGCTTGGTTACACAGTAAACCTAAGCAAAAAGCTTCAGGGAACTGATTTAGATTTATCATCTGCAATTACACACGCTGAAACTGTGATTGAAAGCTTAAAATCTCTAAGAAAAAATGCAGATCAAGAATTTCACTCGTTGTTTGAAGAAGCTACCAAAATTGCTAATAACGGCGGTTCAATAATTTCGATGCCTCGAACAGTTGGAAGACAACTGAACAGAAGCAACATACCGGCAGAAACTCCAGAATTATACTATAAAAGATCTGTTTTCATCCCTTGGATTGACTCTTTCATTATTTCATTGGAATCTCGATTCATCAAGCATAATAGTACATTATGCAACGAGCCTATAATGGCTAAAATTAAGACACGAGTATTTTTTATAAAACGAGCGTATGCGAGTTTTATAATTTCCATACGAGTGTCTTAATTACCATTATAGGCGAGTTGCATACGACTGTTTATGTTCGACGATAATTACAACTTTATTATATGTTTTAACATAAATATTCATAAATATCTGTTGAGATTGTCACTAGAATTTTGTGATCGGGTGCTGCGCAGGGTAGGATATCTCTGATGTCCAAGCTCACTGACCGACCGACGCATGCGCTCTGTGAGCTTCAATGCCGTATGTGCAGATTGAGCATCAGTATTCAGTAAAAATGTCACCGAACTCGTTTGAAAACAACCCGCTGTGTAGAAATTGGATTTAAGGATATTAAGGTACAGTGTCTCATATTCACCAGTTTATTTACGAGAACATTATGGACGGTGCACTTTCGGTAATTTATATAGACATGTTGGATTTTGAGCGCACGGGAGAAGGTATCGTTACCTAATTGGTCAATGAACGAGCTCTGATTGGCTGGAGAAACTGTATCATAATGAAAAAGAGTGTTATAATGACCATCATTATGATACAGTTTCCTGACACATAATAGTGGGGGTCGAACATAAAGAGTTTTGAGTGCTTACTGCCATCAGCCAAAGCATCACATACACATAAAGAAACCTTCCAAGAAAAAATGCAACCTGATTTCTTACAGCTGTGTAATTTTTATAAGAATGACATAATTGAAAGTGGAGGAAACGACAAAGGCCTGCTTATGGCTGAGTTTGAACTGTGGCACGAGAACTTCAAGACCTACGCTAATATCCCTAAAAACGCAATCGATGTGTTGAATCTATGTGACAAGGACTTGTTTCCTAATATCCACACATTGTTGAGAATTTTGTGTACCATCCCTGTGACTACAAGCACTGCTGAGAGGTCATTTTCTACACTACGTCGGCTGAAAACATATCTTAGGAATACCATGGGTGCAGACAGGCTGACTGGACTAGCAGCACTGAATATTCACCGAGAAATTGAAGTCACCAGTACAGAGGTAGTTTCCGTTTGGAAAAAAATCTGCTAGGCGGCTGGATTTTGTTCTGTGAAATTTGAGTTTCCACTTTATTCAAACAATGTTAATGTTAATTCATTAATACAAGATTTGTATTCAACTATCTGTTTAAACTTGCATTCAGTCTGTGTAATTAAGTTCAACTTGAAATTCTAGAAATGTTCAAGTTTTTTAATATAATGTTAGTTATTAAGGAAAATTTAAATAACTTATACATTTTCACGTTCAGTACATAAAATATTTGTTACAATCCATAACACTAAGGTATACAATAACATCTCGTAATTTTTAAAATGTAATTTTTAGTTCCAATTAAATTTTCGTATTCAAAATCAAAATGTTATTAATAATTTCCTAAAACCTATACCGTACTATTTCTTGGTATAAACAACTCAAAACTTAGTAAATGATTGCAGATAATTGATGTTACACATCAATCTGACGATCCTGGTAGCTGGATATATAGTTATAATAGTGAGCAGAGCAATCCAGTCGTTATCACTCTGATCGTGATCAAAAGTTAATTCTTGATAAAAATCCTGCTGTTCCTTTTTATTACTTGCATAACCTTAGCTCAATGGTACTGTAACTAAAATTTGTATAAAACCAATGCACATTTTGTTTAAATAATCTCCAGTCTAATAGCATCTTTAGTATTGGTTTTAACAGAGCATTCTACAGTATGTTTGATCTTATAGAATATCTTTTTATGCATATGGTCTCATATATACATATTTACATACAAGACTAATAATGGACACATTCTCTTTCCATAGCTGAAATCATGTTATTGAGGAAAGCCCCCTCCAAACCGAAAGTCTGGGTGCGCCTCTGGCCGTTACTCTGTGTGAAAATGAATGGCAGATACCAGTAGTGTTCAAAATAAAATTTCTGCACTGTTGGAATAACACTTGAAAGGAATTTCTCATTTCTTAAAATTTTAACTTTCACACTGCCCTTGGGAGAGTATATAAATAGGTTACATACATTTAAATTTGAAATGTACATCGATGTGTGTAATATACATGGTTCTCCTTTAATTCCCCATCTTTCACATAACTCAAGCTCCTAAATCAGAGGGAGTTAGAAGTTGTGGTTTGTACCAAAATCTTCCAAATCGTCTCAATAGTACAGGAAAAATCTTGCATTTCTTAAAAAGTAAACGGAGATATATTTATTTGTTTATTAAGTGCTTTTGAACAAATAAACAAGACGATAGCCTCTGACAGAACTGTGTCGCGTACACTAGAGACGGGCGGGTAATATGTACCAGTACACATGGGGCGCACACAACCCATTATTTCTTTTTTTTCTTCAAAATATTGAATTTTACTTTGTCTCAAAAAAATCTCAACATTTCACTAGACAACATATCTTCATATTCTTTTTTCACTAGCACTATCTTATCACCGCCCTTGTGAGTGATTTAATAGTACTGATATGGTACTTGAGATTGGATGTCAAATCCATGGAAGCACTGAGTCACAGGCGCTTTCTCAGCCAGTCCTACAGCATTATCCACGACGTGGTCTTATTTAAGTACGGTGCTTATGGAAGACGACTCTCCTTCGCATCCCACCTCTAAACCTCCCGTTAACGCGCAATAGATGTTCTTAAGACGGGCATATAATTCTTCTTTACTGAAATATTCGTCATTTCCCCTTTCTGGCATGCAGCAAACTGGTCGCGTAGTTGTTTTCTTGTCTATCATTTGCCTTATACTTTCACCTTTAGTATATCCTACGGGAACGTTCCTAGGTTTCTCCCACCGCTACAGAGAGGAAGTACTAGAATTGTCTCTTTCTGTGTTAAAATAATAACTCAACGCAGCAATATGCTTACAGCATTGGGAGAGGCCGGCTTTGCACTGGCATTCAGCGGATTGAAGATTTCTTTCGCGATCGAATTGGAAAGGAACACGAATTATAAAGTCATTTGATGGGCATGATAGCCTAGTGGCTTACCCATGATAATTTAAGACATAAACTAATGCTGATTGGGCCTATTGATAAAAAGTTTGCATAAGTGCCATAAGAAATATATAATATTTTAATTCATACTTGAAGTTTGAAAGCATACGGTGGTTGATTTATGTTGGTTTCTCTCAAACATACGCCGGCAAGTTCCCTTCCCGACGTTTCTCTCACTTTGAGTACATGGCAACTCTCATTGAGCTTTGCACATTTCTTCGGGGTGGAGGGTCTGAAATAAGTCTGCGTCCACTGTATCCTTTCAAAACCAACACAAACCTCAACAGAGCACGACATTGGAGCGGTAAATATAATTGCTTGCCTGCATAGACTCAAAGGCAATTGCGCCAGTCAGTCATCAGTCGGCCGTGCAGTCATCCTCCGAGTTGCACAAGAATCCGTTAGGGGCGCCAGCGGTCAAAAACCAGCGAGGCGCACGAGGTCTATAAATGCTGGTATTAATTTACCACTTGTCTTCATAGAAGGTTGATATGAGGCATTAGTCGGTGGCGAGTGTATTCCTCAGATCTCTTCTATAAACGTATTAATTTCTGTTCCGCCCCTTCAAACAACAGTAACTAAGTAATACTTTCACAAGTTTCTTTGATCTAATTATACTCATCTCACTGCTCATGTCCACATAAGTTACTCACAACGAAGGTCACATGCTCTACAACTCAACTTACTGTACTCGTTGCAGCTATTAAAGACACAACAAACCCTTGAATCCTAGTTCGCGTGGATTTTTGTTACGAGTAACTTCAACATGTAAATAGGCTCTCTATAGCTGGTGTAGTTTTGTAAACCTATACAGTATAATTTATCGTGCTGAAAACACACGGAACATCTAAACTGGGTCCATTTCAAGAAGATTTATAATAAAATATCGCATTTCTGCTGGTCATGAATTGCTCTCGACTTAAACGCACAAGCACCATCAAGCACTATATTGCCTACGTCACAAAAGGATTAGGTTTACGCACCATGGCCTGTATTTCTCGTTGGCCGTGTAACGGCAAGCAATGACGTCACAACTGACGTCAGGTTACCATGGCAACGAGACGTAGTGGCTGACATAAACAAGTTACTTCGTCTCCTGCAGATTTCCTTCCAAGTTCCGGCAGTTCAATCTAGCAACAGGGAGTACAACTGACATAAGGACGTCATGCAGCCCCGCCTGCGTACCATCTAGCGACGGAGTGTAGAAATAACAGTACACTAAATGAAAAAGTAGCCCAAGATAATGGCAATATTTCAATTTAAATAAGAAAAAGATAATGTTTATTTTACGAGATGGCTAGTGAAGAGGCTCTTCACTCTCTTCACCTGAATAGCCGCTCAGCTGAACCAGGGGTACCAGAGTAGGTCTCAGCCACTCCCAATATAGTCGCTGACCAACTACAAGTCATCCTCCCCACACACCGCGACTGAACTGTAGTTCACAGATGTGAGGTTCGAATCCTAAAATACACAGCGGCTACCCTAAGTGTAGCTTTCTTTTTGAAGCTCATTCCAGGCGAGTGAACTCTATTTCAAGCCTAGATGCATCTAACACAATCCTTCACCTTAACAATTACACACACTACCACGGTCAACACAATAACGCAGGGCTGACGGCCAAAGGTGTCCCATGCCCATAGTTGAATATCTGAAAAACAATAAATTTACTACAGGTCAATGTATCGATCCGTGAATAAATATACTTAACGTGATCGCAGTATTACCATCCGAGAAATCTGAGGATGTCACTGAAGGGCCCTGACGTTGACACTTGGAGTTGTGAGCTGATGCTGGGTTCTCGACATAGGGCGTCCATCTTCTTCATCCCACCACTGACGCAGGTTGGAGTAGGATTTAGCGGAGAGGTTTTTGTGCAAAATTTCACACAATTTACACTCAACTGAGTCTGAGGAACTCCAACTGCATTAATACTGTAATATTTCTTCCACCAGCAATATTTTGCGTATTCTTTGGGATGTTTATCGAGATACTTAAGGTAGTCCGCAAGTTCTTTTGGACTTTTGTAGTCAAGCGCGTTTATGTAAGACATGGGGGCGGGGGGCGTGCTTTCTAAACTCCGCACAACCATAAACTATTGGTACCACAAAATAATTCAGAATTTGGAAGAATTTTTCAGTCACATACTCTTTACACAGAGTGTTTTCAAACGACAGAAAAATTTATTTTTTGTGTATAATTTTATAAATGTCGTTGTGATATCTTTTCTGCCAAGATAGGGCACTACAATGGCCGAACTGGTCTACTTGGATATTTTCCGATAACTGCATGACGTAGTCCTCCCTCTTGCTCTGGGTACTACAGTGTGACACTAGCCACACTATGAGGCGTGTTTTGTTCCTTTACTGCTTTGTAATAATCGTCTACTCGACTGTCAGGTGTCAACCATGTCTGTAGAGGAAGGACAGGGTAGAACTCGCTGGAATTTGCAGGAAGGACGCGTCCATACGGCGAAGGGATATCAGATTCTCAACGACAGGTCCATGTCCAATTGAAGACATCATCCATTCATTCAGATCACCTCCTGTGTTTACTGGCGATTCAAAGGATAAAAACACGTACCTTTGGTGCGAACTTCTGACATCCGGCAGAAATTTACCTACCCAAGGCAGAAATTGATTTACCCAAGACTTCCTGTATATCTCGTAAAAATGAAACACGAGTGCATCCAATTCTTGTACAAGCATTAGAGTTCTTTTTTCTGTGAGGTAACACGCATTTATGGCGCAATTCGCTTTAAGAAACGCATCTTGCCCATCATGGTCACCCTGACCATAATATGGAAATCCCCAGTAATCGTTCCATAATAAAATATGTACTTGAGATGGTCACTTTTTTGCCACGTTCTTGAGTAAGATTTTCTAACAATATCTAGGGGCGGCATGAGGAAACTTGTGTTTGAGATAACTATTAACACGTGCGAGCCGGAACAGCGGCGGCGTGCCATTGTCGCAGTAGTGTTAAGATTTCTGCTCGTCATGGTAAATTGTCAATTGTGTAATTGTTTGAAGTATTTTTTTAAGTGAATGCCTGTTTTTTACTGGTCAATTGCGTGTCTTGTTGATTATGTTGTGCGCATTTGAAATTCAGAAGTATGGTGTAGTTATGTTACCGTAATATTAACTTTTGAACTTCATTTCTGTGTACTATACTCATATGTATCCGAAATTCACTTAACCACCACCTATTATCCTATGGATGGAAGGGATCGCAAGGGACGTTGATACGCAGCTAGATAAACCACAAATTCCCTGCTAGGCGGATAGCCTGGAAACTCTCGGTACAAAGATATTTATAAGAAATACGATAGTACTACTACCTACTGATATCGCGCCAGGAGATAGATGGCAGTTGGGTTTGAACTGCAGAGGTCTTCCCGCTCACTGCGTATCGCGCATTCCAAAAACATTCAGTTGGTCACTACTTGCTTCACTCACTCAGCACATTCCTTCTTTCACTGGCTGTGTGTCGTCTGCTACAATAATAACCATTGGCATGTGGGAAGCCGATATATTTAAGTTAGGAATAGGTGGACCACGCATGCGTACAGCAAGACCACCCGCACCCCGTCACAGCGTGTTCAACTGCCATCTCCTGCCGCGATGACAGTAGTTACGTGTAAACTTCCCACAATAAAGTATTGGAGGACGAGATTCTCTGAATCTCAGGGGTGAACGATTTAGAAGCGGGTGCCAGTACCTAACTAGTAGTACCTCCGCATCTTATCATTAAATAAGCAGATCGTATAATTCTATAAAAAGGAACAGGCAAACTAAGCAGTGACTGATAGTTTCTTCATAAAGTAGAACAACATAACAAACAAATGTCCAGCAAACATTAATTAACCCTTCACGCGTTATCAAAATAAAACTTGAAACTTCAAAATAAAATCGTAGCTTCCCTTAAAAATAAATTTTACCGTGCCATGCGGCATCATGGCATCTCTGTGTCCTCATTTAAGGAGTAAATCAAACGGTAATATCAAAGACCTCTTGTATATCCAAATTCTTAAAATAATTAACCACCTTGTTGATCAACCTGTACTTTAAAATATTAATAAATTGTGAAACGACGTTACTATATACATTTTCTCCCCTATATGATACATGGACCTCCTTAAATTAACGCTCCAACAATCCTAAATTATTAATAATAATTCCTAAATTATTATTGTTAATAAACATATTTACATTATTTACACTGATATCGTTACCTGCACGATATTTTATTATTCATTAATCTTCCCTAGATCATACTTCTATTCTTTCTCTCTTTCGTTAAATTTCCATTATAAATCACAAATTCCTTCAACTCTGTCGTTTATTGTGGTGTTTGAAGCCATATTTTCAGTGTTGCCTTAGTAAACAAGAGTTTAGTGCTTTTCAGTCGGTCAACACGAATGTACCCAAAAGAGATGGGTTATGCCCTAATCCTGAAATAAATTACATGAGATTAATAAAACACTAGGATGACCAGTTTCGATCGTCGAGCGATCATCATCAGATCCATTACACTTAGGCTACAAAATCTATGTTTGAAATACAGGTGAAAATATTTACAATATGTACAATTATTTAGTTGCAGTATTGGTACTGCAACTGTCAGTGTATGCTAAATGCAGTATATATGTTAGGTGAAATGTTAAATGGTGATAGCTATCCGTAGATTGTACTTTAGAGAGATTATATGGTTGTAAACTATGGTTAAACTATAAAATTTTAGGCTAACTACTTATGGGTTATGCTCCACGCGTGGCGAGGGCTAATCCACGGTCTTTAATAATTGTAGACCCACCTCATCAATAACATACATCTTATCTAGGTTGGCAACACCTCACATAAACACATCGCTATCACTCCCCACAGCACGTAGGAGCAGGGGGGAGAAAGCAGGGAAAAACCAGTCGTTAAGATAACCACCGCAGTCTACCGCACAGTGAGTTCAAGTGAGCACGAAAACTGCGAGTAGCTGTTGTACGGAAGACAATCAGATAAGTAGTTAGCCTAAAATTTTATAGTTTAACCATAGTTTACAACCATATAATCTCTCTAAAGTACAATCTACGGATAGCTATCACCATTTAACATTTCACCTAACATATATACTGCATTTAGCATACACTGACAGTTGCAGTACCAATACTGCAACTAAATAATTGTACATATTGTAAATATTTTCACCTGTATTTCAAACATAGATTTTGTAGCCTAAGTGTAATGGATCTGATGATGATCGCTTGACGATCGAAACTGGTCATCCTAGTGTTTTATTAATCTCATGTAATTTATTTCAGGATTAGGGCATAACCCATCTCTTTTGGGTACATTCGTGTTGACCGACTGAAAAGCACTAAACTCTTCTGTCGTTTATATTTGTCATTTCCAATTGAACATAAGTGAGAAGCAATTACGCTAATAACTGTTATATTATTGTCATAATCTTGATAAAGACGATAATATAGATAAAATATAACAGACAATCTTTCTTGTTTTTACGTACTTGAGATATATAGTGGTTTCAATACTCAACTATACAAACATAATTATCCCATATTTACATCACACGTTGTTCGACTACAGTGTCATAATTGCATTATTCATATCGCTATAACTCATTATAATCCATTGAAACATTTATATCATCCTGTATACAAGTCTGCGTTACATTATTCGCTTAAATACTCTTTTTCCCATTTCTCTACACCTTAAGTGCATGAAATTCAGTAATCCTACTCATCACTCATGAATGCATGATATAAACTTCAAATTACAACTCCTCTAACGATTATTCATCTTTCATTCCCTCGTATTCGCATTAATTATAACTTGTTTCAATATTCCACTCTTATATTTGTCAAATATTTCATCTATTATACATTTCTTAGCGTTTTATTGCGATATTAACCATTACCATTGCTTTATAAAACCTCAGTTCCTTGAACTCTACATTTTAAAGATATTCGTCTGTTTATAATTATCTCATTAATAAAAATACGTCACATATCCTCTCCATACTGTTCTAATTTCATGAATATAAATTCATATCATCCGTTGCTTAAATTTGTTACAATATTTGTCATAACGTTTCTTCATAAATTCCTACGTTCCATTCGGTTATGACGCAAATTAGCGTTATCACGAGTTGTGCTCTTCGATTTACTATAAATTCCTTTCAATAAAGCATTAAGCTTAAAAATGCGTTGTTTCAAATCAAATAAACTTATTGATGTCCTCAACAGAATTAAATCATTAATTTATTGACAGCAAATAATTATTAAATAATTATTAAAATTGTTTCTTCAAGTCAAAATTGACGTATATGAAAATATACTTTCAACAAAGTAGCCTATTCTATAAAGTATTTTAAAATAATTCACTACTAATCAAACTCAGATACGCTTAGAAATTCGAACAACTTAACAATATCAAATAACGACGACGACTGAAATTTACTACACGTCAAAATCGAAAACGATGACGTCTTAAAATATTTACATGAAAACTTAAACAATGAAAATACTAAACCAAACTATTTAACAATCAAACAAGAAAAAAGTCAATTAGCCACACAAAATACGGTCATGTCAAGTATACCTAAAACATTGCAAAATAACTATTAATTAAAGTCGAAGCACTCAAATACCTTCTGCCCGAAATATCTCTTCCGTTTACCGACCCCTTGAAGTCTTGCGTACCGCAGTACAGCGACTGCTGGACAGCTGTTTGGTTGACTCGAGCTAGGGCGTGTGCCAGCCAAGCGGTCTCGACTCTCCGTGCTGCTACTGTCCCCACTTGCGTGAAGACGGTCCAATCTCGACTCTTGCCTTCTCCTGGGATACGAACTGCTTCACTCTCGTAAGCTTCAGAGCCGAGGTGGCTTCTGCTGATCATCTTCAATCGGCATAAATCTCGAAGGTCATCGGTGAATGTAGATAATTGCTTGTAGTAAATGAAGTTCCCGAGATAGTAAAGGAAACTCATTATAATGTTTTTTGCTGTAGTGACCTCTGTGGATTAGAGATGTTAATATTTCACTCTTCTTGTATGTCCGTTGGCGTGTAGCTATGTCTCTCCTGGAACCCACATATTGAAGTCGGCTAGTCCCCCTTAATGGTCTAATATGTCATCATAGTTTCTGTTGAGTAAACCATGCTCAACTTCCTCGTTGACTCCAGATTCTTTATCATTCGAAAGTATTTCCCAAATTATCGAAATACTTCAATAATTGCAGATTGTAGAATCTGCTTATTTTTCTATCAACTCTCGTAGCTTTGAAATTTATATTTTTCTTCCTTGTAGATGTTGAACTATGTACATAGGCTTATTATTATTTCAATTACTAGTGCGCCCGTGCGAGCTTTTGTAACGCGAATGTAGGTTTATGAGGTAGTAAGGGAGAATGTGGGAGAAGGAAGTTTTAAATATTGAAGAAATGTATTTATTGTCGTTAAACGGCATATGTACATGAGAAGAACAGAAAGAAATATGTATAACAATGTTTTGTACTTGTTACAGCACCTCTTTGTAGACAATATTCGATGTTACAACGAATTCATTGGTTATTGTTTGCTCGAGTTTCTTCTACAGCATTTTTTACATTTGCAAAGGATTAAATCCTAGAGATAGCGACATATAATTGTCCATGTGAGAATACTGGATTTGGTATGTAAATGCCTGCTTGGTCTAGAGTTTGACCCTGGGCCTTGTTTATATGGTATTAATCTTAAGAGTCAATTTGTGTGGAGGCAGTCCTGAGCGGTCAATGCTGTTTAGGAACTCGGTCGGATATATTTGAACATCTAGTGGATCCTGTGTTTGAACTGAATCCAAGCTGAGGTAGGTTTTGCTTTCGGCAGTAAGTAAGTCTTGAACGATCTGATCATTGATTTTTCCGCAATCTTCATTTTTTGCGCAGAGGATTGCTGTACGTAATAAGGTGTGGATGTTGTACGCATTGATTTAGCTTCCGAAAGTGTGTTGTACTAAGACCTGAGGGGAGCAATAGCATTGCTTGGGTATTCGAATACTGGTGGGGTTGACGGTGTCGTTAGGTGGCAAGGTTCCATTTCCCATCTGGAGTAACCAATGAGAGAATTCTTGGTCACCGGCTGCTGGCATGTTGGTGGTGAGGTGGCGAAGTGCTACTTGAGACCACAGTGGCGAGGACTTGGCACACGCCTCTACGATGGTAATTCTATGACCGCGCCTCACAACTGGAAGGACCTACCGGAAATCCCCTCCAAAAACGATAATGGTTCCTCCGAAAAGAATGTTTAGCCCTGTGATGTCCGTTAGGAGTAGATGCAATGAAGACAATGCTTCTTTAGTGACCATTGATACTTCGTCCCATATTATGATTGCTGCGTCTCTAATTTTCTGCGCCTCAATGGAATTAGGTCTGATTGAGGAGACAGACGTGTCCGTAATGGGAACGGGAAATTTGAAGACGGAATGGGCAGCCAGCCATCTTCAAGCAATGAAAACTTCCTGACGGTGAACGGTATACGCATACAATTATTAACTTAAACTGCTGTATTTTTACGGCAGAGAATTCAAAATTCTGTTCCATAATTAGATAATCATAAGCTGTTAACTGTTCATGATCTACATTATTTCTTAAGAAGATACAAGTACCACCATGGCTAATATTTGATCTAGAGTATTTAATAGCTAGTATAAACCCTGGGAATTGAATTAATTCGAGTTGTTCATCTTCCAGCCAATGTTCTGAAATACATAGTGCTGAGATGCCTTTAAGTTCAATTTTAAGCATTAGATTTAAGTAAGCAATTTTATTATAGAGAGACTGACCATTCTGGTGGTAAATTTTAAATTCGTTACTTTTGCAAGCGTGTGTTGGTGATTTATTTACATTATTATTATCATAATAGTTCTTATTATTGTTGCTAGACAAATCCATAATACCATTGTTGCACTGAGTTAAATTTGACATCAAAAGATACTCATCTGAATGCCAAACCTTACGTTTGGCTTCTTTTACCAGTTTCCCTGCTTCCACTCTCAAGATATTACTGTCAAACTATTCTTACCATTTGAATTTACAATTTTGCAGATTTCATCAGTAAGATACTCTTTTCCTAACCTATTTATTATGTTTTGAATAAAGCACTTTATATCACTTTAATATGCACACACATCTCAATCTACATCTTAACACATTGAGCAATTACAACTAACATTGTCACAGAGTAAAAGCGTATATACACTCCGCCCAAGTTCCATAGAGGACATAAACTAGATACATAATAGTCTCCCCCGCGTAAATAAAAACAAATAAAAGGAACTATTCATATTCATTTGGGCACATAGTCTTGCAGATAATGAGGGGGTCGCCTGTCTCTGGCTGATCTTCTTAAATAATTATCAGCAGGTGGTGGAAGGCTATTTCGATCAGGGCGTTCATCTGGTTGCAGGATGGTCTACCTTGTATCATCTGAAGTGTCGGTTGCAGGAGGTATATCATCATTCTCTAGTCTTGGCTGGGTTGGTGTTGGCATATTTGGAACACCAAGCACTGGAGGATTTGTTGGAGCAAAAGTGACATGCCTATCTTTCTTTGGCAAGAGAGTCGATAATAACTGGTCAACATGGCGCTTTAAAATTCGTTCCGAATCCAATTTCACATAATAGTGGCACTGACCGAGTTTAGTTTGTATGACACCAAACTGCCAAATATCACAGTTTTTCTGATGAATCCGGACTTGCACTCTCTCCCCCACTTTGAAAGAGCGAACAGGGGGTGAGAAACTGGATGTAGTCAAGCTCTTTTGGTTTGGAAGTAGAGCATCCAACTGGATACGTAGCCGAGGTTCCAAATATAGTTCAGCTGGAGACTGTCCACATGCCAATGGCGTTGCTCTGTATTGAAACAAGATGTTCACTCGTGTAGATAGTGGCATTATCTGACACAAGGACATTCGTGTACCAATGTACGGTAAAGATATTGTCAAGCAGACTGATAGTATTTGCAGTGGATGGAGCGTCTTTCACTATTCGGACTTCGACCCACTTGGATTTCGCGTCAACACACATCAAGAAATGGTGGTTATCAAATGGTCCCGCATAGTCAATGTGTATGCGTTCCCAATTTTCTTCTGGTTCATCCCAGGGGTGCATTGCAGCTTTTGGTGGATTTGAACGAGTCTGCGCACACTCTTCACAAGATTTGATAAGTTTCTCAATGTCTTTGTCTAATTGCGGCCAGTAGACATATCGTCTTGCTAACTGTTTCGTTTTCACAATGCCGAGGTGTGTTAAATGTAACTTCCAAAAAATTTCTTTGTAGTTTCTTTTGGATAACAATTCAGTCTTGACAGAATAGAATACCATTTTCAACTGTATATGGCTCATCCAAGGATTGAGTTTGAAGACGTTGCAGGGTGGCACTAAGTTCTGGGTCTAACATAGTCTCTTCACGGATTAGTTTCGTACGTAACGGCTTCACTTGACACATGACGAATCGTTTCAGCATAGAGTTGTGAAACTTCTGCATCATTTATTGATT
The DNA here is from genome assembly GCA_946902985.2 of Meconema thalassinum. NCBI lineage: Eukaryota > Metazoa > Arthropoda > Insecta > Orthoptera > Tettigoniidae > Meconema > Meconema thalassinum. The sequence goes on from OX336388.2 coordinate 1,012,375,504, forward strand.
TTTCAATGTTTGGCGAAGTAGATGCAACAGGGGCTCGGGAGAGGCAATCAACATTTTCGTTATCTTTCCCTTTTTTCACTCTTACCATGTAGTCAAACCCGGAGAGAAACGATGCATATCTTAGGAGTCTTGCGGATGTCATTTGTGGCAGGCCCTTGTTTTGATGAAAAATACGAGACAGAGGTTCATTGTCCGTCACAAGAATGAAATTTCTTGCAAAAATATAGTTGTAGAAGTGTGTTGTGGCGAAAATTATTGCCAGCGCTTCCCGGTCAAGCTGACAGTAATTACATTCTTCTGGTGTTAGGGCACGAGATGCATAGGGTCTTTCTTGGCCATCCATCTCATGACATAATACTGCTCCAACACCAGTAGCACTGGCATCGGTTGACAAGATGATAGGCAGTGATGGATTGAATGGGGGTAAGGACACGTTCACTACATAATTCGGACTTGAGATTCAAGAAAACTGCTTCACAGGCTGCAGACCAGAAAAACCGTTCACTGCCGTAATGGGTGGGACTTCGTTGAAAAATTAGGAATAAACTTTGAGTAATAAGTCACCATACCAAGGAAGCGTCTCACTTCTTCAATGTTTTTAGGACGTGGCATTTGTGACACAGCTTGAACTTTCTCTGGTGACTTGCGGATCTCATTATATGATACAATATGTCCTAGGTAGTGTATGTTTTCCTTGAATAATGAGCATTTGCTTTTGTTCAAATGCAGATTTTATTTTGAAAGCCGTTCTAGACAGGCTATTGAGTTCTTGGTGCACTCCTCCTTCGTAGTACCATGCGTTATGATGTCGTCAAAATAAGCTTCAGCTTTTGGAAGACCATGAAGGATCTGTGATAAAATCCTATTAAATTCTGAGAGGGCAGGTTTGATGCCAAAACTCAGTCGGTGCATCCTGAAGGTTCCTTTGTGAGTGGATATAGTTTGAATCATACTACCTTCTTCGTCAACCTTCAGATGTAGATATGCCTTGTATAAGTCTATTTTGCAGAAAAATTTTGATTTTCCAAGACTATGTAGAACATCATTAACTGGTCTTATGGGATGGTTTGCATAAATCAACCTTGAATTCACTCCACATTTGTAGTCGACACATAACCTAACTCCCCCATCCGGTTTTGGGATAACAAGAGGCGATCCCCAATTACTTAAAGCTGTGGGAGAGATAACTCCTTCTGATTCCAATGAAGCGAGTTCCTTTTCGACGCGTTCCCGAAGAGCAAAAGGGACATCACGTTCACGATTGAAGACAGGTTTCACCCCCTCTCTGAGTTGCAGTTTTACTTCAATATTGGGAACGCATCCAATTTTTTCTTCAAAGATTGTACTAAATTGATGTAAAATATCTTGAATTGACTGCACTGATTTGACAGATTCAGTGTGAAGAGATTGATTTGTGTCTTTATCAATTTCCTTCAGATCAAGGCAGAGGCCCCTGATCCAAACACGACCAAGCAATGCGGCATGGCCTTGCGGGACTACAAACAGATCTGCAACAATTTATGTTCCTTTATATGATACTGTGACTACAATGTGTCCTCTGGGTTTGATAACATGATCAGAATATGACGAAAACAGACATTTGTTGGCTACAATGGCAAACCAAGACCCAAGGTTGAACATTCGTTCTCAGGGATGAGTGAATATTTTGCTCCCGTGTCGACTTCAAATCTTTGTGATTTATTTTTGAGTTTAACAGTGATAAAATATTTATCCGATTCTTGCCCTACGTCAAAGAGATCTTCGATGAATTCCAGTTGTCCTATCCCGAAATTGGTTTCGGAGTGGTCATGCAAGATGTCATTTATGTTCTCAGTTGCAATATTGTGTGTATTTGACTGTTGAAGAAGTATAGTGATACAAACTTTTGCAACATATCCCACTTTCCTACATGACCTACAGTTAAGAGAGTTTCTCATTGTGTGACAATCTCTTGATCTGTGGTTTGCATTACCACAATTTAGGCATAATCCATCAATACCTAGTGCTCTATACTTGACAGAACTACGGCGGTCCCTGGACTGTGAACGTGAGTGAGAGCCTGGGCTAGGCTGTTGAACAAAACGTAGATAGATAGATTTTTATTAATTCCATTTGATCAAATACATGCATTCAATACATTTTTGATATAGGACACGTCAGAATTTACATCTATAAAATAAAAGAACTAACAGGTATATATTACTAATACTATAACTATTTAACTTATTATAATAGCAAATCTTAATAGATACAATCTTATTGCACAACTATTTACACCTCACTCTATTATCATAATATGAAAACTTAATTCTATAAATACAACAACATACAGCTTGGTATTACAATTAAATTAAAAAAGTAAAATATAATTATAGATTTCATCGCTCCTATACGCTAAGATATTCAACTACTGAGTAAAAACAATGGCACTGCAGATAAGCTTTCAACATTCTATCAAAGGTTTTTATTTTTGGGGCCAGTTTTATATACTGGGGTAGTTTATTGTATAATTTAACTCCAGTGTGAAAAGTTCCTTTTTGATATATGCTTGTGTGTGTGTGTGTGAAAAATGAATGTTTTGATTTTGTCTTGTGTTATGCCTATGGACATCATTGTTTGTTTTAAGAAAAACATCTTTATTCATTAAATTATTTTTAAAAAACATAATACTTTCAAAGATATATATGCAGGGCAGTGGGAGAATGTTTAAATCTTTAAACAGAGGTCTACATGATTCTCTAGAGTTTACATTTGCCATAACTCTAATCGCCCTCTTTTGTATCCTAAACATGCTTAGTACATCTGGCGACATACCCCAAAATATGATACCATATCTTAAGTATGAATGGAAATAAGCAAAATAAGTATTTCTTAATGTGTGCATGCTAGTGCAGGTTTTCAAAATACGTAACGCAAAGCACATAGAGTTCAGTTTAGTATTCATATATTGTATATGCTTATTCCATTTCAAGTCTTGTTGTATCCATAGTCCTAAAAACTTTGTTTCTGATTTATTTTCTATTTGATGACCATTTAATGTTATATTGGGTTTCGCAGGATTCCTATTCTGTATAGTGTGGAAATTTAGACATACTGTATTTTTATAGTTTATTATGAGGCGATTATCTTGTGACCATTTGGTTAACTCTCCTGTAACGGAGTCAGCAGACTGCTGTATGACCTGTTTAGTTTCACCTTTTATTTCGAGTGTTGTATCGTCCGCAAACAAAATTTCCTTATGTGAATGAACGTTCTGTGTTATATCATTGATATATAGAAGAAAGAGTAGTGGGCCCAAAACCGATCCCTGGGGTACTCCAATATTCAATAATTCCCTCATTGGACAATGTTTCATTAAGTAATTTGGTTCCATCATCCTTGTGTCTCAAGCTTACTATTTGTTTACGCATTGTTAAGTAAGACACGATCCATTTATTAGCTAGACCTCTAATACCATATTGATTTAGTTTGGTAAGGAGGATTTTATGGTCAACAACATCAAATGCTTTCGATAAATCCAAGAATAGGTCAGTTACATGTTCCTTATTGTCAATTAATTTCAGTATACAATTACTACATTCGTAAATTGCTGTCTGTGTAGATTTTTCCGTTCTGAATCCATGTTGTGAGTTTGATAATATTTTATTTTTTTCTATGAAACTTATCAGTCTCTTATACATAATTTTTTCCACAATTTTTGCAATACCAGTTGGTAAGGTAATAGGACGATAGTTATCTAATTCATCTTTTGAACCGTTTTTGTGCACTGGAATTGCTTTTGATAACTTCAAAATATCCGGGTAAGTTCCTGAGAGAATTGAACTGTTTATTAAGTGCGTAAGTGGATTTATTATATTTTCTCCACATTTCTTTAAAATTGCATCAGGGATGCCATCAATGCCAGCACAGAATTTATTTTTTTAGCTCTTTTATAACTATTCTTACCTCTTCACTTGTGACATGATTTATAAATAAAGAATCACTGCATATATTTATTTTATTATTAGAATTTAGTGTATTTACCTGTGATTTATTTAATAATTTTTGTGGAATTTTGTGGAATAGGTCAGTTACATGTTCCTTATTGTCAATTAATTTCAGTATACAATCACTGCATATATTTATTTTATTATTAGGATTTAGTGTATTTACCTGTGATTTATTTAATAATTTTTGTGGAATTTCCAGAAAATAGTCATTAAAAGTGTTTGCTATTTCCTCTGGATTATTAATCACTTTATTATTTCTGGTCAGTGTAATGTTCCTTTGTATTTTAGCAGATTTTCCAGTTTCTTTCTTTATCACAGACCACATAGCCCTGTTTTTATTAGATGATTGGGAAATAAAATTATCATTATGCATTTTCTTTGCTAGTTTTATTATCTTATTTAATATGCTAGTGTATTTTTTGTAGTATAAATTGAATTCAGGTGTTGTGTGGTATTGTTTATATAATTTGTGTAGAAATTTCTTTCTTTGACATGAATGTATAATCCCTGTTGTTATCTAATTTATAGTTTTGTTATTTTGAACAGTTATTCGTTTAAAGGGGAATGCTATTTCAAAATAGTGTTTTAGGGTACTGTTAAATGCATTAAATTTATCATTTACATTTCTAGTTCATAAATTTCTGACCTTGTTTCCTTATTTAATAAGTCATTGAAATATGTAACATTTGATTCAGTGAATGACCTGCACTTTGATTTTACTCCATTATCATTATTATTGATTGTTTCGGATACTTCAAAACTCAGTATTTGTCCATGGTGGTCACTAAAACCCGGACAATAGACTTCTATTGAATGGTGATATTTATCTGTATTTATAAAAATTTGATCAGGAGTGGTTTTACTAAATTTTGTTATTCTTGTTGGGGTATTTGCTGTAGGTTTCAGTCCACAGGAAATTAGTAACTGTGTTAATAATTCACAATTTCTATCAAATTTTAAAAAATCCACATTTACATCCCCACAAATTATTATATCGAATTTTACTTTGCTCATGTTATTGAGTAACAATTCTAATTTATCTATAAATAAAGGAAACTTTCCTGACGGAGAACGGTATACGCATACAATTATTAACTTAAACTGCTGTATTTTTACGGCAGAGAATTCAAAATCCTGTTCCATAATTAGATAATCATAAGCTGTTATCTGTTCATGATCTAAATTATTTCTTAAGAAGATGCAAGTACCACCATGGCTAATATTAGATCTAGAGTATTTACTAGCTTGTGTAAGCCCTGGGAATTGAATTAATTCGTGTTGTTCCTCTTTCAGCCAATGTTCTGAAATATATAGTGCTGAGATGTCTTTAAGTTCATTTTTAAGCATTAGATTTATGTAATCAATTTTATTATAAAGAGACTGGACATTCTGGTGGTAAATTTTAAATTTGTTACTTTTGCCAGCTTGCGTTGGTGATTTATTTACATTATTATTATCATAATTGTTATTATTATTGTTGCTAGACAAATCCGAATTACCATTGTTATACTCCGTTAAATTTGACTTCAAAAGATCTGATTGCCAAACCTCACGTTTGACTTCTTCTAAAAGTTTCCCTGCTTCCACTCTAATGATATTACTGTTGAACTATTGAATTATTCTTACCATTTGAATTTACAATTTTGCAGATTTCATCACTAAGATACTCTTTTCCTAATCTATTTAAGTGTAGGCCATGCCGAGTGTGGAACTTCCTGTCTAATTTACTTACATCTACAATTTGGACATTTGGAAAACTCTTACAAATTTTATGAATTTTTCCATTTGAAGCCTCTATTTCTACATTTACACATGATTTGGGAATTAAATCGTATCTCTGCGGAATGTTTACAATAATGACATTTGTTTTTTACATGGATGGCAATGTACCCTTTAAATCTTTGATTACCTTTTTACTATCATTTCTATAGACGTCGTTTGCTCCAGCGATGATCACTGCGTAGTCCTTTGCAGTAAGTGACGCACACTCTCCTATCATTGCGTTCGTGACCTCTGCAATTTGAGCTCCTGGCTTTACTGTCGAAGTGACCTCCATTTCTCTGCTTTTCTCCAATACGCTTGCTGCTACATCTCGCCGCAAATATCCGCATCTTCCTGGATTTTCTCTTTATCACTTTCTTCTTTTCTTCTTGAGGAAAGTCATCATTTTCTTCGACAAGCACTCCAAATGAATTTGAGACGGGAATTTCAGTTACATGTACTCCATTTATAGGCCTAGGCTTATTCAATCTTACCTTACCAGCAATCACTGTCGACCAAGTTTCCTTGCTTTCCTCTCTGTTTCCTATTAATTTATTCATCTCTTCCATTAACTTAGCAATATCTTCTTTTAGCAGCTTTATAATTTCGTCTTTTGAGGACAGTTCGTTTCTCAGGTTATGACATTCGCATGACTGTAGCGGTAGGCCTACATTACGACAATCGGTTTCACTTTTCTCCTCATTCAATTTTACCTGAGATCTTGTGATGATTTTATTTGCATTTTTTACTTTTATTTTGCACGACGAGCATAAATCCGTTACGGTTACACTACCTGACGAGACACTAACACTGTTTACTGTCGTCGTACTAGAGATCTAAGTTAGCTTAGATGTTTACACCAAATTACACTAAATTTATTTTAATTATTACTACCTAATAGAATTAATCTAATTTCCTACCAATAAAGAAGAATGTGAAATACGTATATCTTCCAATCGGGTGAAGTCTCGTAAAAGCACCACTGCTCTACTTGGTTCAAAAAGTGATTGAAGAAGTCACCGAATCTTTGGATACACGTTCCCACAACTTAGTTTAAGTTTATTAAATTATCAATAAGAATTTCTAAATACTATCAATATTCCGTATTACACTTGATCTAAGGAAAGTAACTTTATAGATTTTAAACCTCTGTTATGTACCCATGTGAGTAATCTCCATGGCAAATATGCTCCTGCCTCCAGCTAGCTTCAGTTCTCGGCGTGTACCGTTCTCCCACTGAGCAGTTGAATAATTTTGATTTGAGACTAAAAGGTATCAACTCTACAATGATAAAACACAACTCTATTCTAAAGACTTTAATTCAGCATTAAATCATGGCTTCGAACAATATAAGAACACAATCCCAACAAACATAATACAAAATCAAACAAAATTACTCCCACAATCCACTAATTATTCACACATTATCCTATATTATTCACATAATTATTCTGTCCTTTACCCTTAGGCTGACTTCAACATTCACTCTAGTGCGCTGATGCACATGTAACTTCCATAAAATCTGTACCTTTTTTTTTATCGTACGTCACCTGGTGTGACTTCTTTAATTTTCACAAGAATAATTATTTCTCACAACACATCTTACTTTACATTATGTTCTCAAACCACATCTTACTTTACAATCTGAGTGCCTTCTGTGTTCTAGTTTACATTATGAGTGCCTTTTGTGTTCTGCATCTCTCTTCCCACCAAAATGCTTTAGCATGCTTTAGCCAATTCATGGGTTGCACTACAAATCTACTTGCAACTCCATAATTATGTAAATATACCCCTAAAGTTCCCTTCATGCCGTTGTGATTTCAATTCCAAAACTTTCGTTATCGCTGTGTCGGATGGTATTATTAAGCCCAAGTGCCCAACTTCATAAATACGTGTCAGTGTCAGTACAAAATGCATCTTCCGACCATTCGTAAGATTGCTAAAATTTAAATCATCAGGGTGCTCTATGAATACCAATGTGTTCTTAAAGCACATAAATTCAATACTCAATATAACAATGTTTCCTTTCAATACAAACAGGGTCTCAAATCTGTCCTTTCTAAGCGTTAACGTTCACGGTTCGTTTTACAACTCAGCCCCTCAGAGCGGCTCGTATACAATAGAGTGGAGTGGAGTGGTCAACACGTGCACCATCCCTCGCTTTCTGATTCCTGGCCAATATCCCCCAAGCAGTAACAAGATTCTAAATACAATTAGTGTGGTCACAATGACCCACATATCCCATATGCTTTAAACTGGATGGTATGCAATTTAGGTTCAGGACGAGTTTATACATATATTCCTAACCTTAGGATATTAATAACTGGCCTCAATAGGTCCATTCATTATATGACGGCACGAGATTCATAAACACAGGTCGAGTTGGATAGCCGGTATCTTAATAAATGCTACGTTCAGTCACAAGCTGCCGTCAATAAGATTCGATTCACAAGAGCCGAATCATTCAATAACAAGTTCTCAATCGATCAGGTATGGTGCAGAGGTTTCCATTGTTCTCCTCTCACCTACCACAGGATTCGAACCCGGAACATTCCATATCCATCATCAGAGTTAGGGTACAACACTATACACTCTGGCACATAATAAATATCTCTGTATGCCCAAGGGTATACGAGATTTCACATGTCGAACAGATTACCTGGCTCCATAACCCGATGCTCTGATCTCGTCCTTAAATTAGTAAGAGAACTCTATCCATTACTCTACAAGCTTATTCACAAGCTACAAATTCAATTCACTATTAAACTCTTCCATTTCCTTGCATAATTATATTCCCATTAACACAATATATTCTGAAATGAAACTGCTTTCTCAGCCCTTAAGGTATTATCTTACTGCTTGGATAGATAAATATTCCAATTAGCGTAAATATTTCTTGTAAAAACATTTTATCCTGATGTATTCATTTATTCCTTTTATTATTATTAATATTATTATTATTACTGACACAAATTACCATAACCCGACACAACGCAACCATTTTAATAATCGAACATCCGTGTTCGTTACGTTAAGTTTTTACATAACTGACTAGCCATTTTTTTAAATAATAGTGGTAACGATTAATCCACTCAATGATGTATAACAACATCTCAACTCTACTAAAATCAACACAACAATAAATAAACATTTGAGGTTCTACCTCCTAATATTGATTCTTACTGGCACATTTTTATAATTCTGGAATCACGTAACATACAGTGGACTATAGCTACTATAACATCATGGTTTTGGGTACTTATATACTGTAGGCTATCCAGGTGGCTCCAATCACTCACATCTTCCAGTATCGCCTGCCATTTGCATACTTAGCGATGCATTTCCATACTGATAATACACATATTATAAAACCTTTGCCTTCCGAAACACATGGCACTTTTCCTTTCCATATTGAGGCACATAACACTGTATAACACTTGTTACAACAATAATTTTATAGATATTTCACAGATCAAGACCATAAAACACACGTCACTATTTACATTTCTTACTGGTTGAATTTTCCCTGGCAAGATATCATAACTGCAGGTGTTGATGGACTCTTCCTTGCTCCTATCGACATCCTGACTGAAAGTCTCGATTATCTGCCTACGGATTCACCAACGGTCTATCAATTATCCTACGATAAACTTCCTGATTTGGCATGAATATGCTTACATATCGTCATGAACGTTAATTATTGGTATACTTATGGCATTTCACCAATCGCATCATAAAGTTTATGCCTGCGCAGTCCGGCATACTAAGATCTGTATAACCAGTCAATATTTTATACACTGTGCTCCACATTGTACATAGTATTTATACAAATTATTACTTTCAATAATTCTGCCTAGTATATCACACGGTACTTCCTATGTGAACACTAACAATTGCTCGTACTGCCGACTATATACATACGGCACGACTGTCCTTACTAAAAAGTATTATAACAGTTTTACTGCACGGCTTCCCAATCTGAAGTCCGAGCCTCCCTCCTTGACTTCGATAACGCGCATTTCGCATAATGAAGTTCGTTAATTACAGTACTTATTATTACTTCATGACTATGCATGATTATATTATCAATTGGTGCATTTCACTGCACGGCGAATATACTGATTAACACTAAAATGTTCAAGTCTTTGTGCGCGTCCTTTCCTGGGCCAGAGCGACATACGCTCCGCACTAGAGTCTGTTCCAACTGCCCTCTCTGACCTGAGTCCACTCCCTTATATTCGTTTCACAAGTAAAAGTAGACCTAGGATTCCCTCGCTGTATCATCTCCTCTCCCAGGATGATTCTGGTCTTGAAATACTGTTCATATGTTCCTTTTTCCTCGCTGATCCCAAAACTGAATGCGTGTTCGAGGATCGATCGGCCAATTAATTAATATTAATTGCCTTTGCCATGACGTGGGTACGCGGCATCCTGATAAAAATCCCCGGCGACCTAGTAAGGTCACTCCGCGAACACCGAAAGTCCTGTGTTCGTGCGCAGTCCCTTAAATATGCCTCGATTTCACAGTTTAAAGACTTGATAATTAGCCTCCCGGCTAAAGATTCACCTGTGTGCAACTTTCATGTCATTGCGTTGCTCCAATCACGAGTAATCAATGATTTTCACTGGGATCTTCCCACTCCATTCACATTTCTATTCTGAAACGGGGAAGAACTGGGCCATTATTTCACTCCCCGACCTGCTCCAGACGACATAAGTAGGTCAGCGAGAGAGACACGGCTCCACGAGTCTCCTCCCACAATTCTGGGGCTATTAGTAAAATGTCAAACTCCCCAACTTCTGTGCTCGAATGCAGCATAGCTTCCTTCATACAGCCCAATAATGCTGTATTCCACTCATTGTCCCTGCATTATATTAATAAATAATGTCAGCATCAGTTGGTATCACAACAGTGACTTCATATATAATTTCCTCTAGGGGTTTTTACAACTAAAACTCCCTCAACAGATCTCGGGTTCGTTCCTAGGTGGAACCTTCATTCTGAGCTCACAGTCTCTGAGATCCACGTTCGATACCAGTCAGCATAACCCCCTCGGGTTCTTATTCCCCTTGCAAAACTTATAGAAGTCAATTGCAAGTGACCTTCTGTAAGTAACCAGCTGACTGTCCTCTGTCTGTGTTTACATTGGAGGTCCTTCACCTCGTCTGGCTACGAGTGTGTTTGTCTGGTTCCCCCTTCCACTCTGCGCTCGGCCCTAAGCTGTGCATTCTCTAGACGGAGGTTCTTATTTATTGCTTCAACTTCCCTGGCCGCTTCGACCAAGTCTTTGTAAAGTTCTTGCAAACACTGGCATTCTGGCCGTTCGTTCCTTTCACTGGGCAAGCTGCTTGTTTCTCGTTCCGTCTCACTGCGCGAACCTTCAGGTCTGACTTTGCTGTCCACGTCCAGTTGGGTGTGCGCTGCTAAAGCTTCCTCTTGTTCGTCAAATTCTTCTGGCGAATGGTAAATTTTGAGATTGGCTGCATTCATAACGACCTCGTTTCCTGTTTCTAAATGCCTTATTCTGTATGCATTGTTCTGTAGGTCTCTGATCACCTCGAACGGGCCGTGATAACCGAAATTGAACTTTTTATACTTCCGTGCTTCTGGATCTGAACTGGCTGGCTTCCTGACTAAAACTTTTTCCCCAATGAGAAGCGGTCTGTGATATCGCTTCGCACGATTTCTTCTCTGGCGTCTCTCTGCCTGTGCTTGGAGATATTCGAATGTTCGCTGGATCCTCAATTCTCGTCCTGGCTGTGCGTCTACAGGTAATGGAATAACACCAGTCCATGGTCTCTCCGGTCTCTGATCCAAATGTAGAGTCACGGGCACCTGACCTGTCGCTTCATGCACAGTATTATATATGCAGTATTCTATTACTTCCAGGAAATCGATCCATTTCCAGTTCTCTTCAGAGCAGTAAATTTTCATGTACTTCTGTAATTCTGTCATAACGCGCTCAACTGGACTTGCCTCAGGATGGCGAATAGTAGATAAAATCTGCCTAATTCCTAGATTTTCCAATTCCCGACGAAATTCTGCGCTAGTGAAGCAGCTCCCATGGTCTGAGAGTAGGTTATCCGGTTTCCCAAGTATCGGAATAACTCTCTCTTTCAGGCGTTTCAATACCTGCTTTGAGCTGGTTTTCTGTATGGGGCATAATACCACCATTTTTGAGAATACATCCATGGCTACAAAAATATGTCTATTGCCTCTACGTGCTCTAGGCAGTGGTCCAAAATTGTCTACGCTCATTAGCTGCCTTGGCTTTTCTGGTAACAACGGAATAGGTCGTTGTCTCATTAAAAAGCGATTTGGCTTTACCCTTTGGCACAAATCGCATGTCCTAATAGCATTTCTCACTGTCTCTCTCAACTTTGGCCAAGTGAATGCTTCTTTCAATAGAGCAGTAATTTTGCCTATCCCTGGATGTCCAAACGCTCTGTGTGCTAGCCACACCAATCTCCTCTGCAAAGATGCAGGAATAACAATTCTTTGGCGGGCATGTTCCACATCATCCCACTTGTGTAACATCTGATTGTACCATACATAATCTGTTGATAATGCCTCTGCCTCTCTGTATATTGCAGTTCCCCTTGCTAAGCGTCCCTCGAAGTAATCAATCATCATCTTCAACCACGGATCTTCGCGTTGTAGGTTGGTAAGATTCTTCAAGCCATCCAAGGTCTTCTGATCTCGATTCTCAATCTGGACAGCTAGAGTTTCCTCTTCTCTTGGATATCGGCTTAATATGTCCGGTATTACATTCTCTTTCCCTGGACAGTATTCTATTTCCACATTGAACTGTTGAATATACAGGGACCATCTTGTCAACCTCTGGCTAGACAAGTCCGTTTTTAACAAAAATGTTAAAGCTTTATGGTCTGTTCTGAGGACTATTTGAAAACCATACACGAGTTTGCGCCAGTACTGCAACGCGTACAAAATTGCGAGCAACTCTATCTCTGTAATCGTGTAATTTTTTTCATGGGCTTTCAACCTCCTACTTATAAAGGCAATAAAAACTTTCTTTTCGGGCTTATCAACATTTTCTTGGAATAGCATCGCTCCTATCCCAACAAGTGATGCATCCGTCTGTATGATGAATTTCTGGGTATAATCAGGGTATCCCAGCTTCACATATTCCAAAAGCATTTGTTTTGACCTCACGAATGCTTCTTGACATTGCTCCGTCCAATTCCACCTGCCGCCTTTCTTCAATAGATCCTGCAGGGGTGCCACAGTCGTAGTATAATTTGGGCAGTGGTTCGAAAAGAATCCAATTACTCCCAAATACTGTCGGACGTGCTTAACTTTCGTGGGTCGAGGAATATTTCGAATTACCTCCAATTTCTCTGGGTTTGGCTTAACTCCATTTTCATCAATCACGTGCCCTAGGAATTTAACTTCCCTCTGACAGAAGTGCGATTTCTTGATATTAACCTTAAAATTAGCTTCTCGAAGGTTATCCAGCAACTTCTTCAGGTCTCTCATGTGCTCCTCCAGAGATTCTGATGTGAGTAGAATGTCGTCTACGTATCTGATGGTACTCTCTTTAACATCATCGGATAGATTGCGATCTAACGCTCTTATCAGGGCTGAACCAGCTGTTTTCAAACCAAAAGGTAGCCTTAAAAATGTGTATGTATGTTGATCAAACAAAAATCCTGTCAACAGACTAGTTTTCTTCTCTAATTCAAGATGGTGGAAACTTGAAGTGATATCTAAATTTGTGAATATGGTCTTCCCTTTGAACTTCCTGAGGATTTCTTTAATAGGTGGCACTTGGTCGAACTCCGGAATTACCTTCATATTTAAGCGTCTCAGGTCCAGGCATACTCTGACAGTCCCGTCTGTCTTAGGTACGATTACCAATAGGCTTACATAAGGCGTAGGTGTTTTCTCAATAACACCGGCCTCCAACATCTCCTGAATTGCCTCTTTGACCTTAGCATAATGCTTTTCGGCTATAGGGTAGGGTTTCTGCCTAAATGGTGTCCAGTCAATAACTTGGAAAGCATAAGTGAAGTTCTTTATACGACCAGGTCTCGAGTCAAAGACTTCCTTTTGTTCCAATAATAATTTCTTCAGATTTTCTTTCTCTCTTGGCCCAATTTTTGCTTCTTCTAATTTTTCCGAAATATGTTCTTCCAGTTCGGGTTCCAGATCTTTCTCCATGTCTGCGGCTAGTGTTTTCAGTTCATCTTCTAACTGCTCAATAGCCAACACTTCATCCTCAGCCACGTCTCTGTATGTATGCCATACTAGTTCATCTGTCCCTGGTTCATTCTGATTGAGTGAGACCTCTAAGCCCTCGGCTTCCTCATTCACACGGAACATAACTCTGTCCTGTGATAGGTCTATTACCACTCTGTATTCCCTTATAAACTGTGCCCCAATAATCAGGTTAAAAGGCAGTTTGTTTACAAGTAGAAAACTCTGTGGAAACATAGAGTCTCCTATTTGTAAATCTAGGAATACCTGATATTTGCATATCATCGTTCTGTCTGGAATTACACCTTTTATTTTGACACTTGAGATAGGTATTTTCAAAACATTCTCTCTCTGGGCTATTTCATTATACAAAGCTTGTGTCATAAGACACACTGTTGAACCCGTGTCTAACAGACTTCTTATTTTCAACCCTGCCACTCTTACTATTATGATAGGCAATTCTCTCTTGACCATGACCTGTGATCCTCCTGTATCCTCGATTAACTCTTCTGGTTTGGCTATCCAATTGATGATGTTGACCGACTTCCATCCATCATATTCGAATTCTTCTAATTTTGGAGTTTTTTTTTCTACAGCGCCAGTCCCCTTAGAGTTTCTTCTCTCTTGTTCGCTGCGCTGTAACTCCAAACTCTTGGCTCCGTCTCCATATCTGTCTGACGACGTCCTGTTCTGCATAGCCTCTTGCCAGCGGACTTGGTGCTTCTGGGGCTCTTCTCCCCTTTCATCGAGGTATTGCAATGAAGCGTGATATCGTTCCTCTACCTCGTCATCGAAGTTACGTCTTCTTTCCTGGGGTCTCCAATTCCTATTGTTGCCTTCTTGACCATTGTTACCTCCATTGTTTTGGTACGGTCTATCCCTGGTATTCTGTTTATTCCAAGAATTTCAGCCTCCTCTTCCTCTACCAGAATTCCCTTTGTACTTCGGCTGCCATCTTCTGGGTTCCTGTTCCCATTGACGTCCGTTGGAATCTAACGTTTCAGTGCTAGTAGCTTTGTTGTTCTTCGGAGCTTGGTACTGGTCAGTCTGCGTGTTTGGTCACGTGTACCTGTTCCACGGTTCGATTCTGACGCATAGTATTTGATGTTGTGAGGTCTAGTTGCCTGAGAACTGCCTCCATTTCCATAGCGGTTTTTGCATTGGCCGAGATCCGCAGCCTCTGGATTTCGTAAGGAAGCTGTTTGGCAATAGTAATACATAGCTCCAGCTCGCTAGGTTTTTGGTCCAGTTCTTTGAACCGACACATTTGAGAGATGAAGAATTCTGCGTACTTCGTTGGATTGTTGGTGCTGTATCTTTTTGAATACAAATCCAATCGTAAATTCTGCTGTGTTATTGGATCCCAGTACCGTTTCAAAAAGGCCTCCCGAAACTCCTCTACAGTATCGAAAGTATAACGGAAACTGCGAAACCATAACGCACATTCTCCCTCTGTTAGTTTCTCTATGGCTCGTAGCCTGCGCTCTTGTGGTATCCGCGCATCATTCAAATATTCAGACACTTCTTTCAGCCAATACTTCGGTGTCATATTACAGTGGCTACCTGAGAATTTCCTTGGTTTCTCTTCGCTTGCTCTAATGACGTTTATCACCTGGGTGTGCATAGCATTTTCATGCGGCGTAGAGGCTGCAACTGGTGCACCTGGCGTCATATAAGTACTTTCGCCTGGGCCCGTAGCATTCCTTATTATAGGTTGGGTTTCCAAATCTGCCCACCTAGTTTTCCTCATATCTTCCACACTGTCTTCACTTGACTTAGGATCTTTCATCAGGGTTTCCTCCTGTGCGATTATCCTAGTCTCCATTTGATTGTGGCGCATCTCTGCTCTTTCCAGTCGAGTAATTATCACCTTTTCGATTCTGGTAAGCCTATCTCTATTCTCTTCGGCCACTTGAAATATTTTATTCTTATCTTCCTTCAGGCTTTGCTTGATATGGGATATTTCATCCTCTACATCTTCCTTTATTTGAGCAAGGGTCTTGTCGCTTGCCTCTGTCTTCTGGCCTTCTCTTACTTCGAGTTCTTCTCTCAACCCCTTAATTTCCTCTTGAATGTGTCCATTTACCTTTGACATTTCATTCCGGACCTTAACAATTTCTCCTCTGTTCTCCTCTTGCCTTTTATTAACGATGATAATGTCACTGTGAATTTGGTCCAATTCTTGATGAACTTTGCTCATCTGACCTTTCATGTTGCCTACCAGCTCTTTACTTTCATTAGCGATAGCCTTAATCTCTCCTATTTCCTGACATTGATCTAATATGTTCTGATCCTGTTTCTTTAGATCACCGTTAATTGCTCTAGCATAGCTTCTCAATTTCTCGTCCCACTTATTGTCGTTCTCTTCTAACCTCTGATCTACCGTTCTAGTAAATTCTGAAAACTGTTTCGCTTGGCGTTCGAGATTCGCCTCATTTTGGATTTGAATATCCTTAATGTCATTAGACAGCGCATCTAACCTAGTGTTGGTTTCATCCTACGCATGCTTACACGCCTGTAAATTACTTTCAAGCTTGGCTTCTATAGCCTCGAAACGTTTGTCTGTCTTAACCTGCATTTCTGATATAATGCTTACAACGGTTTCTGTTACTTCGGTCTTAATTGTCTCTTTCATTTGACCTAGCTTATCATTTAATTCAACCTTATTAGCATTCATTGCAACCTGATTTGCATTAATTGCCTCCTGATTGGCATCTAAACGAGTGTTTATTCCATCCTGGAAAGCCTTGGCTTCCAGCTTATTCTGTTCATTAACTGCATCAAAATGCAGTCTTAACCCTGCAATCACCTGCAAAATCTCCTCTGTACCGGCCATTCTTACAATAATACACTTTGAGAAACAGGCAGGCTTCCTGGAAACATGTGTGGACACGTTTTGAAGAGAGATACAAGACACTGCACCCATATTGCAAGACTGTACTAAAACTTTGAATTTTAGGATAAATTGTGGATTGGGTGTGTAGCGCTCATACCCTTGGGTAATTCTCTTCTCAATAGAGAGATTCTGCGTTACGTCAAAAGCCTACTGAACTCAAGAATCACTCAAACACAGTTTGAGGCAAAAATAATTACTATGGTTTTCCCCATGAAATACCATAAAAAATCTATGGGGTTTCCCTAAATCCCATAAGCTCCACAAACCTGGGCGCCATGATAAATAAAATATATGGTTTGGCCACGTAAGACATCGCATCAACCATCCAAGGACTCGGTTGTACTGTCGAATGCCCCACTTGGGCCTTGCCATTATAAATAAAATACACCTCTGCGCCTATGGTGACCTGTATTTTAAACTGGCCCACATATCGGTGCCATGATAAATAAATGAGAGAAGTAACTCATGCTTTGCCATGATAACAAAATGAAGATCAGGTCTTGCAATGCCAAGATATACATATTGCACTACTGAGGCGATTCCACGATAGAATAATGCCGCCCCATGTTACCTGGTTCATGGTAAATACGGTGTTTATCAAAATTTATATTGTTTGTATCGGAGCTTAGCTAAGGTTAGGTGCGGTCATCCCCTAATTCATGTTAGTCGTTACTTTAATAGAGTTGTTTGCACTAAATCTAGACCGACTTTAGTTGTACCTATAGCTCAAATCACTGTACAGGACAACAATCTCCATGTACCCATGTGAGTAATCTCCATGGCAAATATGCTCCTGCCTCCAGCTAGCTTCAGTTCTCGGCGTGTACCGTTCTCCCACTGAGCAGTTGAATAATTTTGATTTGAGACTAAAAGGTATCAACTCTACAATGATAAAACACAACTCTATTCTAAAGACTTTAATTCAGCATTAAATCATGGCTTCAAACAATATAAGAACACAATCCCAACAAACATAATACAAAATCAAACAAAATTACTCCCACAATCCACTAATTATTCACACATTATCCTATATTATTCACATAATTATTCTGTCCTTTACCCTTAGGTTGACTTCAACATTCACTCTAGTGCGCTGATGCACATGTAACTTCCATAAAATCTGTACCTTTTTTTTATCGTACGTCACCTGGTGTGACTTCTTTAATTTTCACAAGAATAATTATTTCTCACAACACATCTTACTTTACATTATGTTCTCAAACCACATCTTACTTTACAATCTGAGTGCCTTCTGTGTTCTAGTTTACATTATGAGTGCCTTTTGTGTTCTGCATCTCTCTTCCCACCAAAATGCTTTAGCATGCTTTAGCCAATTCATGGGTTGCACTACAAATCTACTTGCAACTCCATAATTATGTAAATATACCCCTAAAGTTCCCTTCATGCCGTTGTGATTTCAATTCCAAAACTTTCGTTATCGCTGTGTCGGATGGTATTATTAAGCCCAAGTGCCCAACTTCATAAATACGTGTCAGTGTCAGTACAAAGCGCATCTTCCAACCATTCGTAAGATTGCTAAAATTTGAATCATCAGGGTGCTCTATGATTACCAATGTGTTCTTAAAGCACATAAATTCATTACACAATATAACAATGTTTCCTTTCAATACAAACAGGGTCACAAATCTGTCCTTTCTAAGCATTAACTTTCACGGTTCGTTTTACAACTCAGCCCCTCAGAGCGGCTCGTATACAATAGAGCGGAGTGGAGTGGTCAACACGTGCACCATCCCTCGCTTTCTGATTCCTGGCCTATATCCCCCAAGCAGTAACAAGATTCTAAATACAATTAGTGTGGTCACAATGACCCACATATCCCATATGCTTTAAACTGGATAGTATGCAATTTAGGTTCTGGACGAGTTTGTACATTTATTCCTAACCTTAGGATATTAATAACTGGCCTCAATAGGTCCATTCATTATATGAAGGCACGAGATTCATAAACACAGGTCGTGTTGGATAGCCGGTATCTTAATAAATGCTACGTTCAGTCACAAGCTGCAGTCAATAAGATTCGCTTCACAAGAGCCGAATCATTCAATAAAAAGTTCTCGGTCGATCAGGTATGGTGCAGAGGTTTCCATTGTTCTCCTCTCACCTACCACAGGATTCGAACCTGGAACATTCCATATCCATCATCAGAGTTAGGGTACAACACTATATACACTCTGGCACATAATAAATATCTCTGTATGCCCAAGGCTATACGAGATTTCACATGTCGAACATATTACCTGGCTCCATGACCCGATGCTCTGATCTCGTCCTTAAATTAGTAAGAGAACTCTATCCATTACCCTACAAGCTTATTCACAAGCTGCAAATTCAGTTCACTATTAAACTCTTCCATTTCCTTGCTTAATTATATTCCCATTAACACAATATATTCTGAAATGAAACTGCTTTCTCAGCCCTTAAGGTATTATCTTACTGCTTGGATAGATAAATATTCCAATTAGCGTAAATATTTCTTGCAACAACATTTTATCCTGATGTATTCATTTATTCCTTTTATTATTATTAATATTATTATTATTACTGACACAAATTACCATAACCCGACACAACGCAACCATTTTAATAATCGAACATCCGTGTTCGTTACGTTAAGTTTTTACATAACTGACTAGCCATTTTTTTAAATAATAGTGGTAACGATTAATCCACTCAATGATGTATAACAACATCTCAACTCTACTAAAATCAACACAACAATAAATAAACATTTGAGGTTCTACCTCCTAATATTGATTCTTACTGGCACATTTTTATAATTCTGGAATCACGTAACATACAGTGGACTATAGCTACTATAACATCATGGTTTTGGGTACTTACATACTGTAGGCTATCCAGGTGGCTCCAACCACTCACATCTTCCAGTATCGCCTGCCATTTGCATACTTAGCGATGCATTTCCATACTGATAATACACATATTACAAAACCTTTGCCTTCCGAAACACACGGCACTTTTCCTTTCCATATTGAGGCACATAACACTGTATAACACTTGTTACAACAATAATTTTATAAATATTTCACAGATCAAGACTATAAAACACACGTCACTATTTACATTTCTTACTGGTTGAATTTCCCTGGCAAGATATCAGAACTGCAGGCGTTGACGGACTCTTCCTTGCTCCTATCCACATCCTGACTGAAAGTCTCGATTATCTGCCTACGGATTCACCAACGGTCTATCAATTATCCTACGATAAACTTCCTGATTTGGCATGAATATGCTTACATATCGTCATGAACGTTAATTATTGGTATACATATGGCATTTCACCAATCGCATCATAAAGTTTATGCCTGCGCAGTCCGGCATACTAAGATCTGTATAACCAGTCAATATTTTATTCACTGCGCTCCACATTGTACATAGTATTTATACAAATTATTACTTTCAATAATTCTGCCTAGTATATCACACGGTACTTCCTATGTGAACACTAACAATTGCTCGTACTGCCGACAATACACATACGGCACGACTGTCCTTACTAAAAAGTATTATAACAGTTTTACTGCACGGCTTCCCAATCTGAAGTCCGAGCCTCCCTCCTTGACTTCGATAACTCGCATTTGGCATAATGAAGTTCGTTGATTACAGTACTTATTATTACTTCATGACTATGCATGATTATATTATCAATTGGTGCATTACACTGCACGGCGAATATACTGATTAACACTAAAATGTTCAAGTCTTTGTGCGCGTCCTTTCCTGGGCCAGAGCGACATACGCTCCGCGCTAGAGTCTGTTCCAACTGCCCTCTCTGACCTGAGTCCACTCCCTTATATTCGTTTCACAAGAAAAAGTAGACCTAGGATTCCCTCGCTGTATCATCTCCTCTCCCAGGATGATTCTGGTCTTGAAATACTGTTCATATGTTCCTTTTTCCTCGCTGATCCCAAAACTGAATGCGTGTTCGAGGATCGATCGGCCAATTAATTAATATTAATTGCCTTTGCCATGGCGTGGGTACGCGGCATCCTGATAAAAATCCCCGGTGACCTAGTAAGGTCACTCCGCGAACACCAAAAGTCCTATGTTCTTGCGCAGTCCCTTAAATATGCCTCGATTTCACAGTTTAAAGGCTTGATAATTAGCCTCCCGGCTAAAGATTCACCTGTGTGCAACTTTCATGTCATTGCGTTGCTCCAATCACGAGTAATCAATGATTTTCACTGGGATCTTCCCACTCCATTCACATTTCTATTCTGAAACGGGGAAGAACTGGGCCATTATTTCACTCCCCGACCTGCTCCAGACGACATAAGTAGGTCAGCGAGAGAGACACGGCTCCACGAGTCTCCTCCCACAATTCTGGGGCTATTAGTAAAATGTCAAACTCCCCAACTTCTGTGCTCGAATGCAGCATAGCTTCCTTCATACAGCCCAATAATGCTGTATTCCACTAATTTTCCCTGCATTATATTAATAAATAATGTCAGCATCAGTTGGTATCACAACAGTGACTTCATATATAATTTCCTCTAGGGGTTTTTACAACTAAAACTCCCTCAACAGATCTCGGGTTCGTTCCTAGGTGGAACCTTCATTCTGAGCTCACAGTCTCTGAGATCCACGTTCGATACCAGTCAGCATAACCCCCTCGGGTTCAGTTATAATATTTTACCACTTTTATCAAATATTTACCCTAGCTGCTATTTCACTACACTTTCACTGTGACGCCATCTTGCCATCTGGGTTGTGACTGAGTATCACTGCTATATTGATTCATACTTCGGTCATTATATGAACCTATGGGTTTTGTTACTTTGTTTGTGTCCTCTACAGTGACTGACGGTGCAGTGAGATGTTTTGACAGCTTATTACTCTCATACCACGATGCTTCCAAGGCCATAGCCTTCTTCAGGAGATCATCAAATTTCGTGTCATTAGACTGAAGAAGTTTCTCTCTGATCCAATTATCTCGCAAGCCACGTATAAATTGTGCACGAAGAAAAACATCCGGGATTGAAATTCTGGTGTCACATGTACACTGAATATAAAAGTCACAGTCTAGTAAGTGGCTTCTAAGAGTGGCAACAAATCCTGCAATATTTTGACTTTCTTTTTGATTAAAGTTCAAAAAATAGTTTTGGGAAACCACGGTTAAGACTTGAGGTGACAGTATTTGCTTGAAATATTTTACTAGGTCATCATACCCGACAGACTTGATTGGTTTATCAGGGCCTAAAAATGCAGAGAGATTGTTATAATGAATTGCCCCTATTGATGTACACAAGAGTTGAGCTTTCTTTGTTGATTCGGTGGCATTGTTGAAGTTTGCGTAGTTCTCAAATCGTTCTAAATACGACACAAATTTTTCCTCTTCAGCATTAACATTTTCAAAAGGTGTGATGTTAGCGGCCTGTGGGGTTGTGACGGACTGGTGAGCTTGATACCTTTCAAGTAACTTCTCTTGAGAATCGGCAAAAAAGTTCAGCAAAAGTTGAAACTGATTTGCGTCCATCTTGACGGAACGTGGAAATAATTTTAAAAATTACAGTTCAAATATAATAAAATGTTTCAAGATAACCGATTTAAAACACACTGGGTGGTGATCGATGACCGAATATTGTCCTGGGCTTGAGAAAAAACCTTTGCATAACCTCAAAGTCCAAACTGCGATAAATATTACGATATTTTGAATATGTGGCATGCAGGCACACGCAGATGAATATACGATGAGTTGCTTAGAATCGTTAACAAGTACTGTGTGTAAATTTCATGTCGTTTTGCCTGATTCTTGATTTTACTCACGTGGCCGTTGAAACAGACCTGACGTAAATACCGTACTTCATTGACTGTACTGGTGAATCAAGTCCCAATTCCTCGTCGCCAACTATTATGTTTTGAATAAAGCACATTATAGCTATTATGTTTTGAACAAAGCTCTTTATATCACTTTAATATACACACACATCTCAATCTACATCTTAACACATTGAGCAATTACAACTATCATCGTCACAGAGTAAAAGCGTATATACACTCCGCCCAAGTTCCATAGAGGACATAAACTAGATAAATAATACTATTTAAGTGTAGGCCATGCCAAGTGTGGAATTTCCTGTCTAATTTACTTACATCTATTATTTGGACATTTGGAAAACTCTTACTAATGTTACTAATTTTTCCAGTTGTAGCCTCTATTTCTACATTTACACATGATTTGGGAATTAGGTCATATATCTGCGGTATGTTTACAACAATTACATTTAGTGTTATGCATGGATGGCAATGTACCCTTTAAATCTTTGATTACCTTTTTACTCTCGTTCCTGTAAACGTCTTTGGCTCCAGCGATGATAACGGCATAATCCTTTGTAGTTAGGGAAGCACAATATCCTACCATCCCGTCCGTGACTGCTGTAATGGGAGCTCCTGGTTTTACTGTCGAAGTGACCTCCATTTCTACTCTTCCTTTCAGAACGTTTGCTGCTATATCTCGCCCGTGACTATTCGCAAATATCCGCATCTTCCTGGATTTTCTCTTTATCATATTCTTATTTTCTTCTTGAAGAAAGTCATCATTTTCTTCGACGAACACTCCAAATGAATTTAAGACGGGAATTTCAGTTACCGGGACTCCATTTTAGGCCTAGGCTTATTTGATCTTACACTAGCAGCAACCACTTTTGACCAAGTTTCCTTGCTTTCTTCTCTGTTTCCTTTTAATTTATTCAACTTTTCCATTAACTTAGCAATATCTTCCTCTAGCAGCTTTATAATTTCATATTTTGAGGACAGTTCGTTTCTCAGATTATGACATTCGTTTGACGGTACCAGTACATAACGACAATCGGTTTCACTTTTCACCTAATTCAATTTTACCTGAGATCTTGTGATGATTTTATTTGCATTTTTAACTTTAATTTTGCATGACGAGTATAAATCCGTAACGGTTACATTACCTGACGAGACACTAACACTGTTTACTGACGCCATACTAGAGGTTTAAGTTAGCCTAGATGATTGCACCAAATTACACTAAATTTATTTTATTTATTACTACCGGTACCTAAATGAATGAATCTAATTTGTTAATTACCTACTGATAAAGAAGAATGTGAAATACGTATATCTTCCAATCGGGTGAAATCTCGTAAAACAACACTGTTCTACATGGTTCAAACAGTGATTGAAGAAGTCACCGAATCTTTGGATACACGTTCTCACAACTTCTCACAGTTCCCAATCACTGACTGGTGAGAAAAGAAATCTCTTTCCTATCCCTAATATTAATAACGTCCTTGACTTGTCGCTTCGGGTGTCACTACACTCTGTAGATGATATAGTAGCGATTATTCATCAACGAGTCGTCAGTGCTTGGCAAAACGAATGGGAAGCAAAAATGTTTTTCTCAGTACAACCATTCATAACCACAACTCCTTGGT
Organism: Meconema thalassinum; assembly: GCA_946902985.2. Classification (NCBI taxonomy): domain Eukaryota; kingdom Metazoa; phylum Arthropoda; class Insecta; order Orthoptera; family Tettigoniidae; genus Meconema; species Meconema thalassinum. The sequence continues at coordinate 1,012,399,813 of OX336388.2, forward strand.
TCCGAGTCGGAAACTATTCTCGGCGTCATATTATTACCATAATTCGATTGAGATTCCAGCACGCCCTTAGGCATACACCAGTAGCTTTGGCGCGCATGCATCTCTGGAACAATAATAATAATGAATTACTTGAAAAGATTCCTGTTGAACAGGCTGGATTTCGCCCAAACCGAAGCTGTGTGGATCAAGTTCTCACATTGACATCTTACTATGTAAGTCTGGTTTCCAAAAAAAGCAAAAGACCTCTGCTGTATTTATTGATTTGTCCTCCGCCTATGATACTGTGTGGAGACAGGGCATTGTTCACAAGTTTCTCCGTGTCATACCCTGCAGAAGAACAGCAAGACTCCTGAACAATATGCTGACCGATAAGACCTTTCCAGGTAACCATAGGCAATGGCATTAGTGACCAGAAAACTCTTAACAACGGACTACCCCAAGGCTCAGGATGTAGCCCCGTGTACTTTGGATGTGTGTAGAATCTGTCTGATAACCGGTGTTAATTGTGATGACTGCAATCAGAACAGCAATCAACCTGGCAAACCATAACTTCAATCTTCTCGAAGCCTGGGCACAAGAATGGTATAATAACACTCCACCAGAGCTACATAGTTTTCTCCATAGCAACAACAAATCATGGGAACCTGATTTTCTCCGTAGGACATGGTGTACTCTGAATAGGATACGTACCAATCATGGGAGATGTGGTGATCTTTTTCACAAATGGGGAAAGATCGCCTCTCCTGAGTGCACCTGTGGTAACCCGCGTCAGACAATCAGACACATAGTCGAAGAGAGCCCTCAGAACTTGTTTCGTGGTAACCGATTGGACTTTTTGCATGCTACAGCAAATGCGATGGACTATGCAAATAATTTATCTGTAAATTTGTAAATATTGTATATATTTTTCTTTGTGTTCCAAAAGTAATGTGTAAATGCCATACGATTATTATTATTATTATTATTATTATTAACAATAATAATAATAATAACAGGAATTGCTTACAATAAGTGAGAGTATTTCTTGTCTTGTCAATACTAAAGAATAAAATTAAATAGACATTACAGTTGAACTTCGTTATAACGAAATCCAAGGGACCTTAAAAATTATGACAGTCAAGTTGTTGTTAAAACTGATGTTGTTATAACAAAGATCAACTGTATTTACAGTGTCTAGTACATATTCCAGGCACTGAGTGCCCTTCATCATCTTTTGTGGAAATCTAATTTTTATTAATTTTTTTACATGGATATGGTTTTGGACTGGGGGAGTTATTGTGGACGAATTTCCGACACCTAGTTACCATGGCAACAAGGAAGGGTCAAGGACAAGAACTGTAGGGGTAGACCAAGGTTAGAATATATTAAACAGATTGCCCTGGATGTAGGGTGTGGTAGCTATGTAGAGATGAAACGATTAGCTCAGGACAGGGAGGTATGGATACCTGCATCAAACCAGTCAAAAGACTGAAGATTCAAACAAATTAAAATAGAAAGCGGCTCAGCACAGTCAACTCTTCCTAAGCTATCATTTTAGCCAAAGAATATGCAGAACCATGCAGTGAAGAGCAGACGCAACAGACAAAAAAGGTGTTGAGATTCCTGGAAAATGTACGACATCAGTTCTCCGTGTATCAAGGCATGACCTCATAGAGCGAAAGGTGCAAGGGAGTATGGGGTCTTTCCTAAGTAATTCGGCAATTTGCAACTTCATCCAGTCCTTGCTGCCAAGCGAAGTCTAAGGGATGGAGTATTGCTCTTGATGTGGCTGGTAATCCCACCTCAACCTGTCCCCTCGCTCGACAAAGCTAAGATCATAATGACATATATTACCAGCTATACTCTACTGTAGTCATTAGTGACTGGATGATTGCGAATATGAAGAGTAAGTGTATTTCGACACTTGGTTCAGGTGAAATAAATAAAATGACCACAAACGGTAGTAAAGGTGGGAAAAACTACAGCCGACATGGTACATGACAGAACTAAATAGTTTGCAAAAGATGGTTTATACCTATGTAATATTGTACAGTACCCCAGGGGTATGCACCCCTTGGAGACCATCCCCCCATCATCTATTTAAATCTCCTAACTGGCAATCCTTGTAAGTCCAGACCAACATCTACTAACACCGCAAGGACAGCTAGCCATTCTGGAAAGCTGGCCCAATCCTTGCATCACTACCACAAAACAGCGACACACAATTAACTAGGACATCTATTCAGCACAATGCTGACAGCACAGCGCCGAAGAATATAAGAGGGCGTCTTAAGGAGGTCAAGCTCTCAATTATCAGTCTTACAGTGTGGCGGCCCGAGGCTATTGCTGGTATCATCAGGTGAGTGAGTCAGCAGGTGTTCATAATCCTATACTTTGTAAACCTTACCCACCAATTTGTATACACCAGTTGTACTCTCACATTGTAACATCACTACATCCCTTAAAAGGGACTCATAATTCAATATTACTGGCCAATAAACACTTGGTCAGTACATTACACCTGCATTACTGTTTACACGCTTCTTTACGCCCTAACTCCCTTCCTGAACTCTCCGTCACGGTTAGACGTGACACCCAGTAGCCAGGCACTTGCCAGTTCAGGTAGCATTTCATTTCACGCAGTGGCCCGACTGCCAGGAGCGGCACGCGCCATATAGCTGACGCGTGCAAGTCGATTATCTAACCAGCCAGCTGGACGACCAGCGCGTTGACCTGTACGCCAAGTTCCATCCCCTAAAGTACACCTAGATCTTTTATAAGAGCAACCCCTAGCACCCTAACACTAAACAACACTCTACACTGGTCAGCTTGCCCGACTACGGGAAGCTACCCCCTTTTTGGCACTTCTTTATAAATTAACACAATAACTCTTCCGTTTTAGATCCAACAACCCCCCAATAAGGGATCTAAAACAGATGGTGGAGGCGCCTCTACTACGCACAGTAAAATAGGACTCAACCAACGAGCCCTCGTAGTAGAAACGACCCCTTCCGTACCGCATACAGCCAAGCGAGACTGAAAATTCTTTTTTGACCTCATATTGCGTCACACATTTTTTTTATTATATTATATAGGAGCTGGTATTATTACACCAACCCCCATCCACCCCATAGTGCAAAGTCAGTGGAAATTAAATGTCCACATTTAAAACTACACTAAGAGACTTTGCGCACCATTTGTCGGCTAGTACGACTCCACTCCTACCGAAGCTAAAAATTAAGAACAGTGACTTAATAACTGACCAGACTGCAGTACAACTTCTCAGGGACCTTGAATTCAAAACATCACAGATCCGTGATCAACACCCTACCGCCGCAGCACAAGTTATACATTTTACACGATCCCAGGCCAGTGAACAAACACAAGAGTCACCAGTATCCAGCGCTAGTGAAGTAGATTGCCTGCCAACACTCCATCCCCTATTGTTGCAGCAACTGCAAATCACAGAGCAGAAAGCAAGTAATCTGCTCGAGCGCATTACAGAGCTACATGAGACAGACACTATCAAGTCCAATAATCATACGACAGAAGCAGTTCTTGACATCCACACTATTTTGGAAACAGTAAAACAGGATTTAGACAGGACCGTACACATAGTCAAATCCACACAGTACGACAACACACCATCCATCAGCACAGACATATCAGGTGACGAGCCACCTGGTAACATAACACAGGTGTCGTACACGGGAAGCGAGGCTAATTCCCCTCTAAATAGCCCAAACATCTCGGCACACGATAGCGGTGCGAACGGCACAGACAGACCAGAATCACTACACAGCCAACGAGACACAGCCGAGAACGAAATGAACAGACACACTGAGTACCCCATGATCCACCCCACAAAGTTCACGGGGGAAGGCCAGGATCCCGAGGTATACCTCAAGGCCTTCAATAGAACGGCCCGGATCAATGGTTGGAGCGAGGAAGTTAGGAAACGGCTCCTTCCTGCTTACCTCACAAAGGCGGCCATGACATGGTATGAGCTCCATGAGGACACACTAGAAGCTGTCACATGGGAGGAAACCGCTTTAATGTTGAAGAGCGAATTCCAGCTCATACCAGACGATGACGATCTCTACGACCAAATCAGACAGAGGTCACAGGGACCCAAAGAAAGCGCCCAGGCATACATCAATGTAAAATTGATAATGTGCGACAAGTACAATGCAGCCATGACAAATAAACAGAAAGTCAAGCTGTTAATGCAGGGCCTCAGACCAGCCATAGTGGAAAAGCTGTGTATAATGAACAACCCCACGGTCCAAAATATGTTAAACAACATAAAGACCATAGAGGAGGGGAGAAAGATCACGGAAAAGGCTACGGAAAAAGCCGTGGATCTGCACTTCCAAACACAAAAAGACGACACCAATAATAAAATGGACGAATTGGTGGACAGAATGGAGAAACTGACCATAGCTGCCATCCAAGCAGGCGGGAGACCGCTAAGGGATGAGCACGCAGACACACAAGAACACTATTATACTGAGAGGGACAGGGGGTACACAGAGAGGAGACGCTACGGGAGGGAGGAAAATTACTACCCTCCACAGCGGCCAACAACACCTCCCCCACAGGATAGGCCACACTGCCCTCCTCGGTATTCACCAGTATCATACACGGACACAGAGCCGACATACCCCTCACGGCGTTCACCATCCCCGTACACACAGGAGTACTACCCTGAGGAGTACGACCACGACATCCCCCGACGAAACAGCCCGCCACCAAATAGACAGTCCTACGCTGCCCCACAATACAGGGCAAACAGGGAGTACCGGGAAAACTCGCCCCCACGCAGGCAGGGCTATGCAGCCCCGCAGTACAGGGGAAATGGGGAATATCGGGAGAACCCGCCCCCGCGCAGGCAAAGCTATACATCCCCACAGTACAGGGGAAATGGGGACAGGCGAGGAAACCCAACCCCGACCAGACAGGGGTATGCAGCTGCCCAGTACAGGGAACACGGGAATCGACGGGAAAACCCGCCCCCGCAGCAGCAGATATACACCCCACCCTGGCGGAATCAGGAGAACAGACCCCCGGGCAATAACAGACAGGGAAGAAAACCCACAAGGGGACGGGACAACGTAGATAAACACACAAAGGGCCCGGAACACTACCCCCTCCCCGACGAATACCCAAGGGAGTTCAGGGATGAGACACCCCGCAGGACAGACAGGGGGGCAATACTCCCCACGCCTAGCCACACACCGCAGGCGGGGAGCTGGCGCAGCCACCCCGAGGGGGGGGGGGGGCGCACATACATTACGGGCAGGCGTACACCTACGTTCCAAAAAACGCCTAGACGGGGAGGTTCGGCTAGCGGGTGAACACAACACAAGAAAGGCCCTTCCCCCAAGCAAACTCGCAAGAGTAAGGGGAAGAAGCAGCCAGACAAAGCTAAGGCTGACGATCCGCCCCCGGACCGTTTCCAAACACACCCCGTAAAAGGAGACGGCAACTGTCTGTTTAGGGCCATGAGCTTCCTAATCCGGAATACCGAGGATTATCATGGGGACTACAAACAGAAAACGGTCAAACATATCCTGGCCAACTGGAAAGAGTACCGAGACTTTGTGTCGGACGAGCGGGAAAACCCATTCCAGACCGGGGCGGATTACAGAAAATACATGGGTAGGGACGGCACCTATGCCAGTGCCGTAGAGGTGACCGCTCTCGGCAAAGTGCTGCAAGCCAACATCCATGTATACACTGATGTGCACTCGCCTCCGCTATTTTCCACTGCGGGATTCGATAGGGACCTACATGTACTTTTTTACAGGGAACCCTAAGGCGGGACATTATACACCCCTCATAATCACACGCAAACAGCCTGAGAACACACCCACACCCTCCAAACAGAAAGCCATACCCCCTACATCACAACGCAGGGTAGGAATTGACCACACGCAGGCGCAGGACGCGAGCTCGCTCGGCACTGGGAAGCCAGCAACAGGAGTCGAACTCGCGACCGCCTGGAACAAGAAACGGGGTAACAAGGGCAAACTCAGGGTCACGTTCGCAGACACACCTTCCCGAGAGGAAGGAAACAACAACAACACAACTACACGAAGGCTGGGAGCGATTAATACATTAAACGTTCGCCAGAAAACTTCCATTCTAACAGCGAGGCCGATTAAGAGAGCTGGCAACGTATTGGGTGAACGCACTTTGCTGACTGAGGCAAAGCACTCGGGACAGGAAGCAGGCCTAGAGGCTAAGCGTGCCCGATACGATAAGCGGCCCGCTCCATGCCTTCCCAGTACACATGTCACTCCGGTAACAACAACAACAACTACATACATCTTACATAACACATCGGTGCAGGGCAGTGAATTTCAGGTATCGGCCCTCACGATACACGCCACCATAAATGGCCACAGAGTGCAGGCCCTAATCGACACCGGGGCAGCAGTAAGTTGTGTTAATAGAAGACACGTTACCGAAGCCCAAATACACGGTGTCACGGGTGACATCCGGCTGGTAGCGGCCAATGCTCAGACGCTAGAAAACGCGGGGGTGGCAAACATACATCTTAGGATAGACCATTTTGCCACAACACACCCCATGTTCGTTATAGAACATCTTTCTGCGTCAGCCATAATTGGCATGGATTTTCTCGCTAGATATGAGGCTAGCATAAATTTCGCTAGCGGTCAGATGCTTTTAAAGCACGACCAGAGGCTCACCACAAAACCCATGATATACACCAGGAACACAGATGGGATTCGAGCGGAGCGAGAAAATCACGAGCACCAGGCCTCTGCACTACATACTATCAGCCAGCACTCAGACACACAAACAGATAAGGCGGCCAACCAGAACCACAGGCAGGACCTGACTCCGGAGCAAAATAAAAGGCTCACGGAGCTCCTGGAGACCAACAGGGATATTTTTGCCCATTCAATGAAGGATCTCGCTGTGACAGACCTCATTGAACACCATGTCACACTCACTAGTGACCGGCCAGTACACCAGCCTCCCTTCAGAGTGAGCCAGTAGGAGAGACACGCCATCGACGCTCAGATCTCAGAGATGCTCGAGGCAGGGGTCATTGTTCCCGTCATTTCAAACTACAGCTCGCCGGTTCTGCTGACCAAAAAACGGGACGGATCGCACAGATTTTGTACTGACTACAGGAGGCTCAATAAGTTAGTCGAAAATGATAGTTATCCACTACCAAGGGCAGACACTTATTTGGACGCCCTTGGCGGAGCTAGCTGGTTCAGTTCGATGGATTGCTATAGTGGATTCTATTCAATCCCCGTCTATGAACCAGATAGGCACAAGCTGGCGTTCGTTACAGAGAACGGGCTATATACCTACACAAGGTTACCCATGGGCCTCCGTAACGCCAGCCAAACCTTCCAAAAGCTGGTGGATAAGACATTTTCAGGGCTTAAGTGGCGTTCCGTATTAGTATACGTGGACGACATAACAGTTTTTTCCAATACCTTCGAGGAACATATCGTACATTTGGAGGAGGTCTTCGCAAGGATCAGAGAGGCCAAGTTAAGGCTTAAACCTGCGAAATGCCAATTTGCCAGACAGCAGATTAACATATTGGGCCACATTGTAAACAGAGAGGGCATTATTCCGGACCCAGCAAAAACTGACGCAATAACGGGCATCCCAATGCCCACAAATTTGAAACAATTGCGCAGTTTTATTGGTTTGGCATCGTATTATAGGAAGTATATCTACAGGTTTGCACACATCGCCCATCCCCTAACTGAGCTCACACGTGAAAAAACGCCCTTCAGCATCAAGCAGGAACACATAGATGCCTTCAACACACTGAAGCAACTATTGACCTCACCACCATTACTGCAACACTTCCACAGTGATAGGCCCACATTTTTACACGTGGATGCCAGCCTGTATGGGCTGGGGGCGGCCCTATTGCAGGAAGACGCAGAAGGGCGCATACGGGCCGTCGCTTTCGCTAGCAGGAAGCTAACGGCCGTTGAGACTAGATACTCTGCCACAGAGCGGGAAATGCTGGCATTTTCGTGGGGAGTGAACTATTTCAGGGTATACCTCTATGGTATCAAGTTCACGGTAGTGACTGACCACGCGAGCTTGCTTTTTTGGGACAAATTTAAAAACCCAAATTCGCGGCTCAACAGGTTTATATTCCGCCTGTATGAATATGACTTCGTGGTCAAACACAAGAAAGGCACTACACACCTAGACGCAGATGGGTTGTCTAGGCTGCCAGTAGCCGATCCCCCGGATGACAGTAAGGACCACGACTGGGACGATATGTCCACCTTTGCCCTGACGGTGATTAACATCAAACAGGAGCAAGAAAGTGATCCGTACTTGAAACAGATTCTATTGGCACTAGAAAACTTGGATAAAGTGGACTCCAAGACAGCACGGCTGTCTAGGCGATTTTTCCTAGACAAAGACGGGGTACTGAAATTTAAGCCCACGGCCATGCACGATAAGGCACCTATAGCGGTTCCGGAATCATTGAGAGAAAATATCATGATCGGACACCACAATAGCCCACTGGCAGGGGCACATTTAGGTACGCATAAAACATACCTTAGAATCCGTGACAAGTACTATTGGGTAAACATGAAGGCCGACATAGATACCTTTGTAAAGACATGTCACACTTGCCAACGATTCAAAACAAGACCTGGCAAGCCTCATGGACTACTCAACCCAATTCCCGTGGGAGAGTTATTTCACAGAGTCGGGATAGATGTGAAAGGCCCCATTACAACAAGTCAGAAAGGCAATAAATATATCCTGGTGGCAACCGAGTATCTCACACGATGCATGATTACGAAGGCTGTTCCTAAAGCAGACACGAACAGCATAGCCGAATTTTTATTTGATATAGTTACACGATACGGCCTATTCCAAACCTTATTATCCGACAGAGGTACTATTTTCACCTCGAGAGTGCTCCAACAGTTTCTGGAGATACTCAGGATTAAGGCATACACTACCACGAGTTTTTCCCCGCAAACCAACGGACTCACGGAGAGTATGAATAAAATACTCGGAATAGCGTTGGCTAAATTCACAGAGGACGCAGGAACAGACTGGGATGAATACCTGCAACCCATTACTTTTAGTTACAATACATCTATATCCACGGCTACGAAACACTCTCCACACTTCCTACTGCACGGATACACACCCAGAAGTCCCATAGACAATATATGTATCCCACAGGACGCCTACACGGACAATGCTGCCCGGCTAGAGCACTTACAGATAGCGCGAATGAACGCTAGAAAGAACATAGCCGCGGCGCAAAAGAAACAGAAAGAGCGATACGATCGGCATAGGAAGCCCGTGGAATACACACCCGGGCAATTGGTTATGGTTTCCAATTCTGCCCGTAAGAAAAACGTGTCCGAGTTCCTCCTGCCACGCTGGTCAGGTCCCTTCAAAGTCTGCAGGAAGGTATCTGACCTAAATTATATAGTGAGCGTGCGCCATGGGAGAAAACTCATAAAAGACACTATTCACGCTCGCCGTATGAAGGCATATCATACACGCAAAGCTCCCACACCTACACGCACAGGCGGGAACACTACCAAACGAAAAGGAAATGATCCCACTGGCAGACGTGGAAAGAAGGCCAAGAAATAGCCTTCGAACCTCATTGACCGCACCGGGACACGATCCTAACACTCAACAGAACTGTCCCGGAGACACAGCCTAGAATGGCGCCAGAAACAATTACTCTGAGAAAAGACGGTCTCAAAACCCGCAACCTTCTGAATACCAGGAACATAAGGTCGGGTAGCTATCCAGTTCTAGGATAGAAAAGTAGGAAGCTAAAATAGATTGGGACAGTTCCACTAACAGATGGTCATAAATGAAAAACAACAAAATCACCTCCGGCACATAGTCACCAAACAGGCGACTAGCGGCCCGGAGACACTCGTGTATAACGACAATTTGTACAACGGATAGGGACATACTCGAACCACGTCACAGTAACACAAAATTTGGGGACACAAATGTAGTTAATGAGAGGTTCTTTTACAGTGCGGCCAATGCATGTGAGATTTTCGAAGTGAAATGCCATGGCCTGTGGTTTGGATTCCACGTAAAACGGAAGTCCCGTGGCTCCTGATCTACAGATTAACGGTCACGTTAAACTACAAGTTTCCTTCCTTTTTTACAGTGCGAAAAGCACTACTCACAGTCACAGAGAGCAAGCCGATTAGACACACATGTGCCGGACACACAGCATTATCAAAACAAGTAACAAGTGAGCGCGCACGACATTGTAATCCGATACCGCCACACTCAGCGGTAACGCAGGTCTCATGGATAACCTGCACGCTTACAGACAGCAATATACTAGCAGCTCTCAGAGCAGAACACACGACATCATTTAAGCCGAGTTCAGAACCCCACAAATCCCCAAATTACACTACGAGGAGAAATCAAAAATACACAAACTCTTCACAGCAAGGCGTACTTTCATTTGCGCATTGCAAATACACGGGGAAGGTGCCATAATATATACGGCACAAATAGCGGCATACCAAGTCTTTACAGCACCCCGGGTCCGAACCCATGATCATACACCACACTCGTACCAAAAACTAACTAGCCAACGGTATTTTTGGTACGAGAAACACAAGCAAAAACCACACTGAGGACACCTCAATCCCTGAAACACAACGCAGACATAGAACACAGAGAATGACATAAGATCACGGGTTCAAATCCCAGCGAAAATCGGACACCAGGGAAACAACTGTCCAGGCTTCCAATCACACCAAAATTGGCCCATACAACTACAGAAACAGATAATACCACATTTCCTTCGGCCAAAAGCCAGGCATAGAATTTCAGTGACACCTGACAGGGAAAATAGATTTCCCAGACACAAGTATAGAAATTTCTTAAGACAAAGGTCTTACGGAATAGTGGCCACACAACAGTACCAGCTAAATAGGACAAATTGACACATTGGACCGTCCGGAATCTAGAACGGTGACAACACTCACATACTGGCGAAAAATCACGTACGCAGACAAATGTAAACACAACATGACGAAAATACTGACTTTCAGATCTCGTCATACTGCAATACTGCTGGTGACAGACACGATTGTTGTATCGGCAGTGACCGTGAAATTACAAACGCAAAACAATCATAACACCATACATTTTTAACACTGCAAAAACATTTAGCAATGGACAAGACGTGACAGATCGGAACTTATCTTGGGCCCATAGGAGCACGTTCTCAAAGACGTTGACAGGCCACGGGCACCCCCTGCCCACACACGCGATACACATTACGACTTAGCCTGTAACAGACCAACCGTCCGCGTGGTGTAGCGGAACATAGGCACACACACACGCGCTCACTAATTAGAAGCGAACACAGACAGGGGCTCTGAGGAAACAAGACCTCCCCCCCCCAATAACTTCCTTTCTGGATTTCAGTTTTCAAAAATCATTACAGGCGATTAGGGCATGGCCAGTCGCACTACGACCACTGGCCACATTCACACTACAGATGGCAGACCAGATTACGTCGTGACGTCACAGCGTCACGACGCTCTACTATCCCAAGAAGCGGATAGCGAGCAGACATGGACAAAGGGAGGATGACAGGAGCACAGGCTACCATCGTACCACCTTACGCCCCTCCAATAACCTTCCCACATCCTACACGACCAACGCAGACACATGAACACGATCAAAACAGCTACACTACATTACAAAATATACACAGGGGTTGATAGACTTCATGCGTCTAAAGAGAAGGCTTACTACGCCTTGGATCACGATGCTACCACCTGAGTATTAGGGGTGGGTCGGCAAACATCAAATAAGCATAATGCGCATCTCCAAGTGAGAGATGAGGCCACAGTTATATATATTAACCATTTTTTGTTAATTAAATACTCCCGCATGACAGGAATATATTAGTATTATGCCTCACCCTACACCTATCCGTACATGAGTGCAGATGCCTCATATCCAGATACATGCATGAGCATCCCATCCATTTACCAGGGATATTACTATCAAACCCGCATGGAATTTTCATATTTTTGCAGTCCCGGGAATTACCTCCCCAGTCCACTCATTGTAAGAACAATCCTAGCAGCATTACAGGCTCAAGGCCACCATTTATTTGAGCCCAAAGATGCACAACCTCTTCCTACCATGCTTTCAGCCCACTCTACAAATAACTACCCCCAGATCCTAATACCAGGGTACCTGACATCATAGACCCTACTAACACCTCCATGAAGGGTTAACAGAGCATTATCGCTGGACAGCTGACGTAGCAATAGTAGACCTGAAGTAGTCTATGCACTTAGAAGCTCTACAACCCCACAACACTGGAAATATTTTACATCTTACACAAAAATTAAATTATTTACACAGGTTAAGCCCATATTTTTTTTCAAAGGAATCTGAAACACTCTGATTGGTGATAGCGGCACAAGCTGAAGGCCAAAGGCACCACACTTTGAGAGCGGGTAAGGCGATGTTGAGCCTACCCTAGTTCACTTAACGACTAGACTAAACAGACGAACCACGTAAGGTTGAGGCACTCGCGGCCTGGCCGGGCAAGCTCTGGAATCCTAGGTGCACCTAAACTGCCCCTGGGAGGAAGGGATGCTACACCCACTATGTGCCACGGTCAGCGACGCCAAGACCTGCAGGGAAGTCTTTCTGAGGATGGTGGGAGAAATAGCTCACTCCGCGCTGGACTCAGGGGATGACCCTAGACACGACCCCATTATGACTAGACTTCTAGCTAAAATTAAGTAAGTAAGGCTTCTACAGCGGGAAGCAAGACTCCTGTGCGCTGGAGTGAAATATTACTGCGAAAAGCATACTACTGCGGCCGATAAAGGCGAAGAGAAATATTATTGCGAAAAGCATACTACTGCGGCCGATAAAGGCGAAGAGAAATATTACTGAGAAAAGCAGACTACGATTGCCAATGAAGGCGAAGATAACATTATGCCATTGGACGATGTCCAATGCCCACATAAATGGCGACGCATCGGGCAGTCAGAGGGCATTAAATAGACATGCAACGAGCTGTCTACAGGGGTTACAGTGGGCAGACCCAACTATGACAACATATGGACAACAATGGCAACGAGCAGGATGGTACAGCAGGCGAAACGTTTTGCTTTGTGGCAACGTAAGCCGCCTGTGACTAGGTTAATACTAGTTCATAATCACCTAGAATAGACGTCGACAACTAGAATTAAGGGGGCGGAATCCGGCGATTCTAGAGACAACCGGTGTTTCTAGGACTCCTGCGGGTGGTGATCTGGGGAGGGTAAAACCTGCCCCGGGCGATCGCCCTGGTCGAAATTTTAGCTGTAAGACAGTTGCATTTGATACGCAACTTAGAATTAAGCAAATTTATTAACCGCTGTTGCCAGGTAATGGCACAGCACATTTCGGCAATAGAATAAGGCCATCCATTCGGCTTAATAGTAGTAGCCATTTTTTTTTTAATTTTTAATCATAATTAAGATAGAATATCTCGGCACCCGGTAACCACAATTCCGCTACCGGGGTAAGACCGACAACACATTAAGATAACACATTATAATACAATAGATTAAGATATAATATCTCGGCACCCGGTAAGTAACATTTCGCTACCGGGATAAGCCCGATAACATAGTACGATAAATGGTGTTAGGATAATACATTAGGTTAGACAACACTAGATTAAGGCGATATTTGGAGCCACTTTTCATATCTATAGTCTATAAGTAGACATAAGGTTAGTGGCAGACAGGAGTACACTAGCACGTTGGTAGACAGGAGTAAAACAATTTCATATGGACAGGGATATTAATCTTATATTTGCTTGATTTACAGCCATAAGTATGGACATTATTTTTATCAGCGTAGAGAGTGGCGCCAATATGGGCACTCTCTAGATTTCTTATGGATATATCATTGCTACTGTTATGCTTATATATATATACCATGTTACATTCTCTTGCATCCCGCTAGGTATCGGTCCAGCGCCGACAACCGACCACTGGGTACCGGCAGCCGCTACCAGGTAGCAACCCTGGGTTGAGCACCAGGCTCATGATACCATGTTTTACAGGCCGCATAACAAGGGTGAACACCCCATATATACACATACATGTCATTAATTTATTTTCTTTACCAACAGGTGGCGACATTGTATATAGCCCCCTGTAAATATTTTGCCCACGCCCATACACGTCTTGACAACCCCCACTCACACACACAATTTCCTCCCCTCTACACACATCTTGCTTACAGGTAATAAATCCGCACCACGGGGGAGATATGCCTGAGGGATATACCCTACCGCAGGTCGGATCAACATTTAGTAAACATCTCACCTAACATGAGAGGTGACATACGGCCACACAACGCGGACTCCTTATGTACAGGACGGGTTGTGTCGCCATGATAACCGCGCCCACCCACAGGGGGCAAAGCTATTAGCATAAATTGTAGTTAGAAAGGATAACAATGAGGTACCATATGAACTAGAATTATAAGAAATTTAGCGCGCTTAAGTTAGTCCATAAAATAATTGTAATTGATAAATGTAAGATTATAACTTAATGCGCCCACGGGCAATTATTCTCCTACAAATGTACAAAGAATACTCCGCACCCCCACATTGTCTGCGGAAGTGACAAATGATAGTCATACACCTTAATATATGCACATCTCAAAATCACATTAAACAGTATACTATTTTTTAAGATTACATGTACACAATGTCTGTGATTTGTTTTCTTTCATTTTTCTTTCTTCTAACTTCCCCATTTGTCAGGGTGTTCCGTTTTATCCCAAACCAATAAATGCCTTTTGAATATTTCCCTTAAATTATACCCTGGAACACCCATTTTTTCTATTTTCTTCTACCTTTCTTATTGCAGGGAGCACTTTTTCCCTAAGATAGGGCGGACGACGCAATCATCCGTTCGGCCCTGGTTTTTTTCCTCCCTGCACAACAATGTACCATCAGCACCATGTATTTTTTTTTCCATCAAACTTCCAAAATGCCAATGTCGATTTCTGTTGCAATATTTTTATGCCAATGTCAATGTTATGTATATATGTATATCCCATAACCCTCCCCTCTGAACACGAGCTGATCTCACGCACACACATCAACACGACATCACCACACGACGACGACGACGACGACGACGAGGAAGACATCTACAGAAGATACGAGGGGACTTCAAAAACAACCACATCGACTACATCTATAACATCAACATCCCAACCCCAAGTTCCGTTCCCGTTCGCGGGGACGCGAACTAAATAGGGGAAGAGGCTTGTACAGTACCCCAGGGGTATGCACCCCTTGGAGACCATCCCCCCATCATCTATTTAAATCTCCTAACTGGCAATCCTTGTAAGTCCAGACCAACATCTACTAACACCGCAAGGACAGCTAGCCATTCTGGAAAGCTGGCCCAATCCTTGCATCACTACCACAAAACAGCGACACACAATTAACTAGGACATCTATTCAGCACAATGCTGACAGCACAGCGCCGAAGAATATAAGAGGGCGTCTTAAGGAGGTCAAGCTCTCAATTATCAGTCTTACAGTGTGGCGGCCCGAGGCTATTGCTGGTATCATCAGGTGAGTGAGTCAGCAGGTGTTCAGAATCCTATACTTTGTAAACCTTACCCACCAATTTGTATACACCAGTTGTACTCTCACATTGTAACATCACTACATCCCTTAAAAGGGACTCATAATTCAATATTACTGGCCAATAAACACTTGGTCAGTACATTACACCTGCATTACTGTTTACACGCTTCTTTACGCCCTAACTCCCTTCCTGAACTCTCCGTCACGGTTAGACGTGACACCCAGTAGCCAGGCACTTGCCAGTTCAGGTAGCATTTCATTTCACGCAGTGGCCCGACTGCCAGGAGCGGCACGCGCCATATAGCTGACGCGTGCAAGTCGATTATCTAACCAGCCAGCTGGACGACCAGCGCGTTGACCTGTACGCCAAGTTCCATCCCCTAAAGTACACCTAGATCTTTTATAAGAGCAACCCCTAGCACCCTAACACTAAACAACACTCTACACTGGTCAGCTTGCCCGACTACGGGAAGCTACCCCCTTTTTGGCACTTCTTTATAAATTAACACAATAACTCTTCTGTTTTAGATCCAACAACCCCCCAATAAGGGATCTAAAACAATATACTACAGCCCATGAAGTGCCTTGGCCTACCAAGCAACCGCTGCCCAGCCATTTGGCCTGCAGATATTGGGGTGACGCGTAGTCAGCGCATCGGGTCCCCTTGGCCGTTAATCTTGGTTTTCGTGACCGGGGTGCTGTCTCACTCTCAGACAGCTACTCAATTGTCCTCACGAGACTGAGTGCACCCCGTTCCGGCCCTCACTTCAGTTTCTAAAATCCCCGACGGAGCCGGGAATCGAACCCGGGGCCTCTGGATGAGAGGCAGGCGCGCTACCCCAACACCACGGGGCCGGCTGGTTTATACGTAGGCGTGGTGATTTTCAGCATTTAGAAATCAGGAATTTAGCATTTGAAAAAAAAAACATGCAATTTGGTTAAATCTGTCAAATGAGTACGGTAATGTCTGTTGAAATTAGATTAATGTGGAAATAAAATCACATTTGTATAAGATTAATACAGTAGTGAGATAACTATTAATGAAGTACTGTATATTGTGCATTTTAAATTATTTAGGTTAATGTAATAAAGAAGAAAATTGTTGCAGGATAAAGGATTTCACAGAAAAGTATATATATATAAATCGATTTTACCCTCCAGGGTGGTGGTGAGGTGGGATCAGCACCTCGCCCATGCGGCCTCACCTGCAAAGCAAACAGGAGCCTCATGAGGGAAGGGATTGGAAGGTTAGGATGGATAGGCAAGGAAGAGGGAAGGAGGCGGCCGTGGCCTTACAGTAGGTACCATCCCGGCATTTCCCCGAAGACGAAATGGTGGAAACCACGGAAAACCACTTTGAGGATGGCTGAGGTGGGAATCGAACCCCCTCTACTCGTTTGGACCACCCGAGGCTGAGTAGATCCCGTTCCAGTCCTTATGCCCGAGTGCACCAACCTCGGTAAAGAGAATACCGCGGTAAACTTCCTAGTTTACCGGGATAAAGTCGTATTTCTGTTGCACCAAGCTCGGTTTCGAGTATTACCGCGGTAAAATGTTTACCGCCCGTGAGGGAGCGGTTATCTAAGAAAACCGTGGTAAATTTTCATTATTTGTATTCTGTGGTAAAGATTCCAAAATGGAGCTTAACAACTACAGGTTATATCTCCAGTATCTTATTAATCGATTTGAAAGGAATGAAGGGTGGGTTATAGAAGAGAGGCGAGATTTATTCGAAGAACTAAGCGATGCTTCATTCAAGAGAAGATTTCGATTACGGAAGGAGACAGTAAGTTATATTTTGGACATAATTGGTGAACAATTGGAATTCCCTACTGGGAGAAACTAACCGATATCGGCTAGAAATCGTCTTCTTATAGCACTGCGGTTCTATGCAACTGGGACATTTCAGGGAGTGATCGGTGACGTGTGTGATGTTGACAGAACAACAGCATGCCGCATAATACACAAGGTTTCTAATGTAGTTGCCTCGTTATCGCCACAGTTTATCAAACTTCCACTTACCCAATGGGAACAAAGAGAGGTTATAGAAGGCTTCCACAGAATATCTGTGTTCCCTGATGTATTGGGTGCGCTGGACTGCACTCATATGAGAATACAGTCTCCCGGAGGTGAAAATGGGGAGGTATTTAGAAACAGGAAAGGCTATTTCTCTCTAAACGTGCAAACAGTGAGCGATTCGAACCTCATGGTAAGAGATATAGCAGCAAGATATCCAGGTCACTCACGATAGCACCATATTTCCATCTATTTTCCATTGTTTTGCACAGCTGATTACTCGCGTTGAGATAAAATGTAAACAGTATGGGGGACAAGTGCCTGTCGAAACGATCACTGCCATCTGCTGGCCGTCTGGATAAACTGAAGACAAGTGACTATCGAAATTAACGAATTTCTTCCGAGGGGAATAATCGCGAGAAAAGCAAGCGTCAAGAAACCGTGGTAACGAAACCGAGCGATAGTAATGGTGCACTGCTTTTACGACAATACCACGGTAAAAGTTTTACCACGGTTTCGTAAGACTGATGAATACCGAGGTTGGTGCACTCGGCCATTTGGACCACTTTTCAAAAACATCTTCTATTTTATAATTTTATTAATGCAGCCAATGGCATTTTCTTTTCAGGACGGGTCAGGGAAGGGATATTGGAAGGAAATCGGCCGTGGACCTATTGAAATGAACCGTCCCGGCATTTGCCTGGTGGTAAAAATGGGAAACCACGAAAACCATTTTCAGGACAACCGAGGTGGGATTCAAACCCATGCTCTCCCGTTGCCAGCAAGGCACGAGGTAGCGCATTAGCGCTCTCGGCCACTGCAGCCGATAAACATCTTCTATTGTGCATGGGTTGTCAAGGAGGGGGCAGATAAGTAGGTGGCTTGGGTCTTGTTCAGCTCCACATTCACAAGAGGTGTCGGCGTCTGCTGGAAGGATCCCCCATTTTTGCAGGTTGGTCTTGCATCGAGGGACACCCACTCTTAAGCGGTTGAGGGTCCTCCACACAGGATAAGGTAGGTCAGCACCAGGAGCCAGTTCTTCCTTTGATGACATGTCTGTGGGCAGTGAGCTCCTCCATCTGTTAAGACGAGTTGTCTCTGGTGTTCCCTCCAGGGGCAGAGTCCAGGAAACTCTTGCCGGATCTGCGGCGAGACCTTGCTGCCTGGTGACCATGTAGTGAATGTCGATGATCATTCTCCTGCTTTGTTCTCTCGGCGTCCGCAGCAGTGGCCCTCTGGATGTTGGGTGGGGCTATTCCAACCAAGGAGTAATAAGGAGACGCCCTGTCAGCGCTATGGCATGCGGAGAGTTGAAGCACTGACCACGCCCCAATACTTGCCCGGCTCGAGCGGTAAATTGAGCTTACGGTACCGTAGACTTATTTATTAGTGGCATTTAAGTATGATTATCAGTAAAAGATTCGTGTGTAGGTATAATACGAAGTTGTAAGGTAGGCCTATATGACGATGGAAATCAAGGAATATTTGTTGATCTTTGCTGACTAGCGTGAAGTGTACGGCAGTCACAATACTTTTCGTCGCAATCGAAAATCATGTGAACTGCCGTAAAACGTTTGATTTTACAATATAAACTAGAGCAATACACCGATCTGAAATATAGTACCGGTATAGCACTTGGGAAATGAATGTATTATACCGGTATGCAGTTTTTATAACCTGTAATTGTTGTGGGATTTCAGGCAACCAGACACCCATCACTGTTCTTAACTTATACCAAATAATAGGCAAATAATTACCGAGATACCAGTAGGCCTGTCATTATATTCACGAATGTGTATTAAATAAATTAAATAAATTTAAAATATGAAGGCGTGTGAACTAATTGGGTGGTGGCGTTATTGTTTTTATTGCACGATGTGTTTTAAGAAATAGTTCCGGTAACAAACTAAACAAGGTCTAGGCTGAGGTTTGGTATTAACACGCTAAAATATGCAAATAATGGCATATCAATCTTCTAACACCCACGAGCAATACATCTAGAGCTCAAGCCACGTTAAAACCAGAGTGGGGTAATTAGATTACAGTAATACCGTTCATTAATTGACAAGCAGAAACTATTTCCAGTAAGAAACGAAGGAAAATATCCGTAATTATTTCTAGCAATCAAAATAATTATATTGGTGGACACATATGCCACTATTTGAACATTTAACGAATGATACTAGAACAGTATCATAAGGTGGCTACTCTAAGGATGAAATTTAACACAATAAATGGCAAATAAAGTGCATTTACTTGTGAAATGACATTACTTTGGCAGGTGGGAGTTCTGTTTGTGCAAACATATGCCCCACACACGCGAAATATCACCACTTTTAAGTACGTACGTCACACCATTACATGCTTTTCTTATGGGACTACCGCAATGTTTTGAGCATATGTGAAGGAGTAACTTCTGGCTTCACTTCCTTGCCGTTAGGGCCTCTCCTTATTATTCCTTGATTCCAACAATAGGGTATAGTTTGTGCACTGGTGTTGGTTTCAGGCATCCCGAGATTATCCTTGCAGTGTCGTTGACCGCAGTATCAACCTGCTCAGCATGTGCTGAAGCGTTCCACACAGGAGTGGCATACTCAGCGGCTGACACACACAGTGCAAGTCCGGAAGTCCTCAGGATGTGTGGGCTAGCTCCCCAGGTGCTGCTGATCAGGTTCTTGAGTATGCCATTGCGAGCAGCTGTTAATACAGTACTTAAGTTTTCTTCTTTATTGAAACATGTTTTCGGCCCTTCAGTGCGGTCTTCTTCAGCTTGGTAAATTAGCTTAACACTACATTAGGTGTTTGGTGAGCAGAATTACAATATAAGTTAATATAATTTTGCAATGGACATCCTTACAATTTAAATTAGGAAATATTCAGGTACGGTACTCGAATCCAAAAGGCAAATATCTAGAAGTATTGCTCAATGTAAATTTTGTATCGTGATTTCCAAGTAATCTTCACATTTTTTTTTTCCTGCTTCATATCCTTTCCCAATTGACCTCATACCATACAAAAACCTAATATTTACCTCAAATCCATCTGGAGTCTGTACAGAAGTGTAGAACTCACGTTCCATGTCACAATTCACACACTTCAGCACTAATTTAGCTGCTAAGCCTTTCCTTTGTTTATTATCCTCATGTAAGCTTACCTTACCTTCACTACAGTTTTTGTACTTCACACAGTCACCCAGAGCACTGGGAAGTAGATCAATATTAATTATATGATTTCCATAGCTCCCCTGACCAGTTTCACACTCTGTGTTTACCTGAGAGTTGTTATCACTATGATCAGGAAAGAGTTTTCTTCTTGAAGAACTAGTAACTTGAGGTTCACCTTCGGCAGAACTTTCGGGCGTCGTATCTAACCTCAAATTACTGGTATTATCTCCAACACCTGACGCAACATTTACTACTGGAGCATTACTATCTGTTAGTGTTTTGCGTTTTCTCCCCGGACCTCCACGACATTTTTTGTACACTCTCTGTGATCTACCCATCTTCAATGAAATTAGTTTTCACTTCACAAATACACGTGCGCCTTTTTGAATTAAACACACTAATGAACAAATGAATGCAGCAAAACGAAGAGCGACACGTCACTGGACAGGTTAGCCAACACAAAATTTTCCTACGAAAGTTGATGGCGCGAAATTACAAACTAAAAGCTACGATATTGAAATGACAGGAAAAGGGGGTGTGACCTCAGCTGTCACCATGACATTTAAACGACATTACAGGATGTTCCGGACGATTTACCAAAACATACTATCCAGGGGCGGTTCGACATTATACATCTAGTGGGGGGGGGGGGGGGCGGTGAGAATTTAAAAAATGCCGACTGACTGTTTAACATTGCCGACTATACGCTTAAAAACTAAGCAACGGGAGGGGAATGGGGAGGAGAGTGGAGGGGGGGGAGGGGGGGGGGCAGTGGCCGCAAACGACACACAAGACAAATATACTTAATTAACGGCTTTCATTTAAAATGTAGTGTTTAAATATTACAAGAATAAAAAAAATCTAGTTATTCTCTCTAAATCCCTACTCCACGATGTTTTAACAAGGACTACCTCTCCACTATCTCCGTAATTTCAATGTCGTCGACATTATCTTTCGTTGAAAACAACATCATGAGGGAGTCTAAGCGGTCGTCACCCATCGATGTCCGCAAATGATTGAAAATGAGCTTCAACTTGCCGAAGGACCGTTCGGAAGAAGCAGAAGTTATTGGGGATATTAAAATCAGTCGAACTACTTGATAACCACACGGTATAATCCTCTATAATTTAAAAACAACTTTTGCGATTTCTTTGAAAGATGAGCACTGTTTACTGGCATCAAGTTCAGCCAGCACAAGCTCTTCATCTTGAAGCATGATTTTCGGGTGTGATTGCTTTATAGATCGGACGCACTCGATGGTGCAGTTTTTTCTGTCAGTGGGTATTTTAAAAATTATGTGGAATGGCTCTAGCAAAGAAGTTAGTTTTGCGAGTTTGTCTTGCACGCTTGTAGTAAATACATCCACAAAGTATTCGTAACTCCTTTCTGTAGAATATAAGGAAATAAATTTCTGCTCTCGTTTCAGCGTGCGCGTCATACTTCTTTGCAAGTCGCCGGGTCCCGTGGTGCATTAAGAAGTCTTCCTACGCATTTACTTGCATACTTTTTGCAAATGACGATGCTCTCTTTCTTGCCGCCGTCGTTGATATCTTCAAAAGATTTCAAAGCGCTCTGAATCAGCTGCATCGCGTCTACTACATCCAGCTCCTCCGCTTCTAAAAGCTCGGTTACGTTCTTAATTTTAAACATGGTGTTTTTGGTAAAGTACATGCCGCAGATAAAATCAAAGTCTAGAAGCTTTTTGTGCAAGTCTGACTCAAAAGTTCGGGTTTTACTGTCAAATTCAGAATCGAATGAGGTTTTCATTGTTTCCAATGGTGTGACTATCTCTTCATAAGACGTAGAAACAGCTCTCCCCGATTCGGCGCGCGAAGTCCACCTTATTTTTGATAAATTCTTAAGTTGAAGTGAATTTTCAATTTTATCCAGCTCTTTCTGCAAGCTTAAATATCGTTTCGTGCTACCCGTGAAAAAAAAACGTAGAATGCTTCAAGAGTGTCAAGAAACTCTCGGATAAGGGCGCTAGCATTACAAGCTGTCTCTACGAAAATGTTTAACCTGTGAGCTTGGCACGGAACGTACGGAATATCTATTTCGTACTTTTCTGATAGCTTTTTTGAGTGCCGTTGTATATGCCAGACATGTTACTAGCAATGTCGTACGATTGAAACGCTAGTTTATCGAGTGGACGTAAAAGTTCATCTGAATTTAAAATTAAAAACATTTTTTCAGCCATTTCCTCTCTAGTCGTCTTTTGTTAAAACAGAGTCTATTTTTAAAAGACGCTCCACAGGAACGAGCTCTTCGTCTTTTCGACGACGTATCGGATATTCAACGAGAGGCGGTCTTTATGTGACATATCGGGAGTAGTATCTGCTATCACGGAGAACATACAACCATTCTCGACCTCTTCTGAAATTATTTCACGAGGTTTCTCACCTAGTAGATGGATGGATTCATTTTGAGAGTCCTTCCTCATACAAGTAACGTTGTGCTTCCTTGTATTCACTTCTTCCAACCACCTATTCATGACCGGACTATGCCGTAAGAGTAACTTCACAATTTGCGTGAAGTTTCCATTACCTTGAGTGATTCCATCCTCGTGACCTCGGAAGCCAAACCTTGCCGACAAAGGGTTCTTGCTGTGGCAATAAGTATCTGGATAACTTTTTTGTGGAACTCCTTTTCTTGTTCTTCCTCAATTCTGATCGTCCGTAAAAGTTTATCAAAGAGAACGTCTTCGTGGCCCTTTCCATTGACAAAGTGGCACACATCTGGCATCGCTGCTTGATGAGCTTCTGAAGTGAAGTGTTCTTGTAATTTGCCCTTTTTTCTTCTTTCCGCGACTTTTCAATTTGTGCCACTGACGTACTCCAGCGTGCGATCATTCTTCACTTTTTTCTTGTTAACACCATTAAACATAAACATGGCTGACAATACGCAGGTATTTATTGTATTATTATTACTTACGTTTGATGGGTACGCGATGCTCTGTGTCGGCGAAAACTCACGTCCCACTGCCACTGTATTTGCACCTAGTTATCACTGTAAAAGTTGCTGGTTCAGGAACGAATGCTTTCTGTCATTCTCGGTGACCTCTGCACTGACCCCTTGAGGAACCTTGGAACCATAAATCTGTCAATTTTGTCACAATAGCACGGATATCTGAGGACGCGCCGAGACAAGCGGTAGCAGGTCATAACATTCCTCCGACAACATCTCAATGAGTTGGCTTGACCTGAAGTTATCAATGCGCTCACCAACACCTTTTGTCTAGCCACATGGCACAGATGCTGGGCTCGCTTCGCTGTGAAGCTGAGTCGCTCTGCATAATGAACGTGCAATGTTACAGCCACCCAGGAACGTGCCGACGAATTAATCCCTTGTCCTTGGTCCCATATTGCTCATCTGTCATTCTTCCTTCAGTTTCCATACAAAGAAACGAAATGGCAAGTGACAGCCGTTGCTTCGAGGACTGGAAGTGAAACTTTTAAAATGGATATTTTGCCGACTCTTCCCCTTGCCGCACTGGGCTATTGCCTGGCCGTACGAAATTATTGCAGCGTCCGTTTGTGCCGACTGTCGGTATAAATGCCGAACGTCTGTATATTTTTTTTAATCGGACAAAATAGTATATGGCCATGCCCCGTTTTGCTTTTTAAATGCTGTTTTGGGCAATGTTACAACTTCTTCTGGATTTGCTGACTGGCGACTGATGTCGTATTTGCCGACTGAGAAAATACCAGAGGGGGGGGGGGTGAGCCTCCCCCCCCCCCACTCGAACCGCCCTGATACTATCAGTATATGATAGAGCAGACTACAAGTAGTCAAAATTTTTGAAAATCAGAAAAAGTCATATTTTCACCCAATGAGGTGTAGCACCTCCCCTTATTGATTGGACTGTCGCTTGTTAATTTAACACTGAAAGACAATTTGAAATTACTTGACCATTTAATTTAAGAATAACATTTATAAAGGACAAACTAAACGTCTTATAGAGTTCACAACAAGACTCAACTAAATTTAATCTATTTTGTCCAGATGAGGAGATCCTCATATTGACTTTTAGTTCCAGTTTGTTACATCTGCCAATAGGTAAGATGTCTTTAGTGATGCGTTGCGACTTCATCAGCTCTTGTCCCTCTTGCTACAACTGGTGGTATTTGGCAAAAATCAACAAAAAATGTGACAGTGCAACTACCCATTAATGTGTTGTTAGTTCGTAAGGCTCACGGTGTTCTATCTATCAACAAAGCTTGGAAGCTTCATACCAAACAATCAACTTGCAATCCCGTATTAACTTAGCTGTGTTGGCTTTGTTTTGATATGTCACGTAATTAATTTCATCTGAAGAACACTCCTGTTCCCTACGGTACAGTATGTTTTCAGCCAGAGTAAGGATGTCCGTAACTTGGCAATATGTTATCAGAATGATCGGAGTGTATTAGAATCACCAGCTTCCGATAGCATGTTTTCCCATGGGGAATCATCTTCTAACAAACCCATTGCATTGGTGAAAACTTTATTTAAATCAGTTCAGTACTTCTTTATACGCATAAATGTTCCTCGATTGACATTCTACCCATTGGTGAAAACTTGAATAAAACCAATTCAGTACTTCCTGGGATTAGCGATTTCAAACAGACAGAGAAATGGTCACATTCTGAGCTATAGTGCTAGAACTATATGACTTACTTGACATAAACCGACGGGACTAACTTGACGTAAACCGTAAAACATATTGAGTTGGCGTTGTCATGGTAACACTTCCTGGGCCTGTACACTGGAGAGTGATTTTCATAGAGCAAGTCTAGCTAGAGCGCTCTAGCTAAACCGAGTGCGTGTACACTGTAGAGTAATTTTCCCTAGGTAGAGCATTCGTGGAGCAGATGTAGACAAATCTGCCTAGAGCACTCTCTGAACCTGTGTACACTGTCAAACGTAAATGCACTAGGTAGAGCAGCGCTAAGAATTTCTGAGAGCAGTGTGAGTCTAGTTTTTTTGTGCTGTGTTGTGAAGTTAAAATATCTTCAAGAGAGCGTTTAGCATCTGTGGTGGTTGTGTGTGCCTTGTTAAAACAGAAAACTATGATTCGAAAAAATGGTGGTGGGTGAGGAATTCGATATCAGAAAGGGAATATGAGGGAATGCATCAAAATACTCCCAAGTACTCTTCTTAATGTCACCTTCATCGCCAGTTTTTTTTGTTTTTTTTTGTGTTAATTTTCCGCAACTCAGCATTGAATTGGCAGTGGAGGTTGTGAAACTTTCTGCAAGTTTCTTGCATAGTGCTTTCAATGGTTTCTGCTATCTCCCGAAACGACTGTGCTTTCAAATTTCTATCTCTTTATTCATTCAGAGTACAATTCCAAGTTTCTGGATGGGCTTCAATATGTTTAATTAATGTTATTGCTTTTTCGCGACTCCACACAAATTGGCATATTCAAACACTATAATAATAAACAAATAACCACAACAATGAATGAATGAATATTTATTGCAGCAAATAGCCATAAAATTTAAAATTAATTATGTTATTACAAAATCCTAGGTTATTCAGTACACAATTTAGAGAGTGACATCTGTCTAACCCTGCATTCACTTGCATGATATCGACCACGTTGATCGTTGCAGAATTGACAGACACAGACCTCGCCTGGGTTATGGAACCCCTTGGTGGTACACATCTTATGATGAAAGCCGTGCACTGCAAAGCGGGTGATGGTGTGTCGCAGTTGATAGTTGGCTTCTTTCCATTCCTCCTTCGTCATCGCATCCGTAATGAAAAAGTCATCCCAAATGTCATTTCTTTTGTTTTGTAATATTTGAACCGTTAAATCATAAGCTCTTGTATTTGGAAGAGACATTTGCAGTCTAATATCCTCTATAAAGTAGCTTTCTTTCATCAGAATGTATATTAACCTTGATGGCGCTGTTATGCTTATGCTTAGTACCCTCTTCATGTAACGGGCCTTGACCTTTTCTAAAATTGATAGATCCCCAACTTGAAGAGTATCCCAAATCACAGTAATTCCGTAGGTTGCTATATGCATTATTACAGTTCGAAAGAGTGTCATTGCAGTGCTTATTGAGAGTAATGGAAGATATTTTATGTTATATATTGCTCTTATTGCAGCGGCTGATTTTTCTTGTACGTGGATTCTGAATGAGGTTAAGGTTGTTTGAAGTGTTACTCCAAGGTATTTGAATTTTGGGACTATCTCTATTGGTTTATCTTGTAGTGTCAAATTGTCTTTTGTTTTTATCCTCTTGCCTTTCCTAAAGGACATCTGTTTCGTTTTCATAAGATTTATTTGTAATCCATTTATTTTTGCCCATACTTCTAGATTCTGTAGTACTTCTTGTAACTCTTTTATATCTGCTGATCCTATTGAATAACTACAACAATCCACCACTGACTCTACGTATAGCACTTTCCAATATTCAACCGGACGAATGGAGCTAGACTGGTCTAGCTAGGGCACCCAAATACTGTTTACACTGTAGAGTCGGCAATCTTGAGCTAGAGCTAGAGCTTAGAACGGTCTCCGCTAGGGTTTTCTACTACCTGTGTACACTGGAGAGGAGCTTAGAGCTGGAGCTACTCTACGCTCTAGCTAGGGCAAAAGCTTTCCAGTGTACAGGCACCTCATTTATTTATTTACACTGTTTACGCCCACATTGGAGCACCAAAAATCAAACCTTATATACAAAGTCTTCAAATACTAAGTTCAGTTCTTAATTCTTGATAATTTTTTCCTTTCCCAATACTTCTTCATTCTGGAAGATCTTGCAGCTCGTTCTTCTGCTGATATAATATATTGCTTACGCTGTGAAATTTTGAATGTTAGTCGAGTGTATTTGTTATTCAGAAGCCGTTTCTCCTCTCTATGTTCAATTTGATGCTTAGTAATATTCAATTCGTCTAAATCCATTTGTATTTCTTTATACCATGTGATTTTTTTTTACTGCCCCAAAAGTAGTCAAAACGTTGTTTCAGGAGTCTAGTATTTGGCAAGCGGGATATGTTTCCAAAAAATACAATCCTTCGTTTTCGCATCATGTCAATGATAGATTCATTTTCCTTGTAAAGTATTGAATTGCGCAAAAGCTTCCACTGGCCCTCAACCTGGGGTTTTTCATTGATTACTAGCAGGTACCCGCGGCTTCGCTCGCGATCAATACAATGGGGACGATGCATTATTGCTGATAATTATTGGTCTATTCTATTACAGCAACCACGGCTACAGGTGGGTCCATTGTAATTCTGAAAATTGTTTGATACATGCAGTATATTGATATGAGCAGCAAAGTGGGAATTTTATAGGGTTGTGAAAGTCTGCAGGGTACGATGTTACATTATGTGAACACATTTTAGAATTCCTTTTTTGGTATTGCCATCTTCTGCTGAGACATAACGATTTTGTTGTCCGGATACTCGCGAGCACGCCACATACAGTTGCTCATGGGAAAAAATGGTTTTGTCTAATTGTACACCTGGAATGGCAAATCTATCGGAATATGGGGAATTAAAAGTATTTTTCCTTAAGCTATTCTGGGTGTTATTTTGCCACACTTATTGATGATTTGAACGTAACCTATAGTTAAATATCTCTCACCTTGGCCGCTCATGTGCATTATGCAGTCTCCTCCCGTGTTACATCCCAGGGATTGAAATTCTCCAACAACCCTTTTCCTCACATGCCACTCCAAGAAATTAAAATTCCTGATTGTTGTTGTTTGAGTCTTCAGTTTTTTGACTGGTTAGATGCAGCACTCCATGCCTCCCTCTCCTGAGCTAATCATTTCATCTCTACATAGCTACCACAACCTACACCCGAGGCAATCTGTTTAACTATGGTCTACCCCTACAGTTCTTGTCCTTGACCCTTGCATCCATAACTAAGCTTGCTATTCCTGGGTGTCTTAATATGTGTCGTACCAACCTATCTCTTCTCTTCATTAGCAGTTGCCAGAAACATCTCTCCTCTCCCACTCGTCATAATACCTCTGCATTTGTTACCCTATCTACCCATCTGATATTCATCATTCTCCTGTAACACCACATTTCAAACGCTTCAATTCTCCTCTTTTCTGCTGCACCATTAGTCCAAGTTTCACTTCCTTATAGTGTCACACTCCAGACAAAAGCTTTCAAAAAAGACTTCCTAATACCTAAATGTATATTCGATGTCAACAGATTCCTTTTCTGTAGAAATGCTTTCCTTGCCTGAGCCAACCTGCTTTTTATATCCTCTTTGCTTCGTCCATCACTGGTTATTTCGCTTCCTAAGTAACAGAAGTCTTCTTCTCCCCGTAGCGTTTCACCTGCCAATTTGATGTCCATAGAGGTTTCTGATTTATTTCGGCTGCATTCCAATAATTTTGTTTTACATTTATTGATTTTCATCATGAATTCTTTCCTCAAGACGGAGTCCATACCATTCAAAAACTCGTTCAAATCCTCTGGCGTATCGGACAAGATGACTATGTCATGAGCAAATCTCAAAGATGAAATTATTTCTCCTTGAATCTTTGCTCCCACTTTAAATTTTTCTCCAATTCCCTGAATATTGTGTCCTGAAAGATCTTTGAAATGCGTTGCCCTCGCACATGGTGTAGATGCATTGTCAAAGGAAAACATTCCATGTTACGAACATGGACCGCATAACCTGTACCGAAAGCCTATTCTGAACAGCAGTTCCTTGAACTCAGATTTGCCAACATTTTATTGTATCTTTCCATGTCGTATATCTCTGTACCTCAGCATATAGAAGAGTGCTTTAAAAATCATGTCTTGTGTAAATTTTGGAAAAGGTAGTGAGTGTGGTTTTTGCCGGAGTGGATACTCGCTCGTAGAAATTATTTTCAGTAAAATAGACTGGTTCACAATTTTGTAAGTGCACATTGAGGTATGTGACAGCGGGATGCGTTAAGTGTCACGGAAACGGCAATAGCCGCCACAGAGCTTCGTTACTACTGAAATAACGACCAGACTGATAATTGTACTTAACTATACGGGATTTGTGAGCCCAGTGTTTATGAAATTGAACGTAGCTATATCGCTACCTGTATTTAGTAGCCGCTAATGTACTGTTTAAAAATTAAAAGTGGTATTAGGAGGTGCTTTCCCTATTTTTTTTACCCCTGGCACTATAGACCATGAAGGGCCTAGGCCTATCATGCCACCGCTTCCCAGCCATTTGGCCTGCAGATATTGTGGTGACGCGTGGTCAGTGCATCGTGTCCCCTCGGCCGTTAATCTAGTTATTCGTGACCGGGGTGCTGCCTCGCTATCAGACAGCTACTCAATTGTCCTCACGAAGCTGAGTGCACTCCGTTGCAGCCCTCAAGTCAGTGTCTAAAATCTCTGACGGAGCAGGGAATCGAACCCGGGGCCTCCGGATGAAAGGCTGTTCTTATTGTGTTTATATATATCTTGAAAAAGATAATAAATGGATTGGCATTGACCCCTACAGGGATATATATAAAATCGGATGTCATACCTTGAGGTTCAGTTGGCATGGAAACGGACTTGCAATTAGTTCATCAGAGTGAAGATAGTTTTCTGCGCATATCTTTGAAACTGTTGGTTTTAGGGCCTTAAAATGTGGTTTTCGGGACATAACGAGTATTGTTTCTTGCATCGAGGGGCGTAAAATGAGCTTTGTCCGGTCTTTATGCGACAACTTCGATATTTTGTCCCGGTTGAGTATTTTTGGTGACTTTCCAGTTATGTTGCCTGTTCCACGGGAACAATGATTTATTTCAGGATGAAAGGAAGCCTATATGTCATCCCAGGATATAAGCTGTCTCCATTTCAAATTTCATCCAAATCCGTCCAGCTGTTTTAGTGTCAAGAGGTAACAAACTAACACACACACAAAACTTTCACAATATTACAATATATATAGGGATATAGGGATTGTCCGAAGAAATCGTCTATCAACCTTTTGTAGTTTGTCAGTTGTTGATCTGGTGTTTAGTTTAAATAAAGTTTCACTTGCATAAGGTATGTTGCTTATGGCTTAACGACGGAGAAATAATGTCGAAGTTTAGCATCGAAAGAGACTGTTTCTTATATGTTGGCCAGGTAATCTGTTGTGCTCGTCGCAATTTTAGTGTTCTACTATCTATTGATGCTCTTTCATTGGCATTTCAAGTGATGATTTCACCAAGATATTTAAATTTCTCACAATATTTTCTGGGCATTATGCAGTACAATATGTGATGTGTCAACTTGAAAAGATGGCATCATTTCTGTTTTCTCAAAAGAAATGTTCAACCCAACCTTTGCTGCTAATCGTTTCAATTCCTCTACCTGAAATTTAACTTCTTCGATACTAGTTGCTAATAATGCTGGATCATCTGCAAAGGCGAGACAATTTAGTCAAATATTTTTTCCAATCTTAACATTCGGTGGACAAACCTTATTCCATTGACGCATAACTTTTTCCAGCACACAATTAAACAACAATGGAGATAATCCATCTCCCTGCCGAAGACCAGTATGGATTTCAAATGACTCAGAGGTTTGCCTTCTAAACCTAACCCTAGATTTAATATTCTTAAGAGTGACCGCAATAAGATTAACAAGTTTTCGATGCAAACCAAATTCAGTAAGGACATTTAATAGAGATTCACGATGGATACTATCATAAGCTTTTTGAAAATCAACGAATGTGATCACTAAATCGTTTCAATTCATCTACCTGAAATTTAACTTCTTCGATACTAGTTGCTAATAATGCTAGATCATCTGCAAAGGCGAGACAATTTAGTCAAATATTTTTTCCAATCTTAACATTCGGTGGACAAACCTTATTCCATTGACGCATAACTTTTCCAGCCCACTATTAAACAACAATGGAGATAATCCATCTCCCTGCCGAAGACCAGTACGGATTTCAAATGACTCAGAGGTTTGGCTTCTAAACCTAACACTAGATTTAGTATTCTTAAGAGTGACCGCAATAAGGTTAACAAGTTTTCGATGCAAACCAAATTCAGTAAGGACATTTATTAGAGATTCACGATGGATACTATCATAAGCTTTTTGAAAATCAACGAATGTGATCACTAAATCTTTGCTCCTAATCCTGTTTTATAATACATTTAATAATAATATATTTAATGCAGCCAAATAGCCATAACTTAAAATATAGGTTACATTGAAGGGTTACATATTTGCATAATCACTTATAGACATTGTTCTTCTTGTTCAGAATTCTATGTGGTACCGTTCACACATTTTTCCACATAATGTGCACTCACAGTCTATACTTGTGTCATGGAAGTGTTTTGATTTGCAGAGTAGGTGGTGAAAACCGTGAACTGCCAACCTCGTAATGACATGTCTTAGTTTGAAATTAGCTTTTGTCCACGAGCGGTCTATCATGGCCCCTGTGCCATAGAAGTCTGGTTTTACTTCTTCTCTCTTCTCCGTCAACATTGTTAGAAGTTTCTCTGATGCACTGGTGCTCGGTAGGGGTATGCTTGTCCTGAGGTCATCTACGAGGAAAGATTCCTTTGCCATGAGATAAACAAGTCTAGATCGTGTTGTTTTTAATACTCCTATCACCTTCCTTATGTAGTTTGCTTTCACCCTTTCCAAGGTAGATAGGTTCCTTGTTGTTAAAAATGTGTCCAGATGATTTCAATGCCATAGGTCATTATTGGAAGAATTTTACTCTGAATAGCAACATTGCTGTCTCCAGACTGAGTGATCTGATGTCTTTTATTTCGTGCATTGCCATCATTGCTTGGGTTACCTTATCTGTGAGATGTTTTGTGAAACAATATGCACTAGATTGCAGTGTGATGCCTAAATATTTAAAGTCTGGAACTATCTTTAATTTTATATCCCGAATGAAAATCTTTGCTGAGGCGGGTATTCTTTCTCCTTTTCGGAAGATCATGGTGTCTGTTTTTGAGATGTTGATTTCCAGCTTGTGTTCGGAGCACCACTTTTGCACGTCATTTACAGTTTCCTGGAGTTTTGTTAAATCTCTGGAGCCAATTACAATGTCATCAGCATATGCGCAAGAGAATACTCCCTCCTATTGGGCTATTTTTAGGATATCTGTGGTTGATATTATAAACAGCAAGGGGCTCAGCGGGTCTCCCTGTAGGACTCAGTTTGATTGGACAATCGGTTCTGATAGAGTGAAGTTGTCCGAAATTCGTACTTTGTTTCATTGTAGTATTGATGTGATGAGATTGGCCTATATGTTGTTCATGCCTAGCATGTCCTTTAGCTTTTCTGTCACTAGCTTCCTATTTATCAGGTCGAAAACCTTTGTGAAATCTATAAAACTGGTGTAATATTTTCCGTTGTCCTCTAAGGCATCCCATATTTGGTTTAGCAGGAGTTCAATAGCGTTTAGGGTAGATCGTCCCTTTCTAAACCCAAACTGGTTGTCTGGCAGAAGCTCGTTTATTTTCCTCATTTATTTTTTCTGTTATAATTTTGGTGAAGATTTTGAAGGGGCAGTTTTCCAGTGCTATGCCTCTGTACTTATTGGGATCACTTGGAAGAACAATGTCTTACAAGAAGAACAATGTCTATAAGTGATTATGCAAAAATGTAACCCATCAATGTAACCTATATTTTAAGTTATGGCTATTTGGCTGCATTAAATATATTATTTATAATCCATTTGAGACTGATAATTTGATCTGGACAGCTTCGTCCTGGTCGGAAACCACCCTGATAGCTTGCCACGGTGGGTGAGTGGATAGCGTGTCGGTCTACTAACCCCAAGATTGCAGGTTCGCCCCTGACCGTGGTAAGTGATTTTTGAAAGGCGGCAAAAATACGATACGCATGTCATACGATGTTGGCATGTCAAAGAATCCATTTGAATTCAGTAGGCCGAGTTCATAATGGCAAAATTAATCTCGGGAGTTTCCGCCAGCACAAAGTTCCTCATTTCTCTACTAGAAAGCGCTATTGTGTTCAAGGAGATTAGCTATCTAACATCTAACCTCCTTGACTTGCATAGTCAAGGAACTACGAAATTCGACATGCAAGCTACCCTCTGGGTGTCAAATAGCAAAGCTTGCACCAGGCACCCGAGGCCATACGATATTATTATTATTATTATTATTATTACCACCCTGATATTCACCAAGTTCATTATCAAGTTGTTCGTGAATTCTGGAATATAAAATCTTTGAAAAATCTTATACGTGACAACCAGCAATGATATTCCTCGATAATTGCTAGGATCTAATCTATCGCCCTTTTTGTGTATGGGGTGTATAATTGCAATATTCCTCTCTTCAGGCAATTTTTCTGTATTCCAAATGTCAATAAGATGTTTATGTAGGTTATGAATAGTCTGTACATTAGCATTCTTCCCAAGTTCTGCTACTACTTTATTCTCTCCTGCCGCTTTAAAATTCTTAAGTGAATCAATCGCTGTAGGCACTTCATCGTAAACGCCGGTATGATCTTATCCAGGGGTGTTTTATTTCTAGGATAGGGATCGAATTCAAAAGAATCTTCAGGTTCATCACTATTAAGTAATTTTATGAAGTAATCAGCCAAAATTATAGCATTGTCGTAATCATTATGGGCCACCTGCCCGTTCGTATCCTTCATAAAAAGAGCAGGGGGAGTAAATTTTGATTGGCATTGTATGTCCTATAATGGTCTCTTGTTTTATGGCGATTGAAAACTTCATCAATAGATTTTAATGTTGCCTTCTGATATTCTCTTTTAACCCTCCTGATTTCTTTGGCCATTAACCGTCTAGCATTGATTAATTCTTCCCTAGAACTTTCAGTTTTTTGTTGTTGGTCCTTCAACCAAGCTGTATGCTGGCAAAGAATTGCTATATCACAATACTCATTCCACCATACATGTTTCTTTATTTTTTAATGGGAGCAACGTCTTCTGCTACGGCTCTTAATTTGTTAACAGTGGTCCCCAAGTTGTCACTTAAAAGCGTGATGGATTGCTCAAAATATACTGGATTATTGATAACTGAGCTAGGATCATACAATCTTTTGCTATTGAATTTTTGTGGTTTATTTTTTCTTTTAGGAGTCAATTTGATTTTAATCTTGGAAATGTAATGATCCGAATCAACATCAACAACACAAAGGAATTTTACATTATAGATTTATTTGTGAAATTTCCGATCCATGGCCACATAATATTAGGACATTTGCAAGTCATTAATTTATGTGGTCTCCTCTTGAACCTTGTTGTCTCCATAATTAGACCAGGGTTAATACAAAATTCAATTAACCGTTCACCATTCCTGTTTGTCAAGTTATGTGCTGGCCATCGCCCCACCACTAGACGAAATATCCTCTCACGTCCAATCTTTGCATTGAAATCTCCAAGTAAAATTTTAATATTAGTAATCAGGTATATTCGTTACCAATTGGTCAAGTTCATCCCAAAATTGATCCGTTCCATCAGTATCAGTTCTATTTTTGTCATTTGTTGGTGCATGGACATTTATCAATGTGTATATCTTGTTTTCCACTTTAACTGTTAACAATGCAACTCATGAGGAATTTGAGGAAAAATCCGTGTTGGAATCTAGTATTCTATGGTGTACCAAGAAACCTACTCCAAATTGAGGGACATTTTTCATTACCCTTTCTCCTGGAGGCCCTTTATAGAGATGATACCCACCTGATTCAATTGGGTTCTGATCAGTATTACGTAATTCTTGAAGAGCAGTGATCACAATTTTGTGTTGATCCAAGATATCAGTTAGATGCTTTAACTTACCAACCTTTATCAAATAATTAACATATGAGAACTTTCCCGGCTTGTTGAATTTAAGTACGTTCTTAGTGTGATTAGTCTGCATGTTTGGTCATTGTATCTCGAGGCGCTCCGACTCGCCTTAATCCTCTTCCTAACATCCCACCGTATCCGAATGGTGTCTTCGCTTGGTTAATGATGTAACTGTCTAAATTGGTGGATTTCAATAGAAGACTCTCCATATTCATTTGATTATCAGATCAATGATCAAGAATCTGACCGTGGTCATGGTTTATAAACCCAGATGCGATCTGGGAAGGTGAAGAATGAAATTAGATATGATGAAACATGAACAAATAACCACATCAATCCACCACTGACTCTACGTATAGCACTTTCCAACATTCAACCGGACGAATGGAGCTAGACTGGTCTCGCTAGGTCACCCAAATACGGTTTACACCGTTGAGTCGGCAATCTTGAGCTAGAGCTTAGAACGGTCTCCGCTAGGGTTTTCTACCGCCTGTGTAAACTGGAGACGAGCTTAGAGCGCCCTAGCTGGAGCTACTGTACGCTCTAGCAAGGGCAAAAGCTCTCCAGTGTACAGGTATCTTAACAGACATTTGTTGACAGTGCCAGTGGTCAATATGGGCTACGCCAATGATCACATTCTGAACTATATCGCTAGAACTATACGACTTACTTGATGTAAACCATGACGGCTTAGATAATGTAAAACATAATATTTAGTTGGCGTATCATGGTATCGTTTGGGTATTCCTTCATTAATTTCTCAGCCGGGGAATATCTCCTAAATGGTTGGTTTAGGACTTTAATTATACACATAAATGATCCTCAATAGATACTCTATGTTTCGGTGAAAAATTGAATAAAATATGTTCAGTACTTCCTGAAGGTGCCTGTACACTGGAGAGTGATTTTCAAAGAGTAAGTCTAGCTAGAGCGCTCTAGCTAAACCGAGTGCGTGTACACTGTAGATTAATTTTCCCTAGGTAGAGCATTCGTGGAGCGGAGATAGACAAATCTACCTAGAGCACTCTCTGACCCTGTGTACACTGTCAAACATAAATGAACTAGGTAGAGCAGCGCTAAGAATTTCTGAGAGCAGTTGTGATGGTCCCAATTTGTGAACAGAATGAAATAATTTTATATATTTTATTATTATTATTATTATCAATATTTTTTAAGTTTACATTTTACCTTTTATTAGTTATTATGTTAACTAATATGTTTATATCTATTATTATGCGGTAATGTAGAATATTATGGCAATTGAAAGGACTTGGAGCGATACACATTATATTTGAAATAAGGTAGACGCTTGACTGAATACTATTTCTGAAGAAAACACATACAAGGGAAGAAAGAGGGTGATTCGCGGAAGGCTGGCTTATCCACGGCTTCGTGGAAATGACATAAGTAGACACTTATGTCTTTAACATCAAGTATTCTACCAGTATACAAATCATACTAAGAATGGATTCTTTGAAGACTCTCCATTATCAATACCTGGCAGGCAAGGAAATGAATGGGGCTGCTGGACCTGTGAATGAGTCCTTTGCAACTTTATACAAAAGGTGGGCTGGACCTCCCGAGAAATGCTACAAAGAAGTATTGTCATTATTGATATGTGAAAGGCGTGCAAATTGCCTAGTGACTTCAGAAGTGGGGGTGGGCGCGTGCCTGGGAACGTTATATATATGACGACCGCCCAAATGGATTATTTATTGAATTGCTGAGAGAAGACGGAATGGTACTGTGTGGAGCAGAAGAGTGGAACGTGTAGCGAGATGGACTGGGAAATTAACATTCATTTGTAACGCGTGCTAAATAATACAGTTAACTATTTAAGTATGTGAATTTGATAAGACATTCTGTCTCATCAAACTGTGACATGGATGTGTACGAGGCTATTGTCACAGGGATGATTTTTGGAATTTATTCCGTCATCCACATATAAATTCATTACGTTGAGGAAGATCAGGGCCATCAGGAACTCTCAACGCAACAATCCAACTACAATGATCTTCAATGCGGTGAGCGATTTAGACAGTTATACTCCAGTCAAATCAGAAGGCTCTCATGCTTATTAAATTCAATCTATATTTTATTCAATTAACTCAGTATACTCCAATTTCCAATCAAGACCCATAATACAAGTAAATTCAGTAGATTCTTTAATTTAATTTATTATTATTATCTTTAGTATTTTATTCTTTTTGCACTTGTTGTTCTTATATATTAAATTCATTTGTAAATTCAAATGTTTGACTGGTTTCCTTTAGTAGCTAGAAATTACTATAAGGCAACACCACACTCCTGAACTAATTATCGAAAGGTTAGATTACGTAAGTTTCACTACGGCTGGAGATAGCAATTTCGATGCTCTACCTCTGTTTAACCGAGGATTAATATATTATTTTGATCATTATATATGAATGGTCTGGCGCCCTGGCAACACATAATACTACACATTATGTATTTTTAGTGATGCTGACAACAATACAGATACATTATTAAATTAATACACAATTAAATGTTTCATATTGATCACCCAAAAGTGGGCGAATATTTAATTATTAACCTTTGCATATAATCAGTTTCTTATTATTATTAACATTATTTATCAGTTTAAAAATAACCCATTACAAATAACGCCCAACTAGTGGGGCTAGATTCAGTTCTCTAAAACCCATTACAAATGGCGCCCAACGTGGGAAACGAAAACCTAACGATATTTAGGGAAGGAGTGAGTGAAAATTCAGTGCAAATTGTCAGTGATTGATTTTGGGGGAAAGTGAAGTGAATTGTGGAGGGTAATTTTATTAAGAGTGTTGCAAAATGATATCGGACGAGAAATTTCAGGTGACCACCGGTATGAGAATGGAAGGACACTACAATTTAATAATGAAGATGCTTCAGGAATTAAAAGATGACTGGGATAAGCAACAATTAAGGGAGAAAGATAAGGAAGTAAATCGAAATAATAGGGAGTTAGATCAGCGGAATACTAAAATAAAGAAAACTAATCAGGCTATGGAACTGAACGCAGGTGAAAACAAGGAGGTGGTAGAGATGAAGGCTAAAGAATCAGTGAAGACAGCCTGTAAGGAGACTGTAATTGAAAGCAGATTAGAGGGAGACGTAGGTGAAAGTAACATAAGTATGGAATTGCAGAATCGCAGTAGGAAGATAATAAGATACATGGATGAGAGACATGGAGGAATGGAAAGGGGTCATCTGGAGTGGATGAGAGAGAAAATAGTTGAAAACAGTTTAGAGGTAGAAGATGTTTTAGGTGAAAGCAGATTAGAATCAGAGGTGGCTGTAGGTAAAAGCAGAATAGAAATAGGGGAGACGTTAGGTGAACAAGAAATAGAT
Organism: Meconema thalassinum; assembly: GCA_946902985.2. NCBI lineage: Eukaryota > Metazoa > Arthropoda > Insecta > Orthoptera > Tettigoniidae > Meconema > Meconema thalassinum. The sequence goes on from OX336388.2 coordinate 1,012,438,735, forward strand.
GTGCAGTATTTAGAGATAAGTGTAAGTGAAAATGAAATAGAGCATGAGGAGAAGGGGAGAGTAGGTGAAAGTAGCTTAGATGAGGAAGAGCAGTTAGCGAAGATAGGAGAAAGCATAGTAGAGTTGATAGAGACGATAGAGGATTGTGAAGTAGATGTGCAGTATTTAGAGACGAGTGTAGGTGAAACTAGGACAGACATAGGTGAAATTAGTTTAGATGAGGAAGAGCAGTTAGCGAAGATAGTAGGAGAAAGCATAGTAGAGTTGGTAGAGACGGTAGAGGATTGTGAAGCAGATGTTCAGTATTTAGAGACGAGTGTAGATGAAAGTAGGTCAGACATAGGTGAAAGTAGCTTAGATAAGGGAGAGCAGTCAGTGGAGGTAGCAGAGATGATAGGTGAAAGCAGGATAACAGAAGAAGAGATTATAGAACGTAGTAAGAAAAAGGAGAAACAGAAGATATTAAGATTTGAATCAATAGAAAAAGGGAATAATTTGAAAGAAAGAGCGGAAGTAGGTAAAATAAATAAAGTATTAATCACTCAAGAAATAGATATGCAGAAAATCATATATGAAGAGATAAGGCAGACCAGGGAAGAATTCAGAGCCTGTATAGAGGAAGTTAATATGAAATTAACAGAGATAAAGAAGCGAGCGTTAAGTCATAGTCAGAAAGACATAATTATTGAACAAGAAAAGCAGAAGACTGAGATAAGGAATCTCAAGAATAGGAAGAAAAAGCACAAGCAAAGCACGATGTTAGAGGAAATGGTGGAGAGAGATATTGGAGAAATGAAGGGAAGGTATGCAGGAAGAACTTTTAGAAGTAAAATGAAAGAGAAAAGGATTAAGTTGATAGAGGAAACGGAAAATGGGATGAAAGAGAGAGAGAGAAATATTATCAGGTGCAGTGGTGTTCCATAGTAGATAGAAAAGAGGATGTGATAGGCGGAGATGCGAAACACAGTGTTACTACTAATAAATATAATACGGAGGAGGAAGAAACTGTTGTAATGAGGAAAGAGGAAAGTGTAACTATAAATAAATATAGAAGCGAAGAAAAAGGTGATAAGAACTCAAAAATGCCAGATAGAGTAGTTATGTAAATCGGTATTACCATTTTGAGCGAACCGTATGACCTAAATGTCCGTAATGATTTATTAAGTGAATTTATGGAGGTATCTAAAGAACCTACCGTTATTAATTTTAACTCAGTCTTAAAATTACAAGTGTTAGGGGCGTGTATCGATACACTTTTTGATAGTGGCTGTCAGGTTTTCTGCATCAGTGCAGCATTTTATAATAATAGGAAGGAACATGGTATAAAAATATAGGAAATTCCAATTAGAACTACTATTGTGTTAACTGCGATGGGAAAGTTATTCCACATAATTTCTAAACAAGTGGTTGGAGAAATTTTAAAAGAAAGTAAGATTGGAACACAAGTATGTTTTTTGATTCCAAATCTGATATATTCACTAATTATGGGTTCGGACAGGATGTCGCAACATTCTGCACAGCTATGTTATAAGGAGGGTAGTGTTAAATTCAGATGAATGGGTGGAGATATGATCATGTCATTTAATAATTAAAGTAAGTTATATGGTGGTTCTAAGAAGATATGTATGATTGAGGAGGTATTAACGACTAAAGGAGTCGATATTTGTAGCGAGGTTATTGGTGAGATTGTTGGGGTATCTCTTGAGAGGGATCCTTGTTTTTTTTTACATTTTTAGGCAGTATGATGTCGAAGGATTATCTAGAGGATTCCTTGCGTGAGGCTGCATTACAGAGTGCGTTAGAGAGTGATCGTGTGGATCGATTGTTGGAGGTGTTGTAAGAGAATTATTATTTATTGAGAACCGTATTGGATTAGCTAATTGCTACGAACATTCATTAAATGTACATGATCGCAGTATTTTTGTAGGTCATCGCTACCCCGTGCCTTACAAATTTCAGGAAGCAGTGAGTAGGCAGATTGAAAGCATGTTGCAGGATAAAATTATCGAACCCTATATTATCCCATATATTAATTCGTTAAGGGTAGTTCCCAAGTCAGAAAGGAAAGTAAAGCTATATTTTGATGCCCGTAATTTAATTAGGCAGATTTTGTGAACAGTTAATATTTCAGTAGATAGGATGGTTAATAAAAGGATTTAAAGGTAAGTGATTTTTTTGTAGTGGAGAAATTAAGTTTTTTATTGGTCATAGGGATTTCGCGAAAGAAAGGTAATCTGAAGTAGAAAGAAGTGTAATTTTGAGAAATAAGGTGAATAACTACGAGTGATAAAGAAAGGTAATCTGAAGTGGAAAGAAGCGTAATTTTGAGAAATAAGGTGAGTAACTACGGATTCCGCGAAAGAAAGGTAATCATAAGTAGAAAGAAGTGTAATTGTGAGAAATAAGATGAATATCTATAGGTGATTAAGATGTGTAATCTTGAGTAGAAAGACGTGTAATTTTGATAAATAAAGTAAGTGAATACGGATTCCGCGAAAGAAAGGTAATCATGAGTAGAAAGAAGTGTAATTTTGAGAAATAAAGTAAGTGAATACGGATTCCGCGAATGAAAGGTAATTTTAAGTAGAAAGAAGTGTAATTTTGAGAAATAAAGTGATTGAATACGGATTCCGCGAAAGAAAGGTAATCTGAAGTAGAAGGAAGTGTAATTTTAAGAAATAAGGTGAGTAATTACGGGTGATAAACAAAGGTAATCTTAAGTAGAATGAAGTGTAGTTTTGAGAAATAAGGTGAGTAACTGCGGGCGATAAAGAGGTGTAATCTTGAATAGAAAGAAGTATAATTTTGAGAAATATGGTGAGTATCTACAGGTGATTAAGAGGTGTAATCTTAGGTAGAATGGAGTGTAATCGTGAGAAATAAGGGGATCTTGAGTAGAATGGACTGTAATTGTGAGAAATAAGGTGAGTAACTACGGTTAAATAGGTGAGTAACTCAGGTCAAAAAGGTGAGTAATTAGACGATGCAGTAAAACGATTATGCGGGACCTATAATGTGAGATCCTTAAGGAAATATGTTTCATGAGTAATAGAAGTATAACTGATGGTAAGTAAGGAAAGTCGCTTAATATTAAGTGGATGATTGTGGTCTGAACGAGCAGGTAATGGCGAAGTGTTGCGCAGATCTATGATATTGTGTGTCTTGAAGAGCACAGAGGAAATATAAAGCGTATTTTGTCGGCTATAAGCTTGTGTATTTGAGTGTGATATATATACATATGTGGGGTAATTTAGCGCACTGCATTTGCACCGAAAGATGTTGCCTTAGGTAATATAAGCTATTAAGTTTCATTTTTTTCTATAATATGCCTGTGTTACTAGATACTTATAATTCCTGAGAGACTGGAGTAGATCTGGTTATTCGCATCACATACCAAGTGTTGTGATGTGATTAAGTGAATTGATCAGTTGGCAGTCCCACCAGCTAGCCATAGTGCATTCAGTTCGACACCAGGCTGAAAATTGAATTCTACGTCCTCAAGATATAAAGCAAAGGTGTATGCCACCCAAATAGTACATAAGTGCAACGATGACTTATGTCCAAAACAGGAATATAAAAGTGAAGGGTATTTTGATGTACATTGTTTACAGGTCGCTTTAATTATGTAAAGAAGAAAGAAAAAGACATTATGAACAGTGAAAGACTGAAATGATGAGATTTAAAAAAATATATATTAAACTTGAAGGGTATATTTTTATGTTGGTAATTGCTTTGAAGAGTATAATATTGTCAATGTTTGTAATTTCTTTGAAGGGTATAATATTTCATATTTGTACAAGTGTTGAAGAGAAGTATGGTGATATGATTGTTGACATATACCATAATTCTCTGGGGCGAATTGTGATGGTCCCAATTTGTGACCAGAATGAAATAATTTTATATATTTTATTATTATTATTATTATTATCATCAATATTTTTTAAGTTTACATTTTACCTTTTATTAGTTATTATGTTAACTAATATGTTTATATCTATTATTATGCGTTAATGTAGAATATTATGGCAATTGAAAGGACTTGGAGCGATACACATTATATTTGAAATAAGGTAGACGCTTGACTGAATACTATTTCTGAAGAAAACACATACAAGGGAAGAGACAGGGTGATTCGCGGAAGGCCGGCTTATCCACGGCTTCTTGGAAATGACATAAATAGCCACTTTTGTCTTTCACATCAAGTATTCTACCAGTATACAAATCATACTAAGAATGGATTCTTTGAAGACTCTCCATTATCAATACCTGGCAGGCAAGGTAATGAATGGGGCTGCTGGACCTGTGAATGAGTCCTTTGCAACTTTATACAAAAGGTGGGCTGGACCTCCCGAGAAATGCTACAAGAAGTATTGTCATTATTGATATGTGAAAGGCGTGCAAATTGCCTAGTGACTTCAGAAGTGGGTGTGGGCGCGTGCCTGGGAACGTTATATATATGACGACCGCCCAAATGGATTATTTATTGAATTGCTGAGAGAAGACGGAATGGTACTGTGTGGAGCAGAAGAGTGGAACGTGTAGCGAGATGGACTGGGAAATTAACATTCATTTGTAACGCGTGCTAAATAATACAGTTAACTATTTAAGTATGTGAATTTGATAAGACATTCTGTCTCATCAAACTGTGACATGGATGTGTCCGAGACTATTGTCACAGGGATGATTTTTGAAATTTATTCCGTCATCCACATATAAATTCATTACGTTGAGGAAGATCAGGGCCATCGGGAACTCTCAACGCAACAATCCAACTACAATGATTTTCAATGCGGTGAGCGATTTAAACAGTTTTACTCCAGTCAAATCAGACGGCTCTCATGCTTATTAAATTCAATATATATTTTATTCAATTAACTCAGTATACTCCAATTTCCAATCAAGACCCATAATACAAGTAAATTCAGTAGATTCTTTAATTTAATTTATTATTATTATTATCTTTAGTATTTTATTCTTTTTGCACTTGTTGTTTTTATATATTAAATTCATTTGTATATTCAAATGTTTAACTGGTTTCCTTTAGTAGCTAGAAATTACTATAAGGCAACACCACACTCCTGAACTAATTATCGAAAGGTTAGATTACGTAAGTTTCACTACGGCTGGAGATAGCAATTTCGATGCTCTACCTCTGTTTAACCGAGGATTAATATATTATTTTGATCATTATATATGAATGGTCTGGCGCCCTGGCTACACATAATACTACACATTATGTATTTTTTAGTGATGCTGACAACAATACAGATACATTATTAAATTAATACACAATTAAGTGTTTCATATTGATCACCCAAAAGTGGGCGAATATTTAATTATTAACCTTTGCATATAATCAGTTTCTTATTATTATTAACATTATTTATCAGTTTAAAAATAACCCATTACAAATAACGCCCAACTAGTGGGGCTAGATTCAGTTCTCTAAAACCCATTACAAATGGCGCCCAACGTGGGAAACGAAAACCTAACGATATTTAGGGAAGGAGTGAGTGAAAATTCAGTGCAAATTGTCAGTGATTGATTTTGGGGGAAAGTGAAGTGAATTGTGGAGGGTAATTTTATTAAGAGTGTTGCAAAATGATATCGGACGAGAAATTTCAGGTGACCACCGGTATGAGAATGGAAGGACACTACAATTTAATAATGAAGATGCTTCAGGAATTAAAAGATGACTGGGATAAGCAACAATTAAGGGAGAAAGATAAGGAAGTAAATCGAAATAATAGGGAGTTGGATCAGCGGAATACTAAAATAAAGAAAACTAATCAGGCTATGGAACTGAACGCAGGTGAAAACAAGGAGGTGGTAGAGATGAAGGCTAAAGAATCAGTGAAGACAGCCTGTAAGGAGACTGTAATTGAAAGCAGATTAGAGGGAGACGTAGGTGAAAGTAACATAAGTATGGAATTGCAGAATCGCAGTAGGAAGATAATAAGATACATGGATGAGAGACATGGAGGAATGGAAAGGGGTCATCTGGAGTGGATGAGAGAGAAAATAGTTGAAAACAGTTTAGGGGTAGAAGATGTTTTAGGTGAAAGCAGATTAGAATCAGAGGTGGCTGTAGGTAAAAGCAGAATAGAAATAGGGGAGACGTTAGGTGAACAAGAAATAGATGTGCAGTATTTAGAGATAAGTGTAAGTGAAAATGAAATAGAGCATGAGGAGAAGGGGAGAGTAGGTGAAAGTAGCTTAGATGAGGAAGAGCAGTTAGCGAAGATAGGAGAAAGCATAGTAGAGTTGATAGAGACGATAGAGGATTGTGAAGTAGATGTGCAGTATTTAGAGACGAGTGTAGGTGAAACTAGGACAGACATAGGTGAAATTAGCTTAGATGAGGAAGAGCAGTTAGCGAAGATAGTAGGAGAAAGCATAGTAGAGTTGGTAGAGACAGTAGAGGATTGTGAAGCAGATGTTCAGTATTTAGAGACGAGTGTAGATGAAAGTAGGTCAGACATAGGTGAAAGTAGCTTAGATAAGGGAGAGCAGTCAGTGGAGGTAGCAGAGATGATAGGCGAAAGCAGGATAACAGAAGAAGAGATTATAGAACGTAGTAAGAAAAAGGAGAAACAGAAGATATTAAGATTTGAATCAATAGAAAAAGGGAATAATTTGAAAGAAAGAGCGGAAGTAGGTAAAATTAATAAAGTATTAATCACTCAAGAAATAGAAATGCAGAAAATCATATATGAAGAGATAAGGCAGACCAGGGAAGAATTCAGAGCCTGTATAGAGGAAGTTAATATGAAATTAACAGAGATAAAGAAGCGAGCGTTAAGTCATAGTCAGAAAGACATAATTATTGAACAAGAAAAGCAGAAGACTGAGATAAGGAATCTCAAGAATAGGAAGAAAAAGCACAAGCAAAGCACGATGTTAGAGGAAATGGTGGAGAGAGATATTGGAGAAATGAAGGGAAGGTATGCAGGAAGAACTTTTAGAAGTAAAATTAAAGAGAAAAGGATTAAGTTGATAGAGGAAACGGAAAATGGGATGAAAGAGAGAGAGAGAAATATTATCAGGTGCAGTGGTGTTCCATAGTAGATAGAAAAGAGGATGTGATAGGCGGAGATGCGAAACACAGTGTTACTACTAATAAATATAATACGGAGGAGGAAGAAACTGTTGTAATGAGGAAAGAGGAAAGTAACTATAAATAAATATAGAAGCGAAGAAAAAGGTGATAAGAACTCAAAAATGCCAGATAGAGTAGTTATGTAAGTCGGTATTACCATTTTGAGCGAACCGTATGACCTAAATGTCCGTAATGATTTATTAAGTGAATTTATGGAGGTATCTAAAGAACCTACCGTTATTAATTTTAACTCAGTCTTAAAATTACAAGTGTTAGGGGCGTGTATCGATACACTTTTTGATAGTGGCTGTCAGGTTTTCTGCATCAGTGCAGCATTTTATAATAATAGGAAGGAACATGGTATAAAAATATAGGAAATTCCAATTAGAACTACTATTGTGTTAACTGCGATGGGAAAGTTATTCCACATAATTTCTAAACAAGTGGTTGGAGAAATTTTAAAAGAAAGTAAGATTGGAACACAAGTATGTTTTTTGATTCCAAATCTGATATATTCACTAATTATGGGTTCGGACAGGATGTCGCAACATTCTGCACAGCTATGTTATAAGGAGGGTAGTGTTAAATTCAGATGAATGGGTGGAGATATGATCATGTCATTTAATAATTAAAGTAAGTTATATGGTGGTTCTAAGAAGATATGTATGATTGAGGAGGTATTAACGACTAAAGGAGTCGATATTTGTAGTGAGGTTATTGGTGAGATTGTTGGGGTATCTCTTGAGAGGGATCCTTGTTTTTTTTAACATTTTTAGGCAGTATGATGTCGAAGGATTATCTAGAGGATTCCTTGCGTGAGGCTGCATTACAGAGTGCGTTAGAGAGTGATCGTGTGGATCGATTGTTGGAGGTGTTGTAAGAGAATTATTATTTATTGAGAACCGTATTGGATTAGCTAATTGCTACGAACATTCATTAAATGTACATGATCGCAGTATTTTTGTAGGTCATCGCTACCCCGTGCCTTACAAATTTCAGGAAGCAGTGAGTAGGCAGATTGAAAGCATGTTGCAGGATAAAATTATCGAACCCTATATTATCCCATATATTAATTCGTTAAGGGTAGTTCCCAAGTCAGAAAGGAAAGTAAAGCTATATTTTGATGCCCGTAATTTAATTAGGCAGATTTTGTGAACAGTTAATATTTCAGTAGATAGGATGGTTAATAAAAGGATTTAAAGGTAAGTGATTTTTTTGTAGTGGAGAAATTAAGATTTTTATTGGTCATAGGGATTTCGCGAAAGAAAGGTAATCTGAAGTAGAAAGAAGTGTAATTTTAAGAAATAAGGTGAGTAATTACGGGTGATAAACAAAGGTAATCTTAAGTAGAAAGAAGTGTAGTTTTGAGAAATAAGGTGAGTAATTGCGGGCGATAAAGAGGTGTAATCTTGAATAGAAAGAAGTATAATTTTGAGAAATAAGGTGAGTATCTACAGGTGATTAAGAGGTGTAATCTTAGGTAGAATGGAGTGTAATCGTGAGAAATAAGGGGAACTTGAGTAGAATGGACTGTAATTGTGAGAAATAAGGTGAGTAACTACGGTTAAATAGGTGAGTAACTCAGGTCAAAAAGGTGAGTAATTAGACGATGCAGTAAAACGATTATGCGGGACCTATAATGTGAGATCCTTAAGGAAATATGTTTCATGAGTAATAGAAGTATAACTGATGGTAAGTAAGGAAAGTCGCTTAATATTAAGTGAATGATTGTGGTCTGAACGAGCAGGTAATGGCGAAGTGCTGCGCCGATCTATGATATTCTGTGTCTTGAAGAGCACGGAGGAAATATAAAGCGTATTTGGTCGGCTATAAGCTTGTGTATTTGAGTGTGATATATATACATATGTGGGGTAATTTAGCGCACTGCATTTGCACTGAAAGATGTTGCCTTAGGTAATATAAGCTATTAAGTTTAATTTTTTCTATAATATGCCTGTGTTACTAGATACTTATAATTCCTGAGAGACTGGAGTAGATCTGGTTATTCGCATCACATACAAAGTGTTGTGATGTGATTAAGTGAATTGATCAGTTGGCAGTCCCACCAGCTAGTCATAGTGCATTCAGTTCGACACCAGGCTGAAAATTGAATTCTACATCCTCGAGATATAAAGCAAAGGTGTATGCCACCCAAATATACATAAGTTCAACGCTGACTTATGTCCAAAACAAGAATATAAAAGTGAAGGGTATTTTGATGTACATTGTTTACAGGTCGCTTTAATTATGTAAAGAAGAAAGAAAAATACATTATGAACAGTGAAAGACTGAAACGATGAGATTTAAAAAAAAATATATTAAACTTGAAGGGTATATTTTTTATGTTGGTAATTGCTTTGAAGAGTATAATATTGTCGATGTTTGTAATTTCTTTGAAGGGTATAATATTTCATATTTGTACAAGTGTTGAAGAGAAGTATGGTGATATGATTGTTGACATATACCATAATTCTCTGGGGCGAATTGTGATGGTCCCAATTTGTGACCAGAATGAAATAATTTTATATATTTTATTATTATTATTATCAATATTTTTTAAGTTTACATTTTACCTTTTATTAGTTATTATGTTAACTAATATGTTTATATCTATTATTATGCGGTAATGCAGAATATTATGGTAATTGAAAGGACTTGGAGCGATACACATTATATTTGAAATATGGTAGATGCTTGACTGAATACTATTTCTGAAGAAAACACATAAAAGGGAAGAAAGCGGGTGATTCGCGGAAGGTCGGCTTATCCACGGCTTCTTGGAAATGACATAAATAGACACTTATGTCTTTCACATCAAGTATTCTACCAGTATACAAATCATACTAAGAATGGATTCTTTGAAGACTCTCCATTAGCAATACCTGGCAGGCAAGGTAATGAATGGGGCTGCTGGACCTGTGAATGAGTCCTTTGCAACTTTATACAAAAGGTGGGCTGGACCTCCCGAGAAATGCTACAAAGAAGTATTGTCATTATTGATATGTGAAAGGCGTGCAAATTACCTAGTGACTTCAGAAGTGGGGATGGGCGCGTGCCTGGGAACGTTATATATCGTTTTAATCCCTTGGTTGGGGGGGGGGGGGGGGGGTAGTTGGGATAAAACACGGTTGTGTCTGTGTGCTAATTTAGAAGGCTATTTCTGGGTGAGAGTAGCTCCCCGTGGTTGGGAGAGACTACTGGTGTAGCGTGTTGTTGTTAGTGTTTAATCTCTTGGGGGCGTCCCTGCAAGATGCAAGTACCTGCTAGGGGATGAATGTCTGAGTGCAAGCAACTACACTAGCCTGCCGGCTGAGCGGAATGAGTAATTCAATAAATGTGCGGAGTCAGCGTCCCGACGCTATGCAGCCGAGTCGCGTGCTGTGAGTACAATGGAGTCTGACGAAGCAATTACTGACCGCTACGGTCAGGGGCACTTAAGGCTAAGGTCAGGTGGGGTATCAGGACGTGAAGTGGAGTGTAATCAGTAATACAAGTGTAGCCTACTGACCAAGTATTTAATGGCCAGTTGATGTAATGTTATGTCCCTCTTGGGGAGTCTGAACAGATATAAATGTAGTACCAAGAATCAGGGTAGGTGTTTTACAAAATAAAGGATTCTGAGCACAACTAGATTCTCACCTGGTGATGAACGGACGTCGGGCAAGGCCTCTGGCGAAGAACACTACAGAACAGATAATTCTTCCCTTGTGGGCTCTGTTCTTATACGTTGCGGCGCTGCTTGGTCAGCATTGCGTCAATGTAGCTGCCCCAGATAGTTGTTAGTGTAAATGTTTGTGTATGTTTTGCAAGTAGTTGGCTAACCTCCTGGGCTTAGGTGGCCGCCGCTTGCTGTGTAGAGATATGTCCTGGAGTTATTGTGTTTCCAGTTGGGGTGGTTTTGGCGAAAGATGGGGGGGGGGGGCTCTCAGGGGGTACTGCCCCCCCCCCCCCGGGCTGTACAATATATGACGGCCGCCCAAATGGATTATTTATTGAATTGCTGAGAGAAGACGGAATGGTGCTGTGTGGAGCAGAAGAGTGGAACGTGTAGCGAGATGGACTGGGAAATTAACATTCATTTGTAACGCGTGCTAAATAATACAGTTAACTATTGAAGCAAGAGTTTAGTGCTTTTCAGTCGGTCAACACGAATGTACCCAAAAGAGATGGGTTATGCCCTAATCCTGAAATAAATTACATGAGATTAAGAAAACACTAGGATGACCAGTTTCGATCGTCAAGCGATCATCATCAGATCCATTACACTTAGGCTACAAAATCTATGTTTGAAATACAGGTGAAAATATTTACAATATGTACAATTATTTAGTTGCAGTATTGGTACTGCAACTGTCAGTGTATGCTAAATGCAGTATATATGTTAGGTGAAATGCTAAATGGTGGTAGCTATCCGGAGATTGTACTTTAGAGAGATTATATGGTTGTAAACTATGGTTAAACTATAAAATTTTAGGCTAACTACTTATCTGATTGTCTTCCGTACTACAGCTACTCGCAGTTTTCGTGCTCACTGGAACTCACTGTGCGGTCGACTGCGGTGGTTATCTTAACGACTGGTTTTCCCCTGCCTTCTCCCCCATGTCCCGACGTGCTGTGGGGAGTGATGGCGATGTGTTTATGTGAGGTGTTGCCAACCTAGATAAGATGTATGTTATTGAATGAGCTGGGTCTACAAATATTAAAGACCGTGGATTAGCCCTCGCCACGCGTGGAGCATAACCCATTCGAACTAAGCGTTGACGGTCTTATGAGGACGTCCCTGCACCTTTAATACTGCCGCGAATATGGGCCTTGGTTTATTGCAGAAGAAAAGTACATCGTACACCTGATCCAGATAACATTTACCTATTAAAAAAAACCTAATTTCCCCCCTTTTTTATCTAGCTTGGCTGTGTCGCTAAATTGTGTTTTGTTTCCGACAGGGTGTGTTTTTTAGTAGCGTGAAGAGGGGTGAGCTCTCCATGAACGTGTGTTCATTTAGATTGTTGGGATTATTTCGTTTGGCTAGGTGTATCTCGATTGCTTCCTTTATGTCAAGAGCTCTGCCTTTCGATTCGTGATGGATTATTTTAAGGTCCGACTCTATGTTGGTAAAGCTGTGCCCTGCGTCACACATATGTTCGCACACGGCTGAATGTGTTCCGTATCTTATCGCATTCCTATGTTCATTATAACGTGTGTCTACTCGCCTTCCACTCTGCCCGATGTAATTAGCTTGACAATCGGTGTCTTGGCACGTTATAGAATATACCCCTTGAATACGGGTCAAGTTTATTTAGATTACTATTTAGGAGGTGCCTAGCGGTTGTGTTTTTCGTCGTGAAAGCTATCTTTATGCCTTGTTTTTTGAATAGGTTAGTGATTTTATATGTATTCGCATTCACATAGTTGAAACGCGCAAATTTTTTCTCATTACTGTCCGGTTTGGGAATCGTTTTATCTTTATTTTTATGTTTGGCTATAATTTGATTTATTTTGCTTGGCGAGAAGTTGTTTTCCTTTGCTATTTGCATAATAGTTCTTATTTCCTTATTATAGTTGTCTTTTGACATGGGTATGTTTAAAGCCCTGTGCACCATTGAATTGAAACCCGCTAGTTTGTGCGTACTGGGGTGATTAGACTGATTGTCGATTGCATGCGAGGTTTGTGTTGCTTTCCGGAATATGGAATATGAAAGGTCGTTGTCTTTACGTTCAACAGTTATATCGAGATAATTTATTTTCCGGTCTATTTCGGATTCCTTAGTGAATTTGATAGAGTGGTGAAGGCTATTAATGGATTGGAGAATTGTTTCTTCGCTTGTTAGTTCAGTATCGTAGATGCAAATTACATCATCTACGTATCTTTTCCATATTACTATTCCCTTTGTTGAAGTATTTTCTAAGAACGCATTTTCTAGTGCATTGATGAAGATGTCAGCGATTAATCCACTTAGTGGCGATCCCATTGCTAGGCCTTCTCTCTGTGTGTATATTTTATTGTCGAATTGAAACACGTTTTGGGTGAGAACGACCCTCAGTAATCTCACAATCTCTTCAATTTCTTTTACCGAATTGTTGGATTTTAAGTTGTTTTCGATAGTGTTGATTGCTTCAATAATCGGAATATTGGTGTACATGTTAGTTACGTCGAAGGATACTAGCCTGAAGCTAGGTTTCATTTGTAGGGTGTTCAATGCTGTTACTAGTTCTGTTGTGTTCTTTACAGAGTTGTTTTTGTCGTTGGAAAGACGGCATTTTAAGATTTTTAGTAACTCTTTGCTGATTTTGTAATTAGGGGCATTCCTACAATTGACTATTGGTCTCATTGGGCATTCCTTTTTGTGTATTTTTGGTTGTCCCCTCAATTAATCTCATGTAATTTATTTCAGGATTAGGGCATAACCCATCTCTTTTGGGTACATTCGTGTTGACCGACTGAAAAGCACTAAACTCTTGTTTACTAAGGCAACACTGAAAATATGGCTTCAAACACCACAATGTAACTATTTAAGTATGTGAATTTGATAAGACATTCTGTCTCATCAAACTGTGACATGGTTGTGTACGAGGCTATTGTCGCAGGGATAATTTTTGGAATTTATTCCGTCATCCACATATAAATTCATTACGTTGAGGAAGATCAGGGCCATCAGGAACTCTCTACGCAACAATCCAACTACAATGATCTTCAATGCGGTGAGCGATTTAAACAGTTTTACTCCAGTCAAATCAGAAGGCTCTCATGCTTATTAAATTCAATCTATATTTTATTCAATTAACTCAGTATACTCCAATTTCCAATCAAGACCCATAATACAAGTAAATTCAGTAGATTCTTTAATTTAATTTATTATTATTATCTTTAGTATTTTATTCTTTTTGCACTTGTTGTTTTTATATATTTAATTCATTTGTAAATTCAAATGTTTGACTGGTCTCCTTTAGTAGCTAGAAATTACTATAAGGCAAAACCACACTCCTGAACTAATTATCGAAAGGTTAGATTACGTAAGTTTCACTACGGCTGGAGATAGGAATTTCGATGCTCTACCTCTGTTTAACCGAGGATTAATATATTATTTTGATCATTATATATGAATGGTCTGGCGCCCTGGCAACACATAATACTACACATTATGTATTTTTTTAGTGATGCTGACAACAATACAGATACACTATTAAATTAATACACAATTAAATGTTTCATAATGATCACCCAAAAGTGGGTGACTATTTAATTATTAACCTTTGCATATAATCAGTTTCTTATTATTATTAACATATTTATCAGTTTAAAAATAACCCATTACAAATAACGCCCAACTAGTGGGGCTAGATTCAGTTCTCTAAAACCCATTACACAGTGTGAGTCTAGGTTTTTTGTGCTGTGTTGTGAAGTTAAAATATCTTCAAGAGAGCGCTTAGCATCTGTAGTGTAGAGTACAATTTCAAGTTTCTGGATGGGCTTCAATATGTTCAATTAATGTTATTGCTTTTTTGCGACTCCACACAAAATGTCATATTCAAACACCATAATAATAAACAAATAACCACAACAATCCACCACTGACTCTATGTATAGCACTTTCCAATATTCAACCGGACGAATGGAGCTAGACTGGTCTAGCTAGGGCACCCAAATACTGTTTACACTGTAGAGTCGGCAATCTTGAGCTAGAGCAAGAGCTTAGAACGGTCTCCGCTAGGGTTTTCTACTACCTGTGTACACTAGAGAGGAGCTTAGAGCTGGAGCTACTCTACGCTCTAGCTAGGGCAAAAGCTTTCCAGTGTACAGGCACCTTGAGGTTAGCGATTTCGGTCAGACAGAGAAAAAGGACCGACTTTACTTTATACTATGTATAGATAAATAACATGCAGTGCGCTGGGACCATAACTTTCGTTCACATTGGACAAGTTTCCGCTTTGAGCAAGTTTTACTCTATATTAGTATATGAAACATTGGCACATCATACAGCATTGGAGACTACAGTAGGTTAGTATCGATTTCATGGACATGCCCCTTGCACCCACATTGCAAGAAATTCTGAACAGCTCTATCCGTGAAAAAAGAAAGTTATGGTGATGATCTTTTGGAATAACATGAGCATGCTTCTGGTTGATTTCCTCACCAGCAGGGGAGTGATAATGAAAGCTACCAGTTATTGTGACACTTATCATGCAGGTGCTTCTTAAACGTTGTTTCAGGGACGGCGCAGAATTTTTCCTGTTGCCATGTTGTACTGTTGGAACAAGTGCTTGGACAAGAATATGACTATGTTGAATAATAACTTTATTAATGCAGCTAATGGCCATTTGTTTTGCTTTTCAGGATGGGTCAGGGAGGGGATTTTGGAAGGAAATCGGCCATAGACGTATTGAAAGGCACTGTTCCGGCATTTGCCTGATGGTGAAAATGGGAAACCACGAAAACCTTTTTAAGACTGCCGAGCTGGGATTTGAACCCACGCTCACCCGATGTCAGCGAGGTAGTGCATTAGTACTCTTGGCCACCACGGCCAGTACTATGTTCAATAGTAATGCATATCAGTTCACCCTTAAGTTACATCTGCCTGTAAAATAAAAGTTTCTTCATACAAGCTCTTTTTACCTAATATTCTAAGCTTCTTTGTAGTTTCCTAGAGTATTCACATTTAAAACATTTTATGGTGTGAAAAAAGTATTTAATGTAGAAATTACACAATACCGGTACCACTCATGCTGTATAAAATAATAATAATAATAATAATAATAATATCTAGTTATAAAAATAAGACAGTAAACAATACAAATGATGGCTCCTAGTTCTCAGTCTTTATAACTGTACCTGATATGTTACAGTGTTGCTGGCAGCAAGTATCCTGCCTTCAGTGGATCAGTTTTACCAAGCACACTAAAGAAATCACAGGCCGTTTATCAGCAGTTGAGCCCTCAGTAGCCCTGCAGTCATTTGGGCTGTAAAAATAAAAAAATAAAAACATTGTTTAATCGGTTTCCCCTTCTTACAGAAGTTGCTGTGATGGCATGTATCCACTGTTGACAACTCTGGGCCAAGTTTGCACTGACTCGGCGCAGTTCGTCAAAATCTATGGTGAATATTTACACTCTTCTCAGTACAGATTTTATCTATATTATGAAGTATGACGAGTTGATACAAACTTTATCCACAGATATCAGCAGTGCATCACTTCCAGTATCTTCTGTAGGGAGGAAGAACCAATATGACATTCAGTAGGCCAACTCCTTTCTGTACCATCCAGAACTAGCCATGCACAAGAGCAGTGGCGTACGCAGGATTTCCTTCTGGGGGGGGGGGGGTTTCATTAATATAATAGGGTAATTGAGTACATTACCGGTATTACAGGGACAGATGACCTTGCTGTTCCGCCCCTTAAAACGACAGTCATCATCATAATTAAAATGATACTTTGATTAATATTCATAAAATACAACAATTAAATAACCGCTCTCTTCGCATGAAAAATATTTTAGGTCTCATTTTTTCGACACAATAAAAAAATGAAAAGAAATTCTAAAAAAAATATGGACAACAGTAACTAAATATTGAGACTGAAACGATGCAGTGGTATAATCATGACCATAGTGACGTGGTTGCTTAAAATATTGATATTATGTGAGAGAAAAATAATGTTTTGCTCTCCGTGTTCCTACTGCAATTGCTATTGGCTCTCAAAATCTGCCTATCTTGATTATTTTATCTGTATCATTAATTGGAATAAATTGCAAAAACTCCTCTTTTACTGAATTATCTATAAGGAAACGGGCACACACAATTAAAGCAACCCGAAACGACGTGAAAAGACTTACCGATCGCACACTTCAACAGCAAAACTGATCCATGGGTAGCTCCAACACTGCGAGTCGAGTGCAGGGCATTCATTGAGGAACGTGACCACACCTAAGGTGTATGCGGGAGTTAAGACGCCTAACGAGCGATGCCCCCCCCCCCCCCCCCCCCCCCCCCCCCGTCGGTACGCCACTGCACAAGAGACAGCTGGGCCACTCTACTGGTTAGCAGCTTGTGAAATTCTTGGTGTGCTTGTCGAATCCGACCCTGTATCTGCCATAGGAAGAAGGTAGAGATTATAAACAGGAGGTTTCTACTGTTGTTACATTTCATAGAGTCATTGAATTTTCAAATTATCACAAGTCCATATGCTATTTTGTACATCTGTCCACGAGGCCCTACATCTAAACTAGTTGCGAAATTTACAGTAACCTGCTGTATTTCTGATGTTTGAAGTATCAATCAACTTCTAAAGGCAATGCCTTGTCCCCGCAACCATTGCTCTCTGTCGTCAGCACCCCGTTTCATTTCATAGTAGGAAACATGAAGAGTTAGTGTGATGTCTTGCAGGAAAACTTTTCTTGGTCGACCTCGGCCTTTCTTCCCTGTGATTTTTCCTTCAGGAGATTAGTTAGGAAAGCATTTGAAGTAGAACATAATAATAAGACCAGAAATTTAACAATGAAGTAATCACAAATATATGCCATTATCATAAATCAGAACTGGATCACAATCATATCAATCTATGTACATAAGTTAACATATTACTTAGGGGCAGATGACCTCATAGTTCCACCCCTTAAAACAACAATAACTAACTCACTAACTATACCATATTACAACAAACAACTATTAACAGAATTGATTTTCAATCAGTCAACAAAAGTGTGTCCAATTAGATTGTGCAGGGAGTAACATACATTTATCCCCCCTACTACCTGAATAATGTTACATACAGTACACTTATATATACACACATTAATTATAACACTTCTGTAGCAAATATATTCAAGCTTTTTTCCACTCTTCAATACAATAATCTTTCTTTCTTTCTTTCTTTCTTTCTTTCTTTCTTTCTTTCTTTCTTTCTTTCTTTCTTTCTTCTCTTACACTAGTGGCAGTACATGTTTCGGTATGCAATGTAGCAATCTCTTAAATATAAAATTAATTTTACAATATCTGTAAGTTTAAAAAAAACTGTCATTTGCTTTACAATGATAAAAAAACATTAAAATTTTAAAATTTAAAAAATAGGTTAAAAACTTTAAAATACAAATAAAATACTTTGTGGAATATTACTTCATGTCTAAAAATATGTGTGATTAAATTAAATTCCAAAGTTATCCCATAGATGTGTTGAGAAACCCTCAAATTGAGGTCTAGTTTGTAACAAATGGCAGGGTGAAGTGTGTTAGTAACATTTATTTAAGGTAGTATGGTGATAAAACAATTGTAACTAGCTGCCCATTTATATACACTTGTGTTGGCCGATTGAAAAGCAATTGCATCATAGTTTACAAAGCCAAACTGAAAACTGGCTTCTAAAATTTAATACAACAAACAATTCACTCCTAACTACTTCACATGCATATTAATAAAAATTTACATGAATTACACCATAACACAAATAAAACAGAAGTGACTAACAAAATACTGCTGCTGAAAACTGGCATCAAAGACATATTCTGGAACTGATCGTAGATCTAATGTCAGCACAAGATTCCCCTGAGGCAGGGAAACAAATAGAAATCTCCAGGTGCCAGATCTGGAGAGTACGGTGAATGTTCGAGAACAATTATGCGCCCTTAGCCAAGAAGTTGCACATATGGATTGCTGTTCGTGTGGGTGGGCATGCACAGCTCTGACCCAACATACCCAATGCTTAGCAGAATGTGATGTTGACAGTTTGACATGTTAAAATCCATCTTAGTTTGACATGTTAAAATCCATCTTATACCAAGTGGAAATTATTAACTTGTGTCTGCGAGGATGTGAAACCTGTAATTCACATTGTCAAATACATGCATGTGCTCCATAACTATCTTTTCCCTACAGAATGCCAATGATATCGAAAATATTCTTTCCTCAGCAGTTACATTTCAAATAATATTGACTGCATTTCATTCTAAAATGACTTAACTGACTTGCTGGGGATAGATAAGTCTCTCTTTGATCCACTATTTTTCTGATGAGAAAAAATATAAGCTAGGAACTATCACCTGTTGCTATCTTGCCTTATCTAGCTGCTCAGAGCTGTCTAGTATGATGTATGTCAGCATTTTTCAAACCATGTGTCCACAGCTTCTGTGCAGGCCATGAAGAGTGATCAGGTGCTGAGGGGCCAAAACTGCGAGGCTCATTATAAATTTTCTTTCTGTAACATACAATGGACAACAAATTAGGGATTTTCTATTAAGATATTCAAAAAATTCAGTGCATTATACCAGGCTGTGTGTAGGTATTGGAGATATTGAAGTGATTGATATATCGGGATTAGTAGACTCTAAAGGTACACTACAAAATTCCCCTAGACATAAAATGGCTGCAGGCACCGTATCATCGGCTGATCGTTCCCCTCTGAGTGTCCACCAAGATCCCCAGATTTGAACCCGTGTGATTTTTAGCTGTGGGGTTACCTTAAAGACAGGGTGTATCAACGGGACACTAACACATGTTCGCGTTTGAAGGTGAGCATCGCGATGGAGGTAGCCAACATTCCACCTGAGATGTTGCGGGCAGTGGTGGAGCTGTTCCAGACTGTCGTGGATGCAGATGGTCATCACATTGAGCATCGTTTGTAACTTGGACTATCAACATGGTGCGCCATTTACAACTGTTACCCGCTCATGTGGAAATTAAAATGTGTTCCTTTCAATGGTTTATTACTTACGTCTCTTCTGCATTTCCTGCCAAAGCTTTCCACACCGTTTCATTGACCTACGATCACTCGTTTGTCCGGGGGGCCCTCAACACACCTCTCCATGTACACCACTGGATAGAACTATTGCCGGTGAAATGCACGACTCTCGGAAATGTTCCCTGCTCCCTCGAAGTATCGGAAAAGCTTGGCATTTCTTACTACTTCCTTCTTACCCTCAGCGTATTTATACTGACCGTAGAACGAAATCAAACTCCTGTGCCACGTATTTCGTTTCACACTGCATTTAGTTTCGCGTCGCTTTCACTACGTTATTGTGCTTTGATTTAAGTTTTGCTTCGATTGTAATTTTAACTAGTGGACCCATGCGAGAACTCTCATGTGTATAAACTACCAGCCCAGCTTAAGGTTATGTGGGCTTGACGCGACACAGTTCTGGCAGGAGTTATCGTCTTGTTTATTTGTTTAAACGTACTTTATAATCATAATATATATCTGTTGGATTTTCAGGTACGGTAATCCAAGAATTTTCCTGCACTATTGAGACAATTTGGAAGAGTTTGGCACAAACTGCACCTTCTAACTCCCTCTGTTTACGAGCTTGCGGTTTGTGAAATATACACTTCAGTATTTCATATATATAAAAAAACTGGAGCTGTTTGGTTTCTACCAAGATGCCTTAAGACACAGCACAGCCCTCAGCCCTTATTAGGACATTTCATTAGCATACATTTTGTGGAACACATTTGAAATTAAACTCTTATCATATCAGAAATGTCAGTGTTGGCATTCTTGTAGATTGTACTGCAATATGGCCACAGAGTCAGTAATGATGTTATCAGCAAGAGTGATCAGGTGATTCTTCTCTAAGCCGAACTTCTGGAACAGTTCCACAACTTCACGATATACAGTTCCCCTGGCACCAAATAACATTCCTCTCTCTTTGGTCAATGTAAGTGACATGTCTTCGACCCTTATATTAGACAGCTTTGCTATGCAAGGATGCAACGCACCGATCATGATGGATGGGTTTCGCTGATTTATTGCCTGTTCTATGGAAGAAATACTGTAATTCCTGTAAACTCCTGCATAATTCGCTTACAAAATGTAAAACGTTAATTTCTTTTGTCGTATGGCCTCCTGGGAGGCTGAGTGCAGGTCTTTCGAGTCGACGCCCGTGGGCGACCTGCGCGTCGCGATGAGAGATGGAATGGATGAAAATGAATGAAATTGGGC
This sequence comes from Meconema thalassinum, assembly GCA_946902985.2. Classification (NCBI taxonomy): domain Eukaryota; kingdom Metazoa; phylum Arthropoda; class Insecta; order Orthoptera; family Tettigoniidae; genus Meconema; species Meconema thalassinum. The sequence continues at coordinate 1,012,459,756 of OX336388.2, forward strand.
AAGGATGTGGAAGGAAGTAGCCGTGGCCTGTCAGAAGCTACTGTCCCAGCATTTTCCTGGTGTTGAAAATGGGAAACCACGGAAAACTATTTCAAGGACGGCCGACGGTGGGGCTCGAACCCACGCGTCTACCGAGTCTGCAGAGAGTTTGGCCCCATGACCTAACGCTGCGCTTTAGCCAGCGTAGCCACTGCTGTTGGTAAAACGTTAATAATATTCCTTGATAAAACAATATTTCAGTGGTAAGAAAAAAAGTAACTGCCGAGAGGTGCGATCGATCCTGGACTCTTGTGGTCCGGAGTTACTTACCTTACCCACGAAGCTATTTTTTTCTTTTTACTTGTTTCCAGTGTTTGGTTTCTTTGTGCATTGAAGACGTCATCAACACCCATTCCCCGAGTCAGAGGAATTAACCTCAGGAGATTAAATTCCCCATGGCCCGGCCGGGAATTGAAACCGGGAACCTTCGGGCCAAAGCCTAGCACGCTAACCTATTAATAGCCACGGAGCAGGACTAGTACTAATGGTGCACGTCTCTGTATTTGTTGGTGAACCTACTTACTATCTCGATAACCCGCTGTCTGGAGAAAATGTTGCTTTATTTCATTAACAAAAAAATCAATGTTGCACATAGGTATACATACATACTGTTAAAAATACTATACTTTATTGTCAGGACTTGCCTGATGTCCGTCTTCAAATACACGGAAGCTATATCAATAGGCGCGTACAGTTATTTAACGAGTAGTGGCTCGGCCATGTTTGGATGGGAACAGTCAAAGATTTATGAACGCAAAGGAAATATTTAATCTTGGAAATAAAACATATTTCCGTTGACTTTTCAAGACATGCAAGATTTCCCCCGTACTATTGAGACGATTTTGAAGATTTTGGTACAAACCGCACCTCCTTACTCCCTCTGGTTTAGGAGCTTGAGTTTTGTGAAACATACACCTTAGCATTTTATATATACTAGCGGACCCGTGCGAGAACTCTCGCATAATGGGTTGTGTGCGAGTGCGCCCCATGTGTACATACTACCCGCCCAGCCCTAGTGCTATGCGGGCTGTACGTGATGCCAGGGGCTATCATTTAATTCTGTTTAAGGCTAAATGTCCCGTCACTTTGGTAAGAAAATATTTCAACAGATGGCAGCACAAGCGAAGCTGTTTTTTTTTTTATGGAATGGGAGATCCGATCTGCGATCTGAAAACTGCCATGTACTCTGTCCAGTAGCAGAATTGATATTATTTCATTGCCTTCTTTTTAATTTCAAAAACAGAAAAGTTGCTGTTTGTTTTTCAAACAACTGATTAAAATTCGGTCGGAACAATATGTTTTTTGTTCGGGAGTTTATCGTCAAATAAAATGACGTCAGAAAAGTTGGATGGCGCAGCCACGCGGCAGAATGTTGAAGCTGTAACATTGTGACTGGTGAGATTTATTTAGATGGTGAAGCATTGACGTCGTGATGGAAACAGAAGGAAATTTGTCAAATTCGAGGAGGTACTACTCTGTATACGGTTGCAAATCGTATAAAACGGCTACGAAATATCTTCACTACTTTCCTGTACAAAAAGCTCAGAGAGAAAGATGGGCTTCGGCGCTGTCAATTGGAAAACGTGTTATCGTACATGTTACATGACAGTGTGGTGTGCATTTTTGTGAAGACGACTTCTTTCCACCGATACTGTTGATTATTGATAGTTATTGTCTCTAATTTGTATTCACATGGATTTAGCTACATCAAAAATACTGATAAACTTATAGCCTATTACTTCTGTGCCGTACAAAGAATGTAATCCGCTCTTCGTAAATTTATTTTAGGGGGTCTTCCGATTGACAATAGCCGAATGGTTAGAAAACTTAAGAAAAATGCTGTTCCTAGCCTTAATTTGCCTGAGAATTTATATTCTTGCCTTTGAACAGCAAGTATGTAGGTCATTGAAGTATGATTTGGCTTGGATTGTGTTTTTGGCTATGATCTCCCTACTGTTGAATTTAGTTAATTAAAATGTAAAATCTTAGTTTTAAGTACCGGTTTGGTGACCCATCATCCCAGGCAGGCCGGCAACACCTATACTACTCAGGCAGATAGGTCACTTAGCCGTATTTTTGAAGTTATAGTGATGTTAAGTATACATATGCGGTAATGTAGCAGGAGACCGGATCGGCCTAGGCTATTCTAACTTTAATTAGTTCCCATTTCAGGGTTTTACAGTTTTGAGTGCGAATAGATGGTTTGAAAGTTGTACAACAGTAAGGAGAGTATGTTTTGTATAGGTTTTAATTTGTATTATGGTTTATGTCGAGCTGAGGAGTGAATTTGGTTTGGCTTAAAGTGTATTTTTTGATCTGTTCCGTTTGCTTATGACAAGTTCAAATATCTGTATTTTAAATATTTAATTAAATATATTGATAAAGAGGATGTCTCCATTTTAACTTGCACGTGGCAAGAGATTAATAAATTAACATTCTTGCCTTTGAACAGCAAGTATGTAGGTCAATATTTGCAATATTGAAGTATGATTTGAGCATCCCAAGTAACGCTTCTTTGAACCCAAAACATTCATGCAAATTCAAGTTGCTTGATTCAATTTATTATCAGGGAGTCGTCCTTTGTGTTATGTGAGATATATATATTGTGAAATTAATAAAAACATCGATACCGCTAGGCTCCCAAGCACAGGCTTCATATATGTAACAGCAGACAGTAAATTAACTACGGTATCTACATGTGGGTAATATTTTTAACTGGTAGTAATTAGGCACTGCATTTAAATTGATTATAAAAATATTTCTATCAATGAAAGGAAATATGTAGTATTTTGCCATCATAAATTTGAAGCCATAACAAACGCACACCCAATTACTCACGTCACTATATCGCCGCCATATTGCAAACAGCTGACCGTAAGCTCCTCCCCCGTTTCGGACGTCAATAGTAAAGCCATCATTACTTCCGACTTGACGTCTCAGTGTTACCCTAGAGTTATCTAGCGGTCAGAAGGAAAATCACCTTAACTAGACAATCACAGGCAGCCATTCAAATCGATATATCACGACAAATTGAGTTTCGTTTGCGATGTCGCGATTTAGCGATCGAAACTGTAGCCTAGCACTGAAACGTCAAGTCGGAAGTAATGATGGCTGAACTATAAAAGGGAATACAGCGCTGTCAGCATCTATCCTGAGTGTGTTATCACCGGGTTTTCCACACTCCCTCTAGGTAAATGCCGAGATAGTACCGTACGTGAAGTCTCAGGGAACCTGCCCCATCCCTGACTCTGATACAGTTACACACATATAATCAACTACACGAGACTGATGATAATTATAATAATAACGTTATTGGTTTTGCGTCCCTTTTAACTACTGCGACTTTTAGAGAAGCCGGGGTACCGGAATTTTGCTCCGAAGGGGATCTTCAACGTGCCAGTAAATCTAATGACTCGGCTTCCTCGCATTCACGCACCCTTAAATGCCAACTGGCTGCACCAGGATTCGAGCCTGAAACCTTGGGCACAGCAAGCGAGAATGTTACCGCTGAGCCACGCAGCCAGCCAAATGTACTGATGACCAAGATGTCCCAAGCTCCTTCAATGTATTATTATCTACAAGAACGACAAAACAAGAATGTTTGAGGAAGTAAGAAAGGTGCCACATTGTGTCGACTTTACATAGGCTAAGCGTGACACGACTACAGTATAATTTTATTGCTCAGATATTGTTCCACGACTAGGCACTTGTACATGTAACTCGCCGAACTATAATATTTATGAGAAGAGGAAGACAACTCCTTCCTGTCGTCAAATCGTCCACTTCTCCCTCCGCTCTGTCAGCGTGTTCATCATTTTCCTTGCGCAAGAGATCTTGTGAAGCCGCGCCGCTATCTCTACCACCCTTTTCAAAACAATTCCCAAACTAATGCTGTCGATTCCATTCACCCCATTTTAATTCTGAAAAATGCATTGGAATCAGGAAATAAATCTCCGTTTTCGTATTACCAGTTTTTTTTTCATATTTCAAACAGAAATATTAAAAAATGTTAGTAACTTTTTGTTTTTCACATTTTGGAAAATGCATCGAATTAATATCAATTCAATTGCACTCTAGTAAACATAGTGGTTTTCATATAGCAAATACGAGCTTTCGTTCAAGAGAAAACTGAAAAAAGAAATTGTCTCACTTTGGTGCTGCTACGTGGTGTCAGAATTACAAACTAAAAAACGCGACATTTAGCCTTAATCACTTCATGAACAAATAAATATAGGCTATTTCCGTTGTCTTTTCAAGAAATGCAAGATTTTTCCTATACTATTGAGACGATTTGGAAGATTTTAGTACAAACCACACCTTCTAACTCCCTCTGGTTTAGGAGCTTGAGTTTTGTTAAACATACACCTTAGCGTATTATATAATATAATACTATAGGTTTTTACGCCGACAATCAATATCATTTCGCACCAGAATATCACGCTCACGGCAAAATTAAAATGTTTACGCACCCACATCAAATCATTTCGTTTCGCATGCCAGCCCAGATTTAATTTCAGACACAAAATGAAATGTGCCATGCATTAAAAAAAACGCTGGTGACGAAACTAAATACCGTTAGGGAATTTTGTGTCATACCAGGAGCGAAATTACAGTCGTTAAAAAATTTCATTTAGCGCTGGGAGCGAAATTAAAAGACCAACGATTTTTATTTCGCGCCAGGAGCAAAATTAAAAGTCTGTTATGAATTTTATTTCGCGCCGAGAGCGAAATTATTAGTCTAACGAATATTATTTCGCGCCGGGAACTAAATTAAAAGTCTGAAATTAATTTTTATTTCTCGCCGGGAGCGAAATTAAAAGTCTGTAACGAATATTATTTAGCACCGGGAGCGAAATTAAATGTCTAACGAATTGTTTTTCGCGCCAGGAGCGAAATTAAGTATATAACGAATTATTTCGCGCCAGGATGAAATTTTATTCCATTGAACAATTTAATTTCGCGACGCAAAATTAAATTCATAATACATTTCATTTCGCATGCCAACCCTGGCCCTCGCAAGTAGCGCAATTATAACCAACCAACTTGTATATGCATGTGGTAGCCTTGGTGCTTGAGAAAGACTAGCCAACACCACCTAGAGAGAAAGCCTTGCGATATGAAGTTGACAAGCGAGTGACGTCACGGAAGCCCGGCCGTGGACATTGAGACATAACATTCGAGTTTGCAGGTTATGGTATGGTTTCCGCGTGTTGTGTGTTGTGTTTACAGTCCCAGGTACTGGTTTTCTCAGATGTCCTACCCGGTTATACTTAATGGTTATCAGTGCAGTGTAAAGTTGTGCCTATTAAGTGCAGTGTTAGAAATTGTAAAGGCAATTACGCCAATGGACCGAAAGTAAAAGTTTTCTCATTTCCTAATGATGAAGGTGAAAAGTCGAAATGGATACGAGCTATTCCCCGCAAGGATTTTATTCCTACGAAATATTCTATGGTACGTGTTACATCAATACTTATGCTCCAGTTTAGTGTAATGGGAGGAAGGAACTTTGTAACCAAGTCTCTTTTCTTGTAGGTGTGTGCCATCCATTTCAAGCCACATGAGATTCAATAGACCACTAGTAGCCTATGTATGATGAAAAGAATGGAAAGCTAGTTACTGCTCCGTTGTATAAACCGAGACTGATTAGAGGTTAGTTAGCAGATAGTCCTACCCTTAAATTTTAGCATAGCTCTTCTGATCACGAAAATTCATTTAGATGTAGAAGTCAGAATTTTCTAACCTAAATTATGTGCTACAGGCTAATGTCGTAGGTTAGGTTTATTTGTTTTATGGGGCTATCAATTTCAAGTGGGAGGTATAAGTGGGTGTTAATATGGATAGTATTCACATTTCTATTGGGGTTTGAAATGCAAGCTAACTGCATGAGGTTAGAGACCGATAACCTGTAGCAGGCCCTGATTAATCTTTTTTTTTCTATTGCAGTAATCTAATTCATTAAATTTCTTATAGGGGTGGGGGAAGAGGTGTGTGTGAATTAGGTTGGAGATTGAATAAATTTAGAATAAATAGAGTAATTAATGTAATGCAAGACTGTGATAAAATGATTGTGTCGTAAGTTAATGTTCGAATTAAATTCCTAGGAGCAGTCCCGTCTCAGTTCCCCAACTGCCCAGAGTATTTAAGTGACACTGCAACTGTCTGCCGAGAAGATCCAGATAATAGGAGGTGTAGGATTGATAATGAAAGTTTATCGAAGGCTCTCGCTGAAAGTATGCAGACATTGGCGGAAAATCTGGAAGCAGTTTCATTTAGAAACTTTCAGGAATTGAAGGTGAAGTTAAACAGTGTGAGTCTTCATCCTGAGTGGAATTGCATTAGAGAGGAATCTTGTATATATTTTATTTTAATGGAGGAAAATCCTAGTCCACACTTGCGTTGCTGCATTAAGATAACAGAAGGTTTGAGTGCCTTCTTGTATGTATCAAATACAGAAGTGAAACGTTGTAATAACATGTCTTTACCAAGACAGTTAGGTACAGTGCTAGAAATTGAAGAACTTATAAGGAATACCCATTCAGTGTATGCTGGTCCTGATGCATATGAACAACAAAGTGTTGAGGATACTATATCTGTTATGGACAGTTTATTTAAGAACTTGGAGAGTAAGTTCCCTAGGAGAAGAAGGATACATTAGACTTCTTAAAAGAGCAAGTTCACTTGCTAACAAAGCGTAAAGTGAAAAACTATTCCTGGGAATTGCTTGTATTCTCATACAGCCAGATAACCTAGAAGCTCGATTTGGAAAATATCGCCAACTGGCAGGGAGCCAGTACAATATTTCCCTGAGGCAAGTGTTTGAGGTGGAGAATAAATTGCGCCTTCAGAGCATCCTGAACCTCAATGCTGCAGTGAGCGAGTATTTTGAAAAAGACAAGACATGTGACATAAGTGCTTTTGATGCTTGTGTTGCTGATGATAGTGATGTAGAAGTCCTACAAGATGAGTATTGGCCTTTCTTGCACTACATCAGTGGTTATTGCTCGTATGTTTTTTTAAAGCGATATGATTGCAATTATTGCAAAGTCTTTCTTTGCGATGAGGCAGGCCAGACTGATCACGCCAGCCTAATAAATGCCAATAAGTGAGGAGGACTATGCTATCCCCATGCAGATGTAGTCAACTGTGCTGCATTTACTTTTGTTGTTATGAGTAAGCTACTCAATAGCTACAAGACAGAATTTTTGCATCACTGCAACCAGTGGAGGGTTTTGGTGAATGTAACACAAAGATGTCTGCCCACTGTACTGTTTATGGGGCACAAGTAGAAAGGAAAAGTATGTTTTGAATATTGCGTAATCGCGAGGACATATTGCATCATCATGCGAGTGATCACGTGATATGTCTGCAGTGTTCGCGACAAAAAAGTTTGTTTGACATAAATGAATGGCCTTGACCTGCTCTAGCCCCACACCAAATTTCAACTCTCTAGGACAAAATAAATTGAATTTTGAAAATAGGCTATATTTCCAAATTTAGGAAATCTATAAAAAAGTTTGTTTGGCATAAATTAAAGCTCTCTATCTCCTCTACCAGTAAACCAACTCTCAGGTGTATAGAACAAAAATGAAAAGAAAATGTTCAAGTGGCGTCTTTGTTAGCGGAAATGTTTTAGGTGTACTAACATTTGAATGAGACTGTCTGGGCGCGACGCGCCCATGGAGAGCCAGTTGGTTATTCACATGCGTTTGCTAATTGGTCTGCATGTGTTAGCACTAAGAAGAGATTGACCCTTGACCGCTTGAATCGGATAACCTTCTGCCCCGCGCGCGGCTGTTATCGTTCTTTGGTTAGCGCTAGCATGCTGAACGTGGGAGGTCCATATAGGATGTGAAGCTGTTAGTTAACATTTTTTGCGGGCTTGCATGCTCTGTGGTTTCTTTCTGCATAGACTGTTTTATAAGACAAATATATATAGCATTGACTGCATGAAATGAATATTGGTTTGTTTGTTTTAAATTCTTAACCATCATTATTGAACTCTGAAATTATTTTAATGAGAGAACAATTTTGGATGTCCGTTCACAGAGCCTCATTCATGTGATATGTTTAATGAGCTTTTTGTTTATTTAACTTCATAGTATATATGAGCAGAGATGGTTTGGGAGCCATAGTTGCTCTCATCATGAACGTATTTGAATGTGTTATTGAGAAGTTGTGCCGCATAGGAGAGGTGAAATTAATAGGAGAGCGAGCGAGGGTGCTGAACTTAAATTACCTTATTTCGGCTGTAAAAGTAGAAGAAAGAATAATCATAAACACTTTAAGTGATCGAGAAAGAGAAATTTTCGAGTTTCATGTAAAGGAAATAGTGTCAGACCAACGATATAGTGCTGAATTAATATTAAATGGACTAAATATTGAAATTATTAATGTTTTGATTAATAGACTTCGAGCATTCAGAGTGAGGGGTGAGGATATTATAAGTATGACTCCTCTTCATAGACTGAGGTTGGAGGATTTAATGACTCCTCCGCCTCCTCTAGCAGAAGAACGTGAAGAGGATGAGGAGCGTGTTGGAGAAACAGAAGAAGAAGAAGAAGAAGAAGAAGAAGTTGATGTTGATGATGATGATGATGATGATTGTCAAATCATTAATTAAATGGACAGGGTCAGTGTTTTTATTTAAAATGACGGATGTATATATTTTTTTAAATATATTTATTTTAATCATTGTGGTTTACATTAATTATATAATACGAAATAGTGAAAACAAAACGGTATGATCTTCGTTCTTAAAGTGGTAAGTAGTTCTTTTTTTCCGCCAAGATGCTGAGAATTGAAGATGTTGTCTGCAGAGTTGAATATGCTGGTTATCTTATGTGGAAGGTAAGTACAATCATTCTTTTCTTTCTTGAGTGTGTTGGTTTTCGTGAGCTGAAAAATATATAGAGACACATTAATAATAATAATATTAATAATAATAATAATATTTTTTGCGATGAATTAAAAAAAACTTACATTGTTTTAATTAGAATATGTTTTTGTTCGAAATCCAAGAGTTGTGAGTTGAATCGAATCCTAGCCAAGATACGAAGGCTTGGGTTCCTTTTCTACGTAGTACTTTGTCAACTAAGTAAATATTAGGATGTTTGGTTCGTTGTAACTCTGCTTCATAAAACGCCCCAAATATCGGCAAATTTTTATTATCTTTTAAAAGATATGTTCGTGGATTAGTATTTTGAACTTTATAAATTGTAAATAATTCCGTAGTCCAATTAGCTTCGTAGGCTTTGGTGAAGTGTTTCTTGATTTTTGATATTCTTACAATGTCACCGATTTATTATTTTGGTTTTCTTAAAGTTTCATTATATTGTGTTGGCAAGCGGGGTGGATTGTTTCTTTTTACATCAATAGGTTTCATGCCAATGCTGCGATGTATTTTGTGATTATACTTTACTAATAACTCAGGCAAAATATGTACCCATCGGTATGAACCACGTGTTGTGAACTCTTTCCACATCGATTCCTTAAGAGTTCGATTAAATCTTTCTACTACACTCGCTTTTATGGAGCTCCCAGTGGAATAATGCTTTAGATTTTGTTTCTGAGACCCATGTTTTGAATTCACGGTTGTAAAAATCCGTTCCTCGATCAGTGTGAAAATAATTGGGCAATCTTTTACTTTGAGAATAAACAAATTTTAAACTTTTTACAATCTCACTTCCTTTTTTGGTTTTAAGAGGAATTGCCCATGCATATTTTGAGTAAACGTCAATAATGGTTAATAAATATTTAAATCCATTATTCCATTTTGCAAGTTTTGACATGTCCACAAGATCAGCTTCATGGAGGTCATCGATTCCTTTGCTAATAACATGTCGTCTTTTAAACTTTTTTCTAAGAGGTGCATGAAGTTCTTTTGCAATTTCTCGTCTGATTTCGTTCATAGTTAATTTCTAAACAAAGATTTATAACATACTGTGCATTGTTTTACAAATGTATGAATTTTTATTCAATATATCCTGCATTTCTTAGTTCTTCTTCAATTGCAAAGATTTCGCTGTCAAGTCCTGTGTGACCTGTAGCTTTCGATGCAATTAATTTTTTAAGTCTTGATACTAATTTGTTTGGTTCATTCCAATGGACAAATTCAATATTGTTTCCTCCTTCGAATTTCCAAATGGCTTGTGGTGTGATGTGTTTCTTTTGGCCATATCCAGTATGCATCGTAGTATTTGCTTCTTCATTCTCATCTGTTGTTTTTATAATTCTATCTATGTCTTCAGTAAGAAGGGGTTCGATTGTATTTTTATACTTATGAGATTGTGTTCCTCTCGGAGCTGCATTGCTTGCATAATTTCTTTTGTGCACGTTTGGAACATTTAATAATTTCAAATAAGAACTTAAATCACTCCTATCGATTAGAGAGTGACCTGGTACTTTCCTTTGAATCAATTCAAGTAGACCTTCTGTTACAGGAAATTTTTCACCACCAACTTTTATCCACTTTTTATCAAAGAAAACTCGTTCACGTCCCAAGTATTGTTTATCATTTCTTATCGTTATACCAAATGTTCTATCCACGTTTTGTTTAATGAACGGATCAAAGTAGCGGTTAAGTAGTGTAATTATTTTGATGCTATCTCTATCTTCTTCGTCTTAAGTAGCAGTTGATTCAGAATCATCATATTTTTTTCTTTTTTGATTTTGTTTTTTCTTAGTATACGTTGTATTAGCAATAGCTACAAGCTGATTTAATGAATTTGTTACTGGTTTAAACTTAGTCTCTATATCTAATTTTTGACGTCTAACATCATTTTGAAGTGAAAGATACTTGTCCTTAACATCTTTTTTGAAGCGAGAAAGTTTATCCTTTACTCGACTTTCAGCTTTAATCTTCAAGCTCTTCTCCATGACTAAACTAAAATTGTAGTTGTTTTATTTATTTATAGTATATTCAAAATCAATTTGAAGAGGAAGATCATTGGTTTTATGTTTCTCGGGGTCTCTAAGTCGAAACTGTATTTCATCTTGTTCTTCAACTACAATGTCACTGCCATCCAGTTCAATCTCTTGACGTATATTTAAAATTGCATACACAATTGGAGATCTTGGTGAAACAAAAATTGGTTTTAATATACCTTTATAGGGAAGTTGGTATTGTATATTATGATTATGAAGCGTGTATACCGGTGAATGGATTGATGGTGTGTTGGAGAATTTCAGAATAAATTTCGACAAGTTCTTTTTCTTTACTTCATCTTGTAATATACCATATTCTTCTTTGGATGCGGTAAAACTTTCGAGTGGTTCTTTGTTAACCAATTACTCAATATTTTCTAGTTCAGTTTTTAACTTGTTATATTCCTCTTTGGATGCTGCAGCGTAACTTTCAAGTTCTTCTTTTTTAACAATATTTAGATTGTTAGCAACACCCTCAATACGAGTTTGTAAATTGCTTAAAATTTCTTTTAGTTGATTAACTTCAGTTCGTGAAGCAGCATAGTGTTCTACAAACCGTTTATTTGTCACATCTTGGTCGTTAACAGGAAACTCAACATTTGTTTGTTTTTGATGTTGTAGATTGTTTACAGCCTGTTTCATTTTTTCAAATTCATCTCGTGAAGCGGCATATTGTTCAACAAACGTCTTATTTGCAACATCGTTATCGTATATGGGATTGTATACGTGAGTAATTCGTCTACTCGTCATATTTAAAGTCCCACCATCGTCTACGTTTAAGAAGTTTTGTTTACTAAATTTAGTGATTAAGTCTTCTAGATCTTTTCGAGAAGCAGCAAAGTTTTCTAAATAATATTTGTTTATTGCATCTAACGAATCGATTGGTTGAGATATGTTTGTTATTCTTCTATTTAACATATCTACAGTTTCATCATCTTTGTTTATATTCAAAAGAGATTTTTAATTTCATCGAGTTCTTTTGTTACATGAGTTTTAAGAAAAGAATACGATATCGCATCTTGATTTTGAATTGGATCTTTAACATTTCTTATTCTTTTGTTACCCAAGTCGAGACTATCATCATCAAACGGAAAGTGATCTTCTGAAAATTCACTCACTAAACCATGAATGAATTCTACTCGTTGTAACACTTCGGTTATTCGGGTTTCCAGATATTTTTTTATATTCGATGTATGTTGCTGCATTGCAATAAGGTTTACTGCATCATTTGCAGATGGTAAAGCTAAGCCTGCGAGACGTTTGTTTTCAAAGTCAAGTTGTTGTTTCTCTATTTTACAAATTGAAAAAATTAAACATTTTAGGTCGTTAATGTTTCGTTGTATGTCTTCTTTAGACTCAATTTTATTTAGCTCATCCAGTAACTTCAGTACATAACCTTTGTTGCAAGCATCTTCAACATGTATGGGCGTTCCAACATCTTTTAACCGTTTGCCGTTAATACTTAGATGTCCATCGCTTGTTGTTGTTGTTACTTGATTTCCATATTGCAGTAGCTTATCATCAACATACGATTTAATTGCAATATCATGGCGTGAAGTTGGTGGTCTGATAGACACGTTATTGATTTGTTAAACGATGCCATAGTTAGGTTGTTAACCACACAAAGTGTATAACGCGAATGAGCATTTAGCTCAATTGAACTATTATTTATAACTGAAAATAAACATCAAATCCATTGCGATATCGACCATTTTGTAAATCGCTATCTTTATCGATAACCAAAAAGCCAAACTTAGAGTTTTGCCAACAATAAGAACAAATATCGAAGAACTGATCATAGCTCATATCTGTATTTACATGATCGTTATATACATGACGCAAGTTTGTTCCGTCTTGTTTAAAAAGAATTAAAAAATTAGCGTTATCTCTAATTAGATGTTTAGGTATACAAGAATATGTTTGACAAAGATAAAATACGTCAACTTCGTGATGACGACCTCTACTGAAATAATCTTTCATGTGTTGTTGTTTATTGCTGGCTACATCATCAAAAACAAATATAGAGTTTTTTCTAGCCATTTCTGGAGGCATAACTTCATCATTATCGAAAAAAAAATCACTTTTTATTTCTTTTATAGAGTCCAAAAACTTTTTAATTCAACATAATTACTTTGAGCAAGTGACTTAGAATAAATACACACATCAAAAAAAGTTTTGCATCACCTCGGTTCCAAGAGTTCCGGAACCGTTAAATACAAAGGGAATAGAGATCAACACAAACAACATTTCAGCTCGTTTTATTGCTCATGAGACCCACACATTGCATGTTGTACCATCATACAGCTAGACTTTCAGCATTTGTGGTCCAGATTGCAGTACACACCACTACCTCTAATACCCAGTAGCACGTCCTCTTGCATTGATGCATGCCTGTATTCGCCGTGGCATACTATCCACAAGTTCATCAAGACACTGTTGGTCCAAATTGTCCCACTCCTCAACGACAATTCGGCGTAAATCTCTCAGAGTGGTTGGTGGGTCAAGACGTCCATAAACAGCCCTTTTCAACATATCCCAGGCATGTTCGATAGGGTTCATGTCTGGCGAACATGCTGGCCACTGTAGTCGAGCGATGTCGTTATCTTGAAGGAACGCATTCACAAGATGTGCACGATGAGGTCGAGAATTGTCGTCCATGAAGACAAATGCCTCTCCAATATTCTGCCGATATGGTTGCACTATGGGTCGGAGGATGTCATTCAGGTATCGTAAAGCCGTTTCGGAGCCTTCCATGACCACCAGTGGCGTACGTCGGCCCCACATAATGCCACCCCAAAACATCAGGGAACCACCACCTTGCTGCACTCGCTGGACAGTGTGTCTAAGACGTTCAGCCTGACCAGGGTGCCTCCAAACACGTCTCCGACGATTGTCTGGTTGAAGGCATTTGCGACACTCATCGGTGAAGAGAACGTGATGCCAATTCCGTGGGGTCCATTCAGCATGTTGTTGGGCCCATCTGTACCGCGCTGCATGGTGTCGGGGTTGCAAAGCTGGACCTCGCCATGGACGTCGGGAGTGAAGTTGCGCATCATGCAGCCTATTGCGCACAGTTTGAGTTGAAACACGACGTCCTGTGGCTGAACGAAACGCATTATTCAACATGGTGGCATTGCTGTCAGGGTTCCTCCGAGCGGCAATCCGTAAGTAGCGGTCATCCACTACAGTAGTAGCCCTTGGGCGGCCTGAGCGAGGCCTGTCATCAACAGTTCCTGTATCTCTGTACCTCCTCCATGTCCGAACAACATCGCTTTGGTTCACTCTGAGACGCCTGGAAACTTCCCTTGTTGAGAGCCCTTCTTGACACAAAGTAACAATGCGGACGCGATCGAACTGCGGTATTGACCTTCTAGGCATGGTAGAACTACAGACAACATGAGCAGCGTACCTTCGTCCTGGTGGAATGACTGGAACTGATCGGCTGTCGTACCCCCTCCGTCTAATAGGCCCTGCTCATGCATGGTTGTTTACATCTTTGAGCAGTTTTAGTGACATCTATGAACAGTCAAAGGGACTGTATCTTGGATACAATATACACAGTCAACGTCTATATGCCGGAGATCTGGGAACCGAGGTGATGCAAAACTTTTTTTGATGTGTGTATAAACGTTTTCAAAACGAACTCCATTTTTGTGACATAATAAATTTAGCATTACGTTTGTTTTGCCACAGTTCGATGGACCGCAAATGATACATCGAATAGTGTTCGGTAGTAAAACACTATGCTTTCTTTTTTCACTTTTACTCTGGTTTTCACCATTAGTAAATTAAATTAATGGTAGAGTGTTTGACTGCTTAACAAACTTCAGCATGTCTACGTTTACGTCTGAGAATGCACACTGCACAAAAAATCACATCACATCAACATATATTGTTTCCACACGTATCATAACTTGTATTATATGGAATAGTAGGATTTTCAGGATTTAAATCAACGTTGCCAACGTAAAACCCTCTTAAATATGGACAATATGGTGCCCATTTTTTTATGATCACTTAAAGGAATATCGTTTTCTTTCCATTTTTCAATTTCAATCTTACAGAATATACATTTCACCTTATCACCATGACCGGTATAATAAAATCCTGCTGATGCTAAACAAAATTCGTTTGGAGAGGGAAGAGGCCAATTTTGAAAAGTTTTAAATCTTTCATATTCAGATTTTAATTCTATGCTAGGAGAAATATTGTTTACGTAAGGGCAAGAAAAAGCCCATTTCTTATGCTCTTCAAACGGATCATCATCTTCTTCCCAATAACTAAGTTGCAGATTACAGAAAGCACACCTGACCATATCCTTATATCCATAATAGTAAAATCCCGCAGCTGCTAACCATGCAGTGTTCGTAAAACTGTCTGAAGACCAGTTCTTAAATGTTTTTAGCCGATCTCTTTCAGATTTTAAATTCATTCCTCTTTGACCCAATGTCATTTGCATTAACTGTTTCTTGGAATACTTTACACAATTAAAATACTTCATGATGATGCTTTACTTCACAAAAAAAAAAGATGTTCCCCACACGAAGCTAAATGTGAACTGATATGAATCAACAAACACGCTGGCTAATATGCAAGATTTGCGTGTGTTGGGTTGGCCGAGCGGTCTAAGGCGTCAGACTTAAGATCTAATTTTCAGAAATTGAAAGCGAGGGTTCGAAACCCTCACCTGACAAATATTATTTTATATACATGTGGAGTGAGGAGGTGCTTGATCATTAAAGAAACTTTAATATGAAGTGGTACAAAGACCTTTTCTTCTTTATTCATTTAGAATTACAATTAATACAATTTTATTTCTCTTGTATGAGTGTTGAAGTAATCTCATTCTTTTAGTTGTCCTGATGAGTGTGTTGAGATGATCTTGTTCTTTTAGTTGTCCAGATGTTTATTTTCTGTAGACAAAAAATATACACTGTGTTAAAAAAGCAAACAAAAACAAAATATGTATAGGTGTCAACAACACTAGTAGATTTAATGAATTACCTCTTATAGATAGCGGTTACAGTTATCACATTTGCAGCGAAGATGAAACAGTTGAAATTTTCTTTTTAGATGATATGGTAGATGTTCCCACTCCAGACGAATTCGTTGTGGCTCATATATAGTCAGTATGTTTATAGGAAAGTAGTTCCAATCAAACTTATTAAAACCTTGAAGTCCATTGTTTCGAAACTTGTTTATTATCGAACACACGATTTTCATGATGCCATCAGAAGAATTTAACCAATGTTGAACAGCATTGACATTAAATTTAGCACAACTATTGCTTCCCAATGCAAGAGATGGTAAATGTTTTGGACAATCTGTAGGTAAACGTTGGCTATGCTTCAACATTAGATCTGACATTCCATCAATCGTATTAAGATCGATTAATGACCCAGGGGAAAGTGTTTTTAGTGCAAACAAAGAAAATTCTTGTGGCAAATTATACACAACTAAATATTCATATTTATTTTTAATAGAGTCAAAAAAAAGAAGAGAGAGTTTTTTCACAATACGCTGCGACCCATGTTAACACAGGACTGAATGAAGGTATATTGCTGTTATTTAACATACAGTAAGCAAGTTCCAAACTGCCGTTTGGTAGCTTGCGAATGTCTGCAACTATTGGCTGCTTCTTATTCCACGTGCCAGCATCAGTAGAAGGAGAGTTTGTTGTTGTCGTCAATTCCATGATTGCAACTAAAGTGAGAATATTTCTTTACTTGATTGCTTATAACTTAGCAAATATTGGTTTAGATAATTACTTCATTAGTTAATGGTCTGTAAGATATTTGACGATCATGAATAAGAACACAATAAAGAGTTGTATCTTCAGGTATATTCTCACTTGTCTCGATTTCAATTCGCACGTCAACTGAAGATGTCTTCACTGCCTCCACTTGCGCAAGGCAATTAATTACAATTATCGGACAATGAGACTTAAATTCATCTCGTGAAACTAGAGTCTCTGAACGAAAATCATCGATCTGATAATATACATTAGGAAATTTAACAAACATGTCATACAATTCGCTGTAGTCATTTATAGCAATTTCAGAAGTTGGCATTTCATAGGGATAAAAAATTGAATTTAAAAAAACTCTTATAGATTTAATGTTACAATGGTCAAAATAGGAAGAGCACGTATTTAGTACATTTATTTTAGTTTGAAAACCTAATAAAAATTGACGTGGTTTTTGCGTTTCAGAAGTTGTCATTACAGTCCAACTATATTTAGTTGTTCTGGGAAGAGATGGCAAGACATGAACATCCCATGATCGAAAACCAACCTGAATGGGAATATTTTTCTGCATTAGTTTTAATCTTTTAATTTGTTCTTCGTCCGATAATAATAATAAAACGGGAATTTTTAGATAAACTTTAAATAACTTGACCTTAGAAAGATCATTTTCGGTTGCAGATTGCAACGCACATGCGTCACTCGACGATCTGAGAAGTATTAGCTCATGCTTGCAGTTTAAAATCGGCTTTCTATAATCCTCTGCTAAACCTAACAGGTTGCTTAAAGGAAGTATTACATGGAAACGTTTTGTGATACTATCAACAATATTTGCTTCACTTGCTGGTGTTGTTAAAGAGGGAAAATAACCAGCATTTTGTAAAGCTGTATATTCGTTTTTTGAATATGATGCAAACGTTTTTATAGAACTTGTTATACCTAGATGGCGTGAACGATCAATTTCTTCACCATTTAACGTAACGCGAATTTCGCTAAAAAGATTAGCCCCAAAATTTTGGTCAGGATGTGCTGTAGTAGAAGCAGCCGGATTTACGTTAGAAGTAATAATTTGTCCTTCTAAGTGAAGAACACCTTCTGATAATAAAACTATGTTTTCTTCATTTTGAATTGGTATTCGAATTTCATCATTATTTTCAAATTTATTAGCTGAATAAGGTTGGTAAACTCTTTCTTCTCGTCGCACAACTCTGTTGTCAACCTCTCTTTTATCTGTTATGTTAAACATGTTAACAGCTTCAAATATAGATAGAAACTAAATAAGATTAACAATTGCATATATATTTATATTGAAATTAAAGTACGCGATAGCCTAAAGACTGTAAGAAATGTTTGTTGTTACTCGATAACTGTTTCTTAGATTTTAAGGTGTGATGGCGTTGTTGTTTTTTTTTGTTTTTTTTTGAAATTTTAGCTGATTGATTTATATTTCTTTTTCGAATCAGAGTTGACTTCTTTTTTTTTTCAAACTTTGAGTATTATATAGTATAACCATATTTGTGAATGTTTTCTAGTAAGCTTACTCAACTAGAATGAAAATATAACAGTATTTCATTACTTTATATAGCAAGATAACGTGCTGGACGAATAATTAATTCTACAGTTAAATCTTCATCTTGCAAATGAATGAGCTGTTGAAGATGATCTTCAAGTTGCACAGATACATGTTGAATAACCTTGCTGTTCATAGGCAAAAAATTAATTGTTGTTGGTTGTACAACAATCGGATAACCAGCAGGAACATGAGCTTTAAAATTACATAAAGAGTGTGTTGGTGTATGGTTCAAATAAGAACTCGTACCAAGCACAAGGTTGCAACATACTCGAATACTATTAACAGTGTTAATTTTAATCATATATTCAGAATGATGAGTTGTGTTTGCCTCGAACTTTTTATGAGAAAATCCTAACAAATCTGCAATAGAATCTGCAACACCAAAATCTATAGCAAAGTTTTTCGAATATAGTTTACAATTAGAGAACACTTTATCATAATTAATATAAATATATGAAGGAAATTTGTCTTTTTCACCTAATAAAACTGATAATAAATGTGCTAGTAATAATTCAGTAATCTTTGCACTTAATTGTTGAAACGTATAGTTAGCATCAGGTATTATTAAAATTGTTGTATCCACATCGTTCATCTTTATGGCTAAAACGTTATTATTTTCGTTAATTTTTACTTCACTTTCGATTCTACTTCGATCAATCTCAATTTCTTTTTTATTCTCTTTAGGGTAAACTTTCTTTTCAATACCTAAAGCCTCTGCTACACTGTTGGGTACACTGAAATCAATATTAAACGGAGAAGACAAAACAAGACGGTTGCGTCCTTTTCCATTTATATCCTCTTCCAAATAAAGATTTGTTTTTTGTATATGATTTGTTATAAGTTTCGACAATGAGTGATAACTAAGTAAATCATCAAATGTTGAGGCTGGATCTTCAAACTCATAAATACCTGGTGGTACCACTAAATCAATTGATAACAAAAAATTAGTAAAATGAATGCAAAATGTATTATTTCGGTTGGTAACATTTCGAATAGAATTTGATGTATACATTCCTGCAAGTCCTATTTCAAAAAACTCTGCTCCTACAAGATGAAGCGGATTCTCCAATGTAACATCAATCTTTGAGCCTTTACCTTCAAGAGTTATCCGTCTTTCGAAAGCCATCTTTGAAATGTTTAAAGACAGTCTGTGTTTCCCTTATTTATACAATACAAGAAGACTAAACATAAATGTCCACAAATCGAAGAAGTAATCGATTGATATGAATGAAAATTATATTGTAGATAACAATTTTTTAGATATGTTAAAATTTCTAATGGTGGTCTTAAATTACCGATCCTATCAAAATAATGCACGTATTTACCTCGTTTACTGAAAGCCACCCAATGTGAACCAGATTTAACCATCGGTTCAAGGTTAACAATACAGTTTTCATTTTTTCGAGGATGTCTTGGTAACGTATCTCGCATAAAGACTCCTCTAAAATTTGGAATCTTTAATTTATGTGCGTATTTAGCTAAATCGAAATTACTTAATGCTTTATTTGGTATTTGGTTAATTATCTTTTGTATGCAGGAGGATTTAAATAAATGCCTTGACCTGCTTTTCCTCGAATTGCTTCTATCATTCGATTGTGTCTTTTCATTTCTTTTAATTCTTCTTGTGCAGCTTTCGCTTTGTTTATAGCAGACGCTACCCCGGCTGCTCCGCCTGCTAGACCCCCCAAGCCCGACAAGGCTGCAAATATCGGAAGTAGGGGTAAAATACCACCTTGCATTTTCGATGCTCTCTTTTTTTTAAATCTTTTCTTGTTTTTTTTATATTTAATTTTCGTTTACCTCCACCAAGCTTAGACTTAGCTTTCATTATGCCACTGACTGTTAGTGCAGCCGCTCTCTCTCCTAATGATGCGTCACGAGATTTTACACGAGACCAAGCTTTTGAAGCTAAAATTTCATCAGCCTCTCTTCTTTTGTTTGAATCTTTATGATTTGCGTAAGCAATGTCGTGCTCTTTGCACGCCTTATCTAATATATTTATTCCTGGATCACCACGGCTCAATCGCTTTTCTAATTTTGTTCCTGGTCCACAATATTCATATCCTGGAATGTGTAATTCCACAGGTAAATTATCAATAGTTTTATTAAGTACACGACTAATGAATGATCCACTTCCTGATCGTTTATATTGAGTGGCAGAGTTGCTCCTCTTACAACGCACCATTACTAAATGATAAGTAATATAATGTAATTATATATATATATATATATATATATATATATATATATATATATATATATCAGGAAAATGGGAATGGTGGGGGGAGGAGTTGTAAATAATACACACAAAATTTGGGTTATTATTTATTCGTTTTTTTTTTCATAAGCAAAGGAACACACAAAAATTAGTATTATTAACAGAATAAAAGTGTGTGTGAAAGAAATAAAGTAAGTAAGAGAGATGAATTGCTTTAATCTCAAATTTGTTTCAGAGAAAAATGACCAAACGGTAAAGTATCAATTCCGTTTTCAGTTATGTGTCTTTTATCATCGTTTGATGAAATTGCCAACTTATTTTGCCGAACAGTAAATACAGAATGAGATTTTGAAATTATACAAACTTGAACTTTGCTGGCTTGATCTCTGTTATAAAGACACTTTCGATACTCATCAATATTCATAGTTTTACTCACGCTCTTCTTAATGCCTTTAGCCTTACACAAGCTATTCATTTCATCACACAATTTTATTGCATACATTTTGGGTCTTAATCCCACAAATTCTTCAACAATCCTTCCAGCATGTTCATCTTTCATTAAACCAATTTCACCTTTATTTTGTCTCACAATGCCAAAAGGATTGTTTGTTTCATAGTTTCCAGTATCAAACAAATTTGAATGCTGTTTCATGAACTCATAAATATCATAATAGAATATATACATAAAACTATCTGTGTCTGTGTATAACAACCTCACATTTGATTCAGGATTTGCTAAAATAACATTGTAATGAAAGTCATTCATTTTACATTTAGACAAATCTAATATAGATGCACCAACATATACTGGTTGATTGTGAAAAATCTTTAGTCTGCTCATCTCGATGACCATACATTGTTCATCGAATATAATTCTATGTTTAAAATTAGCCTTAGCTATTAAAGACTTAGCACCATAGGCTCCATGCCATTTGGTAACCCATTTGATGTCCCTTAACTTCCTCACATTCATCAGTGAACGACCAAAAATTGCATTATTCATCAATTTATAAAAAAAAAATCATTTTAGCTTGTTTTCGTTTCTCTGTGTTCACATCAATATATGGTTTTAGCCATTGGCTCTGATTGAATTCGATTATTCTGTGAATACGTTCTAATTTCATTCCTAGTTGAATACATTGCTTTAACATTCTATAATGCAAAACATAACGTTCTTTATTATCTAGGGTAGCCATTAGCTTTGTCAACTTTTCGGGGCATAGAGGGTAATCTGAATGTTTGTCATGTAACTCTTGAGGATAAGTCAAATCTACTTCCAAGATATATCCGATTTCTGAAGTATCATCAATAGTTAAAACATCAAAGCCTTCAACATTTGCAACCCATTTAAAGCCACCCGTTGGAAGATATTCCATCATCGCATAGCCATATAAATTATTAACGTCAAAGTACATTATGTAGGACTCTTGCTTTTTCTCATCATAAGTTTTCATATACTTATTATTAGCAATCGCATGTCGTGTTATACACTGAACATTTTCTCCTCGAATAGATCGTTCAAAAAAGTGTAACATATCAATATCTTGAAGCAATTCAAGTTGAACGTTGGTTATCTTTTTCATCGCGCACCAAGACATAGATGGAGCAGTGTAAAAATGAGCTGCATCAATGCCATACATCTCCATGCCATTCGATCTAAAATTTTCAAAGACATCCGCCAAAAGAAGTGTGTCAACTTTTAAATACAAATCGGCGTATTCTCCTAATGTTTGACAGGAAAACGTTTCCCACACCGATTGAGCAAACTCATACTCTTCATTCGATATTGTTTGATCATTAAGACTGCTATAAAACTTGGATATTTCAGGTAATTTAGTTTCGTTAAGTACATCCATACTTGTGACGTATTCATAGGGAAACACGCCTTTTCTCGCAGTAAGTCGAAACCGTGCATCATCATTAAAATAACGTCGAGTTATTTGCTTTGAATCTTCACTTAACGAAGATGAACATTGATCTAGTGAACAGGACAAGAAATTATATGTATCGATAAATCTTAACTGAATGAATCCATTCTTAACCCGTACATGCTTTGTAAACCCTTTATATCGTTCCATATTCACCGGCAACAAACTTATATGACCAGGATTATGTAACACCTCACCATCTTGTTTCTCACAAATTTCTTTAATTATAAAATGTCCATCATACGCCGTTAGATTATGAAATGCTATAGGCAGAACCCTTGTTACTTTGTAATTTAAATTACAACTATTGTGTGCGCTTCCTCTATATTTTCCAGTTATGTGACAATGATCGCGTACTTTGAGTTCATTATCTGCAATCAGTTTCTCGCAAATATGACAAATTTTACTTATCAAAAATAATCTTTCTTCGTTTCCCCTCATCTTTAACATCGGTTTAGCTGATAAATAATATGTTTGAAGTTTATCTACAATACTATAACGTTCCTTTACAAACAATTCTATGCAATTATTTCCTCTTAAGAGTTTAAAACTGCACAAATCACTATCAAAATTACAATGAAGGTATAAAGAAATGCTGTAAGGAATATGTTTATGGGTTAATGTAGAGTTAGGAATGTCACTATTTGGAAAACAAGAGGAAATAGGAGACAAAACGCATTCAGTGTCTGCATAAATTATAAATGGAACTCTTATCTTTAAATTTAAATTCTGTAAAATTAACAAATCTTTGTTCGTCTGTTGGCAATATGCTTTTTGCAACAGGAAACTGTTTACAGTCTGCAAAGTGAACATTTAACTCATCCTCAAGAGAATAATATGACAAACAACGTCTACATAAATAAATCCGTCTACAATTCCTAGTGACGCTTGAACGCACAAGGCGAGCGAGATTTCTAATTAAACAAAAGTGATAACTTTCCCTGTTTCCAATCTGCAACATCAATAAGTCCACACTCCTTTCATATACTTTATCTGATACATACAAAGGTACAATAGTAAATGTTTTTTTTTCCTTTTACTTCGTTTGTTCCCATACACACCCTTTTGTTTTCATCATATTGTGCTCCATACACATTCACAGAAATATTGTTTTGATTTTCAAACTTGTTTAAATATTTCATTTGCATTAGGATTGGAATATCATCTAAATTTAAAACATCTCTGTAATTAGGATAGGAAGAAAGATGATTCACGTTTCGCGTTTTTGGATACAAACCAGCAACCACACTCCACGCAAAACAAGCTTCCTTTGTATCATACAAATTTAGCACTGCATGTTTATTGACTATTACATCAGGCAATCTACTAGTATTGGACATTCCTACTCGAAATCCAACATATTTATTTATATTAATTCTCAAACTATGATTTTTTTCTAAAGCCCACCCAGAGCCATTTGCTTCAAATTCGCTCATTTTTGTCAATGTACCTTCAATGATATGATTATTATAAAATTCATTTACATCCGTATACTCGAAAACTACTTTATTTTTGACAGCAAAATATTTTGTTTCTGATATGTCGCGAAGCACATACTGTGCACACAAAACTGAATTCACCTTCAAAGCTTGCACAGTTAACGCTTTCTTAACATACTTTGTAAACCAAATATTAGCATTTGCTAAAAATTCGCGGGGATCCAAAAACTCATTCTTAACATTTGAAACTGCAAGTGTGTACACTCTAGAATTGAATGCTGTTTCAATTAACTCACAGCTTAAGAAAGATTCATCCTTTATTTGAAGTGTAATTTCTTCACAATTCACAGCTTGTTGCAATATGTGCTCACTAATAACTCTCCAACATTCAATCAACTCATCACTGTTCTCAATCAAGTCCGTTTGAGTGTATTCCCCGATTTGGTATGATATTGAAATAGCACCGTTTAGTTCACTTCTAAAATTAGAAACACTTTCAAATGCATTGTCCAATTGGTTTCTTATATTTTCACTGTTATTATTATGTATTACAATATCAACCTTTCTACGTTTGCTAGGAGGTGTTGCCATTGTTGTCTAAGCAATTGTCCAATTCGCACTGTTGTTAATACACCACCAGCAGTTGCTGTAACATCGGCTCACCATAAACCTATAATCTTGTATTATGTATTCAAGCCATTGAGATAAATTGCTGCCTGTAATCTCCAGCGAACAATGAATGGCTTCAAAGGGAAATTCATCCTGAAGTTTACCAAGCAATTTGTTTCTATACTCATTCAATTTTGTTACTTCAGAACAAGTGATGGAAAATTCAATTTTGTAAACCTCATCAAATGTATTGTATCCGAAGAAACAAATAAAATGTTCATCTTCACATAATTCTTGTAACAAATATCTTAGAACTGTTTCTGTCACCTCTCGCTGACTATCATCTGATTTGCTAACATTAGTAACGTAGACTGAAAATGTTGAAATTCCACTCGAAGATGTCCATTTGTTAAAACAAGCTTCTTTCTCATTATGACTCACCTCATTATCTTCTTCTTCTTCTTCTTCTTCAGACTGATGAAAGCATACACGATGATACTCTATTACCGGGTGCGATCGATGTTCAGTTCCACTCAGAAAATTAACAATTTTCCACTTCATTTTCCTGTTCCTTTTTATTAGTTTTTAGATAATCTGAAAAAAAATTAAACAAATTAAGAAATAATAACGTCGAGTTATTTGCTTTGAATCTTCACTAAATATATATATATATATAATATATATATATATATATATATATATATCATTCGTTATATCAATCAATACATATATAATCTGCATATATATACTCACCAAAAATTTACAGTTTTAAAACAACTTGATGTGAGCGGTTCTTCAACCCCAAATATACCAACATCAGTTTGCCTCTAAGTGAGTTTAGTTCATCGATCTCTGATGCACTTAGTTTTGCAAATACTGCTGGTAGAAATACACTTGTTATTTCACCTTCAATGATAATGCCCACCACTATTTTTCTTCCAAATCTCGTCTCCACAGCCCG
Source organism: Meconema thalassinum (assembly GCA_946902985.2). Lineage (NCBI taxonomy): Eukaryota > Metazoa > Arthropoda > Insecta > Orthoptera > Tettigoniidae > Meconema > Meconema thalassinum. The sequence goes on from OX336388.2 coordinate 1,012,485,189, forward strand.
AATAATTTGGACCACATACGGTAAATCAATTATTAGTTCTGATAGTTTCTTATTAGAATAGTCAACGCAAGTGGCTAAGTTATTGAACTTCGTTAGAACATCCATCACACACACACAATTTGTTCCTCGTCGTTGACTTTCTTTATTTCTTTCACACACACACTCTCTTCGCGCAAATGTAGAAGTTAAACTCATCCACGCACACATGCATTTATATATCCTTCACCCCCACCTACACTCAAGAAACCAAATGCTACAAAACAAGCTTCTGACGCAATCATCTCATTATATTTTTATCACTATTACTTAAAGAAGTCAAAGATTACATTCTTACCCAATGACGTTAAAGGTCAACCACGTCTCACGCGAACACTGCAGACATATCACGTGATCGCTCGCACAGCTGCAAACTTTCATGGGTATCAGATGACGTCAACACCCATTAATTTTTATCTCCATCGCATAAATAAGTCAAAGGTTATCTGCTTCAGGCGGTTACCCAAAGGTTATCTGCTTCAAGCGGTTAAAGGTCAACCTCTTCCCACGCTAACATGTGCACGTGCACCTGCTCACATCCGCATGGCTATCAGATGACGTCATGATGATGCAATATGTCCTCGCGATTACGCAATATTCAAAACATACTTTTCCTTTCTACTGGCACAGCTGCCCAAAGCATGCCAGGGCATTAATTGAAAAGACTACTGGGCACTGCCAGTAATATCTTGATTAATAATTTTGTACACAATGTTAACGACAGGTTTTCACCCAAAACTTTGGCTCAGCATAAGAGGAGGAAGCTTGTCCAATAACTGTTCATGGCCGTTCAGTAGAAATTAGGAAATTTACAATATTCTTTCATTGTATGTACAGTGTCGTTATCATTGTGCGCCCCGGTAAACACGGCAAGCTAAGCCGGCGTTGACTGGCGCTGATCGTGGGCACGCGTACAATGTTCAGTCGGTGGTTGGTGCACACTTGAACACTTTTACCAACCATGTTCAATAATATGTACAGTGCTCATAGTCGATGCCGAAAATGTCCTCCCTCTCTTGTAACACACACCTGACATCTTCTGATGAAAGAATGGACAACAATCTCAGCAATTCTGCTAGGTTTGTGCCCTCTTGTGTGGGGTTTCGCCTGGGACACCAAGCTAGCTCATCAGCTGGCTCTTGGTGTCCCCGTTCTGTAAGAACACAACGTTGTCTGTTAAAATGTTTATTATTTACGGTGCCTGTTTTCTTGAATCGTTTGGCGAGCCTCCTAATTGTACTGGCATTACGCACAGGTCTTCCTGGAAACTTGATTCGACATTTTCATCTTGTTTCAGAACAAGACATTCTGCTTTTCATATATGAATTATGGATATACACACGTTCGTGCAATGTGAATTGGTGTCTAGGCATGACCAACAATCACAGTAATCACAATACTCACTAAACGTGCAACACTAACTTCTAAACTTTGCAGATACACACCCATATAAATGACAAAACACGTGTGAACTAACGATATGAGTCAGCGGAGTAGGGTAATGCAAGGTCCACTCGCTCTGCACCTAACCAGCCAAATGACACCATAGTTTGCCGCAATTTCCAGGGCGCACTAAGATAATGACCCTCTGGTTCAATTAATATTGTGTTACTTGATCCACTTCTGTACATGGCTAATTACTAATCTGTAAGTATAGCAGTGGCGGCTGGTGGATAATTGTTATGGGTGTTGTCCTTTTTCATTAATGGGGGGAGGGGTAAAAGACTGCTTGATATCAAAGAAAACTGCATTCAATTGCGCGGTAAAACGGATGTACCTCATTCATCACGAATACCGCAGTTCAGAGAACATCACATTATCACTGGATCACCGGATTAAATAGTTAGGTTACATGGAAACCTGCAAGACATGGTATCGGCAGTTGACGGAGCATCTCAGATGTCTCCGTCCGCTCCTCGGCTCCCTTGTTGCATTCAGCGGGCAACGGCCAGCCGAGTTAACTGTTGGGATAGGACCTACTCGGTCTAGCATCTCTGCCATACCCTTCACTATTGAGATCTGGTCGGTGCTCGGGCCTGGCAACGAGCACTCCTAGACGGTTGGCGTGCTTTGCTTTCTCAGACAGTTCACAGTAACTTACTAGAAGATTTCCTGAATTATTAAAGAACAGAATTATGAATTCCTATACATATAAAAGGAAACGTACAGCTTTTATTACTAAAAATATTATTACGGTATTAATTGTTTTTCTTGAATTAATCTGGTCGTTGTGCATCACTGCAACCTTATTACCGGCCGCCACTGAAGTATAGGATGAACAATGAATTGGCATTTACAATAGGTAGTCTAGTGTTAGCACACCAAACGTTGAACTGATTGCAAGAAGTTGTCCTAAAGTGGAGATGTCAGTTTAAAATGCAACTAATAAACTCTGTGTAAGCTTTCGTGGCTTAGGCGGCAGCACGCCGGCTTCTCACCGCTGGGTCCGTGGTTCAAATCCCAGTCACTCCATGTGAGATCTTTGCTGGACAAAACGGAGGCAGACAGGTTTTTCTCCGGGTACTCCGGTTTTCCCTGTCAACATTTCATTCCAGCAACACTCTCCACCATCATTTCATTTCATCTATCATTCATTTAATCACTGCCCCAAAGGAGTGCGTCAGGCCTTGGCAGCCGGCACAGTTCATATCCTCGCCGCTAGATGGGGGGCTTCATTCATTCCATTCCTGACCCGGTCGGAGACTGGAAGCAGGCTGTGGATTTTCATTTTTCAAACTCTGTGTACAGTCACATTAAACGTCCAGTCCAGAAAGTGGTAAATAGCTCTGAAAGTAGCAGAGTATTTTGGAGTATGGTGGTTGTAAAGCGAAGGTTAGAATGGAGAGGGTAAGTGTACGCTTTAAATGGGATATTTCATGCAATTTTAACATACAATTTTAAGAGGGTTTTTGTTTCAATTTCACAGATAAAATGGAACACAATCTGGAATGAAGTCTTGCAAGTTTCTTTACATCTAGTTTCATTGGATGAACGTTAATGTAGGCCTATTTTAAACGTTTTAATCTAATGTAACATACATGCTAGAGAGTATGTTTTAGGAAGTGTTCGCATAAGGACAGTTGAAGGTGCAAATGCCTAAAAATGTATCCACCCTGTAAATAATATAATATTAATTCGAAATGAAAGTAAAACGCAGCTTATACACTTGCATCAACATTGAAATTAGGAAACCTGATCAATACTGCACCTCATATAAGTTATGTGCTAAAGTACATAAATATGTGTTTGTATTTATTGCTCTTTTTATAAACGGTTGCTATGTTCTGACAGAGCTTGCATCTCGTTGAACTGTCAACAAGGCGTACTCTAGCAGCACACGCCTGTTGATAAAAAAAAAACATTCATCGAAGCGTGTTATGCTGTAACCATTTTCAAAAACCAAATGATCTGGATGCGTTAGGCTGTAACCATTGTCAAAAATCATTTGATTAGACAAAACGAAGGTTAGAATGGTTGGGTGTAGGTGCGGCCTTGGCCGTGCGCAGCTAATGGGACACGGCTGACACAAAACCATGGGTGCGTTAGGCTGTAAACATTTTCAAAACCACAGTTGTGCGAAAGAAAAACAAATATTTTCTACAGTTGATCATAGAATCGCCGATTGAAATTACAGATCGTTATGAGGCAATTTCCACGATCCATGGTGAATAAACGATTCAATTCGGCGCACGATGTAATGAACTAAGTGGTGCGCACTAGCTGCTGAACTGGGCGCTTCTTTGTTTTTCATAGTACCATAAGGGCGAGGTTGGCAGAACTGTCATGGTACTGTTTTGATGACGATTGATTTGAACAATAGCGCTGACAGCTGTAATTTTCTCTATATAAGTCGTGATCCTATTTGGGATGGCTGGGTGGGTCACAGACAGCGGAGGAGGAAATATCTATTAAAACATCGCTCCCTGATTCATTTCTCATCGTTTCATAAGGTATTTTGGCTAATTCATGTATTTTAGAGAATTTTATAGCGCCTTCTATCTTCATAGCTACCGTTGATTTCAATTTGAATTGTCACTACTGAACCTCATATATGTGCTAAAGTTGCTATTTTAAAAACGGCTGCAATGTTTCTACAGCGCTTGCATCTCGTTCCACTGTCATCACGGCTCACTCAAGCGGCACGCACATATTGTTCCCAACATGTGAGATATAAAATCACTGTTGATCAAAGAAATCATCGGGATGCGTTAAGCTGTAACCATTGTCAAAACTCATTGATCTGGGCGCGTTAGGCTGTAACCATTGTCAAAAAACATTGGATTGGACAAAACGAAGGTTAGAATGGTCGCGTGTAGGTGCGACTTTGGCTGCGCGCAGCTAGCGCGGCACAGTTGACACAAAACCATTGGTCTGGGCGCGTTGGCTGTAACCATTGTCAAGAACCATTGGATTGGGCAAAACTAAGGGAGAAGGTCGGTTGTAGGTGCGGCCTTGGCCGGGCGCAGCCAGCACAAAACCATTTATCTGGACGCGTTAGGCTGTAACCATTGTCAAAAACCATTGGATACCACATAACGAAGGTTAGAATGGTTGGGTGTAGGAGCGGCCTTGGATGAGCGCAGCCAGCAGGGCACCATTGATCTGGACGCGTCAAAAACCATTGGATTGGACAAATCGAAGGGTGTTGGTGTGGCATAGTACCGTAAGGGCGAGGTTGGCAATACCGGTTTGATGATGATTGATGTGGACAATGGTGGCCACAGTTGGAATTCTGCCTACATAAGTCGTGATGCTATTTGGGATGGCTGGGTGGGTCACAGACAGTGGACATCTATTAAAACATCATTCCCTGATTTATTTCTCATCGTTTTATAAGGTATTTTGGCTAATTCATGTACTATAGAGAATGTTATCGCTCGTTCTACTTTCATTCAGTGCTACCAATATAATAGGGAATACAACAATTTTGTATTGAAAAGTAGAAAGGATATTATGAAAAGGCTATATTTATTTAACTAGTGAAGGATAGATATGGTCATCTTTTAGTTTTTATTTTTATTTTTACAAAACATAGAAAATATGAGAACAACATGTTTTTGCAGATGACTTACTGTATTCTGTTGAAAACAAAGTGCTAAGATCACTGGTAATTAGCATGTTTTATGTATTTTTGGGGAAGCTTATGCCATGCTTGATATTGTAAATATTGCCATACGAAAACTGTTACTGTAGGATTACTCTATAACAAGTGTTTGTTTCTAAATTATTAATTCATGATGCCCCTTTATGAATCAACAACAACACGTTTCCTCTTTGGTAAATGTTCTCATGTGTCATGACTGCTGCTCTGTTCCATTTCAGTAGGTCACCTTTTCTGTCATAGGCATTCCATTACTAGCCTGTTTTCTTATCACGGCAGCTGGCATTTGAGGGTGCGCAAATGCGAGGGAGCCGAGTCAGTAGATTTACTGGCACGTTAAAGATCCCCTTCGGGGCAAAATTCTGGCACCCCGGCGTCTCTAAAAGCCAGTGTAGTTAAAAGGGACGTAAAACCAATAACATTATTATTATTATCTTATCACGGATGAAAACTTTCTGTGGCTAGTTGTTGTTGTTGTTGTTGTTTTGTGAGTGGGTTAGGACATCACTGTCATCAGCCATGTATACTTGGATATGGATATTTATTTAACTAATGAAGGAAAAGATATGGTCATCTTATAGTTTTTTTTTACAAAACAGCACAGTTTGTGTAACATAGAAAATATAACATGTTTTTGCAGATGACTCACTGTATTCTGTTGAAAACAAAGTGCTAAGATCACTGGTAATTAGCATGTCTTATGTATTGTCGGGTAAGCTTATGCCATGCCTGATATTGTAAATATTGCAATATGAAAACTGTTACTGTAGGATTACTCTATATCAAGTGTTTGTTTCTAAATTATTACCACATCATGCCTCTATATGAATCATCAACAACATAAAGTTTCCTCTTTTGTAAATGTTCTCATGTCTCATGACTGCTGCTCTGTTCCATTTCAGTAGGTAACCTTTTCTGTCATAGGCATGCCATTACTAGCCTGTTTTCATATCACGCATGAAAACTTTCTGTGGCTAGTTGTTGTTGTTGTTGTTTTGTAAGTGGGTTATGACATCACTGCAATCAGCCATGTGTACTTGGATTAGAGCCGGGCAAAAAGCCCTTGAGTTCCGATCGGTCTCGTTGGACGAGAATAAAAAACGGAAATGCTGGTTTCGGAACTGGTATTACCGATAATGTGGGCTCGATAACGATAATTCTCGACATTATCGCTCGTTCTCGCTTGGGCAATATGGCGCTGCCTGAAGGCACTGAGGCTTGTTGTGTAAGGATTCAATGGAAATTGTTCATTCCGTTGACTGGAGTCTGCGAATTGGAAGAATCCACTCAACTTCAACGATATCATATTAACAGACTACCTAAGGTATATTGAGCATATCATCCTAATAACATATGGAAGGAGATTTTGATCGTCAGTCGGTATTTTTTGTTCATTAAATTTCAGCAAAACAAAATGCTATTTGACGTGTAGGCTACATATTAAGATTTTTCGTGTAGTGCCACATTCAAGCACTACCGTATGTAACTTTCTCGTAATAAAACCTGAAAATTCATGCACTCGCTATATTACGGTGATGCAACTGTGTTCTGTCGTATCATTTTTGTAGTTATATACTGGTAAAGTGGTCGACATTAACAATAAAACGTAACGAAACAAAAATTAAAATCACTTCCCTTACCGAGGATCGATCCCCGGACCTTTCATTCACGAGTCCAGCGCGTAACCAATTCAGCCATTTAGACTCATATACAACGAGGGAAAATGTTACAAACATGAAAACTTTTGCGTTGGATACTTGACACTCTTTATCTCAAATGCTCCTACTAGTTTGAATAATATTCTCTAGTCGTCGGGCATACGAAAAAATAAAGTTCACCTTCAAGAATAAGATTGATTTTATATTTCGTCATAATGGCTTTTTCATATGCTTAGGCTAAGCCACCGCCATTACAATCGCGTCCCTACGCACGTGCTCACACGTTGCATCATGGGTAGAGTATCGGACGAAGTGACATTCCCGCGGTAATGAGTTGTTCTCAGTGCAACTCCCGTCACACTATTCTCACTCAAACTGTCATATCATTGGCATTTATGGACAAATCAGTGAGGTGTTTGCACTGACATGATTAATATACCGCATGCCACAAACTGGTATTGTTTTCAAGCACAATATCAGAGTTTTTAGTAGATGAAATTAGTTGAAACTTTTCAGCGTAATATTTTCCAAGTGTATTTTCACCATCGCAGCCAATTTTTGCACTATAGTTGCCGCTAATTACAACCAGTTACAAGGTGGAGAAGAAGGTTGAAAGTATTCTTTAAAGCAAATTCCTAGTCAGTAGGGCTAAAAATTCATGAGTCATACACGTGAGATTTTCTTGTAGCTCTTCTCTGCTACGCCAATTATTTGAGTTTTATTTTACTTTAGGGGCTACAACATCGTGATCATTTTTGTGTTCTTGTGTGTGTCAACTTTGTCTAATAACCTGTGTTATTATGGTGTATGTATTAGTGTGTGTATATTTGTAACTGAGGGTAGGAGTGGTAAGGAGGTGGCAGATGCGAGCTCAATTCAATGTGATCTTTCTGGGGTGGATCACTTCATACTGCTTTAAATTTGTCAAATGTAAGAACGAGGAATGGTTTACATTCCGGAGTTATTACAGAAGGCTTTGACTTCACACTTGCAGCTGCTTGAGTGACACGTGCAGCGGCGTGAGTGAGCTTGTTTTTCCTTTAAATAGATACTGTCGATAACGCCGAGAAACAAGGAGTTCCGGTATTATCGAGACTCTCACTCAGTACCGGTATTATCGAGAATTACGATTCTCGTTCAGCGGAGAGACCTGGCCTTGAGTGCGCTTGGTGGGGGGCGATACTAGCCATGCGGAAACTTACGATCCCGATCGGAACTAGAGCAAATTTGCCCGGCTCTAACTTGGATATGGGTAGAATTTGTATGTGTGTATTGTGATGCTAGAATTGGGAAGGTTAGGTATTGTAGTTTTAAGGGGAGGAACTACGAGGTCATCTGCCCTTGGGAAGGAGGTGGCCATGGTCTTCTGCTAGGAACAATCCCAGCATTTACCTGGAGGAGAAAGGAGAAATCGAACCCACTTCTTCTCAGTTCAGTTTTAACTCGTGAGGCTGAGTGAATTTCGTTTCACACTCAAATCAGAATTGTATTTTTAGGGGCAGATGACCTCGTAATTGTGCCCCTTTAAAATCAACAATAACTAACTAGAATTATATTTCTCGGCAGAGATGGGAATCAAACCTAGACCTTTGGACAGATATGATTGACTATACTGTAGATATTAATTTCTGTTTTAACTGTTACAGATTAATTAGTTATTTGTTGTGTAGTCGACATCTCACGTTAAAATGGGGTGAATATTTTTCAAGTTTTCTACAGAATTCTTCTATATATCGCATTTATTGAGACATCAGTGTTTTCGGTCAAGTTCACACTCGCAAGGTTCGAAATGCATACTTATCGATTATGATCGAAAACGTCGATTTATTAGCTAGAGTAATGTATCGATCGCATCAACTTCTGACCATATGTTTCATTTATGGTTACGTTATTTATTTATTCGCGTCTGTAGAACGTAATTTGACACATAAACACTCAGTCGCGTTTCCTCACAGGTTGTTCATAGCAGCAGTGCTGGGTAGCCGGAAGGCTATGACGTCATAAATCGTATCGCAAGGCTTTCTCTCTAGGTGGTGTTGGACTAGCGTTTATTAGAGGCAGGCCAGCCAGCGGGGCTAACGAAGAGACGCGAACACTCACGAACGTTTCGCTCGACTGCGCTGGCCTGTCTCGGTGCGTGTCAAAAGTGCGCTGTCTCTATAAAAAAAAAAGTGCCTTTGTAGTTAGAGAAAGGGAAAGGTTTCGTTGCTATGGAACACCTGTTACTTGTTTGTCCGGTAACCTTGGCTCTGGCACTGTGTTGAATGATGTTGACGACCTCGCGTAGCTTCACTCCATCCGGGAACATGTTCACTACGCCAACGACCGTTATGCGCTTCACGAATTATGGAGCAGTGGCGACTGTCGGTTAATTGTCGTGAATGTCGCACTATTTTCACTTTCCAATGATAGGAGATTTTTAAAACATAGTGTCAGGATGTGCATAAAAGTAATGAATGAAATTACATTATATTCATAAACAATCATATCGGACAATTTTTCACACAACCAGGAATAGAAATATAATTATTAAACTTTAGTATAATTGGTATATAAGTTACAGTATAGTTTAACGCAGAATTAAACAAGGAAAATAATGGTATAACTCATTGCCTGTTGGTTTGTTTCTAATTAAGGCCTAATCTCCGGTATCCATAATAAACAAGTAGTTGCGTGACGAACTAAAGAGCCTACTTAAAATGTAAGATTCATGCCAATCTATATAGAACTATCTAGAATAATGACGAAATCAAGTTGGTAATACTAACATTTCTAAGTACTGCAGTTTGAAATACACCTGAAATAGTGTAGCCTAATAGAGTAACTTACTACAGTCGGCAGCTCTGGTGACTCTGAATATATTGTTAGTTCCATCTCTTAAGGTATAGAATGCACATACAAAATTTGGTTGAAGTCTAATGGATAGTATGGACGTTACATGCTGTTTGATATTGGATTTATCAGTGTGTGTAAAATCATGTAGGGAACAATGTCATGAATGTGATGATCAGAATTAATCTGAAATATTACGATCTATTTTAATGCCAATTTTGGATAAAATACATTCGTTAGTATAGAAGATACATGTAATTAAAAATTGAAACTATCAGAAAGCTTAGAATCATGTTGGCAGCCCTGAGGTATATTGGTTACTCGAAATTAATCTAGAATGGTTAGAACATAGAGAACCGGGTGAGTTAGCCGTGGTGGTTACGGCATGACTGATGGCAGTCGCTCACATCCGGGAGGCGAGGAGGTTCGAATCCCCCCGCCGGTAACCTTGAAGATGGTCTTCTGTGGTTTCCCATCTTCCTTCCAGGCAAATGCCGGGGTTGGTCCCTAACTATAGGCCACAGCCACTACCTTCCAACTCCTCGTCCTTACATTCCAACTTCCCTCCCCAACGGTACTTGTAGCTCACCCATTGGGTGTCCGTCTCGAAGCAGCTACAAAAAAAACTGGCGAGCCGAACATGTCCTCGGACACTCCCGGCATAAAAGCCATACGCTAAAAAAAACATAGAGAGAGCATTTATTGACAGTTGGCAGCCTTGGTGGCTCTTTAAGATAAGCACAGTCATATCTGTTTTAGTACAGATAGCACATACAAAATTTGGTTGAAATCCAATCAATAGAATAGAAGTTAAATGCATTTAGAAATTGGACCTATCGGCAAGCTTATCATGTTGGCAACACTGGCATGCATGGACTTCTGAAAATTAATCTGAAATGTTATTATCTATATGTGTGCCAATTTTGGAATAGTTCGCATATATAACTTCTGAGATATCCAACATAGAGCTCAAATTTTAATTGCGATTTTTCAGCAGTTGGTAGCACTGACGTCGATTTCAAATATGGCCGTGAGATATTCGGGTATAGATCTTCACTCTTACCAAATTTGGTTTCGATAGCTGTGGCCGTTTAGGAGTAGAGGGGGGGGGGGGGACGACGACGACACACACAGACAGACAGAAGGATAGACAGACACACATTTTCCCGGATCGATCTCATAAGTCTACTTTTTCCGCATTTTTGCAAAATGAGGAAAGTAGGCTAAAAATCCGATAGTAGACATCCATCCAGTGAAAGACAATCTCCAGCTATGCAGAGAAGGGGTACACGGAATACCATGTGACTGTGGCCAGGTCTACCTTGTCTTTGGAGCAGTGGCGGCTCGTTGATTTTGAAAAGGGCATCTAAGCTAATTTCATTGTTTAAATGGCATTTTGAAAAGCAATGTTTTTTTACGCCTTTCAGGCAAATGTTTCTGATCTTTAATACCAGTCTTGGCCCATGTGTCATCGCTACCCAATAACAGGCACAGAAAATAAAGGAATAAATTTACTACCCGACACCCGCATATCCAATCCCCATTTTTCATGCACAGATTTATTGAAACCCTGGTATATGTTCTGCTTTTATCTTTAAATACTTGATTAATACAGATCTACTATAGTTTCATCAGGCCTAATTCCTTTACTAACAGTATGTTCTCATAAGTTGCAGGTTTCTATTTTGTAAGCTTCATTTCATGGTTTTGTTAATGACATTAACAGGAATACCTGCAATACCTGGAAATGTAGAATTCCAGTTTTGATCTAATAACACAATGACGCATAATAACGGACAAGTAGAAATTAACCGCTTACTTCGTATGACGAAATACTCGTTCAATGTGTATTTTAATTATTTTAAATACTGGTGAAAATACTGGTGTAAGTGATGGAACCTCGCAGAGGCCATGTGGCGGGTGGTCACGATGAGTCAGCGCCAGATTACTAGCATTTGTAGATTACACAAGAGCGGGTTGGAAAGCACAGGATCCCGTGAAGGCATTCATTACATATGGAGCTGGCAAGATACCAAAGTTAAGATAATTAAGACTTTCTGTGAAGTACTATATCCTATCTCGTATCTCGTTAACATGGTTAGGTATAGAACAAAACATCGAATTTTGTAGTGGAATCTTATCTTCGCAAAATAAGTCTTCCAGTAAATGTCTTCGCACGTTTCAGCGCCGTGCGATTTTTACTTGTGGGGAAAGCTCAAACAAAATGTGGTTGCGTCTTGGGTTTAGTTGGCTGCACTGTGTCCTTGATAGGGTGAAGGCCACATGTGTGGGCTGTTGAATTCGTCAGTGTGTGTTGCAATAAGCCAGCATGTGTGTCATCAGCACATCTAGCATGAGTTATGAATGGCTGTGGTGAGTATACAGTTTGCTGTCTGTTATGATACAAGCGACAGCCGTGCTGCCAACGTAACTGGAGACGTAATCTCTCGCAGCAGCTTGTTGGCACTGCAGAGAACATTCCCGGGCGCACTGTATAAAGAAACAATCCACGTACTCTGGAGGCTCTCGAGAACGAAATAACTGCACCAATATCAGTGAGGATGAATTACAGCGAGTGTACCAAAACTTCCCAAGTTGGTGCGACGTGTGTTTAGAAAATGAAGGACAGCATTTCCAGCAACTGCTCTGTAATTCATGTAAGTAATGTAATGATTATACGTTAAAAAGTGAAAATCTGTAGAATTGGTCGGGCGCTACGCTTCTGCCAGCGCCAGTGCCTCTCACCAGGCGGCTAGCCACGGTGGCCCATCCGTCACACGGCGCCTCCGAGGTTCCGTTCTATACCATGTTGATTCTGCTCCTTAGAAAGTCATAAAGGGCTCAATATTCAGAGGTAAGTACTGTCGGTTGGTTGGTTCCTCAGTCTAGGAAATGCCCGTAGCCCCTCTGTCATCTCACGAAGTTTCAGTTGCCGTTACTTTGTGTGGAAAGTAACGCATTGTAGTTATAATGGTCAAAGTAGCCCATGCCACATTTTTGTGAAATACCGCGACAACGCGGTCATGTAGGCCCGTGTACTTTGGGTGTGTGTGTAGAATCTGTCTGATAACCGGTGTTAATTGTGATGACTGTATTAGTGTGTGTTATCTGTTTCTTAATTCAAGTAAGGACTGCAGACTTTGAATTTTTCAAGTAGATCCTACTTTTGCCGTCAAACGCCACCATCAATGACTACTAGTTCAGAACTTGGCTACTAGACGCCACCGCAGTCGACTCCTGGCGACGAACGTAGGAACCTGAGCGTTGTTTACATTTTAACCTAATTTAGCTTCACACAGGTGTAATTAGTTGAAGGTTCTTTAACATGTCATACATCTATGACATGGGGCCGCCAGCTTTACTTCCCCTCCGAAGGAAGGCATACTGAGGGATTCTTAACGCTCTTAAAAAATCCGACGACTTCGGCGGGGTTTGAACCCGCGATCTTGGGCATAGAAGCTCAGCATGGTACCAACTACGCCACCGAAACCGCGGTAAATACTGTACGATGACAAATTGTAAACGGTGGGAAAATGTGCTGTCTATGAACCTGTCTGCCCTCTACCGGTACACATAAACACCCCTATCGCGCTACTCTCAGTACGATTGGTCAGGCCGTCGCGCTGTCGCCGCTTTGTCGTGAACATCGTCTAGGAAATGCCCATAGCCCCTCTGTCATCTCACGAAGTTTCAGTTGCCGTTACTTTGTGAGGAAAGTAACGCGTTGTAGTTATAATGGTCAAAGTAGCCCATGTCACATTTTTATGAAATACCGGTAGTTTCTTTGTTATACTTTTCCTGCTCGTATAATTTTGATTTAAACGGAGTAACATGGAAAAACAAAATGGGTTGACAATGTGTAATAAATTATTCATATTTATCGCAAAATAACACGGTTTTATGTACATATATTTTAGTACATAAAATACACTGGTGTTCAAAATGAAAGCCACAAACTGCTATTTCTCCGTCCTGTCGCTAGTTCACGATTATAATCAGACAAACTGTCAACAAATGTCCATACAATCGTGTTCTGCACGGAAGATGGCATTCCTGTCATCGTACAACCAGGCCGAATCTATGCTAATATAATAAAGCTGAATAGTTTTTTTGTTTGTTTAAACGCGCTAATCTCTGGAACTACCCGTAGGATTCGAAAAAAAAAAAGCACAATTGGTATATGATAGCCAGATTCAAGAGGAATAGTTTAGGCTATGTATAGCATTAGGCTACACCTCTCAGGTAACCTTAAAGATTGATTTTTATTCAGTAAGTCGGAAGAACAAGCGCTGCCGAACAGCTTTATCCGCGTGCGCTGGCGTTATCGTTAGTGATACGTACACAGTTTCACCGATCTGAACCAAAATTTGTATCCTTATTATTTGGAACCCTGCGGGTAACACTGTTCACTTTAAATTTCGGACACACCACTCCATTCCCTGCATTTAGGCCCTTTGGCACAAATCCACACCGTTTCACCGTTCTCAGCCAAAATTTGTATACTTACCCTTTGTAACCCTGCGAGTAACACTGTCTACATGAAATTTATGACAGACCAGTTCATTCCCTGCATTTAGGCCCTTTGGCACAAATCTACACCGTTTCACCGATCTGAACCAAATTTTATATACTTACCCTTTGGAACCCGACGAGTAACACTGTCTGCTTGAAATTTCGGACAGACCACTCTATTCCCTGCATTTAGGTCCTTCGGCACAAATCTACACCGTTTCACCGATCTGAACCAAATGTTGTATACTTACCCTTTGGAACCCTGCGGTTGACACTGTCCACTTTAAATTTCGGACACACCACTCCATTCCCTGCATTTAGGCCTTTATCACAAATCTACACCGTTTTCCCTAATTGCACCAAATTTTACATACACTTTGAAACCCTGCTGGTAACACTGTCCACTTGATATTTTGGACAACGCTCTCCATTCCCTACATTCAGGATAACAGACAAGATGAACTTGAAAACCACGTATTAAGGCCCTAGAACCATTCATGTCCGTAGTAGTGTAACTGTAATAGCATTTTAATAAGTCTATTATTGACTGGCAATTCGGGCTGCATCACGTCGCCCCGACCAGGGTTCTGGTTCAGAATTGCGAAAATAGTTGCATCATGCGCTGTTTGTAAGTTGCAATCACGGGGAGTAATTAGTACAAAAATATTTATTAGGGCCCTTAAAACAGTTATATCATGAAAATATTATGCCTCTGTAAAAGTGCAATGGTGTTGGTACAGTACAAGGTTATCAGCTGCAATAAGCGTTGGTGCTTTCAAATTTACCTTCATTTATTCCGAACCTTATCGTTGAGCGCTATGTGGCGATACATGATACTATTGCTACCTCAGGAGCTCGGACAACCGAAGCTTTCCAAAGTGTTCTGATTATTTTCTTGCGGGCGCTATGTGACAAAAGACGACACTATTGGTCTCTACATTTCTAACAGCCAATGAGATATAGGCCCTCGGCAGTGTTTTTTATTTCACTTACCCCTCCTTCTAATCATTTTTTTAAATTCGTTTGTAAATTACATGTGTCAGTGCTGTAGTTAGTAAATAGCCGTTTCCCTTTTCATTATTATTATTACGGGAAAATTACCTGAATATATTATGTCCATTATACTGTACTACTTATCACCCCGACTACAACCACCACCACCACCACCACCACCACAAAAAGTTATATCTTTAATTTCTTTTTTTCTGTTAGTTTAAGTATCATGTGCCAGTTCTGTAGTAGTATTCATTATCATCCATAAAACAAATAAATCCACCGGCGAAGCCGGGCACTACTGCTATAGAGTAATAAGTGGTGGAACTCCGGTAGTTGACCATTTCCGCCGCTAGATGGTACTAGAGTTCATTGGCCTGAACGTGCAGGTGGACGGCCAGTCTGCCTCGTTGTTTATCAAAAGAAGTGAAGGGTCCAAGGGAAGAAGGGGGAATGTCAAATATTGTAAAATGTTCAGGAAACGAGTTTTATCATTTTAAATGCTTATGTCGACTTTATCTGGGGTCTGGCGTTACGTTACGGTGACGGGACGAAATGTACCGAGATTGCACTGAGGTGTGTGACGTCATAGTACGATGTAGCAGCCGAGTACCAAGAAGGCAGTGCGAGAACAATCAAGTAGATAGTAAAGAAACAAAATAGAATCTTGAAATTCTGTTCTCGCACTGCCTTCTTGGTACTCGGCTGCCAGCATTTAAAATGATATAAAGTCCAGTCTTTCAGACTGACTATCCGTGTCTTTTAATGTTTCATGGCTTATATGTACTTAGCCTATATGTATGCGTCAACTTGAAACGTCATTTTCTCACGACCCTCATTGTTCTTAGCCAGACACCACAGATTACCTACTACCAGCCAGACACAATAATTGTGCCTTCATTACGTTGCAAAGAGACCTACCAGATTGCGCTGATATCTCGATTTTACATTTTGAGTGACATTCCCCCTTCTTCCCGTGGATCCTTCAAGCGCTTCAAGTATTGCACTATACGAATCAAGTTGTGAATAATAGATACAAATCGTCAAGGAAATACGAACATATTAAAATACTATCCAGAACACACTAAAATACATTTCTACGTAAGAAGAGTAGAGCTTTCCTCTAAACAAAAGAGACCTTCATTATTTTTCTCGCTGATTATGAAGACGATCTGGATCTCAGTTCCCTGGACATATTTTTCACCCGGAAAATGAACCGGCATTTAGCCTAATGTACCGTAAATAATAAAAGATAAGGACGGGTATTTGAGAAATTTAGATTCACTTCCTCCAAAGTCGCTCAGCTTGGTGAGGATACATACATCACAGCATTAAATGTTTCAGAATCACTTTCCAATGACCTAATGCAGGAAGTACATTTCACAATCTAATTTGCTGCTGTGTGAATCAGGTAAATAGCCACACTTATACTTTTAATAATAAACAACGCTATCGTCTGCTCTCTCAGAACTGTCATCATTAACTGACAGGTTTATTCTGGAATCCAGTTCGGTTCAATGTCTGTCAGTGTAATAGTTTCTTTAATCTCCTGACAAATGTTATCCTTCACCTCTCTGCTCTTATGTAGGCCTATTTCATTTCTCACCACTGACCGTATTCATTAAGGGAAGAAAGCTTATTGTCTATAACGTCCTCGTAATTAGCTTGAGAAGGAAGGACCTCTTTCACTGGTAGGCCTATGTACAGTATTATACTGAAGCAAATAGAGGTGAAAGAAGTCGGCAGAAGTAGGATGATCGTCACTGCTTAAACCGAGGTATAAGTCCAAAATGTCTCTCAGCAGGGTCTTGATTTTTTGTTTTGTTTTGTTAAAACGTACTTGTATTGTAAGTACAATTTGCGCGCGGTAATGTATCACTGCTTACTGCCAACACCACCTAGAGAGAAAGCCTTGCGATATGGAATTGACGAGTGAGTGACGTCACGGAGGACCGGCCATGAAAATTGAGACATAATATTCGAGTTATGGAGGTTATGGTGTCGTTTCCGTATGTTGTGTTTCGTGTTTACAGTTCCAGGTACTGATTTTCTGCGAATTCCTACCCGGTTATACTTAATGGTTATCAGTGCAGTGTAAAGTTATGCCTTATAAGTGCAGTGTACCAAATTGTATATGCAATTATGCCAATGGACCGAAAGTAAACATTTTCTCTTTCCCTAATGATGGAGGTAGAGACGAAATAGATTCGAGCCATTCACCGCAAGGATTTTATTCCTACGAAATATTCCATGGTACGTGTTGCATCAATTATGCTCCAATTCTCACAAGTTTAGTATAATGGGCGGAAGGAACCTTGTAACAAGTCTGTTTTCTTGTAGGTGTATGGGCTCCATTTCAAGCCACATGAGATTGAATGGAGCTCTAGTATGTATGATGAAAAGAATGCAAAGCTAGTTACTGCACCGTTGTATAAATCGAGACTTATTAAATGTTAGTAAGCAGATAGTCCTACCCTTAAATTTTAGCATAGGCTAGCTCCTCTGTTCGAAAATTCATTTAGATGTAGAAATCAGAATATTCTAACCTAAATTATGTGCTACAGGCTACTGTCATAGGTTAGGTTTATTTGTTTTATGGGGGCTATCAATTTCAAGTGGGAGGTGTAAGTGGGTAGTATTCTCATTTCTATTGGAGTTTAAATTGCAAGAACTGCGCGAGGATAGAGACCGATAACCTGTAGCAGGTCCTGATTAATATATTTTTTATCTATTGCAGTAATCTCATTCATTAGATTTCTTATTGGGATGGGGAAAGTGGTGTGTGTGAGTCAGGTTGGTGATTGAATACATTTAGAATAAGTAGTGTAATTAATGTAATGCAAGGTGTTAAAATGATTGTATCGCAACTTAAACGCCTTAGGAGTCCTCTTCAGGAACCAATAACGACCACCTCGCCTCATAGTTTTTAACAATTATACATCCGCCTTAGTCAATACATAAACGAAAGAAAATATAAGTTAATTAGATTTGTTCCTGGTACATGTTTCAGGGAGTAATTGCTTTTATCCCCTTCATCAGCCAATATTAATACCTGAAGAAAATTATAAAATAGCGTAGCACTCAAAAAAACAAATGGCTATTAGACTTAATATTGTGCACCATATAAGTAGGCCTAGGTCACAAAAAAATATTTTAAAGCATAGAGCAAAACTAAAAAAATATGAGACGGTGATGATATTCAGCCATCAAACACAAGCTAACATATACGTAGAGAACCAGTGGACAGTTTATTCACATATCCGCTCCAAAACACAAGTCAACTTGACTTGGCTAGATAGGTGGAAAACAATCGACGGTAGCAGTGAATGAAGGTAGAACGCGCGATAAAATTCTCCACAATACATGAATTAGCCAAAGTACCTTATGAAACGCTGGGAAATAAATCAGGGAGCGATGTTTTAGTAGATATTCCCTCCTCCGATGTCTCTGACCCACCCAGCCATCCCAAATTGGTCCACGTCTTACATAGCGAAAATTGCAGCTGTCAGCGCCATTATTCTCATCGATCGTTATCAAAACAGTACCATGACAGTACTGCCAACCTCGCGCTTACGGTAGTATGAAAAACAAAGAAGGGCCCAATTCAGTCGCTAGTGCGCATCATTCGTGCGCACCACTCAATTCATAGATAGTGCGCCCAATTGAATTGTTTATTGATCATGGATTGTGGAAATTGCCTCCCAAAGGCCGCACCTGCCCCCGACCTTCTAACCTTCGTTTTGTCCAATCCAATGGTTTTTGACAATGGTTACAGCCTAACGCGCCCAGATCAATGGTCTTGAGTCCACCGTGCCCTGCCAGTTGCACGCGGCCAAAGGCCGCACCTGCCCCCGACCTTCTAACCTTCGTTTTGTCCAATCCAATGGTCTTTGACAATGGTTACAGCCTAACGCGCCCAGATCAATGAGTTTTGAGTCAGCCGTGCCCCGCCAGCTGCGCGCGGTCACACCTACCCCCGACCTTCTAATCTTCGTTTTGTCCAATCCAATGGTTTTTGACAATGATTACAGCCTAACGCACCCAGATCAATGAGTTTTGAGTCAACCGTGACACTGCATCAGTGGTTATTGCTCGTATGTTTTTTTAAAATGAACTGTTTAGTCGGTGGTTGGCACACACTTGAACACTTTTACCAACCATGTTCAATAATATGTACTTACAGTGCTCATAGTCGATGCTGAAAATGTCCTCCCTCTCTTGTAACACACACCTGACATCTTCTGATGAAAGAATGGACAACAATCTCATCTAAAAAGATGGTATACGGGCTTTCACAGCCAGTGAATTAAAACTCAGCAATTCTTCTAGGTTTGTGCCGTGTCTTGTGTGGTGTTTTACCTAGGACACCAAGCTGGCTCATCAGCAGGCTCTTGGTGTCCCCGTTCTGTAAGAACACAGCGTTGTCTGTTAAAATGCTTATTATTTACAGAGCCTGTTTTCTTGAATTGTTTAGCGAGCCTCCTAATTGTACTGGCATTAGGCACAGGTCTTCCTGGAAACTTGATTCGAAATTTTCATCTTGTTTCAGAACAAGACTTTCTGCTTTTCATTTACGAATTATGGATATACACACTTTCGTGCAATGTGAATTGGTGTCTAGGCATGACCACAATCACAGTAATCACAATACTAACGTCTAAACTTTGCAGATACACATCCATATGAATGACAAAACACGTGTGAACTAACGATATGAGTCAGCGGAGCAGGGTATTGCGAGGTCCACTCGCTCCGCACCTGACCAGCGAAATGACGCCACAGTTTGTCGCGATTTTCGGGGCGCACCAAGATAATGACCATGTAGTTCAATTAATATTGTGTTACTTGATCCAATTCTGTACATGGCTAATTACTAATCTATAAGTATAGCAGTGGCGGCTGGCGGATAATTGTTATGGGTTTTGTCCTTTTTCATTGGGGGGGGGGTAAAAGACTGCTTAATATCAAAGAAAACTGTATTCAATTGCGCGGTAAAACGGATGTACCTCATTCATCCCGAATGCCGCAGTTCAGAGAACATCACATTGTCATTGGATCACCGGATTAAATAGTTAGGCTACATGAAAACCTTCACAAGAACAAAACAACATAAGTTATAATACGAGTGCGAGAAAGAACCGTGAGTGTCACAAGTATGCGCAACATTGCAAGACATAAGTTAGTATCGGCAGTTGACGGAGCATCTCAGTTGTCTCCATCCACTCCTCGGCTCCCTTGTTGCAATCAGCGGACAACGACCAGCCGAGTTAACTGTTGGGTTAGGACCTACTCGGTCTAGCATCTCAGCCATACCCTTCACTATTGAAATCTGGTCGGTGCTCGGGCCTGGCTCCTAGCCGGTTGGCGCGTTTTGCTTTCTCAGACATTTCACAGTAACTTTCTATAAGATTTCCTGAATTTATTAAAGAACAGAATTATGAAATCCTATACATATAAAAGGAAACGTACAGCTTTTATTGCTAAAAATATTATTACGGTATTAATTGTTTTTCTTGAAATAATCTGGTCGTTGTGCAATACTGCAACCTTATTACTGACCACCACTGAAGTATAGGAAGAATGTTGCACTAAACAAATTTTTATTTGTACAGGTTTTTAACAATGGACTGAATGAAGTCTTGCAAGTTTCTTTAAGAATTTTACATCTAGTTTCATTGGATGAACGTTAATGTAGGCCTATTTTAAAAGTTTTAATCTAATGTAGCATGATACGTGCTAGAGAGTATTTTTAGAAAGTGTTCGCATAAGGACTGTTGAAGGTGCATATGCCGAAAAATGTATCCACCCTGTAAATAATATAATATTAATTCTAAATGAAAGTAGAACACGGTTTATACACTTGCATCAGCATTGAAATGAGGAAACCTGGTCAATACTGCACCTCATATAAGTTAGGCTAAGTGCTAAAGTACATAAATATGTGTTTTTATTTATTGCTCTTTTTATAAGCGGTTACTAAGTTCTGACAGTGGTTGCGTCTCGTTGAATTGTCAACAAGGCGTACCCGAGCGGCACACACTGTTGATAAAAAAAAATCATTGGTACGTATTATGCTGTAACCATTGTAAAAAAACATTGATCTGGATGCGTTAGGCTATAACCATTGTCAAAAACCATTGGATTAGACAAAAGGAATGTTAGAATGTCCGGGTGTAGGTGCGGCCTAGGCGCGCGCAGCTATCGGGGCACGGTCGATACAAAACCAATTGATCTGGGTGAGTTAGGCTGTGAACATTTTCAAAACAACAGTTATGCGGGGGAAAAACCAAATATTTATTACAGTTGATCATAGAACCGCCGATTGAAATTACAGATCGTTATGAGCCAATTTCCGCAATCCATGGTGAAAAAACGATTCAATTCGGTGCACGATGTAATGAACTGAGTGGTCAGAACTGTCATTTATTTATTGATTGGTGCCTTTATTGTGGCGAAGTTAGGGCTCTAGGCCCTCTCTTACACTTATCCACACACAGTGCAACTTACATGAATACTCAAATATGATATACTTAACCTACCAAACTTAAATACTAGGAAAACTTAAATACTAGAATTAAATTAAATTAAATTGGTGACTGCGTGATATTAACTAAGCTATACAATTTAAATGACATACATTTTTAACAAAATTATACTATGGTCATTCACTCACACATTCATACCCAAATTGTTCTAGTTGGCCTACGAATTCAAGAGGAAATCTTTACATGCACGTTTTGAAAGTTGTTAGGGATGTACAATTTCTAACGTCACGAGGACAATTATTCCAAATTCTAGTTCCCGACATGAGGAAAGAGCTACTGAAGGCAGATGAATGATGTAGAGGAATTGCAATTATAGATCCAGATCGTGTGTGACGATCATGAAAGGAAGAAAGAAAACTAAAATTACAAGAGAGATAGTGAGGTGTACTTTCATTGAGAAGTCGATAGATGAGGGTACATATGTGCAGGTTTCTTTGTTGTTCTACTTTTAGCCAGGAAAGTAGATTATAAAAAGGAGACACGTGTGAGGAAAATTTAAAGGAGAAAATAAACTTAATGCAGGAATTTAAAGCTCTGTTTTGATGACGATTGATTTGAACAATAGCGCTGACAGCTGTAATTTTCTCTATATAAGTCGTGATCCTATTTGGGATGGCTAGGTGGATCACAGACAGTGGAGGAAGAAATATCTATTAAAACATCGCTCCCTGATTTATTTCTCATCGTTTCATAAGGTATTTTGGCTGATTCATGTATTGTAGAGAATTTCATCGTTCGTTCTATCTTCATTCAGAGCTACCGTTGATTTCAATTTGAATCGTCACTACTGAACCTCATATGCGTGCTCAAGTTCGTAAATATGTGTTTTTATTTATTGCTACTGTATTTTAAAAACGTCTGCCATGTTTCGACAGCGCTTGCATCTCGTTCAACTGTCATCAAGGCTAACTCTAGCGGCACGCACCGGGGTGCACATATTGTTCCCAACGTGTGAGATACAAAATCACTGTTGATAAAAAGAAGTGGGATACAATATCACTGTTGATCAAAACAAAATCATCGGGACGCGTTAGGCTGTAACCATTGTCAAAAAACACTGGATTGGACAAAACGAAGGTTAGAGTGGTCGCGTGCAGCTTGCGGGGCACGGTTCACACAAAACCATTGATCTGGACGCGTTAGGCTGTAACCATTGTCAAAAACCATTGGTTAGGACAAAACGAAGGTTAGAATGGTCGGGGGTAGGTGCGCCCTTGGCCAAGCGCAGCCAGTGGGGTACGGTTGACACAAAACCATTGGTCTGGGTGCGTTAGGCTGTAACCATTGTTTTGAACCATTGGATTGGACAAAACGAAGGTTAGAAGGTAGGGTGTAGGTGCGGTCTTGGCAGCGCGCGGTTCACACAAAACCATCGATCTGGACGCGTTAGGCTGTAACCATTGTCAAAAACCATTGGATAGGAAAAAACGAAGGTTAGAATGGTCGGCGGGCCGATAACCTAGATGTTAGGCCCCTTAAAACAACAATTATCATCATTATTATTTAGAATGGTCGGGGGTAGGTGCGGCCTTGGCCGAGCGCAGGCAGTGGGGTACGGTTGACACAAAACCATTGATCTGGATGCGTCAAAAACCATTGGATTGGACAAATCGAAGGGTGTTGGTGCAGCATTGTACCATAAGGGCGAGGTTGGCAATACCGGTTTGATGATGATTGCTGTGGACAATGGTGGCCACAGCTGGAATTTTGCCTATATAAGTCGTGATCCTATTTGGGATGGCTATGTGGGTCACAGACAGTGGAGGAGGAAACATCTTTTAAAACATAATTCCCTGATTTATTTCTCATCGTTTGATAAGGTATTTTGGCTAATTCATGTACTATAGAAAATGTTATCGCTCGTTATACTTTCATTCAGTGCTACCAATATAATAGGGAATACAACAATTTTTTATTGAAAAGTGGAAAGGATCTTTTGAAAAGGCTATATTTATTTAACTAGTGAAGGAAAGATATGGTCATCTTTTAGTTTTTTTTTTTTTTACAAAACAGCACAGTTTGTGTAACGTAGAAAATATGAGAACAACATGTTTTTGCAGATGACTCACTATATTCTGTTCAAAACAAACTGGGAATTAGCATGTTTTATGTATTGTCGGGTATGCCATGCCTGATATTGTAAATATTGCAATATGAAAACTACACTAGGGTTACTCTATATCAAGTGTTTGTTTCTAAATTATTACCATATCATGCCCCTGTATGAATCATCAACAACAACAAGTTTCCTCTTTTGTAAATGTTTTCATGTCTCATGACTGCTGCTCTGTTCCATTTCAGTTCTGGTAGGTAACCTTTTCTGTCATAGGCATGCCATTACTAGCCTGTTTTCTTATCGCGGATGAAAACTTTCTGTGGCTAGTTGTTGTTGTTGTTGTTGTTTTGTTAGTGGGTTAGGACATCACTGTCATCAGCCATGTGTACTTGGATATGGGTAGAATTTGAATGTGTGTATTGTTATGCTAGAATTGGGAAGGTTAGGTATTGTAGTTTTAAGGGGAGGAACTACGAGGTCATCTGCCCTTGGGAAGGAGGTGGCCATGGTCTTCTGCTAGAAACAATCCCAGCATTTACCTGGAGGAGAAAGGAGAAATCGAACCCACTTCTTCTCAGTTCAGTTTTAACTCCTGAGGCTGAGTTAATTTCATTTCATACTCAAATCAGAATTATATTTTTAGGGGCAGATGACCTCGTAATTGCGCCACTTAAAACAACAATAATCAACAATAACTAACTAGAATTATATTTCTCGGCAGAGATGGGAATCAAACCTGGACCTTTGGACAGATATAATTGACTATACTATAGATATTAATTTCTGTTGTAACTGTTACAGATTAATTGGTTATTTGTGTATGTGTCTTTTCTTCTCGTTGGCCGTGCCTGTGATACGGGGTGGTGTTTACTGGGTGGTTCCACATCAACACTCGCTGTGAGCACATGCACAGGAGGTGCAGTATGGCACAGATAATACCCTCTGTGGTGGACGGCCATAGAAAGAATGGAAGCAGGAGAGTCTCAAAGAGATTTGGCCCGATGGTTTAATGTGAATCGTTCTGTTGGTTCTCGGATGTGGCGACAGTTTGTAGAGACCGAAAATGTATCCCGAAGACCAGGGCAGGGCCGATCACGTGTGACATCAGAACCAGAGGACCGTTATTTGGCTGTAAGGGCACGACGGTACCACTGAAGTACTACACGACAACTGGCATCTGACCTCGCAGTATCCACTGGAGCAGTTGTGTCGGGGCAAACAGTGTACAGAGATGTAAGAGTACCCCTGAAGCGTCTGCACAGAAGGGAACGTCTATTGGCAACTCCAGCTATCTGATATGACATCTAGCGGTAAAAATTAGAAACTTACAATTTAGGGTACATTTGTCACGTGGTGACTGTTTGTATATGGTTTCTTGTATTTGTAAGCAGATCGTAGTAAATTCTTCGTGTTTATACATAAGTAATAAGTTTTACTCGTTGATAAGAGTGCAAAACGAGTAAAAGCAAAGTATATTGCTCAGTTTACGGCTGTAAGTCGATGTTGAAGAGGGCTGCGGATATACGTTTTCATCCCTTTCCAAAAGATGCAAATAGCAATAGCCGAAAGGTGACGATACCAAATAAATACGGGCAACAAGAGCGGGTTGGACCACTCACCACTACACTCACTGACGACAGGACGGGTTGTTCACTTACGCCGAGCCAAGCCGCACCTAGACAGCCAAGCACAGTCTCGCCGAGCCAAGCCGTACCAAGACAGCCAAGCCTACACCAGCCGAAGACAGCCAAGCTTCATCAGTCAGGTATCCTTCCCCTCTCCCTAGTTCATTTCCAATAACCCTACCAACCACCATCACCTCGCTCTGCGATATCCGAGCCATTCCACTGCGCGTCATATAGGCCTAATTTGACTTCGCAGGGTTAATACTCACCATCCAAATAAGCAATTCCTGTCTACCCCGAGTTTTAATACAAGTTAAACTCATCCCTTCGCCCTACCAAGCAGCAAATAATTTCTCGAGTCTATGGTACAGTGAGCAAACTCAAATATAGCTTTTAAACGTAACAGCGCCATGACTCGAACTGCACAAAAATAAATACCAGCAGACAACCAATGCTTGATAATATGCAATTGACACATACAATCCAGTGGAACACACAAATTAGATCACGTGTATCGCACAGTTATACATATGGTACATACAATTGAAAATAACACTGGCATTATTTTAGGGACCACATTTACTGATTATGACCGAGAAATAAAAAGTGTTCCATATCAAACGCGTGTTATTGAGTATTTTTACCCTACTTATCCAGACCGACCTCAGCGCCCCAAGTGTTAGTTTGAGTTGCCAATACCAAGGATCGTGGAATATGAGAGAATCGTCACTTTTGGTTATAAAAGTGCCTAGAGATAGGCCGCCTCGGGCTATGTTGCATTCTGGCATTTCTGCCAACACAAAGAGAGAAATACCATATGAATGTTTACTATATCGCACGTAAACCAACGTTATTGCTTGCAAAAATGGAAATTATTGTAATATGTATGCGTAATATGAAATATTGACGCGTCTCCAAAGAAATACTTTGCATATGCTTGGTGATTTTAAAAATAAACATAACAATCAATTACTTCAATGTTGGTAACACATTTGCTAAAATTAGTTCTCTCATGGCTCTAGCATCTTAATTTAATCTTATATCAATTAAATACCTCGTATTGATCTATGCATGTGTACACATGCTCCTAAATTCATATATCATCATCAATATGCCCACTGCCTTCATTATGAAACTACCATAACCTCACTTAAGGAACACGATTGTCTACCCGCCAGCCCCTTCTCATTGCTACCCATGGCTAAGCAACAATTTCATTGAAATAGAATCAAAAGGAGAAAGGGGAACAAGACATTGAATTGCTAACTTTATTTTTATTCAAACATAAGGGAGGGAGGATGCATCAATTACGGAATAAGTGATGATACTGATTCGTCACATCTCACTAACATAAGACGGAACCACAAACAACACGAGGCCGCAATCACCACTTCGAAACGCAATCCAAAGAATGTAAACAACTCCCGCCGATCGGTTTGGTGCAAGCGTTGATCAGTGCCAACTTCGGAACCTTGGAACTAAAATTAATTCTTCATTTGTTGGCAGAACTGATAGAACGCAGCTTTATAGCAACCCATTCGCTCCATATTAACTGTCATCCCCCTGGTCTATACCAAACACCGAACGACTCTGAACATGAGGGAGGAGCCAGATTCGCTCGCTCACCCGCACCAGCCAATAGAATCGCGCGGCATTGCCTAGATAACTAAAAGCTCTCGGCTCGCTGTGTCGTACGAAATCTTTCTTTCTCTCCACGCACAAAAATCATTAATTATTCATTTTTTTTAAATGATCCTATGCAACAGAGCTTAAAATTTTGAAGCTGGGTGTCCAAATCCCGTGACGCTACGACCAGCTGTTGGGGAGATAACATCTGCCCTTGAACTGAAGGGATAATTAGAGATAATTTAGGTTCGCTGGGGAATGAAATGAAGAGTGACAGTATTGCTGTATCAATTCAGTAGTGGAGCTTAATATAGGTCCTTAATTAAGAAGTGCTGTGAGCTGAAGTTTTGAACTCCTAAAAATGTCCTTTAGCAAGCCGAATGTCAGTCGAACAGTTTTACACAGCCAGGCAAGAAATATAATTTCCAGTCTGTATGGCTTTTCAAAGAAGATTTAGAAATACAGAAGTACCGGTACGTGATAACACAAATTTCTCTGACAACCTGTGTTATTGGTATGTCTGCAATTGAGTGCGTTTTTTATTTTTATTTGAGGCGAGGAAATACTCCTCTTCTCAGTTTTACCTCACGAGGCATAGTATACCACGTTCTAACTCTGAGACCAGTACCAAATTTCTTGACTAAGTCGTGAATCGAATCCGGGCCACAAGGGTTACAGCTAAGTATGCTAGCCACTACACCACAAGGTAGTCCTCGATAAACGAATACTGATCCTATTGAATTGTTTTCTGTAATTCTCTTTCCTATATTGAGTCCTCAAGCAATATACTCAAAAAGACATGCGGTGGAGATTTGGTCATGTGATAGAAGGTAACGTTGTTGTTTCATTTGAGGGGCTGGTCATCTTGGTCATTTAGCCCCGTGTACTTGTTTGTAGTTTTACGTGACCGTTAATCATGCGATCATGAGCCACGGGACCTTCTTTTTACGTGGATTCCGAACCACAGGACATGGCCTTGACCTAGAATCGTGTAATCACTTGTGTATATACAGGGTGATTCTTATTAACGTTTAAATCTCTCTGTAGCGACTTAGATGGCATTGAGACAAGTAATTTGATGTAGGACACTTAGGGTCGCAAGTGCCCAGAAATACCTTAAAAGAGAACCACAACTGTTAATCATATGACGTCATCAGGTGACGGCTCAGCTCGAGCGGTCAGGTCCGCGCACTCTTACGCGCACCAAAGCATCCAAGGCAAACGTTGAATGGCATATCACTCTGGCTCTGTGTCTGCGTGTGCGACTCGGGCGCGTGGGGTTCGAGGTTCAATTCCGTGCCCTATCGATCAACATTCTTTTCTCTCTCTTCGCCTTTCAAGTGGAGGCAACGTTTTTATTTTTGCGCATGTATCACCGACCTTTCTTGCTGTTAAACATTACAACCCACAAACGGCTGAGGGTCACGTGAGAAGGCAGAACGCGCTGGGGAAATCGTTTTTGGTACAGCCGCCATGCAGCAAGTGCGTTCGAATTTGCAGCACCATAACAAAGGTACATGCCTGCAAGCTCATGGAATGTAAAGCGGTTCATTTGACGTACTGTATTGAACTGTGGTTGAGAACTCTCAAATCGTTGTTATCTAGTACAACAGTTCTTGTCGAAAGACTAATTTTGCCCTATCTCTTCGAATCCAGTGTAAAATTCCCGAACGCTTCCGATCACATTCGTAATACAAAGCGTTCTTAATGTGAACTAACAATCTGCTTCCCCCTGAAATGAGAAGAGAGAGAACAAAAAATGATGATGGATAGGCCCCGGATTCAAACCTCGAACCCCACGCGTCCAAGTTGCACACGCAGACACGCAGCCAGAGTGCCACGTTTGCTTTGGATGCTTTGGTGTGCGTAAGAGTGCACGGGCCTGACCGCTCGAGCTGAGCCGTCACCTGATGACGTCATATGTTTAACAGTTGTGGTTCACTTTTAAGGTATTTCCGGACACTTGCGACCCTGAGAGTCCTATATAAAATTACTTGTCTCAATGCCATCTACGTCGCTACAGAGAGTTTTAAACGTTAATAAGAATCACCCTGTATATATAATATGGCATATATATAATTGGTCTGATAATCTGTGTTACTGTGATGTCTGTATTCGTGTGTGTGTACTTGTAATTCAGGGGAGGATTGGGAGGAGGTGGCCGTGGCCTAAAGTTAAGAATCATCCCGACATTTGCCTAGAGTAGAAATTGGAAACTACTTCCAGGATAGCTAAGGTGTGAATCGAACTCGCACCTTTTCTCAGTTTTGCCTCACGAGGCTGAGTGTACCCAGACTCCAGCCCTCTGACCAGAATTATATTTCTTGACAGAGTTGGGAATCGAACCCGGACCTCAGGTGACAGCTAAGAATGCTAGTCGCTACACAAGGAAATGGACAAGTGAACGAATAACATTTGTGTGCAACTTATATTGTATATGTGCCTCATACCGCAATTGGAAGAATGAGCGGACTTCGTTGTAAGCATGGGTATTCGTAGGATTAGTAAGCCCTCCATTCGTACGTGCATTTAGATTCGGAGCGCCTTGTGTTCAGGGGAAGGTCGTGAGTATACTGCGAGCGTAAAGCCGTGTCTTCTCCTACTGGTCTCATCACGGCAACAGCGCTCAACAGGGCGCGCGCTGCTGGACGAGCCCTTGTTCACAGTTGTTTTGCGTTTGGTATAAACCAGAGGTTCCTTCCCATTGGGTGGTCCGCGGACCCTCAGGGGTCACGACGGATGGCCAGGAGGTCCGCGAAGAGTCTTCAAGAAATAGCCTAACGCAATAATGAAAATGGAAAACTGAGAAAGTACAAACGGTTCCTTAAAGATAATAATTATGCATTATCATCCACAGCATAAGTGGCGCAGCGTAATTTGAGCTTTTCAAGTTTCCCACTAGAAAGCATTCTGCTCCTTCATCTCTGTGTTCTGCACCGCTTGCATTTTGTGTGTTTAAATATTTACATAAGTTTTGAAAGTTGAAACTTTTGATTGTTTTAATTGTAAAAAGTCCATTGAATATGGATCGATGGTTGAAGAGTGGATCTTTACAACGAAGTAGGCCCAGAACGTTGGGCGATGGTGCCACATAGCTTATAAGTCCCGCTGTCTAACAATACTGTGCAAAGGCGAATTTCAGATATGTCAAGCAATATTTAAGAGACGTTGTTGGGAAGGCTCCACATGTGTAGCATGTTTGCTCTGCAGTTGGATGAGAGCACCGACATATCAAAAAAGGAGATAGCCTAATGTTGGTTTTTGTATGTTTTTTATGTCATGACGAAATATATAAAGAGTTTCTTCTTTCCTGTGAACTAGGTTCCCATTAGGAATTTAAATATTTTAAGTCTTGTCTTAAAAGATTTTGGAGCTGGGGTTCCGTGCTTACATAACAATCGCTTTAGGGGGTCCGAGAAAAAATCCTTATGGGAACGTCTGGTATAGACTATAGAGTGGAGTCGCCAACATGCCAACCGAACAGTGGGCCAATGTTCTTTTCACAGATGTGTCCCGATTTGGAGAGGAGAGTGATTCTCGACGGATTCGCATCTGGAGAGAACCTGGAACAAGATTTCAGGATTCAAACATTGTGGAAAGAGACCGACATCGAGGAGGATCCCTAATGGTGTGGGATTGCGTTGACTACTCGAACACCTCTTCAGGAAATTGTACGGGCGAGGTTTAACTGCTGTCAGATATCGTGACGAGATCTTGGGACCTTATGTGAGGTTGTTCCGAGGTGCTGAGGGATTAGACTCCGTACTGATGGATGATAATGCGCGACCACATAGAGCAGGTGGTTGAAGTTTTCTTGGAAACGGAAGATATTGCACGCATGTTGTGGCTTGCTCGCTGTCCCGATTTGAATTCCATAGCGCATGTCTGGGTCGCACTAGGAAGACGAGTTGCATTACGTCAGCATCCAGCAGGCGCGGATTCAAGGGGGGGGGGGGGGGGGGTCATGACCCCCTCACCCCAACGGACACCAAATTTTTTTGCAAACTCAAAAAACGAAAACACAATAACCAGACAAATAAACTTAACAAATGTTAACTGTAAAACAGTTTATTTTATTTTATTCAATACTGAAAATATCTTTATTGCAATTATTATGTTTTGTTATAACTGTACATATTTACAACTTCATACCTGTTATGTACAAACGATTATTTATATAACAAAATCAACTCGTCTATTTTGTTTAGAAAACCTTGTGATTACCGAACGATGTCTATAGCGATGTCACGATGAATGTGCAGCAATGCACGGATAGGAATTTGGGGCTGTTTTCGCACCAAAAAATTTTGCCGACGTCCAAACTGCAAGCTTGGTTCGCAATTGAAGCTGTGACTTTCTTCCTTTGTCGGTACCAACTCGACTTGCCGAAACTGTAACGTACCTTGATACTTTTCTCGAAGCTCGATGTAAAAGTCGCAAAACACGCCGTTGCAATTTGTACGAATATTTTTGGTGCGCTAAACACACCAAATTTCTATCCATGTAGTTTGCCAAAAAAATTGGTCTGGTTTTATACGTTGGTTATTTTGTGATTGCGTTGTTAGTGATACCATTTTTCTTAACAATTCCAATTCTTTGACCCCCACCAAAGCCAAACTCTAGATCCGCGCCTGGCATCCAGCAACCACTCTCCAAGACTTGCGAGCTGCTCTGCAGGAAGAATGGGCTTTATTGCCTCATCATGAGATTGAGGACTTCATTCGCAGCATGACCCACCGTTGTCAGGCCTGTATTGCAGCCAGAGGTGATCACACCCAACTCGTACTCAACCATGGCCGGCTCTACGGAAGGCCGCGGCGTTCGACCTTGCAACGCTGCACTTCTCTGAACTGGGATGGCCATAGCAGCCGGCCAGCTGTTGATGCGTGTGCTTCGCCACGAAAACAAATTGATATACCGGTAACGAAATAATATTTGTTCTTTTCAACATTAAAGTAAAAGGATTGTCAAGAGTGAGTAGGGCTTACTTGGAGTAACAAAACCAATTTGCTTTCAATATTTATTTGACATTTACAAAATATACAACAGGTTTGCCTCTAACAAAGAATAGCAAGTTTTCTGTGATTACTATGGCAAGTTACCCGTTCATTCCTCAACTTCCTGTAATTATTTAACAAAATGTTACTCATTGTTAAGACAATACTTGTGACTATTGTCATAACATTACATCCACAGGTACAAGTTTTCTCGGCAGTTTCTGACAATTCA
Source organism: Meconema thalassinum (assembly GCA_946902985.2). Lineage (NCBI taxonomy): Eukaryota > Metazoa > Arthropoda > Insecta > Orthoptera > Tettigoniidae > Meconema > Meconema thalassinum. The sequence continues at coordinate 1,012,517,402 of OX336388.2, forward strand.
ATATCTGATAAAATACCGAGTAGACTAAAATTTTGAATTACTTGGCGTTGATTGTTACATTTATATTTTAAAAATTGTTCCTCAAACTTATCAGAAATTAGTGCCTGCGTAATTCCAACAACATGTTTACACACTGATAAAATAAAATCTGCAGGAACTGAAAGTCCGCCCCTATATATTTGATTGAAGTAGCTGTCATTTATCTTTTCTTTATTTCTAAGCAAAGCCAAACATTCTACACATTTTATTCTTGAACATTGCTTGAACGATATGTAACCACAGGCATATATAAAACCCGACTCATCGAATTGTATGTTTTCAGTGTACTTGTCTTCTAAAATACTGTAAAAAGATATCGTCAACAGTAGCTGACGAAAGGCTGCCTGTTGTACTTTCTCCTGAATTTGTATCGGAAGAGGACATTATCATTTCTTTCGAAAAAAGTAACTGCTCCATACCTGGCTGAATGAAGGCCAAGTACGCTTTTCTACCTTATTTTCAATTCGGCCTCCATTACCTGAGTAACTGATATATTATAGTTGCCGCCTGTTAGTTGGCGGTACTACCCAAACCTGGATTCTAATTGGTCACTCTGAAATTTGCCAGTTAACACATAAGAGGGGTTCACATTCTGTAGAGCATAAATAATAATCTCACGTAATACATAGGTTGTTACATACAAAGCGTTGTAAGTTTCATTGGTTAAACAACTCTTTTTTGAGGAATTATTTTCATCGTTCTTTTTCCACGTGGACAACCATTGGAGGAATGCCTTCAGGAAAGCCAACCTTTTGTCTTCGGGATTATGGAAAGGCATTTGAAGACTATTACGTTTAACAACATGGGCGAGAGGCCGCTTAATATTAACAATGGACCACCACATTAGGATTACTCTGACAAAAAAAAGCAGTACCTTTATAACAATACTTAATCAGTAAATCGGATTCCTTTTTGTAGATCGCTCGTATGTCACTAAATGATGCTTGAGTTACCTCTTTAAAATCAGGGTTACAGTCATCTGAACTTAAAACGTTTGAAAATGAGTCTAAATCTTCCCATACAGGAATAATAAATGACTTATCAATGCCACTTAAATTCAGCCAATTATTTCGTATATTTTTAATACATGGACACTGTCATATAAAACAAAGGTTTTTAGGGGGTTTCCATCAATATGGAACCAGTAATTACTATCAGAATGTTCAGTTAGTTCTTTGAACATAGCACGATTCACACCATTATGATAGACAGAATATTTAGGCCACAACCCTGTATTTGCCTGATAACACCTTTCGCAATATCAGCTAGTTGCAAACCCGTTAATTGTTTCACTGGAACTAATTTAACAACCTCTTTCAAATTTCCAAAAGCAGAACTAACGAGAAAGGCCAGAACTGTCTTAGCTAAATCGAAAGATTCATTTGTAGCAACACCAAAGAATTGCCCATTTTTAAAATCTAAAGTTTGTTTGACATGTATTTCATCAATCTGTAAACATAAACCCTTTCTAAATTTGATAAATCTTTCACAATGTGACTTAGAAAGTTACTGTTCTCTTCATCAGCTTTCGGGGATATGGCGAAGGAAGTTGTTAATTTTTGTTAAACTCGGGGATGAGGTAGGGATGAGGAATGCATTTAGAGTTGTAGTGACGTTATATCTAGGTTTCTTTAAAAAAGTAAGTGTAAACTGATCTTGCAGAAACATTAACTTTTTAACAGAATCTCTGAAGTTTCGTCTCCCTGGTTTTCAAGGTCAGTTTTTAGGTTATCTATTAAACTATTAATCTGGACGACTAGTGAACTTACAGAACTTACAGGTAAGAAAAAGTCGTGGCAAAATTCTATTGCTTGGAACAACTGACTCCACTTACTTAATAATGAATTTCGAAATATTACAGAGCCAGAATGAAGAACAACAACGTTAGGAATTACGCCTCCATTGCTATGAATTTCGGGGGGAGCGTGATGGCGCAGTGGCTTAGCTGCTCGTCTTTCACCCGGACAGCCAGGGTTCGAATCCCGGTGATAGCGGGGTGGAATTTTCACCTGAAAAATCACGTGGCGTCAGGAAGGGCATCCGGCTTTAAATCCCCGGCCAAAACCAAAATGAGCCTGGTTGGCTCCGGCGACCCCAATTAATTGGGACAAGCCAAAGGAAGAAGAAGATTGCTATGAATTTCGACCGTAAAATCATTGTTTACCCTTGGTGTATTCTTTGAATACACGGTACCTGAGATATAATTTTTATTGCTCCTTGCATGTTCATTTCTTCCTTCCTCTTTGTCAAACACCAACAGTGATCTTCTGTTTTCTCCTTGATGGGCAAATCTCTTATGTCTTCATAAGTCTGTTCTAGATATATAACTTCTGTGACCCACCTAGCGTCATCTCGCAGCGAATCTCTGAAGCTCCTCAATTCTTCCTCGTGCTAGAGGACTTACTTATCCATTTGGCCACCAGATCCTGTTACCATCGCCAGCTATTTTCTCCTTGAGCAAGAGGACTACGTCTACTTCTTTACTCACCATGCTGCGCTATTATCATCTGTTGTCAACTCTTTGAAGACCAGCTCACCAAGAGAAGATCATTTTTTGTTGTAACATTGGCAATGCTTATATGTTCTCCTTTTGTCTCCTACCTCCCACTCTTTTCCCCTTCCTTGGACCCTCCGTGCTCCGTTGAGCAGGTCTCACTTCTCAGTCGGCAGTTGACTCGATCAGTTAAAGCTCCTCTCGAGCTAGCCTCCTCAAACCAAGAGGCACACACTCTTCTACGCCATGTTGGCAAGGTAGTTGTCATCAAGGGAAACTTCGCCTTCAACATGAAATCAAGATAAGTACCATTTTAAAAGTTTTAACCTCATCTTCATGGTTTTAACTTCCACGTGCTTTTAATGATACTTTTATAGACAGTGTGAAATTATTTACTTTGGGGCAAAAATCATTCTTCGTGGGATTTGCCATGTTGAGCTTTTGCTTGTATAAGCCAACTTTACTAAAAAAGAGCTTTCTTAAGCTATTCAAATGAGAAATCCTCTCACTACGTGGGATATTACCTAATACCCGCTGTCTATAATTCATCAAGCTAGTTCCTCCGTTGGATTTTCTCAACCCCATTTTTCCACTAAGGTCGTTCTGGAACCTTCGAGATCTTGTACTCTATCTGCGAGTCTTGCCGTCAGGTATTTTTCACTCACTTGTGACAATAATATTTAAAATGAGGAATCTTCCTTGCAAATTGTTGCAATAGCTAACTTTCTTCCACCGCTGGAACCACTGGAATGTTTTATGGTACATTTAATTGTAAATCACAACTTTTTCAAGAAATAGACTCTCACCTATATAGTGCAATCAGTTATTTCCATAACTGCAATAACTTTCTTTCTCATAAACTTTAGTGTTTCCATAGTGAACTTTGCATCCATCTTTATAGACTACAGTGATAACCAGTGCTTGCTCCACGTTTCTACCGCGTCGCGATCGTCCGTTTACATTAAATACGGCCATGAACATTGATCCTATATCCCAATGATCTTTCCTCAACCTTCTACTAACCACCAATATTAATAAAATTGTAACTTTCCTATAAGGTGTCACTCACGAAGTGCCCTTACAACTTTGCTAGTTTAACATTAATTAAATTCTGCATAATTGCTTGTGTGATACAAGTTTCAAATTCACATTGTTCCTTTCCTATAATCAGGGAAAACAATTCTTTAAACTCTTGAGCGAGTCATGTTCAGGTTTCACGAAATGGAAACTGTCCCATTTGGCTAGTGATTCCTACTCAAACTTGGGAAGTCTAGAACCTTCCTTTTAGCTCTCTTCAGGTTTCACAGTAAGTGACCTGCCCTTATTTGCATAATAACCAACATTAATTCTGTATAAATATAAGAAGTTGTAGGAACTTCTATCTTATTTTTCATGTTTTTATTATTGTTATTTTCGAAGTTGTCACTTTCTCTAGAACATTCTCTCAAGAATTTCTTAAGGTACACTCTTTGTACACCAATTCACGTTCAAACTTTGATTACTTCATTGTTTATTTGTTTAAATTTTATAAAGATTTTAGAAACATGTAAGGTTTGAAACCTGGTAAATTGTCAATTGCCTGGAGCAAACGTTTAATGTTGAGAGGTCTGCGACCCCATTTGTTAAAAAGTTCAAATGAACTATGTTTGTCAAAATTATATTACATAATTGTTAATTTCCTCAAACTTCTTTGAATTGTTAAATAAATGAAGCGTTTCTTTTCGCTTTTTCATTTTCTAATACAAAGTTTAGGCAAAATCCTGTCTTCCTTGGCTCTCCCTACTCAATGCCATTAAAATCATTAATAGGGCTTTCACCATTTGTTGCATTTGAGCAAGAACTCTTAATTTTCATCTTACTAAAGTTCCTATTAGCTTTAATAGCTAATTCTAATTGGCCAGTAAGGCAAGTAAAGCTCGCTAAGCCAGCTACCTGCTTGTGGAGACCCTCTCCGAAAACTTATGGTCAGTTTTCTAAAAGATAAGTGTTTCTTTTTGTCTAAACTTTTAGCCGGCTCCTCGCTGAGTAAAAGCTTAGCCATTTTCCAATGCAACCATTGGTTCATTTACCAAGATTACTCCATAAGGCATAATCTTTTATCATTTTCCTTCTTAGAGACACTGGGTCGCCCTTACAGGAACTCCATAATTTTGGAAATTGGAAATACCAAACCTGAGTTAAATCATTGGCATTCTTCGAATTATTTTGTAAAACCGAATTTCTTTGAGAAGACATACAGTAAATTTGTTACTATCAGTCTTGCCAGACCATCACCCTTCCCTATAGTAGTTTCATACATGCTTGGGAGCAAATACACTAAAGCCTCTCTCTTGCAAATCGCCCAAGTCCCGGCTGCGGTTCCCGTTAGCTTCGACCAAGTTCGTACCTACTGTAGGTATCAAAGAGTTAATTTTCAGTGGCAACTGCCTCTAAAGGTATTTAAAGTTAAACTTATTAATTTTGTGGGACTCTCCTCCTATTTTTCTATCCTTTTTTTCCAATCCAAAACCTACTTCCTTTTTTTTTAATCATCTTCCGTTGGTGGGTGGGTTATTCCTCAGCCAATAAACTACCCAACCCTTATACTTTACCTTATTTTAGGTATGCTTGACACATCTAATTTATACAAAATACAATTGTTTTCACTACGGTAGTACTTACAGACCAGTCTGTTTTATGCTCCACCAATTTATTTTGTATATCACAAACAAAGGACTCGAAAGTCGTAATTTTGTTGGCTTCCTCAGCAAGGGTCTTCTCACATTCCTCTGCAGACTTTTTCCGTTCTTTTTCTTCTCTTCTTTCCTCTGGAGATTTCCTTATCTTGGAGGGGCACTTATTCAAATACGATGGTAAGTTTGGGAATACCTTTGGAACCGCACGAGGTAACAATACAGGCTTCTTCCGTGTGAATTCCTTATTATTCCCATCACCATCCTTGTATTTTTCAACATAACTTACGTCTTCAGGAAGAAAGTGTTTAATACATACGAAGGAATATTTCGTAGGTACCCAATTGGCTCGAGGAATAGCACGTTCCCATATGGCTTTCAATTATGGATTTTTAGGAAACACAAACAATGTCAGAAATCCTTCAGTTTGTATCGATGAACGATAATTTGACTTTCAATTCGGCACAACACAAGTCTTTGGCATTGTAGCTAGCCACTATACATTAATAATCAATGGTATAATTTCATTTACATAGAGTATTTTGAAGAAAACACGAGCGCGTGACACATTTTCCATGTAACTCAGTGGGCTAGGCAGAGCAGACTGGCCATTCATGGCGAGGTTGCCAATTTTCGCTCGCCGCGGCCTTCCGTAGAGCCGGCCATGACTCAACACATTAACCAGTTGTCGAAATGTGTGTGCAAATCCATGAAGTTTGAAAAAACGAACAACATTCTTGTCCTGTTATGCATGTAGCAGTGATTTACTTTCTGTATTCTTTACATTGTTGGTACTTGACTATCACCTGTTTATACTGTTTTGTGGCAAAATAAACGCAACTTTGCAACATTTCCGTTTGTTGCTTTAATTGTGGACATCAGTGCAGGCCTACATAACAGCGTGCTATTTTGTGATAAATATCTTATGTAGTGTTTTTCATGTTAACTAAAAAACTATCTTCGGCTTTTCCAAATTAATTGGGGTCGCCGGAGCCAACCAGGCTTATTTTGATTTTGGTCGGGGATTTAAGGCCGGATGCCCTTCCTGGCGCCGAGTGATTTTTGAGATGAAGATTCCACCCCTCTGCCACTGGGATTCGAACCCCGGCCGTCCGGGTGAAGGACGAGCAGCTAAGCCACTGCGCCATCACGCTCCTCAGTGTTTTTCATGTTAGGGCATCTAAGTACTTGTTTCCCGCCTAATGTTATTGGGCACAAACATTAGTGTTGACCAAATGAAAAGCTTCCTATTATGAGAACTAGGCAACACTGAAAAATGGCCTCTATCACTTTAGTACTCCGTTACTGTTATTAGTAACGTCATCACCTGTTGTTACCGTAAATGTAACAGTTTCCAGTAACGGCTTACTCCCCAACCCTACCTTTGCATCTGTTCAACGTTTAGCTCTGGAGTTTATCGCGATGACCTCTGCGGCATTCATAATATTACCCATTTAACATTTGATTGCCGTTGAGCATGGTTGCGTCAGAGTTTGTTGATTATTGTACAGCAGGAGACCCGCGCGGTACAGCGGAGGACACAGTGATGACAGAATGAGGTCTGCACATAAGTCAAGCAGCATTGCGTCAGATAAGTGTCACAGGAGCTCATGTCACCACGGACAGTTGTTAAACGATGACCAAGGTACTTGATCTGAGTCATATCCTACTCGCGCAACTGTACCTGTCAACGAAGCAGGCTGACGTGTGACACAAGTAAATACAAAATAGTTTCTATCTCGACCGCCGGCCATTAATTCGTGAAAGGGTAATACAGCACGACGTAATTTCGAGAAAATTAAAACGGATGAGTCCACTTTCTGGTGTAGTGGCTAGCATTCTTAGCTGTCGCCCCTGGAGAACCGGGTTCGATTCCCAGCTCTGTCAAGATATGTAATTCTGGTCTGAGGGCTGGAACTGGGTACGCTCAGCCTCGTGAGGCAAAACTGAGAAAAGGTGGTTTGGATTCCCACCTCAGCCGTCGTAGTATTCCGTGGTTTCTCACTTCACTTCAGGCGAATGTCGCGATGGTTCATAACATTAGGCCACGGCCGCCTTCTTCCCAATCCTCGTCTGAATCAGGCTACAAATACACACACTACGACAGATACCACAATGACACAGGTTATCGGACAATTTATATATACACCCAAGTACACGGAACTAAATGACCACGATGTCCAAGCCCCTTAAAAACAAAAACAACAAAGGAAAAAAATCTGGATGATTTCCACCAACAGTTTTCCTGAACTGGGTGTGGAAAGATTTTCATTGAAAATCGTCGTGGCCAGAGATTGAGTTTTTTTTATTGTTAATTCATTTTAAGGGCTAGAGACATTTCGGTCATCAGCCCTGTGTGTGTAGGATTTGTCATAACCTGTGTCTGCGGTAACTGGGGCAGTGTGTAACTAATTATATTGAGGTAAGCTATTTTAATAAGGTACTTTGTTGTTGTTGTCGTTTCTTTTAAGGAGTTTGCGACATCGTACTTGGGTGTGCGTGGGAATTGTCCGATAACCTGTATGATTGTGATGGCAGCAGTAGTGTTTGTAGTTGTAACTGAGGCTACAATTGGAATGAAATCGACCGTGGCCTTAAGTGAGCTATAACACAATTATTACCTGATGGTACTGATCGGATCCAAGCTTTGTGAACTTGCGGGGTGAGGTGAAATGGCAGGCGGGACGAGAAGGGCCTATCAACAGCCCACTGTGTTTTCTGGAATTTATGTCTATTCCAATACTGCTAACATAGGGCCGTTGCCTAAACCGCTGTGGTGTTGCGAATGAGCGATTGAGTCACCGACCAATGTATTTGGTTCTGATACTACGCACGGACCGGGAACCCTCATCACTCGTCACCATCACTCCTCATAGTCCGCGATCCACATTCCTCTCAGATTCACAGGGCTTTGACCCGAGCAAGGTAAGCAACGCGTTTCGTAGGCGGGAGCCCTGCGCGAATAGCAATATTCGCATCCGCCCCGCATCCACACGACTGTTATCCGCATCCGCCCCGTATCCGCACGACTGTTATTTGCATCCGTCCCGCATCCGCACAACCGTTATCCGCATCCGCATGACTTGTTTCCGCATTCCCAAGTTTGTTATCCGAATCTACTGGCATTACAATAATATAGCTCCCTCACTTTCCTGGTTAACGAGCGGCGACTCAAACGTAAGGCAGTAGCACGCGCAGACAATAACCATTGTTTGCTAGTGACCAATAGCTAACGGTTGTTGACCAATAGAATGATTCCTCTATCACTCCCCGTGGACTCGTATGTCCCACCCTGGTGGCTAGCTTGTGTCTCCGACAGGTATCAGTGTCCAATGTTGCACATCTGCACATAGTTCTGTCCAGTCTCGCTGCTTGCCCTCAGTGGCTACGGTGGGAATTTGACAACGCTCTGCCTCACGCTGGGACAGCCTTGGCCCCAGGTGCCATGGAAAGTAAACATATCCGCCCAGCTAGATTTCAAAGGCGAGCCGCACGTTAACCAGGAAAATGAGGCAACTATATGCTAAATTACAGTAGATGAAGCATAAATTAATAAAGCAACATATTTAGACTTTTGAGGGGAAAGTCGTTCCTTTAGGCTTTGTATGCCATGTGCTATGTTTAAAATGAATGTTATTCAGCCAGAATTCAACCCTTTCCTTTTCGGAGTGTTAATTATGCTTAATAACATAATTTCAATGATATTAGCTTAAATCATCATCTTACTTTTATCATGAAAAGAACATAACGGAAAAAATATGATAGTGATATGTTATAAACATCGGTCCTACTAATGATATTAAACAAGTTCGGATTGTATTCTAAAAACTATCCGCAAATTTTCTCTACACATTATCAGCAGAGCCATGCAAACTATATTCGCATGGTAAAAAGTTTTGCGGATATCCGTGGGTTTATCCGCACATATCAGCATCTGCGCAGGGCTTTATCCACGTGCTGCAGTGTGAGGAACGTTCACTTCTCTCGTCGCTACGGAAATGTTCATATCGGCTCCTAATGTAACTGTAGCAGTAATGACCCCCTCCACTACCTTCCTCCTCCTGCTTTGCTCTCCGCTCTCGGGTTCGCGCAAGCTTTCACCATCAGGTATTAATTAATGGCTGTCTACCCCAGCATTTACTTGGAGTAGAAGTGTCTTTCTGTGGTCAACACACTTCTAGCTGAGGTGAGAATCGAACCAAGGACCTCTGAATCCGTAGTCTCAGTACGTACCCCAAGATCACAGAATGCGACTGAAATATGACCTCATCCCGACTTTTGCCTGGAGGGAGTATGTACAGGGTCTTTATATTTGCTTGGCAAGGACATTCTCGCTCACGCACTAGGCCCATAACGGCTCAGTTGTCTGCGACCGCGTGCGCGTATGTACGACAGAGTACGGCGCTTAAAATGAGTACCATGCATTTTTCCTCACCATGTTTGCAGTAGATGTTAGAAATGTTCCCCATCCGCTCACAAACATAATCAGCATCTCCTAATGAATTATGTTTCGCAGAGAATCGGGAACATTTTCAGCAGCTACTGAAACCATGGGGAGTAAAAATGCATAATACTGATTTTAAGAACCGTACTCTGCCGCACATATGCGCGTGCGGCCACCGGCAACTGAGCCGTCACTGGCGGAGCGCGTGAGCGAGAATGTCCTTGCCAAGCAAATATAAAAAGCCCTGTATATATCCGAAGAAAATCCACACTGAAGAAGGCCACTGTCAGCGCTGGGATTCGGACTACTGACTTCTAAACTGTCTTGTTACACCCCACGGCGTAGCCGTTAAATCATTCACCACTACCGCGTTGGGGACCCGCAGCAACCCGATTTAGGGCTGGAGTCTATCTCTGATTGCAGACGGCTTCGGTGGCGTAGTTGGTAGCATGGTGAGCTTCTATGCCCAAGATCGCGGGTTCAAACCCGGCCGAAGTCGTCGGATTTTTTTAAGAGTGTTAAAAATCCCTCAGTATGCCGTCCTTCCGAGGTGAAGTAAAGCCGGCGGGCCCATGCCATAGATTTATGGAATGAAAAAGAACCTTCCACTAACTACAATTGGGTGAAGCTAAATTTCTAGGTTAGATTTTATTAACGCTCTATTAAGTTCCAACGTTCGCCGCCAGGTACCGGTTGCGGTGGCATCTAGTAGCCAAGTTCACAACTAGGTGTTGTTGGCGGTAGCATTTGGGAGCAAAAGTAGGAACTACTTGAAATTGATCATCTGCAGTCCTTACCTGAATTACAGATAACACACACTAATACAGCCATCACAATTAGCACCGGTTATCAGACAGATTCTACACGCACTCAAAGTACACGGGGCTACATGACCGCGTTGTCGCGTCCCTTAAACTGAGGAACCAACCAACCTATCTGTAATTGATTCGTGTCGTTTCAAAACTCAGAAGTCTAAAAATTCATGAGTATCAAAACTCATGAATTCCGAGAAGAGGATTAGTAAGAGTAGGGCCTAACCGGTTTCTGCACCTGGGTCAGTATAAAAACTCACGAGACTGGCTGCGTGGCAAAGCGGTACCGTTCTCGCCTGCCATGCACAAGGTTGCAGGGTCGAATCCTGGCGCAATCAGTTGGCATTTGAGGGTGCGCAAATGCGAGGGAACCTTGCCAGTAGATCTACTAGAACGTTGAAGATCACCTTCAGGGAAAAATTCCAGCACCCTGGCGTCTCTAAAAGCCACAGAATTTTAAAAGAGACGATGTCGAAATGTCAGAAAACTGAATCATAATGAGGGTCATTATAACACTATTTTTCATTATGAAACAGTTTCTCCCACCAATCAGAGCTCAAGAAACAATTGTGTGACCAATTAGGTAAGGATAGCATCGTACCTGAGCTGAGTTCCACGGCCTCCATTTAAATTTCACTGCGAAACTAGTGGCATTGTGGAATGGTCAAATACTAGGTATTCTCTGCGTCCCATGCGCTCTGTTCAGTACATGAAACTGGCGAAATCTCGACAGATATTTATGAATATTTATGTTCGTACATAAAATACTGTAGTTATAATTATCGTCGAACATGAACAATCGTATGCAACTCGCCTATAATGGTAATTAAGACACTCGTATGGAAATTATAAAACTCGTTTCGCTCGTTTTATAAACATTCTCGTGTCTTAATTATTGCCATAATAGCCTCGTTGCATAATGTACTATATTATATTCAAAACTCACGAGACAGGCCTGTTTTCTTTGAATGGATAAATGCCCACCCTATCCACATAACGACTGTAGATATTTTAAAAATTAATCGGAATTGAACTAAATGGTCCATTGTTAGCGCCAGCTGGAACTGCACCTCTCTCATCAAGATGTTGTTGTTGATTCTTTTAGGGACTTGACAACATCGTGGTCATGTAGCCACGTGTACTTGGGTGTGCGTATCAATATCATATTACAAGGCAGTTAGGTTGCTTTCTAAGGTGCAATGAACCGTGAAGAGGGTCACCAGAGCATCAATTGCGTCCATAGCATGGAAATATGGGATGTTGATTGCTTTCATCAGAATCACATCACCCCCCCCCCTGGGGGGGGGGCTCACGACTAGTGACACGTGGGTTGGCGACCACGGGACCCCAGCTGAGTTCGGCATTACTTCTACTTACTTGTACCGAGCACAAGGCCCTCAAGGAGATAGTGTTATCTTTCCTCTCGACCTCCCTTGGTCAACTATTGTTCTTTTCCGACCCCGACGGTATTAGGGTAACCGAGGCCTGGGGAGTCTTTCACTTTCTCGCCTTAATTGGCCCTTTTCTCATCTTTCCTGATACCCTCATTTTTCTTTTCGTGGAATCTCCTGCCTTCAGCATAAGGCCCTCAAGGAGACAGTGTGTAGCCCCACCACTTCTGGTGCACCCAGGATAGTGCTACACCCTCAAGGGCTCACGGCTGGTGAGTTTGGGATTTAGCGACCATGAGGGATTCCGGAGCTGGGTCAAGTTTCCCCCTTTTTTCCTTGCCTTTGGGGCGGACCCTCTCCTCTTTCCCTTTCCTCGCTGCCTTTCTTGGCTCTCCTGCCTTCCAAGTCCCTCAATACTCACTTTTCGAGGGTTGAGGACATTTCCTTTCCTCCTGTCTTTTATTTACAGTCTTCCCCTTTTTGTTTCCTATTTCCTCTTCTAGTATGCAAATGAGTAGCTAGTTTTAGTTGTAAGTTTCATTTGATCATCTTTCATCTTCACTATCACCCAAACCATTAGAGCCCAGGCATTTTAGGATTTAAGGTTAAAAAATCATGTAAAGCTAATTTTCTCAGAATTTTACAATTTGACCCTGGGGAAATACCTACTAAAATTCTCCAAGCTTCCGATGCCGGCTTCCTTGTTTTCCAGGCCTGGAAACCTGGAATTCCAGGATATTCCTGGAGCGCCTGTAAAAACCTACTCGCTTATCCAAAATTGACAAAGTATGGTATCAAATGAAAGAGGAGAATATGCAGGTTCTAAAAAAACGTAAGAAAAACAACATTCTGTCACTTCCGGTCGATTAAAAAACTAAAAAACGGCGCGAAATTCGAATGTTTTAATTTTTTTCAATCAACGCGGTTTTAAGTGACCAACATGGGATTAAAGGAAAATAAGCTAAACAGATCAAAAGAGCTTGTTGTTAGCTTTCCAGAAGTGTCTTTTGTTTGTTCGTACGTCTAATACTGCACGAGCTACAGCCAGAAAAAGTTGAACGCCACGTTGAGTTGGTTACGCGACGCCCATGTAAAAATCGTCAAACGACGCAAGATTTGCTAAATGAACAACAAAGACCGACAAAAAACACACCACACACACATGTACAGTTGATAACATGCGTTTTAATGAACATTTGGTTTGTTGTTTTAACAGCGACATTTATAAAAAAAATGTTAAATTAAAAAAATATTTGGTGCAATATTGTACATGTAGGGTCGACTAATGTCCTGCGTCGGTGTGTATGGCTGGCACGGCCTCCTCGGACGACAAGCTGAAATAATTGCCTGCCCAATGGCTTTTTTCTTGGCGGATTTTCCGGTTGAGCCCTCTAACTTGGTCGTGATGATCCGCTCTTCTGCGGACGGATATTCCTCCAGATTATATGCACACGTCCGAATATCTTCTTCTATAATTTGAGTGGCCTTTTCTACGACGTTCATCGGCCTAAGACTTCCCACGTTCCTCGTACTATTTGTCGTGCGAGATGTTTTCTGCCGTTTCTTTCATATTTACAATGCAGTTTCGACCAGGCAGCTCAGGGATGAAGATTCGCTGTCCATAGTGGCTAAGTAGTTTTTTTTTAGATAATTTTGCGCGCATGGGCCACATTCCATTTCTTTACATACTTTCTCAAGGTAGTCATGAAGATCACCAAGCGCGAACTGGCAATCTTCATTGGTCTCCAAGAACGTACAGAGATTTTCAAAGGCGTCGTGTTTCGGGGTCCGCAGGACGGCCACGGCCAGTCTTGACGCTCATACCATCACCCTCCAAAACGTCTCCAGATACAAATCAGAGATGACATTCTCGATGATATTTGGCCTCGGCAGCAACAAGGTCTATTATGCTGTCCACACGAGCACATACAGTACGTCCCCATTCATCGTCACGTTCGATTGCTCGGAGTCGGATGCCTGTAATAACCGGAATCGTTCGGATCTCGTGGATAATACGTCTGTACTTAACTTCCTTTTTCGTCTCCATCCGAGACGAGGCCTCTTTGCCACAGAACAGACAATCTTTTATGTTGAAAGGGTCAACAGAAGAACGAAGAGTAGGTTTTAAGAGCGTTTCCTCATTGGATAGTTCTCCTTCGGGCCTTTTATCTAGAGATGCCTTTATCGAACCAGGCCGCGTGTAAGCGATCCTAAAAATGAAATAAATAAAATTAGATAAATATTTACCTGGTTCTACTTCGAGAAAGTGGGCCCTCAGTTAGATCTAAATAACCAACTTTGAAGCAGAAGGTACGTCCGTTGTATTTTATAGTATATATAATACAAAGCACATCCTTACCTGCAATGACGGTGAACTTTCAGAAATTCCGGTGAGGCAAAAGTATCCACCAAGCCATCATTTCGCTTCTCGCTAGCGATTTTTAAACTTCCGAGGCCTTTCTTTTTCACTAAACTTGCGACACCAACATTTAAAGGTTCTTTACATAAAACGCAATTCCACATTTTCACACAACATTCTTCACTGTACTTTTATAGTAGACCTATATCGCAACGTACCACCAATAAACGTTAAACTCAACAACACAATAGCAACAACAAGCCTTCCCTTGCACAGCGTAAGTCGCAGCCCAGGAGCAGCAAAACGAGCATTCGACCCAACAATGTACACGACGCGACGGCGCTACCAACTTAATTTGGTGTTCAACTTATTCTGGCTGTAGCTCGTACACTATTAGACGTACAAACAAACAAAATACACTTCTGGAAAGCTAAAAACATGCTCTTTCGTTCTATTTAGCGTCACTTAAAAGCGCGTTGATTGAAAAAAAATGGTTAAAAATTTGATTTTTGCGCGGTTTTTTTTTTGTTCTTTTATTCGACCGGAAGTGACCGAATGTTGTTTTTTTTTTTCGTTTCTTAGAACCTGCATGTTTTCCTCTTTCATTTGATACCATACTTCGTCAATTTTAGATAAACGAATCGGTTTTTGTGGGCGCTCCAGTAATATCCTGGAATTCCAGGTTTCCAGGCCTGGAAAACAAGGAAGCCGGCATCGGAAGCTTGGAGAATTTTAGTATGTTGTTCCCCAGGGTCAAATTATGAAATTCTGAGAAAATTAGCTTTACATGATTTTTTTATTTTTTTAGGTTTTGACGATTTTAAACTAAAATGCCTGGGCTATTAGGGGCCGATAACCTAGATGTTAGGCCCCTTTAAACAACAATTATCATCATCAGAATCACATTATGATTTAATATGAACAACACAATTAAATAAAAATTAATCCCACAACTAGCTATACACACAAATGCAATTATACCTCATTTAAATAATAATAATAATAATAATAATAATAATAATAATAATAATAGCCTAATAACAATAATGTTAATGGGAACAGAACTATGACCACTTTACAAGATGCTTCTCTAATATTATTGATAGGCTGCGTGGCTCAGCTGTAACGTTCTCGCCTGCTGATCCCAAGATAGCGGGATCGAATCCTGGCGCAGTCAGTGGCATTTGAGGGTGCTTAAATGTGAGGGAGCCATGTCAGTAGATTTACTGGCACGTTAAAGATCTCCTTCGGGGCAAAATTTCGGTATCCCGGCGCCTCTAGAAGCTGTAGTAGTTAAAAGAGACGTAAAACCAGACATTATTATTACGGTATTCTTTTGAATTCAGAAGGCCGTGTTCATAATGGCAAAATTAATCTCGGGATTTTCCGCCAACACAAAGATCCTCCTTTCTCTTCTAGAAAGCGCTATAGTGTCAAGGAGCCCAGATATCTAACCTCCTTGACTTTCATAGCGCTCCAAGGAACGACAAAATTCGACATGCAAGCTGCCCTCTGAGCGTCAAATAACAAAGCTTGCACCCGACACCCGAGGCCATACGATAGTATTATTATTCTAATTAAACTTTGTAAGCTGGGAGAATGCGATTGACAGTTCTCGCTTCGCCATGTGGTCTGAGAACGTGGTTGCCATACTGTACAAGCCAGAGATACAGCTGACCAGACATTGAAGCACGTGGGCTGTAATATTGCAAGGCAGAGTATTATGACATCAACTATGCGAACATGGATCGGTCAAGAGGCAGAGGGGTGATGACTGGAATTTCCGGCCAAATGACAATCCCTTTCTACAAGCATACAGAGTATATTATTGTTACGGCTGTGAGTTTGTGTCATCACTCGCCGCATGAGTCACAACTGCCCCAGGGCTGGGCTGTGGCCTGCCTCCTGTATTGCGTGTGCCTTATGCAACAGGGCTACTAGGACAAAGGGGTAGTCCAGAATATTCGTGACTGGACCAGCGATGGAAACCTCGAGAAGCCGTGAACCCTGGATGGATCTAGAAGCATTTATTGAGTCATCGGCCTGCTATATAAGTGCGACCTGTCTAGCAGTTGTTGTTGTTGTGTTTTACGAGCTAGTGTGAGCGTTTATTCTGAGCGACAGAAGTGTGGTGACTTGCGAAACCCCTAGTGTAGCGGCGAAGTGAGAAACTTACAGGGGACTGCCGTGTTCTGAGTGAGTGTGCTTTCACTGAGTGTCTGAGATATTGTGGTGTCGAAATCCAGTGACATTGTTTCTCCCAGCTTGTGAACAGCGCGCAGCAAGTGCTCGTAAGTACTGTAGTAGGCGCACATTAGGAAGAAGTTGCATGTAGTTCTGTCAAGGCCACTAGGCTCATTAGCGGCAGGATTAACTTCTGTGGTTTGTTGACAAGTGAAAGGGCAAGAGCTCTCCACAAGCAAGAGACTTGAGGAAACTGGAGTAAGGTTCCTATTATCCGTAATTGCTTGTGTTCGCTGATGAGTAGTGTAATTTTCTGGCCGCAATAAAGTTAATTATTTCTTTAAGCAGTAAATGGTGTTGTGCTTCCCACCCACCGTAATCCAGTTAACAAAAGTGCCACTAGGGGTGGCACGTAACAACTGGTGTCAGAAGCCGGATTACGAACTCAAGCACAACACCTGACGGTCCTGGTTTCAAAACCCGAGCAGGTCATTTTCTCTAATTTTCCGGTGAATGCATGCCCTTTACAAGGCAAACAACTAAAATGGAGGCGCAATTGGCAGCATTGCTAGAAAAGTTAAATGGCATAGAAGACGGCCAGAAGAATTTAACCAAGGACCTAACTGCCAAAATGGAAGACGGTCAGAAGAAGATGGAGGATAGCCAGAAGAAGATGGAAGATGGCCAGAAGAAGTTAGCAGAGGACCTGAAGGACAGCCAAAATAAGTTAGCAGAGGACATAACCGCCAAATTTCTGGATGGCCAGAAAAATCTGGAAGAGTGTCTGCTGACGAAATTAGAGGAGCCAAAGGAAATTAGAACAGGGCCTACGTGAGGAAGTCGCAGCAGAGGAAAAGAAGTTCGACGCCTTACAAGTGGAAGTTGCCGAGCTGCGCCAACGCCCGCTGATGGGGGTGGAGGAGAAATTCAACGCCTTACAAGTGGAAGTTGCCGAGCTGTGCCAAGGCCCGCTGATGGGGGTGGAGGAGAAATTCAACGCCTTACAAAAGGAAGTTGCCGAGCTGCGCCAACACCCGCCCACCGTTACACCGGGAATATCAGGAACGGGACATAGCAGAGTGACGCCCCCAACCTTCGACGGAAAGGTCCCGTGGAGCACCTACTTACGTCAGTTCGAGGCAGCCTGTTCCATAAATAACTGGAACAACACAGAAAAGGCTACAGCTCTAATTGTAGCGCTGAGAGGCGACGCCCTTAACGTCCTTCAGGCCATCCCGACTGGATCCCAGGACTACGCTGCACTGATTGCCCATATGGAGTCCCGATATGGAGATAGCCATCTTCAGCAGGCCTACCAGATGCAGCTCCGGACCCGGGTACAGAAGAACGCGGAAACCCTGCAGGAGTTCGAGATGGACATCGCACGCCTCGTAAGGCTCGCCTACCCAACAGCGCCGGCCGACTTTCTGGAGCAGATAGCGACGCAGACTTTCACCGACGGGCT
Organism: Meconema thalassinum; assembly: GCA_946902985.2. Lineage (NCBI taxonomy): Eukaryota > Metazoa > Arthropoda > Insecta > Orthoptera > Tettigoniidae > Meconema > Meconema thalassinum. Next base: position 1,012,535,262 of record OX336388.2, read on the forward strand.
ACGGGACTCGGACACTCAACAGGCGCTGCGACTCGCGCGCAATAAGACCCTGGCAGATGCGCTGAGCCACGCACTTGAATTCGAGACGGCAAAACAGGCATCCAGAATGCACGCGCGGGTGCGTCAAGTGGACGTCGACGAACCAGCAAAAACCAACGAGACCAAGCCCCTGGCCGACGAATTGATGGAGGCGCTAAGCCGTTTCTTCGATAGTCGCGGCACCATCAGCAACGACACAGCCGGAAGACAACCGGAGAGGCGGCCCGGAAGAGGACTACCGACCTGCTGGGCCTGCGGTAAGAAAGGCCACCTGAGCAAGGACTGCGGTGATCGCCGCCGCCGAGGGTATCCAACGGGAAAACAGTCGTCTGAAAACCGCGGGGCCCAGGGAAACGAGTATTAGCCAGCCTTGGGGGGCAAAGGTTGGCTTGTGACAGTCGTCAAGCCCCGGCAGTCCAAGTGCGTGTGACGAAGTTACGGAGGGACAATAGCAGCCTGATGGTCGACGGAGTCAGCAACGGAGTGAGCTAGCCCATGCTGATCGACACGGGAGCATCGAGGACCATCGTCAATCCCACTGTGATCCCGAAGTGGAGAGTGCAACCCACACAAAGGAACCTCCAGCTAATAACCGCGACCGGAGAGACCGCACCGGTACATGGCGAAGCATCACTGGAGTTCGTCATTGGTCGACGGGTGATAAAGCATCCAGTGCTTGTGGCTGACGTATCAAACGAAGTGATCATCGGACTGGACTTCCTGGACTAGAACATCATCATCTTGGACCTGAGTACCTACACTCTGCACTTCGGAGGTGAGGAACTTGCTTTGCAACCAGCACACGAGGCCGTCACCGCACGACGAGTAAGGCTGAGAGAGGACGTCATCGTTCCTGCCAGGACGGAGGTCAGCGCCGCCGTAATTGTCGACGGAACTGCTGAGGGAGTGGCGGCTGCCATCGAGCCAAAATATGAGGACATCCAGACAAAAGGATTGCTAGTTGCCAAGACCCTCATCAACACGACGTCTCGGCCGTACGTCCGCCTGTCCAACCTGAACGACTACGACATTACGGTTCACCGGGACACCAACCTAGGAGTCTGCGAGCCCGTTACCTGGATTGCCCGCATCATCGACACGACGGACGGACACCTGCAGACGGACAACCGAAGAAGACGCACACTGCCAGAAGAACTACAGAAGCTGTACCAAGGATCCCAGGACCATTTAGACGAGGAACAATCACGCCAACTTCAGGACCTGCTACGCGAATTCCAGGACTTCTTCTCCGTGGGGAGCAAAGACTTCGGCAGGACAAGCTTGGTCCAGCACAGAATCGACGTTGGGGACAGCGCACCGATTAGGGCCCCATTCCGACGAGTCCCGCTCGCCAAGCAAGCCGAAGTCGACCGGATGGTAGAAGAGATGAAGGAGCAAGGGGTGATCGAGCCATCACATAGTCCTTGGAGTTCTCCGGTCGTGCTAGTGAAGAAGAAGGACGGTTCCACCAGGTTCTGCGTGGATTACAGGCGGGTGAATGACGTCACGAAGAAGAACAGCTACCCTCTACCCCGGATCGACGATACCCTGGACACCATATCAGGGTCGAGACGGTTCTCCACCTTGGATTTGAAGAGTGGCTACTGGCAGGTGGAGGTCCACCCTAAGGACCGCGAGAAAACCGCGTTCTCTGTGGGCAGCGGGCTCTGGCAGTTCACCGTCATGCCATTCGGTCTGTGCAACGCCCCTGCGACCTTCGAAAGGCTAATGGAGTCCATTCTGAGGGGACTACACTGGAAGACCTGCCTGGTATACCTAGACGACGTCATCGTTCTGGGGAGGAGCTTCGAGGAGCACTACAGCAACCTGAAGGAGATCTTGTTGAAGCTACGGGCTGCCCAGCTGAAGTTGAGCCCCAAGAAGTGTCAGCTCTTCCAGAAGCGGGTCCAGTACCTTGGGCATATCGTCTCCGAGGAAGGGGTGCGCACCGACCCAGAGAAGACCGCAGCTGTGAGGGAGTGGCCAGTTCCGAAGGACAAGTCCCAACTACGAAGCTTCCTGGGACTCTGCACTTATTACCGTCGCTTCGTGAGAGGATTCGCCGACATCGCCAAACCTTTACATCGACTGACTGAGAAGGACCAACTCTTCACGTGGACAGCAGAATGCCACAGTGCCTTCGAACAACTCAAGCAGGCTCTGTGCACCACACCTATTCTGGCCTACCCCAGACCTGGAACAAGGTTCATCGTCGATACCGATGCCAGCGACTTTGGCATAGGGGGAATCCTGTCGCAAGTAGTGGACGGCGAGGAGAGAGTAGTGGCCTACTTCAGCAAAGCCTTGTCAAAGCCAGAAAGGAACTACTGCGTCACCAGGAAGGAGCTGCTCGCCATCGTGAAGACCATTGAACACTTCCACAAGTACCTCTACGGGCAAGAATTTCTCATCAGGACCGACCCTGCATCCCAGCGGTGGCTCCTGAACTTCAAGCAGCCCGAGGGTCAACTCGCGCGGTGGTTAGAGAGGCTTCAACAGTACAACTTTGAGATTCAGCACAGGAAATGCCAACTGCATTCTAACGCCGACGCCCTGTCACGAAGACCGTGCCCCGAAGACTGCACCTTCTGTGCCCGAAGGGAGGAGAACACCGGGATACAGTGCCGAAGGACTACCGTGGAACTTCAAGGGAGCTGGAGCCGCGAATCTTTCACGCGGGCACAAGCAGAAGATGATGACCTGGGACTGATAGCCGAATGGAAGAGGGCCTGTGTCCCCAGACCCGGGTGGAACATTGTGAGTGACTGCAGCCCAAAGTTTAAGTCCTACTGGGCACAGTGGGACTCGCTGATTGTAAGGGAGGGCCTCATCTGCCGTACCTGGGAGAGCACCGACGGGAAGGCATCTCGGGAACAATTCGTCGTTCCAAAGGCTATGACGGAGGAAGTCCTGAAGGAAGTTCATGGAGGATCATCTGGTGGACACCTAGGGATAAAGAAGACCCTGGAGAAGCTGAGAGAGCGGTTCTACTGGATCGGATGCCGAACAGACGTGGAGAACTACTGCGCGAGGTGCCACGATTGCGCAGCCAGCAAGGGCCCTGGACGAAGACGACGGGGTCCACTGAAGACCTACAACGTGGGCGGCCCCATGGAGAGAGTGGCCATCGATGTTGCTGGGCCATTCCCGTTAAGCGAGGTAGGGAACCGCTACATATTAGTCGTCAGCGACTACTTTACCAAATGGCCGGAGGCGTATGCGCTCCCTAACCAAGAAGCCGGGACGATTGCAGAGACCCTGGTGAAGGAATTCGTCAGCCGGTACGGAGTACCCCTGGAGCTGCACTCCGACCAAGGGAGGAACTTCGAGTCGCAGGTGTTCCAGAACCTATGCCAGCTGCTGGGAATCCGGAAGACAAGGACAACGCCGCTACACCCTCAGTCCGACGGCATGGTAGAGCGATTCAATCGCACCATCGAGAACCATCTCCGAATAGTCGTCAGCGAGCACCAGAGGGATTGGGACAAGCATCTTCCACTATTTCTCCTGGCCTACCGCGCCGCCGTGCATGAAGCCACCGGGTGCACACCAGCCCGGGCCATGTTTGGGAGGGAGCTCCGTCTACCTGTCGATCTTGCCTTCGGCCGACCTGGGAATGATCCGATCCCGGTAAGCCAGTATTGTCAAGAACTGGTCGACCAACTGGAGGACGTACACGCGTTCGCGAGGAGGAAACTGCGGATCAAGACCGACCGAATGAAGACCCGATACGACCAGCAGACGGATGCCGGCGGATTCCACGAGGACGACCTGGTCTGGCTCTTCAACCCATTACGGAAGAAAGGCCTGTCACCCAAACTGCAGAAGTCCTGGGAGGGCCCGTACCGAGTCGTGAAATGGATCAACGATGTCGTCTACAGGATCCAGCGGAGCCCGAGGACAAAGATGAAGATCGTGCACCGAGATCGCCTGGCAGCCTACGGAGGGACACAGACGGACCAATGATTGATCGGGACGATCAGCCTTTTTAGGAGGGGGGTGGTGTTACGGCTGTGAGTTTGTGTCATCACTCGCCGCATGAGTCACAACTGCCCCAGGGCTGGGCTGTGGCCTGCCTCCTGTATTGCGTGTGCCTTATTCAACAGGGCTACTAGGACAAAGGGGTAGTCCAGAATATTCGTGACTGGACCAGCGATGGAAACCTCGAGAAGCCGTGAACCCTGGATGGATCTAGAAGCATTTATTGAGTCATCGGCCTGCTATATAAGTGCGACCTGTCTAGCAGTTGTTGTTGTTGTGTTTTACGAGCTAGTGTGAGCGTTTATTCTGAGCGACAGAAGTGTGGTGACTTGCGAAACCCCTAGTGTAGCGGCGAAGTGAGAAACATACAGGGGACTGCCGTGTTCTGAGTGAGGGTGCTTTCACTGAGTGTCTGAGATATTGTGGTGTCGAAATCCAGTGACATTGTTTCTCCCAGCTTGTGAACAGCGCGCAGCAAGTGCTCGTAAGTACTGCAGTAGGCGCACATTAGGAAGAAGTTGCATGTAGTTCTGTCAAGGCCACTAGGCTCATTAGCGGCAGGATTAACTTCTGTGATTTGTTGACAAGTGAAAGGGCAAGAGCTCTCCACAAGCTAGAGACTTGAGGAAACTGGAGTAAGGTTCCTATTGTCTGTAATTGCTTGTGTTCGCTGATGAGTAGTGTAATTTTCTGGCCGCAATAAAGTTAATTATTTCTTTAAGCAGTAATTGGTGTTGTGCTTCCTACCCACCGTAATCCAGTTAACAAAAGTGCCACTAGGGGTGGCACGTAACATTATTGTCGAATAAGCCGCTAGTCATTTGTTTCCGTACAGGACTATTAAAAAAAACGTTGTACGATGCCAAAATGGGATTAACAGTTCCTGCATCGCCAGGTGTGGCCAGGAGGTCAGGGAACGAAGTTGCCAAACTGCTCTCTCCTACCGCGCGCGCGTGGGCAAATGAGTAAGTTCATTCAACTCGTATAAGTTAATATATTTAATAATATTATTTCAGTGATATGCTACAGAATTATTTAGAATCTAGAATAGTTGCTACAGATGTAGAATATATAATATCTCCTTATTTTTTGTGATAATAGTAATGGCTTCAAGAAAACGCTGTGCTGGTTCGATAACTTACAATAATGTTATTTTTGCTCATTTAAGATTTGATTGCCGCTGTGCATGGCTGCGCCAGTGTTTGTAGTTTATTGTTGCAGCTGCCCCGCGGGGCGAAACGGCGAACACAGTGATGACAGAGTGCATTCTACACATAAGTCAAGCAGCATTGCACGTCACAGGAGCTCATGTTTCCACGGACATTTAAACGGTGACTGAAGCTACTGGAGCTGAGTCATATCCTACTCGCGCAAACTGTACCTGTCAACGAAGCAGGCTGACGTGTGACACACGTAATTAAAGAATAGTTCCCATCTCAACCGCCGGCAATCAATTCGTGAAAGGGTTTAATAGCTTACATTATTCAGGCAAGGTTTGCACTTACCCGAGAACTATTTACTCACATACCTTCAACTTTTTTTTTTTTTTTACAGCTTATTAAGTACCATATGTTCGAGTAGAAGATCTCGGCTTTTCATCAGCTCTCACTACCATTATTGCTATACGCACCAGTCATAACGCTGTCAATTGTGGCATCATTAACATTCCTCAAGTCAGCTACTTGGCTTAAAATGTCTCAAGCTATGCCTAACTTTGGAGAGAGCAATTTGTTAGTCAAAGTAAAATCATGTTTAAGATAACACACACAAAACAAGTGTGAACTGTCAGTTCAGAGATTAAAATAAAAAGGAACTTACCTTTTGAAAGATACTGTAGCATCAAGGACCTTCAAACTGGTAGCTAGATGACGGGTGACCCACTAATTAAGACCGATATTACTAGAAGTTCTCGTTGCAGGTGTATCCGTAGATTTATTTCCAACTAGTTATTTTAAACGAAGGTTCAGGTAGTTAGTTAGTTATTGGACTTTTAAGGGGCGGAACAGCGAGGTCATCTGTCCCTGAAGATAAAGGTAAGAGAGGTTCCACACCACTGATATTACACGTTTATTTTATCATTGATATCTGGTGGCGAAAGTTGGAACTACTTGAAATTGAACGGAACTTGTAGCTCACCCTTTAGGGTGTCCGCTGGAAGCAGCTACAGACTCAGGCGAGCCGAACATTTCCTCGGACACTCCCGGCACTAAAAGCCATACGATAAATAATAAATATTTTGACTTTCCTCGAGCTGGAATCTCTCCTTGCAGATCTTCACTACTGTATTCTTATTGATGTTTAGGGCATCAGAAGTTCTGTCGACATTTTTACTAAAAGGCACTAAAGGACCACCGTTATCTCTCTCCTTCTCGAAATAACCCCGTTTAGTACATACCAATTCACGGGACTGACCTCGCAGAACGATTCTTCGCCCTGTGGTTTTCAGTTCACCCTTAGGCACCGTACCCGCCACCGGCATAGCAAACTATAATATGAAAATAGAATGTTAATGTGAATGAAAACTGAATAAAGTCACAAATATAACTTACTAATTAGGCCTACTTTTAACAACTGCTGTTCTACCGTACTACACAGACAATTATTAAAACACTATTACTATCACTAAAGCACCAATACACAGTTAGAATTAACAAGCGATCACACTGCACTATAGCCAGGGACACAGCTAATCAGGCACTGAAGCACGTGGGCTGTGATATTGCAACGCAGAGTATTATGACAACTATGCGAACATGGATTGGACAAGATGCAGAGAGGTGATAAGGCTAGAGCATTGCGTGGATAAACAAAACGTTATCCGCATCCGCCCCGCATCCGCATGTCTGTTATTCGCATCCGCCCCTTATCCGCACGACGTCTTACCGCATTCGCACGTTTGTTATCCGAATCTACTGGCATTATAATAATGTTTTTAATTAGATAAAACATAAATTACTAAAGCAACGTATTATAGACATTTGAGGAAAACGTCGTTCCCGTAGGCCAGTGTCAACTGACGCCCCCCTTTTCAGATACGAGAGTTCATCGCGCCCCCCCCCCCCCTCCTCCCACCCCCTCCACCACTCATCGCTTCTATAACATCTTCGATTGACGAGGAGGATATAGACCTAACCTAATAACACTACATAATGGAATAGGCCTATCTATTACATACTAACTTCATTTTAGCACAATACAAAGAACACACTTTTACAACAAATCCTTAAATTAGTCAACAAAAATGTCGGTGAGACGGTTGACACTGTTTTCTCTTGGTAAGATTCGGTATGTTTATTTTGATATTTGACAGAGCACAGCGGAGATCACTTGCAACATCAAGCCGACAGCGCTGCTTTGTTTCTATGACACTCATCGTTAAAAATCCTGACTCGCATAAATATGTCTTTGAAAATGGGACAATGACACGCAATGCAAATTTGGCTATTACAGGATACACTGCAAGACAGTTTACCCAAACGTCACCCAGTCCTAATATTTTAGAATCATCTTTTAGCTTTGATTCTCACTTCAAATCTACTGTACGGCTTCTTGAAAGTGTGCTGGCAGTGCTTCAATGTCAATGGCTAACGAATTTCGTGTTAACATCCAGGACCATTCATCCGACGAGATATCAGGAAAATAGAAGTTGAATTCTTGTGCCAGGATATCCAAATGTGACTGAATTTGCACCTACTATAAGTTTATGAAGATCACGTTCATTTTCCGGGAAAATTTCATTAAGGCGGTGAAAGGATGAGAAGTTGTTCAACTGAAGCCGGCGTTTCCATAACTGTATTTTTTCCAGGAATGCATAATATTGGAGTTTTTGCCTTGGAGCTTTAAGTTCAAACTGTTCAAAGCTTCAAAAAAATCACAAAGATATGCCAACGAGACGATAAAATTGGCATGATTTTGCTCTTTACAACACAGCAAATTCCTTATTTCACGTCCAATCTCCGCAGAGGTTTGTGCCGACAGTGCTTTTGAACGATTGACTTGGTGCGACAATCACTTGGAGAGATTCGAAAAAAAAAAATTTTTACAAAATTGTAATATTCGAGTTAAAAAAAACTTAATTCGGCAATCACTTCACGCCCCTCTTGATAAAGCCCCACGCCCCCCAGGTTGGGAACCCGTGCCTTATGCTATGTATTTATTTATTGCCACAACAGGGCTTGCCCCAATTATATTAGCAAACAATTGTTTACACACAGATAATACATGAAAATACTTTAAAATACAAGATCAAAATACATTAGATTACAAAATAAAAATTGAAAATTAAAAATTTATAATTGAAAATTAAAACTTAATAATTGAAGATTGACAGCCTCCGTGGCTTAGGCGGCAGCACGCCGGCCTCTCACCGCTGGGTCCGTGGTTCAAATCCCGGTCAATCCATGTGAGATCTTTGCTGGACAAAACTGAGGCAGACAGGTTTTTCTCCGGGTACTCCGGTTTTCCCTGTCACAATTTCATTCCAGCAACACTCTCCACTATCATTTCATTTCATCTGTCATTCATTTAATCATTGTCCCAGAGGAGTGCGTCAGGACTCGGCAGCCGGCACAGTTCATATCCTCGCTGCTAGATGGGGGCTTCATTCATTCTATTCCTGATCCGGTCGGAGACTGGAAGCAGGCTGTGAATTTTCATTTTTCAATTGAAGATTGAAAATTAAAAATTAAAATTAAAAAAGAAATTGTTAACAAGGAATATACACAAGTTCAAGTCGCAATAACAGTTAATGAGGCATGATTTTTAATATTTGGTCACATAATGTAAAACTACGTAGATTCATATCTTTAGGTACAAATACAATAGCAATGAAAGATGGTAAGAAAGTGAAACCTAAAAGCAATAGCAGCTGTATGTCATGTGCTATATTTAAAATGAATGTTATGCAGCCAGAATTGCAACCCTTTCCTGTTCGGAGTGTGCTTTTTTTTGGTATGGCTTTTAGTGCCGGGAGTGTCTGAGGACATGTTCGGCTCGCCAGTTTTTGTAGCTGCTTTGAGGCGGACACCCAATGGGTGAGCTACAAGTACCGTCGCGTGGAGTGTTGTCTGGGGAGGAAAGTTTGAATGTAAGCACAAGGAGTTGGAAGGTAGCGGCTGTGGCCTATAGTTAGGGACCAACCCCGGCATTTGCCTGGAAGGAAGATGGGAAACTACAGAAGACCATCTTCAAGGTTACCGGTGGGGGGATTCGAACCTCCTCTCCTCCCGGATGTGAGCGACTGCCAGCAGTCTTGCCGTAACGGCCACAGCTAACTCACCCGGTTTCGGAGTGTTAATTATGCTTAATGACATAATTTGAATAAGATTAGCTTAAATCATCATCTTACATTTGTCATGAAGAAAAAAAAACATAACGGAAAAAATATGATATGTCATAAACATCCGGGTTCTAATATGTTATTAAACAAGTTCGGATTGTATTCTAAAAACTATCCGCAAATTTTCTCCAAGCATTATCAGCAGCTTATCCGCTATCCGCACAGCCATGCAAACTATATTCGCATCCGCGCAGGGCTTTAGTGATGCCCTCCGTGTAATTTTCGGCCAAATGTCAATCCCATTCTGGCAGCGCCCGTTATATCTCTGCCGGTGAGGACCGTTGCATTTCTGAGAATTCGAGCCGTCAACTCCTCTATTCCTATTCATAAGACATTACCCCACATTGTGGGGCTCGGGAGTTCTGACGGCCGACTTAGTATAATGCACTCGACACACTCATTAAATTAGTGCTTGTTGGTGTGCCAATTTGAGAAATGTCTTTGGTGTGGCTAGTACCGTACAGTCATACCTTTCCTGGAAGTAATGACTAATGAGGTAGCTCACCGGCAGAGATATAACGTGGCCTTGATAGAGTTGACAGATATGAGCATTCCACGTGCTTACTATTATAGGTGCCTTTCAATTTATTGTATTGCTAATAGCCATGGCTGTCACTTTGTCTCCAAAAACATAATAACGTCCTCCATGATCCCAATGAAGGTTTTAAGGTAGGCCTATACTTGATGACACCAAGCAAAATGACTGAGTAAAAATCAGTGTTATAAAACAAAAGAGCCTGATAGTCTGAAAGACTGGACTTTATATCATTTTAAATGCTAGCAGCCGAGTACCAAGAAGGCAGTGCGAGAACATAGTTTCAAGATTCTATTTTGTTTCTTCACTGTCTACTTGATTGTTCTCGTACTGCCTTCTTGAGACCCTGTTCTCGCACTGCCTTCTTGGTACTCGGCTGCTACATCGTACTATGACGTCACACACTTCAGTGCATTCTCGGTACATTTCGCCCCGTCACCGTAACGTAACGCCAGACCTCAGCGTAACGACGAAGTCGACAAGACAATTTTAAATGATAAAATTATTGGAATGCAGCCGAAATAAATCGGAAACACTCATGGACGTCAAATTGGCAGGTCAAACGCTAACGGAAGTAGGAGAGTTCTGTTACTTATGAAGCAAAATAACCAGTGATGGACGAAGCGAAGAGGATATAAAGAGTAGATTATCACAGGCAAGGAAAGCATTTCTACAGAAAAGGAATCTGTTGACATCGAATATAACCTAGATTTAGGTATTAGGAAGTCATATTTGAAAGCCTTTGTCTAGAGCGTGTCACTCTATGGAAGTGAAACTTGGACTGTCTGAGCAGCAGAGGAGAACTGAAGCGTTTGAAAGGTGGTGTTACATGAGAATGATGAAGATCAGATGCAGGGGCGGTGCGTCATTAAGGATCAAAAGGGCCCCGCCCACCCAGGGCCGTATTGCCCAAAATGTGTTCAATTAATGTCTTTAAAAATACGTTTTTCCCCTCTAAAGCTTCGCAGAAAGTCCCATGTAAACTCTATGGAGTGAAGGGTCGGGTGAGGAAACATTCGATATAGCACTGTCTTACACGCGAATTCTTCTGTGCTATGAAGGGATTTTACTTTCTCTTCCAGGGCCTGGGGAATTGGCCTATAGCATTGCTTTGAAGCGAAATAGAAGATCTCTCCATTTCACTTCCTGCTTCTGTCTCTGAGGGTCAAACCGTATTAAGGGAGAAGGGTCCACTCCACCCCACGCCCTTAAACAGGTATTCAGCCATTGTTCGCAGCTGGATGGCATGAAACAAAAATATACTTATACATGTTCAGTGTTCCAAGTACAGAGTCTTATTATTGAGTTCTGTGGATGAAATTAATTTATATAAAATAGTTTCTATAACTTTTGTGTTACGGTACGTAGTTGTATAGGACTTCATCAACCATGTTAATAGATAAATTTGCTTCATCCAAGCACAGGAGAGAATAGCCTATATTTACAAATAAGGAGCCATATGAGTACAATTTTCAATGCATGAACTATTTATTAAAACTTGTTTCAAATGTTGTGTTGAGTGGAATTATGATAATGGTAATATTAGCAACAATAAATGTCAAGTATAAAACAATATTTAATATGAGACAACAATGATATCATCTGAACCACCCTAAAAGTTTAGTCAGGAGCCGCCCCTGATCATATGGATAGATAGGGTTACAAATGAAGAGGTTTTAAGGCGAGTGGGAGAGGAGAGATGTTTCTGGCGACTGCTAATGAAGATAAGAGATAGGTTGGTAGGACACATACTAAGACACCCAGGAATAGCAAGCTTGGGTCGAGGACAAGAACTGTAGGGATAGACCAAAGTTAGAATATGTCAAACAGATTGCCTCGGGTGTAGGGTGTGGTAGCTATGTAGAGATGAAATGATAAGCTCCGGTCAGGAAGGCAGGGAGAGTGCATCAAATCACTCAATAGACTGAAGACTCAAACAACAAACATACTTGGAGAATTTGGTCTTTGATAGGTTGATAACTTAATTCCTGTTAAAAATAATACAAAGGAAATCACATTCTAAGACTGAGTGGACAAACATGGGTTGAAGGGCAGTGCGAGTCACCGTACAGCTGGCTCATACTTCCTGAGGTCATCGCAGGCACGTGCTCTCCGGAGTCGTGAGTCTTATACTATTTGTTACTATTATTAGCTCATGAGTTTTGAGACGTAACCGATTGATTAGCGTGGACTAATTTCCGACAGTTAGTTATATAGGTCTAACAACAAGTGTTCGTCATCTTGACCCAGAGCAATGCGCCTTTTTTTTTTTTTTCGATATTGAAGCCGCGAAATATCGCAAAATAATGTTATTTTGCGAAATATGTTATTTTCGCACTGAAATGCTAAATATCAACAAAATGTTGATAATAAGATTTTTTTAAGATTAGATTATGCAGTGGAACTTGGATAGTTCGAACCTCAAGGGACCAGTAACACAATTTCAAATTATCAAAAAATTCGAATTAAGAAAGTTTTTTTTTTTTTGAAAAGGGTAGATAAAATATATTGTATTACGTTTATATAATGATTTAAGTTCAACGAAGCAGATTAATAGACAACGGTACTGTATAATGACTGTATCGTGATTAACCTCAAATGTTTCAAATGATAAAATAAAACCAAAATGTACTATTCACCTATTTAACGACAGTAGTAATCCAGCAATCTAGTTAAGTCTTAGAGAATTCTACAGTTTTTCAAAAAAGTTTTGAGATTTTTACCTGCTTCCTACAATTAGGTCTCTCGGCCATCAAAAAAGATTTAAGGAATGGAAAACAGAATCACTAACGTCATTTCTACTTAAAAAAAAAACGCCTAAGTTCTGTAATGTGGTTTGTCGTTTTTCGGGAATTCCTGACCCAACTGTTTGGCTCCGATCGGCTTTTCACACGTAAAAACTTCGAATTACCCAAAATATAATTCGAATTAACCACATTTTTTTAGCATTGATTGTATATAAAATGCTAGGGACCATGAGAAAAATTCGAATTAAAGAAGATTTCGAATTATAGAAGTTCGAATTAGCCACGTTCCACTGTATAGGCTAACCGATTTATAGGAATGTCTCTCCCTAGAAGTTTCACTCGAAACTTTTGTCTTGTTCTAGCGCACGATTTCCTTCACTTTATGTACGTATCAGTGGCGAAAGCTACATTCATGCAACTCGGTATTCTAAAGTTCATACCTTATACAGGGTCTTTCATATAAAGTAAGAACGGCGAGCGGCGGTTTTGTCATTCGCTGCTGAAGCCGGCTTGACCGAGCTTATGACGCGCCACGGCCCCCTGCTCTAGTATTGAAAGCGCGCGCATAGTACGAACTTGACCTTGCAATAAGCGTGCAGGTGTTATCAGTCGCCAGTCTGAACATGTTGAGACAGTTATCATTGTAACATCGTATTTTTGTACGTAAAATTTATTTTAATTACGATTCGGCTCGGCGGGTACGTGATGCATTTGTTCAGCAATTTCTTGATGAAGTGCCACCTTCACTAGCACAGATTCACGTAATTGTAAATAACTTTGACACTACTGGTTCAGTGCTCAATAAAAAACACAAAATAAAATATCAGAAAAAATACTGTGGCATGACTCACTCACGTCAGCCAAAATGTGGTTACCAGATACAATGCCTGTATAACCCAGGAAGGACGACACTTCCAGCAACTTTTATAAGGTAATATTTCATAGAGGATTGTACACACGCTTAGAGCAAGGGGCCACGGATCACCACAAGCTCGGTCAAGGCCACCACACTAGCGGATAACAAACCCGCCGCTTGGCGTTCTTACTTTATATGAAAGACCCTGTAGTTATTTGTAGATAGACTCCAGTCGTCGTGTTTCTCGCTCTGATATATCATGCTCTATTCTGTGTTGTCCCAGAAGATGATATCGTTCCCAATTAACCCTGGAACAGTACCCTTATTCTCCAGTATCCTGGGGCACTGAGTAGGTTACCCCAGGACAGATAAACAACTCTGATACATTAAAATAATGTATTACTTACACAGTAACTGCAATTACAAATGAGTGAAATCAACCTTGTAGCGCAGAATACTTAAACTGTTAAGGCTTTAAAATGAAAATAACTGTGTGAATATAACGAAAACAAAAATATTAGCAATATTTCAATGTTATTGTACAGGATGGCCACAAAGTCCCGCTACCCCCCTCTTATAACCAATAAAAAAAACTAAACCTAGTTAAATAAGTTGTACACCAATTCTAAGAGAGGCTTTCTTAGGAATATACGGCATTACGAGTCCAAACCATCAGTTTGTGCACCATCATTTTCGTGGCAAAGGATAATACGGCGCCAAGTTCTGTGCGACATTCTTCGGAGCATTGCTGGTGTGACTTTAGTGAAAGCTTGTCTCACATCATCTTTCAGTTCATCCGTGGTATTGTATCCGTTTTGTGAAACGATATCCTTTATGAACCCCCATAGCGCATTATCAAATGTGGAAGGTCTGGGCTTCGTGGTGGCCAGGCAAGTGGAGCCGGCAGCTCAGGACAACCATCGGAAAAGAGCACTTTGCCTCGTTTTGGTATTGTGTCGAACATCTGAAGAAGTGCCTCACATGCCTCCATCCGATAATTCCTGGACGGGCGTAGGCCTATATGGGCGCAAGCCTAAGTCTTTCTTCATGTGCTTCTGCATTGTCGACATTGTCGCAGTTCTTCCAGGGCGATTGATGGGTCTCGAACCGTAATGCCGTATATTCATAAGAAAATCTCTCTTAGAAATGGTGTGCAACTTATTTAACTAGGTTTAGGGGTTTCTATTGGTTAAAAGAGGTGGGTAACGGGACTTGGTGGCCACCCTATAGATATTCTTTCTTTGGTCATCATAATCATAACTTCTCACATTCACTACAAAACACCAAGCTATGATGTTTATGCACAAACCTCTTGCATTCTGAGCACACCACAGTGGTCTTGGTGTCCTTGGATCGTGGGAAGATGGAGCTCTCAATGACCTGGAGACACTGCTTTGGCGTTTCACCAGCACATTCGCCGATTGGCATTAGAAAACAAGTGTTATGTTTAAGGGCTGTACAAACCTCATTGAAAGATGATGATCGTGGCGGTATTTGTTTATTCTTTGGTGTAATCAAGCAGGCCATTAACTGAAAAAGCTTAGTAAAAGTTACAAACTCCTTGGTTAAAAACAAACATGGCTAATGAGCAAAAGAGCAAGAAGATCCGGGGACTGTGAAATTTTCGTTGAATAAAAGAAACATAATTATCCACCCTTATCTACACGGTGGATGAGTATCGTGAAATCGTTGAAAATAAGAAGACTGATGCTGTAACGTTTAGGTAGTCTTTTATTAAATTAACTACATGTTCTACACCGTAATGCATCACACGATATTACACATAAATAAGGAATGGTGCATAGGCCTAGGCTATCTTACTTATCAGATGGGAATTCCAGGTTAGGTTCTGTCGTGTGTAGAACATTCAACACAGAAGGTTTTGACAACCGAAATCTCATGATAAATTCTGTGTCGTCGCAATCATTCAAGTAATTCCTTCGTTAGTTATAAGTTAGTGGTCGAAGAAAATCTAGCATGTCTTCAAAAACATCGTCATCGTTCAGAATAAAGTTAAATGCACCACTATTCCGGCTTTGGCCGCTCGCCATTTTGGATCTGAATGCTACGTAAATCGACCGTCAAGTCGTTAATTCTATGTTGACAGAGCAATTAGTTTTGACGGCTTGTTAGGGAAGATAATGGATTGTTATAGTTTGGTGAACCACGACATTTCGGTAATCGTCAACGGCCTTAATTGGTCTGTTAACATTTTGACGAACCATGGTGAATCCGGCCCTGAGACTGGAATTTAAGTGGCTGATGTTTATCACTCTGTACACTATTTAACTTAGATGAGGTTTTGGTATTCTCTTTTTCACTGCACATTTCTCTTCATAGGACAACGAAGAAAATGGTATTGATTTTAAATACACTATTAAATCACTACACTGATCCATGTTTTAAAACTCACAAACCAACATACACGTGCTGAAATACCACCCGCCTCACTAGTGCACTGCTTGGAGCCTAGGCTCTATGCTGACGCATTTAGATATCGACCTTCCGCTTGGCGCATGCGCAATTGAGGCGCTGGGTGCAATAACCACTTAAGTCGACTTAAGCCGTTTTTCCGGCGAATGCATTTTTGTAATCCCCAATGTGTTCTTCATCTATCCTCCAAATATTATTTCGTTATGTCAACTCTAGATGGCAGGAGCTTGCATTATATACAGCTGTGTAGCAAGTCGTTCTTCCGGCGAACAGCTGGGCCGACTTAGGCGCTTCGAGCGCCGGTTTCGCACACGCGCGGGAATCAGTGAGTGTTGTCTTGTGACTGTTGTGTGTGGTTTTGTTATTGTTATTCTGTAAAGATGTGTGATCAGTCAGATGATAGTAAACATGAGAAGTTAAATGAAGGATCGGGTTTGGAAATGCAGAATAAAGTAAAGAAGAGATTACTTTCGCGAGACTCTTGGAAGCGCGTGCAGAACAAAACCAAGAGGAATCGTAGTGATAGCTATGTGAGTTCTAGTGGCAAGAAGGTTTCCAAGAAAGTATTTAGTTACACTGAAAATTGTTGCAAGCGAAACTGCCACTCATTTTTCCCCAAAGAAAATCACTGGAGAATGCAGATGCACTTAAGCACATATTAGAGAAAGAGACTGTTGTGGAAGAAAGTGAACTGCAAAGTGAAATCAGTGAGGCTGAGGAAACTATTAAATGTCCATAAACTCCTGTTGTTTTATTATTATTATTATTGTTGTTATTATTATTTAAATAAGTTTTACTTCACTTATTCTATCCTATCAAGGCAATGCTGGTGTATATCTATTCATTTAATCATTATTTTCTGATTGAAATTGGGTAAACAGAACCAGAGTTCATGCATGAATGTAACCATTCTAAGACTTATCTGCATATCCGTTTGCATAGATGTACTAATTACACAGGATTATAAAAAATGGCTGTGTTTGGACACCTTTTTAATTCTTGTTAGGTAAAACAATTGCAGTGATACTTTCAAAAGTGCCTTATTAAAAGAATAGTTTCAAAAGTATGTTTTTGGTGTTAATTTTATATATACTGTATATATATTATAATTTTATTATAAAAATATTCTTATTGTGCAATACACGGTAGCTATTTTTTTCGAATTAAATTAATTTGAACGAATCTGCTATCCATAAATGGTAATTTAAGATGCTGATTGTCAGTCTCTGCAATAACGACTTAAGTCAATCCTTATTTAAATTAAAATATTTAAGAACTGGTAAAGTTTAAATTCACAGTGACAGTGATATATTGTTAAGGAGTATCTTTAAATGGTGTGTATAAATCAACGTATCCATAAATGAAAAACTCAGACATTTACAGTGTTTCAAAACTTTAGGAGTGATTTTCTCAAAACAGTGTTTTCAGACTTAAGTTGTTATTGCACCCATCGCCTCAATTGCCTTCTCTGCCCACAGAGACTTGAGCCTGTTTCCGCAGTAGTCTTTAGATATTACAGTATGGACACTTAGGCAAAACCGGAAGATCGGATAACAATTGATAAGGGGCAGCAGCACCAATTCACCTGTAAGCCGCTTGGTAGCACCACTTATGGACAAACACATGATAAACAACTGGGTGCTGAATGTATATTTTATGTAATTTATTTAACTCGATTCCAATACACACTAGCTCTCTTTATAATCAGATACCGTATTTTAAGAAAATAAACAACAAGAAAATAGAAAGTGTTAATATTACTGTGTTTTAGTTCTAAGAAGTGTGTAGTTGAATGTTTAACACCACATTCCTTCAGTACTCTGGTGTCGCATTGTGATTGCATCGTAACGATATGTTTTAAATGATTAAAATGACACGATATATTGAAAATTGTGGGGGGAAATGTGGTTTTTGTTTTGTGAATTAGTGGATAGGTGTTTGAGGGACTGATATTTCATGGATATTAAAACCAGAATCATTCGGTGTAACGTTTGATATTTGTATTTACCGCTCCAATGCCCGAGGAAACCGGAATGCTGGTATGACCAGTGTGATAAGAACTGCGCAAAAAATTACCGCAAAGATGTTGTTTTCCCTCATTTCTGCTATTGGTTAAATTGCAAAATTATATTTCTGAGTTATTTTTAATAATTACAAGCAATGTTTTCTTCAGACAAAATCGACAGGCCGCACTCAATAATGAATAGGGTTAGACTGCTCTCTCGCGGATACATGGTGAACCGTCGCCGTCATGCGTGCGTGCGTGCGGTGCTTCCGGTGACGGCCGTTTCAAAACCATGACGAAAAAATCACATGGTAAAGGCCTGATGTGTCCATACTGTATATGATTAGGATTACTATACTGTGCTGTTTCAAAAGAGACTCGCTGGCTGCTCAGTTCCGCGCTGAGAAGCTGGCGTCAATCCCACCGTGGCTACAAAGAATAATACCGAAAGCCAGAGATTTAATTTGCTTATGCCAATGAAACATAGGAAAATTTAAATGTGCATATTCCTTGAGAATGATATGGATATTCTAAGGCCCAAATATTCCCCTCCAGCTTTGCCACTGGTACGTATTGTGCAGATATTCACGTTCACGTAACGAATACTTCACATACACAATACACAATTACAATAAAACAACTGGCTAAGAGATTCAAACGTACAGGTTCAGTAAACAATAAAAATAGACAAAGGTCGTTATTTCCTTACTGAAGCTAAATTAACCGGAGTAACCGGAAACTTTATAAGGCGATGCCGATTATGTTTGGCAGCGGATGGGGAACATCTTCAGCATCTACTGTAAAGATGGTGAGTAAAAATGCATGCCGTGCTCTGCCGTACAAATGCGCACGCGGTCGCCGGCTATTGAGCCGTCACTGGCGGAGTGCGTGAGCGAGAATGTCCTTGCCAAGCAAAATAGAATTTAGTTTATTGTTGTTTTAAGGGTGGAACTACGAAGTCATATGCCCCTACAAAATAGAAGACCCTGTACTTTGGGGACAACATAAGTTTCACGAGTTAGGGAGAAAAGGACTATGGTAGTCATGGAGAATATTTTGGAGTAAATGTTAGGTTAGGTATTAAACATAGAGAATATAAGTTAATTCATTTGAGTATTACTTCTAAAAATATATATATATATTGTGCCCATTTAGCAAGAAATATGCCAATCACAGTATACCAGCGTAGCTCAAATCGGGATTTCGGGGCAGCGGTAAGTTCCCCCACTCTGTGGCTCACATATTTTGGATTAATTAGAGGATACACTTGCAAAAATAACAACAAAATCAACTCCTATTTAAACACATTTAATTAATAAAATTAATGGCGCTACAAACATTTAACAAATTAATTACTGACCCAAATATCAACTGCTTGTTCAAAATGAAC
The DNA here is from genome assembly GCA_946902985.2 of Meconema thalassinum. Taxonomy (NCBI): domain Eukaryota; kingdom Metazoa; phylum Arthropoda; class Insecta; order Orthoptera; family Tettigoniidae; genus Meconema; species Meconema thalassinum. Next base: position 1,012,554,586 of record OX336388.2, read on the forward strand.
AAGGGATCACAAAATAAAATAAACAAATATTGTATAAAAAAGAAACTGTGGTTTCCACATAAACCAACAATTCTTACTTAGTCTCACTTCCATAAAGCACTAACATTAAGTTTACATAACTCCGAGCTCTTTGGCTCCATGCATTTACATTATTATGGTGTCATTCTTATACACCTCAAACATTGTCTGTTATATTTTCTTATTTCTCAAAAACAAGATATAATTATATTTAAAAATCTATGTTAATTATCTAATTCAATATTTTGGGCATGTCCACACATTCAGTTGTTATCATCTCTCTTTATTTCACAAATATATTAAGGTAATCAGAAAATCAATTGTGTACTCCAGAGCGTGAAGGTACTTGACACAGTCAAAAAAAACTATAGTTACTCCCGAACTCAGTTGCCTTCAATCAACTCGTGGAATCCCACGTCCATACATTATTACCATAGGGATTGTTATTTATCTCTTATGTCTTAATAGACCATTATCATATAAGAAACTACGATCTGAACCGGCAAACGAAATATCCATCTTTAAGGACCTCGGTTCAACGCCCGGGTCGTTAACAACTTTAAACACTCCTGGTGTATTCATTTCTCTTTTACAACAGCTTACGAGACTGTCTCTGTTCCTTCTCGCTTTAAAAGAGCTAGTCTCTACTACTGGGGTGCGATTTATGACACGTTAGGGTGGGGGCGACATCCCGTCTGACCCAACATTTAGTAGCTTATTTTCAAGGCTTTCAAAACAAACCTTCCCATTCTATCCAGTTCTGGGGAGACCAGGCTTTATTGTACCGTAACATTCAAACAACTATTCTTTGGTTCAAAGACCATTTCCGTATCCTTGGCATTTATTAATTATGAGAGGGTCCTCATTGATTGGGAAGATTAAATACACATACGACGACGGAGAATTTCAGGGGCTTTTATCATAAGAAGATCCTGCATTCGAATCTCTTCAGGTGCCTCGGGAACTAATCCCGTACAGAGGACTTATTTCAAAATGCGATTTAAAGTCGGCCGTGGCCCAATGACATACGCTCAAATATACCATATATTAGCTCCCTTTTTAAATACATACACAATGCCTCGTGATACCATGTCACAAATAGAGGACTTACACAATTATCAATTCACTGCAATCAACTACCCTCCATAAGTAATGTACCAAGTATTTAACCACTACGCGTTCCTAGCGTGACACTTTAATATTATATTTGCGCTCATTATGCGCTATGCATTATTTAAGCCGAAAATGTCTTCCCAAGAACTGATAAAATCTCTTTAGTAACAATTCATATTATTTTAATTCACATATTAATCTTTCCATGGTCGATAAATCGCTCCCTGTTTTAAAATATTCCATTGAACCTCATTTCTTACACATACGTTAAGGCTTAACGTTCTTATGTTCATATCAATTTATTTGATTTTTATTTAACATTTCCATATTTAATTATTATTATTTATCTTTATTCTTTATACAAGCTCAAAAGCTATTTCTTTCATATCTCAACTTTACTTTATTTCAATGTCTTTCATGATAATTAAATGATATTTCGCTTGCTCTTATGACATTTGTTAAATACATTAACCCTTTATTCACATATTTCCTCTACGGGACTTATTCTTTACATAATTATTCATAATTTCTCTATTTATTTTATTATTGTTCAGACCGTATTCTTGATTATTCAGCATTTATTTATTAAAACACATCCCTTTCACTCCAAACTCCGGTGAGTTGTACACAATCAATTTCTGACACCAAAATAAAAAAAAAAATGAAATTTGTACTCACATATTTTCAGATCATCCCATGATCTTAAATCTGGTGCGGTGTTTCATTTTTCGGGCCCACTTTGAACTTTTTACACCATATTGAAGGTATTCATCTTACGTAAAAACACTTTTTGACCTATATCTAGAACACTTAATATTGACGACATTTTTATATACTGGTGTGTCCCTTTTGAACACATAATAACACTAAAAATTATCTAACACACAATCTTGATTATTTTACACTTCACAATGACTCGATCACTAGGCCGTACTTCTGAGCCTATCACACGTGATCTTCTTAAATTCCCGTTTCCAAGGGTGAGATTTATCCGATGTCGGCTTCCTATTCTGAAGAATCCGAAAGTCCCGAAACATCTACTGTTCCCTGGAGTTCAATTCTGCTATTCCTATCCTGGATAACTGGCTATTATCTAGCTTGAACGGCTTCTCTGTAGATCTGTCTATTGATCCTAACGAGAGTCTATATGGATCGAGGTCTCCTCTAAGACCTATAGATTTAGTTTCTAGCAGCTAGCACTTCTCGATTCTAGTACTATTAGAATTGTTCGCCTGCTATCTGGAGCTAATGTTTATAGTCTCCTATTCTATTTATTTGAACTGTTTTAACGCTCCAACGTTCGAACCTTATTCTGTTCTTCCTTTTTAGGTTGCTTCAATTTAAATAACAGTTTATCTGTCTGGTACGATACTTCCGTACGTTATGATCTGTTCGTTCGAACATTTAACGACCTATCGCCTTTAAGTCCGACGTTCGCAGCCTGCTCTGACTATATCTTGCGAATTTTCACTTTAACTTGTATGCAGTCGGGCCTAAATCCTATAATTAGGATTTTCCTAATACTTCACTACGGCGATACTTTAAATTTTCGTCTTGACTGCTCCTTATGGAGGCCAGCAAGTCGTTACTACTGTGACGCCTGTGGCTATTGGATCCTACTTCGGTGATGTAAAACAGCGTTTCTCCCCTCAAGGAGTACTGGTAGCTGTTATCGATGTAACGCAGAGTTACGTCCCCTCACGGACTGTCGGAATGATTACTTCTACGTCGTGGAGCAGCACTTCCCCTCACGGAATGCTCGTAGGACTGCATGCGATGTGACACAGTGACGTGCCCTCTGGCTGTCTGAATACTGCATTCGTTGTGATGTGATACAGCACCTCCCCTCACGGAGTCTGTCGTGAACTGCATGATTGGCTTGGAAACGCCCGAAGCTTTATACTGTTTTACTACAAAAAAATAAGACTCAAGCCTTTTCTGTGGTCAACTTCTAAAATAATGGTGCCACGAATATAAAAATTATACCTTCCGACAGCTCGTCTTTTCAATGTCAAATGATCTTATTGCACCTAAGAATCGATCGTGCAATTCGGAGATATTAATTAATTTCTCGTCCTCAATTGTGTGGGTGTTGCATTCTTTTAGCTCTCTCCCCTCCACAGAGGCTTAGGTAATTCCCCTATGACGTCGTCTTACGTCGGCAGTTTATTTCTGCACAATTATTACATGGTTTCTCTATACTGAAAAATCTCTCATTCAAAATAATTCACTGTACTGTGCTTGTTTACTCATTATTATGCTCGTAAACGTGTTAATTTTAATTATTCCTCTTCTGGCGCGTATGCGACGTTGTCAATTTCCAGCCACGTCAGCTTGAATTCCGATTCAGGCTTCTCTTTCTATCACGGTGGAAAATTCCACTCAGTTATTAATACTCGTGACCGGCCCTCTCTGAAATGTCGAGTGGGGTGATCTCATCTAAGGAGCATCTGTCCCTAGTCGCTTGCACAATGTTAAGCTATATTCCTGGCTTAAAATCTCTCTCCATTCCTTTAAGAAACTATACGTTTCTTTCATTTCTTCCTTAAGGACATGGATTCGACCGTCATGGACCCTATGGCCCATGGGTTCAATATATATATATATATATATATATATATATATATATATATATAAAACTAGAATAAATTTGAATTGTTTGTTATTCCTACAAATGTTTCTATAGTGTTGATTATTTAACCAATCCGTGCACTGTACTCAGTTATTGAGCACACTCACATCTCACTTTTTTTATTTCACCGCTTTGAAGCTTTTCATATTACCATAAATCTGGGTCCCTAATACTGGAACAACTCCACTAACTGCTTCCTGACCATCTTGCCAGGTGCTGTACGGCAGTCTCGACATAATAATATGTAGGTTGGAAGTGAGCTGATGTGTTGTGTTTGCTTAGTTCTTTACAAGATATCTGATCGTACGTCGATTGTGTGATATAATCAAGATACTGGTACCAAATTCTTGTGTAGCATATACAGTAGATGCTCCAATAGGCAGCAAAAGGAAACAGATGTGACCTCAAAGAAGCTTCATCTCCACAGGCCTCGGATTTTCAGGTGCTAAAAATCGGGAAAATATTTATTTTTATGTATTAAAAATACCTGAAATATGATACTAAAAAGTAAAAATATTTAATTATAATTAAGTTTATTAATGTGAATATAAAATATATGCAGTACTCACGAACGCTATACCTCACTGACTCCTGAAGAATTACAATACACAACGAGACACATCTTCAGGGTGTCCACCACTAATGAAATGACCGACGATTATCGTGAAACACTTATTCTGAAGGCGCGAAACTACGGCAATACGTTTTTTGCTCTTGAGGTGTTGTGTAACTTGAGATCGCTGTTCAGCCTTGATTGCTTTCCCACATGGTTGGCGGAACACTACACCCCCATCTGAAGTACAATTATACTCTGCAACATATTGCTGCAGACGATAACTTGCAGTTGTTTTTACTTTAGGCATCGTAGAACTGCCTTACACTTCACAGTGCCAGAAATGAACTGCATGCCAGACTGGTTCCTGGTATAAAAAAAATAGCTGGGGGGTGCAGGTCTAGCACATAGGGCAATATGGCTATGGACAAGGAAATCCCCGGCTTCCACAATGAGTGGCACGGGGCGACAAGTTAAGAATAATACAGAACAAAAATGCAATAAACTGAAAGATCTAGCATACTGATTTAAATAAAAATGTAAATATTATGTCTTTTTGTGTGCTAATAGGTGAAAAGCAGGAATTTATGTATTTATAGAAAAAATGCTTAAAATATGTATTTACATGAAACGTTATTTATTTACCTAAAAATCCGAGCCCTACTCATAAATGTAGTATTTTCCAATGGTACGGCAGTCCTATGTCTCGAGTCCTGCGCGGATAAACAAAACGTTATCCCCATCCTCCCCGCATATACATGACTGTTATCCGCATCCGCACGTTTGTTATCCGAATCCGCTGACATTACAATGAAAAAATGAAAATCCACAGCCTGCTTCCAGTCTCCGACCGGGACAGGAATGGAATGAATGAAGCCCCCATCTAGCGGCGAGGATATGAACTGTGCCGGCTGCCGAGGCCTGACGGACTCCTCTGGGGCAATGATTTAATGAATGACAGATGAAATAAAATGAAATGATAGTGGAGAGTGTTGCTGGAATGAAATTTTGGCAGGGAAAACCGGAGTACCCGGAGAAAAACCTGTCTGCCTCCGTCGTGTCCAGCACAGATCTCACATGAAGTGATTGGGATTTGAACCACGGACCCAGCGGCGAGAGGCCGGCGTGCTGCCGCCTAAGCCACGGAGGCTTCGCTGACAACACAATAATATTTTTAGTTTATTAGATAACGTATCAAAGCAACACATTTAGACATTTGAGGAGAAATTCGTTCCCCTAGGCCTAGGCTATGTGTGGATCGCAAGGCAATGTTGACTGAGTTTTGTCCCTCTGAGTAGCGGCAAGTGCAACAACGGGTGGAAAATTATAGCACTCACTTAGTCGTCCTATAAACCCACGCAGACAAGCGCAGGTACAGAGGACCACTTTTTGTGGCAAAAGTCAACACTAATTGAGGGTATTTCCATGACTGGTTCTCTCGCTTGTCAATTATTCTCATACAATCCAATAACAAGAAACGTGAAAGACGCAGATCACTGCAAAAACTATTTTATTTAAAATCCAGTTGACCGTTGTATTCTAAAAACTATCCGCAAATTTGCTCTAAACATTGTCCGCAGCTTATCCGGTATCCGCATAGCCATGCAAACTATATCCACATGGCGAAAAATTTTGGGGATATCCTCATCCGCGGAGGGCTTTAGCTGTACCCTGTAATTTATTAAAGAGTTGTCTTTTTATTATTATTATTATTATTATTATTATTATTGTTATTATTATTATTATTAAGCAAAGGCCCAACATCTTACATTGAATTTTGAGACAGCTTCGGTGGCGTAGTTGGTAGCATACTAAGCTTCTATGCCCAAGATCGCGGGTTCAAACCCGACTGAAGTCATCGGATCTTTTAAGAGCGTTAAAATCCCACAGTATGCCTTCCTTTGGAGGGGAAGTAAAGCCGGCAGCCCCAGATTTATGACATGTAAAAGAACCTTCCACTAACTACAATTGTGTGAAGCTAAATGTGTAGGGTAGATTTGATTACCGCCTTATTAAGTTACAACGGTCGCCACCAGGTGCCATTTGCGGTGGCATCTAATAGCCAAATTCACAGCTAGGTGTCGTTGACGGTAGCATTTGGCAGCAGAAGTAAGAACTACAGTACGGTACTTGGAATTGATCGTCTGCAGTCCTTACCTGAATTACAGATAACACACACTTATACAGTCATCACAATTAACACCGGTTATCAGACAGATTCTACACGGGGCTACATGACCGCGTTGTTGCAGCCCCTAAACTGAGGAACAAACCATCAAATTTTGACATTGTCGGACGATCTAGTGACAAAATCTCTAACTCAACAATATTCAGACCAGTACTCTTGAGGCAAGATGAGCAGCATTGACAACACTGGTGAAAACAAGACTGAGAAACAGTTGATATTCCATAACATTACTGCAGCGGAATGAGTGGTGGTAGGCACGTGTGGTATTATTAATGATTTGCGTTATAATAAATACAGTAAAATGTTGTAATTAGTTTCTATTTTATTCCTAAATATTCTGGGGAGCAGTGAGGTGAACAAAGCCTCAATTGAAGGGGGATAGGGAGGGGGATACCCTGTCATGATGTAAAACATAGACAAATCAGAAAACAATGATACACACATCACTGAGGGATTATCCAGCAGTGTACCTGTGTGCACTAAGTCACACACCACGACTCAACTGTAGTGCGGAGATGCGAGGTTCGAATCATGGAACAAAGAGCGGCCATCCTGACTGTAGATTTCCCCAGTTATTAGCCTATTTTCATTTATGAAAAACAAAAAACAAAACAAAAAACAGACTTATGAGATCACCTTTTGACCCCGTGTGTGTGTGTCCTCCTAATAAAATCTAAACGGCTTGAGCGATTTCATTGAAACTCTGTATGGACATAGTACTATTTCGTCAGACCCCGACCTTCAAATTTAAATACAAATACGTCTCCCCAATCCAACATGTCGGCCGTGCGAAACATTTCACCAGCATGCTATATCTCCGAAACTACTACTGATATCACCCTAAATTTGTGTACGGTGATAAAGGGCATTAAGTTACTAGAAGTCACGTAGGCCTATATGACTTTCATGAACCTGTTAAGTATAAAACGAACATGGTGTCCAAACGAGGTTGAAACATTTAAATAGACGTTTCTCGCGATTTAACCATCTGAGCGCAGTGAAACTTGATACAAGCCGGACGTTTGTTTTAGACGATTGCCCTTGACCGTGATGCTTGCGGGTGAGCCTGTACTCAATCGCTCTCTTGTCCTGTCGCTTCACAGTTGTCACCACCGGTCTGATGTAATGGAATTCCAGACTTGAGCACGTGATGGCAACACCGTGCAGACAATACAGTCCTCGTAGAAGTATTGTGTGACGCGGAAGTACACATTGCATAGTTACGAACAGAACGCCATTACATTTGCCAATGACTGTACTTCAGCAGTAGTGTGAGATAGCTTCGTCAATCATCTGACCACAACACAGGTACTGTAGTAACTCGCCTCCAGGCTTCCATTAGGATTTTTCACTCGTCTAAAACAAACGTCCGGTACGGTAAATGCGTATACAAATTTTAATCCACTGACATCTAATTTATTTCAAGATGGCGGCTGTGCGAAATTTTAAAATCTTGTTTTTATTATTTCTTGTGTCCTACTCATGCGATTGAAGTTTGAATAAACCTACGCAATAATATTCATATAATAGAACATAACTCTATGGCACACATATATAAAAATACAGAGTGGCAACCATCAAAATATTTAGACGGTTCTCAAAATCTACGAAATCTATTACAGCAATCAAAGTTATTAAACTGACATTTTGTATGTTGATAGAGGCTATATGAATGGGATATATGGAAATAGGCAGGATATATGGAAATATGCTATTAAGTTCTTCACGGAACTACTTGTTTTCATGCACATTCTAGGCTATCGCAAGGATGGAACCTTTTATCATGTCTAGGGGAATCTACCACAATCCTTCACCACAACATTAACACACACTACCACGGTCAACACAACAACATAGGTACCAAACAGTCACAAGTATATAGGGCTGATGACCAAGGTTCTCCCATGCCCCTAGTTGAATAACTTAAAATCGATAAATTTACTACCGGTCAATGCATCAATCCATGAAGAGGAAGTAGAAGAAGAAGTTACTTACTGTAATCTCAGTATTACCACTGATGGTCTCTGATGTTGACACTTGGAGCTATGGGCTCATGATGGGGTCCCTACATACAGGCCCTCCGTTGTCTCCATACCACCAATGGCGCAGGTTGGAGTAGGATTTAGCGGGGAGGTTTTTGTGCAATAGTTCACACAATTTACACAAAGACTGAGGTTGAGGAACTTTCACTGAAGAAAGATTGTAATGTTTCTTCCACCAGAAATATTTTGCGTATTCTTTGGGATGTTTATCGAGGTACTTAAGGTAGTCCGCAAGTTCTTCTGGACTCTTGTAGTCAAGCGCGTTTATGTAAGACATGGGGGGAACGTGCGTTTTATACTCTGCACCACCATAAACTATTGGTACCACAGTATAGTTCAGAATATTGAAGAGTTTTTCAGTCACGTACTCTTTACACAGAGAGTTTTCAAATGAAATATAAAATTTGTACTTTTTGTGTATCATTTTATAAAAGCCCTTAAGATCTGTTTTTGGCCAACGCCGCTCACCACAATCGCCGTATTGGTCTACTTGGATATTTTCCGATAACTGCTTGACGTAGTCTTCCCTCTTGCTCTGAGTACGACAGTGTGACACTAACCACGCTACGAGGTGTGTTTTTTCCTTTACTATTTTGTAATAGTCGTCTACTCGATTGTCTGGTGTTAACCATGTCTGTGGAGGAAGGACAGGGTAGAACTCGCTGGAATTTGCAGGAAGGACACGTCCATAGGGCGAAGGGATATCTGATTCTAAACGATAGGTCCATGTCCAATTGAAGACATAATTCCAGTCATTTGGATCACCCCCTGTGTATACTGGCGATTCAAAGGCTAGTAATATGTACCTTTGGTGCGAACTTCTGACATCAGGCATAAATTGACTTCCCCAAGGTAAAGTACGAGACTTCTTGTATATGTGATAGAAATGGAATACGATTGCGTCAAATTCTTGCACGGGCATTAAAGTTCTTGTTTCTGTGAGGTAACATGCATTCACGGGGCAGTTCGCTTCAAGAAACGCATCCTGCCCATCACGGTCACCGAGACCATAATATGGGTAGTCATAGAATTCGTTCCAAAACAAAATATATTTGAAATGGTCATTTTTTTGCCACTTGCGTAAGTAAGGCATTCTGACTACATCAAGATGCAGCATGAGGAACAGAGTAATAAAGATAGCTATTAACACGATTAAGCCGGAACGTCGGCGTACCTTTATCGCAGCAGTGTTAAGATTTCTGGTCGTCATGGTAAATGGCCAGCTCTTACGATCAATGGCATTATCGTTTGAAGTAGCGAGTCATTTCCTTCAGAGAATGACTGTTATGTGTCGGGAACATGTGTGTCCTGTCGATTATATTGTGCGTATGTTAAATGCAGAAGCATGGTAATGTGTAGTTTTGTTAATTAAAATTTCAAATTCACTGCTGGGTAGTAATACACTCACTTTGCACTAACATTTTCACTGGATTCCATTATGAAGCACTGTTACGACCACTTGTGGTTGAGAAGCGTGGCCGCAGGAACGAACATGAGGAAGGTTCAAGGTGTACTGGTTGAGCTCTCTCGCGGCAGTGTCTGCCCAGGCTTGCTGCCTTCATGCTTCTCCCCCCTCCCGCCGGGCCATCATGGATGACTGGAGTGGAGTCCGGTATGTCTTGTATGGATAGCCTACTACTGACCAGGGGTGTGCACTGACTCCGAAGCAGGATTTCCCCAGTTATAACACTATACCAGACCCAAAACAACTGTGACCATGGGTAAAGCCCTGCGCGGATGCGGATATCCGCCACATTTTTCGCCACGCGGATATAGTTTGCATGGCTGTGCGGATAGCGGATAGGCTGCGGATGATGTTTCAAGTAAATTTGCGGATATTTTTTAGAATAAAATGTGGAACGATAATATTACATATTTGATATGCCAATCTACAGCTTGATGCTTAAAAGAGGAATACTCGTATAGCCTATTGCGTACGAAATATTCAGGCACGTATGTACACGGGAAGATTATTTTACTCATATGCTTTCAACTACTTTTTATTAAGTACCGTATGTTTGTATGGTCTTGACATCACATCAATTGTCACTGCCATTATTACTATACGTACGAGATATAATGCTGTCAATAAGCCTGTTAGTTCATCGTGGTGACATCATTAACATTCCTCAAGTCAGCTACTTTGCGGTCTAAGCTATCCTCGAAGATTTGGTTCCATGTGTAACCTATCTGTAGATTTATTTTCAACTTGGCACTGAAACACACTGACTGTGGTATTGCAACGGATAGAGTTATGACATCAACTATGCGGACATGGATGGGTCAAGAAGCAGATGGATGATGACTGACTTGGAATTTCCGGCCAAATATAAATCCCTTTCTCCAAGCGTAAAGAGAGGTCACTTATTATTAGTGAATGTTACCGCGACCGTGAGTATAAACATCATTTCACCAACATGGATAAACTATCTATTAAAATAAAACAAGGTGAATATTCAATAGTGCGTGAAACTAAGCTCAAGGCAACGATATGGCAGACATTTGGTTACGTTTTCAATGGAAACGAAAAGGTGAACGATATAGCAGGATGTTTTACCTGTTTGTAAGTGTATTCATAGGCTACTTAGGACACAAATCAGGCACATCAAACTTACTGAGGCACAAGTGCAAAAGTAGCCAAAAAGGTATAGCCAGTTTTTTGTCTAAAGCGGAGGTCAAGAAACCTGAAGTGTCATCCAACTTGAGGTTCCTTGTAATGAAGCAAATTGCCAGGAACGACTCACTCCTCAAATGTCTAAAAGTGTTGGTTTGACACTTGATGCTTTATCTAATAAATTAAAAATAATATTGAAATATCAGCGGATTTGGATAAAAGTCAATGCGGATGCGGATAACAGCCATGCGGATGCCGGGCGGATGCGGATAAAAGTCGTGAGGATGCGGATAACGTTTTGTTTATCCGCGCAGGGCTCTAAACATGGGCTAGCCCAGTAGCGTGCGTCCAGCTGAGCACTGTTGTCACAGCGGAGTTGACACAGTTCTACGCTCGCAGTATACGCACGACCTGTTCCGTGAGCACAAGGCGCTCCGAATGTAAGAACTTGTACGAGCACGAGCTGGGGGGATCCTAATCCTACGAATATCTATGCTCACAACGGAGTGCGCACAATGTGATATGAGGCAGATATAAGATATCACACAAACGATATTTGTGCACGTGTCCATCTCCTGGTGTAGCAACCAGCATTCTTGGCTGTGGCCCAGGAGGTCCAGGTTATATTCCCAGTTCTGCCAAGCAATTAAATTCTAGTTTGAGGGCTGGAACGGGGTACACTCAGCCTCGTGAAGCAAAACTGGGAAGATGTGAGTTGGATTCCTACATAAACCATCCTGGAAGTGGTTTTTCTGTGGATTCGCACTTCTAATCCAGGCAAATGCCAGGATGGTACCTAACGTGCGATGGCCGCTTCCTACCCAAATCCTACCTGACTTACAAATACACACACTAGTACAGACATCACAGTGACACAGGTTATCAGACAAATTCCACACACACCCAAATACACGGGGCTACATGACCACGATGTCGCAAAACCCCTAAAACATTCAACAACAACCCGTGAGGTCCGGATTCGATTCACGGCTCAATCATGACATTTAGTTCTGGTCTCAGGGTTAGAACTGGCTACACCGTGCCTCGTGAGGTAAAACTGTGAAGAGGTGAGTTTTATTCGACTCAATTACAAATAAAAATATAATTGCTGATACCACAATAACACAGGTTATCAGATTTTGTGTTTTCACGTACTTCTGTATTCGAAAGCTTCTTTTAAAGGCCATATACCCTGAAAATGATATTCTTGCCTGGCTGTGTAAAATTGTTCGGCTGCCACTGACATTGTTATGAGTTCAAAACTTCAGCTCACAGCACTTGTTAAAGCTCCACGACTGAATTGATACAGCAATACCGTGGCTCTTCGTTATCTACCCTAGTGAACCTAAATATTTCAACACCTAAATCATTCCTTCTCTAATTATGCCTTCAGTTCAAGGGCAAATGTTATCTCCCGAATGGCTGGTCGTATCGTCACGGGGTTTGGACAGTCAGTTTCAAAATTATTAGTTCTGTAATATAGAGCCATCAAAATAATTGAATAATTAATTATTTTCGTGCGCGGAGAGAAATAACGATTTCGTACGGCGCAGCGAGCCCAGCTAGTTGAGTTAACTAGGCAACGCCGCGCTATGCTATTGGCTGGTGCGAGTGAGTGACTGAATCTGGCTCCTCCCTCATGTTCACAGTTGTTTTGGGCCTGTCTTTTTATAGCAGAAGTGATGATGATTATAATTGTTGTTTTAAGGGGCCTAACATCTAAGTTATCGGCCCCTAATGGTCTGGGTGATAGCGAAAATGACAATGAAATGGAAACTAGAAAGAAAATTAAGTGAAACCGAAAATACATATAAAAAGAAACTCAGATTGAAACTACTCACAAAATGGAGAGCGGTAATACTTTCAAAAGGGAGTTTAGAACGAAAACACTCACAAAAGGAATAGATTGAAAAATACGCACAAAATGTAGGCTAGGTTCAAAATACGTAAAAAAAATGCAATGTAGAGTCCAAATACTAACAAAATGCAATTGAATATCAAAATACTTACAAAATGCAAATGAGATCGAAAATACGTACAGAGTGCAATTGAGGTTCAAAATACCTACAAAATGCAATTGAAATTGAAAATACACAATGAAATTTAGCTTTGAAACTAGCAGAAGTACCCGTTTTTCGAATAGTTGTTTGGACTTACCGAAAGAAAACTTCCATAATCACGCATGTTAATGTAGTTATTTTTAAAGTCCTGCGCGGATGCGGATATCCGCAAAATTTTTCACCATGCAGATATAGTTTGCATGCCTGTGCGGATAGCGGATAAGCTGCGGATAATGTTTCGAGAAAATTTTCGGATAGTTTATTGGATACAATCCGAACTTGTTCAATAACATTATTAGGACCTGGATGTTTATATCATATTTTTCCATTATGTTTTTTTTTTTTTCATGACAAATGTAAGATGGTGATTTAAGCGAATTTCATTCAAATTATGTCATTGAGCATAATTAACACTCCGAACAGGAAAGGGTTGCAATTCTGGCTGTATAACATTCATTTTGAACATAACTCATGACATACATAGCCTAAAGGGAACGACTTTTTCATCAAATGTCTAAATATGTTGCTGTAGTAATTTTTGCTTTATCTAATTAAAAATATTATTGTAACCGGCCGCGGTGGCATCGTGAGAGCGTGGGTTCGAATCCCACCTCGGCAGTCCTAAAAATGGTTTTCATGGTTTCCCATTTTCACCACCAGGCAAATGCCGGGACGGTTCCTTTCAATAGGTCCACGCCGATTTACTTCCAATATCCCTTCCCTGACCTGTCCTGAAAAGAAAAGTACATGGCCATTGGCTGCATTAATAAAATTATTATTAAAATATTATTATAATGCCAGTAGATTCGGATAACAAACGTGCGAATGCGGAAAAAGGTCATGCGGATGCGGGACGGATATGGATAACAGCTGTGCGAATGCGGATAACAGTTGTGCGGATGCGTGGCGTATGCGAATAACGTTCCGTTTATCCACGCAGGGCTCAACTATTATTATATCACCTGCTAATTTAACTACCGATACCTTAATACAGTACATGTTATTCAGATAGCTCAATGGTAGTGATGTGATAGTGTATGGTGACAATGAGGGAGAAACCATGTTGTTATTGCTTATTTTAGGTGCTGTGACATCGTTGTCATATAGCCCCGTGCATTGTGTGTGTGGGGGGGGGGGGGCGGCGGCGGCATTTGTGTGATAACCTGTGTTATTGTGATGCCTGTACTAGTGTGTATTTGTAAACTGTGGGATAGGATTGGGAAGGAGACGGCCGTGACCTCATGTTAGGAACCTTCCCCTTTGCCTGGAGAAGAAGTGGGGAAACCACGGAAAACCACTTCCAGGATGGGTAAGATGAGAATTGAACAAATCTCTTCTCAGCTTTGCCCTACGAGTGTTATCCGTTGCAGCCCTCACACCAGAATTAAAATTTCTTGGCAGAGTCGGTAATCGAAAAACTATGATCTTACGAGAGATACCTTGCTGTTCCATCCCTTAAGACAATAACAACTACGTTCTTCCAAACTGAATACAGTAACAAAGAATCCCTTTTCTTTTTACAAGAATTAAATGCCCACTTCATGAAAGATCACCCATACTTTTTTTAATAAAAAGAAAAAAATGCAAAGTACAATTTAAATAAACAAAATTGAAATAACATAATGCAATGACTGTTTTGGCCTATTTTCATCATAATTATGAAATATTGGTTTATGAGATCACCTTTTGCCCGTGTATGTGTGAGTCCCCCTATATAAATCTAAATGACCTGACTGATTTAAATGAAACTCGGTAAGAACATACTACCTTGCCCGACCTAGTCTTTTACATTTTAATAACTGCGACCAATCCATCATGGCGGCCGCGCGAAATAGTCCACTGGCATTCAGTATCTCCTAAACGATTGCTGCTATCAACATGAACTTTCGTACGGTGACAGAGGATACGAGGATTTGTTCATTACGGGACATTTAAAACCCTGACAAGCACAAGACGGACGTGGCGGCCATGCGAAATTCAAATATTGAATGGACTTCTGTCGCGATTTAATCATTCGAGCGCCGTGATACTTGGCAAGGTAAATATTTATGCAAGGCCTAATATGCTTGCATCTAATTTCATTCAAATATTTTCATAGATGGTCGAGGTAGGATACAATTAAATACTGCATAAGGACACCATACTCATCACAACAGATCATGCCTAAATATTGTTATCTAAAAATTTGCATCCAGAACCCACCCAGGGTACAAATGCACAGTGTTCTTGGCAAGGTATCTCTTGACCAAAGAAGAAAAAATATTGTTTAAACAACATTTTTTAAAGGATTATTGATAGTTAATATAAAAATAAATTCTCTACTTCGGCCTTTTTCAATCTAACTTGCATTGTGTATTTTCAATTCCAATTACATTTTGTAAGCATTTTGAACCTCAATTGCATTTTGTGCGTATTTTCAATTTCAATTGCATTTTGTTAGAATTTTGAATTTCAATTGCATTTTGTGAGTATTTCGAATCTACATTGCATTTTGTAAGTATTTTGAACTTAAACTACATATTGTGCGTATTTTTCAATCTATATTCAATCTAAACATGGCGGCTGTGCACAATTTGTTTTAACAAATGTTTATTATGTCTTAATAAAGTGACCAAAGTGAAACTTCGTGTAATGAACCAATGCAATAACCTTCATCTACTGGTACATAACACTGTGGGCAACATATAAAACATTCTAATATGGCGATCATGCGATATGTTTCACCGGTTCTCAATACCTACGAATCTATTCCTGCAATCAAACTGAAATTGTGTATGTCCATAGAATCATTAAAATAAGTTCACGCACATAACAGTCAATAACCTGATGAGCACAACACCATTTAAAAACACAAATTTAAGTATTTAAAAGAGTTTTTATAGCGTCTTAATCATCCAAGCCCAACTTAGCACGGTAAGTTTTTATGCCGAGTTTTCATTTTCTTTAAATTTTGTATGCTTCCACGACTTATAAGGCTGATTAAATACAAAGCTTAACATCATAAGGTGAAAGAAAAAAAAATACTATGTCAACAAAATACTAAGTCATGAAATGTATCTCATATAGCCTATGAATAAGAAATAAACTGGCCTGAGTGAAGTTTTAGAAACAGGTTTTAATTTCTTGTACCCTAATCAAGAGGTCGAAATGAACGTTTGTATACTGAACCATCATCTCTCTATATATAAAAATGAAAGTTTGTCTGTTTCTTCTGAATTTCTACGGAAATTTGCGTTATTTACTCGTTTCAGACTGTTTTATGATGGATGCGCGCAAATATTTTTTTTGTCTGTCTGTTTGTCTGTCTGTGGACAACGTTGTTCCCTTAGGCCTATAACTCGAGAACGGCTGGTTGCATCAACGTAAAATTTGGTACAGATATCCATCAGAGGCACGCCACTAATCATTGATGTAACTCTTATCCGTACCTCTCATAAAAGGGGGTCTACCCCCTTAAAATACATGCTGAATTAGGCGTAGACGGACGAGATAAAGCTCATTTTCAGCCCCTCTATGTGAGAAACAAAACTCGGGGGCCCTAAAGAGTTCCCGAAAACCACATTTTAAGGCCCTAAAACGAATCGTTTTTGAGATATTCCCAGAAAACTAATTTCATTTAATAAACTAATGAAAGAATGCAAGTCGGTAACCATGGCAACAGAATCTCAGAGGTCCATCTATTGCTGTAAGACTCAATGCAATTCCATTTATTACATTGTTCTGAAAGTTTGCAAACGGCTAGAAGGTTATCACGGAACCAAATTAAGCTGTCAAATTCATCAATACCTCTAACGCGTTTAAGAGGGTCAAGGGGCACTCGATAATATTTTCACGCGATTTACACCCGCGGGTGTGGTACGGAAGATATATTATATTCCTTTATTATTATTATTATTATTATTATTATTATTATTATTATTATTATTATTATTATTATGGCGTACAACGACGAGACAAATCCCCTCGGTGCCAGAAACAAAACTCGAGGGCCCCAAAGTATCCCTGAAAACTACATTATAAGGCTCTAAAATCAACTATTTCTGAGATATTCCCAGAAAATTAATTTAATTTAACAAACTAATGAAGGAATGCAAGTCGGTAACCATGACAACAGTATCTCAAGGGGTGACATCCAACTTTCCAACTATTTCTGTAAGAAGCAATGTCACTCCATTTATTACTTTTCTGTGAAAGTTTGCAAATGGCTATAAGGTTATCACGGAACCAACGTAGACTGTATCATTCCTCAATGCAATTAAGGGGGTCAAGGGGTACCCTAGAATTATTTCACGCGATTTTCACGTGCGATATATCGTTCAGAAGGTTTATTATATCTCCAAACAGTAATATTATTTTCAAAAATTCCTGAATTAAATCAGCATTTTTTGCAGCTTTTAGGAATTCGGACAATTTGAGGCTAAAGGACCTGAATTTTCATGCACCACAAGCCTTTATAATTTCTGAAAGGGGTATTCTGTGTATGGGGACCTAACACAATGGTGAGGGTCAGTTTTTATGTGACGTGTATTGCGTTTCGTCTACAAGGCTTTCAATTTTATTTCACGTCAGGAAGTACACGTTAGGTGAATTTACTTTAAGAGCACATTTTAACCAATCATATATTTTGTCGACGTACGGGTTCATCGTAAGGATGATTTTGTTTGATACTGTGTGGTAGATATACCCATACTTGGATATCTGGGTGATATGTTGTAGACAATGGAATTGTATGTCGGTCTTTCTGTGTACCTTTATGTACGCCTATATCTCGTGTTCGGATGCTTGGTGCATCGTAAAATTAGGTATGGTATCCATGAGAGTCAATACACCAATCTTTATAAAACTCTTCACCGTACTTTTCATAGAAGGTTGGGTATAGGGAAAAACTTTTCAAAATACATGCTAAAATAGGCGAAATATAAAAATTATCCTCGAAGGACGACCAAAGCATATGTTGCGCTTCTCAATGTGAGACACAAAATTCGGGAGTCTATAAAGGATCTCCGAAAACCATATTTTAAGGCCCTTAAATTAACAGTGTGTGTGCAATATTCCCATAAAACTAACTTCGCTCTAGTAAACTTATGAAGGAATGACAAACCGCTAACCATTGCAAAAGTAGCTAAATTGATAATGTCTGGTGTTAACACCAAAGACCGTTCGAAGAACGGGTACTTCTGCTAGTTAGCCTATAATCTTCATCTTATGGCAACAATTCTATGGCTTAAATATAAACATTATTGTACGTAGCGGCAATCAGAAACATTTCACCAGTTTTCAATATTTCAAACTATTACTGCAATCGAACTGAAAGTTAAATGGTGACAAGCGACTATATATGTGACTATCAACTATCTGATAAACACAAAAATAAAGCCACGAGATGTTAAAATATTTAAAACGACTTTTCAGGTGGGCTTATCATCCGAGAACAGTGAAGCTTGGTACAGCGAATTTTATTCCAAGTTTAATATAATGACATCAAATTTGTTCTATTGTTATCAAAAATTCAGGATAGCGTCTGTTCGAAATTTTAAAAACATATTTATTTATTCTCGTATTCTATTCAAGCGATCAAAGAGAACTATTATAATAATCATTATCTAATGGGACTGAATTATGTAGCTTACCTTTCGTAAATTATATGTGAACATTTGATTTTTCTTATAATTAACACCTGGCACTCGTTGCAGGAAGATGCCAACTCACAGGAGGAGTCATAATTAACCAACACTGGAACTTTTATATTCTAGCACGTAATGTTTCATTGTAGTGGTAGTGGTGGTGGAGATTGTTTTAAGGGGGGGGGGGGCACCGAGATAGAAAATAATAAAATGTAAATCAAAAATTCCAAACACGCATGACTTAACGTGAAATAGAATTAGGAAAATGATGATGTTATTGGATTTTCTGTAAGTATATTGGTTATTTCATAAACAACTTTCAAACTCGAGTGCACATAATATTTTGTTCGACAGTAATATGTTAGTTTGAGTTCAACATGGATCCGGAGATAAATATATCGAAATATTTCTATATACGTTGAGGCGGAATGCTAATAGAGGTTCACTGTCTTAAGTAGGCTGCATAGGCCGCCTAATGTGATATGGCCATCAGCTTTGCTTCATAACAACATTAATGTGATTTCAACATTTTGTGAAAATAGCTTACGAATGACTCAATGAAAGTCATTAGTATGGATAAGTATAATTATGCCACACCTGGGTTTATAACGGCAGCTAACAAAGGCTAAATTATGTATAATTTGTCTAAATTTGACGAATAAGAAGATGTGCAAATGGGAGAGCAGTTGTTGTTATTTCCATTTGAGGCGCTTGGAAATCGTGGACATTAGGCCCCGTGTACTTGGATTTGTGTAGAATTTGTCTGAGAACCTGTGTTTTTGTGCTGATTGTATTTGTAATTCAGGAAATGATTGGGATTTTTTAAAATCTAAGTATTTGGAACTTTTTATTCAAAATTTATTATAAGGATATCCATTTTCTTAATGTTCATATAGTCTGACGCTGAAAAAGGTATTGTATTCGGAAACATGTAGGCCTACGCCATTTAATAAACATAATTTTTAGTATTGACGAGGCGAATTCCATAGAATAAAATAAATTAATTTATCAATAATCAATACGGATTAACCATAACAATAAGGTAAATATTATATGCGTTCTATGAATAAACTGTTGCCAAAAGAATTTCACTCGCAGAGTAGGACTACTTTTTTCAATGAGTCTGGTAACCTGCAGCCGCGGTCTCGAATCCGAGAGACCATTGCTTGTTGAAAGCAAACAATTAACTTGTGTGTGTCGTCTGTCTCATGACCTGGGTTTGTGTGGTGCCTGCACTAGTGTGTGTACTTGTAAACAGGGCTAATATTGGGAGGGAGACAGCCGTGGCTATAAATTACGTTCCATCCCGGCGTTTTCCTGGAATATACGTGGGAAAGAAAAACAAATCACTTATAGAGTTGTCGAGGGAAATTCAAATCCACGTATCAACAGTTGTCCTCTTTAGGCAGAAAGAACCCATTCCTGCCTAGACGACAAGTAAATTTCGTGGCGCAGCCAGGAATCGAATCCAGGCCCTTCGGGGCAGGAGCCGCAATACATGCCCTGAGACTACTGCGGGGGCTTCACAGAATGTGATATGATACCATAAAACACCGTGACGGGAAAAAATGATATGAGTTTAAGGCTCAGTCCAATTGTTGTGGTCATAGAACCGGTGTTTTGTCTTCAA
Source organism: Meconema thalassinum (assembly GCA_946902985.2). Taxonomy (NCBI): domain Eukaryota; kingdom Metazoa; phylum Arthropoda; class Insecta; order Orthoptera; family Tettigoniidae; genus Meconema; species Meconema thalassinum. The sequence continues at coordinate 1,012,575,060 of OX336388.2, forward strand.
GAGGATCTTTATTGTGCCAGTAAATCTACTGATACAGGTACCTCATTGAATGATGATCGACTGTGTCGAGAATCGATCAACACAGCCAACACGAAAAATAGATGTCTATGCAAGACCGACTATAATAATATATCTGACCGTAATACGACAATCGATTGAGCAAAAATGGTGGTAATTGTAGGGAAGCCATCGAGTAACGGCTGTTTGTTTACTTTTGTTTATCAGACATAGAGTTGTGATATGTCATGAAACGGGTCGCACATGCAGTGTTACGAGCTGTAGATCGAATTATACTGTTGTATGTTATTTCAAAATTTACATTTCATAAAGACCAAACAGTAAAGGAGAAGTGGATAAGAAATTTACACAGGGATGATTTCGAAGTTTAAGCGCCAATAGTCGTGTGTGTTTTGACAGTTTGAACATCCAGTACATTCATGGTTAGGGAAGGTCTTTCCCCAACTGATAATGGTGAACCAATTCGCATTTCCAGGAAAATTCTTAAATTAACACATGGTGCTATTCCCACAAGTTTTCCTTATCAACCGTCTTACTATACATTTACACTTCCCAAAGACAGAAAAAAATCCTGGAGAAAGTCTACAACATGTGTTATTAGGTTATGGGAAAAATTTCGCAGAATGGTGTGTACAGGATGGAGTTTCTACGTTCATTATCCTTGGAAATAAGCTTGATAATAGCTAGGTGGTTCTTTTCGCAGTTATAACGATGATGATGATGGCAGGCATAGTGACATACCGTCAGTGTGAGTTTTAACGTGTCTAATTCTATGGACGTAAATGCATTCTATAAGAATATCTATGTGCATGAGGAGAAATGTAAATGGATACTGCAATGGACCAAGCAGGACAATATTTGGCGAGTCATCTTTCTAATTACAATAACCTAATATCTACTTTTGATATGATGCAAATTTTGGTAAGGGAAGCCTTGTGTCTTGATTGTGACATTGGTATAGTGGAAATTAGGTTTCCCTGCAACTCAAATCCAGTATTCGTTAGAGCTTTTATATGCACATTGCGAAGAAATTTAATTCTGAAGTGAGGGCTGGAACGAGGTGCACTCAGCCTCATGAGGCAACTGAGTAGAGGAGGGTTCGATGCCCACCTCAGCCATCCTGGAAGGGGTTTTCTGTGGTTTCCCACCTCTACTGCAGGCAAATGCCAGGATGGTACTGGACTCGAATTTTAAGATGCTCAGGATGACGGGAATGACATTTTGGTTGTTTTGGTAAATTTTGGTCAAGATTAAATCATTTTGAAATATTGCACAATATCGTGATTTTGATAAAGGAACAATGGCTTCAAATTGCAGCTAAAAGAGGAATATGTCTACCCCAAGCCAGGATTTAACCTTGTCACGTGTCGCCTATTTGCTAGAAACGGCATAGCAACAGATAGAGATGAGTAGAGATGATTCTGATTGGTCAATCAAGTTTCTGAAAGCGCGAAGGAAGGGGGGATTTTACCGCCCGTAATGAAGAGCTTGAGTTGAGATTTATGCTGATATTTTGTTAAGAAGAGGGAAAACTTACATCTATAACTATGGAAATACGTCTAAATTAACGAGGATCATGATTAATACCACTGGAAGGAAGTTTGGAGACTTTGTATAAAGATATAAGTGAATATTCAGTCCCGCTAATTGGCGCGGTTTATTTATGAGATGCCCATCCATTAGTTTCGATGTGGGGGTGACGCGACTGATCTGATGGTCTTTGTGCGGAGAGCGGTCGTGAGAGTAGGACCTGTGTCGTGTGAGGTCTCAAGAAGCCCGGAAATTAGCCGAGTGCGAGAGATTTGTATCGTCTACCGTGAGGGAGCCGGTAACTCAGGCCAGCCACAATGCCGTGTTCGGTGAATGAAATAACAGTTGATAAAAGCACTTGAATAACAGATTCTGTGTGAATTAATATTACGAAAGTACATTAATACTATTGAGAAACATAATATACACGTTCTGTATGAATATTTCAGTTGAAATCTGAAGATTTATAGTCGTTTTGATAGAGAAAGCCAGCGGTGACAAAAGTGCTTATCTCAGAAGTAGCAAGCCATTTCGTGCGCGATTCTTTGTGGAGCAAGCGAGCTATGGACTTGTAGTCAACAAGAGTGAGTTACACACTTGAGCGGTATATGCGTGTACAGATAACATTAGCCGTGGACATTGACATTTATACTATTAGATATAAATATATTTCAACGATGTTACATTCTCAAAAGTTGAGGGGAATGCTTATCTACGTTTAAGAAGTGATTGTGATGGAGTTCTAAACCACAAATGCCCTAGGAATGTGAGGTATACTGACGAACTGGAATATCAAGCAACAGATACTAAATTAAACTATCACAATGACGAATAGTTGTCGCAGTTCTGCATTCCATATCTACGTTACGGAAATAGGCAGTCATGTCGTTTCGACATTCTACAAGATCCGAAGAGAAACAGGGTCTTCCGTTTCAATGCTTGAAGTTTGGTTCAGCCCCGCTGAGGAAGTAGACGTTAGAACTCGAGACCGGACAACGCAGTTCGATACTGGAGGCCCGTGTTCAAGCCGCGACAATGCAGTTTTCCGGAGGAATAATATGAGCTACTCAGAGTGTGGTATACTGTTCCCTACAGTATTTTCCACCATACTATTTCTACTAGATTCATCACAAGGTAGAGAGAGATCTTCGTTCGTAGACGCTGGTTGTAGTTTGCTGTATCTAGAATATAATGGAGTATTTTTACCATTTCAACATCTTTTATTAAATTATTCTTCAGTGAATTTTTATTATGGAACTTCAGTATATTTTTCCATGATGAATATTTATTTCTAAATTTCATCGTTTGAAGATTTTAATCCATGATTTGGATGTTATTGCTTTTGGATTTCGACATTCAACATAAACGAATTTAAGATCGTTTTCTTAAATTTCTTGGATTTATTTCGAATTCGATAATTGATTAGGAATTTTATTGTAAGAACAAAATTTAGATTAGGGGAAGATTCTTCGTAGATGAAACATTTTGTTGACGTTTCATTGTAGTTAATCATCGATGTTTGAAGAATATCTACGCATTATTAAAGCATAGTGTAGTTATACGTGATATAACTCGAATGAAACTTGAAGCTACATTAAGTATGATATCCAATCGGACTATTGAACGTTGTTCATGAATGAAAGATTTTATTAGACATTTGAATATTGATAATAATTATTTATAATAATTTATCAACATAATTAATAATTTAAAATAGAAGAATTTATTCTACTATACCGTGACAAAATCAACATTATTGAGTATTCTATAAAAATCTATTGCAACATTTTAATTAATAGTTGCTGACTTTAATATTCCATTATATCAATAAATTGGTCACGTTAAGAGAGGTGTAATGCAACTGTATTATTATTAAATATTAACAACCATTATTTAAAATCGGATTAACAAGGTAGGAAAACCAATTTGCCATCGCTGTTAATGAAAGTCTATAACTATGAATTATTTTAACAACATGATATTTCATACACTGTGAACATCGGGTAAAGCATTTATTGTAATTGAGAACTTATGTAATAGTTCCAAGAATGAGTAGTAACAAAGAATACGTTTTTAGCCTATTCTCATTTATGAAAAAATAGGCTTATGAGATCACCTTTTGTCCGTGTTTCTGTGTGTGCGTGTGTGATTTGTGTATTCGTGTGTGTGTCCCCCCCCCCCCTAATAAAATCTAAACGGCGGAGCGATTTCAATGAAACTCGGTAAGTTCATAGCACTATTCCGGACGACCCCGACCGTGCCCTTCAAAACTTGTTACGTCTCACCAATCCAACATGGCGGCTGTGCGAAATATTTCACCAGCATTCAATATCTCCGAAAGTATTACCGATATCACCCTGAAATTTTGTACGGTGATAAAGGGAACTACTAGAAGTTCACCATGTGACATTTGAAAACGTGGTAACTACAAAACCAACATGTCGGCCAAGCGAAGTTGCGACTTTTAAATATACGTTTCTCGCGATTTAACCAACCAAACGGAATGAAACTTGGGCAGACGTTGCCAGCAATAATCAACTTCATTGTAACAAATACCATAAGTAAATATATCGCGTGGTCTAAGCGGTATATGGTAGAACCCACTTTTAAGGTCAATCTTAATTGCCACGTGGTCCTTGGGTATAACACCCAACGCGTCGGCCGCACTTTTGAGGCTTAACTTCGGTTTGTTGATAAACTGTGTCCAGGCCGACAGATCGTAAATAATCCTTGCTTTCCCGTTCGCCTTAGGAACTAAGAACAGTGGGAAGGCAACATACGGCTTAAATTTAGTGATTATGCCGTTCAGAAGTAAGTCTTGTATCACTTGGTCCATAAGAGGCGAAGTCCGCGTTGTACGGTACACTGCGGGAGCGTTTGTAGGTCTGGGCAACGACACACCTTCTCTCATTATACGTTCGGCATAGCGTACCATGGGGGTATCACAATATGGCACAGGGTTCGCTGCTGGGACACTCGTAGACACGTACTCCGTTGGTGGAACTGGCTTCTTCCCTGGTGCTGTTATAACGATGCGTGGGAACCCCTCCTTGTCCTGCTCCTCGGCGCGGCGCAATACTGGGGGCTTTCGTGGATATCTGGGATCGTAGAACCATTGCTCGTCTTCGGAATGGTCGTCCTCTTGTTCAGGATCCAGCACAAAAACACAACACAAAAAGTGCCCGTTTTTATGCGTGTTTCAACCATGCGTCACATTTAAGAATTATTATCTCACAAACCCGTCATCAGATCGAATCCAAATTTTAACACAATATACATTGGAATGTTGTATAACTGGTTTATTAATTTCAAAATGTTGTGTCTTCAAGAACGAATGTTGTTATCATTTTTGTAAGGTAACTTTTTCTCGGCTCGGGGTCGTTGGAAAATGTAGTTCTTGGTTGCGTTGTAATCCTTATACATCAAAAAGTTATGCTGTATGACTGTGAAATACGTAAATTAATTCACTTACTTTATATCGGTTTATATTTGTACGGGGAATTAAGACATGGTTCACCAGCTAGCCGCTCCGCTAAATGCAGTACAGCGTTGCTGATATGAAGCCCATCACTTCCGAGCGAGGCGCGCCATGACGCGTGATGGAGCCCATCTTGGCAACGCTGAACAGCTTTCACCGGAGCGGCTAACTGGTGAACCATGTTCCAATTCCCCGTACAAATACAAACCGATATAAAATAAGTGAATTAAATTACGTATTTCACAACCATACACATACCTTTTTGATGTATAAGGATTACAACGCGACCAAGAACTACATTTTCAAACCACCCCGAGCCGAGAAAAAGTTACCTTACAAAAATGATAACAACTTAGTTTCTTGGCCACACAACATTTTAAAATTAATAAACCAGTTATACAACATTCCAATGTATATTGTGTTAAAATTTGGATTCGATCTGATGACGGGTTTGTGGGATAATAATTCTTAAATGTGACGCATGGTTGAAACACGCTTAAAAACGGGCACTTTTTTGTGTTCCAACTGCGATAAAAAAAATATATATAAATTAAAAATTCCTAACCTACATGAAATAACGTAAAATAGAAGACGAAAATGATGATGTTATTGGATTTTATGTAGGTCTATTGGTTACTTCACAAACTAGAGTACACATAATATTTTGGTCGACAGTAGGAATCTATTACAGCAATCAAACTGAAATGTTGTACAGTATGTTGATAGTGGCAATTAACATAAGTAGGATATATGAAAATAGGTTTTAGTTCTTCACGGAACTACCTGTTATATTACGAAGTAAAGGATTATTGAAGCTATAATTGTGTGATAGCAGGTTTATGAAGCTCTAATACGCATTTTACACGTGTTATTGAGAAAGTACTCGTATATGGAGTGTAATGGTGAAGTTTAGAGGGCATTGATGTTAAGTGAAGATTATTTTACGTATTGTGAACGTATAACTGGAACGTATAATGTATGTTAAAGCAGCGTGAATCTAAGAAAGATCATTGATGTATATCAACATACTTGAATCGACTTACAGTTGAATTGACAAAGGTCAATTGGCGGAAAATACTTGTGAAAGGATTAAAGATATCTGATTAGATAATTCTTATTGAAACTACTATCAAAGATTAAGAATATTATCGTATGAGTTTAACTTAATCGTTCGGCCAAACTAGCACGCATTTGAAATGAAACGCTATGAATTTAATGATGGTAATTTTATATAAACAAATGAAAGTCGACGCTAAGTAATAAAAGAAAGCAACGTGATGGACGAATAGAAGAGGAAGTTATGTAAATGGATAATTACAATGCCGATAAGTTTGGTGTTGTTGTAAATAAAAGTAAACAATACTTATACTAAAAGTAAACAATATTTGCAACAATTAATAAGTATAAACAATTTAAATGAAAGTAAACGATATTCAGGAATAATTAAAAGAAAGATAAAGTTAATTAAACAATAAATTAACATCATAAACAGCTGATAGATTTAAATAAATAAATAAATAAATAAATAAATAAATATTATTATTTATATTATAGGATAATATGATTAAATAAATATTTATAATAATAAATATTGATTTGCGTTAATAAATAATTAGTGAATTTGTTTAATATTAATTGATATTAATATTTATAATTATTTGAACTTTTATTAATAATTTCCATAATTATTTAAATAATTATAGGGATTTCGTGTAACAATTAAACATTTGTTTAAATATTTGAAGTGCATTTAAACAATTTAATGACAATTTGGGGATGGATGTTCGAGGAACATGATGATGTTCTTTGTTTACATCAAGGATGTTTACCAATATGGATAGGTGGTCTTATGACAGATCAACCTTTAACAATTTGCATAAATATTGTGAATTTGTGAAGATTGAGAAGTAGGAAAGAATATTATTGGAATATTTATGCCAAATTGACAGTGGAATTATTTTTAAATTTGTATTTTCGGAATGAAAGCGAAGTTAAGAGAGATGTCAGGAACAGCTGATCGCTTGACAAGTTGATAGTCAATTTCAGCAATATATATACTACGGTACAAGTATATTTATTCAGAGGCCATGTATAGCGTAACAGCGGACTATGTTAAATGAATTTTGTTTTGTAATTATTATTTTAAATTTTATTTGAATTATTTCTCTGAAACTTTGAAACAGCGGATCAGTGTTTACTTTGCGGAAACAGTTGATCAAGTTTACGTTTAAGAAGTAGTGGACTTCTAATGCCATATGGATATGTATAAACATTTGTTTTACGATTTAACAAGCGTGTTCAGTAAGCGATTTACGAACTGTATTTAAATATTTGATGATTATTTTATGAAATTTGATTTGTTTGTTTAATTTTTGAATACATTTATTTTCGTTCGTTTTTTATAAAAAACATGACTGATTTATTTGAATTATGGAGAGATATTGTGTTTTGGAGCGGTTTAAGGTTTAGTTTAGCCCCTTGCTATGCCCCATTTGCCCCCGAGAACCGTAAGTTTCTCGTACTCTCCACTTAATTAGTTGGTTTGTCCAGTTTTAATTCGTCAAAACAGAATCGCAGAAAATATGTATCCCCATGTAGCTCTTGTCGGTAGGATTTTCAGGTTTAGCCTATCTAGCCGGGGACCTCAAGACTCTACAATCCAGCTGATCGTCGGATTCGACGAGCGGCTTTTCATGGTTTATTCAGTTACAGTACCTAATGTAAGAATACAGCTGCTTCCTATTCAAATCCTGGAAGTGGTTTTCCGTGGTTTCCCCACTTCTACTCCAGCCAAATGCCAGGCCTTCTCCTTCCCAATGCAATCTCCACTCTTCAAACCCACTAGTTAAATCATAGCAATCACACAGGTTATCACACAAATTCCACATACAAATACATGGGGCTATAAGACCACGATGTCGTAGCCCCTAATATAAGCAACAACAACAATATCTATTTGCATTCTTGTAGCTTGATTTAGAAGTATTTGCATTTTTAAATATTTGTCTTATCTTTGCTTTACTTGTGTCTGTATTTTTAGCTACTGTCTGTTCGCGTTTCTTGTATCGAAGTACGTCAGGGTTTCATATTGTATTTGTTCCTTATTACATAAAATCCAGTAATTTCTGGTGGAATTTAATAAATTATGCGAATGTTTGTCTTCGAATGTGCAGCTATTTCGATGGCGCCATGCCTGCCAGTGTCAACAACTGTTCCTCTACGATTGCCACCATCTTTGTTTTGATGTTAACGGTCTGAGATATTGTAGTCGGTCGTGGTCTATGTTATTGGCAACTCAATCTATCACTTGGGGCGCTGGGGTCGGTGCAACATGGCCGGGACACGTAGGATAACACTCAATATCTATAAAGATAATGATACGATTTTTTTTGTCGTGTAGCCTCCTGAGAGGCCGAGTGCAGGTCTTTCTAGTCGACGCCCGTGGGCGACCTGCGCGTCGGGATGAGAGATGGAATGGATGAAGATGAATGAAACTGGGCAAGGATGTGGAAGGAAGCGGCCGTGGCCTGTCAGAAGGTACTGTCCCAGCATTTGCCTGGTGTTGAAAATGGGAAACCACGGAAAACCATTTCAAGGACAGCCGACGGTGGGGCTCGAACCCACGCGTCTACCGAGTCAGCAGAGAGCTTGGCCCATTGACCTAACGCAGCGCTTTAGCCCGCGTAGCCACTACTGTCGGTATAATGATACGATATCTATAAGATAATAAAGGTAAATATAGATCTTGAATTCAATACGGGAAGAAATAAGTAGATCATGGCCAAGGTCATGGACATACATAACACTCAATAACACAGGATTACTATGGAGCACTTTCGTATTATCCTATTATAATTAGTAAATGTGATCCCTGAAATACTGACAGTGTCATATTATGTATAACAATGCGATACACGCGATCTAATTTGTGTGTTCCACTGGATTAATGTGTGAATTAGGCCTACGTATTATCAAGCATTGATTGTCTGCTCGGATTTGTTTTTGAGCATCTCGAGTCATGGTTCTGTTACGTTTCAAAGCTATATTCGAGTTGGCTAACTGTACCATAGACTCCGGAAACTTTACAGAAAGGGTAGAAGTGTTTTTTTGCAAACATGTCTTGTAAAAGAGTACGATACACAATGATGAAACCTTTTGGTCAATTTACGCTCTTGAGCTCCAGACGTCGCTGGGTGCATCAGAATGTTGGAAACGTGTTTTATCACTGCTTCTTTTCTGTCACAGGTTATTAGGGCCTACTAGTTCATTATTATTATACTATTATTATTATTATTATTATTATTATTATTATTATTATCTCTAGTGGCTAGATCAGGGTCATCCAGACAGCGCTCCGACCGCGCTCTAAGCCAGTGCTCCAAGCGCTTTGTTGGACGGCAGTTTCAGAAGTGGTGGGAGGAGCTTGGCTGGCTGAGCACGCTGAAGTGTGCAACCGATCCATCAGTCGCTAGTCTAGTCCAATGCGCTTTGTTGACAGCGTGTAAGTAAATCAGTTTCGCAGTGGTCATGACTGAACAGCATACAAAAATAGGAGTGGTGAAGCAGCAGAATGGGAAATTTCATTTTTCTGTACTGCTTATAAAGAGCATGCCAAATGTTTAGTGTGCAACAGAGAAGTAATGTGTTAAAAAGAACACAATTTGTTGTTGAATTTTCCTCTCTAATATGTTCACATTTCAGTTTGGAATAAATCACAATATTCTTTACTTAACACTAATCTTGTGTTCGTTTCCTGCACACTCCATACATCGGAGTACCATTCAATTTGGATGTATGCGGTATATTTGTTATGGCAAAACAACCCTATTAATATGTCAACAATCCCACAAGAGCCGTCGGCCGCACGACTGTGCGAGTGTAAGTACTGTACTATCTAGTCAGCGTGGTCCGAACAACGTCCGCCTCCTCGCTGCCACAGTGTAGTGGTGGTAGGGGAAGGAGCGCTAGTCTGACTGCCCAGTGAACCCCAAGCGCAATAACTGGATGGCCCTGGACTAGACTGTCCCCCAACGACCACACTAACTATATTCCAACTCGTTCCTGTTCTCCGTATTTATTCGTTATCGCCACCTTTCGACAATTGTTATTTGCAGCGTTTGGAATGTAATAAAAATTTATATCCGTAGATCTCTTACACATCGGCTTGTAGCCGTAAACTGAGCAATATAGTTTGCTTTTACTCATTTTGGATTCTAACAATGAGTACAACTCAGTAAATGTGTATAAAAACACAAACAAATTAACACGCTCTGTTCACCCATACAAGAAACAATACAAACTGCCACCTACTTGGTGAGATTCTTATTTTCACCGCTAACTGGCATATCCGATAGCTGGAGTTACCTACAGATCTCCTAATTTCCTCATTAGCGACCGACTCGCTGGGTGGTCATGTCTGCGTGGAGCCAGGCCTTTCCCAGCTCGAGGCACAGCGTTGTCAGCTCTCCTCCGTAGCCACTGAGAGCAAGCAGTGAGACAGGACAGAACTACGTGCATATGTGCAACACTGGAAATCTGACAAGTGAGTCGGCAGTCAAGACCGGAGTTTGGTCAACACGTGGAGAAATAGAGGAAGCATGCAATTGGTCAATAATAATCAGCTATTGATCAGTAGCGAACAGTGGTTATTGTCGGTGCGTGCTACTGTACTGCCTTACGTTTGAGTTGCCGATCGTTAACGAGGAAAGTGAGAGAACAATTCGTTACGGAGTGGTCTGCCTGTAATTCGCTTCTTGAGAATTAGGATGAAAATTGCTTCGAAGGCATTACACGAAGTCTTTCGGATTTATTGCTCTCTCCTTGTCCCAGCCAACTGCACTTGTATACTGTATATCTGAAATTATCGAAAGGGGGTTAAAATACTTTCCCCTTGTGATGTCCTGCCTTCCGACTTAAGGTATTCAAATGTAGCGCACTTGGATGGACTTTTCACTTTATTTGGTTTCCAGATGGAACCCTAATACATTCTTCCACTTTAAGGAGATGTATGGTTTTTACTGTTTCTTAGAAAATTTATTTAAATGACCCAGAGCGCACGTGTCTAATCATAATGCAGAACTTTTAACTTAATATATAGGGTCTTTCACTTAAAGTGGGGCCGGCCGCGCGGCGCGTGGAGGGTCGGACCAGCACACGGCAACTTGCTGAGTTTGGGGTCGAGAGAGCGCCCATACCAATCGCATATAAATAACAAGCACACATAATAACACATAATCAAAGTAAAATCATTACTCAACTTGTCACAGAAGGTTGAAAATGTCCTCCACCTGCATCTACACATTTCTGGCATCGTCTAAGGAAATTTTCATTCACACGCATTAGCTCATCGACCGAGATAGCCTCATTTCTCTCATGATATTTTGTTTGAGTTCATCTAGATGATGATGATGATGATAATTGTTGTTTTAAGGGGCCTAACATCTGGGTTATCGGCCCGTTCATCTAGAGTGTGAGGTTTGAGGCATAAACCTTATTTTTCAATTTTCCCCATCAATAAAAATTGAAGCAATAGGATTTAACACTTAGCAATGTTATAAAGTTTTGAAACATAACAATTAAACAATAACCACTTAAACACGTTATAAACGTATAGTACTTGCAACTTAAAATAGACAAATCATGCGTCACAACTGTCTCAGATCCATGTTGCCGTGTGCTCGTCTGACCTTCAGCTTGGTCTTCTACCTGCGGCGCTAAGCAGGCCGTGTGGCCGGCCCCACTTTGAGTGAAAGACCCTGTACTCAATAACTAACAATTGCTTCTTTATTTTATGTAGGTTCAAACATCGATAAGTCAAGTTCTAATTCACATATCAACCTCAACAAAATCTCAAATGACATTTCATTAACTTGTACTAAAGCGGAGAAAAAATATGACCCCATTAAAAACAAGAAGTTCCGTGACGAACTAAAGAGCCTACTTTTCTTAAAATTTAAGATTCATTCCAATATATATAGACCTATCTAGAATAATACGAAATTAAGTTGGTAATATTGAAATTTCTAATTAGTTCGAAATATACCTGGTATAATGTAGCCTAATAGAGCACTACAGTTGGCAGCCCTGGTGACTGAATATATTGTTAGTTCCATCTCTTAAGGTACAGAATACAAAATTTGGTTGAAGTCCAATGGATAGCATTGACGTTACATGCAGTTAGACATGGGTTCTATCAGCACGCGTAAAATGATGTTGGCAACAATGTCATGTATGTGTTGGTCAGAAATAATGTGAAATATTATGATCTCTTGTTGTGCCAATTTTGGATGAAATCCATTTGTTAGTACAATAGAAGTTACATGTATTTTAAAATTGGATCAATCAGCAGGCTTAGAGTCATGTTGGCAGCACTGACGTATACTAGTTTCTCCAAATTAATCTAGAATGTCAGGTACTATACGTGTGCAAATTTTAAAGCTGTTCGGTTACATATTTTCTGATATATTAATATTAGGATAAAAATAGAGACAACAATTATTAACAGTTGGCAGCCCTGGTTGCTCTTAAGAATTAGCATAGTCATATATGTTATGGTACACACTTAGTACATACGAAATTTGGTTGAAATCCAATTGATAGTATAGAAGTTACATGTATTTAAAAATTGGTCCTATCAACAGGCTTAGAATCATGTTCGTAGCACTGACGCACATAAGTTACTCCAAATTAATCTATATTACCGGTTTAACATTTGATTGCCGCTGAGCCTGGCTGCGTCAGTGTTTGTTGTTGATTGTAGCATGAGCCCTCGGGGCGAAGCGGGGAACACAGCTAAGACAGGAGTTCGTTCTGCCCCTAAGACAAGCAGCATTGCGCGTCACAGGAGCTCATGTCGCCACGGACAGTCAAACGATAACTGAGACTATTGGAGCTGAGTCATATCCTATTCGCGCGACTGTACCTGTCAACGAAGCAGGCTGACGTGTGACATAAGTAAACAAGGAATAGTTCCCATCTTGACCGCCGGCAATCAATTCGTGAAAGGGTAGTACGTGTGCATAGTTTAAAGCTGTCGGCTTGCATACTTTCTGATATATTGGTATTTGAATAAGAAAATAGAGAGAGAGCATTTATTAACAGTGGGCAGCCCTGATGGTTCTTAAGAATACGCTCAGTCTTATCTGGTTATGTACACATAGCACATACGAAATTTGTTGAATTCCAATTGATAGTGTAGAAGTTATATGCATTTAAAAATTGGACCTATCAGCAGGCTTATAATCATTTTGGCAACATTGCCATGTATGGACTCCTGGAAATTAAACTGAAATATAATTATCTATACGTGTGCCAATTTTGAAATAGCTCCCATTCATACCTTCCAAGATATCCAACATGGAGCTCAAATTTCAATTGCGATTTTTCAGCAGTTGGTAGTACTGACATCATTTTCAAATACGGAAATGAGATATTCAGGTATAGATCTTTACTCCTACCAATTTTTGTTTCGATTGCTGCCGCCGTTTAGCAGTTGATTGACACACACACACACACACACACACAGCCTGCCAGACAGCCAGACAGACAGACATACAGACAGACGGACAGACAGACAGACAGACAGAAGGACAGACAGACAGACAGACAGACATACAGACAGGCATTTGCCCGGATCTATCTCATAAGTCTACTTTTTCCTCATTTTTGAAAAAAGGGGAAAAGTAGGCTAAGAATGAATATGAAGAAAGAAAAAAATTGCACTTTTAAAACAAATATGTTATATTTCTCAGTATAGTAGTTATAACGAAGAGACATGAAAATGACCATGTCTACCCAAAAATCCTTAGTGACAAAGTTTAATGAAAATGAAAATCCACAGCCTGCTTCCAGTCTCCGACCGGGTCAGGAATGGAATGAATGAAGCCCCCCATCTAGCGGCGAGGATATGAACTGTGCCGGCTGACGAGGCCTGACGCACTCCTCTGGGGCAATGATTAAATGAATGACAGATGAAATGAAATGATAGTGGAGAGTGTTGCTGGAATGAAATTTTGACAGGGAAAACCGGAGTACCCGGAGAAAAACCTGTCTGCCTCCGTTTTGTCCAGCACAGATCTCACATGGAGTGACCGGGATTTGAACCACGGACCCAGCGGTGAGAGGCCGGCGTGCTGCCACCTAAGCCACGGAGGCTTAGTGACAAAGTTTAATAAATTTGTAAATTAATACCGTAAGTCAATAAATTAACATTCTTAAGTACAGTGCAGTGAACCGGTTAATGCAAATGAAAAGAAAGTCTCACACTAAAAGTTTATAAAATGGCTGATTTTATGACTATTTTATTGACTACTGTATCTAAAATGTTAAAAATACACTAAAAGACTAAAAACCCAGATCTGTTACAATTTTTTATTAATGTTGAAAGATAAACTCTTGAAAAAACAGTTCTCGGTAGAAAATATCAATGATATACTGTATTTATGTATTTATTTAGCGTATGGCATATAAAACTTAAATTATTATCACATACATGAAATTCTATAATAGTTCCAGCTATTGAAACATAACTTCCTACATATATATTTTAAAAAAAGAAGAATTATATTGAAATGAGAAAAATGTTGTAGTAAATCAACTTCATTCGTATTAAGTACTTTTTGCTGTAGAAGGTCACAATGTGTACTGCACTTAAGAATAATAATTATTGACATACGGTATCAATTTCCTAATTTATTAGTAGTCATAAACTAATTAATTTATTAGGAGATATCAAAAACACTACTGTTAATAGTAATATACACATCAAAGAAAGTTTTGCATATACAGTACTTACCGTACGAGTGGCGGTGGTACAAAACTTCCTCCAAGAGTTCACCATTGCACGAATGGAATGGCCTGCGATGTCACTGGACATGAACTGTACAGAACATATTTTTTGTCTCCAGTGTTATGTCGAAGTTAAATGGTTCACTTATGCATTATACGATCTTTTAAAACACGCTGATTAAAAGGTAAGTTGGATCACGACAGTGCAGTGTCTCGATTGTGGCTTATGGTCAAAGCTTGAAGTGAAAGACTTATTATAATGCAAGTTATATAATTATATATTAATGATACGATATTGTGATCAAGTTCCAGTGGCGGATCCAGGCCTTGCGGGGCCCTGGGCGATATGATAAGGCAGGGCCCACAACAATAGGAAATAGAAAAATAACAAATCAAATGGAAAGTAGTTTTGTAATAATAATAAAATAAAGAAATGTTACAATATTTTGAATACACTACAGTACATTTTTTTATAATATGAAAGAAACCTTTAAGTCCCCCTGAAGAAGATGAAATATGAAATATTAAAATATTACTTTGCGACTTTTTTCCCGGCAGAAGTCTTCCATCTTTTCACTGAAATCTAAGCTTACCACGGTGGGTCAGTGGTTAACGTGTCGGACTACTAACCCCAAGCTTGCAGGTTCGGACCTGGCCGTGAAAAGTAATTTTTGAAAAGCGGCAAAAATTACGACACGGATGTCATCCGATGTTGGCATGTTAAAGAACCCATTTGAATTCAGTAGGTCGTGTTCATAATGGCAAAATTAATCTCGGGAGTTTCCGCCAACACAAAGAGCTTAGATATCTAACCTCCTTGACTTTCATGGTGCTTCAAAGAACAACGAAATTCGACATGCAAGCCACCCTCTGGGTGTCAAATAACAAAGCTTGCACCTGGCACCCGAGGCCATGCGATATTATTATTATTATTATTATTATTACTGAAATCTTAACTTGCTTAACGGTCACGGGAGGTCATAGCTGCACTGAATAAAGAATATGAATTATAAATTAGTTTGAAAAGTATAATTAATCAATTACATTTAAAACAATCCATGGTGCGGGGCCCCCCAACTGCGGGGCCCTGGGCGGTCGCCCTCCTCGCCCTCCCCTAGATCCGCCCCTGTCTAGTTGTATAAGATTTTGATTATCTAGAAGGCTGATATTTTTGACTATCTAGATTCTAGAGTCACTTGAGATTTTATAATTTGACTAGCTATTCCCGGCATGCGTTGCAATGCCAATCGAAGACGGAAAGGAAGATAAAAATAATGAACCGCCGGCCGAAAACCGTGGCGTGAATAGACAGCGATATTACCCTTTCACGGATTGATTGCCTGCGGTCGAGATGGGAACTATTCCTTATTTACTTGTGTCACACGTCAGCCTGCTTCGATGACAGGTACAGTTGCGCGAGTAGGATATGACTCAGCTCAAATAGCCTCAGTTTTCGTTTGACTGTCCGTGGTGACATGAGCTCCTATGACGCGCAATGCTGCTTGTCTTATGTGCAGATCGAATTCTTGTCATCGCTGTGTTCCCCGCTTCGTCCCGCGGGGTAGCTGCTACAATCAACAACAAACACTGGCGCAGCCAGGCTCAGCGGTAATCAAATGTTAAACGGATAATACCAGATACCAGATAACATGGCGGGCTGCTGACAGTCTACTCTTGTCACATCGCGATGAATCAGCAAGCTATTCTCACACCTTGCATTGCGGTGTCATACGAATACAGATTGTGTAATTGGGCTACTCTGGGATTTAAGGGTTCCTATTAAGTCCTTCGCCCTTATGTGTTACATAAATAATGTGTAGCCAGAAACTCACCCAAATTTCATCGCAATCGGATGAATGGTATACGGACGCATAGGGGGCATACCGACAAACTATCTCGTAACATTGATTTATTAGCCTATTTTCATTTATGAAAAAAAAAACAGGCTTATGAGATCACCTTTTGTCCGTGTGTCTGTGTGTGTGATGGATTTTTGTCCCCCCCCTAATAACTTCCAAACGGCTGGAGCGATTTCAAAGAAACTCGGTAAGTTCATAGCACTATTCCGGGCGACCCCGACCGTGCCTTTCAAATTTTGTTACGTCTCACCAATCCAACATGGCGGCTGTGCAAAATATTTCACCAGCATTCAATATCTCAAAAAATATTACCGATATCACCCTGAAAATTTGTACGGTGATAAAGGGAACTACTAAAAGTTCACCTATGTGACGATTGAAAACCTGGTAACTACAAAACCAACATGGCGGCCAAGCGAAGTTGCGACTTTTAAATAGACGTTTCTCGCGATTTAACCAACCAAACGCAATGAAACTTGGTATATTATGTGTTTATACACATTGTAATTCACAGACATATAACTTAGTTCAATTGTTTACATAACCTCAGGATGGCGGCTGTGCGAAATATTTCACCGGCATTCTATATCTCTGAAACTATTACCGGTATCACCATGAAATTTTGTACGGAGATAAAGAGCACTACTGGAAGTTCATCTATGAGACTTTCGAAAACCGGTTAACTACAAAACGAACATGGCGGCCAAGCGAATTTGAAATTTTTAAATAGTCTTTTCTCGCGATTTAATGATCCAAACTCAATGAAACTTCATACAGCAAATGTTTATGCACATTGTAATGCACTCGTATCTAATTTAGTTCAATTGTTCACGTAACCTCAAGATGGCGGCTGTGCGAATTTTGAATATTAAGTTTTTATTTCTTGTGTTCTAATCATGCGATCGAAATCAACATTTGCATAATGAGCGTACACAATAATGATCACCTAATAGTTCATAACTCTATGGCCTACATATATTATAATCCAACATGGCGACCATCCATAATATTTACACGGTTCATGGTGTATTCTTGGAATACACGGTACGAGAGAATATAATTTTTAATGCCCTTTTCTTGTTCATTTCTTCCTTTTTTATCAAATACCAACAGGGATCTTCTATTTTCTCTTTGATGGTCATGTCTCTTATGTTTTTTGTGAGTCTGTTCTAGATATATATCTTCCATGACCCACCTAGCGTCATCTAGCAGCGAATCTCAGAAGCTCCTCAATTCTTCCTGGTGCTAGAGGACGTCCTTATCCATCTGGCCACCAGTTCTCGTTGCCATCGCCAGCTATTATCTCCGTGATCAAGAGAACTTCGTCTACTCTTTCACCCACCAGGCTGTGCTAGTATCGCCTGCTATCAACTCTTTGAAGACCATTTCCTCAAGAGAATTTAAGTTTACAATATTGGTCATGCTAATATGTATTCCTTTTGTCTCCTACCCCCACTCTTTTCCCTTCCTTGGACCCTCCGCGCTTCGCTGAGTGGGTCTCACTTGTAAGTCGGCAGTTGACTTGGTCAGTCAAGGCTCAACTAGAGCCAGTCTCCTCAAACCAAGAGGCATTCTCTACATTCTACGCCATGTTGGCACATTAAGTATTCGTCAAAGGGAACTTCACCTTCGACATGCAACCAAGATAAGTACAGACTTAAGGTTTTAACCTCATCTTCATCAGTGTTATTATCTACATGCTTTTATTGATCATTTTATAGACAGCGTGAGATTACTTATTTGGGGCGGTAATCATTCTTCGCGGGATTTGCCATGTTGGGCTTTTGTCTGTCTAAGCCAACCTTAATAGAAAGTAGCTTTTCTTAAGCTATTTAATTGAGAAATCTTCTCACCACGTGGGATATCATCTAATACCCGCTGTCTATAAAATACCAAGCTAGTTCCTCCGCTGGATTAACTTTGGCTCCATTCTTCTATTAGGATCGTTCTGGATCCTTCCAGATCCTGTACATTATCTACAAGTCTTGCCGTCATGTACTTTTCACTCACTTGTGAGACTACTATTGAAAATTGAAGAATCTTCCTTCTGAATTAAAGCTCAATAGCTAATTTTCTTCCACCGTTGGAATGTTCTATGGCGCATTTAATTGTAATACACAACTTTCTCAAGCAATAGACTTTCGCCTATCTAGTGCTACCAGTTCCTTTTCATCATTGCAATAACTTTCTTTGTCATAAACTTTCGTGTTACTACAGTGAATTTTTCATCCATTCAACAAACTATAGTGAGAACTAGTACTTGTTCAACATTTCTACCGCGTCGCGATCGTCCGTTTACCATAAATAAGGCCATGAACATTTATCCTAAATCCCAATTGATCTTTCCTAAACCTTCTACTAACAAACCATGTTAATAAAATTATTACTTTAAGGCCTATTGAAATGAGGTGTCACTCTAAAGACGTGCCCTCCCACCTTTGCTTATATCTCATTAATTAATTTCTGCATAACCACGTGTTTCATACACGGTTCAAGCTTACATTGTTTCTCCCTTATAATCAGGGAATACAATTCTTTCAACTCAGGAGGGAGTTATTTCTGGGTTTCACGAAAGGGAAACTTGCCCCATTAGTCTCGTGATTCCTAATTAAACATAGGAAGTCTAGAACCATCCTTTTGACTTTCTCTTCAGGTTTCACAGTAAGTGACCTGCCCTCTTTTGTATAATTGTAATAAAAGTAATTCTGCTCAAATATAAGAAGTTATAGGAACTTCTATCTTATTCTTCATGTTTTTCTTATTGTTATTTTCGAAGTGGTTACTTTCTCTAGAATGTTTTCTCAGAAATTTCTTATAGTACACACCTTGTACTCTATTTATTGTTAAACATTAATCACCTTAATTGTCTTTAAATTTTGAATTTTTATCTTCGCTATTTTAAATCCCTGCTAGGATTTTGTAAAGGTTTGAAACCGAATAAATTGTTAATTGCCTGGAGCAAACTTTAAATGTTAGGAGGTCTGCGACCCCAAATTGTTAACGAAAATTGAAACTATATACTTGTCAAATTTATTAGACTTCTTTGCCTTGTTAAATAAATTAAATATTTGGTTTTGGATTTATCATTTCGCAAATACTACAGTTAGGCAAGATCCTGGCTTTCCTAACTCTTCCTAGGTTCATGCCCTCGTTAATACGCAATAAATCTGTTACTATTTGTCTTGTCAGACCATCACCCTTCCCCATAGTAGGCATATGCACGCTTGAGAGGGAATACACTAAAGCCTTTCTCTGGCAAACCGCCCAAGTCTTAGCTGCGGTTCCCGTCAGCTTCGACCAGGTCCTTACCCACTTTAGGTATCAGAGAGCGGATTTGCGGTGGCAACCGCCTCTGACTGCATTTAAAGTTAAATTCATAACTTTTGTGGGACTCTCCTCCTATTTTTCTATCCTTTTTCTCCAGTCCGAAACCAACCTCCTTTTCTTTATCATCTTCCCTTGGTGGTTAGGTTATTCCTCAGCCAATAATCTACCCAAAAATTGGTACCAGAGATCCGGGAGAGTCCGTTTGTCACTTGTTTTAAAAGGTTATTTGACAATACCTTACAAATTATTAATATCTGCTTTGAATCTTTCATCTATAACTACATCGTGCAAAGCTTGTGAAGGGGAAAGAGGCCGCTCCTGTCTCCTTTGGTGTGTCCCGTTCTTTCTACTTATTCGCTGCTGCCAACTTGACAGCATCTCCAAGGTTCCACAGTTTCGTGAGTTACATTTTAATCTATTTTCTTTGTCATGGCTCCTACTGAAAAAGATGAAACTCTCATTGCTAGACGTTCTTCTTATAAAGGGCTACTCACCAGATTCAGAAATTACATCAACAAATTAAATCCCGCCGAGTGTGATCTAGACATCTCGACACAACGCCTTAAGTTGTACGAACGGTCCTATGATTATTACGATCAAACTCAAACCGAGATTGAATCCGCTTGCCCAGAACTTCAATCGGATCGGGACGAGGTCGAACCCTTGTACTTTGAAGGGATTGCCAAGGCCCACCAACTGATCCGCAGTATCTCAGAACCGGACACTAGGGTCATCAATCCGGCCCAGTTCCCACCCGCTTCAGTTCACAAGGATAAACCGAAACCGTTACTTCCAAAGATAAGCCTACCTCACTTCTCAGGCCAGGAAGGTGAATGGTATTCTTTTTATGAACTTTACTGCTCCCTAATTCATGAAAATACTGCCATTCTCGACATTCATAAATTCTACTTCTTACGTACGCCCTTGGAAGGCGTGGCCTTGGCCTTGGTGGAGTCACTTCCTTTAAGCGCAGATAACTACCGCATCGCCTTTAATCTCCTTAAAGAGAGATATGGCAATTTACGTTTGAGTGTAGCTCGCCACATCCGCTGTCTGTTCAACCTGCCAGCCGTCAAACCTAATGACGTCTTTTTGAGACCTGTTAGACTCTATTCAATTGCACGTGAGAGCGTTATATCAACTCAAGCAGCCAGTCCAAACGTGGGACACAGTCCTTATTCATCTAGCTACATCCAGATTCGATTTTTCGACATTAAAGGCTTGGGAGATCGAACTCACTCGCAACGAGGAACATTCGTTTGAACACCTCATCTCGTTTCTCAACAGCCGGTGCCAAGTCCTTACAGCACTCTCATTTCAGTGCGAAAATGTCGAAACGAGTCATAAGGGTCACATTTTTGAGAAAAAACTTGCTTCTTCAAAGGGTCATCAGCCCCCATCTGTCGAGAACAAGCAAACCCGTTCTGCTTCTTTCAACCATCCAAGAGAACATATCAGGCCGCTCAACAAATCTTTAAAATGCATGCTCTGCAAAAAGTTGCACATTTTGTACTCGTGCAAATCTTTTAAAGAATTGTCTGTCGCAGATCGAAGGAAGTTTGTCTTCAATAGTAAACATTGCTTCAACTGCTTGTCACCTAAGCATTCTTCTTCAAACTGCACGTCTTCCAACCTCTGTTTCCATTGTAAAAAAAACTGCACCATTCTTTATTGCACGTTCATGATAAATCGAGGTCACCAGTACCCGCTTCTTCTAACTCCATGCAGAGCAGCTCCGAACAAACTAATGCTTCTTCCTGCATTTCTAACGCCGAAACTTCTCACAGTGCGCAAGTCCTTTTGTCCACTGTACAATTCGAAATCCAAGATAAATTTGGAAATTGGTTTCGAACCCGCGGTCTTCTCGATTCCGCTTCAACTCACAACTTTGGTTCGCGATCGTTAATTAAAAACTAGGTCTTTCGTCATCGCCTACTCCCATCAATGTATCCGGCATTGACAATTTGAAAACTCAAGCCTTGCAGTCTTCAAAATTGAAAATCAGAGACGTTTGCCAAAGAAACACCAATCTTAACTTAAACTGTCTCATTCTTACCAGTATTGGCAATGACACTCCTAGCAGCTCTATTAATACTTCCGGTTTAAAGATTCCTTCGCACTTAAGGTTAGCTGATCCTCAGTTTAATGCTCAAGGTCCCATTGATGTACTTTTCAGTGCCAATGTTTTTTGGAATTGCCTCCGTAAACAAGTTCGCAAGTTATCCTCAAACGTGGTCGCCAGAGACACCGATTTTGGTTGGGTTATTACTGGTGAAATCCAACATCTCAGTCTTCAAACCAAATCGCAATGTCATTTCGTTACTGCTGATATAAATCCCCTTTCTGAAAAAGAGAACACCTATGTTTTCGATCTCGATACTTTTGAAAAACACTTGCCGAAACGATGTCTTATCGTAAACAACTACGCCACCTTTGTAAGTTTTTTAAATGGTTTTGCCTTCTTCCCGCATAAAATGGCAATTCAAGTTCGCCTCGCCTTGTGTTACTTAGTTTACTTTCTCATGTCATTTTTATAGCAGGTAATTGCTTAAACTCTCTATCGAAAACTATCTTCCCCTTGTGTAAAACCATGGCTATCAGTCTCCATCACTTCGCTGTAAGCTATGCTTCACGTCTTTCGCTATTTAGTAGGATGGCCATGGCCGGCTCCTTCCCCCTTCCTCACAATTGGAAGCCGCTTTTGAAACCGCTTGAAAATCTGAATTCTTTAGCATCTAGAATAACTATTCTTACGCATATACTCCTTCTCAAAGTCCCAGCTTCTCTTCCTTTTTCGGAAGAATTAAGCTTTTTTCTGTTGAAAATTGTCGGATTTCGTAATCCTCAAAACTATGCGAAATTGATTTCCTACTTTATTTCATATGTCTCTAAATTGGTTTTTCACGTCCAAGCCACGAATGACTGCATGCCGTCTAACCTGAATATCCGCTTTAAGTCTCAGCTGATTTCACTTGTGTTGTTTGTTTATTTCGAACTGCTTGTTTTACAATCTTGTTTGTATACAAGCTAGGATAACGCCAAGCTGTCGTTTATTTCCTGTATGCTTGCCAAAGGTCAGAGCAAGTTTCCCTTATCTCAAGTCTGGCTGACTGCCAACCATTGTCTTGCGAGTTGCTCCCGTAATCTCGGAAGCCGTTCAACTCATTACCAAAATAAACTTGTTCCGGTCAAGGACTCTTTCAGATATTTATATTCTTTATTTCGCTGTACTATGTGGGCAAGGCCTTGTTTGCCTGCCTCTCCCACTTGCTTACGCTCGTATCCTACAACTGCTTCGATTCTTGTTTCATAACATCGTTGCATATTTTTTACACGGTCATGTATTGCACCTTGCTTACATATTTTGCACCCTTATTGTTCATTGATGAACAAACTTGTTTTTTCTTGTCGTTACATTCGATGTGTTTTTGTATTTATACTTGTTATGTCACGTTTCTCGCTGACTTAAGTATTTTTCTGATTAACCCTTTTAATGCTTATTATAACTTAAGGTCATTGTTTATGGCTACTAGATTGTTACCTATAGCGTTCTTGCCTCCTACTCGCATAGTTCCTTCGTTTATTTGGTATATTCTTATCCTTAATAGATGTACTTGTTTCTATACGCTTTGTTTAAACTTGTTAATTTTTCTTTCGCATCTTATCGCAATCTTTACTAGTGCTTTATTTCCCTCAGCTTCTAGCTATTTTGTGATTGAAGGTGTTGTTAATTCTCGTTCTTTAACTCCGCTTTCCAATGACCCTGATGACCTACTTCCACTCACACCTGGTCACTTCCTTATATTCTGCCCCTCCTCCCCTTTCCAGTTCTTTCAGGGATTCTAATTTGCCTATTGTTTGGCGTAAACTTGAAGCCCTTCGCAATTCTTTCTGGAAGAGGTGGAACTTGGAATATTTAACTTCCTTGCAGCGGAGACAGAAGTGGTTTCTTTCCAGTCCCGACATTAAAGTGGGGGACTTGGTCTTGGTTAGGGATGTTTCTCCTCCCCTGGTCTGGCTTTCTGGTAGAGTGACCGAGTGTTATCCTGGAAGGGATGGGAGAGTCAGGGTGGCTAGAATCTTGACCACTAATGGTCCGATCACAAGATCACTCCTCTTCAATTGCTTCATTACCTTTAAATGTTTAACTGCTTATTTGTTCTCTGTTGGTGTTTACCCCCCCCCCCCAGTATGGTGTATTCTTGGAATACACGGTACGAGAGAATATAATTTTTAATGCTCTTTTCTTGTTCATTTCTTCCTTTTTTATCAAACACCAACAGGGATCTTCTATTTTCTCTTTGATGGTCATGTCTCTTATGTTTTTTGTGAGTCTGTTCTAGATATATATCTTCCATGACCCACCTAGCGTCATCTAGCAGCGAATCTCAGAAGCTCCTCAATTCTTCCTGGTGCAAGAGGACTTCCTTATCCATCTGGCCACCAGTTCTCGTTGCCATCGCCAGCTATTATCTCCGTGATCAAGAGAACTTCGTCTACTCTTTCACCCACCAGGCTGTGCTAGTATCGCCTGCTATCAACTCTTTGAAGACCATTTCCTCAAGAGAATTTAAGTTTACAATATTGGTCATGCTTATATGTATTCCTTTTGTCTCCTACCCCCACTCTTTTCCCTTCCTTGGACCCTCCGCGCTTCGCTGAGTGGGTCTCACTTGTAAGTCGGCAGTTGACTTGGTCAGTCAAGGCTCAACTAGAGCCAGTCTCCTCAAACCAAGAGGCATTCTCTACATTCTACGCCATGTTGGCACATTAAGTATTCGTCAAAGGGAACTTCACCTTCGACATGCAACCAAGATAAGTACAGACTTAAGGTTTTAACCTCATCTTCATCAGTGTTATTATCTACATGCTTTTATTGATCATTTTATAGACAGCGTGAGATTACTTATTTGGGGCGGTAATCATTCTTCGCGGGATTTGCCATGTTGGGCGTTTGTCAGTCTAAGCCAACCTTAATAGAAAGTAGCTTTTCTTAAGCTATTTAATTGAGAAATCTTCTCACCACGTGGGATATTATCTAATACCCACTGTCTATAAAATACCAAGCTAGTTCCTCCGCTGGATTAACCTTGGCTCCATTCTTCTATTAGGATCGTTCTGGGATCTTCCAGATCCTGTACTTTATCTACAAGTCTTGCCGTCATGTACTTTTCACTCACTTGTGAGACTACTATTGAAAATTGAAGAATCTTCCTTCTGAATTAAAGCTCAATAGCTAATTTTCTTCCACCGTTGGAATGTTCTATGGTGCATTTAATTGTAATACACAACTTTCTCAAGCAATAGACTTTCGCCTATCTAGTGCTACCAGTTATTTTTCATCATTGCAATAACTTTCTTTGTCATAAACTTTCGTGTTACTACAGTGAATTTTTCATCCATTCAACAAACTATAGTGAGAACTAGTGCTTGTTCAACATTTCTACCGCGTCGCGATCGTCCGTTTACCATAAATAAGGCCATGAACATTTATCCTAAATCCCAATTGATCTTTCCTAACCCTTCTACTAACAAACCATGTTAATAAAATTATTACTTTAAGGCCTATTGCAATGAGGTGTCACTCTAAAGACGTGCCCTCCCACCTTTGCTTATATCTCATTAATTAATTTCTGCATAACCACGTGTTTCATACACTGTTCAAGCTTACATTGTTTCTCCCTTATAATCAGGGAATACAATTCTTTCAACTCAGGAGTGAGTTATTTCTAGGTTTCACGAAAGGGAAACTTGCCCCATTAGTCTCGTGATTCCTAATTAAACATAGGAAGTCTAGAACCTTCCTTTTGACTTTCTCTTCAGGTTTCACAGTAAGTGACCTGCCCTCTTTTGTATAATTGTAATAAAAGTAATTCTGCTCAAATATAAGAAGTTATAGGAACTTCTATCTTATTCTTCATGTTTTTCTTATTGTTATTTTCGAAGTGGTTACTTTCTCTAGAATGTTTTCTCAGAAATTTCTTATAGTACACACCTTGTACTCTATTTATTGTTAAACTTTAATCACCTTAATTGTCTTTAAATTTTGAATTTTTATCTTCGCTATTTTAAATCCTTGCTAGGATTTTGTA
Source organism: Meconema thalassinum (assembly GCA_946902985.2). NCBI lineage: Eukaryota > Metazoa > Arthropoda > Insecta > Orthoptera > Tettigoniidae > Meconema > Meconema thalassinum. The sequence continues at coordinate 1,012,601,150 of OX336388.2, forward strand.
AAGGTTTGAAACCTAATAAATTGTTAATTGCCTGGAGCAAACTTTAAATGTTAGGAGGTCTGCGACCCCAAATTGTTAACAAAAATTGAAACTATATACTTGTCAAATTTATTAGACTTCTTTGCCTTGTTAAATAAATTAAATATTTGGTTTTGGATTTATCATTTCGCAAATACTACAGTTAGGCAAGATCCTGGCATTCCTAACTCTTCCTAGGTTCATGCGCTCGTTAATACGCAATAAATCTGTTACTATTTGTCTTGTCAGACCATCACCCTTCCCCATAGTAGGCATATGCATGCTTGAGAGGGAATACACTAAAGCCTTTCTCTGGCAAACCGCCCAAGTCTTAGCTGCGGTTCCCGTCAGCTTCGACCTCGTCCTTACCCACTTTAGGTATCAGAGAGCGGATTTGCAGTGGCAACCGCCTCTGACTGCATTTAAAGTTAAATTCATAACTTTTGTGGGACTCTCCTCCTATTTTTCTATCCTTTTTCTCCAGTCCGAAACCCACCTCCTTTTCTTTATCATCTTCCCTTGGTGGTTAGGTTATTCCTCAGCCAATAATCTACCCAAAAATTGGTACCAGAAACCCGGGAGAGTCCGTTTGTCACTTGTTTTAAAAGGTTATTTGACAATACCTTACAAATTATTAATATCTGCTTTGAATCTTTCATCTATAACTACATCGTGCAAAGCTTGTGAAGGGGAAAGAGGCCGCTCCTGTCTCCTTTGGTGTGTCCCGTTCTTTCTACTTATTCGCTGCTGCCAACTTGACAGCATCTCCAAGGTTCCACAGTTTCGTGAGTTACATTTTAATCTATTTTCTTTGTCATGGCTCCTACTGAAAAAGATGAAGCTCTCATTGCTAGACGTTCTTCCTATAAAGGGCAACTCACCAGATTCAGAAATTACATCAACAAATTAAATCCCGCCGGGTGTGATCTAGACATCTCGACACAACGCCTTAAGTTGTACAAACGGTCCTATGATTATTACGATCAAACTCAAACCGAGATTGAATCCGCTTGCCCAGAACTTCAATCGGATCGGGACGAGGTCGAACCCTTGTACTTTGAAGGGATTGCCAAGGTCCACCAACTGATCCGCAGTATCTCAGAACCGGACACTAGGGTCAACAATCCGGCCCAGTTCGCACCCGCTTCAGTTCACAAGGATAAACCGAAACCGTTACTTCCAAAGATAAGCCTACCTCACTTCTCAGGCCAGGAAGGTGAATGGTATTCTTTTTATGAACTTTACTGCTCCCTAATTCATGAAAATACTGCCATTCTCGACATTCATAAATTCTACTTCTTACGTACGTCCTTGGAAGGCGAGGCCTTGGCCTTGGTGGAGTCACTTCCTTTAAGCGCAGATAACTACCGCATCGCCTTTAATCTCCTTAAAGAGAGATATGGGAATTTACGTTTGAGTGTAGCTCGCCATATCCGCTGTCTGTTCAATCTGCCAGCCGTCAAACCTAATGACGCCACCTCTTTATGAGACCTGTTAGACTCTATTCAATTGCACGTGAGAGCGTTATATCAACTCAAGCAGCCAGTCCAAACATGGGACACAGTCCTTATTCATCTAGCTACATCCAGATTCGATTTTTCGACATTAAAGGCTTGGGAGATCGAACTCACTCGCAACGAGGAACATTCGTTTGAACACCTCATCTCGTTTCTCAACAGCCGGTGCCAAGTCCTTACAGCACTCTCATTTCAGTGCGAAAATGTCGAATCGGGTCATAAGGGTCACATTTTTGAGAAAAAAAACTTGCTTCTTCAAAGGGTCATCAGCCCCCATCTGTCGAGAACAAGCAGACCCGTTCTGCTTCTTTCAACCATCCAAGAGAACATATCAGGCCGCTCAACAAATCTTTTAAATGCATGCTCTGCAAAAAGTTGCACATTTTGTACTTGTGCAAATCTTTTAAAGAATTTTCTGTCGCAGATCGATGGAAATTTGTCTTCAATAGTAAACATTGCTTCAACTGCTTGTCACCTAAGCATTCTTCTTCAAACTGCACGTCTTCCAACCTCTGTTTCCATTGAAAAAACTGCACCATTCTTTATTGCACGTTCATGATAAATCGAGGTCACCAGTACCCGCTTCTTCAAACTCCATGCAGAGCAGCTCCGAACAAACTAATGCTTCTTCCTGCATTTCTAACGCCGAAACTTCTCACAGTGCGCAAGTCCTTTTGTCCACTGTACAATTCGAAATCCAAGATAAATTTGGAAATTGGTTTCGAACCCGCGGTCTTCTCGATTCCGCTTCAACTCACAACTTTGTTTCGCGATCGTTAATTAAAAAACTAGGTCTTTCGTCATCGCCTACTCCCATCAATGTATCCGGCATTGACAATTTGAAAACTCAAGCCTTGCAGTCTTCAAAATTGAAAATCAGAGACGTTTGCCAAAGAAACACCAATCTTGACTTAAACTGTCTCATTCTTACCAGTATTGGCAAGGACACTCCTAGCAGCTCTATTAATACTTCCGGTTTAAAGATTCCTTCGCACTTAAGGTTAGCTGATCCTCAGTTTAATGCTCAAGGTCCCATTGATGTACTTTTCAGTGCCAATGTTTTTTGGAATTGCCTCCGTAAACAGGTTCGCAAGTTATCCTCAAACGTGGCCGCCAGAGACACCGATTTTGGTTGGGTTATTACTGGTGAAATCCAACATCCCAGTCTTCAAACCAAATCGCAATGTCATTTCGTTACTGCTGATATAAATCCCATTTCTGAAAAAGAGAACACCTATGTTTTCGATCTCGATACTTTTGAAAAACACTTGCCGAAACGATGTCTTATTGTAAACAACTACGCCACCTTTGTAAGTTGTTTAAATGGTTTTGCCTTCTTCCCGCATAAAATGGCAATTCAAGTTCGCCTCGCCTTGTGTTACTTAGTTTACTTTCTCATGTCACTTTTATAGCAGGTAATTGCTTAAACTCTCTATCGAAAACTATCTTCCCCTTGTGTAAAACCATGGCTATCAGTCTCCATCACTTCGCTGTAAGCTATGCTTCACGTCTTTCGCTATTTAGTAGGATGGCCACGGCCGGCTCCTTCCCCCTTCCTCACAATTGGAAGCCGATTTTGAAACCGCTTGAAAATCTGAATTCTTTAGCATCTAGAATAACTATTCTTACGCATAAACTCCTTCTCAAAGTCCCAGCTTCTCTTCCTTTTTCGGAAGAATTAAGCTGTTTTCTGTTGAAAATTGTCGGATTCCGTAATCCTCAAAATTATGCGAAATTGATTTCCTACTTTATTTCATATGTCTCTAAGTTGGTTTTTCACGTCCAAGCCACGAATGACTGCATGCCGTCTAACCTGAATATCCGCTTTAAGTCTCAGCTGATTTCACTTGTGTTGTTTGTTTATTTCGAACTGCTTGTTTTTCAATCTTGTTTGTATGCAAGCTCGGATAACGCCAAGCTGTCGTTTATTTCCTGTATGCTTGCCAAAGGTCAGAGCAAGTTTCCCTTATCTCAACTCTGGCTGACTGCCAACCATTGTCTTGCGAGTTGCTCCCGTAATCTCGGAAGCCGCTCACCTCATTACCAAAATAAACTTGTTCCGGTCAAGGACTCTTTCAGATATTTATATTCCTTATCTCGCTGTACTATGTGGGTCAAGGCCTTGTTTGCCTGCCTCTCCCACTTGCCTACGCTCGTATCCTACAACTGCTTCGATTCTTGTTTCATAACATCGTTGCATATTTTTTACGCGGTCATGTATTGCACTTTGCTTACATATTTTGCACCCTTATTGTTCATTGATGAACAAACTTGTTTTTTCTTGTCGTTACATTCGATGTGTTTTTGTATTTATACTTGTTATGTCACGTTTCTCGCTGACTTAAGTATTTTTCTGATTAACCCTTTTGATGCTTATTATAACTTAAGGTCATTGTTTATGGCTACTAGATTGTTACCTATAGCGTTCTTGCCTCCTACTCGCATAGTTCCTTCGTTTATTTGGTATATTCTTATCCTTAATAGATGTACTTGTTTCTATATGTTTGTTTAAACTTGTTAATTCTTCTTTCGCATCTTATCGCAATCTTTACTAGTGCTTTATTTCCCTCAGCTTCTAGCTATTTTGTGATTGAAGGTGTTGTTAATTCTCGTTCTTTAACTCCGCTTTCCAATGACCCTGATGACCTACTTCCACTCACACCTGGTCACTTCCTTATATTCTGCCCCTCCTCCCCTTTCCAGTTCTTTCAGGGATTCTAATTTGCCTATTGTTTGGCGTAAACTTGAAGCCCTTCGCAATTCTTTCTGGAAGAGGTGGAACTTGGAATATTTAACTTCCTTGCAGCGGAGACAGAAGTGGTTTCTTTCCAGTCCCGACATTAAAGTGGGGGACTTGGTCTTGGTTAGGGATGTTTCTCCTCCCCTGGTCTGGCTTTCTGGTAGAGTGACCGAGTGTTATCCTGGAATACACGGTACGAGAGAATATAATTTTTAATGCTCTTTTCTTGTTCATTTCTTCCTTTTTTATCAAACACCAACAGGGATCTTCTATTTTCTCTTTGATGGTCATGTCTCTTATGTTTTTTGTGAGTCTGTTCTAGATATATATCTTCCATGACCCACCTAGCGTCATCTAGCAGCGAATCTCAGAAGCTCCTCAATTCTTCCTGGTGCAAGAGGACTTCCTTATCCATCTGGCCACCAGTTCACGTTGCCATCGCCAGCTATTATCTCCGTGATCAAGAGAACTTCGTCTACTCTTTCACCCACCAGGCTGTGCTAGTATCGCCTGCTATCAACTCTTTGAAGACAATTTCCTCAAGAGAATTTAAGTTTACAATATTGGTCATGCTAATATGTATTCCTTTTGTCTCCTACCCCCACTCTTTTCCCTTCCTTGGACCCTCCGCGCTTCGCTGAGTGGGTCTCACTTGTAAGTCGGCAGTTGACTTGGTCAGTCAAGGCTCAACTAGAGCCAGTCTCCTCAAACCAAGAGGCATTCTCTACATTCTACGCCATGTTGGCACATTAAGTATTCGTCAAAGGGAACTTCACCTTCGACATGCAACCAAGATAAGTACAGACTTAAGGTTTTAACCTCATCTTCATCAGTGTTATTATCTACATGCTTTTATTGATCATTTTATAGACAGCGTGAGATTACTTATTTGGGGCGGTAATCATTCTTCGCGGGATTTGCCATGTTGGGCTTTTGTCTGTCTAAGCCAACCTTAATAGAAAGTAGCTTTTCTTAAGCTATTTAATTGAGAAATCTTCTCACCACGTGGGATATTATTTAATACCCGCTGTCTATAAAATACCAAGCTAGTTCCTCCGCTGGATTAACTTTGGCTCCATTCTTCTATTAGGATCGTTGTGGAACCTTCCAGATCCTGTACTTTATCTACAAGTCTTGCCGTCATGTACTTTTCACTCACTTGTGAGAATACTATTGAAAATTGAAGAATCTTCCTTCTGAATTAAAGCTCAATAGCTAATTTTCTTCCACCGTTGGAATATTCTATGGCGCATTTAGTTGTAATACACAACTTTCTCAAGCAATAGACTTTCGCCTACCTAGTGCAACCAGTTATTTTTCATCATTGCAATAACTTTCTTTCCCATAAACTTTCGTGTTACTACAGTGAATTTTTCATCCATTCAACAAACTATAGTGAGAACTAGTGCTTGTTCAACATTTCTACCGCGTCGCGATCGTCCGTTTACCATAAATAAGGCCATGAACATTTATCCTAAATCCCAATTGATCTTTCCTAACCCTTCTACTAACAAACCATGTTAATAAAATTATTACTTTAAGGCCTATTGCAATGAGGTGTCACTCTAAAGACGTGCCCTCCCACCTTTGCTTATATCTCATTAATTAATTTCTGCATAACCACGTGTTTCATACACTGTTCAAGCTTACATTGTTTCTCCCTTATAATCAGGGAATACAATTCTTTCAACTCAGGAGTGAGTTATTTCTAGGTTTCACGAAAGGGAAACTTGCCCCATTAGTCTCGTGATTCCTAATTAAACATAGGAAGTCTAGAACCTTCCTTTTGACTTTCTCTTCAGGTTTCACAGTAAGTGACCTGCCCTCTTTTGTATAATTGTAATAAAAGTAATTCTGCTCAAATATAAGACGTTATAGGAACTTCTATCTTATTCTTCATGTTTTTCTTATTGTTATTTTCGAAGTGGTTACTTTCTCTAGAATGTTTTCTCAGAAATTTCTTATAGTACACACCTTGTACTCTATTTATTGTTAAACTTTAATCACCTTAATTGTCTTTAAATTTTGAATTTTTATCTTCGCTATTTTAAATCCTTGCTAGGATTTTGTAAAGGTTTGAAACCGAATAAATTGTTAATTGCCTGGAGCAAACTTTAAATGTTAGGAGGTCTGCGACCCCAAATTGTTAACAAAAATTGAAACTATATACTTGTCAAATTTATTAGACTTCTTTGCCTTGTTAAATAAATTAAATATTTGGTTTTGGATTTATCATTTCGCAAATACTACAGTTAGGCAAGATCCTGGCTTTCCTAACTCTTCCTAGGTTCATGCCCTCGTTAATACGCAATAAATCTGTTACTATTTGTCTTGTCAGACCATCACCCTTCCCCATAGTAGGCATATGCATGCTTGAGAGGGAATACACTAAAGCCTTTCTCTGGCAAACCGCCCAAGTCTTAGCTGCGGTTCCCGTCAGCTTCGACCAGGTCCTTACCCACTTTAGGTATCAGAGAGCGGATTTGCGGTGGCAACCGCCTCTGACTGCATTTAAAGTTAAATTCATAACTTTTGTGGGACTCTCCTCCTATTTTCTATCCTTTTTCTCCAGTCCGAAACCCACCTCCTTTTCTTTATCATCTTCCCTTGGTGGTTAGGTTATTCCTCAGCCAATAATCTACCCAGTTCTCAACATCTATTAATCTACTACAGCAATCAAACTGAAATTTTGTAAGTGTATAGAGGCTATACGCATAAGTTCACCTATGGGACGTTCAATAACCTGGCGAGCACAAATCCAACATGGCGGCGACGCGAAATTTAAATATTCAAATGGACGTTTCTTGCGTTTTAACCATCCGAGCGCAGTGAAATTTGAAACGGTATATGCTTATACAAATTTTAATCGACTGGCATCTAATTCATTTAAATTATTTTCATAACCACAAGATGGCGGCTGAGCGAAATTTTAAAATCCCGCTTTTATTTCTTGTGTCCTAATCATGCGATTGAAGTTTGAATAAAACACCTACACAATAATCTTCATGTAATAGTACATACATCTAAGGCCTATAATATAAAAATCCAACATGGTGACCATCCAAAATATTTGGACGGTTCTCAATATCTACGAATCGATTACAGCAACAAACTGACAATTTGTACGTTGATAGAGGCATATTAGTAGGATATATGAAAATAGGCTATTTAGTTCTTCACGGAACTACTTGTATACAATATATTAAGGCTTCATTTTAACCATAGATAATTGTGACTGATTTGGCTAGTGATAAATTTGAGAATCGAAAGTTATAGTTTTCTACAATCCTGAATATTTGATTACACGTCGCCTTATAGTACTTTTGATTGAGTCAAGTTTGGTTTAACGACTTTAAATTAATTTTTGAATTACGGTACTGTTGAGCCGAGATAGGAATGTATTGCGTTCATGAACATATGACAGGCGAGTGTAACTGAGGTTTTCATGTGTACAGCACTGTACTTTTTATTAGATATAATTTTTGATTTGTTTTTTCGCAGTGATGTTCTTTGATACACACGGGTATGATGTTTTATGCGTTTAGTATTGACGCTCGAAATATGTAGTATTTAAGATGTTTATTTTTCTTTCTTTCATATTCCAGTTACTGTTAGTACTGTACAGATTCATGTTCAAGATCACGGATTCAAACCCAGCCGAAGTCATCGGAGTCTTTAAGAGCGTTAAAAGTCCCTCAGTATGCTTTCCTTCGGAGGTGAAGTAAAGCCGGCGGGCCCAACTCTTATATTTATGGCATGAAAAGGAACCTTCCACCAACTACACTTTGGGAAGCTAAAATTTTTAGGTTAATTTGATAACGCTATATTAGTTCCAACGTTCGTAGCCAGGTGCTGGCTGCGATAGCATCTAGTAGACAAGTCCGCAACTAAGTGTCGTGCACAGTACGAATTTGGTAGAAAAAGTAGGAACTACTTGAAAAATTGATCGTCTGTAGTCCTTCTACCTGAATCACAGATAACGCACACTAATACAGCCATCACAATAAACACCGGATATCAGACAAATTATACACACACCCAAAGTACACGGGGCAACATGACCGAGTTGTAGCTTCCCCTAAACTAAGGAACCAACCAACCTTCATTCTTGATCATTTGAAAATGGATCAAATTTAGTGGAATATTCATCTTGTCTAAAACTCACATTGAAATGACAAATTCTAGCCATATGACAAATTTATAAGTGTAATTCATAGGTTTATTTGATTTTTTTTAGCTTGCAACGGTGGGTGAGTGGTCAACGTGTCGGTCTACTAACCCCAAGCTTGCAGGTTCGCTCCTGGCGGAGGTAAGAGATTTTTGAAAGGCGGCAAAAATTACGACATCATGTCATTCGATGTTGGCAAGTCAAATAACCCATTTGAATTCAGTAGGCCGTGTTCATAATGCCAAAATTAATCTCGGGAATTTCCGCCAACACAAAGTTCCTCATTTCTTTACTAGAAAGCGCTATAGTGTTCAAGGAGCTTAGATATCTTACCTCCTTGGCTTCCATAGTGCTTCAAGGAACAACGAAATTCGACATGCAAGCTACCCTTTGGGTGTCAAATAACAAAGCTTGCACCCGGCATCCGAGGCCATACGATATTATATATATATATATATATATATATATATATATATATAATTCGTTGAGGCCATCTAGGACCACGTTAAGTCTTGCTACACTTGGCAATTTGTTTCGCCTTCCTCTGAGCCCAGAATTCCCTCATTCTCTGTGAGTGGGCCATCTTGCGCTCCGCTGTCCAGGTGGTACCTTGTTTTCTTTTCGGGTTCGATGTCTCGTCTCGGGTTAGCCCATTAGTCAGTATCTTTTTGCGGAAGAGATCTCTATTGAAGGCGTCGTCGGGTTTTAGATGCAGTATTTTGAGGTCGTCTTTGGTATTCATAAACCAGGGCATTGTGGTTTTGGGTTTGGAGTCAAAGAAATGAAAAATATTATTATTATTATTATTATTATTATTATTATTATTATTATTATTTGATATTTTTAACAATATAGCGTTTCATTATTTATTTGTTTTTAATATAATATTGTATAACTTTTTTCTTTTTTCTTTTACATCGTTATGCCGTACTCAGGAGCACGATTGAACCTGCTCTGCTAATGTGTTGGCCTTCTTTTCCTCCCCAAATCTCTTCATCCTCTCGCTGTGCTCCTTCCTTCGCTCTTCTACACAAGTTATAGTGGCTCTGGTGTTGGGATTGTCTCCAAATTGGTGACTGTCGATTTTGGTTATGAATTTACATCTGTCCCGTACAATGTCTTCTGAGATGTTGATATCCTGGAGATCTGTTTCAATTTCACGAAGCCAGCTGTTCTTGGTTTTTAATGAAAGGACCAGGTTGAGAATTATTTTAGTTAAGTCTGTTGTTGTTCTTTCTAATAATGTGTCCATAAAATTTCAATCGTCTTTTCCGAAAAGTGTGAGAGATCTTTTCAGATTGACAATATATTTTCTGGGATGATTTTTCCCTCTATATTCCCTCTATACAAACTGGGCCAAATTTTTTTCGCAAAATTTTCCTTTCTTGCTTCTCTGTGTCTTTAGTTAAAGATCCGCCACCAATTATTAAGGTTCTCGATGCATATAACGCTTGGAGTTTGAGTACAGTATTATAGTATCTAAGTTTGACTTTTCGAGATATTTATTTATTCGCCCATTTTCATTTTATGAAAAGAAAAAAGGCATACGAGATCACCTTTTGTCCGTGTGTGTGTATGTGTGTGTGTGTCCCCCCCTCTAATAACTTCTAAACGGCTGGAGCTATTTCAATGAAACTCGGAAAGGTCATAGCACCATTTCGGCCGAACCCGACCGTGCCCTTCAAATTTTATTACATCTCACCGATCCAATATGGCGGCTGTGCGAAATATTTTACCAGCATTCAATATCTACGAAACTATTACGGATATCACCCTGAAATAAGCGGTGATAAAGGGCACTACTAGAAGTTCATATATGAGACTTTAAAAAAAACCTGGTAACTACAAAACCAACATGGCAGCCAAGCGAAGTTGAGAATTTCAAACAGTTTTTCTCGCGATTTAACCATTCAAACGCAATGAAACTTGGTACAGCAAATGTTTATACACATTGTAATGCAATCGTTTACATTACCTCAAGATGGCGGCCGTGCGAAATATTTCACCGACATTCTATATCTACGAAACTATTACTGATATCACCCTCAAATTTTGTACGGTGATAAAGGGCACTACTACAAGTTTATCTATGTAACTTTCAGAAACCTGTAAAGTACAAAACGAACATGGCGGCCAAGCGAAGTTGAAACATTTCAATAGACTTTTCTCGCGATTTAACCATCTGAGCCCAGTGAAAATGGTACAGTAAATTATTATACATATTGTAATGCACTGGCATCTAATTTTGTTCAATTGTTTACATACCTCAAGATGGCGGCTGTGCGAAATTTTAAAATTAAGTTTTATTTCTTGTGCCGTAATCATGCGATCGAAGAGAAAGTTTGAATAATGAAACTACATAATAATTTTCCTTTAATGGTACATAACCCAATGGCCCATACTTATAACAATCCAACACGGCGACCATCCGAAATATTTAGACGGTGTTCAATATCTATGAATCTTTTACAGCAATCAAACTGACATTTTTTATGTCCATAGAGGCTATGAACATAAGTTCACCTATAGGACTTTCAATAACCTGGTGAGCAAAAATCCAACATGGCGGTGACGCGAAGTATAAATATTTAAATGGACGTTTCTCACGATTTAACCATCCGAGTGCAGTGAAACTTGGTACGGTAAATGCTTATACAAATGTTAATCCACTGACATCTGATTTATTTCAATTGCTTTCATAACCAGAAGATGGTAGCTGTGCGAAATTTTAAAATCTCGTTTCTACTTCTTGTGTCCTAATCATGCAATTGAAGTTTGAATAGGCTACTACACGTACACAATAATCTTCATGTAATAGTAGCCTACATAACTCTAAGACCTACTTTATAAAAACCCAACATGGCGACCATCCGAAATATTAGACGGTTCTCAATATCTACGAATCTATTACAGCAATCAAACTGAAATTTTGTATGTTGCTAGAGGCAATTAACATAAGTAGGATATATGAAAATAGGAAGAGCGGATTACATTCTATGTACCGGTACGGCACAGAAGTAATAGGCTACAAGTTTATCAGTATTTTTGATGTAGCTAAATCCATGTGAATACAAATTAGAGACAATAACTATCAATAATCAACAGTACCGGTGGAAGGAAGTCGTCTTCACAAAAATGAAACTGCACACTGTCATGTAACATGTAACACGTTTTCCAATTGACAGCGCCGAAGCCCATCTTTCTCTCTGAACTTTTTGTACAGGAAAGTAGTGAAGATATTTCGTAGCAGTTTTATTCGATTTGCAACCGTATACAGAGCAGTAACTCCTCGAATTTGACAAATTTCTTTCTGTTTCCATCACGACGTCAATGCTTCACCATCTAAATAAACCTCACCAGTCACAATGTTGCAGCTTCAACATTCTACCGCGTGGCTGCGCCATCCAACTTTTCTGACGTCAATAGTGAACTCAACACTGGCAAGATATAAAGACCAACTCAAGCAGACCATGAGGAGAGTAGAGATAAACCCAAATACTTGGCCCCCTCAGGGGCTCACATCTAGTGGGACGTGAGTTGGCGACCACGGGACCCCAGCTGAGTCCGGCATTGCTTCCACTTACTTGTGCCGGGCTCCTCTCCGTCTTCTTTCCTGTCGACCTCCCTTGGTCAACTCTTGTCAATAGGCTCGTTGCATAATGCACTATTACCCATCATTTATTTTATTCTCACAAATCAATTATTGGAACAACCGAGTAATCGAACAAACGACCAATCGATTAATTGTCATTTAATCAATTTCTTTAGTTCGATTAATCGATAACTGAAATTAATCGGTTAAAAGTACTAGGGGCGTATATAAGGGGGTGGCCCCCCACCCTCCCCCTTTAATTTTTTGTCACATATATTATTTATTTATGAATTAGAACATTAAAAACTAATATACTCGTACTTATCATGTACTATTGTTACTAAGCGACGTATGGCAACGTAGCAAAGCAAGGTGACGGTAGAGCGATGTAAACAGTGTGACAATCAGTTTGCTCTTATTACTCTCCGATGCCTTAACAGCAACAAGTGCCCTTGAAGCGTTTGACAACGTTTCTTCCCTAACTTTTATACCCTTATCAGACTTTGGCAAAATTCCCTCTCTCTCTCTGTAGCTATCGGTACTGCCGAACGGAGTTTGAGTTGGTTGAAACCATACTTAAGAAATTCTACTTCTGAAAACAGGCTCTACGGTCTAGTATTGTTATCTATTCACAGAGACATACTGTACATCTCACTGACGATGAAGTTATAAACCGATTTGGTAATGCTTCAAGAAACCTTGACTTTATATTATAGTGTAAGTTGTAAATCAAAACAGTAATGTTAATTCTTTCCATGTAAACACTATCAAGTGAGCAAGATGATTGTGTTAATAATGACATAAAATGGTCTTAGTTGTGTTTGACATTAACCAAACTTAAAACATCACAACGAATTGGTAGAAAAAGTGATGCCAGATAGCATTAAGACTCATCATATTGCACCAAATTATACAAAAGTTTCCCGGGAAGAACCCCGGACCCCCTATTCTTTGGGGCCTATACCATGCCCCCCAACCATGGTTGGGCACCCCCCGAAATAAAACTCTATATACGCCCCTGAAAAGTACCAGCTCTAATGGTAAGTGAAGCTTTCTTACAGAGGCGATAAAAAGGTGAATTCAGGTGGTTACGAGCATCGAGCAGAGGCGTCACGTGTTCAAGATCACGCGAGCACCCACACAATATTACCGTATGTCATGGGAAAGGTAATACTAGGAAAGGTATTGAAGATGTCGATTCTCCGTGTGAATGATGCACCTTGCACATTCCCGTTGTGTAGGCTACTATGGTGAATAGGCCTATGATCGCTAGGGATCGGAAATTCATTCATTTGTTATTATAGTGTATTTTCCCACCGTTGTATGAATATGCTGGTAAATTATTTAAGAAAATACATAATCTGAACAAAATATTACCACTTTTTTCGTGCATAAAATAATAATACTTTTATTGCAGCCAAATGGCAATAAAGAAAGAAAAGGAAAATTTAATTGCAATACAAGTTATTCAAGTAATTTCAATTTTGCATTCTGGTGCCTTGGTTCGCATATTCTGTTTTTTTTTTTTTTCACAATTCTATGTGGTAGCGTCCGCATAAGTTGCACTCACACGTCTCAGCTGGCTCATGATTTGTGTTCACACAGATGATACGATGAAATCCGTGTACCGCCATTCTGGTAAACACGTGCCTCATCTCAAAGCTGGATGTGGTCCATGTCCGATCTACCGTGGCCCCCGTTCCATAAAACTCTGAGGGTATTTCTTCTCTTTTTGCTTTTAATGTTGATAAAGGATTTTCCGAAGCTCGAGTGCTGGGAAGAGTCGAAAGTGTCCTTAGGTCCTCGATAAGGAATGTTTCTCTTGCGAGGAGGTAGACGAGTCTGGAACGTGTAGTCTTTGACACTCCTAGTGCTCTTTTGATGACTTCTATCCCATACGTTAGTATGGGCATTATTTTAACTGTTTCTAAGTTCAGGGATTTAATGTAGCCGATATCATGCATCGCCATTGCTGCTTGCATCGCTTTCTCATAAAATTGCATATTTGTCTTTTTAATAGATGCATCATATTTTGGGTTTTATGCCCTGAAATAACTTATAAATTTTCTACTAATGCGTGATATGTTGAGCGAGTGCAAGAGACGTGATTGATGACAATGATAACTCAAGCCATAGGTAAAGCCCTGCGTGGATGTGGATATCCGCAAAGTTTTTTGCCATGCGGATAGCGGATAAGCTGCGGATAATTTTTGGAGAAAATTTGCGGATAGGTTTTAGAATACAATCCGAACTTGTATAATATTATTAGAACCCGGATGTCTATGATATATCAAATTTTTCCGCAATGTTTTTTTCATGACGAAATAATGTAAACTAATCGCATTCAAATTATGTCATTAAGGATAATTAACACTCCGAACAGGAAAGGGTTGCAATTCTGGCTGTATAACATTCATTTTAAACATAGTATATGAAATACATAGCCCAGGGGAACGACCTTTTCCTCAAATGTCTAAATATGTTGCTTTAGTGGATTATCTAATTAAATTAGCTTAAATTTATGCTTTATCTAATTAAAAATATTATTGCAATGCCAGTAGATTCGGATAACAAACGTGCGAATGCGGAAAACAGTCGTGAGTATGCGGGGCGGATGCAGATAACACTCGTGCGGATGCGTGTGGATGCGGATAACAGTCGTGCGGATGCGTGTGGATGCGGATAACAGTCGTGCGTGTGCGGGGCGGATGCGGATAACAGTCGTGCGGATGCGTGTGGATGCGGATAACAGTCGTGCGTGTGCGGGGCGGATGCGGATAACAGTCGTGCGGATGCGTGTGGATGCGGATAACAGTCGTGCGTGTGCGGGGCGGATGCGGATAACAGTCGTGAGGATGCGGATAACAGTCGTTTGGATCGGTGCGGATGCAGATAACAGCCGTGCGGATACGTGTGGATGCGGATAACAGTCGTGTGGATGCGGATAACAGTCGTGCGTGTGTGGGGCGGATGCGGATAACAGTCGTGATGATGCGGATAACAGTCGTTTGGATCGGTGCGGATGCAGATAACAGCCGTGCGGATACGTGTGGATGCGGATAACAGTCGTGCGGACGCGTGACGAATGCGGATAACGTTATGTTTATCCGCGGAGGGCTCTAGTCATAGGCACATTCAGATAAGAATGCACGCCATAATATGAAGGAGTGTGAAACACAGCGGGGAACCATGACTCACCATTGATACACGAAGCTGGATGTCATGAGTATATGATGAAACCCCGATGTTTCCCCACATAACGCTAATTTGCACTAAACCAAACGTTTTGAGTTATTGTTCAGCTACAAGAAATTGAAAATTCAATACTGCTTGTATATGGAATTAGCTACTTTTTGAAGAACATTAGCTACAAAAAATTATGGAGGAAGTGGTATTTCGTGGTTTCCCATTCTACTCCAAACCAATGCCGGGATGGTTCCTAACTTAAGGCTACGGCCGGCTCCTTCCTAATCCTCGCCTGAATTACAAATACACACACTGATACAGCCATCACAATAAGACAGGTTATTAGACAAATTCCACATACACCCCATTTACATGGGGCCACATGACGAAGATTGTCGCGAAGTTCCTAAATAAAATCAACAACAATTCAATTGAATGACTTCGTGCGATGCAGAACGGAGTTTTTCGCGCTAGCTTTGCTCAGGGACGACCAACGAGAACAGAGAACGAAGTTTGATGTTTTTCAGTCGGTCAACATGATTGTACCCAATTGTAACGGGTTATTCCCTAATCCAGAAAAAAATTACATGAGATTAATAAATACCCACAGCAGCGGGCTATAGGCTACTAGAATATACTATGGAGGTAGGATAATGGTATTCATTGTTTATGGGTTTACCGTCTATATTCTTGTTTCAGGAAGTAACTGCGTGCTTCCTTTTTGAATTTGTTTAAGTTTTGCATATGGCTCAGTTTAGGAGGTAAGTTGTTATAGGATGTGCTGGCTGAATGGGAAATACTTTTAATGCCATATCTAAAGTCTGTTTGCCGAGTCGAGACAGTGCACGTAAATACTGTACTTGCACGTGGTCACTTGACTACCTGGACAGGGAAGCACGCCCATTTCACGTGATCGGCTCTGCCGGACAGGGGTAGCCAAGAAGCTCCGAGATCATTACTCATGTCGTAGCCCTAGAAAAGACAAGACTTGTTGCACTTACTATCGTTTTTTTTATTATGGATACTCGAGTTTTGGCCTTAATTACAACCAAACCAACAGACCTATTGAAAAACGAGTTATACCAATATTTTCCTTGTTTAATTCTGCGTTAGACTATATATGCCAATTATTTTCAAGTTTAATAATTATTTATTTATTTTTGGTTGTTTGTAAAATTGTCCGTGTTTTTGACGTCTTTTCTAGGAACCGCTCACTTAAAACTATATACATGGAAAACTACTTGACTACCGGGTGAGTTAGCCGAGGTCGTTGCGGCATGACTGTTGGCAGTCGCTCACATCCGGGAGGCGAGGAGGTTCGAATCCCCCCGCCGGCAACCTTGAAGATGGTCTTCTGTGGTTTCCCATCTTCCTTCCAGGCAAATGCCGGGGTTGGTCCCTAACTATAGGCCACAGCCGCTACCTTCCAACTCCTCGTCCTTACATTCCAACTTCCCTCCCCAACGGTACTTGTAGCTCACCCATTGGGTGTCCGCCTCGAAGCAGCTACAAAAAAAAACTGGCGAGCCGAACATGTCCTCGGACACTCCCGGCACTAAAAGCCATACGCTAAAAAAAACTACTTGACTGAGGGTAATGACATTTTTATATGTGATAGGCACAAGTATTGGTAGTGCAAATCACCAGTTTCAATTTTTTTTCAACAACCCGATAAAAAGTTCTTATGCTTTTTCTGACGTAACGTTTTCTCAGCCCACGATAAACGTACAGCAGGAAACTTGGTCTCATTTTGAAGCTCTCATTCGTGATTATCGGAAACTACGGCCACTGTAAACGTACAGTGTGATGACGAATTTATGAAGAGTAATATTAATGGGAGGTTTTGCACGTTCCGGCCCGTGCGATTAAAAGCGGGCGAGCCGGCGAATTCGAGTGCAGCGTTGTCGGGCAGTTGTGATGATGATGATGATTCTTTATTAATTCCTTTTGATCAAATACATGCATTCAATACACGTCAGAATTTACATCTATAAAATAAAAGAACTAACAGGTATATATTACCAATATTATAACTATTTATAACTTATTATAATAGCAAATCTTAATAGATACAATCTTATTGCACAACTTGCAACAAGACCTACACCAACTCAGTGAATGGTGTGAAACATGGAAACTGAAACTGAATACTGAAAAGTGTAAAGTTTTGTCAGTTTCATTGAAACGTAACCTCCTACCCAGGTTTAATTACTGTATTAAAAATGAAACGCTACGTAGAGTGTCAACCATTAAGGATCTAGGGGTGACAATCACTAATAATTTCTCGTTCGATGAACATATTTCAAAAATATGTCGTGAAAGTTTCCGGATCCTGGGATTTTTAAAAAGAAATTGTTTAAATTATTTTTCGGACATAACTCTATCCAAATTATTTAAGTCACTCATTCGGCCTAAATTAGAATACTGTAGTGTGATCTGGAATCCCTTTCACAGTAATAAAATTGACGCCATCGAACGTGTGCAAAAGAGATTTATTAAATGGCTCTGTTACAGGGGTGGACGACCGTACCTTAGAGCTGAGTATGAGAGTTATTGCAACGTGTACAGTCTTCCTCCACTTAGCAGTCGGCGCACAGTGGGTGACGTGAGATTCCTTTGGAAGCTGGTAAATGGCGGAATTGACTCTAATCAGTTGCTAGCTGACTTGGGTTTTCACGTCCCTCAGAGAACCACCAGACGGAAGCACACGTTCGATGGGGTCAGATCGAGAATTAATGTGCACAAAAATTCATGTCTGATCCGGTTGCAGTCAACATACAGCTTGATGGAGAGTAGAAGTGCTACTGATATTCACTTCGACTCTCTATTAACTGTTATGAGAGATATCTCAAGTGGGCTGTAAAATAGTGTATTGCATATTGTGTTAATTTCTATTTACGTTGATTGATTGAACATGTGGTCGAATGAATGGTTGATTGATTTTTTGATTGAATGTACGAGTGAATGAAGTAATGTATTTTGTGTTTGCTGTTATCTAGATCCTTGAATGTCGCTCTTGTATTACTTTCCCTAGTTTCTGAACTTTGTCTTCTTATCTTATATTTTATGTTTTTGCCTTTTTCTGTTTACTGTTGATAGTTTTTTTTCTGTAATAATTATTGTAATGTTTCTTGTACAAAGGGATTGAATGAATGAATGCTTGAGATAGGATGTTGGAGTGCGTGTCTGTATGGTTGTGGTTGCTGATTTATAATAGACTAGTGTATTGCTATTTTTGTACGTGTTTGCTGTTTTTGTTTTGTTTATACTTGTAAATTTTATTGTTAATTATTATATTGTCACTAGTGGAGTCTATCTGTCTGACAATAAAGAATACATACATACTATTTACACCTCACTCTATTATAATAATACGAAAACTTAATTCTATAAATACAACAACATACAGCTTGGTATTACAATTAAATTAAAAAAGTAAAATATAATTATAGATTTCATCGCTCCTATACGCTAAGATATTCAACTACTGAGTAAAAACAATGGCACTGCAGATAAGCTTTCAACATTTTATCAAAGGTTTTTATTTTTGGGGCCAGTTTTATATACTGGGGTAGTTTATTGTATAATTTAACTCCAGTGTGAAAAGTTCCTTTTTGATATATGCTTGTGTGTGTGTGTGTGTGTGTGTGTGTGTGTGTGTGTGAAATATGAATGTTTTGATTTTGTCTTGTGTTATGCCTATGAACATCATTGTTTGTTTTAAGAAAAACATCTTTATTCATTAAATTCTTTTTAAAAACATAATACTTTCAAAGATATATATGCAGGGCAGTGGGAGAATGTTTAAATCTTTAAACAGAGGTCTACATGATTCTCTAGAGTTTACATTTGCCATATTTCTAATCGCCCTCTTTTGTATCCTAAACGTGCTTAGTACATCTGTCGACATACCCCAAAATATGATCCCATATCTTAAGTATGAATGGAAATAAGCAAAATAAGTATTTCTTAATGTGTGCATGCTAGTGCAGGTTTTCAAAATACGTAACGCAAAGCACATCGAGTTCAGTTTAGTATTCAGATATTGTATATGTTTATTCCATTTCAAGTCTTGTTGTATCCATAGTCCTAAAAACTTTGTTTCTGATTTATTTTGTATTTGATGACCATTTAATGTTATATTGGGTTTCGCAGGATTCCTATTCTGTATAGTGTGGAAATTTAGACATACTGTTTTTTATAGTTTATTATGAGGCGATTATCTTGTGACCATTTGGTTAACTCTCCTGTAACGGAGTCAGCAGACTGCTGTATGACCTGTTTAGTTTCACCTTTTATTAGTGGGCCCTAAACCGATCCCTGGGGTACTCCAAATTCAATAATTCCCTCATTGGACAATGTTTCATTAAGTAATTTGGTTCCATCATTCTTGTGTCTCAAGCTTACTATTTGTTTACGCCTTGTTAAGTAAGACTCTATCCATTTATTAGCTAGACCTCTAATACCATAATGATTTAGTTTGGTAAGGAGGATTTTATGGTCAACAACATCAAATGCTTTCGATAAATCCAAGAATAGGCCAGTTACATGTTCCTTATTGTCAATTAATTTCAGTATACAATTACTACATTCGTCAATTGCTGTCTGTGTAGATTTTTCCGTTCTGAATCCATGTTGTGAGTTTGATAATATTTTATTTTTTTCTATGAAACTTTTGAGTTTGATAATATTATATTTTTTTCTATGAAACTTAGCAGTCCCTTATACATAATTTTTTCCACAATTTTTGCAATACCAGTTGGTAAGGTAATAGGACGATAGTTATCTAATTCATCTTTTGAACCGTTTTTGTGCACTGGAATTACTTTTGATAACTTCAAAATATCCGGGTAAGTTCCTGAGAGAATTGAACTGTTTATGAAGTGCGTAAGTGGATTTATTATATTTTCTGCACATTTTTTAAAAATTGCATCAGGGATGCCATCAATGCCAGCACAGAATTTATTTTTTAGCTCTTTTATAACTATTCTTACCTCTTCACTTGTGACATGATTTATAAATAAAGAATCACTGCATATATTTATTTTATTATTAGAATTTAGTGTATTTACCTGTGATTTATTTAATAATTTTTGTGGAATTTCCAGAAAATAGTCATTAAAAGTGTTTGCTATTTCCTCTGGATTATTAATCACTTTATTATTTCTGGTCAGTGTAATGTTCCTTTGTATTTTAGCAGATTTTCCAGTTTCTTTCTTTATCACGGACCACATAGCCCTGTTTTTATTAGATGATTGGGAAATAAAATTATCATTATGCATTTTCTTTGCTAGTCTTATTACCTTATTTAATATGCTAGTGTATTTTTTGTAGTATAATGTGTAATGGAATGGAATGCGAGTCGCCTGGCTATGTACACATGTTATTTCCAGTCTTCCTGTTAACTACTTATATGACACATCACATCCAAATGCCTCAGAGACCACCATTGTCTGAGGGCGAACTTGCGCTAACATATTACAAAATGGTAGAAGTATGGAAGCAATGAATGTTTTATGCCGAGAAGCCCTGCTTACCGTTGCTCCTGAACTCTGGAAACAATGTATTAAACACGCTAAAAGAATTGAAGACCAATACTGGGAGATAGATGGTCTGTCTGAAAATGTCCCTCGTTTCGAGCAGGTCATAATTAACATGAATGCCAGCAGTTCTGATTAATCGGAACAGAGCCATTATTCAGGCGAAGAATACTGACTGAATTAAATATTGTAAAGATATTATGTAAATAATGTAGATAGCCCATGTAAAAATTGTGTAGTCTGACCCCATTTCCAAATTAGGAAGACAAACCACTTTTAAACCTGCCATTCAAGGTCTAAAGCCCTTATGTGAAAAATGTGATGGAAAATGAAATTTGTACGAGGAAAGAAAATAAAAGTTTGAAAGGAAACTTAAAGCAGTGTTCGTTCGTTGCGAGCGGCGACGACTGCAACTTAACGCGGCAACGCTGCACCGGATTTCACAAGCCCACTCGTTTTTAATCACACGGGCCGGAACGCACAAAACCTCCCATTAATATTACTCTTCATAAATTCGTCATCACACTGTACGTTTACAGTGGTCGTAGTTTCCGATAATCACAAATGAGAGCTACAAAATGAGACCAAGTTGCCTGCTGTACGTTTATCCTGGGCTGAGAAAACGTTTCGTTCGAGTCTTCAGTCTTTTGACTGGTTTGATGCAGCACTCCATGCCTCCCTGTCCTGAGCTAATCGTTTCATCTCTACATAGCTACCACACCCTACATCCGAGGCAATCTGTTTAACATATTCTAACCTTGGTCTACCCCTACAGTTCTTGTCCTCGACCCTTCCTTCCATAACTAAGCTTGCTATTCCTGGGTGTCTTAGTATGTGTCCTACTAACCTATCTCTTCTCTTCATTAGCAGTCGCCAGAAACATCTCTCCTCTCCCACTCTTCTTAATACCTCTTCGTTTGTAACCCTATCTACCCATCTGATCTTCATCATTCTCCTGTAACACCACATTTCAAATGCTTCAATTCTCCTCTTTTCTGCTGCACCAATAGTCCAAGTTTCACTTCCATTGAACGCCACGCTCCAGACAAAGGCTTTCAAAAATGACTTCCTAATACCTAAATCTATATTCGATGTCAACAGATTCCTTTTTTGTAGAAATGCTTTCCTTGCCTGAGCCAACCTACTTTTTATATCGTCTTTGCTTCGTCCATCACTGGTTATTTTGCTTCCTAAGTAACAGAAGTCTCCTACTTCCTTCAGCTTTTCACCTGCCAATTTGATCTCCATAGAGGTTTCTGATTTATTTCGGCCGCATTCTAGTATTTTTGTTTTACAATTATTAATTTTCATCATGTATTCTTTCCGTAAGACGGAGTGCATACCATTCAAAAACTCATTCAAATCCTCAGGCTTGTCGGCCAAGATGACGATGTCATCAGCAAATCGCAGAGTTGAAATTATTTCTCCTTGAATCTTCACTCCCACTTTAAATTTTTCTCTAATTTCCTTCATTGCTTGTTCAATGTAAAGATTGAAAAGTATGGGTGATAAGTTGCAGCCTTGCCTTACACCTTTCTGAATACCAGCTTCTCTCCCATGTCCTTCAGCTCGAATGACTGCTGTCTGGTTTCTGTATAGATTGTAGATCACCCTCCTATCCCTGTACTTTATTCCAATAGATTTCAAAATGTCAAACAATTTAGTCCAATCAACATTATCAAAAGCCTTTTCTAAGTCTACAAATGCCATGAATGTTCTCTTATCTTTCCTTATTATACCTTCCAAAATCAGCCTAAGACTTAGTACAGCTTCCCTTGTTCCAACATTTCTCCTGAAACCAAACTGGTCTTCACCCAACTCCCTTTCTATCTGGCTTTCAATCCTCTTGTAAATTATTCTAGACAGGATATGTGAAGCATGAGTAATCAAGTTGATTGTACGGTAATCTTCACATCTGTCAGCTTCCACTTTCTTTGGTATAGGAATGATTACATTCTTCTTGAAATCAGGGGGTACCTCACCTGTCTCATAAATCCTACACACCAAGTGAAATAACCTGATCAGACCTTCATGTCCTATGCAGCGTAGCAACTCAATCGGTATATAATCTATGCCTGGTGCTTTGTTCCTGCTTAAGTCCTCCAATGCTCTGTCAAATTCTGATCTCAATATTAAATCTCCTTTTGCATCCTCATCAATTTCCTCCTCCCTTTCCATTACATGATTCTCAATCTCCTTTCCCTTATACAAACTCTCTATGTAAGCTTTCCATCTCTCAACCTTTTCTTCCCTATATGTTAGAGGCTTTCCGTTTGTGTCCTTAATATTACAGCACTTAGTCTTCTTTTCCCCAAAAGTATTCTTAATCCTTCGATAAGCTGTACCTACTTTTCCTAATTTCAGACAATTTTCTATGCCTGCACATTTCTCTTTTAACCATTCTTCTTTCGCTTCCTTGCACTTCTTGTTGACCTCATTTCACAGACGTCTGTATTCTGCTTTCCCCTTTTCATCTCTTACATTCTTGTGTTTCCGCCTTTCATCCATCAATTCTAGTATATCCTGAGTGATCCACTGTTTTCTACCTATTCTTTCTTTCCTACCAATGTTCTCTTCTGCGGATTTTGTTATTTCATTCTTCAAACGTGCCCATTCGTCTGCAATTGAAGTTTGTTTAGGGTTTTTCATTAGTCCTTCTTTTATACTCTTCTTGAATCTTTCGTTTACATCCTTTATATTCAGTCCATCTATTGCCCACCTTTTTGGCTTTTACTTTTCTTCAGTTTCTTCAACTTTAATCTGCATTTCATTACAACCAGATTGTGGTCAGAGTTTATGTCAGCACCAGGATATGTTTTACAATCCAAAATCTGGTTTCGAAACCTCTGCTTGACCATAATGAAGTCGATTTGGTAACGCCCTGTATCTCCTGGTCTCATCCGAATGTTATAGTATTGGGAAATTGGAATGCTGTGGTAGGAAAAGGGAGAGAAGGGAAGATAGTAGGATATTTCGGATTAGGTGAAAGGAATGATCGAGGAAGCAGGCTGATGGAATTCTGCACCGAGCATGAGTTGGTCATAGCTAACACCTTATTCAATAACCACAATGGAAGAAAACGTTACGTCAGAAAAAGTATAAGAACTTTTGATCGGGTAGTTGAAAAAAATTGAAACTTGAAATTTGCACTACCAATACTTGTGCCTATCTCTGTCTCTCTATATATAAAATGAAAGTTTGTCTGTTTTTTCTGAATTTCCACGGAAATTTGCGATATTTGCGCGTTTCAGGCTGTTTTATGACGGATGCGCGCAAAAATAATTTTTTTTGTCTGTCTGTCTGTCTGTCTGTCTGTCTGTGTGTCTGTGGACAACTTCTACGAGTCCTTATAACTTGAAAACGGCTGGGTGGATCAACGTAAAATTTGATACAGATATCCATCAGAGGCACCACACAAATCATTGATGTAACTCTTCTCCATACCTCTCATAAAAGGGGCCCTATCCCCTTAAAATACATGCTGAAATAGGCGTAGAAGGGTGAAACAAAGCTCATTTTCAGCCCCTCAATGTGAGAAACGAAACTCGGGGGGCCCTAAAAGAACCCCGAAAACCACATTTTAAGGCCCTAAAACCAACAGTTTTTGACATATTCCCAGAAAACTAATTTCACTTAATAAATTAATGAAAGAATGCATGGCGGTAACCATGGCAACTGAATCTCAGAGGTCCATCTATTTCTGTAAGACGCAATGCAATTCCATTTATTACATTACTGTGAAGCTTTGCAAACGGCTATAAGGTTATAATGGATCCAAATTAAGCTGAAATATTCATTAATACATGCAATGCGCTTAAGGGGTCAAGGGGTACTCTAGAATTTTTTCACGCGATTTACACGTGCGGGTGTGGTACGGAAGGTCTATTATATCCCTTCTCTATTATATAACAAGTAGTTCCGGGAAGAACTATACAGCCTATTTTCATATATCCTGCTCATGTTAATTGCCTCTATCAACATACAAAATTTCAGTTTAATTGCTGTAACAGATTCGTAGATATTGAGAACCGTCTAAATATTTCAGATGGTCGCCAGGTTGGATTTTTATTTGTGTACTATTACATTAAGATTATTGTGTACGTGTGGTATTCAAACTTCAATCGCATGATTAGAACACAAGAAGTAAAAACGAGATTTAAAAATTACGCACAGCTGCCATCTTGTGATTATGCAAACAATTGAAATAAATTAGATGCCAGTGGATCAATATTTGTATAGGCATTTAATGTGCAACGTTTCACGGCACTCGGTTAGTTAATTCGCGAGAAACGTCCATTTAAATATTTATATTTCGCGTTGCCGCCATGTTGGATTTGTGCTCACCAGGTTACTGAAAGTCCTATAGGTGAACATATATGTTCATAGTCTCTATGAACAACAAAAATTCAGTTTGGTTGCTGTAAAAGATTCATAGATATTGAGAACCGTCAAAATATTTCGGAAGCTCGCCATTTAGGATTGTTATATGTATAGGCCATAGAGTTATGTACCATTCAAGGACAATTATTGCCTAGGTTCATTATTCAAACTTTCACTTCGATCGCATGATTACGACACAAGAAATAAAAACTTAATTTAAAAATTTCGCACAGCCGCCATCTTGAGGTTATGTAAACAATTGAATTAAATTAGATGGCAGTGCATTACAATCTGCAAAATCATTTACTGTACCACATTTCACTGCGCTCAGAGAGTTAAATCACGAGAAAAGTCTATTAAAATATTTCAAATTCGCTTGGTCGCCATGTTCGTTTTGTACTTTACAGGTTTATAAAATATACATAGGTAAACTTGTATCAATACCCTCTATCACCGTACAAAATTGCAGGGTGATATCTGTAATAGTTTCGGAGATGTAGAATGTCAGTGAAATATTTCGCACAGCCGCCATTTTGAGGTTATGTAAACAATTGAACTACATTAGACTCCAGTGCATTACAATGTGTATAAACAATTGCTGCACCAAATTTCATTACGTTTGAATAGTTAAATCGCGAGAAAAGTCTATTTAAAAGTCTCAACTTCGCTTGGCCGCCATGTTGGTTTTGTAGTCACCAGGTTTTTGAACGTCTCATAGGTGAACTTCTAGTAGTGCCCTTTATCACCGTGCACAATTTCAGGGCGATATCGGTAATAGTTTCGGAGATATTGAATGCTAGTGAAATATTTCGCACAGCCGCCATGCTGGATTGGTGAGACGTAACAAAATTTGAAGGGTACGGTCGAGGTCGCTGGGAATAGCGCTATGAACTCACTGAGTTTCATTGAAATCACTCCAGCCGTTTAGATCTTATTAGGGGGACACACACACACACACCTCTCTCTCTCACACACACACACACACACACACACGCACACACACACACACACACACACACACACACACGGACAAAAGGTGATCTCATAAGCCTATTTTTTCAAAATTGAAAATAGGCTAAAAATGAATCTTTGTCTGATTTGTCGGCTTTTCTACGAAAATTTGACATATTTGCCCGTTTCAGACTGTTTTGTGACGGATGCACGCAAAAATATATTTTTGTCTGTCTGTCTGTGGACAATTATTTGTGCCCTTATAACTCGAGAACGGCTGGGTGGATTAACGTAAAATTTGATACAGATATCCATCAGAGGCACGACACTAATCATTGATGTAACTCTTCTCCGTACCTCTCATAACAGGGGGTCTACCCCCTTAAAATACATGCTGAAATAAGCGTGAGACAAAGCTCATTTTCAGCCCCTCAATGTGAGAAACGAAACTCGGGGGCCCTAAAAGAACCCCGAAAACCACATTTTAAGGCCCTAAAACCAACAGTTTTTGAGATATTCCCAAAAAACTAATTTCACTTAATAAATTAATGAAGGAATGCATGCCGGTAACAATGGCAACAGAATCTCAGAGGTCCATCTATTTCTGTAAGACGCAATACAATTCCATTTATTACATTACTGTGAAGGTTTGCAAACGGCAATAAGGTTATAACGGATCCAAATTAAGCTGAAATATTCATCAATACATATAATGCGCTTAAGGGGTCAAGGGGTAATCTAGAATTTTTTAACGCGATTTACACGTGCGGGTATGGTCCGGAAGGTCTATTATATCCCTATCCCTATTTTGTTATATTATTATTATTAGTATTATTCTTTTAATTATTATCATTATTATGGCGTACAACGAAGAGACAAAGCTCATTTTCAAACCCTTGGGGTCAGAAACAAAACTCGGGGCCCCTCAAGAGCCGTAAAGGGTCCCCGAAAACTATATTTTAAGGCTCTAAACCCAACAGTTTCTTAGATATTCCCAGAAAACTAATTTCATTTAATAAACTAAAGAAGGAATGCAAGCCACTAACCATGACAACAATATCTCAAGAGGTGGCATCCAACTTTCCATCTATTTCTGGAATAAGTAATGCCACTCCATTTATTACATTTCTGTGAAAGGTTGCAAATGGAGTACCCTAGATTTTTTTCACACGACTTATACGTGCGATATGTCGTACAGAAGGTCTATTATATCTCCAAACATCAACATTATTTTCAAAAATTCCTGAATAGAAATAGTAGACCGTTTTTTGCTGATTTTAGGAATTTGGGCCATTGGAGGCTAAAAACACTGAATTTGCATGCACCACAAGCCTTTATAATTTATAAAAGGTGTCTTCCTGTAGTTGGGCACTTGACACAACGGTTAGGGTCAGTTCGTATGTGACGTGTATTGCGATTCTTCTACGAAGTTTTCAATTTTATTTTCAAGCCAGGAAGAACACGTTAGGTAAATTTAGTTTGAGAGCACATTTTAACTAATAATTTTTCTTTGCCAACAAATAGGTTTCAAGCCCCTAAACATTGCAACTGTAGCTCAATTGATAACATCTGGTTATTAATACCGAAGACCGTTCGAAGAATGGGTACTTCTGCTAGTCTATTATATAAAACTAAGTGCCCTGACTGACTGACTGACTCATCATCGCCCAGCCAAAATTATTAAAGTTAGAAACATGACATTTTGGGGATATGTTCGTTGTAGGTCGAAAACGCCCACTAAGGAAGGATTTTTAGCCTACTTTCGATTTTTGCAAAAAATGAAAGTAGACTTATGAGATCAACACAGGGCGAAAAAAGTGTGTCTGTCTGTGTGTGTGTATGTGTGTGTGTGAGTCTGTGTGTGTGTGTGTGTATGTGTGTGTGTGAGTCTCTGTGTGTGTGTGTGTGTCTGTGTGTGTGTGAGTGTGTGTACTCTGAATGTCTGTCCCCCCCTATCAATTCGAACACGGTGAATGCAAATTGAACGAAATTTGGTACAAAGGTAGCACTAGCAAAGGACACCTCAGTGTCATGTTTTATATCGCCGCCATCTTTACTAAAACTGAATGGCGGCCACTCAAACGTTCAAAACGTAAAATCAAATAACGACTAACCAAATCATCCGATCTCTACCAAATTTGGTAACAACATACCTTCGTATAGGATGCGTCTTGTGACCAAATTACAAGGTCGTCCGCCATACCATTTCAGGATGGCGGCCGTGCGAATTATGCAAACTTTATAATCCATATCATGGGACCAACCAGTTCCGATTATCGAGCCGAGAATCGTTTTAACTGTTCTAAAGGAAGAGGCACGTTCGAAATTAAAAGTTTATTTTGTAATACTATAGTGCAGACGTGATTTTAAAAAGCTGAACTGATTCAGTAATAAGACAAGATGGCAGCGGATATCTTGTGCCGGACTTATATTCCACTAATTTGAGTATTGCATGCAATATAGCGTACTGATAAAAAATAAATAAACTTTGTATGAAATGCTTTATATATAAATAATATACTCCAGTGATGAAATCGTTTAGTATAAATCATTATTTGCTAACAAGTTCTATGTAAGTCATTTTATATAGAAACGATATTCGTTGACACAATAAGCTCAGTGGTAGAGCGTTAGCCTTTCGCTCAAATGCCT
Organism: Meconema thalassinum; assembly: GCA_946902985.2. Taxonomy (NCBI): domain Eukaryota; kingdom Metazoa; phylum Arthropoda; class Insecta; order Orthoptera; family Tettigoniidae; genus Meconema; species Meconema thalassinum. Next base: position 1,012,629,894 of record OX336388.2, read on the forward strand.
ATGGTTCAAACCCGATCAGAGCTAGTTTTTTTGCTTGAAATGTTATATGTTTATTGTTTTTTAATGACTCAGATGTTTTAAAATTAAGCGTTATATTGTGCACATTATGGTGTAAAATATATATTTAATTAAAACATAATTCGCCAGCAGATTTACTCGGGACATCTAGCTGCCAAAAAGGTAACTTCCAGATTTTATTGAAAAGTTTCTTCTTCTGGCCGCTAGAATGCACTCGCTCTGTTAGGATTATATTGTTCGATATTTCACCAATAGATGTCACGACTAGTCTACGTGGGGATCCATTGATTACTATACCATTTGCATTCTATGCGCATCGAATTTGAAGAATGACAAGATGATACTACGATACATTTTAACTTTTTATTTTAAAGGGTTTGTAACAGCCTATTTTGCGTTACTTGAAAATGTTATTAAGCGTTATATTGTGCACATTATGGTGTAAAATATATATTTAATTAAAACATAATTCGCCAGCAGATTTACTGGAGACATCTAGCTGCCAAAAAGGTAACTTCCAGATTTTATTGAAAAGTTTCTTCTTCTGGCCGCTAGAATGCACTCGCTCTATTAGGATTATATTATCGAAAATATCCACATAGTTTGTATACACACGTCTCTGTAGGGTCATGGAAAGATTTGTTAATTCAATTAGGGTTGTGAAAGCCATGCACAACCAGACGTGTAAAGACATGCCTCAACTCAAAGTTGGATGTTGCCCACGGCAGGTCGTAATAATAATAATAATAATAATGTTATTGGTTTTACATCCCTTTTAACTACTGCTGATTTTAGAGACACCGGGGTGCCGGAATTTTGGCCCGAAGGGGATCTTTAACGTGCCAGTAAATGTACTGACACGGCTCCCTCGCATTTGTGCACCCTCAAATGCCAGCTGACTGCACCAGGATACGAACCTGCAACCTAGGGCCCAGCAAGCGAGAACGTTACCGCTGAGCCACGCCGCCAGTCCGGTCGATTATGTCTCCAGATCCATAACATTCTTGATATACTTCTTATCTTTCTTTCTTCAATGATTGTAGCAGTTTTTATCTAGGTTGTGGCGTTTGGTAGAGGTAAATCGTTTCTAAGGTCTTCAACAAAGAATAGTTCTATTATACTCTTTGATAATAACAACGAGTTATAACTATACTCATACATTTAGGAGAAAGTAGGCTATATGTTCTTTACTGAACATCTTGTTGGATATTCAGATTCTAAAGGGGAGTTAAGGGGGTACACCTGCATTTCATTGAATAACAATATCTCGGGCTTGGTTTCATTGGGGGATTTGATACTCGGCATATATACTCATCATTAAAAATAAGAAGATACGTGTCTGAGGTTTTTTCGATGTGGTGTATATTATGAGGTGAAAGGGGTGAAAAGTGGGGATTGAAGGATTCCTAACGGAGCGTGTATCCCTTAAACGACATAGGCGAGGAATTTGAAACTCTGCGAAAAAAATCAGCATAAAAAAATAAGTAAATAGGTGTTACACGGTTTTTTCATAAATCAAATTTAAGGGGCCCATGGGGAGGGGTGAAATTCTGGGGGAACAAAAACAGGAAAGAGAATGTCCTAACTCATTGACTGACTGACTCACCCATCAAACTCAGGGGAAAAAATGCTTAAAAAAAGTAAATAGTTGTTCGACAGTTTTTTTCATTAATCCAATTTAAGGGGTTCATGGGGAGGGGTGAAATTTTGAAAAAACAAAATTGAAAGAAAATGTCCTGACTCACTCACTCATCATTGCCCAGACAAAATTATTGAAGTTAGAAACATGACATTTTGGGGATATGTTCATTGTATGTCAAAACCGTCCACTAAGGGAGGATTTTCAGATGTTCAGGTTCTAAAGGGGTCTTAAGGGGGTTAAACCTGCATTTAATTGAATAACAATATCTCCCGATTGGTTTCATTGGGGGATATGATACTCGGCATATAAACTCACCATTAACAAGTAGTTCCGTGAAGAACTATACAGCCTATTTTCATATATCCCACTTATGTTAATTGCCACTATCAACATACACAATTTCAGTTTGATTGCTGTAATAGATTCGTAGATATTGAGAACCGACTAAATATTTCGGATGGTCGCCATGTTGGATTTTATATATGTAGGTCCTAGAGTTATGTACTGTTACATGCAGATTATTGTGAACGTGTAGTATTCAAACTTCAATCGCATAGTTAGGACACAAGAAAAAACAAGGAGAGTTTAAAATTTTTCACAGCTGCCATCTTGAGGTTATGGAAGCAATTGAAATAAATTAGATGCCATTGGATTAACATTCGTATAAGGATTTACTGTACCAAGTTTCACTGCACGCGGATGGTTAAATTGCGAGAAACGTCCATGTGAATATTTATAATTCGCGTCTCCGCCATGTTGGATTTGTGATCACCAGGTTATTTAAAGTCCTATAGGTGAACTTAAGTTCATAGCCCCTATGAACATTAAAAAATGCAGTTTGATTGCTAAAATAGATTCGTAGATATTCAGTATCGTCTAAATATTTCGGATGGTCGCCATGTTGGATTGTTAAATGTATAGGCCATAGAGTCATGTACCATTAAAGGAAAATTATTGCGTAGGTTCATTATTCAAACTTTCACTTCGATCGCATGAATACATCACAATAAATAAAATCTTAATTTTAAAATTCGCACTGCCGCTATCTTGAGGTTATGTAAACAATTGAACTAAATTAGATACCAGTGGATTATAATGTGTATAAATATTTCCTGTGCCAGGTTTAAGTGCGCTTGGAACATTAAATCGCGAGAAAGGTCTATTTAAAATTTTCAAATTCGCTTGGCCGCCATGTTCGTTTTGTAGTTAACCGGTTTTTGAAAGTCTTATAGATGGACTTCCAGTAGTGCCCTTTATCTCCGTACAAAATTTCAGGGGTTTACCGCTAATAGTTTCAGAGATATAGAATGCCGGTGAAATATTTCGCACATCCGCCATCTTGTGATTATGTAAACAATTGAACGAAGTTAGATGTCGGTGCATTACAATGTATATAAACATATACTGTACCAAGTTTCATTGCGTTTGGTTGGTCAAATCGCGAGAAACGTCTATTTAAAAGTCGCAAATTCGCTTGGCCGCCATGTTGGTTTTGTAGTTACCAGGTTTTCAAAAGTCACATAAGTGAACTTATAGTAGTTCCCTCTATCACCATAGAAAATGCCAGGGTAATATCGGTAATAGTTTCGGAGATATTGAATGCTGGTGAAATATTTCGCACAGCCGCCATGTTGGATTGGTGAGTCGTAACAAAATTTGAAGGGCACGGTCGAGGTCGCCGGGAATAGTGCTATGAACTTTCCGAGTTTCATTGAAATCGCTCCAGCCGTTTAGATTTTATTAGGGGGGGACACACACGAATCACACACACACACACACACACACACACGCACGCACACACACACGGACAAAAGGTGATCTCATAAGCCTATTTTTTCAAAATTGAAAATAGGCTAAAAATAAGAAGACATGTTTCTGAAGGTTTTTCGATGTGGTGTATATTATGAGGTGAAAGGGGTGAAAAGTGGGGGTTGAAGAAATCCTAACGGAGCGTGTATGTCTTAAACGACATAGGCGTGGAGTTTGAAATTCAGCGGGAAAAAGTCAGTTTAAAAAAAGAGTAAATAGGTGTTCGACCATTTTTCTTCATAAATCAAATTTAAGGGGTTCATGGGGAGGGGTGAAATTCTGAAAAAAAATAAATAAATAGAAAGAAAATGTACTGACTCACTCACTCACTCACTCATCATCGCCCAGAAAAAAATATTGAAGTTAGAAACATGACATTTTGGGGATATGTTCGTTGTATGTCAAAACCGTGCACTAAGGGAGGGTTTTTGGATATTCAGGTTCTAAAGGGATCTTAAGGGGCTTAAACCTGATTTTCATTGAATAACAATATCTCAAGAGTGGTTTCATTTGTGGATGTGATACTCAGCATATAAACTAATCATTAAAAATAAGCAGACATGTGTCTAAGGGTTTTTCGATGTGGTGTGTATTATAAGGTGAAAGGGGTGACAAGTGAGGGTTGAAGGATTCCTAACGGAGCGTGTATCTCTTAAACGACATAGGCGAGAAGTTTGAAACTCAGCGGAAGAAAATCAGCTCAATAAATAAGTAAATCGGTGTTCGACTGTTTTTTTTTTTCACAAATTCAATATAAGGGGCCAATGGGGTGGGGTGAAATTCTGGAAAAGAAAAGGAGAGAAAGTGCCCTAACTGACTGACAAACTCGGGGAAAAAGACAGCTTAAAAAATAAATTAATAGATGTTCGAGCGTTTTTTCATAAATCCAATTTAAGCGGCCCATGGGGAGGAGTGAAATTCTGGTAAAGATTATGTCCTGACTCACTCACTCACTCATCATCGCCCAGCGAAAACTATTGAAGTTGAAAACATGAAATGTTGGGAATATGTTCGCTGTATTTCGAAAACGTCAACTAAGGAAGGATATTTGTTTATACGGGTTCTAAAGGGGTGTTAAGTGGGGGCTAAACGTGCATTTAATTGAATAACTATATCTCATGAGTTGTTTCTTTGGGGACGTGATATTCGGCATATAAGCTAATCATTAAAAATAAGCAGACATATGCCTAAGGGATTATTGATGTGGTATATATTATGAGTTGAAAGGGGTGAGAATTGGGAGTTGAAGGATTCTTAACGGAGCGCGTATCTCTTAAACGACGTAGGCGAAAATTTCACCGAAAAAAAAACAGCTTAAAATATAAGTAAATAGGTGTTCGACCTTTTCTTCATGAATCCAATTTAATAGGCCCTTGGAGAGGGGTGAAATTCTGGGGGAACAAAACAGGAAAAAAAAGTGTTCTAACTGATTAATACAGTCACTCATCAAACTCAGGGGGGGGGGGGGGGGAGAGAACAGCTTAAAAATAAGTAAATAGGTGTTCGACCGGTTTTTTCATAAATCCAATTTAAGGGGTTCATAAGAGGGGTGAAATTTTGAAAAATAAATGAAAGAAAATGTGTTGACTTACTCACTCATCATCACCCAGCCAAAATTATTGAAGTTAGAAACATGAAATTTTTGGTTTATGTTCATTGTATGTCGAAAACGTCCCTTAAAGAAATATTTTCGAATATTCAGGTTCTAAAGGGGTGTTAAGGGGGTAGACCTGCATTTAATTGAATATTAATATCTCCCGATTGGTTTCCTTGGGCGATGTGATACTCGGCTTAAAAACTCATCATTAAGAATAAGAAGACATATGTCTGAGGGTTTTTCGATGTGGTGTATATTATGAGGTGAAAGGGGTGGAAAGTGGGGGTTGAAGGATTCCTAACGGAGCAAGTATCTCTTAAAAGACAGAGGCAAAAAGTTAAATCTCAGGGGGAAAAATCAGCTTGAAAAATAAGTAAGTAGCTGTTCGACCATTTTTTCATAAATCCAAATTAAGGGGCCAATGGGGAGGGGTGAAGTTCTGGGAAAGAAGTCCATTAAGGAAGGATTTTTGGATATTCACTCATCATCCCCCAACCAAACCTATAGCAGTTAGAAACTTGAAATTTTGGGGATATGTTTGTTGTATGTCGAAAACGTCCACTAAGGATGGATTTTTGAATATTCATGTTCTGAAGGGCTGTTAAGGGTGTTAAACTTGCATTTCATTGAATAACAATATCTCACGAGTTTGTTTCATTTGGGGATGTGATATTCGATATATAAACTAATCATTAAAAATATGCAGACATATTTCTAAGGGGTTATCGATATGGTGTATATTATGAGGTGAAAGGGGTGAAAATTGGGGGTTGAAGGATTCTTAACGGAGCGTGTATCTCTTAAACGACATAGGCGAGAAGTTTGAAATTCAGTGGGAAAAAATCAGCTTAAAAATAAGTAAATAAGTGTTCGACCGTTTTTTCATAAATCCAATTTAAGGGGCCCATTTGGAGGGGTGAAATTCTGGGGGAAGTACAGGAAAGAAAGTGTCCTAACTGATTGACTCACTTACTCACTCATCAAATTCAGGGGGAAAACAGCTTTAAAATAAGTAAATATGTGTTCGACCGTTTTTTTTTCATAAATCCATTTTAAGGGGTTCATGGGGAGGGGTGAAATACTCAAAAATAAAATTAAAGAAAATGTCCTGACTGACTCACGTTCTCATCATCGCCCAGCCAAAATCATTGAAGTTAGAAACATGAAATTTTGGGGATATATTCGTTGTATGTCGAAAACGTCCACTAAGGAAAGGATTTGGGATATTCAGGTTCTAAAGGGGTGTTAAGGGGGTAAACGTGCATTTCATTGAGTAACAATATCTCACCAGTGGTTTCATTTGATGATGTGATACTTGGCATATAAACTAATCATTAAATAAGCTGAGACATGTCTAATGGTTTTTCGATGTGTTGTATTATGAGGTGAAAGGGATGAAAAGTGGGGGTTGAAGGATTCCTAACCGAGCGTGTATCTCTTATACGACATAGGCGAGAAGTTTCAAACTCAGCGGAAAACAATCAGCTTAAAAATAAATGAATAAGTAATTAAATAAATAGGTGTTCGATCGTTTTTTTTTTCATAAATCCACTAAGGGGCCCATGGGGAGGTTGAAATTCTGGAAGAAAAACGTCCACTAAGGAAGAATTTTCGGATATTCACTCTCATCGTCCAACCAAAACTGTTAAAGTGAGAAGAATGATATTTTGGGGATAGGTTTGTTGTGTGCCGAAAACGTCTACTAAGGAGGGATTTTTGGATATGCATGTTCTAAAGGGGTGTTAACGGGGTTAAACCTGCATTTCATTGAATAACAATATGACATGACTATGACGCGAGCGAAGCCGCGGATACCTGCTAGTCACATATAAAATTGCATTACCCTCAGCCAAGTAGTTTTCCATGTATATAGTTTTAAGTGAGCGGTTCCAAGAAAAGACGTCAGAAACACGGACAATTTTTCATACAACCACAAATAAATAAATAAATAATAAACTTGAAAATAATTGGCTTATATAGTCTAACGCAGAATTAAACAAGGAAAATATTGATATAACTCGTTTTTCAATAGGTCTGTTGGTTTGGTTGTAATTAAGGCCTAAACTCGAGTATCCATAATAAAAAATCCGATAGTAGTGCTGTGCTGCACTGTATACTGTTGCCTGTCACAAGCAGCTAAGAATTAATTAATTAATTAAATACACAAACGAACACTAAATAAACCGTGCTGTAGCATGTAACCGATAAGTCAGCCCGCTTCACTTGTAGGCTGTACACAGCACTGAAGTTGGCGTACGTTAAACAGACACAGCTCTATGCACCCCTTGCACGCAGCCCTGCAATCACGTGTACAACTGTGTTTACTTCCACTATCTCGACTCAGCGAACATACTTTAGTTGTGTTTGTCGACTCCATATATATAACTGGTTTGCTGATCTTGTGTTATGGGTATGAATGTCTTCCTGCATTGCAGTTCAGTATTAAGACTAATAAGTAGGGATTTTAAGCTACTAAAAATTGGGGAAATATTTATTTTTTATGTATTAAAAATGCCTGAAATATGTGACAAAAAATTAAAAATATTTTATTATAATAGTATATTAACGTGAATATAAACAATATGCAGTGCTCACGAATGCAATTTATGCTACAGTATGTCTCACTGACTGCTGAAGCATTACAATACACAACGAGATACATCTTCAGCTTGTTCATCACAAATGACCGACGAATATCGCGAAACACTTCTTCTGAAGGCACGAAACTGCGGCAATATGTTTCTTGCCCTTGAGGTGTTGTGTAACTTGAGATCGCTGTTCAGCCCTGATTGCTTTCCCACATGGTTGGCAGAACAGAACGCCCCCATGTGCTTTAAATTCTGCAACAGACGATAACTTGTAGTTATTTTTATTTTAGGCATCGTAGAACTGCCTTACACTTCACAGTGCCAGAAATGAACTGCATGTGAGTGACACTGGTTCCAGGTAGCTAGGGGAAGGGGAGGTCTAGCACGTATTGAAATATGGTTATGGAGAAGGAAATCCCCGGCTTCCACAGTGAGTGGCATGGGGCGACAAGTTAAGAATAACACAGTTGCAAGCTGACATACGCTCTGGATGAAGATTAGATAGCTCACAGGGTCTTTCCCGTTGAAGTAACACAGAACAAAAATGCAATAAACTGAAAGATATAGCATACTGATTTTAAAAAAATGTAAATATTATGTTCTTTTTATGTGCTAATAAGTGAAAAGCAGGAATTTATGTATTTATGGAAAAAAATGCTTAAAATATGTATTTACATAAAAATATATTTATTTACCTAAAAATCCGAGCCGTACTAATAAGACGTTATTTACTGTATATCTGAACATAGGTAAAGCTTCAGAGTAATTTTGTCATAATTTGTCGTGAAATATCCTGTTCTTAGAATTTCTAATATCGTATTCTTTTAAGGGATAGGCTATAATTTCACGTACCTGAAAGTCGACCAAGGTGTCGGTAGGTGCAGTATAATTAGAAAATCAGGTCTTCATATTATAAGTCAAGGACTGAACATGCAAAGGAGATAAAACGTAATTTGCCACCAACCGCACAAGATTTTCGGAAGGAAATACCGGTATCTATTTCCTGCCTCTTGGTGCTTCCTCACCATTTCCTGTGTTCTGAAGCATGTCGAGCGTAGGGCGAGCAGCTGCTCTTTCAGTGGGGCGGATGTATCGACAACAATGTTCTCAGACACCTGCAGGAGGTTGGTTGGTTACTCAATTTAGGGGCTGCGACAACGCGGTCATGTAGGCCTCTTTCACAAGGGGCCACCATGGTGGCGCCACCACGTCTTTGCAATATTTTCTCTAGCCACCAAACACGCCACCAGTAATGAGCCAGTCTTGAAATGGAGGTGGAAGAAGCAGCACTTGCTGTTTTTCTATCAGGTTGCGTAAGCGCCGAAAACGGAGAAATAGAAGATTTTGGGTTCACCCACTTTTGCAGGATCGATCAACAAAAGGTATATTTTGTACTCTGTATATTGATCTCAGACGGAGTCCAGTTAAATTCTTCACCTTCCTACGAATGAACGTTTCATCTTTTGATGAGCTACTGCAGTGTTTAAAAGATCAACTGACCGGTGTGGACACAAATATGAGAGATAGTAGGCTACACCTCCAGAGGAAAAACTCCTAGTGACACTGAGGTAAGAAGAATTTGCACATTTTCGATTTACAGTGTACTGCCGATAATTCCTTACATTATACTTTCACGGAGATAAACATATAAACAAGTGAATAGAACGCAATTGTGTGTAGTCATGGTTACAGCCGGACACGGACATTTGTTTATCTTTTTCACAGGGTGAGATAATCACAAGAGATACTAAATGCATTCATCAGCCGGCAAATAAGAGCGAACCCAAAGCGATTTCAATCGATTTTTATCAAAAGTAATTTCGTTACAGTTATCGTTACTTACCAAAATGGTGACAGAATCACCGTTACGGTTGTCAAAGTAACAAATAATTACTTTTTCGTTAGTTATTTTTTATTTAAGGGGTGGAACAGCGAGGACATGGGCCCTTACGTTTTCGTTACTTTTTATAAACATATAGTTGTCTAATAACATTTACCTCGCTGCTATAATTTACTTGATTTGAAGGGTTACCAGGTCCTCCCAATTCTTCCTCTTCATTTTCCTGTTTGCATATTCATCTGCAGTCATATCCCACAGAGCAGGTTTAGATTGCATCAAGGATATGAATTTATCTGTGTCGAAATCACTCTTTCCTGGAACGATATCCATTTTTAACACTAGCAGATAGTCCAAACGTCTGGCTTGGCCACGCAGAAAGTCGCGCTCGTGTGAAAGGCTCCATTTGGCTCAATGTAAAATGTGGTGGCGCGGTCAACTTGGCCGCGCCAAAAGTCGCATTGCCTGCCACCACGAATTCTGGCCGCGCGACCAGGCCCGCCACAACCACCACGTGTGAAAGGCTCCATTTGAATCAATGCAATGACGTGGTGGCCCCGTGTGAAAGGAGCCGTAGTCCTGTGTACTTTGGGTGTGTGTAGAATTTGTCTGATAACCGGTGTTTATTGTGATGACTGTATTAGTGTGAGTTATCTGTTTTCAATTCAAGTAAGGACTGCAGACATTGAATTTCTTTGCTCAAGTAGTTCCTACTTTTGCCGCCAAACGCCACCATCAACGACTACTAGTTCAGAACTTGGTTACCAGATGCCATCGCAGTCGGCTCCTGGCGACGAACGTCGGAACCTAAGAGCGTTTGTCAAATGTTTAACCTATAATTTAGCTTCACACAGGTGTAATTAGTGGAAGGATCTTTAACATGTCATAAATCTATAACATGGGACCGCCGGCTTTACTTTCCTTCCGAAGGAAGGCATACTGAGGGATTTTTAACGCTCTTAAAAAATCCGACGACTTCGGCCGGGGTTGAACCCGCGATCTTGGGCATAGAAGCTCAGCATGCTACCAACTACGCCATCGAAGCCACTAAACCTTCAGGAGAACACTACTATTTAGTACCATACATAAATAAAGTGAAGAAATCTATGTTGTGTATAGAGAAGACAGAATGTACAGCGAGTCACTGTTACTTGCAGAAAATATCTACCGTTATAGTTACTATTCTATAAAACAATTGCGTTACCGTTACAATTGTAAAGTAACGCAGCTTTACTTTTACAGTTACTTTTGTTAGATTTACAGTCGACTCGCGATTAACCGAGTCCCGATTAACCAAGGCTCCGTATTAAGCGAAAGAGTTATTGGGAAGTAAACATGGGGAAAGCTGTTTGGCTTGGGGGAATGCAACTAAACTTTGCCGAGAACTACGGTACACGGTACATTTTCATCTACACTGCAAGTTAACACACAGAAAAATGAAACTGTCGAATAACTTTACACATTACTGTATTATTTTTATATGCCTATGTTTTTTCTCTGGGAAGAAACCGAAGGGCACGGTCGTGTTTATTAAAGAAATGGTGTGAAGAACATTCCAATGGTTTCCTGATGCCTCGTTGAAATATTTCAGCTGGAGAATGAGCTTTATGGACAATGGGAATGAAATGAAGACTCCGCGGGAAAAACGGGGTAGGTCATATTATTACATTTTTCAGGAGAGCCAATTTAAACTTTCAACGATAAAAAGAAATAGTACTTAAAACACCTAAATTGAATGCAAGCAATATAGTTATTGGGCCACATTTATTTCTTACTAGCTGAAGTACCCGTTCTTCGACCGGCTTTTAGCACTTGCTGGCCTAAATCATTAATATATATAATCACGCATTCCTAATGTAGTTATGTTATTTCCATGTTACCAACTACATGTGTATACTACATACATTTTCACTCACCAAATTATTAATCAGAGGTAGGAAAGTGAAAATCCTTAGCCTGCTTTCAGTCGACCGACCGGGTCAGGGAATGGAATGAATGAAATCCCCATCTAACAGCAAGGATATGAACTGTGCCGGCTGCCAAAGCCTGTCGCAATCTCCTGGGGGCAATGATTTAATGAATGACGGATGAAATGAAATGATAGTGGAGATTGTTGCTGGAATGAAATTGTGACAGGGAAAACCGGAGTACCCGGAGAAAAGCCTGTCTGTCTCCGCTTTGTAGGTGAGAAGGTGCGTTTATATATTGGAAATAAATATCAGCTTCTATGTAGTAAAAGTTAAATAACCTGTCTTAAATATTGAACACCTATCGTTTAACGTCTTCATACTATATTTAAACATATAAACATTATGCTAAAAATACATAAAAAATTATAGCAATTATCATATCCGCAATAAGTAATATTGCGGAAAGTACGTGCCGTCATGATAAAGAGTAACAGTAACGGAACAAACTTCAATCATCCCAAGTAATAATAACAACAACAAATTAATCACAGAAAATTTTCTAAGTTTATGCCATGTCTTGTGCGAGATTACGCCTAGTAACTCCGAGATGGTTCATCAGCGGGCTCTTGTGGTTTATTTGCGGACTACCAAAGGAGTGGCAAACTGTGTGATACCGCAATTCTCATTTAGAACACCTCAGCTACTTTACTGCGAGTGATAAAGGCTAAAACAGTCTTTCACCACCCTATAAAGGCTTCAAAATGATTGTATATTGCAGGGCCAATCAATTAAAACTCAGCAACTTTTCTAGGTTTACGCCGTGTTTTCTTTATTGGCCATGAAAGTCAAAATACCTACTTTATTGAAATAAATTTGCCCAGTTCAGCAGTAAGATTAATATGAACACTAAATAAACTAATGTGACAGTCGATAGTCCCCGACACATTCGTCTGTGAATTTGGGTTTCTGATCATGGTAAAAAACGACAAAAAGCAGATAAATATTGGCCAAATGAAACATTCATTTAACGAAAAACAAATCGATAGAAAGGATGAAAGCATACTGTTTTAGATCCCTTATTTGGGGGTGGATCTAAAAGGGAGAGTTGCTGTACTAATTTATGAGTTTGTGCCTAAATAAGGGTAGCTCCCCTTGACAGGGCAAGCTGACCAGTGTAGTGTGTTGTGGTGTGCTAGGAACTAGGGGGCGCTCCTATAAAGACTGTAAATGTGGTTTAAGGGATGTAGCCTTAGCACGCGGGTCGATGTACCAGTCGCCCAGCCGGCTACTTATTATATAATCACCTTGCTAGTGTCAGCGGTTCGGCACGCGCTTCACTTGAGCACGCGAGCCGCTGTGAGGAATACAAGGACGTCTGAGTTGGCGTTATTACTACGGTGCGTCACGTCTGACTGTGACGGGAGTAAGGAAGGACGTGGGACGTGAAGAAGAGTGTAGATCAGTAATGCAAGTGTAAGAGACTGACCAAGTGTTTATTGGTCAGCAATGAGTAACTGTTAGTCCCTTTTAAGGGATCTTGTGATGTTATAATGTGAGTACAAACTGTGGGTGTTAGGTTACAAAAGTAGGATTCTGAACACTGACTGACTGACTCACCTCGGTTGACACTGTCGTTAGCCTCCGGCTGTCTCGTCGAAGCACTGATGATGGAGAGATTCTCGTGACCCACTTAAGGCACCTTTTATACCTTTAGCCTCTGTTCTGTCAGCGCGTTGTGGCATAGTTGAACCAGTTTGTAGTATGTCGCTGTGTGTCATAATTACGCAAGGGTTGAGCTGCTTTATGGAGTAGCCATCTGCCCTTATAGTATTGATGGATATTGGGTAGGCTTTTAAAGGGTTGCCTTTTATGAGATTTAGACAGATGATGGGGGGGGATGATCTCTAAGGGGTGCATACCCCTTGGGTATTGTACAAGCCTCTTCCTCCATTTGGTCGCGTCCTCGCGACCGGGAAGGGCACTTGGGGTTGGGATGTTGTCGTAGTAGTTTTTGAATCCCCCTCGTCTCTTCTGGTGGTGGCGTCGTAAGCGTCGTCGTATGGAACGGGTGTCGTCGTGCAGAAGTGTAGGTGTGCGGTCAGCCCGTGTTCAGAGGGGAGGGTTATGGGGTGTACATAGATATATATGTATATAAATTTTACATTGCATGGTGAAATGTGCATTAACATTGTTGAATAAAGAAAATAATTGCTATTGAGGCACAATCGCCATTGCCGTTGTCGGCATAAAAAAGAAAAAAAACATGGTTATACATGGTTACATAGTTGTGCAGGGAGGAAAAACCCAGGGCCGAACGGATGATTGCCTCGTCCGCCCTATCTTGGGGAAAAAGTGCTCCCTGCAATAAAGAAGATAGGAGAGAATAGAAAAAAATGGGTGTTCCAGGGTATAATTTAAAGGAAATATTTAAAATGTATTTATTGGTGTGGGATAAAACGGAACACCCTGACAAATGGGGAAGTTAGAAGAGAGAAAAATGAAAGAAAACAATTCACAGACATTGGTTACGTGTTACCTTAGCAAACGAAACAAAACAAAACAAAAATATAGACATCGTGTACACGTGAACTTGATAAACAGACAAAAATATATATAGAGTTTAATGTATTATGTTGCGATGCTGACATTTAGGAATTTCAATTGGAATAATTGCCCGTGGGCGCATGAATATGTATGTAGTTTACTCTTTAAAATTATGAACTACAATGACCTTATGTCTACTTAAGCGCGCTAAACCCTTATAATTCTAGTTTTTATTTGGATCCTCGCGTGCACGCTACCTGTTTGTACGTACGCTTGCCGTATCACGGCTGATCCTATACGGCCACCTCTTGGCACGGTTGAGTGGTCGTACCGCTTGCAGTGTATTCTTAATACCTAGTCTGTGAAGCATCCTCTGTGGGTGAATGCTTGCACACTTGGCCATGAGGGTCGCCGCCACATGCCGGTTGCGCCCTCATCGCCGTAAGCTGCGTCGCATTTTGACGCTTCAAGTGTTTTTGTTTTATGCAGATCTGCCAGCAAGCTTGATGCCCCACAGGCATCATTCCCGCTGTGCAGATTATTGACGTGTAGCTGTAAAAAAAAATGTAGTGAGTGTGTAAGTGAGAATGAATGTGAAATGGAGGTTAGTATGCACAGGTATAATACTACAATAAGGGGGCATTAAATAGCATGTTGCTGCTATCTGGCAGCAAAATCATAATTACACGTGTCATATTCTAGGTGACAATGCCTGCAAAAAAAAATGGAGAGGTTAACAAAACATTGAAATTCCCTATTCCATATGCCGCTTCCTGTGGCAGCGTTGGCACAGTCTGAAGCCCCTTTTTACCTGTGAAAAGAATGGCATGGTTATTATTACTCGATATATGGCCGGGCTTACCCTATATGGTGCCGTGACGTCATTTCCTAATGTGTTGTAGTATTGGGCTTACCCTGGCAACGACTTTGGGCCGCCAGGCGCCGCAATTTTACCTCAATATATGTAAAAAAAAAAATTGTCTTAAATGTAAGACTATGCTACATTATAATAACTTATCATGAGTTATCGGACTTACCCTGATGACGGATTTGTGGGTCATCAGGCGCCGAACGGCGTTCTCTTATACTACTTATTCTACTTATGGTATATATAAAAAAAAACTACATCTAAGCCGAGAGGGTTGCCTTAATCTATTGCCGAAAGATGCTGTGCTGAATTGCAACAGTGTTCATTAAATTTGCTTAATCCTAGGTTGCGTGTCAAATGCAACCGTCTATAACTAAATTTGGCCTAGGACGATCGCCTGGGGCAATTAAATCCCCAGATCACCACCCGCACGAGCCCCAGAAACACCGGTTGTCTCTAGGGTCGCTAGATTCCGTCCCCTTAAGTCTAGTGTCGACGTCTATTACTAGGATTAATCTATCCGCGGGCGGCTTACGGTGCCACTAAGCTAACCGTTCCGCCCGCTGTAACTTTCGTGTTCATAACCGGGTGCTGTTCCTATTCGACGTAGGTGAGCCGCCCACTTGGCTCCTGTGAGGGGCGCGCAATGCCCCATCTCTTAATGCCCTCTGACTGCCCGATGCGTCGTCATTTATGTGGGCATTGGACAGTGTGGTCCAATGGCATAATATTGTCTTCGCCTTAATCGGCCGTCGCAATCTGCTTTCGCAGTGATATTTGCCTCTATGGGCCGCCGTAGTATGCATTTTCGCATTGATATATATAAAGTTGCCTCTATGGGCCGCCGTAGTATGCATTTTCGCATTGATATATAAAGTTGCCTCTATGGGCCGCCGTAGTATGCATTTTCGCATTGATATATAAAGTTGCCTCTATGGGCCGCCGTAGTGTGTTTTGCTCCAACGCACAGGAGTTTTGCTTCCCGCTATGGAAGTCTTGCCTACTTAAATTTAAACTTAGCTAGCAGTCTAGTCATAATGGGGTCGTCTCTAGGGATAGCTCCCGAGGCCGACGCGGAGTGAGCTATTTCTCCCGCCATTCTCAGAAAGTCTCCCTGCAGGTCTTGGCTTCGACGACCGTGGCACAAAGTGGGTTTAGCATCCCTTCCTCCCAGGGGCGGTTTATGCGCACCTAGGATTCCAGAGCTTGCCCGACCAGGCCGCGAATGCTTTGACCTTACGTGGTTCGTCTATTTGGTCTAGTCGTCAGTAATTTGATGAGCCAACTGGGGTAAGGGTTGTCATTACCTACCCCAGTTCTGCCCCTAGTGTTGTGCTTTTGACCTTTGGCTAACGCCGGTATCATCAGCCAGGGTGTTTCAGATTCCCTTTTTTTTTTTAAATATAGGTGTAACCTGTGTAAAAAGTGTCAAATGTAAAATACTTCCAGTGTGGTGGGCTGGTAAAACCTCTACATACGTAGACTACTTTAGGCTACCTGTGCTATATCAGCTTCTCCAGCGATAATGCTCTTTTTTAACCTTGATGGAGGTGTTAGTAGGGTCTGTGGCGTCAGGTACCCTGTTATTGTGATCTGGGGGTAGTTATCTGTAGAGTGGGTTAAAGCAGGGTAGGAGGAGGTTGCGCACTTCCGAATTCCGCGTTAGTGGCGGCCTGGAACCGGTTTTTGTGCTGGGATGCTCCTACAGTGAGTGGAACGGGGCAGGTAATTCCCGGGGTTGCAAAAAATAAAATAAAAATCCATGCCGGTCTGATATCAATATCCCCTGGTGAATGGATGGGATATACATGCATGCGTCTGGATATGAGGCGCTTGCACTCATGTATGGATAGGTGTAGGTTGAGGCATAATACTAATATATTTCCCTCTCATGCGGGATGATTTAAATTTAAAAAAAAAATGGTTAGTATTTATTACTTATGGCCTCATCTCTCATATGGAGATGTGCATTACGCTTAGTTGGTGTTGGCCGATGCACCCCTCTCATTCAGGTGATAGCGGTGGGGCTCAGGGCGTAGCATGCCCTTTCTGTAAACACATGAAGTTTACCAACCCTTATGTATACTTTGTAGTGTAGTGTAGCTGTTTATGGTCGTGTAGATGTGTTTGCGTTTTTTATGTCAGGCTTGAGAAGGTTATGGGAAGGGAGTAGAGTGGGACGCTGTTAGCATGTTCTCTTGTCATCCTCCCTTGGTCCATGTTGGTTTTCTATCCGCGCTTTGGGATAGCGAAGCTTCACGACCTACTCTGGTCCGTTATAGGGCTAAGTCCTAGTCGCCTGGAATGATTTGTTTCGGGACTAGGGTCGCAAAAAGAAGTTGTTAAGGGGAGGTCCCGTTTCCTCAAAGTCCCTATGTTCGCCCCTGATTGGTGAGCGCGTTTGTGTGTGTGTGTGTGACTACGCTCCGCTACACCACGCGGACGCCTGGTCTGCTGTAGGGCTAAGTCCTACTGTGTATATTGTGTATGGGTAGGAAGCGCCCGTGGCCTGCCAACGTCTTTACGAACGTGCTACTCTGGGCCTGCGACAAGTTTTGGTCTGTGACGTCTGCTTGTTGATAAATGCTTTCGCAGTGTTGAAAAATGTATAGTGTTATGATTGTTCTGCATTTGTTTATTCATGGTCACTGCCACCACACAATCGCGTTTTGTCATCGACAGTGTTGCAAAGTGGCTAAGTCTGCAAGTCATCAGTTTGTGTGTGTAACTTCAGGCCGGGATTTTATGTAGGTTAACCACTGTTGCGTGTTTTTCTGCACGTATGCCAGTGTGGTCATTGTGTTAAATTCCTGGCGGCCCGATGTGGTAATCCGCCCTGCTACTATTGCCGTTGTGTGGCCATTATTCCGTAAGACCGTTGTCTTACGAAATTTATATGTCTCTGTCTGAAAAGTCCATTTTCCCTGTCAAGTGTATTTCTGGAATTTTATGCCTGTCATTTGGCCGCAGGAATATAGTATTATCTGTCTTAAGCCGTTATATGGGCCAATTTTGGTGTGATTGGAAGGCCGTCTGCTTGTTTTTCCCTGGCGTGCAATTTTCTCTGGGGTTCGAACCCGTGTTCTATGTAATTCTCTGTGTTATATGTCTGCGTTGTTCATGTTCTGCGGGCATTCTGCCTGTATTTTGTTTGTGTTTCTCGTACCGAAAATACCGTTGTTTAGTTAGTTTTCGGTACGAGGTTTTTGTGTGTGGACATGGGTTCGAAGCCGGTTGTCTGTAAAGATTTGGTGGCCATTTCTGTGCCGCCTACACTATGGCAAATGGGCTGTGTGTTTTTCTATGCGCAACCCCTAGTATACCTTCCTGCGAGGAGTTTGCTTATTTTTGCCCTCTCCTCGTAGTGTAAATTTTGAAGATATAGGGTTCTTAGGTTGGCTATGAATGATTCCGTGCAGTGTGCTTTGGGAACTGTCGTCTGTAAGGCTCGCAGTTTATCACTGAGGTCTGCTTTACTGCTGAGTATGAGGGTGTCGGGTTGCAATGTCTTGCGCGCTCGCTTGTTTATTTGTTCCGATAACGCTGTGTATCCGAACATGTGTTCTTAATCAGCCTGCTTTTCTGTTAGTGCTCTTCGCATTATAAAAAGGCAAGAGGGGAATTTTGTGGTTTAACGTGACCATTTCTAGAGATCGTGTGCCACGGGATTTCCGTTCTACTTGGAATCCAAACCACAGGCCATGGCATTTCACTTCGGAAATCTCATATGCATTGTACGCGAGTGTGTCTGGTCCGCTAGTTGGAGAAGCGCTTGGACGCGAATTAGCTCCCTGTATTGGGCGTGTAAACTTGTGTAGTGCACCCTCATTCTCTCGAGGGTTGCATTATCTATTACGGGACCATGTGTGGTGATTAATTGTCGGTATATTCTGTGTCTTTGTATATGGAACCTATTGAGGTGTTCATGTATGTGATTCAAGAGTGTATGTGCGCATCTTAATCGCGCTGTCCTACCCTCTGACGGGGTGTATGGCTGTTTGCCCTGTATTGCCCCGATTTTTGTTTGGAGTGCCCGTATTTGTGTTTGCCGGCCTTGTATGTGCCCTTGGCATCTGAACAATAATGTTAATAATATTGGCGTACCCCTATTGCCTCTATGGCTTGCAATCTCTGCATGAGGTGCCATTCTGACTGCAGTGTATGGGCCTACAATAAGAATAAAAAAAAGTCTGTACGTGTTTGACAGTGTATTCTTATATTTCTTTGATTCTGTATGGGGTTAGGGGGTTGGTTTATTAAGAAGTTCCCCTGTGTAGCTAATTTGGAGCACACAAAAAAAAAAATGGTGCTTTTTGTCTGGGGGAAAATTTTCTCACTATTCGCTTGGCTTTTTGCGGTACGGAAGGGGTCGTTTTACCTACGAGGGCTCGTTGGTTGAGTCCCTTTTCTCTATGCGTAGGACCCCGCCTCCACCAGTGTTTTAGATCCCTTATTTGGGGGTGGATCTAAAAGGGAGAGTTGCTGTACTAATTTATGAGTTTGTGCCTAAATAAGGGTAGCTCCCCTTGACAGGGCAAGCTGACCAGTGTAGTGTGTTGTGGTGTGCTAGGAACTAGGGGGCGCTCCTATAAAGACTGTAAATGTGGTTTAAGGGATGTAGCCTTAGCACGCGGGTCGATGTACCAGTCGCCCAGCCGGCTACTTATTATATAATCACCTTGCTAGTGTCAGCGGTTCGGCACGCGCTTCACTTGAGCACGCGAGCCGCTGTGAGGAATACAAGGACGTCTGAGTTGGCGTTATTACTACGGTGCGTCACGTCTGACTGTGACGGGAGTAAGGAAGGACGTGGGACGTGAAGAAGAGTGTAGATCAGTAATGCAAGTGTAAGAGACTGACCAAGTGTTTATTGGTCAGCAATGAGTAACTGTTAGTCCCTTTTAAGGGATCTTGTGATGTTATAATGTGAGTACAAACTGTGGGTGTTAGGTTACAAAAGTAGGATTCTGAACACTGACTGACTGACTCACCTCGGTTGACACTGTCGTTAGCCTCCGGCTGTCTCGTCGAAGCACTGATGATGGAGAGATTCTCGTGACCCACTTAAGGCACCTTTTATACCTTTAGCCTCTGTTCTGTCAGCGCGTTGTGGCATAGTTGAACCAGTTTGTAGTATGTCGCTGTGTGTCATAATTACGCAAGGGTTGAGCTGCTTTATGGAGTAGCCATCTGCCCTTATAGTATTGATGGATATTGGGTAGGCTTTTAAAGGGTTGCCTTTTATGAGATTTAGACAGATGATGGGGGGGGATGATCTCTAAGGGGTGCATACCCCTTGGGTATTGTACAATACCGTGCAAAGTAGAAAGCACTATACCATTGTGAAACAGCGTAAAGATCCAAATACTCACATACAATAACCGGCACAAAGAGTATAAAATTAGACTCAAAATCACGTCTAGTTTCGGACCCCCACAAACTACCTCTATAAATAAAACAGTTCATGTAGAGACTAACATAGACTAACATCGCTCGGTGTTGACCGTGTTTTAAAATACATATTGTTACGGCTGTGAGTTTGTTTTGTCGCTCGCCGCATGAGTCACAGCTACCCCGGGCTGTGTGTGCTCTGCCTCAGTGTATTACGTGCGAGTTACTCAACGGGCTTCGAAGTGAAAGGGATGGTCCAGAATATTCGTGACCCAGCCAGTGAAGGAAATGTCGAGAAGCCGTGTGTCCTGGACGATTCTAGAATTCATTGAGTCACCAGCCTGCTATATAAGCGGCTTCAACAGTAAGGGGGCCGAGTTTTCTGTGGGTGTGTGTTTCTGAGCTAGTGCGTGTTTTCCTGAGCGACAGAAGTGTGGTGACGAAGTACCGTGCGAGTTACGAAATCCAGTGACATTGTTTCCCAGCATGTGAACAGCGTGCAGCAAGTTATCGTAAGTAACTGTAGTTGGTGTACATAAGGGAGAGGAGCAGGTAGTTTCTGTCAAGGCCACCGTACTCATTAAGACGGTTTAACTTCTGTGGTTTGTTGACAAGTGAAAGGGCCAAGAGCGCTCAAGGAAGAGACTTGAGGAAACTGGAGTAAGGTTCCAATTGCTTGTATTTGCTGATGAGTAGTGTACCTCTCTGGCCGCAATAAAATTAATTATTTCTTTAAAGGAACATCCTGTGTTGTGCTTTCTACCCACCGTAATCCAGTTAACAAAAGTGCCACTAGGGGGTGGCACGTAACAACTGGTGTCAGAAGCCGGATTACGAACTCAAGCACAAGTACAACACCTGACGGTCCTGGTTTCAAAACCCGAGCAGGTCATTTTTTAAAATTTTTCCTGTGAGCGCATGCCCCTTACAAGACAAACATCTAAAATGGAAGAGCAATTCGCAGCATTGCTAGAAAAGTTAAGTGGCATGGAAGCCAAGATGGAAGACGGCCAGAAGAAGATGGAGGACGGCCAAAAGAAGTTAGCCGAGGGCCTAACTGCCAAACTAGAAGACGGCCAGAAGAAGTTAGCCGAGGACCTAACTGCCAAACTAGAAGACGGTCAGAATAAGTTGACACAGGACCTGAAGAAATTAGAACTGGGTCTGCGTGAGGAAGTCACGGCAGTGGAAAAGAAGTGCGACGCCTTACAAGTGGAAGTTGCCGAGCTGCGCCAACGCCCGCTGATGGGGGTGGAGGAGAAATTCAACGCCTTACGAAAGGAAGTTGCCGAGCTGCGCCAACGCCCACTGATGGGGGTGGAAGAGAAATTCAACGCTCTACAAGAGGAAGTTGCCGAGCTGCGCCAACGCCCGCCCACCGTTACACCGGGAATATCAGGAACGGGACATAGCAGAGTGACGCCCCCAACCTTCGACGGAAAGGTCCCGTGGAGCACCTACTTACGTCAGTTCGAGGCGGCCTGTTCCATAAAGAACTGGAACAACACAGAAAAGGCGACAGCTCTCATTGTAGCGCTGAGAGGTGACGCCCTTAACGTCCTTCAGGCCATCCCGACTGGATCCCAGGACTACGCTTCACTGATCGCCCATATGGAGTCCCGATATGGAGATAGCCATCTTCAGCAGGCCTACCAGATGCAGCTCCGGACCCGGGTACAGAAGAACGCGGAAACCCTGCAGGAGTTCGAGATGGACATCGCACGCCTCGTAAGGCTCGCCTATCCAGGAGCGCTGGCCGACTTTCTGGAACAGATTGCGACGCAGATCTTCACCGACGGGCTACGGGACTCGGACACTCAACAGGCGCTGCGACTCGCGCGCAATAAGACCCTGGAAGATGCGCTGAGCCACGCACTTGAGTTCGAGACGGCAAAACAGGCATCTAGAATGCACGCGTGGGTGCGTCAAGTGGACGTCGACGAACCAGCAAAAACCAACGAGACCAAGCCCCTGGCCGACGAATTGATGGAGGTGCTAAGCCGTTTCTTCGATAGTCGCGGCACCACCAACAAAAACGTAGCCGAAGAACATCCGGAGAGGCGGCCCGGAAGAGGACTACTGACCTGCTGGGCCTGCCGTAAGAGAGGCCACCTGAGCAAGGACTGCGGTGATCGCCACCGCCAAGGGCTTCCGCCGGGACAGTCAGTCGTAGGGAAACCGCGCTTCCCAGGAAAGCAAGTATCAGCCAGCCTTGGGGGGCAAAGGTTGGCTTGTGACAGTCGTCAAGCCCCGGCAGTCCAAGTTTGTGTGACGCAGTTACGGAGGGATAATAGCAGCCTGATGGTCGACGGAGTCGTCAACGGAGAGAGCTGGCCCATGCTAATCGACACGGAAGCATCGAGGACCATCATCAGTCCCACCATGATCCCGAAGTGGAGAGTGCAACCCACACACAGGAACCTCCAGCTAATAACCGCGACCGGAGAGACCACACCGGTATATGGCGAAGCATCACTGGAGTTCTTCATTGGTCGACGGGCGATAAAGCATCCAGTGCTTGTGGCTGACGTATCAAATGAAGTGATCATCGGACTGGACTTCCTGGACCAGAACAACATCATCTTGGATCTGAGTACCAACACTCTGCACTTCGGGGGTGAGGAACTTGCTTTGCAACCAGCACACGAAGCCGTCACCGCACGACGAGTAAGGCTGAGAGAGGACGTCATCGTTCCCGCCAGGACGGAAGTCAGCACTGCCGCAATTGTCGACGGAACAGCTGAGAGAATGGCGGCTGTCATCGAGCCAAAATATGAGGACATCCAGACAAAAGGATTGCTAGTTGCCAAGACTCTCATCAACACGACGTCTCGGCCATACGTCCGCCTGTCCAACCTGAACGACTACGATATTACGGTTCACCGGGACACCAACCTAGGACCCTGCGAGCCCGTTACCTGGATTGCCCGCATCACAGACACGACGGACGGACACCTGCAGACGGACAACCGAAGAAGACGCGCCCTGCCAGATGAACTACAGAAGCTGTACCAAGGATCCCAGGACCATTTAGACGAGGAACAATCACGCGAACTTCGGGACCTGCTACATGAATTCCAGGATGTCTTCTCCGTGGGGAGCAAAGATTTCTGCAGGACAAGCTTGGTCCAGCACAGAATCGACGTTGGGAACAGCGCACCGATTAGGGCCCCCTTCCGACGTGTCCCGCTCGCCAAGCAAGCCGAAGTCGACCGGATGGTAGAAGAGATGAAGGAGCAAGGGGTGATCGAGCCATCACATAGTCCTTGGAGTTCTCCGGTCGTGCTAGTGAAGAAGAAGGACGGTTCCACCAGGTTCTGCGTGGACTACAGGCGGGTGAACGACGTCACGAAGAAGGACAGCTAACCTCTACCCTGGATCGACGACACGCTAGACACCATATCAGGATCAAGATGATTCTCCACCTTGGATTTGAAGAGTGGCTACTGGCAGGTGGAGGTCCACCCTAAGGACCGCGAGAAAACGGCGTTCTCTGTGGGGAGCGGGCTCTGGCAGTTCACCGCCATGCCATTCGGTCTGTGCAACGCCCGTGCGACCTTCGAAAGGCTAATGGAGTCCATTCTGAGGGGACTACACTGGAAGACCTGCCTGGTCTACCTAGACGACGTCATCGTTCTGGGAAGAAGCTTCGAGGAGCACTACAGCAACCAGAAGGAGATCTTGACGAAGCTACGGGCTGCCCAGCTGAAGTTGAGCCCGAAGAAGTGTCAGCTCTTCCAGAAGCAGGTCCAGTACCTTGGGCATATTGTCTCCGAGGAAGGGGTGCGCACCGACCCAGAGAAGACCGCAGCTGTGAGGGAGTGGCCAGTTCCGAACGACAAGTCCCAACTACGAAGCTTCCTGGGACTCTGCACTTATGACCGTCGCTTCGTGAGAGGATTCGCCGACATCGCCAAACCTTTACATCGACTGACTGAGAAGGACCAACTCTTCACGTGGACAGCAGAATGCCACAGTGCCTTCGATAAACTCAAGCTGGCTCTGTGCACCGCGCCTATTCTGGCCTACCCCAGACCTGGAACAAGGTTCATCGTCGATACCGATGCCAGCGACTTTGGCATAGGGGGGATCCTGTCGCAAGTAGTGGACGGCGAGGAGAGAGTAGTGGCCTACTTCAGCAAGGCCCTGTCAAAGCTAGAAAGGAACTACTGCGTCACCAGGAAGGAGCTGCTCGCCATCGTGAAGACCATTTAACACTTTCACAAGTACCTGTACGGGCAAGAATTTCTCATCAGGACCGACCATGCATCCCTGCGTTGGCTCCTGAACTTCAAACAGCCCGAGGGTCAACTCGCGCGGTGGTTAGAGAGACTTCAACAGTACAACTTCGAGATCCAGCACAGGAAAGGCCAACTGCATTCTAATGCCGACGCCCTGTCACGAAGACCGTGCTCCGAAGACTGTACCTTCTGTACTAGGAGGGAGGAGAACACCGGGATACAGTGCCGACGGACTACTGTGGAACTTCAAGGGAACTGGAGCCGCGAATCTTTCACGCGGGCACAAGCAGAAGATGATGACCTGGGACTGATAGCCGAATGGAAGAGGGCCTGTGTCCCCAGACCCGGGTGGAAAATTGTGAGTGACTGCAGCCCAAAGTTTAAGTCCTACTGGGTGCAGTGGGACTCGCTGATTGTAAGGGATGGCCTCATCTGCCGCGCCTGGGAGAGCACCGACGGGAAGACATCTCTGGAACAAGTCGTCGTTCCAATGGCTATGACGGAGGAAGTCCTGAAGGAAGTCCATGGAGGATCATCTGGTGGACACCTAGGGATAAAGAAGACCCCTGGAGAAGCTGAGAGAGCGGTTCTACTGGGTTGGATGCCGAACCGACGTGGAGAACCACTGCGCGAGGTGCCACGATTGCGCAGCCAGCAAGAGCCCAGGACGAAGACGACGGGGTCCACTGAAGACCTACAACGTGGGCGGCCCCATGGAGAGAGTGGCCATCGATGTTGCTGGGCCATTCCCGTTGAGCGAGGCAGGGAACCGCTACATATTGGTCATCAGCGACTACTTTACCAAATGGCCGGAGGCGTATGCGCTCCCTAACCAGGAAGCCGCGACGATTGCAGAGACCCTGGTGAAAGAATTCGTCAGCCGGTACGGAGTACCCCTGGAGCTGCACTCCGACCAAGGGAGGAACTTCGAGTCGCAGGTGTTCCAGAACCTATGCCAGCTGCTGGGAATCCGGAAGACAAGGACAACGCCGCTACACCCTCAGTCCGACGGGATGGTAGAGCGATTCAATCGCACCATCGAGAACCATCTACGAATAGTCGTCAGCGAGCACCAGAGGGATTGGGACAAACATCTTCCACTATTTCTCCTGGCCTACCGCGCCGCCGTGCATGAAGCCACCGGGTGCACACCAGCCCGGGCCATGTTTTGGAGGGAGCTCCGTCTACCTGTCGATCTTCCCTTCGGCCGACCTGGGGATGATCCGGTCCCGGTAAGCCAGTATTGTCAAGAACTGGTCAACCAACTGGAGGACGTGCACGCGTTCGCGAGGAGGAAACTGCGGATCGAGACCGACCGAATGAAGACCCGATACGACCAACAGACGGATGCTGGCGGATTCCACGAGGACGACCTGGTCTGGCTCTTCAACCCATTACGGAAGAAAGGCATGTCACCCTAACAGCAGAAGTCCTGGGAGGGCCTGTACCGAGTCGTGAAACGGATCAACGATGTCGTCTACAGGATCCAGCGGAGCCCGAGGGCGAAGATGAAGATCGTGCATCGAGATCGCCTGGCAGCCTACGGAGGGACACAGACGGACCAATGATTGATCGGTACGATCAGCCTTTTAGGAAGGGGGTGGTGTTACGGCTGTGAGTTTGTTTTGTCGCTCGCCGCATGAGTCACAGCTCCCCCGGGCTGTGTGTGCTCTGACTCAGTGTATTACGTGCGAGTTACGCAACGGGCTGCGAAGTGAAAGGGATGGTCCAGAATATTCGTGACCATCCCTTTCACTTCGCAGCCCGTTGCGTAACTCGCACGTAATACACTGAAGCAGAGCACACACAGCCGGGGGAGCTGTGACTCATGCGGCGAGCGACAAAACAAACTCACAGCCGTAACACCACCCCCTTCCAATCCAGTTAACAAAAGTGCCACTAGGGGGTGGCACGTAACAATATTTAGGTTTTACTCGCTAACCGTTTGAGATACACAAAAGGTGATACGGACCTTTCGGATAGAAAATTAAATTCTAAAGCTCGTAGTGCCATCAAAAGTTTGCTATTTCTTAGCGTTCTCTTTTTATTAGAAATGGAAATATGAAAATAGTCGCCATTTTTAAATAGTGCAAAATATCGAAATCAAAAGTAGCCTATATTTAAGCCTGGTAAATCAGCTACATCCATGCAAAATTTAATTTAAATCGGACCAGTTGTTCTTGCGTGATTGAGTGACAGACAGACACACACCATCACATTTTTATATATTAGTATGATAGTATGATGATACCGGGTGAGTTAGCCGTGGTCGTTACGGCATGACTGCTGGCAGTCGCTCACATCCGGAAGGCAAGGAGGTTCGAATCCCCCCGCCGGCAACCTTGAAGATGGTCTTCTGTGGTTTCCCATCTTCCTTCCAGGCAAATGCTGGGGTTGCTCCCTAACTATAGGCCACAGCCGCTACCTTCCAACTCCTCGACCTTCCATTCCAACTTTCCTCCCCAACGGTACTTGTAGCTCACCCATTGGGTGTCCGTCTCGAAGCACCTACAAAACTGGCGAGCCGAACATGTCCTCGGACACTCCCGGCATAAAAAGCCATACGCTAAAAAAAAAGTATGATGATGATGATGATATACGGTACTGTAATATTGTGAAAAAGCATAAAGATCCAAATAATCACATACAATAACCGGCACAAAGAGTATACAATTAGACTCAAAATCACGTCTAGTTTCGGACCCCACAAACTACCGCTATAAATAAAACAGTTCATGTCGAGACTAACATATACTAACATCGCTCGGCGTTGACCGTGTTTTAAAATACATATTTAGGTTTTACTCGCTAACCGTTGGAGATACACGAAAAGTGATAAGGACCTCTCGGATAGAAAATTAAATTCTTAAGCTCGTAGTAGTAATATCAAAAGTTTGCTATTTCTTAACGTTCTCTTTTTATTAGAATTGGAAATATGAAAATAGTCGCCATTTTTAAAGAGTGCAAATATCGAAATCAAAAGTAGCCTATATGTAAGCCTGGTAAATCAGATACATCCATGCAAAATTTCATTTAAATCGGACCAGTGGTTCTTGCGTGATTGAGTAACAGACAGACACACAGACAGACACACACCATCTCATTTTTAGCCTATTTTCAATTTTGAAAAAATAGGCTTATGAGATCACCTTTTGTCCGTGTGTGTGTGCGTGTGTGTGTGTGTGTGTGTGTGTGTGTGTGATTCGTGTGTGTGTCCCCCCCTAATAAAATCTAAACGGCTGGAGCGATTTCAATGAAACTCGGTATGTTCATAGCACTATTCCCGGCGACCTCGACCGTACCCTTCAAATTTTGTTACGTCTCACCAATGCAAAATGGCGGCTGTGCGAAATATTTCACTAGCATTCAATATCTCCGAAACTATTACCGATATCGCCCTGAAATTGTGTACGGTGATAAAGGGTACTACTAGAAGTTCACCTATGAGACTTTCAAAAACCTGGTGACTACAAAACCAACATGGCGGTCAAGCGAAGTTGAGACTTTTAAATAGACTTTTCTCGCGATTTAACTATCCACACGTAATGAAACTTGGTACAGCAAATGTTTATACACATTGTAATGCACTGGAGTCTAATTTAGTTCAATTGTTTACATAAATTCAAAATGGCGGCTGTGCGAAATATTTCACTGACATTCTATATCTCCGAAACTATTACAGATATCACCCTGCAATTTAGTACGGTGATAAAGGGTACTGATACAAGTTTACCTACGTATATTTCATAAACTTGTAAAGTAGAAAACGAACATGGCGACCAAGCGAAGTTGAGACTTTTAAATAGACTTTTCTCACGATTTAACCATCCAAACGTAATGAAACTAGGTACAGCAAGTGTTTATACACATAGTAATGCACTGGAGTCTAATTTAGTTCAATTCTTTACATAACCTCAAAATGGCGGCTGTGCGAAATATTTCACTGACATTCTATATCTCCGAAACTATTACAGATATTACCCTGCAATTTTGTACGGTGATAAAGGGTACTGGTACAAGTTTATCTATGTATACTTCATAAACTTGTAAAAGTAAAAACCGAACATGGCGACCAAGCGAATTTGAAATATTTTAATAGACTTTTCTCGTGATTTAACTCTCTGAGCGCAGTGAAATGTGGTACAGTAAATGATTTTGCAGATTGTAATGCACTGCCATCTAATTTAAATCAATTGTTTCCATAACCTCAATATGGCGGCTGTGCGAAATTTTTAAATTAAGTTTTTATTTCTTGTGTCGTAATCATGCGATCGAAGTGAAAGTTTGAATAATGAACCTAGGCAATAATTGTCCTTGAATGGTACATAATTCTATGGCCTATACATATAACAATCCTAAATGGCGAGCTTCCGAAATATTTAGACGGTTCTCAATATCTATGAATCTTTTACAGCAACCAAACTGATTTTTTTTATGTTCATAGAGACTATGAACATATGTTCACCTATAGGACTTTCATTAACCTGGTGAGCACAAATCCAACATGGCGGTGACGCGAAGTATAAATATTTAAATGGACGATTTTCGCGAATTAACTATCCGAGTGCTGTGAAACGTTGCACGTTAAATGCTTATACAAATGTTGATCCACTGGCATCTAATTTATTTCAATTGTTTGCATAATCACAAGATGGCTGCTGTGCGTAATTTTAAAATCTCGTTTTTACTTCTTGTGTTCTAATCATGCGATTGAAGTTTGAATACCACACGTACACAATAATCTTAGTGTAATAGTACAAAAATAAAAATCCAACCTGGCGACAATCTGAAATATTTAGACGTTTCTCAATATCTACGAACCTGTTACAGCAATAAAACTGAAATTTTGTATGTTGTTAGAAGAAATTAACATGAGCAGGATATATGAAAATAGGCTGTATAGTTCCTTACGGAACTACTTGTTATATATACTATTAGTATGATAAGGGAAGTACATGTAATACAAATAACAACTTAAGTTAAATAAGAAAAAGTGAGAGGATAGGGAACGTTCTTTCCGTTTCCACTAATAAATAACCTCTGGATCTCGGTGACTTACCGCTTTATTTGAAATCAATTTCAACTGATGTGTAGTTACGATGGCTGGCCACCAGAATGCACCATAAACTTATTTAACAAAAGAGAAACTGTTCCGCCTAGTCAATACATGTATTTAAAACAAGTTATAAACTTGTTATTATATGGTACATGTGTCGGGGCCTCTATTACTGGTCCCTTATTCAGCCAAAAATTAAGATGTAAAATCCAGCATAATTAAAGATATAAAAAATACATAAAATGATGTGTGAATGGATGAAATGAGGTGAAAAATAACATATTAACCACGAGAAGTAACATGAGTGCGCATAACTTCTCATGGTTAATATGTTCTTTTTCACCTCATTTCATCCATTCACTCATCATTTTATGTATTTTTTATGATATCTTTAATTATGCTGGACTTTACATCTTAATTTATGGCTGAAGAAAGGACCAGTACTAGAGGCCCCAAAATATGTACCATATAGTAACAAGTTTATAACTTGTTTTAAATACATGTATTGACTAGGCGGAACAGTTTCTCTTTTGTTATATAGTGAATCTGTCAATACGGAAAATGAACTTCTTTCAGAGCACAATAAACTTATTTCCTCCCCCAAAAGGACTTACCGTACCCCGTTATTTCCGCGGAGTCTTCAAATGTGAACTGTAAATTGTGCTGATAACATTTTACAATCTCCGTAGCCCAGACCACGGTTTTGGCTTGGGAAACCTGTTAGCGCAAGTGAGAATCTTTATATAGTACAAGGTGTACCCGGCATGCGTTGCAATGCCAATCAAAGAAAGTGTTGGCGTTGTAATTTTGTTTGTTATAGGCCTAGTGCTTTTGGATACACAATATTTTGTTCTTTTTCCGTTACCTGACTCTAAACTATTGTAAAATGGATTTACTAATTCAGAAACTTTGGTGGGAGCGTGCACAACTCACCGAAGTTTCATCGCAATCGGATGAATGGTATATGAATGCATACTAGTCCAGTCAAATTAGACATCCAACCTTGCAAAAGGTCATGTAGTTCTAATATTTCAATATGTTGTTTGCATCTATGCCATAGTGAAAAAACAAATTTTCAATTTCGAAAGAACTGTGCTAGTTGTGTAATACCCAAAAAACAGCTAACCTTTTGCACATTTGTCGGTGTTTGCTAAATGTCTTTTAAAATATCCATCTGCCAGAAAAAAACATGCATATCTTTTTTAAATTAGATTAAATTTACTACAATTGGAGACCCAAGCGAATACTGTATGTTTAGTAGATCCCGAAATACAGTTCTTCAAAGATTGAATATTTTTTCATAAAAGTAAAAATTGTTGGTTTTGGTCTCCTAATTTGACAAATATTATCAAAAATACTCATTCCATGAGAAAAGTCACAGGAAATGCCCTTGAAGTTTATTTGTTTAGCTTTGATTTGAGCTCTGACGGGTACCTGTAGGCCAAGTGCTTCTCTCAAAAGTGAATTTTGAAAAATTGAAAGAAATCAGTTCATATAGGTACTATTTTGTTTTAATACAAAGGAAAACGTAACGTCTAAGATAAGTTTTTACATGTATGAAGCAACAGGTCTCATCGTAATTCCATTTGTTTTGATGGCCTGGGTCTCGAAAAATCTTCCTCTGATGATGGTGCACGTTCATTAGAGGAGTT
This sequence comes from Meconema thalassinum, assembly GCA_946902985.2. Taxonomy (NCBI): domain Eukaryota; kingdom Metazoa; phylum Arthropoda; class Insecta; order Orthoptera; family Tettigoniidae; genus Meconema; species Meconema thalassinum. Next base: position 1,012,661,047 of record OX336388.2, read on the forward strand.
CTCGAATTAAACAGCAGGTACAGGCTCGTTTTTCCGTTCTATCAATTTAGCGGTGGGGACGTCGTCCTCATCGTCAGAATCCTCTAGCTGAAGAGATTGCACGTTTTTACATAATTTTGACATCACGGAATCGACAAGGGCTGAGCATTTCAGTTCAGCTTATGGCAACTGCTACCGCCGCTGCAACCTTTCCTGCAATTGCAGGAAATTATGCGCAGTAGGAGCTGAGGTTCAGGATCCATAGTTGTAGTGATAGGGATAAGACCTTTATTATCAAGCTTCTACCCCCAATCTGTAAGATTTGTATTGACCCCCAACTACTTTTGAACTTGGTGGTAAGTTCTGTAAGTATGGTGGGTGCTGCATTCTCTGTTGGGGCAAGCGAGAAAGAATGATTTTGGTGTCGGCTGCAGATATAACAAACAGTTGGTAAGGAAGGCTATTCAGGGCGTTTGTTAGGAAGTCACTCCGTACAAAGCCGCAAAGCACTTCTCACCAGCTTTTGCTATGGTTTCGTTACTAGAGTCTAGCAGCAGGAAAAATTCTGCCAGTTCTAGAAGTTGGGGATTTGTCTTTGTCAAAGACAAACTGGATGAGAGCACCTTTATCAATAGGTGGTGAGGATTCTCGCCTCCCGATCGCAGAACTTTCAAGCTGCGCTGCAACTCTTAAGTGCATGAAAATCCTAGAGCTGAAGACATATTAACTAAATGCTTGGAACCGTGGTCGTACAGCACATTTGAGAGTACGGTATGTGAAAAAGCTACACATTGTTTCTCCAAGTGTCAAGAACAGCACGCTTGTGTTTCGGAACAACGGTTTCATAAAACAGTAGTACGGATTCAGGGATGAAACAGTAGTAGGCCTACGGATTCAGGGATGACTGAATCAACATTGCTTAAGAAATCACCGGATGGAAGATATTCATTGGTTTCATACACTTATGAGATTTTACAGTTATATCAGGAATACAACCTCCTTTGATTTGTACCAATATATCATCTATTGAGAATTGATGTTCCTGAGAGTTCTCCAATAGGAATGTGTATCGCCTATATCTTTCAATGCCTCATCTGCATCATTTGCCGGTCGATTTCGATGTAACTATTCTGTCCAGTTGTTATTGGCTTAGTGAATAACGTTTTATTACACAGGTTGTGGTATCTTGTATCAGCAGCTACCAAGTTATTTACACTTGAGAGCCGCTGTACAATTCCTTTCCTCATTGGCCACCTCGGCGTTCAGCTGCACCCAGGACTGTTATCCTTAAACCCAACTCATCAACTTTGTGGACATCATTTTCTTCGTGATTTGGGCAGTTTCTTTTTGTAGCCTGATGATTTATTCAGTTATTTCCTGCCGAGTTCTTGAGGTTCTAGATGGTTGGAGGTCAGAATCTCCTTTACATCGAACGGATGCTTTAACATTGCTTGCAGCAGTGTACTCTTCCTACAAGCATTATTAATGGTGACTTCTTGAAGTTTTCGATGGAAAATTTTCTTTTCTTTACGGTCCCGTTTCACACTCGCATTAATGTGAGCGAATACCGTACCTACCGTACTTGTTTTACGACAATGGTTGTGCCTTCACGCAGGGGCTTGCGACATTTAAAACAAACGCCTAGAGGAATAGCTATTACCAGGGTTAGGATTTTTAGGTGCAAATTTCAGATGAAAAAGGAAGGGAAAAGGTGCTCAAATTAGGTTAAAAAAGGGGGGGAAAAAGGTGCTAGTATATTGAACTAATTTTCCCTTTCCTCTATTCTAGTTTATTGAATTACAAACAAGTACATCAAATCACTCATCAAAAGCAGGAAAAAAAACACGGACCTGTTGTACTTCAAGACATTAAGCATCTCTGCATTTTAAAAGTAAGACTGTTTCTATTAGGAGATAGAATGACTTTGTAGATGCTAAAGCTTCTTTCGATATCCACAGAAACCAGTGGGGCGAACCTTGTATTCACTCGGAATGGCAACTCTACAGATGTGGCAAATTCCACAATGTCTGGATTTTTCTGAAGACTAGACTCAAGTTTGTCTTTGACAAAGCCATCTAACTGCTCCCTCATGGAAGTAAAAAATATCCCATTGTTTTTCCTTTTCCAGACATTGTTCTTCTAATCGTTTAATAACTGCAGTCAGGTACTTGTAACTATGGACACAATATAGTTCTGTCTGCAAATTATGTATTTTCTCCGGTAACAGAAGTTGCTGTGCCTTGGAAATTGCACCTGCGTCGGCTGGATCCAAAGAAAGCACAAACTCTCTATTTTTGTCAAAATTCTCTCACAACTTAGCAGCACACTCTATCCACGATCCCCAGCGAGTAATGACCGGGAAATTGGGAAGGGGAAGGCCAGTGGTTTCCCTGTAGGTAACAACACGATTCGGAGCTTTCAGGAGTACTTCTTCAGGGCAGGCAGAGATGAATTGATTTGCGATGTCGTATTCGTTCCTTATGGATTCACAAACCCTGTGAAGGGCATGAACCAAGCATGTCACATGCTTCAACTTAGGAAATAAAGGTTTCAGTTGGTTAGCCGCTGAAACCATGTATGGAGCCTGGTCCGTAACCACAAGAAGAAGATACCAGTAGGCCAGAGTTTTAGGCAGAAGTCCATAATTGATTGCAATACTGTACTGGCAATGGCCTTCTGCTGCTCGTACATTTTTAACAACATAGGCTTAACGTTCTCCATTGCTAAGCGAAAAACTAAAATGTTCAAAACATATCGTTCCATTTAGGCTACGGTTTCATCCACTATGATTCCCACATCGCTATCAGACACTTCATCCTTGATTCTTTGTATGGTTTCTCGGTAAACAGGCTCCATTTAGTTTTTTCTTCGAGTAGTCTCATCGGGCATTGATATCTATGTGTATTTTTCAAGAAATCCCTTGAAGGCAAGATGGTCCTCCTTATTGAGTGGAATTCCTGCTTGTGTAAGAGCTGCACACAAATCAACGTGGCATGGTAAAATCTAGTAGTACACTCGTTTAGTAATGTAACAAAGTGCCAACACCAGTTCACTTGCTACCTCAATGCGACTATCACACAACTCACTCTTGCGCTCACTCACTCACTTGCTGTCCACACTCTCTTATAACACCGCGACAATTACCAGAATGTTCTCATTCATGCTGGAACTGCAGTCTCAGCGATTTCTAGTAGCTTCGAGCAGAACCCAGTCTCAACTCTCGGAACTACGCGGGTGTGGTTCCTGATATCTCTGCGTCACCAGCCTCCGCCTCCATGCAAACAGATGACGTCTCTCACAGTAACAAACTCACATTCACGAACAGCAGGCTACTGATTATGGTGGGATAGAATCACTAATTGTCAATTTCATTACTGTGGGCTACATTATAGCGGTAAAGCGAGAGAAAGAGGTTTTGTCGAACACACAATTATTTTCCTTTGTTGGAGGTGTGCTTTCAACTCCTGCGCGGTGTCTACTGAAAGAGGTAGGCAACTATTCGCATGTACAAAGCAAGCTGAGGAGACGTTAATTGAAAGTTAAATACTTTATATTGAATAGAAATCTTATAGAATAAATTGGAGTTAAACTTCAAAAAAGAAAAACGGGGGAGGCGGCGATGGGAATTATGGGCAAGTTTGGGGGAAAAGGGGATAACGGTCCCAAAAAAAGGGGAAAAGGTACGTGAAAAATGCCTCTTTTCGCAACTAGAAACAAAATTTCACACTGTGATATCATTCCGAACAGCTTTAATTTCCCCTAAGAAAAATGGCGCGCACCTAAAAGTCCTAACCCTGGCCATTACACAAGGCTTTCGAGTACACTAACACTTCACTGTCCGCACTCTTCGATTTACGCAGCAAAACTGACAAAAGAATGTGTACGAATGAGGAAGGAATGGTGGATTCTTTGTTCAGGGGCCTCGCCTTCATTGTTGAGGTCCCGACACCTGCTCTCACACAATGAACCACACTCGTCTACAAACTATTCAGACGAGAAATATAGTATAAGTAAATTTCACATCATCAGTACTGGCCCTATACTTGATGTCTTATGCGCTCAAAACATGTTTTCATTCGTTTTTCCTCGATTTCTATTTTTCAAGTTTTCAGTTACATGCCACTTTTGAGAGAAGCACTAGATCTACAGGTACCAATCAGAGTTCAAATTAAAGCTTAACAAATAAACTTAAAGTTCATTGCCTATGCCTTATTCATGGAATGATTATTTTTGATAATATTTGTCAAATTAGGAGACCAAAACCAACAATTTTTACTTTTATGAAAAAAATATTCAATATTTGAAGAACTGTATCTCGGGAACTACTAAACATACAGTATTTGCTTGAGTCTCAAATTGTAATAAATTTAATCTAGTTTAGAAACAATAGGTATGTTTTTTTCTGGCAAATTCATATTTTAAAAGACATTGAGCAAAAACCATAAAATGTGAAAAAAGTTAGCTGTTTTTGGGTATTACACAACTATCACAGGTCCTTCGAAGTTGCAAATTTGTTTTATTTTACTATCGACAGAAGCCAAACAAAATATATAAAATTAGAAATACAGGACCTTTTGCAAGGTCGGGCCCCTTTTTATGTCTAATTTGACTGGACTATACGGGACTTTGTTGAAACGATTCGCGTGCCATCACCCATTTGTTGAATCTACTCGTGCGCTACCTATTGTAATATGGATTTACTAAGTCAGAAACCTTTGCAAGAGTGTACACAACAACTCACCAAAGTTTCAGCGCAATCGGATGAATGGTATATGAACGCATACGTGACTTTGTTGAAACGATTCACGCCCTGTCACTCATTTGTTGAATCTACTCGTGTGCTACCAACAGAGAAATGGATTTACTAAGTCAGAAACCTTCTCAGGAGTGTACACAACAACTCACCAAAGTTTCATCGCAATCGGATGAATGGTATGTGAATGCATGAAGGACATACATACCGACAAACAAAATATCACGTAACATTCATTTTTATATAATAAAGATTCACTTCTTGCTAAATTTCGTCTTATTTACATGATTACATTCCAAGTTGTCGATGTTAATGGTCTAGTAGTTCACGCAGCCACCATCTTGAATGTATAGTGTCTATGTTATTTTGCCTTTGCTACACAAGGTCACACATACAGTCCTACCCTGTTATTAATTTTCGTGGTGAGTGTTGAGAGTTATTTATCTTTATATTTTGAAATTTCAAGATGGCGGCTGCCCGTAATGTTTACTCTCATATCGTCATCACATTGGTAGAAGTAGGCCCCTATATAGAACTATCTGAATGCCAAGTACTGTTAGCATTGATTCAAAGGATCATAAATTATGGATTATAATGCTTGCATGAATCGCACGGCCACCATCTTGGAATTATTGGCTAATGACGTTTCTAGCGCAAAGACTTATTTTTCCAAAATTTGGTGGAGATCCAACGATAAGTTCAATCGGAATTGTATATAAGCATTGAACACTTGGGTGGCTACCATTTAGTATTTTGTAAGTTGGCGGCAATATGAAACATGACACTGGGCTGTCCTCTACCAGTGCAATCTCTGTACCAAATTCATTAAGATTCGGTTACGTCGTTTGGGAATTGATAGGGGGAAAGGGGGTGGACACATTGACGTTCGAGCAGCGAAAGTACATTCTGAAGTGGTTTATCAGGTTTGATAACGCTCTTGAAGTGCAACGTCAGTGGAGGAGGAAGTTTGAAACAGAACCCCCAACACGCCTAACAATTAAACTTATTACTAGGAAGTTTGAGACGCATAGAACGATATGTGATATTCACAAAGGAAGATCGGGAATAACACGTACAGCTACGAGTCTTGAACATTTTGAACATCACATGTAACCATATGCCTAACTGAAGACAGTACTACATGTGTAATCAAAATTTAAATACGAAAGAAACACACAATAAATAGCTTTTGTTCCGTAGAGAGTGTATACATTTTTCTGGCAGACTCTGTATATATAGCCTATTATTTTATATGCGTATACACACCCAAGTACACGGGGCTAAGTGACCATGATGCCCAAGACCCTCAAATGAAACATAATTTTTACAAAAACCTAAAATGGCTAATAATGAATACTCACATTGCCATGGTGTGTGCCGACGTGTGTTGATCGGAAATTGTTAATACTCCGAGAGTTGTGGGTCATCCAACTGCTTGACGAGGCGGTCCCCATAGCATACTCACAATACTCCTTCACTGTTTGATTTTGGGGTTTGCGATATGGTGGTCATGTAGCCCCGTGAACTTGGGTATGTGTGGAATTTATATGCCATTATTATTATGATGGCTGTATTAGTGTGTGTATTTGTAATTGAAGTGAGGATTGGGAAGGAGGCGACCGCGGCTTGACCTCAAGTTAGAAACCATCCCGGCATTTACCTGGGAGTAGAAGTGGAAAACCACGGAAAACCACTTCCAAGATGACTGAGATTGGAATCGAACCCTCCTTTTCTCAGTTTTGCTCCTCGAGGATGTGTGTAACATGTTCCAGCATGCAGACCAGAATTAAAATTAATTAGCAGGGCCAGGAATCGAACCCGGACCTCCGGGATGACAGCCAATAATGCTAGCCGCTATACCACGAGGGGGAAGCCCTGTGAGTTATTTGAGTCTCCAAGAAAACTGTTAGGCTACATGAGCCCTTTACTTCGTTCGTTTTTATGATAGAGAGTTAACGTTTGTCCCCCATTCAGTGATAAGATTGATGGTGTACTTTGAGTGTGTGTAGAATCTGTCTGATAACCGATGAAAACTTACTGAGAAGGATTTATTTATTTATTTATTTATTTATTTATTTATTTATTTATTTATTTATTTATTTAGCGTATGGAATTTAGTGCAGGAAGTGACCGAGGACATGTTCGGTTCGCCAGAGGCTGTGGCTGCTTCAAGCGGACACCCGTGGGGTGAGCTACAAGTTCCGTTCACTTTCAAGTAGTTCCAACTTTCGCTACCAGATATCACTGACACCTAATGGTGAAAGTTGGAACTTCGATAGAGCGTTTCAACGAAATCTAGCCTCGAAATTTAGCATCACACAAGTTTAGTTGAAGGATCTTTTACATGCCATAAATCTATGACATGGGACCACCGGCATACTGAAGGATTTTAACGCTCTTAAAATATCCGACGACTTCGGCCGAGTTTGAACCCGGGATCTTGAGCACAGAAGTTCAGCATGCTACCAACTACGCCACCGAAGCCACTAGGAATTATGTATTAGGCTATTAGGGAATCGAAACAAAACCCCGTAGCGCTACAGCCCATGAAGGACCTAGGCCTACCAAGCGACCGCTGCCCAGCCATTTGGCCAGCAGATATTGGGGTGACGCGTGGTCAGCGCATGGGGTCCCCTCAGACGTTTTTTGGTTTTCGTGACTCGGGCGCTGCCTCACTGTCAGACAGCTACTCAATTGTCCTCACGAGGCCGAGTGCAGTCCCGTTTCAGTTTCGAAAATCTCCGACGGAGCCGGGAATCGAACCCGGGGCCTCCAAGTGTGAGGCAGGCGCGCTAACCCAACACCACGGGGCCGGCACTAGTATAACATTGTCACTAATTATCACATGTATCAGGTGATGGTTGCAATAAATCATACCCTTATTATTCCCGATTACAACAGGGTTGGGGATGAGATGCGATGAAATTCTATGTGGCGGGTGGCTTTACGGTCCAATACCCTTCCTGCGCCTTCTTGGCACCTACTTCATGCCAGGAGTTAATGAGAAATGAAATGAATGAAACTGGGCAAGGATGTGGAAGGATGCGACCGTGGCCTGTCAGAAGGTACCATCCCAGCATTTTCCTGGAGTTGAAGGACGGCTGACGGTGGGGCTCGAACCCACATCTACCGAGTTCGCAGATAGCTTGGCCCCATGACCTAGTACTGCACTTTAATGAGCGTAGCCACCGCTGTCGCTAGATTTGTAACAGCGGGAATTCTATTCGAATTGTCTGCATAACGTCATAAAGAGATAATAAAATGATTAAGGGCCTTAATTTTTTGGTGAAATAAAACTGTTGATTTCGCTGTTAAAACTGACACTATTTCGGTGGGTATTTCGCGAAATGAATTATCATAATGATCGATGTTACTTTCGAAATCTTCCTTATAGTATGGGGTAAATCTAACAAATTATGTGATAAGGGGTTTTAAGGAGCACTCTTTTAATGTATCCTTGTTATTAAATCAACCCAATATACAAAATAGTCGTCCAGTTGCAAACTCGTTTAATCCACTTGTGAATAAGGATCATGTCGTAATAGTACATTATGCAACGAGCCTATAATGGCCATAATTAAGACACGAGTATCTTTATAAAACGAGCGTATGCGAGTTTTATAATTTCCATACGAGTGTCTTAATTACCATTATAGGCGAGTTGCATACGACTGTTTATGTTCGACGATAATTATAAGTTTATTATATGTTTTAACAAAAATATTCATAAATATATGTGGGATTCAGTTAATTCAGTTATTAGTGAACAAGTCAGCGCGACTTTGGTGACTGAACAGAGCGCATGCGTGGTCAAGGCACTCAGGTAGCAGAGACCATTCACTTTGCTTGACAACACAGAAATATGTTGGATTTTGAGCGCATGCGCGAAGGTATCCTTATCTAATTGGTCACAGAACTGTTTCTTGAGTTCTGATTGGTGGTAGAAACTGTTTCATAATGAAAAATAGTGTTATAATGAGCCTCATTATGATACAGTTTTCCGACACATAATGTTTACATTTCGACATCGTCGAACAAAAAATTATTTATTTAATTATTTTATTTTATTTTGTTTTGTTTATTTTTATTTTATTTTGTTTTGTTTTACTTTATTTTGTTTTTTCTTTTGTTTCTTTTGTTTTTGTTTTTATTTTGTTTTGTTTATCTTGTTTGATTTTATTTTGTTTTGTATTGCTTTATTTTGATTTTGTTTTATTTTATTTTTATTTTCCAGAAAACAAACACAAAACAAAAACACGAAGCAAGAAGCCAAATTCAAACACAAAATCAAAAGCAGAAAACAAAAAACAAAACAAAAAAACATGAAGCAAAGAGCAAAATTCAGGAACAGCAAAAGCAGAAAACAAACACAAAACCAAAACAAAAAAGACGAAGCAAAAAACAATATTCAAAAGCAAAAGCAGAAAGCAAGAAACATAAAACAAAAAGCAGAATTCAAAAAAAGCAAAAGAAGAAAACAAACACAAAACCAAAACAAAAGAGACAAAGCAATGAACAAAATTCCAAAAAAGCGAAAGCAGAAAACAAGAAACATAAACGAAAAAGCAAAATTCAAAAAAGCAAAAGCAGAAAATAAAATCAAAACCAAAACAAAAAAGACGAAGCTAAAAGCAAAATTCAAAAATAAAAGCAAAAGCATAAAACAAAAAACATAAAGCAAAAAACAAAAACAAAAAAGCAAAAGCAGATAACAAACACAAAACCAAGAAAGAAAAGCATAAAGTTAAATTCAAAAACAAAAGCACAAAGCAAACGCAAAACCAAAAACCAAAAGCACAAAGCAAAAAGTAGAAGACAACAAACACAAAAGATACGTGAGGCAAAGTCCAGAGAAACGTTTCTTATGAAAATGATTCTTATTCACAAGTGGATTAAACGAGTTTTGTAACTTGACGACTCAAATGTTATCAGTCGCGAACTAGCACAGCTGTATCTACGACCACAACGTCATTTGTTGTAATCGATTGCAGATATCGATTGTCATCGATAGCCTTAGAGATCGCTGAACTTACTACTACTTCCGGCTTTGTGGGCATCTGTGTAGAGAATATGCAGCGCTATCAATCAAATGAGAAGGAAACCAGGACGGTCAATTCCTCAGAAGCATTTAAACGTTTATTGAAGAGCTCTTTCGATAATATTAGCATTTTTTTTTGGTACCAAGTAGAGTTTATTTTGTGATATTTCGCGAGCTCATTTTGCTAAAATAAGGTATTTTAAGTACCTAGAAGGTCATATATAAGCAAGAAAGAAGATATAAAAAGAGTTCGCACGTATCGCTCTTACCATAAAATACGCCCCCCCTTTTTTTTAAGCGTATGGCTTTGAGTGCCGGGTGTGTCCGAGGACATGTTCGGCTCGCCAGAGGGTTGTAGCTGCTTTTATACGGACAACCATTGGGTGAGCTACAAGTACCGTCGCGTGTGGAGTGTTGTCTGGGGAGGAAAGTGTTAATGTAAGGACGAGGAATTGGAAGGTAGCGGCTGTGGCCTATAGTTAGGGACAAACCCCGGCATTTGCCTGGAAGGAAGATAGGAAACCACAGAAAACCATCTTCAAGGTTGCCGGCGGGGGGTTCGAACCTCCTCGCCTCCCGGATATGAGCGACTGCCTGCAGCCACGCCGTAACGACCACGGCTAACTCACCCGGTATACTAGGGGCCGATAACCTCTATGTTAGGCCCCTTAAAACAACAATTATCATCATCATCATCACCCGGTATACGGCCCCTAAATGGAATTTTATGCTAACCATGATGTTTTTTGCTTGTTTTCCAAAGAAATAACAAAGTTTCCTGAGTGATTAATTTAATGTAGGCTACTGTATGACATATTGAAATTAAAGAATTGCTACAGGGCGGAACGTTTCTAAATCAATATTTGAAAAATCGATTTTCTTCGGTATGGTTCTAGAGGGCGCCAGTAAATGTTCTCCGCAGTGACTGCCGGCTTCTGCCAGAGCTAGCATGAGCAGTTTAGTTGGCAGCGCGGTGTCCTTGACAGGGCGAATCCCACACGTGTGGACTGTAGGCTGTCGAAATCGTTAGTGTGCATTGCAATTAGCGAGCGTATGTGTCATCTCGTCAGCATTTCCAGCATCTGTTATGAATGGCTGTAGTGAGTACAAAGTTTACTGTTTGTTTTAATACAAGCGACAGTCGTGCTGCCAACGTAACTACTGATGCTAGCCCCCGCTGACGCTTGTAGGCACTGTGGAGAACATTTTCTGGCGCCCTGTAGATAGTTATTGTTGTTTTAAGGGGTGGAACTACGAGGTTATCTGCCCCTATCGCATGGTTCTCAAACGCGTCTTGGAAGAAAAAGGAAACTCATATTTAATTAGATACCGGCATACTAAATTATACGGAGGATTTTTTATTTGAGGGGGGTGGGATATACATCTGACTTCAAGGATAATGTCACAGAACGAATAAGAAATAAGGGCTCCGGAAGTTTTAGTCTTGGGGCCTGTGGTCGCTCTCTACGGCTCTGAGTTAAACATGTGTGTCTTGTAATATTTGGAAGCCGGAAGTCGCCCTGAAGACCACACCACAGACCCGAGTTGATAATGTACACCCTCCCCCAATCCACTAGCATTCTTTCTCTCTTTCTCCCCCCTCTGCTATCCACAATACGCACTCCTCGACCTTGTCCAGGAGATAACAGAGTCAGCTCTTATACCAGGGATGTCCACTGGAATGAAATATTAAGTATAATCCCAGCGAAGGAATAGAATTAACTTCTGCCTGTAACGGCACAGACCACATCGTGGTGGAGCGACTAAGGTTCTTGACTGTCGCCCCAGAGGTCCGGGTTTAATTCCCGGCTCTGCCAAGAAATTTAATTCTGGTCTGGTCTTAGGGCCTCGTGAGGAAAAACTGAGAAGAGGGGGGTTCAATTCCGACCTCAGCCATACTGGAAGTGGTCTTCTGTGGTTTCGCCCAGTCCTACTCCTGGAAAATGCTGGGATGTTTCCTAACATAAGGCCACGGTCGCCTCCTTCCCAATTACATCACCAATTTGTAAATATACACACTAGTACAGCCACTAGGCCTACAATAACGCAGGTTATCACACAAATTCCTCATACACACACCCAAAAATACACGGGGCTATATAACCACGATGTCGCATCCCCTAAAATAAGCGGGGGCGTGGTGGCGCAGCGGTCAAGCGGTTGGCCTCTCACCAAGGTGGATGGGGTTCGATTCCCGGTCAATGCATGTGAGATTTTCGAAGTGAAATTCCATGTACTGTGGTTCGGATTCCACGTAAAAAGGACGTCCCGTGGCTCATGATCGCATGATCAACGGTCACGTAAAACTAAAAGCTTCCTTCCTGCTTCCTAAAATAAGCAACAACAACTGTAACGGCACATTGGCCATTCCATATTTAATTGATTTATTTATTGTTCTCCAGCAATCCGTTTAGGTTCTTGCTGTATCTGTAGCGGTGTTTCGCATTGGTGCACCAAGTCAGACTCATCAATGGGCTCATGGTGCCCGTGCCCGGACCGCCGCAGGGGTAGCGTATCTTGCACTACGTCTCATATTTATAGCACACCGCTGTGCCCACCACGAGCACCTCCTACCGCTACTGTCTGAAATACCAAGAGCTCCTGAGCTTTAAAAAATATATATATATATATATAATGTTAATAATGTTGACGCCTCCGTGGCTTAGGCGGCAGCACGCCGGCCTCTCACCGCTGGGTCCGTGGTTCAAATCCCGGTCACTCCATGTAAGATCTGTGCTGGACAAAACGGAGGCAGACAGGATTTTCTCCGGGTACTCCGGTTTTCCCTGTCAAAATTTCATTCCAGCAACACTCTCCACTATCATTTCATTTCATCTGTCATTCATTTAATCATTGCCCCGGAGGGGTGCGTCAGGCCTCGGCAGCCGGCACAGTCCATATCCTCGCCGCTAGATGGGGGCTTCATTCATTCCATTCCTGACCCGGTCGGAGACTGGAAGCAGGCTGTGGATTTTCATTAATAATGTTATTGGTTTAACGTCGCTTTTAACTACTGCGGGTTTTAGAGACGCCAGGGTGCCGGAATTTTGCCCCGAATGGGGTCTTTAACGTGCCCTCCCATTTGCACATCCTCAAATGCCAGCTGACTGCGCCAGGATTCGATCCTTAAACCTTGAGCCCGGCAAGCGAGAACGTTGCCGCTGAGTCACGCTGCCAGTCAAAAACCTCTCTAAGAAGAAGAAGAAGAAGAAGAAGAAGAAGAAGAAAATAACAAAAGGACACCCAAAGTTTGAACCCTGACTAATTCAAACTGACAGGCAGAGAGATACTCTGCAAACACACAAGAGTTCTGGAGTGAAATGAGGCTTGAAGCTGTGGAGTCTCTGAATATGAAATGCACTGTTCATAATATCTGAGCACTCTGTAATAGTTACAGTGACCACCTCGTGGTACAGCGGCTAGCATCCTTGGTTGTCGCCCGGGAGGTCCAGGTTCGATTTCCGGTACTGCCAATAAATTTAATACTGCTTTGAGGCCTGGAACCAGGCAAAACTGAGAAGAGGAGGGTTCAATTCCCACCTCAGCCTGGAAGTAGTTTTCCGTGGTTTCCCACTCTTCCTCCAGGCAAATGCCGGGACGGTTCCTAACGCAAGGCCAGGGCCGCCTCATTCCCTATCCTCACTTGAATAACATCACACACACTAATACAGTCATCATAATAACACAGGTTATCAGACAAAAAATCCACACTCACACAAGTACACGGGGCTAAATGACCACGGTGTCTAAGCCCCTCAAACAAAACAACAATAGATACAGCTACGGATGTTTTGCCTATTTTCAATTTTCAAAAAATAGGCTTATGAGATCACCTTTTGTCCGTGTGTGTGTGTGTGTGTGTGTGTGTGTGAGGTGTGTGTGTGTGTTTGTGTCCCTCATAACTTCTAAACGGCTGGAGCGATTTCAATGAAACTCGGTAAGTACATAGCACTGTTCCAGACGACCCCAACCGTGCCCTTCAAATTTTGTTACGTCTCACCAATCAAACATGGTGGCTGTGCGAAATATTTCACCAGCATTCAATATCTCCGAAACTATTCCCGATATCACCCTGGAGTTTTTTTTTACGGTGATAAAGGGAACTACTAGAAGTTCACCTACGTGACTTTTGAAAACCTGATAACTACAAAACCAACTTGGTGGCCACGCGAAGTTACGACTTTTAAATAGACGTTTCTCGCGATTTAACAGACCAAACGCAATAAAACTTGGCACAGTATATGTTTATACACATATATGTTTATACACATTGTAATGCACCCACATCTAACTTTGTTCAATTGTTTACATAACCACAAGAAGGCGGATGTGCGAAATATATTCTATATCTAATAATTTTATTAATGAAGCCAATGGCCATGTACTTTTCTTTTCAGGACGGGTCAGGGAAGGGATATTGGAAGGAAATCGGCCGTGGACCTATTGAAAGGAACCGTCCCGGCATTTGCCTGGTGGTGAAAATGGGAAACCACGAAAACCATTTTCAGGACGGCCGAGGTGGGATTCGAACCCACGCTCTCCCGATGCCAGCGAGGCACGAGGTAGCGCGTTAGCGCTCTCGGCCACCGCGGCCGGTGGCATTCTATATCTCTGAAACTATTAGCGGTATCACCCTGAAATTTTGAACGGAGATAAAGTGCACTACTGGAAGTTCATCTATAAGACTTTCAAAAACCGGTTAACTACAAAACAAACATGGCGGCCAGGCGAATTTGAAAATTTTAAATGGACCTTTCTCGCTATTTAATGTTCCAAACGCAATGAAATCTGGTACAGGAAATGTTTATACACATTGTAATGCACTGGTATCTAATTTAGTTCAATTGTTTACATAACCTCAAGATGGCGGCTGTGCGGATTTTAAAATTAAGTTTTTATTTCTTGTGTCGTAATCATGCGATCGAAGTGAAAGTTTGAATAATGAACCTACGCAATAATTTTCCTTTAATGGTACATGACTCTATGGCCTATACATTTAACAATTCAGCATGGCGACCATCCGAAATATTTAGACGGCTGTGAATATCTACGAATCTATTATAGCAAGCAAACTGATTTTTTTTATGTTCATACGGGCTATGAACTTAAGTTTACCTATAGGACTTTAAATAACCTGGTGATCACAAATCCAACATGGGGGCGACGCGAAATATAAATATTCACATGGACGTTTCTCGCATTTTTACCATCCGAGTGCAGTGAAACTTGGTACAGTAAATCCTTATACGAATGTTAATCCACTGGCATCTAATTTATTTCCATTGTTTCCATAACCACAAGATGGCATCTGAGCGAAATTTTAACATCTCCTTGTTACTTCTTGTGTCCTAATCATGCGATTGAAGTTTGAATGCTACACGTACAGAATAATCTTCATGAAACAGTACATAACTCTAGGGCCTGCATATATAAAATCCAACATGGCGACCATCCGAAATATTTAGTCGGTTCTCAATATCTACGAATCTATTACAGCAATCAAACTCACATTTTGTATGTTGATAGAGGCAATTAACATAAGTAGGATATATGAAAATAGGCTGTATAGTTCTTCACGGAACTACTTGTTACATTATAATAAACAGTCTCTTATCTGGCATACGATGATCTATTCAGATGAGATTATACGAAATTAACTGTCCAATTTATGTTCTATACTAGTGATGACATTTTTAATAAACGTACATTTAGTATCTTTAATTTATGGATAACACTACCTACTTTATGATTCGTACCTTTTAATGAAAATCCACAGCCTGCTTCCAGTCTCCGACCGGGTCAGGAATGGAATGAATGAAGCCCCTATCTAGCGACGAGGATATGAACTGTGCCGGCTGCCGAGGCCTGACGCACTCCTCTGGGGCAATGATTAAATGAATGACAGATGAAATGAAATGATAGTGGAGAGTGTTGCTGGAATGAATTTTTGACAGGGAAAACCGGAGTATCCGGAGAAAAACCTGTCTGCCTCCGTTCTGTCCAGCACAGATCTCACATGGAGTGACCGGGATTTGAACCACGGACTCAGCGGTGAGAGGCCGGCGTGCTGCCGCCTAAGCCACGGAGGCTTGTACCTTTTAATACGGGACCTAATTAACGACGTAACTCGTAATAATTTCCCAGAGAAACTAATCTCTAAACAAGTTTCATGACATTTACTTCGTACGTTTTGCCACCGGATGTTTATTTCGTACATTTTACCCCCAGACAAATTACTATACGAAGTTTTCTTTCATTCCACTTCAATGCAGTGCAAGGTTTATATTCCTTGAATCTTGCTCCGTACATGTCACTTAGAATTTAACTACATTCCGAGTTCCATGTTTTAATTTAACTTCACATTTAATTTCAATTGACTCAAAATGCTTTTCAGTCGGTCAACACGATTGTTTCCAATTGGAGATATGTTACAAAACCAAAAATACAAATACTAAATTATAAATGAAGACAAAAATAGAGATAATCCATCCTATGCACCTGGATTGTATTAGAAAGGTAACAGAATCTTCAACGCTTATTTCCTGAATTCTTTCCTCTCATGATCATAATAATAATAATGTTATTGGTTTTACGTTCCTTTTAACAATTGCGGCTTTTAGAGACGCCGGGGTGCTGGAATTTCGCCCCGAAGAGGATCTTTAACGTGCCAGTAAATCTACTGACACGGCTCTCTCACTTTTGCGCACCCTCAAATGCCCCTGGCTGCGCCAGGATTCGATTCTGCAACCTTGGGAATAGCAGGCGAAAACGTTACCGCTGAGCCACGCAACCTTATAATTACATGAAGCTTTTCAAACGAGGAGGAATGTTGGAAAACCATAAGTACAAATCATAAATAATAAATGTAGACAAAAATAGCACAAAAGAAATCCTATGCAGCTGGAATGTATTAGAAAGGTAACCGAATCCTCAACGCACATATCTTGGAAATGTTGTGTTCTCTCATAAAATGCATGTTTTCTCAGGATCCATTCAATGAATTTGCTTCAAAAATTCAAGTTACGTTAGGTAAACTATTATTATTAGTTTAACACAGGATTTTCTTTAAACATTTATTGGTGTAGAATTTATATATTAAAATTGATAGATACGAAATGTGCGAAATATTTATAACATAAGAAAAAATCCATAATTAAACCATGAATCCATGAACTTAACAAGAAGTTCGGTGACGAACTAAGGAGCCTACTTTTCTTAAAATTTAAGATTCATGCCAATTATTAATCTATATGGATCTATCTAGAATAATGACGAAATTAAGTTGGTAATATCGAAATTTCTAATTAGTTCGAAATACTGTATACGTGGCATAATGTAGTCTAATAGAGCACTACAGTTTGCAGCCCTGGTGACAATATATTCTTAGTTCCATCTCTTAAGGTACAGAATACAAAAATTGGTCGAAGTCCAATGGAGAACATGGATGTTACATGCAGTTAAACATTGGATCTAACAGCGCGCGTAAAATCATGTTGGCAACAATGTCATGCATGTATTGGTCAAAAATAATCTGAAATAATATGATCTATTGTTGTGCCAATTTTGAATGAAATCCATTAGTTAGTATAGAAGTTACATGCATTTTAAAATTGGACCTATCAGCAGGCTTAGAATCATGTTGGCAGCACTGACGTATATTAGTTACTCCAAATTAATCCAGAATGCCAGGTACTATACGTGTGCAAATTTTAGAGCTATTGGCTTGCATACTTTCGGATATATTGATATCAGGGTATCAAAAGTAGAGACAGCATTTATTAACAGTTGGCAGCCCTGGTTGCTCTTAAGAATACGCATAGTCATATCTGCTATGGTACACATAGCACATACGAAATTTGGTTGAAATCCAAATGATAGTATGGAAGTTACGTGTATTTAAAGTTGGACCTCTCAGCAGGCTTAGAATCATGTTGGTAGCACTGACGTATATAAGTTACTCCAAATTAATATAGAAAGTCAGGTACTACACGTGTGCATAGTTAAAGGCTGTCGGCTTGCATACTTTCTGATATATTGGTATTTGGATAAAAGAAATTGAGAGCATTTATTAACAGTTTGCAGCCCTGTTGGCTCTTAAGAATACGCGCTCACTGTCAGTCATTATCTGGTTATGTACACATAGCACATACGAATTTGGTTGAATTCCAATTGATAGTGTAGAAGTTATATGCATTTAAAAATTGGACCTATCAGCAGGTTTATAATCATTTTGGCAACACTGCCATGTATGGCCTCCTGGAAATTAAATTGAAATATTATTGTCTATTCGTGAGCCAATTTTGAAATAGCTCACATTCATACCTTCCAAGATATCCAACATGGAGCTCAAATTTCAATTGCGATTTTTCAGCAGTTGGTAGCACTGATATTTTCAAATACGGCACTGATATTTTCAAATACGGCATTGAGATATTCAAGTATAGACCTTTACTCCTACCAAATTTTGTTTCGATTGCTGCAGCCGTTTAGGAGTTGATAGGGGGAACACACACACAGCCAGCCAGACAGACAGACACACATTTGCCCGGATCGATCTCATAAGTCTACTTTTTCCTAATTTTTGCAAAATGTGAAAAGTAGGCTACAAATCCTTTGTGTGGAAGTAAGTACCAAACCGTCATAAACATACTGTGAAAAATTAAGCTCCTTCTATCCATAGTCCAAACAGAGTCTGAGAAAACATATATTTTATAAGTATCATTTAACATTGGCAAGAGAGGGCTTAACGGTCTCCCTCAAAAATTCTTTCCGAAATATCGTGTATGGAAACCACTTAATTTCGTACATTTTAGTTTCATTTCATTCCAGTCCACATCTCAGGATCTTAGAAGTCTAAGAGCTGGCCAGCTTTTCCACACAAATTCGTTAAACCCAGTCCTGGCTGAACTGTATACGGCAAGAATTCTCCAATGCATTGTACTAATCGATTATTGGCTGAAGTGTGCATGGACGCCGACGCGATGTAGAAATACGCCGAGGCGTGTGAGTGTGAGTTTGATACATGTGAACTGAAAATACTTTTCTAATGGAGCAAGACTGTTATTTGTAACTCTTCAGTCGGTCAACACGAATTTGCCCAATGATTTGACGGGTACAGTATTCAGATGATCTAAACCGGCAATTTCGTATTTACTGGAGTATGTTGTTCCTCTCAATTTATGAGACCCTAACAAACACGCAAACATTCCTGAGAACTCAGATTAAACATTTTACTAAAGCCGACACCAAAACAGGTTGTCTGAACAGCCTGTAGACATTCCATAAAGAATGCGGGCGTAGGCCTGCTGGGCAAACATCAAAGCCCGAAGAATGAGACAGTTGGAATGACGGTTCATACTGTAGATCGCCGATACGAAATGTTGTTGTTGTTGTTGTTGTTGTTGGAGTCTTCAGTCTTTTGAATGGTTTGATGCACTCCTCCATGCCTCCCTGTCCTGAGCTAATCGTTTCATATCTACTTAGCTATCACACCCTACACCCAAGGCAATCTGTTTAACATATCCTAACCTTGGTCTACCCCTACAGTTCTTGACCTCGATCTTTCCTTCCGGGGCTATAGTGCCAGGGTTTATTATTATTATTATTATTATTATTTATTTATTTATTTATTTATTTTATTTTATTTTACACGTTACAGGCCTATTAGACCACGCGAAGCAATCATGACTTTTTGTTCTTCCTGTCTTTCCAGTACTCTTTCATTCGTGCACTAAAGGCCCTCTTCCTTTCTTCGGTCCACTTTGGTCTTTGGGCTGTAGGTGCAGCTCTCTCTGACAACACTTCCCACTTGTATACTTTGTGTCTAAATACGAAGGAAGGAAGGAAGCTTGTAGTTTAACGTGACTGTTAATCTTGAGATCATGAGCCACGGGACCTCCTTTTTACGTGGAATCCGAACCACAGGACGTGGCATTTCACTTCGAAAATCTCACATGCATTGACCGGGAATCGAACCCGGACCGCCTTGGTGAGAGGCATACAGCTAGACCGCTGAGCCACCACGCCCCCTGTCTAAATACGCTTTTGTCTATGACGTCTTCTGGGTCGACCTGTGCTTTTACTAGATCAATTTTGACTTGCATCATCCAGGGTGTAATAATAATAATAATAATAATAATAATTATTATTATTATTATTATTATTATATATGGCTCTAACGCACACTATGTCTTGAGATATAAAACCTTAATTGCATTTTCAGGGTGTGATAGTTGGTGAGTGACAAGTGATTTTAAATTATGCCTAGCTCAATTCTAGCCAGATCTGATGAAGTACTGTGTAATTTCAAAATGCTGCTGAAGATTGCAGTATATTTCACTCAGTCATTATTTAACTAATTTTTATTCTGTGCCATTTATCATAACTTAACTTTTTATTTAGCTTCTAAATTGTGTTGTAGTTTATGCTATTGTAGATTGTGAATGACGACACGTAATTGTCACTGTACTAATTTCTCTTCTGAGTGACTAGGCGATGCCTTTCACTACTTTGCAAGATCTTTTTAACTTGTACCTATGGTAGCATCTGACCATAGTTTATCGGACATACTTTCCTCTATCAGCCTGAAAAACACAAACAGCCTAACAATTGCTCATATCAATATCAATGCTCTACCTCTGATGTACTGAAACAGCTAGGGATTCGCCGCTTGCAAGACTCATGCAAATAAGATAAGATACATTTACGTGTGGACAGTCGAGTCGAATCAGCATATTTCGTATTACTGATAAAACAGGGAAGTCTATTTTTACTGAAGAATAAAATGTCCTATTTCACAAAATGATAAAATGCTTATCTGTAAAAACTTGTAATGAAATAGTACTGCTCGGGTCTAAGCTCTGTGAACTTGTGGGATGAAGGGCAGAGGCAGGGAAGGACCAGGCGAGAATTGAGAAGCCGTGTTACCTGACAATCTCGTCTATTCCAATACTGCTAACATAGGGTCTTTTCTGAAACCAGTGTGGCATTGCGAATGAGTGAGGGAGTCACCGACTAATGTATTTGCTTCTGTTACTACGCAAGGACCGAGAAACCTCATCACTAGGGCTCGGATTCGAGCATATTTGCATTTTTTTTTCTTGAATAGTACACATTGAAAGAAGCCTTTCGGTGGTATTTTCACCTCCCTGGGACCAACAGAATTGACATTTATCGAGCATATAAATGCATAAAACCGCGGTTTTCAGAATAGAAGCATATAAATGCATATTCTAGTGGTTTTCGTCTAAATAGCTTGTTTTTCTTCGAATTCCCCCCCTCCCCCTCCGCCCCCCTCCTTCCCCCCCCACACACACACCCTCGAATTCGGGCCCTGACCATCCTTAAGGTTCGATAAGAGAAATAATTATTGAAAAGCCTATCTGGTGAGAATAATAGAACCGCAGGTTTTTAACCTTTAGTGAGGTCGTTCTCGTCATTGAAACTTTTATTGACTGATTTAAGAAATCATTCAAAACTGGAAACATAGAAAAAATTCTTGTTGTACAGACCAATGCAGATCTACTTCATTGACTCGCCTAATTCTGAACATTTTGTAAATGAACTTTTAAACTGTAACTTTTATAAGAAAACTTTTCTTATATACTTGAAAAACTTGAATGCGAGTATATTGCAGTGTATCATACATACAATTAGAAAATAAAGCTCGTATATAAAGGTAGGTTATGGGCTTTTTCGTCTCCCTTTCTTTTCTATAGTTTTTTACGGTATTTTTCGAGCATATTCTGCATATTTAACCGCATATAATGGTTTTTTCGAGCATATCTATAGAGCATATAATGTTTTTTTCGAGCATACCTATCGAGCATAAAACACATGGTTTTCGATCATATCTGGAGATTTTATCGAGCATATCGATCCGAGCCCTACTCATCACACATCACCACTACATCTCATAGTCCACGTTGCACATTCCTCTCAGGTTCACGCAGCTTAGACCCGAGCAGTACATTATGCAACGAGCCTATAATGACAATAATTAAGACACGAGTATGTTTACAAAACGAGCGAAGCGATTTAGAACATAAATATTCATAAATATCTGACGAGATTTCGCCAGTTTTATGTACTGAGGAGAGCGCATGGGACACAGATAATACCTTGTATTTGACCATGACCTCATCGTGTCAGACTACCAACCCCAAGCTTACAGGTTCGCTCTTGACCGTGGTAAGTGATTTTTGAAAGGCGATACAAATCTCGGCACGCATGTCATACGTTTTTGGCATGTTAAAGAACCCATTTGAATTCAATAGGCCGTGTTCATAATGGCAAAATTAATCTCGGTATTTTCCGCCAACACAAAGTTCCTCCTTTCTCTACAAGAAAGCACTATATTGTCAAGAAGATTAGATATCTAACCTGACTTTCGTTCCAAGGAACGACAAAAATTCGACATGCAAGCTGCTCTCTGGGTATCAAATAACAAAGGTAGCACCCGGCACCGAGGCCATACGATATTATTATTTTAGTGAACCCTGGGCGTATATAAGGGGGGTACCCGGGCCAAATTTTTTTCACATATAATATTTGTTTATTAATTAGAACATTAAAAACCAATATACTTATCATGTACTATTGTTAATAAGTGACGTATGGCAACGTTGCAAAGCAAGCCGAAGGTAGAGCGATGTAAACAGTGTGACAATCAGTTTGCTCTGATCTTATGTGTAACAACATAGCCTCTTATTACTCTCCAGTGCCTTCGCTCTTATGAACGTACCAAGAACAGCAGCAAGTGCCCTTGAAACGTGTGACAAAAGTGCTTTCCCTAACTGTTATACCCTTATCAAACTTTTGGCAAATTTGCCTCTTTCTGTAGCTACCGGTACTGCCGAACGGAGTTGGAGTTTGAATTGGTTGAAACAGACTCAACGGTCTAGTAAGGTTATCTATTCACAGAGACATGCGTCACTGACGATGAAGTTATAAACCGATTTGGTAATGCTTCAACAAACCTTGACTTTATATTATAGTGTAAGTTGTAAATCAAAACAGTAATGTTAATTCTTTCCATGTAAACACTATCAAGTGAGCAAGATGATTATATTAATAAAAAAAGTAACATAAAATGGTCTTCGTTGTGTTTGACATTAACCAAACTTAAAACATCACAACAAATTGGTAGAAAAAGTGATACCAGATAGCCTTAAGTCTCATCATTAGGGCTCGGAATTTTAGGTGCTAAAAATCGGGAAAATATTTATTTTTTTATGTATTAAAAATACCTGAAATATGTGACAAAAAAGTAAAAATATATAATCATAATTTAGTTTATTAATGTGAATGAAATTTATGCTATGTCTCACTGACTACTGAAGAATTACAATACACAACGAGATACATCTTCAGGTTGTCCATCACAAATAACTGAGGATTATCGTGAAACACTTCTTCTAAAGGCGCGAAACTGCGGCAGTATGTTTCTTGCCCTTGAGGTGTTGAGTAACTTGAGATCGCTGTTCAGCCTTGATTGCTTTCCCACATGGTTGGCAGAACAGAACGCCCCCATCAGAAGTAAAATTATCTTAAAATTCTGCAATGTACTGCTGCAGACGATAACTTGTATTTGTTTTTACTTTAGGCATCGTAGAACTGCCTTACACTTCACAGTGCCAGAAATGAACTGCATGTGAGTGACACTGGTTCCAGGTAGCTGGGGGAGGAGGAGGTTTAGCACGTGGTGAAATATGGGTATGGACAAGGAAATCCCCGGCACGGGGCGACAAGTTAAGAATAACACAGTTGTAAGCTGACATAGGCCTACGCTCCGCATGAAAATTAGATAGCTCACAGGTTCTTCCCCGTTGAAGTAACACAGAACACAAATGCAATAAACTGAGAGATCTAGCTTACCGGTACCGATTTTAAAAGAAATGTACATATTTTGTCCTTTTATGTGCTAATAAGTGAAAAGAGGAATTTGTGTATTTATAGAAAAACATGCTTAAAATATGTATTTACATAAAAAAAATATTTATTTACCTGAAAATCCGAGCCCTACTCATCATATTGCACCAAATTATACTAAAGTTTCCCGGCGGGGAACCCCGGTCTCCTTTTCTGTGGGGCCTATTCCATACCCCCTAATCCCAGATGGGCACCCCCACAAAGTAAAACTCTATATACGCCCCTGTAGTGAACACTTCCAAAACCAATGAGTGCTTTCTGATGGACAGCATCTGTGTCAGATGTGTTCGATCTGTCTGACAAAGGGGGAATTGGCGCCTTGAAACATATAACGCGTAAGTAATTTAATTATTAACATTTCTATTGACAGAGTTGACGTCCCGTTTTCTTATACTGTATTGGGTTATAAGGTATATTAACCTTACTCATTCGTCAATACGGACCGAACAACAGGGCTAATACCCTGAGGAACTATTAAAATTGTGGATAAAGATATGTTTCACCCTTTTAATCTCAGTATTTTTTCGAAATTTTAATGTTTTAAGTGTACCGACAGCGGTAGCTACGCTCGCTAACGCACATGGCTAGGCCATGGGGCCAAGCTCTCTGCGGACTCTGGTAGTCGTGTGTTCGAGCGCCACTCTCGGCCGTCCTTGAAATGGGTTTCCATGGTTTCCCATTTCGAAATTGAGGCAAATGCTGGGACGGTACCTTCTCATAGGCCACGGCCGCTTCCTTCCTCGTCCTTGCCCAGTTTCATTCATCTTCATTAATTTCATCTCTCGTTAATTCATCTCAGGAGGTTGACTTCAGGAAGGGCATCCAGCCCCTAAAATAAGCTACAACAACTCTTGTAATCAGCAAGTGTTAAACCAGAGATCTTGAACGAGCCGATATCGCACGATTCGAAGTGCCTTGGAACATTCTCCTCCTTCACATATCTGACTTTCTGGATCGTCAATTGAACCCACGCCCTTGGAGGACAAGGAGGAGGACACACCGTGGACCCCTCTCAAGGTATCGAGCCTAACTTTGACGGTGTAAAAGGCTTGGAACAGACTTTTACAGCCAAGTAAAATGTAAATACAAAGTTGAAAATTAACATGGGCAGAGCCCCTTAAAGTGAGTCTTCGATTCCCGACTCTGTCAAGAAATTTAATTCTGTTCTGAGGGCTGGAACGGGGTACATTCGGCCTCGTGAGGCAAAACTGAGAGGAGCGGGTTCGATTCCTACCCCAGCAGTCCTAGAAGTAGTTTTCCGTGGTTTCCCTCTCTTCTACTTCAGGCAAATGCCGGGATGGTACATAACTTAAAGCCACGGCCGCTTCCTACCCATATCCTACCTCGATTAGAACTACACTCACTATTTTGCAGACCTGACAGTGACAACAGTTTATCAGACAACTTCTACACACACCGCGATGTCACAGCCCCTAAAATAAGCTACAACATCAACTCTTGTAATCACGAAGTGTGAAACCAGAGATCTTGAACGAGCCGACATCGCACGATTCGAAGTGCCTTGGAACATTCTCCTCCTTCACATATCTGACTTTCTGGATCGTCAATCGAACCCACGCCCTTGGAGGGCAAAGAGGAGGACACACCGTGGACCCCTCTCAAGGTATCGAGCCTAACTTTGAGGGTGTAAAAGACTTGGAAATTAGACTATAATTGGGATTCCAGCATTTAGGACAGACGTATTTGCCAATTGCACTGCTACGGTCTCTTTCCAACCAGGACTCATTTGCAAGTCACTGAAAATCACATGGTCACTGCGGAGAGACATATTGTAACCATTCTGATTACAAAGCTCAGCTCTTTTAGGTTAAGAAAATAGTGCTTTCTGAGAGTGCTGTTTGCATCTCTGTGTGGCATGGCAGGTGGCCTTGCCAATGAAGTTTATTTTCGATGTTCTTTTTTTGATACTATTTTGTTTTTATATATATCTTTGACTTCTTGTTAGGAGTCCATACTGTAAGATTTAGTTAGTAGTGAGTATCTTTGAGAGTATCTATGGAGATTGTAGAAATGTATGAGGGAAGAAGTTGATGATTATTGCGTTCGGTCTTGGACTTGGATAAGGTTTTTGTGGAAAAGAGAAGTATCTGTTGACTTGATCTGATTCTTATTAGCAAGTATGATTTGGTTTTGTATGATAAGATCCCGAGAAGTGAAGTGTTAGAGATTGATGCTCATTGTTAAATGAAAAGAATAAATGGAGAAAGATGTTTTTTTTTTCAAGAATCCCTCATTGAGTATAATCAACCATGACCCCGAACTTGAACAGTTTCAATTATGGCACCCAACGTGGGGATCGAAAGAGGGATACGGACACGAATAAGGTAAAGGTGAAGTAAAGCAAATTTTAAGAGCAGTGGAGTCCGGTCTCATCATGCACATCGTGGGCGTGGTGGCTCAGCGGTCTAGCTGTATGCCTCTCACCAAGGCGGTCCGGGTTCGATTCCCGGCCAATGCATATGAGATTTTCGAAGTGAAATGCCATGTCCTGTGGTTCGGATTCCACGTAAAAAGGAGGTCCCGTGGCTCATGATCTCAAGATTAACGGTCACGTTAAACTACAAGCTTCCTTCCTTTCCTTCATCATGCACAAAAGTATAAATAGTAAGGAATCTGTTTTGGTACGAATAATTATGGACAAATTCGACGAGTTGAATGAACAGTTGTGTGAGAAATTAGACCAGTTGAGTGACATCATTGATAAGGGGAGTGAACGGATATGTGAGCAGGTAAAATCTATGAAAGAACATATAGAGGAGAAGCTTGACTCAATCAGTGAAGTAATTACAGGAAAGCAAGAAAATTATCCGAGATGGGGGGGGGCGTGAGAAAGCAGATGATATGGAAGAAACTGAAGGAGAGGAGGCAGGTGAAAGAAAGGAAAAGGTACAAGAGAAAGGAAAAGCAGATAACGGGGAAGGTGAAATGGAAGAAAAGAAAGGAGAATCAGATGAGGTTGGTAATGAAGACAGTAGCAATCAAGAAAAAGAGGCTAAAGATGAGGATGAAAGTGCAAGAGTGAGCCATGGAGAAGACAACATAATAGAAGAAGATAAGGTGAAGAAGAAACAGTGGAAAACAAAGTGGAAGAAGAGAAAGGAACTGTTAAGTAAGACAAGACAGACGAGGAAGAGGTGGAAAATGTGGAAAGGAAGAAGAGAGAAGTGGTTGAGGATGAAGACAAAGAGGACCAGGAGAATATATGAAAGAATGAGTTGGAAAGCAAAGAGAAGGAGTAGGAAGAAGATGAGATGTCAGGTAAAGGAAGATAAGAGAGTGAAGGATCAGACCAAAGGAAGAAGAAGAAGAAGAAAAGAAAATATGATATTAAATCAGAGGAGACAGACCAAGAGAAGAAAAAGAAAGGAAAATATGATGATATTGAATCAGAGGCGACAGACCAAAAGAAGAAAAAGAAAGGAAAATATGATGATACTGAATCAGAGGAGACGGACCAAAGGAAGAAGAAAAAGAGAGGTTTGGAATACAGGAGACGGTGAGGCAGGAGGCATCGTAGAAGACGATGAAGCAGGCGTGGAGGCAGGAGGAGAAAGGGGAAAATGAAGATGATAACGATTCTGCCGTTCCTTCTGATTATGATGCTGTCCGATTTTCCAATGGAGGAGGAGTGTTTGACGAACTAGATGATATAGTTTTGGTTACTTCATCTGAGGAGAGTGATAGAACGTTATGTGATGTTGATAATCTATAATTTGTTGTACTCTGTGTGTTTTTAGTGTATGCTTGATGTATATTACGTTTTATGTATGTATTTTAATGTATGTGATCCCCACGTGCTTCTCACGTGAGAATCACATAAAGGGGCGATTGTAACCATTCTGATTACAAAGCTCAGCTCTTTTAGGTTAAGAAAATAGTGCTTTCTGAGAGTGCTGTTTGTGTATTTATGCTCTAAGGCTGTTTGCATCTCTGTGTGGCATGGCAGGTGGCCTTGCCAATGAAGTTTCTTTTCGATGTTCTTTTTTTTAATGTTATTTTGTTTTTATATATATCTTTGACTTCTTGTTAGGAGTCCATACTGAAAGATTTAGTTAGTAGTGAGTATCTTTGAGAGTATCTATGGAGATTGTAGAAATGTATAAGGGAAGAAGTTAGATGATTATTGTGTTCAGTCTTGGACTTAAATAAGGTTTTTGTGGAAAAGAGAAGTATCTGTTGACTTGATCTGATTCTTATTAGCAAGTATGATTTGGTTTTGTGTGATAAGATCCCGAGAAGTGAAGTGTTAGAGTATGATGCTCATTGCTAAATGAAAAGAATAAATGGAGAAATAAGTTTTTTTTTAAGTATCCCTCATTGAGTATAATCAACCATGACCCCGAACTTGAACAGTTTCAATATTGGATATCGTAACGATGACTGCGATCTCGAGGGCGAGACCAGAGTTAAAATCGAAATTTAATGTTTTTCAGTCGGTTAACACGATCGTAATGGATGGTTCCCTAATCCTGAAAAAAAAATTGACATTGCTCAACAACTACAGGCAGTTAGGAATGCGGGAGGAAAGGCCAAGGAGGTTCAGAGATAACGTAACAAGACAGGAAATACCTTCCAGTTCAGTGCAGGTAGCGGAGGTTGCAGCTGCGTGGGAACGTACCACCCATCGTTCAAACAGCTAAGTGTGCAATCCACAATAACCTGACCATTTAATAACAACCACATAATCACACTAAGCAAGCAAATTTGAAGGTCAATCACCACTTTCAGTATCTTAACAACAAATCACATATCTTGACTAGAGGTGCTAGTTTAATTACTACTGCAACTAAATAATCGTATATATTGTTAATATCATTCATAACCCATACGTGTAGACATAGATTTGATAGCCTAAGTGTAAAGTATCTGATGATGATCGCTTGACGATCGAAACTGGTCATCCAAGTGTATTTATTAATCTCATGTACTCTTTCCTTTTCAGGATTAGGGAACCACCCATTACAATTGGGTACAATTGTGTTGACCGACTAAAAAACATTAAATTTCGATTTCTAATGCAACATTGAAACATGGTTTCCAACATGATAACCAGAGTTAAATATGTGACAAAGGCGGAGCATGATATCTCATAGAAATGGCTTATAGTGGTCAAAACTGTTGAGTATTGTACTTTTAAGACAATGTTCTACGATGTTCCTTAGGAACATTAACACCTAAAGAGTAACAGGCTGTAGCTAAGTAGGGGTCAGTGGCACACCATAGCAACGAGGTATGAAGAGTTGGTTGGTTGGTTCCTCAGTTAAGGGGCTGCGACAACGCGGTCATTTAGCCCCGTGTACTTTGGGTGTGTGTAGAATCTGTCTCATAACCGGCGTTAATTGTGATGACTGTATTAGTGTGTGTTATCTGTGTTCAATTCAACTAAAGACTGCAGACATTGAATTTACTCAAGCAGTTCCAATTTTTGCCGCCAAACGCCACCGTCAACGACTACTAGTTTAGAACTTGGTTACCAGATGCCACCGCAGTCGGCTCCTGGCGACGAACGTCGGAACCTAAGAACGTTTGTCAAATGTTAAACCTATAATTTAGCTTCACACAGGTGTAATTAGTGCCATAAATCTATGACATGGGACCGCCGGCTTAACTTCCCCTCCGAAGGAGTGCATACTGAGGGATTTTCAACGCTCTTAAAAAATCCGACGATTTCGTCCGGGTTTGAACCCGCGATCTTGGGCATAGAAGCTCAGCATGCTACCAACCACGCCACCGAAGCTGCTTATGAAGAGTTAGGACAACTCTGATTAGCTGAAAACCAGATATACGAGTAACTCCAGCTCTTTATTTTCAAAGATTAAAATGAGAAAATTATGAGATCTGATCGGATTGTCTGAATGCAATCATGGTCTCCTGAAGTAAACAAAGAATAAACACAGGACAGATCAAAGTTTAACGCGACTAGTTTTAGAATATTGGACTGAATTTATTCACGAAGCACTTATGTCACCAATCGTTATATATAATACTGTTACGTGCCACCCCCTAGTGGCACTTTTGTTAACTGGATTACGGTGGGGGTACAAAGCACAACACCAGTTACTGCTTAAAGAGATATAATTTATTACAGGCCAGAAAATTACACTAATCAGCAAATACAAGCAATTAGGAGCCTTACTCAGTTTCCTTAAGTCTCTTCCTTATGCGCTCTTGGCCTTCCACTTGTAAACAGACCACAGAAGTTAATCCGTCCTAATGAGTACGGTGGCCTTGACAGAAACTACCTGTCCCTCTCCCTTATGTTCACCGACCACAATTACTTACGTTCACTTGCTGCAGGCTATTTCGCTGTCCACAAGCTGAAGAAACAATGCCACTGGATTTCGTAACTCGCACAGCACTTCGTCACCACACTTCTGTCGCACAAGATAATCGCTCGCACTAGCTCGTAAAACACAACAACCACTGCTTCACGGGTCACTCTTATATAGCAGGCCGGTGACTCAATAAATGGTTCTAGATCCATCCAGAGTCCACGGCTTCTCGAGGTTTCCACCGCTGGTCCAGTCACGAATCTTCTGGACTATCCCTTTGTCTGTAGTAGCCCTGTTGCATAAGGCGCGCGCAATACAGGAGGCAAGCCACAGCCCAGCCCCTGGGGCAGTTGTGACTCAAGCGGCGAGCGATGACAAAACTCACAGCCGTAACACCACCCCCTTCCTAAAAGGCTGATCGTCCCGATCAATCATTGGTCCGTCTGTGTCCCTCCGTAGGCTGCCAGGCGATCTCGATGCACGATTTTCATCTTCGCCCTCGGGTTCCGCTGGATCCTGTAGACGACATCGTTGATCCGTTTCACGACTCGGTACGGGCCCTCCCAGGACTTCTGAAGTTTGGGTGACAGGCTTTTCTTCCGTAATGGGTTGAAGAGCCAGACCAGGTCGTCCTCGTGGAATCCGCCGGCATCCGTCTGCTGGTCTTATCGGGTCTTCATTCGGTCGGTCTCGATCCGCAGTTTCCTCCTCGCGAACGCGTGCACGTCCTCCAGTTGGTCGACCAGTTCTTGACAATACTGGCTTACCGGGATCGGATCATTCCCAGGTCGGCCGAAGGCAAGATCGACAGGTAGACGGAGCTCCCTCCCAAACATGGCCCGGGCTGGTGTGCACCCGGTGGCTTCATGCACGGCGGCGCGGTAGGCCAGGAGAAATAGTGGGAGATGTTTGTCCCAATCCCTCTGGTGCTCGCTGACGACTATTCGAAGATGGTTCTCGATGGTGCGATTGAATCGCTCTACCATCCCGTCGGACTGAGGGTGTAGTGGCGTTGTCCTTGTCTTCCGGATTCCCAGCAGCTGGCATAGGTTCTGGAACACCTGCGACTCGAAGTTCCTCCCTTGGTCGGAGTGCAGCTCCAGGGGTACTCCGTACCGGCTGACGAATTCTTTCACCAGGGTCTCTGCAATCGTCGCGGCTTCTTGGTTAGGGAGCGCATACGCCTCCGGCCATTTGGTAAAGTAGTCGCTGACGACTAATATGTAGCGGTTCCCTGCCTCGCTTAACGGGAATGGCCCAGCAACATCGATGGCCACTCTCTCCATGGGGCCGCCCACGTTGTAGGTCTTCAGTGGACCCCGTCGTCTTCGTCCTGGGCCCTTGCTGGCTGCGCAATCGTGGCACCTCGCGCAGTGGTTCTCCACGTCTGTTCGGCATCCGATCCAGTAGAACCGCTCTCTCAGCTTCTCCAGGGTCTTCTTTATCCCTAGGTGTCCACCAGATGATCCTCCATGAACTTCCTTCAGGACTTCCTCCGTCATAGCCTTTGGAACGACGACTTGTTCCCGAGATGTCTTCCCGTCGGTGCTCTCCCAGGTACGGCAGATGAGGCCATCCCTTACAATCAGCGAGTCCCACTGTGCCCAGTAGGACTTAAACTTTGGGCTGCAGTCACTCACAATGTTCCACCCGGGTCTGGGGACACAGGCCCTCTTCCATTCGGCTATCAGTCCCAGGTCATCATCCTCTGCTTGTGCCCGCGTGAAAGATTCGGGGCTCCAGTTCCCTTGAAGTTCCACAGTAGTCCGTCGGCACAGTATCCCGGTGTTCTCCTCCCTTCGGGCACAGAAGGTGTAGTCTTCAGGGCACGGTCTTCGTGACAGGGCGTCGGCGTTAGAATGCAGTTGGCCTTTCCTGTGCTGAATCTCAAAGTTGTACTGTTGAAGTCTCTCTAACCACCGCGCGAGTTGACCCTCGGGCTGCTTGAAGTTCAGGAGCCACCGCAGGGATGCATGGTCGGTCCTGATGAGAAATTCTTGCCCGTACAGGTACTTGTGGAAGTGTTCAATGGTCTTCACGATGGCGAGCAGCTCCTTCCTGGTGACGCAGTAGTTCCTTTCTGGCTTTGACAAGGCCTTGCTGAAGTAGGCCACTACTCTCTCCTCGCCGTCCACTACCTGCGACAGGATTCCCCCTATGCCAAAGTCGCTGGCATCGGTATCGACGATGAACCTTGTTCCAGGTCTGGGGTAGGCCAGAATAGGCGCGGTGCACAGAGCCTGCTTGAGTTGCTCGAAGGCATTGTGGCATTCTGCTGTCCACGTGAAGAGTTGGTCCTTCTCAGTCAGTCGATGTAAAGGTTTGGCGATGTCGGCGAATCCTCTCACGAAGCGACGATAATAAGTGCAGAGTCCCAGGAAGCTTCGTAGTTGCGACTTGTCCTTCGGAACTGGCCACTCCCTCACAGCTGCGGTCTTCTCTGGGTCGGTGCGCACCCCTTCCTCGGAGACGATATGCCCAAGGTACTGGACCCGCTTCTGGAAGAGCTGACACTTCTTGGGGCTCAACTTCAGCTGGGCAGCCCGTAGCTTCAACAAGATCTCCTTCAGGTTGCTGTAGTGCTCCTCGAAGCTCCTCCCCAGAACGATGACGTCGTCTAGGTATACCAGGCAGGTCTTCCAGTGTAGTCCCCTCAGAATGGACTCCATTAGCCTTTCGAAGGTTGCAGGGGCGTTGCACAGACCGAATGGCATGACGGTGAACTGCCAGAGCCCGCTGCCCACAGAGAACGCCGTTTTCTCGCGGTCCTTAGGGTGGACCTCCACCTGCCAGTAGCCACTCTTCAAATCCAAGGTGGAGAACCATCTTGATCCTGATATGGTGTCCAGCGTGTCGTCGATCCGGGGTAGAGGGTAGCTGTCTTTTTTCGTGACGTCGTTCACCCGCCTGTAGTCCACGCAGAACCTGGTGGAACCGTCCTTCTTCTTCACTAGCACGACCGGAGAAGTCCAAGGACTATGTGATGGCTCGATCACCCCTTGCTCCTTCATCTCTTCTACCATCCGGTCGACTTCGGCTTGCTTGGCGAGCGGGACTCGTCGGAATGGGGCCCTAATCGGTGCGCTGTCCCCAACGTCGATTCTGTGCTGGACCAAGCTTGTCCTGCCGAAGTCTTTGCTCCCCACGGAGAAGACGTCCTGGAATTCGCGTAACAGGTCCTGAAGTTGGCGTGATTGCTCCTCGTCTAAATGGTCCTGGGATCCTTGGTACAGCTTCGGTAGTTCTTCTGGCAGTGTGCGTCTTCTTCGGTTGTCCGTCTGCAGGTGTCCGTCCGTCGTGTCGGTGATGCGGGCAATCCAGGTAACGGGCTCGCAGACTCCTAGGTTGGTGTCCCGGTGAACCGTAATGTCGTAGTCGTTCAGGTTGGACAGGCGGACGTACGGTCGAGACGTCGTGTTGATGAGGGTCTTGGCTACTAGCAATCCTTTTGTCTGGATGTCCTCATATTTTGGCTCGATGACAGCCGCCACTCCCTCAGCAGTTCCGTCGACAATTACGGCGGCGCTGACCTCCGTCCTGGCAGGAACGATGACGTCCTCTCTCAGCCTTACTCGTCGTGCGGTGACGGCCTCGTGTGCTGGTTGCAAAGCAAGTTCCTCACCTCCGAAGTGCAGAGTGTTGGTACTCAGGTCCAAGATGATGTTGTTCTGGTCCAGGAAGTCCAGTCCGATGATCACTTCGTTTGATACGTCAGCCACAAGCACTGGATGCTTTATCACCCGTCGACCAATGACGAACTCCAGTGGTGCTTCGCCATGTACCGGTGCGGTCTCTCCGGTCGCGGTTATTAGCTGGAGGTTCCTTTGTGTGGGTTGCACTCTCCACTTCGGGATCACAGTGGGATTGACGATGGTCCTCGATGCTCCCGTGTCGATCAGCATGGGCCAGCTCACTCCGTTGATGACTCCGTCGACCATCAGGCTGCTATTGTCCCTCCGTAACTTCGTCACACGCACTTGGACTGCCGGGGCTTGACGACTGTCACAAGCCAACCTTTGCCCCCCAAGGCTGGCTAATACTCGTTTCCCTGGGCCGCGCGGTTTTCAGACGACTGATTTCCCGTCGGATACCCTCGGCGGCGGCGATCACCGCAGTCCTTGCTCAGGTGGCCTTTCTTACCGCAGGTCCAGCAGGTCGGTAGTCCTCTTCCGGGCCGCCTCTCCGGTTGCCTTCCGGCTGTGTCGTTGCTGGTGGTGCCGCGACTATCGAAGAAACGGCTTAGCGCCTCCATTAATTCGTCGGCCAGGGGCTTGGTCTCGTTGGTTTTTACTGGTTCGTCGACGTCCACTTGACGCACCCGCGCGTGCATTCTGGATGCCTGTTTTGCCGTCTCGAACTCAAGTGCGTGGCTCAGCGCATCTGTCAGGGTCTTATGGCGCGCGAGTCGCAGCGCCTGTTGAGTGTCCGAGTCCCGTAGCCCGTCGGTGAAAGTCTGCGTCGCTATCTGCTCCAGGAAGTCGGCCGGCGCTGTTGGGTAGGCGAGCCTTACGAGACGTGCGATGTCCATCTCGAACTCCTGCAGGGTTTCCGCGTTCTTCTGTACCCGGGTCCGGAGCTGCATCTGATAGGCCTGCTGAAGATGGCTATCTCCATATCGGGACTCCATATGGGCGATCAGGGAAGCGTAGTCCTGGGATCCAGTCGGGATGGCCTGAAGGACGTTAAGGGCGTCACCTCTCAGCGCTACAATTAGAGCTGTAGCCTTTTCTGTGTTGTTCCAGTTATTTATGGAACAGGCCGCCTCGAACTGACGTAAGTAGGTGCTCCACGGGACCTTTCCGTCGAAGGTTGGGGGCGTCACTCTGCTATGTCCCGTTCCTGATATTCCCGGTGTAACGGTGGGCGGGCGTTGGCGCAGCTCGGCAACTTCCTCTCGTAGAGCGTTGAATTCCTCTTTCACCCCCGTCAGTGGGCGTTGGCGCAGCTCGGCAACTTCCTTTTGTAAGGCGTTGAATTTCTCCTCCACCCCCATCAGCGGGCGTTGGCACAGCTCGGCAACTTCCACTTGTAAGGCGTTGAATTTCTCCTCCACCCCCATCAGCGGGCGTTGGCGCAGCTCGGCAACTTCCACTTGTAAGGCGTCGAACTTCTTTTCCACTGCCGTGACTTCCTCACGCAGACCCAGTTCTAATTTCTTCAGGTCCTCCGCTAGCTTATTTTGACCGTCTTCCATCTTCTTCTGGCCGTCTTCTAGTTTGGCAGTTAGGTCCTCGGCTAACTTCTTCTGGCCGTCTTCTAGTTTGGCAGTTAGGTCCTCGGCTAACTTCTTCTGGCCGTCCTCCATCTTCTTCTGGCCGTCCTCTAGCTTCTTCTGGCCGTCTTCTAATTTGTCAGTTAGCTCCTTGGTTAAATTCTTCTGGCCGTCCTCCATTTTGGTTTCCATGCCATTTAACTTTTCTAGCAATGCTGCCAATTTCTCCTCCATTTTAGTTGTTTGTCTTGTAAAGGGCATGCACTCACAGGAAAATTAGAGAAAATGACCTGCTCGGGGTTTGAAACCAGGACCGTCAGGTGTTGTGCTTGAGTTCGTAATCCGGCTTCTGACACCAGTTGTTACGTGCCACCCCCTAGTGGCACTTTTGTTAACTGGATTACGGTGGGGGTACAAAGCACAACACCAGTTACTGCTTAAAGAGATATAATTTATTACAGGCCAGAAAATTACACTAATCAGCAAATACAAGCAATTAGGAGCCTTACTCAGTTTCCTTAAGTCTCTTCCTTATGCGCTCTTGGCCTTCCACTTGTAAACAGACCACAGAAGTTAATCCGTCCTAATGAGTACGGTGGCCTTGACAGAAACTACCTGTCCCTCTCCCTTATGTTCACCGACCACAATTACTTACGTTCACTTGCTGCAGGCTATTTCGCTGTCCACAAGCTGAAGAAACAATGCCACTGGATTTCGTAACTCGCACAGCACTTCGTCACCACACTTCTGTCGCACAAGATAATCGCTCGCACTAGCTCGTAAAACACAACAACCACTGCTTCACGGGTCACTCTTATATAGCAGGCCGGTGACTCAATAAATGGTTCTAGATCCATCCAGAGTCCACGGCTTCTCGAGGTTTCCACCGCTGGTCCAGTCACGAATCTTCTGGACTATCCCTTTGTCTGTAGTAGCCCTGTTGCATAAGGCGCGCGCAATACAGGAGGCAAGCCACAGCCCAGCCCCTGGGGCAGTTGTGACTCAAGCGGCGAGCGATGACACAACTCACAGCCGTAACAATACGTTGTGCCTTCTAACGAGTTTCTGAAACTAACACATTTGAGGCAAGATCAATTATTCAAAGAATGACATATTTGAGTAAGACGTCTCAATGATAACACTATGTAACACAATTTTTGTCCTTGGAAAATAAATGCTATTTTCTAATTGATTATGTCTGAAAAGGGAGGAAAATAATTATTCATGTCAAACTCTGCTTTTGTGAGCAGGACATTGATATTTGTAACCTTAACGTATTTTCATTTATTTTGCCACTTCTTTTATTCATAACCAGCAAAGAAACAAAGAAAGAGAAAGATTATGTTGAATGCAAATAAAATGCATGGAAAATAGTAAAACAAGTAGTTCCGTGGAGAACTAAAGCCTATTTTCATAATCCTGATTGTGTTAATTGCCTCTATCAACATACAAAATTTCAGTTTGATTGCTGTAATAGATTCGTAGATATTGAGAACCGTCTAATATTTCGGATGGTTGCCATGTTGGATTTTTATATATGTAGGTCTTAGAGGTACGTACTATTACATGAAGATTATTGTGTACGTGTAGTAGTCTATTCAAACTTCAATCGCATGATTTGGACACAGGATGTAAAAACGAGATTTTAAAATTTCGCACAGCTGCCATCTTGTGGTTATGAAAACAATTGAAATAAATTTGATGACAGTGGATTAACATTTATATAGGCATTTACCGTACCAAGTTTCACTGCACTCGGATGGTTAAATCGCGAGAAACGTCCATTTAAATATTTAAATTTCGCGTCACCACTATCCTTGATTTGTGCTCACCAGGTTATTGAAAGTCCTATAGGTGAACTTATGTTCATAGCCTCTATGAACATAGAAACATTCAGTTTGATTGCTGTAAATGATTTGTGGATATTGAGAACCGTCTAAATATTTCGGATGGTCACCATGTTGGATTGTTATATGTATAGGCCATAGAGTTATGTACCATTAAAGGAAAATTATTGCGTAAGTTTATTATTCAAACTTTCACTACGGTCGCATGATTACGATACAAGAAATAAAAACTTAATTTAAAAATTTCCCATAGTCGCCATCTTGAGGTTATATAAACAATTGAACTAAATTAGATGCCGGTACATTGCAATATGTATAAACATTTACTGTACCATATTTCACTTCGCTTGGCCGCCATGTTCGTTTTGTACTTCACAGGTTTTTGAAAGTTACATAGGTAAACTTGCAGTAGTGCCCTTTATCACCGTACAAACTTTCAGGGTGATATTAGTAATAGTTTCGGAGATATAGAATGGCAGTGGAATATTTCGCACAGCCGCCATCTTGAGGTTATATAAACAATTGAACTAAATTAGATGCCAGTGCATTACAATGTGTATAAACATTTGCTGTACCAAGTTTTATTGCGTTCGGATGGTTAAATCGTAAGAACAGTCTATTTAAAAGTCCCAAATTCGCTTGGCCACCATGTTGATTTTGCAGTTACCAGGTTTTTGAAAGTATCGTAGGTGAACGTCTAGTGGTACCCTTTATCACCGTACAAAGTTTCAGGGTGATATCTGTAATAGTTTCGGAGATATAGAATGCTGGTGAAATATTTCGCACAGCCGCCATGTTGGATTGGTGAGACATAATGAAATTTGAAGGGCCCAGTCGGAGTCGGCCAAAATAGTACTATGACCTTACCGAGTTTCATTAAAATCGCTCCAGCCGTTTAGAAGTCATTAGGGGGACACACACACACAGACAGACAGACATACGCACACACAGACAAAGGTGATCTCATAAGCCTATTTTTTTTTCTTCATAAAATGAAAATAGGCTAACAAATACCAGCATATATTTAGAAGTGTGTTGCATTTCCACATGAGCAAAGCAAAGTTTATGGAACATAATTGCCATTTTCCATTCTTATGGGCATAAAGAATCAGGAAATAACACTTTCAACACAAGGACAAACAAAAAATTAAAATTTGTTACACAGTGTAATCATTAGCGGCTGGTATTGCATTACCCTCCTGGGAGGATACATTAGTTAATTAAACCTGACCACAATAGATTGCAGGATATGTATTGCTATCATTATTGTACCCGCAATTACAGTGTGACGCTACTTACTCCTGCAGATTGTGGACATCGAACCACGCTCTGCAAGCCAGTTGTGTTCCGTCATTATCTCCCTTCCGTCCCTGCCCATTCCCCAAGGAGATGACAAGTGAGAAGGGACGAGCGAGAAAGGGGGTCGGGAACTCGCTTTTAAGGGGTTGGCGGGAAGACTTATAAGGGGTGAGAGTCAATCCAGGTGCTATTTACGGTAAATAAGATAGACGGGTAGAAAACAAGGCATGTGTTTAATTCTAAATGAACATTTACAGAAATTAGATTCCCTCCTTCCCAATCCTCATCTGAATTACAAATACACACACTAATACAACCATCACAATAACACAGGTTTCAGACAAATTCCACATAGGCCTACACCCAAGTACACGGGGATATATGACCACGATGTGTCAAAGCCCCTAAATGAATCATGAGTGGTTATCGTGTAGGATTACTAACCCCAAGCTTGCAGGTTTGCTCCTGGCTGTGGTAAGTGATTTTTGAAAGGCGGCAAAAATCACGACTCGCATGTCATACGATGTTGGCATGTTAAAGAACCCATTTGAATTCAGTAGGCCGTGTTCATAATGGCAAAATTAATCTCGGGATTTTCCGTCAACACAAAGTTCCTAATTTCTCTACTAGAAAGCGCTGTAGTGTCAAGGAGCTTAGATATCTAACCTCCTTGACTTTCATTGTGCTTCAAGGAACAACAAAATTCGATTTGCAAGCTGTCCTCTGGGTGTCAAATAGCAAGCTTGCACCCGGCACCCAAAGCCATACGATATTCTATTATTATTATTATTATTATTATTATTATTATTATTATTATTATTAACAACAAAAACAACAACTTATTGATTCCATCTTTATTCTTGTCAACTTTGGCAAACATCTACCATATCACTATACTACTTCCTTCCATCTCCCTATATTTTGCAAACCATAAAATATTCCACTGCTTTGAGGTACCTTGACTGAAGGTTTGAGAAATATGACGAATAATCTCATTTATTGCGCGCTTTACGATGTAAGATAAACCGTGCTTCCATATGTTGAAAAGTCCATTGCCTGCTTCTTTGCGTAATTGTTAGATCTGTTTAAATATTCCGCAGATCTTGGAACTCCTTCGTGGCTTCGAACACCTTTTCCTTGTTAGCATTTTACTGCCGATTCAAGGAAGTGGAACGTGAAGCAGACAAGACGAAGTGTCCCACGTATGAATCAGGAGGATTTTAATGTGAATTGCGTACAATTATTCGCTGGTTAATTATTTTTCTTGTATTTTCTCTCCAATATCCCTTACGGAGCAGTTATTATTATTCGTATTATTTTATTATTACCTTGGTATCCAGGTTCATAGAAGTCAAGTAAATTTTAAAAAATTCAGATATTATTATGAGTACAATTAGTTGGCTAATTTATTTTTAAACTATCAACCCGGAATCTTTAACGGTTTACCCAGCGTATTTTTTTTTCGATTTCAATGGACTACGACCTACATCCGTTTTCCGCCTCGGCGTGATGGGTTAAAATCACTGACTGGACTATTAATTATATTATCATGGAGATAGCATGTGCAACGAATTCTTGTCAGACGTAATTTAAGAATAACGAGCAGCATGAAACACAAATCCCCTTTCCGTCCAATCTATACTTGACTGTGTATTCTGCGGAACGAAGGTTGAAACTGGTGTGATAGGCTCGCTAGCTAGCTCGTAAACTGCATCGAAAGTTAGTAATTGAATGGAGATTGTCGAAAGAAATGAAAAAGTAAACACACTTATAGTGGGTGATGTATTGAAGATAGAGATTTTATGCTGTCACGGATTTTTTTTTTGTAGAACTTATCATGCTGAACAATGTTTACATTCATTTGTATATGGATATTTTTAATGGTAGTTTTTCTTTGGACTCGATTCGCTGGCATCGTTACTGCTCGGCTCCCTTTGGACATAAATAAATTATTCTGTAGCCTACAGAAACCTTCCTCGAGAAATCCTTTACAGAATGGTGAAAACCGGATCAAAATCCATTCAGTGGTTCCCGATATTACCCGGAACATCCAAGAATCGGGGACTTCGTTTTATACTAAGTAGATATACAGTATAAGGGTGTAGACATTGCATACTGCCTTTGCAAACAGCCACAATGGAAACTAATGCTTTTCAGTCGGTCAACACGTTTGTACCCAATAATACTGGGTATTTCCCTAAACCTGAAAAAAATTACATGAGATTAATAAATTCTCTTGGATGACCAGTTTCGATCGTCAAGTGATCATCATCAGATCGTTTACACTTAGGCCGTTAAATCTATGTCTACAAGTATGGGTGATGGTACTTCTGTTACTTAAGAAGCAAAATAGCCAGTGATGGACGAAGCGAAGAGGATATAAACAGTAGATTGGCGCCGGCAAGGAAAGCATTTCTACAGAAAAGGATCTGTTGGCATCGAATATTGATTTAGGTATTAGGAAGCCATTTTTGAAAGCATTTGTCTGAAGCGTGGCACTCTATGGAACGTGGACTGTTGGAGCAGCAGAAAGGAGGAGAATTGAAGCGTTTGAAATGTGGTGTTACAGGAGAATGATGCAGATCAGATGGGTAGTTAGGGTTATAAATGAAGAGGTATTAAGACGAATGGGAGAGGAG
This sequence comes from Meconema thalassinum, assembly GCA_946902985.2. Taxonomy (NCBI): domain Eukaryota; kingdom Metazoa; phylum Arthropoda; class Insecta; order Orthoptera; family Tettigoniidae; genus Meconema; species Meconema thalassinum. The sequence continues at coordinate 1,012,702,036 of OX336388.2, forward strand.
AGATGTTTCTGGCGACTGCAAATGAAGAGAAGATATAGGCTGGTAGGACACATTCGAAGTTATGGAATGAAGGGTTGAGGACAAGAACTGTAGGGGTAAACCGAGGTTAGAATACGTTAAACAGATTGCCTCGGATGTAGGGTGTGGTAGCTATGTAGAGATGAAAAGATTAGCTCAGGACAGGGAGACATGGATAGCTGCATCAAACCAATCAAAAGACTGAAGACTCAAACAACAACCACGTTCATTTACAACTCAGCAATTCTTCTAGGTTTGTGCCGTGTCTTGTGTGGGGTTTCGCCTAGGACACCAAGCTGGCTCATCGCCGGGCTCTTGGTGTCCCCGCCCGGACCCCCACAGGAGTAACGAACTGCGCGCTACCTCCCTTTATATAGAGTGAAACTGCACTACTATACTGCGAGAACTCAAGCAGCCTTAACCTCCCTATGAAGGCTTCCAAAAAGATGGTATATTGGCTTTCACGGCCGGTGAATTAAACTCAGCAATTCTACTGAGGTTTAATTCACCGGCCGTGAAAGCCAATATACCAACCTTCATTTAGTTACAGCAGTTTACTATACACTAGCAAAACTTGTCAATATTTGTTCGTTAAGTTTCATGTTTTTTGTTGTTGAGATATAGTTAGTGGTTATTGATCCTCAAGTTTGCTTGTTTAGTGTGATATCTGTGATTGCTAGTGAATGGTCAGGTTGGAATGGAATACAATATGAACATTGCTTATTGTTTGAGCGATGTGTTATTTGTTCTCGTGCAACTGCTACCACTTCCACTGACTTCACTGAACTGGAAGGAATATCTTTGTGCAGGCTGCTACCCCATTTTCTCTTTTTCCTCTTTGGGGTTTTCCCGCATTCCTACATGTCCATGTTCGTTTCGCAATGTATCATATTGTGCTGGTCACGTCTATATCTTCCTGAATATAGTATATGTTACTACATTCTGGACTTCTTCCAATGTTAAAGACCAATTTTTCATTCTCGCCACGCGTAAGCTAAACAACCCTCTTATAAGTGCATCCCGACTGTTGAGAATGTCGTGGATTTTTTGATACTTTATTACCGGCTTTGGTTTATTGATGATATGGTACAAAGTATATCCTAATCCAGTCAATGTTTTCCTTTTTACCCCCTTATGTAGCCTGGCTACACCGTTATGTTGTTTCCCGTTTCCAACGGTGGAGGGGGGCGAGGGTAGGGGGTTATTACTAGTGTAAAGAGAGATGAATTCTCTATGAATGTGTGTTCGTTTGGATTGTTAGGGTTGTTTATTTTCTAAATGTTTCTTGATTGCTTTCTTTGTGTCGAGGGTTTTTCCGTACGGTTCGTTATGTATGATTTTTGAGTCTGTTTCAATGTTGGTGAATCTGTGTCCCACGTCGTACATCTGTTCGCATACGACCGAGTGTGTTATTTTAGTGTTCTTTGTATCTCGTGTCCACTCTCCTACCACTTTGGCCAATATAATTTGCTTGACATCCTGTATCTTGGCACGTTATTGAGTGTCCCTAAACTTGAAATAGGGCTCTCGTTTATTTAGATTACTGCTGTGCAGATGCTTGCCTGTTGTGTGGTTTTGTTGTGAATGTTATTTTTATGCTTCTTTTCTTGAATAAATTAGTGATGTTGTATGTATTCGCGTTCACGTAAGTGAGACAGGAAATGGGGAAACACCCATTATAACTGGGTATAATCGTGTTGTGTTGACCGACTGAAAGGCTTTAATATCGATTACCAAAACAACACTGAAAAATATCTTCCAACACGATAACATAAACAACCTCAAGTATTGTAAGAACAATGATTCGCTGCTTTGGCCTTGGAATGTCTGACTTTAAATGGTACCTGTGCCTGTCCTCACGACTGAAGCAAGGCAAGGCCGTTGCCTCATTAACAACAACGAGAAATAATCAATCATCTTCAAGTCACTCATGAGTGGAACCTTGAAATGACATGTGACCACAAATTAAGGAGATATCAGTAGACAGTAAACCAAATTTTACTGGAGTAGCTGGCAATTGCTCAGATTTTACCGCTAAATGAATGCCCTTTTCTTACTACCTAGAAAAAGAAAGGCATTTGCATTGCAATTTTCTTGTTGTTGTTATCAGCAAGTAGTTCGCATACACATTTTCTGAAATTAATTCATTAATTAATGTATTTATGTGTATATATATTTTTTCATATTTGGCCAACTATGGACCGCAAAGAACGTAAGAATTTTGGCTTTTCTTCTTTTCTCCTCCCAGAACCTCTTCATGCGTTCGCTTCTTGCCTTTCTCTCCACATCGAAAATGATCCGTTCGGGCCTCCTCATTGTTGGTTTCTCCAGAAATGCTTTTATACTGTCTACTCTCCTTCTAAAATCGCTTCTGTTGTGGACCATCTGTAGGGGGATTCCAACTTCTGCTGCATCATCTGCACATCTACATGTGGCCTTTAACCCCATGATGTAGTTGAACATCCTTTTGGTCCGTCTGCGTTAATCCATCCTTTGTAGTTATCCGTAGAACTTCAACCTCCGCTTCCTCGTTGAGTCCGTGATCTTCTCAGTGTAATTGTATGGTTATTCGTTTTATTTATTTATTTCAATATTAACTGATCTTAATTATTTATTGTATTTTATTTAACTTGTTTATTTATGTATTTGAAGATAGCCATTATGGTAAATTCCTACGGCTCAATTTAGAATAAATTCAGCCGACAATAAACACACTTTTGCCTTTCAGGGAACCAATAACCATAATAATAAATATCGTGACATATTTCGATGCTCACGATTAATCTCATCAATACCCCCTTCCTTCCGGAAGGTAATGGAACAGCTATGGCAACACCCACGAGCCGCCACTGTATCGTACCGTATTGGGTTTATGTCCCCAGCAGTGCATGCTGCGTCAATGGCTTACCCTAGTATCCTCTTATCTTATTGAAGTGTTTATGGCAAGATGTGTAAATATGTCAAGCAATTGATTTGTTACCTCGATAGGCCTAATCCTCCAGGATTGTCATGTGATTCTGATAAAGGAGAGCAGGACTCTCCAACCGCTACGTGCAGCCAGTACAGCAAAACCAAGACCACGAAGTGCTAATGTCATTTTAGTCAATCTAACAGGCTTCACAATAGCATGACAGTTCCATTAGACTCTAGAGCGTGGCACTCTATGGAAGTGAAACTTGGACTATTGGAGCAGCAGAGAAGAATTGAAGCGTTTGAAAGGTGGTGTTACAGGAGAATGATGAAGATCAGATCCAGATGGGTAGTTAGGGTTACAAATGAAGAGGTTTTAAGACGAGTGGGAGTGGAGAGATGTTTCTGGCCACTGATAATGAAGGGACGAGATAGGTTGGTAGGACACATACTAAGACACCCAGGAATAGCAAGGTTAGTTATGGAAGGAAGGGTCGAGGACAAGAACTGTAGGGATAGACCAAGGTTAGAATATGTTCAACAGATTGCCTCGGATGTAGGGTGTGGTAGCTGTGTAGAGATGAAATGATAAACTCAGTACAGGGAGGCATGGAGGGCTGAAAAAAAAAAAAAAAAAAAAAACAGTCAAAAGACTGAAGACTCAAACACAAATATACTTGGAGAATTTGGTCTGTAGTAGGTTGATAATTCCTGTTAAAAACAATACAAAGAAATCCCATTCTAAGACCGAGTGGACAAACATGGGTTGAAGGGCAGTGTGAGTGCGAGTCACCCTACAGCTGGCTCATACTTCATGAGATCATCGCAGGCACGTGCTCTCCTGAGTCGTTAGTTTTGAGATATAATTAGAATGTTAACTCAACTACTAGTTTGTAGTCGTGAGTCTTATACTATTTGTTACTATTATTAGCTCATGAGTTTTGAGACGTAACCGATTGATTAGCGTGGACTACTTTCCGACAGTTAGTTACCATAGCAACAAGTGTTCGTCATCTTGACCCACTGTAAATACGCCTTTTTTTTGCCTATTTTCATTTATGAAAAAAAAAATAGGCTTATGAGATCACCTTTTGTCCGTGTGTCTGTCTGTGTGTGCGTGTGTGTGTGATGGTGTGTGTGTTTGTGTGTGTCCCCCGCCCCCCTAATAACGTCTAAACGGCTGGAGCGATTTCAATGAAACTCAGTAAGTTCATAGCACTATTCCGGACGACCCCTACCGCGCCCTTCAAATTTTGTTACGTCTCACCAATCCAACATGGCGGCTGTGCGAAATATTTCACCAGCATTCAATATCTCCGAAACTATTACCGATTTCACCCTGGTATATTTTACGGCGATAAAGGAAACTACTAGAAGTTCACCTATGTGGCTTTTGAAAACTTGGTAACTACAAAACCAACATGGCGGCCAAACGAATTTGCGACTTTTAAATAGACGTTTCTCACGATTTAACCAACCAAACGCAATAAAACTTGGTACAGTATATGTTTATACACATTGTAACGCGCCTACATCTAACTTCGTTCAATTGTTTACATAACCTCAAGATGGCGGCTGTGCGAAATATTTCACCGGCATTCTATATCTCTGAAACTATTAGCGGTATCACCCTGAAATTTTGTACGGAGATAAAGGGCACTACTGAAAGTTCATCTATAAGACTTTCAAAAACCGGTTAACTACAAAACGAATATGGCGGCCAAGCGAAGTTGAAAATTTTAAATTGACCTTTCTCGCGATTTAATGATCCAAACGCAATGAAACTTGGTACAGGAAATGTTTATACACATTGTAATGCACTGGTATCTAACTTATTTCAATTGTTTACATAACCTCAAGATAGTGGCTGTGTGAATTTTAAAATTATGTTTTTATTTCTTGTGTCGTAATCATGCGATCGAAGTGGAAATTTGAATAATGAACCTACGCAATAATTTTTCTTTAATGCTACATGACTCTATGGCCTATACATACAACAATCCAACATGGCGACCATCCGAAATATTTAGATAGATCTCACTATCTACAAATCTATTACAGCAATTAAACTGTTTTTTTTTCATAGGGGCTATGAACATAAGTCCACCTATAGGACTTTCAATAACCTGGTGGTCACAAATCCAACATGGCGGCAACGCGAAGTATAAATATTCACATGGTCGTTTCTCGCAATTTAACCATCCGAGTGCAGTGACACTTGGTACAGTAAATCCTTATACAAATGTTAATCCATTGGCATCTAATTTTTTCAATTGTTTCCATAACCACAAGATGGCAGCTGTGCGAAATTTTAAAATCTCGTTTTTACTTCTTGTGCCCTAATCATCCAATTAAAGTTTGCATACTACACGTACACAATAATCTCCATGTAACAGTACATAACTCTATGACCTACATATATAAAAGTCCAATATGGCGACCATCTGCAATATTTAGTCGGTTCTCAATATCTACGAATCTATTACGGCAATCAAACTGAAATTTTATATGTAGATAGAGGCAATTAACATAAGTAGGATATATGAAAATAGGCTGTATCTTCACGGAACTACTTGTTTTTTTTTTTTTTTTTTTTTTTTTTTTTCGATATTGAAGCCGCGAAATATTGTACTGCCCCCGGGGATGTATCTCGAGTAGGGCATCGTTTGGTGCAAAATGTTATTGGAGAGGTCTGGGGCAGCACGGAGTGTGACTGAGAGTTAGGCCCGTATCACACGACACTTGCTGGCAAGGAAGCTGTTGTAATCGCTGGTATAAAATCTTGTATGATTCTGTTCATCCTCGTCCGTACACCTGCTTTTATGGCTGAAGTGTATCACACGCTAGCATTTCGTGCTCCAAGTTGTAAGAAATAAAACATGGAGGACGGTTGTCGTTTGGGGGTAAAATTTACAGTCAATTCGCATTATTAACGCAAAGCGGCCGTGAAACTTGCTTTAAGTACATTTGAAAACATGCCTGGTACTGATTGAATGCATTCCAATCAATATTTAAGATCTAACTGTAATAATTGGTATATAACCATACGCGCTAATAAGGAGCGTAACAATATACGTTAACGTCTGTTGGATATGTGTGCAATTGGTATCGCGCTTGTTTACTGTTTTGAAGATCCCGGGTTCAAGTCTATCCAATGGCGAAAAATTTTACTTCTTTTTAATTATTTTATTATTTCTTCCTCACGTCGTACAACAATATTGCAACTTAGTTTTGTCTACATGATCTACGAGGACGATAGTAAACATGTTTTCTCTCATAAAATCTATTTTCCCTGAATACTGTTTAAAACCATGGCGGATACTATTCGTGTTAACTATTAGAATTTAAACAGTTCAAAATTTATCCCAGAATAATAATAATATGACACGTTCTGTATTTACTGGATATTCGCGAACTGAATCGAATGTAGGAGGCAGGTCGGTCGCGACAAGGGTGATAGACTTCATATAGCCTTTTTTTTTTTAGCGTATGGCTTTTAGTGCCAGGAGTACCCGAGGACATGTTCGGCTCGCCAGTTTTGTAGCTGCTTCGAGACGGACACCCGATGGGTGAGCTACAAGTACAGTTGGGGAGGAAAGTTGGAAAGGAAGGTCGAGGAGTTGGAAGGTAGCGGCTGTGGCCTACAGTTAGGGACCAACCCCGGCATTTGCCTGGAAGGAAGATGGGAAACCACAGAAGACCATCTTCAAGGTTGCCGGCGGGGGGATTGGAACCACCTCGCCTCCCGGATGTGAGCGACCGCCAGCAGTCATGCCGTAACGACCACGGCTAACTCACCCGGTATATAGCCTAATGATTGTGTTGAATGTTGTTGGCGATTCTAGGCCGACTCTTGTTGAAGGGCAGGCATTTTTAGACGCCAAGCACATAATTATGTGCGGGAAAGTGCTAGGAACAGAAGATTTTATGAGACTTGAAGCTTTATGCTTAGAAACTAGTAATTCGAAAGGAGTACCTTATCCGATTCAAAATGAAATTCGGTTATTAGTTGCCAAGAAAAAAATATTTTTTCCAGGAAAATGTAGGCCTAATAAGCGTGGAGTCTGTACATTGCTTTACATACTTCAGTAAGTAGATACATTTAAATTTGGAAGATATACCGGTAGCCTAATACTGTCGAGGTCAATACATCAACGACTGTAGCTTAGCCTACAAGTTGACTACTGTATAAAGATTTTTTAAATTTTTAATAGGCGCCTGATTATAAACTTAAAAGACCAGAGCTTCACAGATTTGAAGCATCAATGGGGAAAGTTAAAGAAAGACGACCACATGGCGAGGCCTACGATAAATCGAACCCTAAAAGTAATTTTTGCCACATGGGAAGAACAGCTGTCAAATCGACCTTGCTAAGTCGCCTAGTTTGTAGTGCAGGGAAGAATGTAGGGTACTGGTTACTGTATTTATTAATATATAATTCTCCTCTGTAAAATGCCAGCCGCATGCGATCATATCCTTCGAAATCGGCTTTGCAACGCGAAGTAATCGACTCCATTCCGTCTAAAAAGTTTTCTTTTTGTGGAAGTAATGCATTGATATGGCAATTATTGTATGATACACCGGCAGTTTAGTGTTATAAAGGCATGGATTACTTTCGTACCTTTCAATAAGCGAAGAAATAACCTCATTTTCCCAAGGACGTGACATCCTGTGATTATGAAATACGTTGCCTTCGAGAAAACGATTAACCAAGATTACTTGGAGATGCTACCGCTAGGATCTCTGCAAGGGCAGATTGGCTCAGGTGCTGAACCCTCCATACAATCTTCCAGCGAAAATAGCACCGGACCAGTTACTGAGTTGCCATGAAAGCTGTCATAGAAGGCAGAATCTAGTAGGCCTATAGAAGGTAGAAATCACACGGTGCTAGACGCGGCTATATCAGCGTGTATACCCGTACTGGTAGCAGCTTCCATGCTAGCGAGTGTCGTGTGATACAGGCTTTTTAGGAAGTGCGGTCACGGTCAAGGAGAAGGCCGTGCAATGACTTTGCGCTTGCAAGTGAATGAATGGGTGCTTTGTCAGCACCCGGTGGGCTGGCGGAATGGCGACCCGTAGATCAAGCGCGGGACGGCAAGCCGTGCGTAAAAGGACTATTACGCGGAGGGGACAAATGGCCAGGAGTTCATTGGGGCTTTTGAAAATAAAGGATTCAACTGTTTGTAGATTGGTGGTTTATTCCACATGAACGGGGTAGCCCAAGTCACTGGGAAACTTCCAGTACGATAGAAATGAAATAAGAGATAGCTAGAGTTTGGCGGGGAAGGAGTAACTTTGAAGCAATAACCTTTGAGCACACTCACCGGCAGGCGTAAATCGGCGTGCAGACGAGATGGAGTCGAGGTAGTCTTGTGTAGTTCGCGAACAAACTAGTTCGGAAGAGCGGGTCCCACAGACGAACTACCGAACTAGTTCACAGATCCCTCGCTTGTTAGTTCGTTCGATCTTTTTCCGCTGACCGACTTGAAACAGCGCGAGAGCGCGGGTCCGTCGTAGAACGCCAGCTCGTCACGTCACCACTCATTGCACAATCACATGCGCTTTGTTTCGTTCAGTCAGTTCAGTTGATTGAGTGTATCTATTGTTAGTCGCAAGATTGTCAAGTTTTGGCGCGCCGAATGTTCAATGTTGGTTTATAATAACAGTATAACACACTACTAGTGCTAACACGCTAATAGGTAATAACTACCTTATATTTGTAATGTAATACAGCGGCGGCTCATAAATTGAAGTTACTGATAGTTAACTTATTTAGACGTGGGGATAATTCCACAGTTTTATTTAACTTAGTCATTTTGGATTATTTGAAAATATGTCCAATTATTTAGAAAATCGGCGAACTGGATTAACATTACCATTTTAATGAACTGGTTGATATTTATTTCTGTCGATACGTCGTGATACAACTATTTTTTTACCTGTTTTTAAGAAATGAACATTATGATGATGATTCACAAAGAAAAGCGAACTTCTATGGACAAAAACTCTGAACTAAAAAAAACTATTCCTCCCATAAACGAAAATTGTGGGAGGGGGGTACGTCTTATCTTCACCTAGTGACAAGTAGAAAATGGAATCGGTTGGAGACGCGCCGATATACGCGAAAAATAATGATAATAATTGTTCTTTTAAGGGGCCTAATATCTGAGTTATCGGCCGCACGCGAGAAAAAAATAAAGAGAATAATAAGTGTATGCTCCTACGAACACATCGTCCATACTGTTTCTCTTTTAGGTACGGTATCGGTATTTCACTAATGATAAACAAATGACGAATTTTGGCTTTATAAACAATAGAAAGATAAGTTTTCTCAGAAGGAAAGACATGGACCCTAATTAAAAGGAATGCCAACAATAGAGTGAGATGGAAAAAGTTTGTAGCTACCCTATGTTCCTAAAAGGAAATAAGGAAGGAATAAGGAATTTCACTAATGTTTCAATACTCATATTTTTGTATTTTTAGCCTATTTTCAATTTTGAAAAATTAGGCTTATGAGATCACCTTTTGTCCGTGTGTGTGTATGCGCGTGTGTGTGTGTGTGTCCCTAATAACTTTTAAACGGCTGGAGCGATTTCAATGAAACTCGGTAAGTTCATAGCACTATTCCGGGTGACCCCGACTGTGCCCTTCACATTTTGTTACGTCTCACCAATCCAACATGGCGGCTGTGCGAAATATTTCAGCAGCATTCAATATCTCCGAAACTATTCCCGATATCACCCTGGGATTTATTACGGTGATAAAGGAAACTACTAGAAGTTCACCTATGTGACCTTTGAAAAACTGGTAACTACAAAACCAACATGGCGGCCACGTGAATTTGCGACTTTTAAATAGAAGTTACTCGCGATTTAACCAACCAAACGCAATAAAACTTGGTAGAGTATATGTTTATACACATTGTAATGCACCGACATCTAACTTCGTTCAATTGTTTACATAACCACAAGATGGCGGATGTGCGAAATATTTCACCGGCATTCTATATCTCTGAAAATATTAGCGGTATCATCCTGAAACTTTGTACGGAGATAAAGGGCACTACTGGAAGTTCATCTATATGACTTTCGAAAACCGGTTAGCTACAAAACGAACATGGCGGCCAAGCGAATTTGAATAATTTAAATAGACCTTTCTCGCGATTTAGTGTTCCAAACGCAATGAAATCTGGTACAGCAAATGTTTATACACATTGTAATGCACTGGTATCTAATTTAGTTCAATTGTTTACATAACCTCAAGATGGCGGCTGTGTGAATTTTAAAATTACGTTTTTATTTCTTGTGTCGTAATCATGCGATCGAAGTGAAAGTTGGAATAATGAACCTAAGCAATAATTTTCCTTTAATGGTACATGACTCTATGGCCTATACATTTAACAATCCAACATGGCCACCATCCGAAATATTTAGACGGCTCTGAATATCTACGAATTTACTATAGCAAGCAAACTGATTTTTTTATGTTCATAGGGGCTATGAACTTAAGTTCACCTATAGGACTTAAAATAACCTGGTGATCACAAATCCAACATGGCGGCGACGCGAACTATACATATTCACATGGACGTTTCTCGCAATGTAACCATACAAGTGCAGTGAAACTTGGTACAATAAATCCTTATACGAATGTTAATCCATTGGCATCTAATTTATTCCAATTGTTTCCATAACCAAAAGATGGCAGCTGTGCGAAATTTTAAAATCTCCTTGTTACTTCTCGTGTCCTAATCATGCGATGGAAGTTTGAATGCTACACGTACACAATAATCTTCATGTAACAGTACATAACTCTAGGACCTACATATATACAATCCAACATGTGAACCATCCGAAATATTTAGTCGATTCTCAATATCTACGAATCTATTACAGCAATCAAACTGAAATTTTGTATGTTGATAGTGGCAGTTAAGGTAAGTAGGATATATGAAAATAGGCCGTATAGTTCTTTACGGAACTACTTGTTTTATCTTCGAATATCAAAATGTAAAACACATTACTACACACGCAACATGTCAATATCTAATACACGAACTGCTTGTGCAGCGAGCACAGTATTAATAACTGTTACAACAGTCTACAATATTGCTTGAAACGAGAGCAATGTGAATGAGCAATCACTGGTGATGAGTAAGCACTGGTGACAGACTGCTATAACAAACAAAGAGCGCGTGCAGTGGCAGCAGCAAGGCGAGCGAACGATCTGTCTTACGGGGAATTCGAGATGGGAGCTAACGAACTAAAATAGCGAACTAGTTCGCGAAGGAGCTGCGAACTAAACTGATCGCTCCCAGCCGCGAACTATTATGCGCAAGACTAGTTCGAGGCGGAGCAGCAGCGTGCCGTTCCACAAGAGACCCCCCCGCCTCTTGGGAGCTGGGGATATTTACTGGAATCCCCCATGTGTGGTAATCTTAGTCAGCGTTATACATGTTATGCTGGCCTAGATTGTGTTGACAGCGAGGATGTTGTGCCTTATGATGTAACGTTGCTTCACATGTATGCGGTGGCTTGCCAGGCTAGTGTTGTTGCTCTTGCTTCCTTATGTGGTTTCGGCTTGAGAAAGGGGTAGTTGTGCCCTGTAGGGGCTCGGTTTATAACAACCCATCCCCTCCGAAGAAGGACCGTCCCCGGGCGTCGCTGGGTGTAGGAGTCTGATTATTTCCTCTTCTTTTTCTTCTTCTTCTTCTTCTTCTTCTTCCTCTTCGTTCCTCTGTGTATATTGTGGGTGTATAGATGGTGGATGGAGAGGCTGTGATTTTCTTCTTGTCCGTTGGTTAGGTGAGTGTGCGCTGGTTAAGATAGGGTAAGAGGGAGGTACATAAAGTGTATCTTTACATGTAACATTGATGATAATGTGGTATGGTGATTGAGATACAAAGGCTTATATGATGAGACAGTTGTGTTTACATGGGTTTACGGTTATTTTACATTTGTTTACATTTGTGTTACATGGTCTTACATTTTTTACATTTGTGTTACTTGGGCGTACATTGTTTACATTTGTGTTACATGGGCTTACATTGTTTACATATGTGTTAAATGGCCTTACATTGTTAACATTTGTGTTGCATAGGCTTACATTGTTTACATTTGTGTCACATGGTCTTACATTGTTTACATTTGTGTTACAAGGTACCGTCCTATATCTGGTTTATAATCTATGATATCTAGTCTTATAATCTATGTGGCCATGCTATATCTAGGCTTATGGTCTATGTGGCCACACTATATATAAGCTGATGATGGTGCTAGCGTGATGGTGAGCTTTGAGCTCACCTGAGAGTGGGTGCATGTTTGATATTAGGCAGCGATGAAGGATGCCACTTGACAATATACAGATTATCCCTCATCGCTGTTATAGTCGCCCATGTGGCGGCGTTGAATGTGTGGGTCGTTAATTTTAGAAATATGTGTCAATTTTGAAAAGTGTGTGTGCGCTTGTGTACAATGTTCGGTTCCCGCCGATGCGTCCTGTATGGAGTGGAGGGTTAGAAGAAAGTATAGGCTGCGCTTCTGTTGGATCCATTGAACAGAAAGGGTTGTCATAGTTCGTGTCGATGTTCTGGGTGTAACTGTGTTCTTAGCTGGCTTGGCGTACATTGTCTCCCTGGGCGTGCAGTTGTGTCGCAGTGTTATTATTGTGTGTAGTGAGCCATTTTTATGAGATATATAAGTTACTCCTTTGTGCCATTTTTATCTGACGTGATCAATGCACGCATTTGTGAAACCTTGGCTGTGAAGCTATTAATAGCCCTCTGTCTTAATACCATATATGGACATATCTGCATCTTGTCCCCTTATTGGCCAGTGATTTATATTTTGGAAGGGGTCGTGACCAATCAAATTTTAGCACGCAGTTACCTTTGTGTTGCGTCGTCATTTGCTTTGTTTCGAGGCATTTCTTCCTTGCAGCCAAGTAGGCTAGACGTATTCCGATATTCTAGGGAAAGTGCCCGCGTTCAAGGTGAAACCATGGCGAGGTGTCTGTATGTCGTAATCAGTAATTGCTTTACTGCAGTTCTGTTTCATATTTCGGCAATTTAAAACTCTTATTCTGTGCTATTTTTCTTTTGGTCGCGTGTACTTGTCCCCTCCCGATATTTTCCCTCCGCCCTTTGTGTGCGTGTAATTGCTGGTAAGTTTTTGTTTTGTATGATAGTGTTATTTTCATTTATTTTGATAACGTAGTTTTTGTACTTTAAGGGTTGAAAGTCATGTATGTGGGCTTGTCTTCGCTTTACTCTGGTGTGCTAGACGGTGGGTTTGCCTACCTTGTTGGGGGCATCTTTGGGTCTGTCATCCAGAGTGTATCTTATCGTAGAACAACATAACGGGATTGGAGATTATTTTTCTTGCTTCCCGTAATGCTTTGTTCTTTATCTTAAAGAGTTCACAAAAGGAGGTCTCGCCTTTGCTATTTTGCTGGTGACCTAACCTGTGATATTCTTGTGTCTGTGAATGCCCATATTTTGCGCATCACATATTTTCGTCGTCTTTGTGTGCCCTTATCTCATACGCATACTTTCAATGTTTAAAGTATATTTTTGGCTTTGCCGATAATTTAATGTAATTTTTCCTTTTGTCTAAATTCCTATTTTTCTCGTAACTCACTAGATCTTGCATGTGCCTCCGCGTCTTTCTTCCTCATTCCTCCCCTCCCTCTCACCCCTCTCCACCCCGTTCTGAACCATTGCACCCCCCTCCTATTTTGTTCATCCCTTTTGACACGCTTTGTCTAAATTTTTAGAACGTATCTTGACTTCGTTGAGTGTAGTCGTTTCTGAGTTTTGTCTTTTTATTTAATTGCGACATACTTACATTTAGTCATCGTTTCGTCTTGCCTTGAACACGTTACCTTAACTTATCTTATTTTATTTCATTTTAATATAATTTAATTTAGTATATTTTCGATTTTCTTCCTAATTTGTATTTTTTTCTTGCGGTAAATTAATTTTGTGTTTAATTTGTTGGTCATTTCTCTTCTTGCTTTTAATATCTCTGGGATCGTTGTACATTGTGGTTCTTATTTAAATACATTTTATCTTTGCCTAAGTATCTCTGCTTTTGCGTCACGTCTTATTTTAATTTTAGTAACCTTCTTCGAGTTTTGTCTGGTTTTTGCTATATTTCGGTTTGTCGGTCTTATTAGCGTACTTGTGACGTTAATACGACCTACACGGCCTCTGATTTAAATTTGTTCATCTTTGGATTTTACTGTAGTTTAATTTTAATTAGCTTTCCCCCTTTCTTTTGGGATTGCTTTCTGGTTTGCCTTTTAAAATTTGGGCCCAGCGAAAGCCAAACAAGACTGCGATCTCCCCGTTTTTCTTTCTTCTATTTTATTTTTATTTTATATTTCTTCGGGGATAGGGGAAGAGCTTCAGCTACGTTTCCACTGACGTCTGCTGCGTACGTAAGTATATGTTTATTTCTATTACTTCATCTTAAGTTGCGTACAAATGGATTTCAGAGCGTGGTTTTGAGACAAAATCACCTTTCTAATTTAACAATTTTTTTCCAGCTGATCGTTCCTGAGACTTCGAGCTGAATTGCATTGTGAGACGTTTCCATCCTTTTCGTACCTATAGTATAATGTTGTCTTTCTGAGTTTTAAGGTGCTGAGAATTTCATGAAAGAAGAGAAAGGTCTGGTATGGTCTATCAACATTTGAAAAACACACAGCCGCAAACAGTATGTTTCGTGTGAGGATGACGACTTGGTGCCCGTGAGTAAATTACCACGTGGGAAAGCAACATCTTACGGTAATGTGATGTGCACTTATTTATTTCTTCTTGTAATACTGTTTAGATACCTTTTATATTTTTGAAGTAGTTTAAAATTAGTAGTCTTTGTAGTCCTTTTTCTTATCTCGTTGGTGTGTGCCGTGCTGTGTTTTTATATTTTCGTCATGGATAAATCTATTAAGCAGGAAGTTCGTTTACCGTCCTTTAATTTTGAGTCGTTGACTGCACCTATTTCTTCAAGTGAGGCTATTCCAGAACCCCAGTTTTTTAGTGTACCGAAAGACTTACTTATGTTTGACCCGTTATCTAGTGGCTACTTTTCTAATCCTACCAGTGTTGGTCATTCTGACAACGTCGCTTCCGTTGTGAGCAAGTGGAATCTTACTTTTTCCGGGGAAAATAACACATCTTCAGTTTTTTGGTTCATTCAGAGGATTGAGGAACTGTGTCAGTGCCATGACATAAGTCCCGATAAGATAGTTCGTTGCCTACCAATTTTACTTTCTGGTAAAGCGTTGCAGTGGTACAGGGTGTCACCATTCCATTACACTTCATGGAACGAATTTGTGTGCAACATAAAAGCCCGTTTCACTCCCCAAGATTTCGCGTATGCTTTGAAACAGGAAATCTACGCTCGAACTCAGGGCCCCTCCGAGAAGATTGACGATTATGTCACGGCTGTACGCCTCCTCACAGCCAATTTGCCTCAGCCATTCCACCCACAGGAACTTTTCGAAATTATTTATAGGAATTTAAATCCTATATATAAGTACTTCATACGTCGCATTTCGGTACGCTGTATTGAGGACATAATTCTACATGGACGCGAATATGAGAACAATTCTCGGTCGAGTTTGAGTTATGTTCCACCCCCTATTTCCCACGAAGTCAAGTTTCCTGAACTAGCTTGTGCGACTAGCACACAGCATGCGTTTACTTCTGTGGCCCATCCCGTTATCTCAAACAAGACTGTCTCTTTTAATCTCCCCTCTCGTCCTCCCATAAATCACGTCCAAAGTGATAGTCACGCTGCCAGCCAAACTCATTCTACCTCCCATGTCCACAATAATCCTCCAGATACCAAACGAGTCTCCGCAAATATCTTATGTTGGAATTGCAACAATCACGGTCATAACTTCCGTGAATGTGCCGCTAGATCCCGTAAGTTCTGCTACGGTTGTGGGATGTCAGATGTGACTAAATTGACCTGTCCAAATTGTAATTTCAACCAGGAAAACTGTTGAAGTGCTGTCCTGAGTTCGACCCGTCGGGCAGCCCTAAAAGCAGGTATCGCGATCCTTATCTTTGTTTTGCTTCTGTATCGCAACCTTGGGTCACATTATCTTTTCATCATGTCACAACTCAAGCCATTTTGGATTCTGGAGCCACGGAGAGCTTTATCCTTCGCTCTGTGGCGGAACAAATTCCAGCGCTGCGCATCTGTCCTCACGAGGATGGACGTGAGCGAAAGTTCGTGTCAGCTGGTTCATCTACTATCAACGTTACCGGTACTGTTTTATGTCATCTCAAGATCCATGGTTTTTCATGGGATCACCAGTTCCACGTAGTTGATAATTTATCCACCCAAGTCCTTTTAGGGACAGATTTCATGCGCAAAACAGGTTTACAATTAGATTTTGCGAGTAATTCCTTTAGCTTTCTGTTTCATTCCAACAAACAATTCCCGTTCGAAGAATGTACCTCTCGTGTTAGTGAAGTGTCCACAGTGTATTCTGTCCAGCTGCCTCTGTCTTTATTTTCGGAAGAGCGTGACGTGCTGAGTGATTTGGTGAACGAATTCTCGGATGTCCTCACAGATAAATTAGGTTCAGCGGTAGGTCACGAATGTCATATCGATCTCACAGATAATGTCCCGGTTCGATCCCCGCCATTTGCATGTTCACCTCCAAAGCTGTTGGCTATGAGAAAATATGTCAAAGAGCTACAAGATAAAGGAGTAGTCGTTCCTTCCAAGTCGGCGTATGGTTCTCCAGCTTTTCTGATTCCCAAGAAAGACGGCGAATATAGATTAGTTGTCGACTACAGGAAGCTGAATAAGAAGGTTGTTTTTGACAATTTTCCGTTACCTACACTCGACAGCGCTTTTCAGCATTTTCATGGAGCTACCTATTATTCTATTATTGATCTCAATTCGGCATATTATCAAATTCCGTTAGACGCCGAGAGCCGTGATTTTACCGCCTTTTCCACACCTTTTGGGTTATTCAACTTCAATAGATTGCCTATGGGTATCGCTGTCGGAGCACAAATTCTTAGTCGTGTGTTAGATGATCTCTTGGGTGACTTGAAATTTAAGTTTGTCTTCAATTATTTAGATGACCTTGTTGTTTATAGCAAATCTTTCGAGGAGCACGTAACTCATCTCCGTGAAGTTTTCTCTCGCCTCAGAAAAGCGGGACTCACTATCAATCCCGAAAAGACCTCTTTGGCCCGCACGCAGATCAAGTTTTTAGGACATGTTCTGTCGACTAACGGTATTAGCGTCATGCCTGATAGAGTTGAATGTATTAAGAATCTACCGGTGCCTACCTCTGTGAAAGCTCTACGCCGTGCCATGGGCATGTTTGGGTTTTATTCCAGGTTTATCAGACATTTCTCAGATATTTCGGCTCCATTGAATGCCCTCAAAAAGAAGAACGCTAAATTTATATGGGGTCCAGAGCAAGATAAAGCTTTTAACACTTTAAAAGAGAGTCTTATATCTGCCCCTGTGTTGCAAGCTCCAGATTTCGAGTCTAGGTTCTTCCTCCATTGCGACGCTAGTGATCTAGCTGTGTCAAGCGTTTTAAGTCAACACGTGGACGGGAAGTTTGCGCCTGTAGCTTTTGCTAGTCGCATGCTTAATGAACATGAACGTCGCTATTCCATCTTTGAAAAAGAGTCCCTTGCTGTTGTCTTTGGCTGCGGGAAATTCAGGAGTTTCCTAGAACATCGCCATTTCACTGTCTACACTGATAATGAAGCTCTGAAATGGAGCATGTCACATGTAAAGAAACTTGGTCGTATCAATCGGTGGATTTTGAGACTATCGTCGTTCAAGTTCGACATTGTACACGTGAAAGGTAGTGAAAACTCTGTGGCTGATTGTCTCTCGCGCATGTTCGAGGATTCCACTATTTCCGCTCCTAGTCAGATTGTTCCTCCTTCTGTCGAAACTTCACCTCAGGAAATGCCTGAAAATGTGTTTTTATTACAGTTTAGTCCATGGTCCTTCGTAGATATACGTAAGTTTCAGGCAGATGATCTTTATTGTCGTGAACTCCGTGAGAAAATTACCAACAAGGACCCCACTGTGAGTGAATTTTGTGTCCGTAATGATGTAATTGGCCGTCTCCTCCCTGGTTCAAACTCCTTCAGAATTTTCGCCCCTGAGAATGTTCGTAATATGCTCTTAACATACTATCATTCTTCGGCTATAGGCTTACACGTTGGAATGTACCGTACTTTACGCAAAATTGACTCTGAATTCTATTGGCCTACAATCAAACCAGATGTGTTTGATTTTGTAAAAAAATGTCACACCTGTCAACGCTCTAAACCAGCGCAAAATACGCAGATAGGTTTGCATAGTGCTCATGTTGTTACTCGTCCTGGAGAACGGTTATTTATTGACATATTCGGTCCTATGACACGTTCTAGGTCTGGTCATCAGGCGATTTTGACAGTGATCGACGGTTTTTCTAAGTTTGTCTGGCTCTTTCCTGTTAAGGACATTTCTGCAAAAGGGACGGTCCATTTATTATGTAAGCATATTTTTGCTATATTTGGCCCGCCCAAGTTCCTTGTTACCGATAATGCTACCATCTTCAAGTCCAAAACTTTCAAATCTATGACCTTCAGTTGGGGCATTAATCACGTGTTATTGGCGCCATTCAGACCACAAGGCAATCAGGTAGAGAGATTTCATCGTAATCTGAAAGCTTGTCTAACCGCCTTCCATAATGTGGAACAATCCAATTGGGATGTTAACTTGCATTATTTTACCTTAGGTTTTAATACCTCGTTTCATTCGTCTATTCAAACCACACCTGCGGAATTGTTTATTGGCCGTAAACTTGTTGATCCCCTGATGCTCCGTTGGAATATCGAGTATTTGTCTATCCCGTCTCGAACCGTCTCTACTCAAGAGAAATGGGATTCCGCCGTCGCTAGCCTTAAGCGGGCTAGACAGAAGGTCTCAGCACGGTACAACCAACGTAGAAAACCTGTTCATTTTCAGATAGGAAATAGGGTTTTGGTACGACTACACCCTATTAGTAATGCAGCTTCCGGCATCTCCAGTAAACTGTGTTTGCGGTGGTCCGAACCAAGGACCATAACCAGATTCCTGAACAACGTGACTGTGGAAATGATTTCTAATGACGATCCTCAACTAATTTCTGTTTCTCATGTAGCAAATCTTAAGAAATACCATGAATGATGTGGTGTCTGTGTAATTATTTGTTTATCTAGAGTATGTATTTCTTTCAGTGTTTTGACGCGGCGATCCCAGTGTTGATGTTTTTACAGGATCCCTGCCTGTTTATTTTAGTTTAGTGTGTCCATGATTGTTTTCAGTATCTCTTAACCGTCCGCCTGTGTTATCGCGCGCTGTTTTCTTTCTCTCTCCCTTACCCCACACCGCATCCAAGTTGTGTAATATCATTTTATCAATGGTTGTGACGACAGAACATTCCATTGGAAATACAGGGTGCTCCACAGATTAAGTTTTATTAACCATTTATACCACAATGTAACTGTTTTGTTTTTTTCTATATTAGGAATATTGGGAGGAAGGAAAATCTCTGCAGCCTGGACGTCAACTGCAATGGTCCTGGGTTCCCCCCTTGTTCATCTTCAGGCCTTTGGATTACAACTTCTCGTTATTCTTCGGAAATTTCAAAAACAGAAAAATGTTATTCCTTGTGAGATAACTCATAACTTATATGTTAATTTTTTTTTCTCCCTAGTCAAAATTTGCTGCCAACGTGTTTAGTGAATTGAGTGTTTTGTGTGATAAGGTCGGTACCACCTTCTCTCATGGGACGCTGCTTCGCTGGCATTTTAGGCAGCGGATTTTGTATTCGTTGCGTTTTTGCACCTAAATTTCATTTTTCTAGGTTTACTTAGCCAAGATTCCCCTCACTCACTTAACTGCTTGTGCGTTTGATGTATACTTCAAAGAGATGGACTTGTGCTATACCAAGCCTCTGTGAAAGGCAAAGAGTTTGGAACTCTAATGTGAGCTACTCCGTGTGTTTGTGTGATATGAGACTCTCTCCTTGCGAGCCATTTTATGAATGAAACAAGAGTGCATCTTATACCATATATAAAAAAAATGTTTTGTGTTTGTATTTTCGTAAACATTTTTTTTTTCAAGGAAGTGGGGGAATTTTGAGCCATTTTTATGTTACTCCTTTGTGCCATTTTTATCTGACGTGATCAATGCACGCATTTGTGAAACCTTGGCTGTGAAGCTATTAATAGCCCTCTGTCTTAATACCATATATGGACATATCTGCATCTTGTCCCCTTATTGGCCAGTGATTTATATTTTGGAAGGGGTCGTGACCAATCAAATTTTAGCACGCAGTTACCTTTGTGTTGCGTCGTCATTTGCTTTGTTTCGAGGCATTTCTTCCTTGCAGCCAAGTAGGCTAGACGTATTCCGATATTCTAGGGAAAGTGCCCGCGTTCAAGGTGAAACCATGGCGAGGTGTCTGTATGTCGTAATCAGTAATTGCTTTACTGCAGTTCTGTTTCATATTTCGGCTCCGTTGAATGCCCTCAAAAAGAAGAACGCTAAATTTATATGGGGTCCAGAGCAAGATAAAGCTTTTAACACTTTAAAAGAGAGTCTTATATCTGCCCCTGTGTTGCAAGCTCCAGATTTCGAGTCTAGGTTCTTCCTCCATTGCGACGCTAGTGATCTAGCTGTGTCAAGCGTTTTAAGTCAACACGTGGACGGGAAGTTTGCGCCTGTAGCTTTTGCTAGTCGCATGCTTAATGAACATGAACGTCGCTATTCCGTCTTTGAAAAAGAGTCCCTTGCTGTTGTCTTTGGCTGCGAGAAATTCAGGAGTTTCCTAGAACATCGCCATTTCACTGTCTACACTGATAATGAAGCTCTGAAATGGAGCATGTCACATGTAAAGAAACTTGGTCGTATCAATCGGTGGATTTTGAGACTATCGTCGTTCAAGTTTGACATTGTACACGTGAAAGGCAGTGAAAACTCTGTGGCTGATTGTCTCTCGCGCATGTTCGAGGATTCCACTATTTCCGCTCCTAGTCAGATTGTTCCTCCTTCTGTCGAAACTTCACCTCAGGAAATGCCTGAAAATGTGTTTTTATTACAGTTTAGTCCATGGTCCTTCGTAGATATCCGTAAGTTTCAGGCAGATGATCTTTATTGTCGTGAACTCCGTGAGAAAATTACCAACAAGGACCCCACTGTGAGTGAATTTTGTGTCCGTAATGATGTAATTGGCCGTCTCCTCCCTGGTTCAAACTCCTTCAGAATTTTCGCCCCTGAGAATGTTCGTAATATGCTCTTAACATACTATCATTCTTCGGCTATAGGCTTACACGTTGGAATGTACCGTACTTTACGCAAAATTGACTCTGAATTCTATTGGCCTACAATCAAACCAGATGTGTTTGATTTTGTAAAAAAATGTCACACCTGTCAACGCTCTAAACCAGCGCAAAATACGCAGATAGGTTTGCATAGTGCTCATGTTGTTACTCGTCCTGGAGAACGGTTATTTATTGACATATTCGGTCCTATGACACGTTCTAGGTCTGGTCATCAGGCGATTTTGACAGTGATCGACGGTTTTTCTAAGTTTGTCTGGCTCTTTCCTGTTAAGGACATTTCTGCAAAAGGGACGGTCCATTTATTATGTAAGCATATTTTTGCTATATTTGGCCCGCCCAAGTTCCTTGTTACCGATAATGCTACCATCTTCAAGTCCAAAACTTTCAAATCTATGACCTTCAGTTGGGGCATTAATCACGTGTTATTGGCGCCATTCAGACCACAAGGCAATCAGGTAGAGAAATTTCATCGTAATCTGAAAGCTTGTCTAACCGCCTTCCATAATGTGGAACAATCCAATTGGGATGTTAACTTGCATTATTTTACCTTAGGTTTTAATACCTCGTTTCATTCGTCTATTCAAACCACACCTGCGGAATTGTTTATTGGCCGTAAACTTGTTGATCCCCTGATGCTCCGTTGGAATATCGAGTATTTGTCTGTCCCGTCTCGAACCGTCTCTACTCAAGAGAAATGGGATTCCGCCGTCGCTAGCCTTAAGCGGGCTAGACAGAAGGTCTCAGCACGGTACAACCAACGTAGAAAACCTGTTCATTTTCAGATAGGAAATAGGGTTTTGGTACGACTACACCCTATTAGTAATGCAGCTTCCGGCATCTCCAGTAAACTGTGTTTGCGGTGGTCCGAACCAAGGACCATAACCAGATTCCTGAACAACGTGACTGTGGAAATGATTTCTAATGACGATCCTCAACTAATTTCTGTTTCTCATGTAGCAAATCTTAAGAAATACCATGAATGATGTGGTGTCTGTGTAATTATTTGTTTATCTAGAGTATGTATTTCTTTCAGTGTTTTGACGCGGCGATCCCAGTGTTGATGTTTTTACAGGATCCCTGCCTGTTTATTTTAGTTTAGTGTGTCTATGATTGTTTTCAGTATCTCTTAACCGTCCGCCTGTGTTATCGCGCGCTGTTTTCTTTCTCTCTCCCTTACCCCACATCGCATCCAAGTTGTGTAATATCATTTTATCAATGGTTGTGACGACAGAACATTCCATTGGAAATATAGGGTGCTCCACAGATTAAGTTTTATTAACCATTTATACCACGATGTAACTGTTTTGTTTTTTTCTATATTAGGAATATTGGGAGGAAGGAAAATCTCTGCAGCCTTGACGTCAACTGCAATGGTCCTGGGTTCCCCCTTGTTCATCTTCAGGCCTTTGGATTACAACTTCTCGTTATTCTTCGGAAATTTCAAAAACAGAAAAATGTTATTCCTTGTGAGATAACTCATAACTTATATGTTTTTTTTTTCTCCCTAGTCAAAATTTGCTGCCAACGTGTTTAGTGAATTGAGTGTTTTGTGTGATAAGGTCGGTACCACCTTCTCTCATGGGACGCTGCTTCGCTGGCATTTTGGGCAGCGGATTTTGTATTCGTTGCGTTTTTGCACCTAAATTTCATTTTTCTAGGTTTACTTAGCCAAAATTCCCCTCACTCATTTAACTGCTTGTGCGTTTGATGTATACTTCAAAGAGATGGACTTGTGCTATACCAAGCCTCTGTGAAAGGCAATGAGTTTGGAACTCTAATGTGAGCTACTCCGTGTGTTTGTGTGATATGAGACTCTCTCCTTGCGAGCCATTTTATGAATGAAACAAGAGTGCATCTTATACCATATATACAAAAAAAATGTTTTGTGTGTGTATTTTCGTAAACATTTTTTTTTCAAGGAAGTGGGGGAATTTTGAGCCATTTTTATGAGATATATAAGTTACTCCTTTGTACCATTTTTATCTGACGTGATCAATGCACGCCTTTGTGAAACCTTGGATGTGAAGCTATTAATAGCCCTCTGATGTCTTAATACCATATATGGACATATCTGCATCTTGTCCCCTTATTGGCCAGTGATTTATATTTTGGAAGGGGCCGTGACCAATCAAATTTTAGCACGCAGTTATCTTTGTGTTGCGTCGTCATTTGCTTTGTTTCGAGGCATTTCTTCCTTGCAGCCAAGTAGGCTAGACGTATTCCGATATTCTAGGGAAAGTGCCCGCGTTCAAGGTGAAACCATGGCGAGGTGTCTGTATGTCGTAATCAGTAATTGCTTTACTGCAGTTCTGTTTCATATTTCGGCAATTTAAAACTCTTATTCTGTGCTATTTTTCTTTTGGTCGCGTGTACTTGCCCCCTCCCGATATTTTCCCTCCGCCCTTTGTGTGCGTGTAATTGCTGGTAAGTTTTTGTTTTGTATGATAGTGTTATTTTCATTTATTTTGATAACGTAGTTTTTGTACTTTAAGGGTTGAAAGTCATGTATGTGGGCTGGGCTGTCTTCGCTTTACTCTGGTGTGCTTGACGGTGGTTTGCCTACCTTGTAGGGGGCACCTTTGGGTCTGTCATCCAGAGTGTATCTTATCGTAGAACAACATAACGGGATTGGAGATTATTTTTCTTGCTTCCCGTAATGCTTTGTTCTTTATCTTAAAGAGTTCACAAAAGGAAGTCTCGCCTTTGCTATTTGCTGGTGACCTAACCTGTGATATTCTTGTGTCTGTGAATGCCCATATTTTGCGCATCACATATTTTCGTCGTCTTTGTGTGCCCTTATCTCCTACGCATACTTTCAATTTTTAAAGTATATTTTTGGCTTTGCCGATAATTTAATGTAATTTTTACTTTTGTCTAAATTCCTATTTTTCTCGTAACTCACTAGATCTTGCATGTGCCTCCGCGTCTTTCTTCCTCATTCCTCCCCTCCCTCTCACCCCTCTCCACCCCGTTCTGAACCATTGTACCCCCCTCCTATTTTGTTCATCCCTTTTGACACGCTTTGTCTAAATTTTTAGAACGTATCTTGACTTCGTAGAGTGTAGTCGTTTCTGAGTTTTGTCTTTTTATTTAATTGCGACATACTTACATTTAGTCATCGTTTCATCTTGCCTTGAACACGTTACCTTAACTTATCTTATTTTATTTCATTTTAATATAATTTAATTTAGTATATTTTCGATTTTCTTCCTAATTTGTATTTCTTTCTTGCGGTAAATTAATTTTGTGTTTAATTTGTTGGTCATTTCTCTTCTTGCTTTTAATATCTCTGGAATCGTTGTACATTGTGGTTCTTATTTAAATACATTTTATCTTTGCCTAAGTATCTCTGCTTTTGCGTCACGTCTTATTTTAATTTTAGTAACCTTCTTCGAGTTTTGTCTGGTTTTTGCTATATTTCGGTTTGTCGGTCTTATTAGCGTACTTGTGACGTTAATACGACCTACACGGCCTCTGATTTAAATTTGTTCATCTTTGGATTTTACTGTAGTTTAATTTTAATTAGCTTTCCCCCTTTCTTTTGGGATTGCTTTCTGGTTTGCCTTTTAAAATTTGGGCCCAGCGAAAGCCAAACAAGACTGCGATCTCCCCGTTTTTCTTTCTTCTATTTTATTTTTATTTTATATTTCTTCGGGGATAGGGGAAGAGCTTCAGCTACGTTTCCACTGACGTCTGCTGCGTACGTAAGTATATGTTTATTTCTATTACTTCATCTTAAGTTGCGTACAAATGTTTTTTTTTTTTTTTTTTTACTTAGGCAATTTAAAACTCTTATTCTGTGCTATTTTTCTTTTGGTCGCGTGTACTTGTCCCCTCCCGATATTTTCCCTCCGCCCTTTGTGTGCGTGTAATTGCTGGTAAGTTTTTGTTTTGTATGATAGTGTTATTTTCATTTATTTTGATAACGTAGTTTTTGTACTTTAAGGGTTGAAAGTCATGTATGTGGGCTTGTCTTCGCTTTACTCTGGTGTGCTTGACGGTGGGTTTGCCTACCTTGTTGGGGGCATCTTTGGGTCTGTCATCCAGAGTGTATCTTATCGTAGAACAACATAACGGGATTGGAGATTATTTTTCTTGCTTCCCGTAATGCTTTGTTCTTTATCTTAAAGAGTTCACAAAAGGAGGTCTCGCCTTTGCTATTTTGCTGGTGACCTAACCTGTGATATTCTTGTGTCTGTGAATGCCCATATTTTGCGCATCACATATTTTCGTCGTCTTTGTGTGCCCTTATCTCCTACGCATACTTTCAATGTTTAAAGTATATTTTTGGCTTTGCCGATAATTTAATGTAATTTTTCCTTTTGTCTAAATTCCTATTTTTCTCGTAACTCACTAGATCTTGCATGTGCCTCCGCGTCTTTCTTCCTCATTCCTCCCCTCCCTCTCACCCCTCTCCACCCCGTTCTGAACCATTGCACCCCCCTCCTATTTTGTTCATCCCTTTTGACACGCTTTGTCTAAATTTTTAGAACGTATCTTGACTTCGTTGAGTGTAGTCGTTTCTGAGTTTTGTATTTTTATTTAATTGCGACATACTTACATTTAGTCATCGTTTCGTCTTGCCTTGAACACGTTACCTTAACTTATCTTATTTTATTTCATTTTAATATAATTTAATTTAGTATATTTTCGATTTTCTTCCTAATTTGTATTTTTTTCTTGCGGTAAATTAATTTTGTGTTTAATTTGTTGGTCATTTCTCTTCTTGCTTTTAATATCTCTGGGATCGTTGTACATTGTGGTTCTTATTTAAATACATTTTATCTTTGCCTAAGTATCTCTGCTTTTGCGTCACGTCTTATTTTAATTTTAGTAACCTTCTTCGAGTTTTGTCTGGTTTTTGCTATATTTCGGTTTGTCGGTCTTATTAGCGTACTTGTGACGTTAATACGACCTACACGGCCTCTGATTTAAATTTGTTCATCTTTGGATTTTACTGTAGTTTAATTTTAATTAGCTTTCCCCCTTTCTTTTGGGATTGCTTTCTGGTTTGCCTTTTAAAATTTGGGCCCAGCGAAAGCCAAACAAGACTGCGATCTCCCCGTTTTTCTTTCTTCTATTTTATTTTTATTTTATATTTCTTCGGGGATAGGGGAAGAGCTTCAGCTACGTTTCCACTGACGTCTGCTGCGTACGTAAGTATATGTTTATTTCTATTACTTCATCTTAAGTTGCGTACAGTAGTCAGGGGCTTTTATGTTGTGGTCGTGCTAATTGGGGTGGGTGAGTGTTCAGGGGGTGGCTTGTTGTCGCAGGGCCTGTTCGAGTGTCATTTGTCGTGATAATGTGTATATAAGGAGCAATGTGATGGCGGCGTTCCACGCCACGGTGGCTGTGGCTGATGTGTGTAATTGTTTTGAGTGAGGATCTGATTGGTGCGTTTCTGTAGGTTAAATGTACTGTCGATGGCCTTCCAGAGTGCGTGTAGTTGTGTGGAGTATTCCCCTTGTTGCAGTAGGGTTGGAAGGGGGATGTAGGCCTAGTTCTGCAGTATTGGAGTGTTGTATGTGATTGGTATGTTGCCCTGGTATATACCTATTGCCCTTGGATGGGTTTCCAATTTACGCTGGCGGTTATCTTAACTCGCGGTTCCTGGTATTGTCCTTCTTGGATGCCCGTGAAGCCGGTGACGATGATGAAGATGTTGGCCGCGAATATCGTGGTAAGTTTGGTCATGGTGGTCCTTGTTCCGTCTCGACTGATTCGGCAGGCAGGACTATCGCCTGCCTCGGAAGGCAGTGGACTGTGTGTCGAGTTAGTGATTGGCGGAATGGCCGGATTTAATTAGTCATTTGTTTTTTGTTGTTGTTGTGATTCATTGTCATGGTGGAATTATATATCATCCAATATATGTGGTGTATTCTTTTGAATACACGGTCAGGCAGAGTTAGCTTTTGCTGCTCTTTGCTTATTCCTTTTATTTAATTTCTTTCTTTGCAGACACCAACAGTGATCTATCTGTATTTCCTTTCTCTTTGTACAGGCATTTATGTTCCCCTTGAGTCTGTTCTAGATAGCCTATATATCTTCCATGGACTACCTAGCGGCATCTGGCAGCTAAGCTCTGAAGTTCCTCAATATCTCCATACTCAAGAGGACTTCCTCAGCAACCCAATCCACCAGGCTTCGTCGTTGTCGCCTGTTAACATCTCCATGAAAACTGATTCCTGAAGGAAGTTCGCATCTATGAAGAGTCTTTTGTGTTTTTAATGTTGGTTATAATGATGTAATTTCTATTGTCTACTCCCCCCACCCTTTTCCGCCTCCTTGGTCCCTCCACGCTTCGTTGAGTCGCTCTCACTTGTGCGTCAGACGTCATACATACAGTTGGGGCTCGAGATACATTTTTAAACTTGACGCCATGTCTACATCTTAGACCAACGGTCTCCAGGAACCATCGCCTACTCTACAAAATGAGCTAAGTACTAATCTCTAAAGATTTTAAACTGTATTAATGGATTTTAATACAATTTTATAGACAGTGTGAAAAATTGCTAACTATTTTGGAATAACCGTCTTCGAGGGATTTTTCTAGTCATGCTCTAACTTCTAAGCTGACTTTAAAAACCTTAAAATTTAGTACTTCTTGTACAAATTAACTGAGAATGCTTTCTCACACCGTGGGATTCTTGTCAAACTAATCACTGTCTATTAAACTTAGCTTTTTTCCTCCGTGGGACCTTACTGCCCCATTCAACAGTCATCAAAACTCCAGAACTTTCTAACGTCAAGTGATCTTTCTACAAGTAAAGTAATCGAATATTTTCCACTCAATTATGGAGATGCCTTTCCTAACTGAGAAATTTACGCTACATAAACTGCTGGTTAACACCTAATTTGCTTACCTCCGTGGGAAAATTACCCCATCATTCAACTCCAATACATCAACTTTCTAATGCAATTCAACTAGTGATCTCCAACAATAACTTTTCTCTTTAAAAACTTTCTGTGCCGCAATAGTGAACTTTCAAACCCATCATTAAACTATAGTGTAATGCAGTGCCCGTTAAACTACCAACCGCGTCGCGTTTGATTGAGAGCAATAAATTTGGCCAAGACTTTTTCCCAAAGTTCCCATTTCTTCCTTTCCAAATACCTTACTAACACAATCTAATTAAATTATAAACTTATGTCTATTTCAATGAGGTCTCGCTTGCTAGCAAGTGCCCTCACATAATTGTTACGTTTCTCATAACTTTAATCTGCATAATTGTGTCTAGCACACATTTTAAAACATATTGTTTTCCCTTCTAACTAGGGAATTCTATTCTTTCTACTCACAAGTGAGTCAATTAATTTTTCTCTCCAGGTTTCACGAAAGGGTGACTTGCCCTATTTTTTATTTAAAAAATTCTCGTGATTCCTGTTGAAATATATGAAGTTATAGAAACTTCTTTTCAATTTTTCCTTTTTCTTGTTATTATAATTTTGAATTTAATGTTTGTTCATAGTCTTTAAGATCTCCATAAAGGGATTATAAAAACGACTACATTGTACCTGATGTAATCAACAAAGTTATGATTGCTTCATAATTGGTTCTATAAACGTTAAAGTTCTTAATCTTAAGCAAAACTTTTAAAAATCTTATGCAGATTTTAGTGCTTACAGCAAGTTTTAAACTTGAACCCTATTCAACATAGTTTACCAATTATAAACATGTTATTATTAGGTCTGAGACCTTTGTATGTTAAACCTACTTATTGTTCTTAATTCAAACCCAAATCAAACTTATATGTTTTGTTCAGTTAACCATTTTCTATTGTAAAATAAACTATTTCTCTTTTTAGCTTTATCTTTCTAAGTAGAATAACGATTAGGCAGGACCTTGTCTTCCCTGATTCTTCCTATAGGCTTAAGCTCTCTCTAAGAAAAAGAATAATTACTCAAAAGTTTTTACTACTTGTTGCATTTGAACAAAAACTTCCAGTAAAACCATTTTCAAAGTTTCTCTTAGCTGCCGTAGCTAATTCTAACGAGCCCTTAAGGCAAGCATAGCTAGCTCTGCAAGCTTCCTGCTTGTTGAGATTTTTTCTCTAACTTATGGTTTGTTTCCAAAATCTAAGTTTTTCCTCTGGTCTAAACTTTTAGTCGGCACTCTGCTGGGTAAAAGCTTAGCTTTTCTTAAGTGCAACAATTGGTATTCTTACCAAAATTTTCAAAGAAACCAGTAAAATTATTTACAAAAGCATAAAAACCGCTTCATTGCTTCCCTTTCTGGGAGCGCTCGATCATTCGCTGGAGATCCGACAGTTCCCCGAACTAAAAAATATCACGGCGAATTCAAATTGTTTTAGCATTTTAAACCATTTGGTTAAATCTAGCTGCCTTGAAGGGAAAACCAGTAAATCTTTATTCCTTATCATTCTTTTTCTTGCCAGACCACCACCCATCCCCATAGTATTCAAATACTGGCTTGGAAGGGAAGGTGCGTTTACCGCTTGCTTGCAAATAGCCCAAGCTCCAGCTGCATTTCCCGTTAGCTGTGTCCAGGTCCCTACCCACTTTAGGTATCTAACAGTTATTGTACGGTGGAACCTGTGGCAGATTACTTACTCCAGGTTTAGGTTTATGTTTTGTATTGAACTCCCGTCCTATCTATCATTACTTTTTCTTCCTGCTGAAACCCGCTTCCTCTTTACTTTTTATCAACTTCCCTCGGGTAGAGTTAATCCTAAGCTAAAACCTACACAATATGCGCCAAACCTATACAGTTCATTTTGTGGTTATTAACTACTATTAGATGGTTGTAACCAAAACCACGAAATTAATTTGGTCCTCCGTAGCCCGGATATGTGTTGGGTTTTGAGGTATGTGTGTACAGGCTGATATTAGTTGTCTGTATGAATTGCCGTTTTTGCCGTGAAATATCACGCAGCCATTAAACGAGCGGTCATAACCGAACCAACTCGAGTGCAACCGAAGGGGGTACGAAGAGCATCGAAGAAGTACGAAGGTGTGTAGCTAATATCAACACCATCACGGGTAATCAGCTGATCGGCATGGAAGGCGAATCTCATTAACAAATAAGTAGTAACCTATCTAGACTGGCTTTCAGTGCAGGGCTTCTATGTTCATTGCATATTAATTATACCTCTCCTGATTTCCTATATACTCTTTCGATTTGCACCTGTCTTAAGCCCATGTTACTTTGTAGATGATTGTATTGTGTCAACATGGATGAACAAAATAGGAAACATTTGATAACGGTACCACACGTGCAGAGGCAAAAGAAAGTATAAGGTGCGTTCAAAAAGTAACGAGCCGGAGGCTGTAATGCGCAAACAGGTGACTACATCGGGTAATCGTGGCGTGTGTAACGAGGTGTGGTTCCGACCAGAGCGTGGAAGGTCACAGCCCGCCGCTAGAGGGCACGTGTGCACGTCACATGACGATAAAAAGCGAACAGCAGTATGCATCAAACGTCCAACGCTGCCAGTCGCATTGCAAACAGTGACATGGAGGCGTCAAACGAAGAGCAAAGAGGTGTTCTTCGGTTTCTGACAGCGAAAGGAGTAGAGGGAACGGACATTCATCGCCGAATGTCACAAGTGTACGGCGAACACTGCATGTCCCTTGCGAGGGTCAAGGCGTGGCACAAGCGCTTCAGGGAAGGACGGGTGTCGTAAGCCAATGATGCCCGGTCTGAGACACCCCCTGCATTACCGATGACAACGTCCAGCTGGTTGATGCACTCATTACCCAGGACCGCCGAGTGACAGTGAACGCAATAGCCGCCGTGGTCGGATTGAGCGTCGGAAGTGTGCACACCATCATGAAGGAACGACTGCACTTGCGAAAAGTGTGTGCCCAATGGGTGCCCCACAGTCTTCAACCACACCAGTAAGCATGTCGAATGACCTACTGTCTTGGTCTTGGTTGGACGATTGATGCATGCTGCTGCTCGCTTTGTATCGTCACGTGACGTGCACGCGTGCCTTCTAGCGACGGGCTGTGACCTTCCACGCTCTGGTCTGAACCCCACCTCGTTACACACGCCACGATTAGCCGATGCCGTCACCGGTTTGCGCATTGCAGCCTCCGACTCGTTACTTTTTGAACGCACCTTATATTACTATTAAATCTACAGAACAGGTGAACAAGCCTTTTGGTAACTTTCAACAAATATAGTATTTATGATTGACAAACCTTTCTCGGAGTTGTTGGGAGTCTTTTCACATCCTCAATTGCCACTGCTGCACTGGAAATAATTACTTTTAACGTAAATAAAGCATTATTGGTCGTGTATTCGAACAAGGTCGGCCATTTTACAATCCACCAGACACTACGCCATACCCACGTGACACGTTGCCAACATGAAAAATGAAATAAAAGGCAATACCATTGGCCTGGAGAAAGATTATTGATGCGTGACTTCCCCCACTGTGCACGACAAAAACCAGGGGTGTTATCTATTAGCTGGGCCGCGCTATCAATCCTCCATTGGTCTGGACGAAAATATTGGTCTAGTCAAAACCATTGGTACCCAAATGCGTGGGGTTGGCATTAAGGACTCCTTCAAAAACATTCACAAAGATGGTCGTCAGAGCAGCAATTTCAGCTATACAGGGTGTTACAAAAAGGTACGGCCAAACTTTCAGGAAACATTCCTCACACACAAAGAAAGAAAATATGATATGTGGACATGTGTCCGGAAACGCTTAATTTCCATGTTAGAGCTCATTTTATTACTTCTCTTCAAATCACATTAATCATGGAATGGAAACACACAGCAACAGAACGTACCAGCGTGACTTCAAACACTTTGTTACAGGAAATGTTCAAAATGTCCTCCGTTAGCGAGGATACATGCATCCACCCTCCGTCGCATAGAATCCCTGATGCGCTGATGCAGCCCTGGAGAATGGCGTATTGTATCACAGCCGTCCACAATACGAGCACGAAGAGTCTCTACATTTGGTACCGGGGTTGCGTAGACAAGAGCTTTCAAATGCCCCCATAAATGAAAGTCAAGAGGGTTGAGGTCAGGAGAGCGTGGAGGCCATGGAATTGGTCCGCCTCTACCAATCCATCGGTCACCGAATCTGTTGTTGAGAAGCGTACGAACACTTCGACTGAAATGTGCAGGAGCTCCATCGTGCATGAACCACATGTTGTGTCGTACTTGTAAAGGCATATGTTCTAGCAGCACAGGCAGAGTATCCCGTATGAAATCATGATAACGTGCTCCATTGAGCGTAGGTGGAAGAACATGGGGCCCAATCAAGACATCACCAACAATTCCTGCCCAAACGTTCACAGAAAATCTGTGTTGATGACGTGATTGCACAATTGCGTGCGGATTCTCGTCAGCCCACACATGTTGAGTGTGAAAATTTACAATTTGATCACGTTGGAATGACGCCTCATCCGTAAAGAGAACATTTGCACTGAAATGAGGATTGACACATTGTTGGATGAACCATTCGCAGAAGTGTACCCGTGGAGGCCAATCAGCTGCTGATAGTGCCTGCACACGCTGTACATGGTACGGGAACAACAGGTTCTCCCGTAGCACTCTCCATACAGTGACGTGGTCAACGTTACCTTGTACAGCAGCAACTTCTCTGACGCTGACATGAGGGTTATCGTCAACTGCACGAAGAACTGCCTCGTCCATTGCAGGTGTCCTCGTCGTTCTAGGTCTTCCCCAGTCGCGAGTCATAGGCTGGAATGTTCCGTGCTCCCTAAGACGCCGATCAATTGCTTCGAACGTCTTCCTGTCGGGACACCTTCGTTCTGGAAATCTGTCTCGATACAAACGTACCGCGCCACGGCTATTGCCTCGTGCTAATCCATACATCAAATGGGCATCTGCCAACTCCGCATTTGTAAACATTGCACTGACTGCAAAACCACGTTCGTGATGAAGACTAACCAGTTGATGCTACGTACTTTTGTGCTTGATGCTCGTACTGTAGAGCAATGAGTCGCATGTCAACACAAGCACTGACGTCAACATTACCTTCCTTCAAATGGGCCAACTGGCGGTGAATCGAGGAAGTACAGTACATACTAACGAAACTATAATGAGCTCTAACATGGAAATTAGGCGTTTCCGGACACATGTCCACATAACATATTTTATTTCTTTGTGTGTGAGGAATGTTTCCTGAAAGTTTGGCCGTACCTTTTTATAACACCCTGTATAAGTCGTGCTCCTATTAGGGCGGGATGGTGGGTCTACGGCAGCGGACGAGTGAACATCTATTACTATATTATCTCCAGATACCAGTACTACAGTTATTTTGGCCAATTTCATTACTTACAATTTTTAAACACATGTTCTCCTGTTCTGTAGCGCCACCGTATTACTCGCCTAGCGAAATTTGTTGAGGAATTTCAACCTACATCTGACATTCTATTGATTATTGTTAGAATGAAAGATTTACCTGGTAGTCTATTCGTGAAAATTTGAAGATGCTCAAGTCCTGTTAGAGTTATTTGAAGATATTGACAAGCATGCATCAGATAGAGAGCAGTTTGAGTTTGTCTATTATAGCTTAGAAGCAGCTATGAACAACTTAATAGCGCAATGATCATGTTAGTCCACCACTCCCCCATTCAAGCGCGACTAAAATTGGTATCAAATTGCTTACTATCAAATTACCATCTTTTAATGATGATGTGATGAGTTTTAAGCATTTTTTGGACACATTTGAGAGCTTGGTAATCAACAATGAGCAATTAGGCGATATCCTGAAGTTTCACTACTTGTTATCTTCACTGACGGGTGAGGCACATTCTCTAGTAAGCAACATTCCAGTTACCGGTCCAAATTTTAAAGGAGCATTTGAAACACTCTGTACTCGGTATGATAATCATACACTCACTGCCTATGCTCATCTCAGACAGTTGTTAAGCTTACCTACGGTTCACAAATCATCTGTTAAAGAGCTTAGAGCTCTTATCAATCAAACTATGAGTAACCTAAATGCAATTAAAGCATTGGAATTGACTAATGCAATGGAAGATCTCATAGTGTCGCAACTTATGCTTGATAAGTTAGACATGTCCATTAGAAAGGAATTCGAAGCTACCGTGAGCCCTAACGATTTCCCTACACTCAAGGAAGTTATTAAGTTCTTAGGAGGAAAGTGCAAGTCCTTAGAGCTAGTGAGTTCAAGTTCACCCACAAACAATAACTCCAATGTGAATACACGGAAGATTCTGCTCGTAAAATCAACACACAATTTCGTCAAGCTTATGCTGCCACCACCACTGTTAATTGTGCTTATTGTAATGCTGCACACACTTTTAAAAAATGTAAGGGCCTTGCTCAGGCTCCAGTTCTCGAGGTGAGAGAGTGTGTCAAAGGTGGCAATCTCTGCTTCAATTGTTTACAAGCTACTCATAAAGTTAGTAAGTGTAAATCAAGTAATTGTCGCATTTGTGGTAGAAAACACCACACTTTGGTTCACCTTGATCTTCCCAAAGAAGCGCAGACCGCAAGCACTTCAAAGGGTACTGCTAGTCATAATTCTGAAGCAAACTACATGGGGAATGCAGTTAATAGTTATTGCGCATTTACGTTTGCTCCTCATAAACGAATCATCTTGTCCACGGCATTGATTAAAGTCAAAAATAGAAATGGAAATTGGATACGGGTTCCCAATCTTGTTTCATATCGGAAGCCTGTGCTCAACGTTTATGGCTCCAAAGGCACTATAGCCGCAAACCTATCCAAGGGATTGGAGATGCTGCCTCAGAAACAAAATTTGGCGTTTCATTGTAAATTGGCTCGCTTGATAGCGACTTTGTCCTGTCTGTAGACTGTCTAGTCTTACCGAAGGTCACCGAAGATTTGCCTAGTGAAGTCATTAATTTCGATGAATGGAACTAGCCACAGGACCTTCCCTTTCCTGACCCTAAATTTTAGGCACCTGGGAAAACTGATATTTTGCTAGGGGCGGAGATATGTTCTTACATTCAACGTGCTGGAAGACTGACTCGGGACAGTGAACACTCAACCCTACAGGAAACTGTGTTTGGATGGAAGGTGTCAGGAAGATACATGGATGCTGAAGAGCCCACTGGTACACCACGGTGGCCGGTTGTATCTTATTTTGCTATGACTGACGTCAGAGTCGAACGACAGTTACGAAAATTCTGGGAGATTGAGGAACTCCATCAACCACGAAAGACATAAGAGGAAGAGGAATGTGAAGCTCATTTCGTGGAAAATACAACACGAGATTCATCAGGAATGTATGTGCTGCGTCAACCTTTTAAAGAAGACCCCAAGACGTTAAGAGGCTCTTAGAATTATGGCAGCGAAAAGGTTGCATCAGTTTGAGAAAAGACTGGAGAGCTGTTTGAAGGAGGATTATCATAATTTTCTAAAGGAATACAAAACGTTGGGACACATGGAACAAGCAGAATTAACAGCATCACCATGCTATTATATGCCGCACCATGCTGTCATCAAGGCAGACAGTTCCACTATAAGGACTAGAGTAGTGTTTGACTTTTCTGATACCTCTGACAGTGGAATTTCATTGAATGATCTTCTGTTTGTTGATCCAACTATCCAACAAGATATTTATTCAGTTACACTCCGATTCAGAACTCACGCAATTTCATTTACGGCGAACATAGCAAAAATGTACGGACAGATTTGGGTGCACCCCCAAGATCGTATGTACCAACGAATATTGTGGAGAAATTGCACACCACTGATCCTGTCGCAGAATATGAGCTGAAAATTGTGACTTATGGCATGGCAAGCTCCCCATTTCTAGCTATTCGTTGTCTTCAGCAATTGGCCCGTGATGAAGGTAACACATTTCCCAAGGTATCTGAAATCGTCCTGATTGATTTTTATGTAGATAATGATGATCCCCGGTTGTTCAACGTTACAGGAAGCACTCCAACGTCAACAAGAATTAACTAGTTTACTGACGAAGGGTGGATTTCTTCTTCGCAAGTGGAGCAGCAACCATCATGGATTCTTAGAATAGATATCTCCTGAGCTGAGCGAGACAAATGGACTTACACCAAAGCACTACCCATATGGTTTCACTAAACGTATTGTTCTATTGTGTCGGCCATATTTGACTCTCTCGGATTCATCAGCCCTATAGTCATTCTGTTCAAAATGTTTCTTCAGAATCTGTGGCAGGAACGGCTACCTTGGGTTCAACCATTGTCAACAGAATTGCCATCTATGTGGCAAATACTTTATAAACAGATTCCTTTGATTGATAAGATATGCATTGACCGCAAGGTTCTTGGTGATGGTTCTTTCTTAAATATCGAACTGCATGGTTTCTGCGATGCATCTGAGAAGGCCTAAGGAGCGTGTATCTATGTGCGATCCATAAACAAGGAAGGGATCAAAATTGTTAACCTCATCTTCTCAAAATATAGAGTAGCCCCTCTATAGAAATTGTCGCTGCTACGCTTGGAACTATGTGGAGCCTTGCTACTTGGCCACCTGTTGAGGAGGTTCTTCGTGGTTCTTGTTTTTGGTGCAATTCTTGAGGCTTATATATTTTCTTCGTTCTTGATATGCGGACGTGGTATTGATGTTTGTGATATTGCGCCATGGTTTGTGTACGCATTTTGTCCGGTTATCTTCGTGTGTCTTTCTTTCTTTCTTTCTTTCTTTCTTTCTTTCTGTGGAATAGTAGGGTCTTCCTTTCACGAAAGGAAAGGGAAAATGGAGTGGTATATCTTATTTTCACGCGCGGCTGTGTGTTGGGTTGTGTGAGTTGATTTCCTTGACGATTCTGCTGCTCTGCTTCTCCCTTTGGACAATCTTGGTCATGGCGTGGTGACTTGGTGGCGTTGCAGTGTGTGTGGCGTATGAGAAAATCGAACGTGTGTTATGTGTGAATATTGCCATCATTCTTTATGTGCATGCTGGATAAGTGTGCTCGGTATAGAGCATTGTGGTAGGGGGTAGAGTGGGGTGACGGGGTTGCAGGGGGTGTGGTTGGAATTGTAACTAGGCGGTGTTGGTTTGTTAGATGGTAAGGATCGGTCGATTTAAGACCTCCCGTATCGGAGAGAACTCAAAGAGATGGATTGAGTTAAGGTTAAGTTGAAATTTATGAAAAACAGGTTTCAGCATCGAGGGTAAACAAAGCAATTGTGTAAAGAGAACAAGCTGCTTGAACAGTTTGAAATTTTATTACAAAATAAATATTTCTTAACAAGAGGATAAACCCATAAATATATGGAAGATTTCCATAACAATAATTTAAACAATTTGTAGCAACTAACAATCTAAATGGTTTACATTTCCCATAACACTTAGTTTCTGCAAACTACTTTTATAGGTTAGGTTTAGCACTAATTTTGTGAGCAGTGCAAAGCAAGTGGAATACAAATAAATGAAAGAAGTGAAATAGAACAGTTAATTGTCAAACTCTGTTGTCCATAAGAAATGCAATACTAAAGCCTTTGGATACTATACAGTAGGTAAAGAAAGTTTAAGCAGCACTACCGAGCTGAAAAGCTCAACAATCAAATTTGAACGGCCTGTAAACAGAACCCTGTAGAAAAATTGTAAACCAGTTTAAAAGTTTCATGATAAAGTAGCAGGTTAAAGACACATGCTACTTATCGATATCCTGAGTAGTTCTGTTGGTTAAGTCAACCATAGCTGGAACTCCAGTAGCGAAATTCATAGACCAGATGATCCTTATTACACTGTACACCTCGCCAGGAGGTTAGGTAGTTGAAATAAAATACAACCAGCTTGGACTGTCGCCATTGCGAAGCACTTTCACATCGGTGAACACTTGTAGAAATATATGTATGCATTGACTAGAAGACCATGGATTATTAAAAGGTTAAAACTAAAATTATTGCTATCTTGAAACCAGGCAAGGATCCCAAATTACCCCAAAGCTACTGACCGATAGCCCTACTAAGCGTAACTTACAAGCTTCTGGAAAGACTGATTCTTAGCAGGATAGCTCCTACGATTGCCTCATTCCGATTGAGCAAGCTGGTTTTCGTCATGGTCGTGACTGTAGCGATCAGTTGCTCACTTTGACTTCCTATATAGAAAGTGGATTTGAGAGGAAGAAGAAAAGTGTCTCTGTGTTCCTCGATCTTACCGCTGCTTATGACACAGTCTGGAAAGAAGGTCTCCTCCTGAAACTCAGTAGAGCAATACCATGTCTAAAGATCTTTGATAAAAAATATGTTGGGAAACAGATTTTTCCAGGTTCATACAGAACATGTCCGCAGTCGTTTTCACAAACTCAACAACGGTTTGCCGCAGGGTTCAGTGCTGTCTCCAATTCTCTTCAGTTTATACATACACGACCTTCCAGAAACCACAACTCGCAAGTTCATCTAAGCAGATGGCATCAACCTCACCTTACAAAGAGCAGACTTCAGTGAAGCTGAAGAAATCCTATCCCAGGATCTTGAGAAGATGGACGATTATTTCACAAAGTGGCGATTGACACCTAGCCCTCTAAAAACAGAAGTAGATACGTTTCACCTCAGTAACAGGAATGCAAACTACCAACCGACAGTCAGGTTCAGAAACTAAACACTGCGATGTAATGCTACCCCCAAAAGCCTTGGTGTAACTTTAGATAGATCTCTAACCTATCGCAATCACCTTCAGAAACTGGCAGCTAAACTGAAAAGTCGTAACAACCTTCTGGGAAGACTAGCTGGAACATCATGGGGTGCAGATGCAAATTCACTGCGAACAACTGCTTTCGCACTAGTATATTCTTCAGCTGAATACTGTTCCGCTGTATGGCTGAATAGTTGCCATACTCGTCTGGTCGACGACCAGCTACGCCACACAATGAGAATCATATCTGGCACCCTGCACTCTACTCCTGTACAGTGGTTAACCCGTACTGAGCCACATTCAACCTCCTCACATCAGACGGCAAAATGCCCTTGTCATATTATGGACTAAGGTGATGATGAACAGCTCACTTCCCATCCACCAGGATATAGATGAAAACGACGTAGCGAGACTGAAATCCCGGAAATCTGCCTGGAAGACGGCCAGGAATCTAGCTGACATACCTTTTAGACCTGACCAAGCATGGAAGCAAGAATGGGCCAGATTACACCCGCATGGTCTAATCAACATCGATAACCCAACAGCAAAACCTCCTGGGTTCAACCTCCCACGCACCATCTGGACCAGACTAAACAGGATACGCTGCGGCGTTGGAAGAACTGCTCCTGCACTACACCAATGGGGGTGGCTGGAGTCTCCTTCCTGCAACTGTGGTGCTGAAGTGTAAACCATCAGCCACATCGTGAAAGAATGTCCTCTACGAGCATTCACTGGGCCTATGGAGGAGCTACATCAAGTAACCCCTGCGGCACTCACTTGGTTGGAAGGACTAGACATCAGGTTGTGATGAAATCTCAGAATCTACAGCTGTGTGTGTGTGTGTGTGTGTGTGTGTGTATGCGTGCCTCCTAGTTAGTCTGTAATACTTTATATCCATGTATATAAATATATACTGGTATTTTTTTCTAATAGCAATTATATGTAAAATACATTTGAAACGATTGTCAAATGAAGCATCATACGCTAAATAAATAAATAAATAATTAAAAGGATGTAAAGTTCCAAAAACGGAAACTTGAATTAAGAAGAGTAGGTACCAGACCTAAATATTTTAAGTTATTTCACAGCATTGTAGTTAATCAAGTAGTATTTTTATGCTGAAAATTAATATGAAGTCTCACAACCTCCAGAGATGGATAGTAGAGACTGCTGTCTGACTGGCAAACATAAGTCAGAATCCGGGGGACGAATAGTGTCGCTGAAGCGGCGACGTGTCTTGACGAAGTGACTAGTTGTCTTGATCCGTAGTATTCGTGCGACGAGATGTGTTGCAGATGCTGCGATGTGCCATTGACGAAATCCGTAGTTCGTAATTCGAAGTGTAGAAGTATTCGTAGAGAAGCCGGAGATCCCAGCTGTTTTATAGCAGCAGAAAGATATTCCAGATTTTCCGATGAGAAGAAGCACTGTGATTGGCCAGCGAGGCAGTTGACCAATGAGAGCGAAGAAGAGAAAATAATGGCTGCCATTTGAATCAAATCTTGTGCAGCGAATGGTATGTGAAATGTCACTGTAACAGCACTAAAGAAAGTATCTTACAATCTTGTATTTGTGAATACATAACAAGTAAGTGTTATATATAATAAGTAATTTAGGAAAAAAGCATGTATAAATTAAGACAAAATTACGTATACACGTGGAACACATGTCACATTTTTAGGTTATGAAGGAACAAAATGACGTCTCGAATTCTTGCTTTTTCTCTCGAAATTTACGAGAAAAAATATTTGAGGGCTTCGTAGCCTTCGCGAATGCAAACATACTTCCAGAGGCAACAACAAGAAAAGAAGTGAATGAGAGAAAAAGAAGGAAACATAAGAGCTAGAGTGGCAAAGGAGAAATACATGAAATTGGACGTACACAGTGTCCAGAAGGGGTAATTAATGTTACCACTCGTACTCTTCCATCACGACCGGTGAAACATTTTTCGATTCTTCCGGTGTGCCAAACTAGAGGAGGACTTGAGTCTCTTAAGAGAACCAAATCACCCTCTTTCAGGTTTGGATGAGAAAGCTGCAACTTCCCCCTCCTCTGCAACGAGTTTAAGTACTCCAGCTTCCACCATTTCCAGAATTGATTTCCTAGAGCTGCAACTCTTTTCCAGAGAATGGGCAAAGAGAGGGCTAACCTGCGATCAATGAGGGGAGGTGGAGCATTTAATGAACTGCCTATCAAAAATGACCAGGAGTAAGAGGGGGTAAATCTGAAGGGTCGTTGGACAGAGGGGATAGAGGTCGGGAAATAACAGTACCCTCAATAAGAATTACAGGAGAATTAAACTCTTCAAAAGATAATGTAGTTAATCCAATGATTTTTTTAAATGAGTTTTAGTTAATTTAACACAAGATTCCCAGTGTCCGCCATGATGGGGGCGTGAGATGGAATAAAGTGCCATTTAAAATTCTTTAAATGAGCATAGTTTGAAATTTGTTCTTTGGCAGAAGGAGAGCAAAGAGCTTTTCTCCATTGGTCGGAGGCACCAAGAAAATTTCTGGCGTTATCAGAAAATACCTCTGACGGAATACCTCTTCTGGCAACAAAGCGAGAAAAAGCATAAATAAAATAGGAGGTAAAAGCGTTTGTAACTAATTCCAAATGAATGGTACCAGTTATCATACAAACAAAAGAGTGAAATGTGCAATTTGCTAAGAATTTTACGTTTAGCCTTGAGATTGTTTGTTTGATAAACAAAATGACCAGCATAATCGATGCCAGTGAGCAGAAAGGGTCTGTTAGGAGCAGAGCGAAAAGAAGGAAGACCAGCCATAAGTTGCTGAGGAAACTTAGGTTTAGTTTTGACACAGGGAATGCACTTTCGTACAACGGAAGAGACCTCAGGCATCCCATTGATTGTTCACTATCAAGCATAGAAGGGTCCTGGTTCCAACATGCAAGTGTTGGTAATGAAACTGGCGAATTATAAGCTTAGTAACATGATGTTCAGAACTAAGAATTATGGGGTGTTTCTTATCTTCAGAAAAATCGGCTAGGGATAGCCTACCACCTACTCTCAACAAACTATTGTTATCGAGAAAGGGACAAAGAGCAAAGAGTCTGTTGTGTTTTTTGAGAGACAGACCTTTGGATAAAGTATTGATTTCCTCGGAGATAATTTCATGCTGTGTAAGCCATAAAATTTTAGTGGTAACTGTTTGCAGTTCAAACATAGAAATGAAAGTTTGAGGAATTAACGGCTTGTCTAATACGAAGAATTTCCAACTAAATAGGTAAGCTATAACACGAATTAACTTTTGAAATGAAGAATAACGCTCAAGTAAAGAAGGAGTGACAGTAGTTACGAAGGAAGGAGCAACTTGACGAGTTTCAGGGATGCTCGTTAGAGTTGAAGGTGTGAAAATTGGCCAGTGAGAAGGTTCTTCTAACAACAACAACAACATAGGGCCATGCCAGTAGAGAGTGGATTTAGCTAATTGT
Source organism: Meconema thalassinum (assembly GCA_946902985.2). Classification (NCBI taxonomy): domain Eukaryota; kingdom Metazoa; phylum Arthropoda; class Insecta; order Orthoptera; family Tettigoniidae; genus Meconema; species Meconema thalassinum. Next base: position 1,012,744,353 of record OX336388.2, read on the forward strand.
TTAGGCTGATACGGATCGTGAAATGTTATGTGTACAAATTTCGGATAAAGGGAATAAATTCCCTCTTCAGGTGTAGGGGCGTATAGAGCACCGAAAGATAACTTTTCGCTTCTCGACACACTGAATGATAAAACTTGTACGGGTAATGCTATGAAAGGGCGCAGTCAAATAGGGCCAGTTAATTACACTGATAAAATCGGACAGACTTTTCTGCCCACCATGATCTGCCCCTTTGATAAGACATAGTCCAATTCGGCCAGTGATAGCTCATTAGCAAACTCCCTTCTCTTCCCCCACTCTGCAGCCAACACATACCATACTGTTCACATGTTCCAACATTTCGTCATTAAACTGTTGGAGGGGAGGTGGCTCTGTTTGACGGTCCCAGGGGTGTCAATTACTATAAATTCACATACTCTATGTATGACCTAGCGTTCAGGATATGGTGACAACTATTGTATGTGGAGGAGCTTTATACAAGGAATACGATATGTCCTCAATAGTTTCACAAATATGGACATCCATGAGATTGTGTTCGATAAACTGACAGCGTTAATATAACCTAAGTGCAAGCTCTAATATTTTACCCAATCTTCATTTCATACACTAATGAATGTCCAAAATTAATTTTTAATACACCAAGTGAACAATTTTCATTGAATAGCCTAATCTATTAGATGAAATTAAAACATCCTTAATACCAGTAACGTAATTAACAGTTGGAGATTCATTTTAAGGGCTGGGGTAGCTTGTCAATCAGCCCCGTGTACTGAATTTTTAATTGGTGTAAATTATATTTATATACTAATCAAGGGTCGCAATATTATTTAGCAATTATATTTCGACCACGCAGCCAGACTGAAATGGTTTTCCGTGCTTTCCTATTTTCAACTCTATACAAATTAAGGAACTGACCCTTCCAATAGGCCACGGCTGCTTCCTTCCAACTCCTTACTTAGGTTCATTAATTTCTTCTCTCAGTAGCTCATGTTGTGAGGTCGGCTCCAGGAAAGGCATCCGGCCGTCAAAGAAACCACCACGTTCATGGCACCTAATTCCCGTCGAGAAAAGGGTAGATATCCCAAGTAAATTCTACCTTATAAATTCTCTTAGTGATGACTAGAGGGCAGATGCTGTTGAAATGTCATATGTTTCCTTTTCAAATTACAGTAATACGACGCCCATTGCCGTAGAAATACTTTCTACGCAGTAGCGAAGGGGAATAACACACACTCAATTCAAAATTATTTTATATTTTTGCCATTTTATGATTCATGCATTTTAGACAATTTTACGACAATATTTACCAATATGATATTCTTTTACATAATTTTAATGCATCGCATATTTTTTCTCATACGATGAAAAATGTTAAAATACTCTTCATAGGCTAGTAAATGTAGTTAGTTTTGTAAATGATTAGAAAAAAGAATCCTACGACTGACACGAGTAAACGAGTTGTTTTAAGTTAAATGAGAAAAGTGTTCTACATAATTTAAATTAATTCCAAAGTATTGCTGTATTAAATTACTCCAGCTAATCGCTTTTTTTCTTTTTGTCTATCCGGGAAGTTGGTTTTAGAGATTTTAATTAATATGGTTCAAAGAAACACTAAGATTAAGAATGACGTTTTAACTGCCATTTCCTTGTTAAAATCAAGTATTTTTAATGAGAGTAGGTAATTGAGTAGTTAATAAAACAGGATTGCTTCTACGAATCCTCAGTAAAACTGTCGCCATATTTCAGTTTGATGGAATAGTTTCTTTTAAAGTAGTTTTCATTCATTTTTGTAGTATTTTTAGATGTAATTTCACTGAGCATTATATGTCCACCTCATTACGTAGTGGCTGCCACCGTGGAGGCCCAGGTTCGATACCCGGCTCTGCCAAGAATTTTAATTCTGGTTTGAGGGCTGGAACGGGGAACACTTAGCCTCGTGAGTTAAAACTGAGTGGAGGAGGGTTCGTCCCACCTCCCCATTCTGGAAGTAGTTTACCGTGGTTTCCCACATCTACTCCAGGCAAATGCCAGATTGAGTCCTGACTGGATGCCACGGTTGCCTCCTTCCCAATCCTCATCTAAATTACAACTACACACAATAATACAGCCATCGCAATAAGACAAGTTATCAGACAAATTCCACAAACACAACCAACTACACGGGGTTACATGACGACGTTGTCGCAAAGCCCCTCAATGAATCAACAATAATGGTCTAACAAACCCGTGGTTGGGAGGACCCAAACATCAAGCCGACTGCAACCCAGCTCATAGCCTACAAATTGTGGGGAACGAATAACCTGCGCAACGACACCCTTAGCCACATCACCTCGATTTTAGGTCATGGGGAACTACTTCTCATATCAAGCAGGTACTTAATTGTCCTGATGAGGCTGAGTGTACACCTTTCCTTCTGCTGATGCAGAAATGAGAAGAGGCGGGTTTGATTCCTACGTCAGCCATTCTAGAAGTGGTTTTCCATGGTTTCTCATTTGTACTCCAGGCAGATGTCTACATTGTACCTAAATTTAGGCCATGGTGCCCTTCTAACCATATCCTATCCAAAATACAAGTAGTTTACACAATAGTACGCTACAGCAGTTCCAATAACACAGATTATCAGACAGATTTCACACACACCAAAGTACACAGCACTACATGATCGCAAAGCCTTCAAAATGAATAAACGACAAAATACACCCCTTTCCAGCCCTCAAGTCAGATCTTAAGTATGACTGGCTGCGTTGCTCACTGGTAAGGAAAGGAAGATTGTAGTTTAACGTGACCGTTAATCTCGAGATCATAAGCCACGGGACCTCCTTTTTACGTGGAATCCGAACCACAGGACATGGCATTTCACTTTGAAAATCTCACATGCATTGACCGGGAATCGAACCCGGTCCATCGTGGTGAGAGGCCAACAGCTTGACCGCTGCGCCACCACGCCCCTCACTGGTAAGGATCTTGCCCACTGTGCCCAAGGCTGCAGGATTGAATCCTGGCGCAGACACTTAGCATTTGTGGGTGCGTAATTGCGATGGCGCTGTGTCAGTAGGTTTACTGGCACGTTAAAGATCTTCAGGACAAAATTCAGGCACTCCGGCCACAGTAGTTAAAAGAGACGTAAAACCAATAACATTATATATCTTAAGTTTATGGCTGGAATCTAATCCAGAGCCTCCTCGGTAAGAGAAAAGTGCTATCCATACACGACGGAGGACAATAATAATTAAAATAATAATAATAATAATAATAATAATAATAATTAATAATAATAATAATGTAACGGGTTTAAGGTAACTTTTAACTGATGTGGCCTTTTAAAAGAATTAAGGCATAATGTTTGTTTCTGTGAATTGTGCAATTTGTACAGCCCTGCAGGCAGAGTGTTTACTGGAAATTCTGCAAGAACAAATAAGTTGTCTTCTTTTGGGTTTTCACAATGGTAGTGGTGGGGGACGGTAGGGAGGATAAGTTTAGCGGAAGAACCAGAATTGGCCTGGGGAAACTGGCCAAAAAGGACTGTGCGATGGAATGACAAGATAAGAAAGATCCACTCGGAAGATTAGCTGGCCGAATTCGCCAACACCCCTATGAAAAAGAGCATAATAATTGCCGGAGATTTAAACCTCCCCAAAGTTGACTGGTCTGGTGAGTCAACTAGCTGTGGTCAAGCTCAGAGCGCTGCAAACAAATTCTTAAGGGAGGGGGGATTTTCCCAAGTAGTTGACTTCCCAACTAGAGGCAATAATACCTTAGATGTTTATCTCGTAAGGCATGTAGAGCTGTATATTAACTGGAATTAGTGACCATTCTAGGGTTGAATTAAATATTAGATACGGTGACATTACAAAATTAGACTCTGATGTAGCAAATAAGATCATATTCCAGTATCGCAGGGCGGATCAGGGAAAATTTCAGGGGTATTTGAATGAGCTATTTGTAGGATGGGCATCGGAAGGAAATCACATTAATATCCTGTGGACTAACTTTTTGAAATTTTTAAATAGCGCTATTGATAAATTTGTTCCATTTAAATTACTGAAACAAAACCCAGATCCTGAGTATTACACACGGGAAATCAGGAGTCTTAAACGGAAAATTAGGAAATTATACAATAAAAGACATGATAGTGACAAGTATATGTTGAAATTTAAGTCCTTATCAAGAGAGCTCGTCTTAAAAAAGAGGGCTGCTCATGACAATTATATGCAAGGCTTACTTGGTTCGGGAGGTGATGGGTGGAAAAAATGTTACAGTTATGTTAGGAGAAGAAAGGGAAATTCAAATAATTTGTCGATGATAATGTCCGGTGACGGTAAATTAATTACTGAGAAGCAGGCCATTGCTAATGAATTAAATGTCTTTTATGGTAGTGTGTTCAATAAATCCAATAGCTGTGCGTTGGACCTTAACGGTGAATCAAGGGCTCCACTTCACCAAATAAACCAGTCAGCAATTGTAAAGCTAATACAAAAAATACGTTACAATATATCGAAGGGTCCTGATAATATTGTTAGTGAAGTACTTAAACTAGGAGGTAGGGCCGTGGCATGATACTTAGAGGTGATGTTTAATGTGTCCATAAACAATGCGCAAATCCCGGATGACTGGAAAAGAGCTACGGTAGTCCCAATATTTAAGGGAGGGAGCAGACTTGAATTGGGCAACTAGAGGCCGGTTAGTCTTACGTCCATCGTTTGTAAACAGATGGAGCATCTCATTTGCGACTACTTGAGGGAACAGTGGGAAATATTATCATGGTTTAATGATAGGCAACATGGATTTCGGAAAGGTTACTCATGCGAGAGTCAGATGCTATCACTTTTTCAAGATATTAGCGAATCGTTAGACGATGGAGTTTCAGTCGACGCCGTAGTTATACATTTTGCGAAGGCAATTGATGTCGTGCCGCATGACATGCTACTCCATAAATTAGCTTCGACGAAAATTGATGGAAGAGTAATTTTATGGATCCAAGAATTTTTAACGGGTCGTTCCCAGAAAGTGAAATTCTCGGATGAAATTACCGTAACGTCGGGTATCCCTCAGGGCAGCGTAATCGGAACTTTGTTATTTTTGGCTTTTATAAATGACTTACCAAATGGGATTCACAGTGACTGTCGATTGTTTGCGGATGATTGTGTAATATATCGAAAGATACATGACTCACAAGACAATGCAGTACTTGAAGATGACCTGAACCTGGTCTATAAGTGGGCGATTGAAAATAAAATGAAAATAAACACAAGAAAATGTAGTCTAAATAGGGAAAGTGCGAAGGCAAGATTTTCAATATAACATTGGCTCGGAAATACTTGTAGAAGAAGATTCTTGCAAATATTTGGGCGTTCCGTAAGAAATGATATGAAATGGAGTAGTCATATAGGATGTGTAGTTTCTAAAGCTTACAAATCCCTGCACTTTGTAATGAGGGTATTAAAAGGAAGTAGTACCTCTGCTAAAGAATTAGGATATTTGTCACTTGTAAGACCTGTTCTGGAATACGCCTCGGTGGTTTGGGATCCATATCAAGTAGGGCTCATCAATGAGTTGGAAATGGTACAAAGAAAGGCCGCTAGATTTGTGCTCAGTGACTTGAATCCCAGAAGCAGTGTGAGCCGTATGTTAAAGAAACTTGGGTGGGAATCACTTGAGGCTAGGAGGATGAAATCTAGACTCTGCGCTATGTACAACACGTATACAAATCAACCAGCATGGGGTGAGCTTAGCAAACGTATGGAAAAGCCTACTTACATGGGTAGGAGCGATCATCCTTTCAAAGTTAAGGGCGACCACTGCGAACAAATTATGGTAAATATTCTTTCGTAAACCGTGCCATTGGTAATTGGAACTCTCTACCTGCCACAGTCTTAGAGCCTTTCCCCAAACATATAGGTGCTTTAAGAAAAGACTGACTATTTGTGTAAATACTCCAGTTTAATTGTTAGTGAATTGTTATGTACAGTTATTTATTTGTTATGTATATCTAATTTGCCACCAGGGGACACACACCCAATTGCAAATAAACGAATAAATGAATGAATGAATGAGAAAAGATGTCGACTGGGTTTTCTTTACCAAAAATGTGTTGCCAATAGGAGGAGCTTGGAATTTGTTGAATTTTTTCTACCCTGTTAGCAACGAAAGATTGCCAGTGTGAGGGGGCTTTAATAATCCAGGCTAACGTAATAGCAGAATCAGTCCAGTAGTAAGTGTAAACAAATTGACAATTAAGATTTTGAGTAAGCTATTTAGCCAATTCGGCAGCGAGGAGAGCTGCACATAATTCTAAACGAGGCAAAGAATTGGTTTTTAAAGGTGCTACCTTTGATTTAGCACAAATTATGTTATAGAAAGAGAAATTAGAAGAGCGATTAACATCATAAGCGTAACATCCGTAAGCTTTAATGGAGCTATCAGCAAAAAGATGTAACTCTAAATTAGAAGAAGACGAAGCAGAAATCAAAACCCTTAGGATATCTATAATAGATAAATCACAAAGACAATTACAAAAGGAAAGCGATCTTTCTAAAACAGAGGGAGGGATTAGATCATCCCAATCTGCCTTTAAAGATCATGCATAAACATTTTTGCCAAAACTATAACAGGAGCCATTAGTTGAATAGGGTAATAAATGTTAGCAATCTCAGAAAGAACTTGTCGCTTGCTTTGAGGAAGCAAAGTGGACAAGTTAACTTGGTAGAAAATGGAATCTGAATCAGGATACAAATGAATCCCTAACACATTAGTTGAATTATCCATTTGAAGAAGTTCTACAGGACAGGTGAATCAGATTTACTATCAGAAAGTAGCTTAGTCAAAAAATCTTTGGAATTGGAATTCCATTTATGTAGAAATTTTAAGAAATTTTAAGATTTTGAGAATGCTGGAGTGCTTCCGAAAGGGTATGAAAAGAATGAAGAAAGTCATCTACGTAGAAAGAGTTCTTCAAGAGATCTGACTCTGCTGGAGAGAACAGGTTATCATCTTGTTCGGCGAGATGTCTTAAAGTACGTATAGCAAGGAAAGCGGATGGCTTGAGACCGTAAGTAACAGTTTTCAATTTGAAAATCTTAATAGGTTTGGAGGGGCTATCACGCCATAGTATTCGCTGTAGATTTTGTTGTTCTGATTCAATTAATACTTGCCTGTACATTTGTTTTATGTCTGCTATGACACCAAAAGGGAATAATCGAAAATTAAGTAAAACGGAAGAAAGATCAGACTGAATAGCTGGACCAGCTAATAAAGTATCGTTAAAAGAAATGGCATTAAAATCAGAAGCAGATCCGTTGAATACTACTCTAATTTGTTCCCTAGTAGAGGGTTTTTCCATACAGGATGATGGTACAAATAAACACTATTGTCAAGAAGGTTGGGATTATCAACAAGTTCCATGTGATCAGAAGCTCAATAATCTTCCATGAATTCAATATATTTTGTTTTAGCAGAGAGATCTTGTTTTAGTTGATTTTCAACTACAAACAAGGCTTTAAGAACACGAGAATTCGAGTTTACTAAAGTAGGAGGAGAGTGAACACGACACATAGATACAATATACCTACCCTCTGAATTGTGAGTGGTAGTCTCAAGCTAGAACTGTTCGCAAAATTCCTCCTCTGAAGAAAGCGATGGCATAGAGTCGATAGATTCAATTTGCCAAAATTTGCCAAATTTGATTTAGCTCAGTGTGAGTTAAATGACACTGTGAAGATGGGATGTGACTTGTCACAAGCCAGCCAAAATGTGTGTGATGGGCGAAAATGCTAGGGGCAATGTTAACTCTTGAAGGTAACATATTTTGCCAAAATACATTTGTACCAATAAGAATGTCAACAGTAGAGCTTTGATGAAAATAAGGATCAGCTAATTTTAAATCCGAGGGAAAGTTCCAAGTGTCAATAGAAAAGGAATGACTAGGAGTCGGACTTCCAATAACAGGAATGGACAGAAGATTAGTGCCAGATTGAACTGAATCCTTTATATTAAGTTTCACAAAATGCAAAGAGGTGGATTTACTATTATTAATCCCAGATATTTCTATCGAAGTGGTGTGAGGCTGAAGGCCTACTTGTTGGACAAGGTAAAAAGTTATGAAATCATGCGTAGCAGCATTGTTGAGGAGGGCTCGAGCAGAGTGCCAGTTGCTTTTGGAATCCTGATCTTGGATTTTCACAGTAGATAAAAGAAAGTGAGTACTGCGCCAAGAATGCGTGGTTTGATTATAAGACTGAGCGTTTAATTTAGAATCTGAATGTGTACCAGAGGTTAGGAATGATTTACTGGAAGCTACATTTGTTTGAGAATTAGAAGAAACAGTAGTCTCAGAAGATTTACTAGAAAAGGGGTTAAGTTTTGGTTTTTCAAAACGATGTAATGAAGAGTGGTGACGTAATTTGCAATGCATGCAGACTCCCTTAGACGGACAATCTGTCAGGGCATGTTATTCAGAAAGACAATTGAAACAACATTTACGTTGAGAGATGTTTTTTTCTACGGTCATCCACTGATAGCGATTTAAAAGCAGAACACAAGTAGAGAGGATGAGAAATATTACAAGGCATGCAAGTCTGCGAGTTACTTTGCACTGAAAACACTTGAGATCGAGAAGGTTTTTTGTTAAATGTGGATGTATTGTGCGTACTTTTGCTAGAACTTGGGAAGTTTCGCCTGTTGGACTACTGCTGAAAGTACTTGACATCGTTGTTTTATGAATGTAGTTAAAGTTTGAAAAGTGGGGTCAGTTTTGTTAATTAATTCGGATTCTCATGCCTTCAAAGTATGGGGATCGAACTTAGAAGTAGTGAGATAGATCTAAAAATGAGTCCAATGCTCTACGGGTTGTTTTAAATGTTCAAGGGCACGTACATGGAGTTCAACGGTATCGCCCAAGTTGCGAAGAGTTGAAAAGTTGTCGTTACGACAAGGGGGGGGGGGGGAGAGATTGAATAAAGCAGTGATATGCCGGTGAATACGTAGTTTGGAATTCCCATATCTTTGTTGCAATAATTGAAAGGCAACCGAATAGTTTTCGGAAGTTAGAGGGAGTGCCTCTATAAGTTTAAGTGGGAGGACTTGCGAAACTGATTTTAAGTAATGAAACTATTGGATGTTTGGTATAGATGAATTATTATGTACTAAAGATAGAAAAAGTTCCTCAAAAGAATCCCATCCATGCTCATCACCTGAGAAAGAAGTCAAAGGAATTTTGGGTAGTATAGGTTTGACAGGGAAGGCAGGGTTGTCTTTTGGATCATTAGTTAAATTTATGATTACATTTTTAGCCTCAGTATATCCTTCATAATAATTTTCTTCTGCCGCCCCTCTATCTTGCTCTTGGGTAGAGTCAAGAATCTCAAGTTCAATTTAAATGGAAGTATATGTTTTAAAGTCTGACTGATAAATTTTGAATCTTTCTGTCAATGCATCCAAATTATGGTCATCAAGACTTTTGTCTGTTAAGAATGATCGAAACCGTGACAATTACTTTTTGAGTACGGCACGAGTGCCAATTAATTTATCAGTTGTGAACATGGTGGAAACAGAAGAACAACTCACCAGACCTTTCAGAGAAGTTGTTGAAGATGCTTCAGTTTTAGCAGCGGAAGGGGACTGCAGCAGGTCTTCCTTGTCCTGCTCCAGTTTGACTGACGCGTTCTTAACTGTGAAAATTCATATAGTATTAGAACAGAGTATAACATAGAAAGCAATTACTTTTTCAATCAGATGAAAGTTACGTTTAAAGTTAAAGGTAGCTGAGCCGATTCTCGGGTTTCGGCACCAAAAATGGTAACCTTCTGTATCGGAGAGAACTCAAAGAGATGGATTGAGTTAAGGTTAAGTTGAAATTTATGAAAAACAGGTTTCAGCATCGAGGGTAAACAAAGCAATTGTGTAAAGAGAACAAGTTGCTTGAACAGTTTGAAATTTTATTACAAAATAAATATTTCTTAACAAGAGGATAAACCCATAAATATATGGAAGATTTCCATAACAATAATTTAAACAATTTGTAGCAACTAACAATCTAAATGGTTTACATTTCCCATAACACTTAGTTTATGCAAACTACTTTTATAGGTTAGGTTTAGCACTAATTTTGTGAGCAGTGCAAAGCAAGTGGAATACAAATAAATGAAAGAAGTGAAATAGAACAGTTAATTGTCAAACTCTGTTGTCCATAAGAAATGCAATACTACCTTTGGATAATATACAGTAGGTAAAGAAAGTTCAAGCAGCACTACCGAGCTGAAAAGCTCAACAATCAAATTTGAACGGCCTGTAAACAGAACCCTGTAGAAAAATTGTAAACCAGTTTAAAAGTTTGATGATAAAATAGCAGGTTAATGACACATGTTTCTTATCCATATCCTGAGTAGAGGTTCTGTTGGTTAAGTCAACCATAGCTGGAACTCCAGTAGCGAAATTCATAGACCAGATGATCCTTATTACACTGTACACCTCGCCAGGAGGTTAGATAGTTGAAATAAAATACAACCAGCTTGGACTGTTGCCATTGCGAAGCACTTTCACATCGGTGAACACTTGTAGAAATATATGTATGTATTGACTAGAAGACGATGGAGTATTGAAAGGTTGTAAAGTTCCTTAAACGGAAACTTGAATTAGGAAGAGTAGGTGCCAGACCTAAATACTTTTAAGTTATTTCACAGCATTGTAGGTAATCAAGTAGTATTTTCATGCTGAAAATTAAGGAAGTCTCACAACCTCCGGAGCTGGATTTATGATGATGATGATAATTGTTGTTTTAAGGGGCCTAACATCTAGGTTATCGGCCCCTGGATTTATGAGACTGCTGTCTGACTGGCAAACATAAGTCAGAATCCGGGCGACGAAAAGGGTCTCTGAAGCAGAAACGTGCCTTGACGAAGTGACTAGTTGTCTTGATCCGTAGTATTCATGCGACGAGATGTTTCGCAGATGCGGCGATGTGCCATTGACAAAATCCGTAGATCGTATTTCGAAGTGTTTGAAGTATTCGTAGAGAAGACGGAGATCCCAGCAGTTTTATAGCGGTAGGAGGATATTCCAGATTTTTTGATAAGAAGCACTGTGATTGGCCAGCGAGGCAGTTGACCAATGATTAGTTGGTATGGGCAGGCGAAAATGTCTAATTTTAGTGGATGGGGGCCAGTGAGTATTGTCACAAGTGTAAAAAGAAACCAGATTGTTACTAGGTAGAATGTTCTTCCTAAAAGGGGGAGACGTAACGATTGTGAGGATTCTTGACTACGTCTTTGTGTGATCTTCAGGCTTTTCTTAGGGTTTGATGATTCTTTGATGTACTCTGTAATGTGTTGGTTGCTCCCTCAGTTTAGGGGCTGCGACGACGCGGTCATGTAACCCTGTGAGCTTGGGTGTGTATCTTCTGGTAATCTATGTCCTTGTTGTGATTTTTCTTATGACCTGTGTTATTGTAACGGTCTGTGTTCTCGTGTGCTTGGGTGAGTGAGAGTTGAATGGTAACCTGTATTATTGTAACGGTCTGGCTGGAGTATTGCCTGTCTTTTCCTTTTGGTGGCTTTTCTTGGGCTTTAGTTTGGTGGCAGTGATCTTGTGTGATAAGGTTTTATTCTTCTTACGTGTATTGTGTCACGAATGATCTTTTGTTTGTGTCGCACGTTTACGATATAATTCAGGTCCGATAATTTGCGACGAATCTTAAATGGGCCGTTCCACTTTGGCTTCGTGTGGAGATATTGTAATCCTGTGACATTGTCTGTGAGTGTATCCTCCGGGATGTGGATGTTGTCGATTGGGGATCGTGGATGGTACCCGTGTAGCAGGAAGTGTGGGCTGTATTTTGTACTCGTAGAAATGGAAGTTTTGTAGCTGAATGTGATGGCTGGCAGGTATTGGTCCCAGTCTTTGCCACTATCATTGGAAAACATCGCGAGTGTTTTACCAATGATTTTGTTCGTGGCTTCGGTGAGACCATTAGTCTGCGGAGCGAAACTTTTGGTAGTGTATGATTTAATCTGGAAGAGTGTGAGTAACTGCTGGATGATTTTAGAGGTGAATACTGTTCCTCTGTCTGATAAGAGTGTGTGGAATGTCCCGTAGCGTGTGATTATGTCGAAAAGGAACTCAGCGATGTGGTGTGTATCAACCCGTGGCACGGCGCGTGTGATCATGTATTTGGTTAAGTATTCGGTAGCCACGAGAATGTATTTATTACCATGTTGTGATTTGCATATCAGTCCTTTGACATCATTGCCCACCCTGTGGAAAATCTCACCGACAGGTATAGGATGCAGAAGGCCGTGTTGTTTTCCCGCCCTGTTTTTGTATCTCTGGCAAGTGTGGCAAGGTTTAATGAAAGTGTCATGTCTCTTTCCATATTGTCCCAAAAGTATTGGGTTTTTTGATCCTGTGGTAAATTTTATATGTTCCCTGATGGGTGCCTCCCAGGGCTGGATTGTGATGTTCTGTCATGATCTGTGTTGTGAGGGAGGCTGGCACGGCGATGGGTGAATTGTCGTGAGTTGCCGTGGGTTTGAGCCTCAGTAATCCTGTGTCTGATAAACAAACCAGCGCGAGAGGCGTGCGTGTTTACTCTCTGCGTTGTCATGGTTCTGTATAGCTGCCCTTAATTGTTTAAGGCATGGATCCTCTGTTTGTGCGTGTAGAATGTTTTGATGGGTGATAGAATATGTGGGTGTATTCTACGTTCTCGTTGGGAGCGTCGAAAACAGGGAGACGTGAGAGTCCATCTGCGTCTAAGTGTGTCGAGCCCTTCTTATGTTTAACGTTAATATCGTAATCGTACAGTTTGAAGATGAATATATTAAGTCTTGAGTTCAGGTTTTTGAATTTGTCCCAGTATGTCAGGCGGGCGTGATCCGTCTTTACTGTAAAATGTATACCAAAAATGTATGTATGCAAATGCCAGCATCTCTCTTTCCGTGGCTGAGTATCTGCTTTCGGCTGGCGTTAGCTTCCTGCTGGCATAAGCTGCGGGGTGTCGGGGTGTCTGTGTTTGTTTGTATCTTCTTGTAGTAATGCCGCACCGATGCCGAACTGACTGGCATCGACGTGTATAAATGTAGGCCTTCCGTCGAAATGACGGAGAAGCAGCGGTGTTGTGAGTTTGTGTTTGAGTGTCACAAAGGCGTCTATATGTTCTTGTGTGAATATAAAGGGTGTTTTTGCTTGTGTGAGATCCGTAAAAGGCTTGGCAATGTGTGGGAAGTTATGTATGAATTTTCTGTAATTACTTGCCAAACCTAAGAAACTGCGTAGTTTTTTTAAATGTTTGTGGGTAGCGCAATCTGTGTTAAGCCTGTGTCTTGATTCGGTCGGGCGTTACGCCTTTCCTGTTGACGATATGACCTAAAATGTTTATCTGTTGTCAAGCAAAGTGGCACTTAGAGGGTTTCAATTTTAAGTTTGCATGTTTAATTCTTTCAAAGCATTCCTCTAAATGCGTGATGTGTTCGTCAAATGTATCTGAAAATACAGTAATGTCGTCAATGTATGTCAGCACAGACTTCCACATAAGTCAGCTGAAGGACTTGTCCATTAGTTTCTGAAACATCTGGCTGGCGTTCTTAATCTCCATTGGAAGTACGTTATACTCGTATAAACCGTTCTCCGTAACGAAAGCTAATTTGCGTCTGTCAGGCTCAAAGATGGGAATCGAATAAAATCCCGAAAAACAATCCATTGTGGAGAACCAGTTGGCGCCACTCAGTGTGTCGAGATCTGTGTCTGTACGGGGCAAGGGGTAATGGTCGTTCCGAATCAGTTTGTTAAGCCGTCTGAAGTTGGTACAAAATCTGTATGGTTCGTCCTTTTTATTAGTTAGTGGGACAGGCGCACTGTAATTCGAAATAGTGAGTGAAATGATGTGTGCGTCCAGCAACTCATGGACCTGTGTATAGATGATGTGTCTCTCTTACTGAATCTATAGGGAGCTTGGTGTACGGGGTTGTCGCTTGTGAGGTTTACATGGTGTTTTACTAAATCTGTAGTCTGTAGATCTCTTAGAGATGTGGCAAAAATGTCTTTGTGTTTCTCTATGAGTGCCGTGATTTGGTCTGTTGTTCTTTTGTGATAGCCTCAGTGGGGAAGTGCGGGCTGGGGATGCTCTGTGCGCATGAGTTGGTGTGTGCATTGTGTCCACTGCGGAGGTTTGGTGCGTGTTTTCACTAGGAAGTATCTGTGTTTGTATCGTATTCGAGCTGTGGAGTAAGGGCGCTGATGTGTTCTCCATCTGTAAGATGTATCTGGTCATATAGAAAGTTTATGTTGGCCTTGTATTTGGCCACAAAGTCTGTACCCAGGATACATGGTGTGGAAAGGTGTGCTACAATGTACATAGGGTAGTGTCTGTCAAAGTCTGCTATTTGTATGTGAATGTGTGCCAAGCCAAGTGTATGAAGTGGTTGAGAATTGGCCGCGATGAGCCGTACGTCATGAATGCTAGTGTCAATGTTCTGTTCTGTTACATATTTATTGTCGTTACAGCTGATAGCCGCCCTGAGTCGACAAGAACCCTGGTGTTGTTTCCGTTTATTGTGGCCTGGAACTGTAGTGGTGAGAGAGTATTGTTGTGTTGAATGGCATGAGTCTTGTGTAAAATGTATGTAGTTGTTGTTGTTGGTTGAGGTGTGAGCAAAACTCGTGTGTTATCGTTTACATTGTGAATAGCTGGCGCGTGCGGATTCTTAGTCTTGTTATAGCTGAGTGGGCGTTTGTTTGTTATCCTAGGCTTGAGTATTGTACTGTGCGTTGCGTCAGCTTGTTTCGAAATATGTGCTGCGGAAATGTGAGGCATGTATGTATGTGCAACTGTTGTATGGATCCTTTTCTTGAACAATGGCAGGATGGCCGGTTTTGTATTAGCGTGATTCTGTGTGCTGTGTTCTGTATTACTGAGTATTGTTGTTTCCTGCTTCTGTATGTTTTCAATCTTTGTGTGTTCTGTAGGTCATGGTTCGATGTCTGGCTGCTGTTTTCATGTGACTGTGGTTTCTGTGGGCCTGGCTTTGATGTCCGGTTGCAGTGTTCTTGTAACTGTGGTCTCTGTGGGTCTGGATTTGATCTCTGAGTGCTGTGTTCGAGTAACTGTGGTCTCTGTAGGCGGGGTTTGATGTCTGAGTGATGTATTCGTGTAATTGTAGTCTCTGTGGGCCTGGGTTTGATGTATTGTGTCTGTATGGAACCGGGTTTGATGTATTGTGTTTGTGTGGAAACAGGTTCGATGTATGGATGTGTTTTAGAGTTGTCAGTGAGCTCGGGAGCATTTTTCTTTTGTTTTCGTATGTTCTTTGTGTGTTCTATTGGCTTGGAAGCTGTATCCTCCTGTTTTCGTGTGTTCTTTGAGTGGTCTGTTGGCTTGGAAGCCGTATTCTCCGTTGTGTTTGGTAGTGTGAGAGGGCTGTAATGTCCTGCGTTAGGGTTGACCGTGAACAGGATGTATAGGTCCCTGTCGTGTCATGTCGTGCTGAGCATGGGATGTTCCTTGTCAATTGTGTATACGTGTATGCTGTAACGTGTGATGGCTGCGAGGGTGATTATCTCAGTGGCCCCTGCATATGTGCTGTCTGTAACCATGTATTTTCTGAATGTCTGTGGATCCGGGAACATGTTGTCATGCTCGTAAGTGACAAAGTATTTGAGTTTATCCCAGTTATCTGTGATATGTGTAACTGTTTGTGCCCTGTAGTGTGAGTGTCTGTTTTCGGTGCCACCGATGAGAAAACTCATGTTCTGAAGAGGCAGTTTCCATCACCTTGGACCTCGTGTTTCGTGAATCGGGAAAGGAGAGGATCGCTGGCTGTGGGTGCCATTAGTTGCGTCTCCTCCACTGGGAGTTTCCCTGGTGCGGCAGGCTAGTGTTTCTGTAGGCTTGGGTTTCCTGAGCCTGCCGGGGGTGGTTCCGTTGGCGGTAGCGTGAAGCGCCTGGGTCCGGCAGTAGGTAAGGGTGGTCGTATGACGTGCTGTACTGTGGGTCTGTTTGCCTGTATGGTGGTGCCTAGAGTACAGGGGTATGTCTGTAATGGGTGGGTTCGGGGCTGTATCTGGGTTAGTGATAGCTGTGATCTCGTGTAGTGTGTCTGGGCGGGAGTGGAGAAATGAGCAGGGGTCAGTATTCCCTTCGCTGCGCCCTGTCTGTGTATTTGTGTGTGTGTGTTGGTCCTGTTGTCTGTAAAGATTGTCATCCCTGGCGTGGTATTTTCGCCGGGGTGGAGGTGTCCTGTGAGTGGGATGAGTTCGGGGATGATCTATGTATCCCCTCTCGTGTTGTGTACCCCCTTAGTTGTGTGTGAGATTGTATTGTGTTTATGTTGAAGTCCTGAACCTGCTGTGTGAGTTCTTGTATCTGTTGTTGCAGGTCCTGGGTGCTGGCTTATAGATGTAGTCAATAGTTTTTTCGTGATCTTCTTACCTTGTTCAATTGTTTTTATATTATCTCGCAGCTCATGGAGTGTGGTGTTCCTCATGGTGACTAGTTTGTCTACCAATGCAGGCCTGAGACCTTTCATGATAAGCCGGATTTTCAGCTTCTTTGGCTTGTTAGGATCGTACTTTGCACACATCTGAATTTTGGTATTCATGTAAGCGTTTGTGTGTTCTGTGGGCCCCTGAGTTCTTTCCCTGAAGTTGTCGTAAATGTCTTCCTCATCCCTTGTGTCTTTAAACTCAGCAATTCTAGAGTTGGCATAACGCCTGCCAAGTAGTGTCTTGTAATGTGTGTTCAATGAGTTCGTTCCACGAAAGGGCTGCCTCCATGAGGTAGGCAGTGAACAATCGTGTCTTGTCTTCATCTCTCCAGTTATTTATGCTAGAGATTCTGTCAAGTATTTTAATGTATTCCTGAGGGTCTTGTGTAGCTCCAGCGTAATTGGTGAGAGGAATGAGGGGGTACTTGGTGTGTACAGCCATGGTTCTCCGGTTTCTATGTTTACTTGTATGGGGATTTCGTGATCACTGTCTTTAGGTGTCTCAGGGTTGTGTTGGGAAGTATTGACTTCGAAGTGAGTCGGGTGTAGTATGTTGGAAGTATTTGGAATGCCAGATGTGTTCGGGCTGTTGTCTATCTGTAGCTGAGGGTTGTTTGAGGATGTGTTCTCAAATTGTGTGGTGTGTTAAATTTATAGTGTGCTGTCTATGTCCAATTTTGCTGCCTCAGCAGTAGTTTTAATGTTTGGGATTAATGTGGCGTCTATAATATGTTCTGTGAATTCTAATTGTGTAATAAGGGTGAACAAATTGATTTGTATCTGTTGTGTGACCAGTAGTTGTTGGAGGGGGAAGTGTAGAAGAGTTGTCTCCTGTGTTGTCACTAGCCGTAGAGGATAGCAATCCTTGTGAAGTGTTGTGTGCCTGCGACCGTGTAAAAGGAAAGTTTTGTATGGCCGCGGAATGGTATTTCAGCCGAAGCTCTAAAACTGCGTTGTAAAGTTCACCGATGAGACGACCTGCAGTGGCTTCGTTGATTAAGTCGGCGTTCTTAACCTAGAGCTTTGGTCTGAGTGGCTTAGGGTAGCCACAAGTGTGTGTGTCTAATCCCTTAGGGTGGTTCTGACTGTGGACATATAATGTGTGTGTGAATATGAGTAAGTGATCTGTTTGTGTGATGTCTTAGAGTGCGCTTGTGTGTAAGTTACTGTAAATCGTTATGTGCGACTGTGTGTGTTTTGTTTGCTGTATGGAAGCAAGGGGTGTTTAACCGGGAATCTTCCTGAACGTGGTTCAGGGCCGGCCCTGTCCACCAATTGTACTGCCCCCGGGGGTGTATCTCGAGTAGGGTGTCGTTTGGTGCAAAATGTTATTGGAGAGGTCTGGGGCAACACGGAGTGTGACTGAGAGTTAGGAAGTGCGTCGCGTCATGGCCAAGAAGAAGGCCGTGTGATGACCTTGCGCTTGCAAGTGAATGAATGGGTTCTTGATCAGCACCCGGTGGGCTGGCGGAATGGCGACCCGTAGATCGAGCGCGGGACGGCAAGCCATGCGTAAAATGACGATTACGCGGAGGGGACAATTGGCCAGGAGTTCAATGGGGGCTTTTGAAAATAAAGGATTCAACTGTTTGTAGATCGGTGGTTTATTCCACAAGAACGGAAAAGCACAGGTCACTGGGGAACTTCCAGTATGATAGAAATGAAATAAGAGATAGCTAGGGTTTGGCGGGGAAGGAGTAACTTTGAAGGAATAACCTTTGAGCACACTCACCAGCAGGCGTAAATCGGCGGGCAGACGAGATGGATTCGAGGTGGAGCAGCAGCGTGACGTTCCACAAGAGATCCCCCTCTTGGGAGCTGGGGCTATTTACTGGAATCCCCCTTGTGTGGTAATCTTAGTCAGCGTTATACATGTTATGCTGGCCTAGAATGTGTTGACAGCGAGGATGTTGTCCCTTACGACGTAATGTTGCTTCACATGGATGTGGTGGCTTGCCTGGCTAGTGTTGTTGCTGTCGCTTCCTTCTGTGGTTCCGGGCTGAGAAAGGGATAGTTGTGCCCAATATCGCTAAATAAAGTTATTGGTTATTGCCGAAAAAAATGTACTTCACATATATTTCTTTTCATATTCGTAGTAGGATAACATGTCCGATGTTACACATCATATGCGACTACTGTAAGGCTCGTATCTTTTTCATTCTATTCGTTCCAATTTAATCCATTTTATTGTATTTTATTTTATTCTCTTTTATTCTATTTTATTTTATTTATTTTATTTTTATATATTCTAATAGCAGGTACCCGCGGCTTCGCTCGCATCATAGTCGGGTCATATTGTTATTCAATGAAATGCAGGTTTAACCCCGTTAACACCCGTTTAGAACATGAATATCCCAAAATCCCTCCTTAGTAGACGTTTTCGACACACAACAAACATATCCCCAAAATATCATTCTTCTAACTTTAACAGTTTTGGTTGGTCGATGAGAGTGAATATCCAAAAATCCTTCCGTAGTGGACGTTTTTCTTCCAGAATTTCACCCCTCACCATGGGCCCCTTAAATTTGATTTATGAAAACACGGTCAAACACCTATTTATTTATTTATTTTTAAGCAGAATATTTTCCGCTGAGTTTCAAACTTCTCGCCAATCTCGTTTAAGAGGTACGGTACATGCTCCGTTAGAAAACTTTCAACCCCCACTTTTCATCCCTTTCACCTCATAATATACACCACATGTGTCAGCTTATTTTTAATGATTAGCTTATATGTCAAGAATCACATCCCCAAATGAAACCACTCGTGAGATATTGTTATTCAATGAAATGTACGTTTACCCCCTTAACACCCCTTTAGAACCTGAATATCCAAAAATCTTTCTTAGTGGACGTTTTCGACATACAACGAACATATCCCCAAAATTTCATGTTTCTAACTTCAATAATTTTGGTTGGGCAATGATAGGTGTGTGAGTCAGTCAGGACATTTTCTTTCATTTATTTTTGAGAATTTCACCCCTTTCCATGAACCCCTTAAATTGAATTGATGAAAAAAAAAACGTTCGAAAACCTATTTACTTATTTTTAAGCAGTTTTTCCCCTGAGTTTGATGAGCGAGTAAGTGAGTCAATCAGTTAGGATACTTTCTTTCCCGTTTTCCCCCAGAATTTCACCCCTCTCCATGGGCCCCTTAAATCGGATTTATGAAAAAACGGTCGAACACCTTTTTACTTGTTTTTAATCTGATTTTTTCCCGCTGAATTTCAAACTTCTCGCCTATGTCGTTTAAGAGATACACGCTCCGATAAGAATCCTTCAACCCCCAATTTTCACCCCTTTCACCTCATAATATGTACCATATCGGTAAACCCTTAGACATAAGTCTGCTTATTAGCCTATTTTCAATTTTGAAAAAAAAAAAAAGGCTTATGAGATCACCTTTTGTCCGTGTGTGTGTGTGTGTGAGGTGTGTGTGTGTGTGTCCCCCCTAATAAAATCTAAACGGCTGGAGCGATTTCAATGAAACTCGGTAAGTTCATAGCACTATTCCGGGCGACCTCGACCGTGCCCTTCAAATTTTGTTACGTCACACCAATCCAACATGGCGGCTGTGCGAAATATTTCTCCAGCATTCAATATCTCCGAAACTATTCCCGATATCACCCTAGAATTTTTTACGGTGATAAAGGGAACTACTAGAAGTACACCTATGTAACTTTTTAAAACCTGATAACTACAAAACCAACATGGCGGCCACGCGAATTTGCGACTTTTAAATAGACGCTTCTCGTGATTTAACCAACCAAACGCAATACAACTTGGTACAGTGTATGTTTATACACATTGTAATGCACCGACATCTAACGTCGTTCAATTGTCTATATAACCACCAGATGGCGGATGTGCGAAATATTTCACCGGCATTCTATATCTCTGAAACTATTAGCATTATCACCCTGAAATTTTGTACGTAGATAAAGGGCACTACTGGAAGTTCATCTATAAGACTTTCAAAAACCGGTTAACTACAAACCGAACATGGCGGCCAAGCGAATTTGAAAATTTTAAATAGACCTGTCTCCCGATTTAATGTTCCAAACGCATGAAATCTAGTGCAGGAAATGTTTATACACATTTTAATGCACTGGTATCTAATTGAGTTCAATTGTTTATATAACCTCAAGATGGCGGCTGTGCGAATTTTAAAATTAAGTTTTTATTTCTTGTGTCGTAATCATGCGATCGAAGTGAAAGTTTGAATAATGAACCTACGCAATAATTTTCTTTTAATGATACATGACTCTATGGTCTATACATTTAACAATCCAACATGGTGACCATCCGAAATATTTAGACGGCTCTGAATATCTACGAATCTATTATAGCAATCAAACTGATTTTCTTTATGTTCATAGGGGCTATGAACTTAAGTTCACCTATAGGACTTTAAATAACCTGGTGATAACAAATCCAACATGGCGGCGACGCGAAATATAAATATTCACATGGACGTTTCTCGCAATTTTACCATCCGAGTGCAGTGAAACTTGGTACAGTAAATCCTTATACGAATGTTAATCCACTGCCATCTAATTTATTTCAATTGTTTCCATAACCACAAGATGGCAACTGTGTGAAATTTTAAACTATCTTTGTTACTTCTTGTGTCCTAATCATGCGATTGAAGTTTGAATGCTACACGTACACAATAATCTTCATGTAACAGTACATAACTCTAGGACCTACATATATAAAATCCAACATGGCGACCATCCGAAATATTTAGTCGGTTCTCAATATCTACGAATCTATTACTGCAATCAAACTGAAATTTTGTATGTTGATAGCGGCAATTAACATAAGTAGGTTATATGAAAATAGGCTGTATAGTTCTTCACGGAACTACTTGTTTTTAATGGTTGGTTTATATACCGAATATCACATCCCCAAATGAAACAACTCGTGAGATATTATTATCCAATGAAATGCAAGTTTAACCCCCGTAACTCCCCTTCAGAACATGAATATCCAAAAATACATCCTTAGTGGACGTTTTCGGCATACAAAGAACATATCCCAAAAATTTCAAGTTTCTAACTGCAATAGGTTTGGCTGGGGGATGATGAGAGAATATCCAAAATTCCTTGCTTAGTGGACTCCTTTCCCCAGAATTTCACTCCTCCCCATGGGCCCCTTCAATTGGATTTATGAAAAAAACTGTCGAACACCTATTTACTACTTTTTCAAGCTATTTTTCTCCCTGAGATTCATACTTTTTGCCTCTGTCTTTTAAGAGATACTTGCTCCGTTAGGAATCCTTCAACCCCCACTTTTTAAACATACACCTCATAATCTACACCACATCGAAAAACCCTCAACATGTCTTCTTATTATTAATGATGAGTTTTTAGGCCGAGTATCACATCCCCCAAGGAAACCAATTGGGAGATATTGTTATTCAATTAAATGCACGTATACCCCCCTTAACACCCCTTTAGAACCTGAATATCCAAAAATCCTTCCGTATTGGACGTTTTCGACATACAATGAACGTAACCCCAAAATTTCATGTTTCTATCTTCAATAATTTTGGCTGGGCGATGATGAGTGAGTGAGTAAGTCAGGACATATTCTTTCTTTTATTTTTCGGAATTTCACCCCTCTCATGAACCCCTTAAATTGGATTTATGAAAATAAAAACGGTCGAACACCTATTTAATATTTTTAAGCAGTTTCCCCCCTGTGTTTGATGAGTGAGTGTATTAATCAGTTAGAACACTTTCTTTCCTGTTTTCCCCCCAGAATTTAACCCCTCTCCAAGGGCCCCTTAAATTGGATTTATGAAAAAAAAACGGTCGAACACCTATTTACTTATATTTTAAGCTTTTATTTCCGCTGAATTTCAAACTTCTCGCCTATGTCGTTTAAGAGATACACGCTCTGTTAAGAATCCTTCAACCCCCAATTTTCACCCCCTTTCACCTCATAATATACACCACATCGATGAACCCTTAGACATATGTCCGCTTATTTTTAATGATTAGTTTATATGCCGAATATCACATCCCCAAAGAAACAACTCATGTGATATCGATATTCAATGAAATGCACGTTTACCCCCTTAACACCTCGTTAGAACCCGAATAAACAAAAATCCTTCCTTAGTTGCCATTTTCGACATACAACGAACATATTCTCAGAATTGTATGTTTCCATCTTCAATAGTTTTCGCTGGGCGATGATGAGAGAGTGAGTCAGTCAGGACATTTTCTTTCAATTATTATTACCAGAATTTCACCCCTTCCCATGGGCCCATTAAATTGGATTTATGAAAAAAAAAACGCTCGAACACCTATTAACTTATTTTTTAAGCTGTCTTTTTCCCCCGAGCTTGATGAGTGAGTGAGTTAGTCAGTCAGTTAGGACACTTTCTCTCCTTTTCTTTCCCAGAATTTCACCCCACACCATTGGCCCCTTAAATTGAATTTATGAATGATCGGTCGAACACCGATTTACTTATTTTTAAGCTGATTTTTTTCCGCTGAGTTTCAAACTTCTCGCCTATGTTGTTTAAGAGATACACGCGCCGTTAGGAATCCTTCAACCCCCACTTTTCACCCCCTTTCACCTTATAATATACACAACATCGGAAAACCCTTAGACACATGTCTGCTTATTAGCTTATTTTCAATTTTGAAAAAATAGGCTTATGAGTTCACCTTTTGTCCGTGTGTGTGTGTGTGTGTGTGTGTAAGGAGTGTGTGTGTGTTTTTCCCTAATAATTTCTAAACGGCTGGTGCGATTTCAATGAAACTCGGTAAGTTCATAGCACTATTCCGGGCGACCCCGACCGTGCCCTTCAAATTTTGTTATGTCTCACCAATCGAACATGGCGGCTGTGCGAAATATTTCACCAGCATTCAATATCTCCGAATTTATTCCCGATATCACCCTGTATTTTTTTCGGTGATAAAGGGAACTACTAGAAGTTCACCTATGTGACTTTTGAAAAACTGGTAACTACCAAACCAACATGGTGGCCACGCGAATTTGCTACTTTTAAATAGACGTTTCTCGCGATTTAACCAACGAAACGCAATAAAACTTGGTACAGTATATGTTTATGCACATTGTAATGCACCGACATCCAACTTCGTTCAATTGTTTACATAACCACAAGATTGCGGATTTGCGAAATATTTCACCGGCATTCTATATCTCTGAAACTATTAGCGGTTTCACCCTGAAATTTTGTACGGAGATAAAGGGCACTACTGGAAGTTCATCTATATGACTTTCAAAAGCCGGTTAATTACAAAACGAACATTGCGGCCAAGCGAATTTGAAAATTTTAAATAGACCTTTCTCACGATTTAATGTTCCAAACGCAATGAAATCTGGTACAGGAAATGTTTATACACATTGCAATACAGTGGTATCTAATTTAGTTCAATTGTTTTCATAACCTCAAGATGGCGGCATTGCGAATTTTAAAATTACGTTTTTATTTCTTGTGTCGTAATCATGCGATCGATGTGAAAGTTTGAATAATGAATCTACGCAATAATTTTCCTTTAATGGTACTGCCCCCGAAAATTGAATTATTCTGGGACAAAATGAGAGTATTTTCCATCCCCATGATAAAATTTAACCAGCAAATATAATTTCTGGAACTGTGACACAGGAGTGTAGTGTTATAAGCTCGAGGCTGTGGGAGAGCCCGATCACGTGATATATTGCACAATGGACGCTTCTAGAAGGCTATAATTGGCATAGCAACAGCGATTTTGGAAATTAATATTATAAATATTGTTATATATTATGCTATTGGATCCCAGCTCAGAGCCAATGAGAAGAGGTCTTATTGAAGACGGGATCAACTTTAATTACACAATATGATGAAATTATGCATTTAGGCCCTTA
The DNA here is from genome assembly GCA_946902985.2 of Meconema thalassinum. Taxonomy (NCBI): domain Eukaryota; kingdom Metazoa; phylum Arthropoda; class Insecta; order Orthoptera; family Tettigoniidae; genus Meconema; species Meconema thalassinum. The sequence continues at coordinate 1,012,768,708 of OX336388.2, forward strand.
GAAGAAGATTTTCTTCTTTGGTAATGAAGTGAATATTAAGAGAAATTATATCTGATACTTTAAAAACCGCAGATCGGTTAATCTACGCAGTAATAAGCATGAGTAATCTACGCATTAAAATTACGGTGGGAGATTGATATGGCCGCCAAAATTTCGACTTGGAGAGTGAGATCCAAGGATCGAGGTTCTTATTCCAGCAGTCTTTGAAGAGTGAGGAAGTGTTTTTATTGGGTTAACGGAGATCCCAATCCTTTGTCCGAGTGCGGCGATTGTCGACTCGTGGAGACGCTAGGTTGGCAAGGTAGAACATTAGAGATTACCGCAGTAACATTCTAAGCGAAGTTGAAAGGAATATTGAAAGTAGAATATCTCATATATATATTTGAGACTAGACTTCAGCCAAGTGAAGATTTAGAAAGTACAGGTCGAATACTACATTTTGTTGAAAGTCGAGAGTTTTAAGTCACACAATTTCGACGAAATACGCCTGTTATGACAGTTTTTCAAAAGTGTTGGAAATATAAGCTGAATATCATTTTAGTTGCAACGTGAAGTTGGCGAACGCAGTTCAAGTGAACAGCAGAGTAGAGAACTCGATCATAGGTGCAGCTAACAAACATTATCATAATGACTATCATTATTCTTCGATTAGTTTCATTCGACATATTTAATATTGTTGAAACGATGAACTAAATAGTCATGCGCCAGAGACATATTTAATACTGAGTTAAGATACAACAATGGAGCTTCGATAGACAACGTATTGCAGAATACAGACGTAGTGTACGTTCCACCTTGTACATTTTCGTTAGTCTACGAACATTAATGTAACATCAATTAGCAATAGAAATAATTCATTCATCATCTACATGAATATTTCTATACATTATTATTCAACGATGATGCTGATATATTTGCGACGGAGAATGAAGATTTTACAGAAGATGATTGTCAGTATGCTAGGGTGGCAGCAACAACAAAAGAATTTGCCAGCAGGATGTCGTTCGAGCCCAGACGGAGGTTAGTGAATTCCGGAAAGGGAACGTTTTCCTATCTCTGAGGTTGCAGGTCCGAGATTCGAATGGATATCCATCTCAGTATCTTGAACTGAGGAAACACCTAAAGTATTGTGTAAATACTTACCTAGATCTTCAAGATATCGTCCAAATTAAGGTAGCTGTGTCTTTTACTTATAGCATAGAGCTTGATTAGTGACATTCTGAGCCGACGTTCTTACTCCATATTTTCACATATTATGTATTTCAGTGTTATCAAGTATATTACACTTCAGATGTGTGTTAAGATTTTTATGCTTCAAGATTATTAGAGATGATTGCATTTCATCTATTTTTCAATTTTATTCTATGGATCAGTTGTTGAACTGACATTAAAAACTTTTGTTTGTGGAATCAGGTTGCCTCATAGAAGACTACTGTCGACCAAAGTATTATGTGTACTCGAGTTTGAAGGTTGTTTGTGAAGTAACCAATAGACATACTGTGCCCGTTTAGACCGGAGTCCGCACGACCACATATGCATTTTACCAATAATCAGTCAGCACGAGAGTCAAAATATCCCGGAGCGCCAGATAGGTTAAAGCAAATCGCAAAAACGACATCAAATTAAAAAAATGCTTTACTGATTTTTGGCTTAATGCAACAATAAGGATAGAAGGAGATTTAATTGGGTATGACACATCTGGTAAAATTATCTCAATTTATTTTGAAGTTAAAATTGACTGCAAGGATGCTCAAAGCAGCATCATCCACGTGTGGCGATCCACACTCTTATTTACACACAATATACAGAAATTTTCCAAACACATTTGACAATCTTTTTGGAAACACAAGTCCGATTAATAGTCCTGTAGACTGTGTTCCAAAATTATTAATATTTCATTCCAGTTCAAAATTAATTGTCTATACTGGAAATATCGTAGATCACTGTTTGAATATTTACATGATATTAACACTCGTAGAATAAATGTTCATAGAATTTTTAACTTTCACTTATTTTTCCAGTTTCAAAAATACATCGTCGAAAAATATTATCATCATCGAAGCAACACAAATTATTTACATATATTAATAACATCTGAAAAGTATTTGACCTTGAGCATAGCATCGAAGAACTGTGCGAAGCACAACAACAATTAATTGTTCTTCTGACATTTAACATTCGAGAAGTGACTCCATTATGAACTTCAAGTTCCTAACAAAATATATGATTTCTGAATCATCAACTTGATCAATAAATGGTTGAACCATTCAACTATTCAATTTTCCACTTGGGAACATTATTATAAAAATATTTATATTCATGGCCATTTTTTAGCAATTTTCACAACTTGCAATTCTTCGACAGAATGCGGAAATTAGAATTGTAGTTTTATAATGAATTCATTTAGTTCATGGCACTAGGATTGAAAACATCCTTCAAATTATTCGTGGTTAAAGAATTATTTTTTAATTGGCAGTGGCCCATTCTATTATTTGTGTAAGAACACAATATTACAACAACAACGGCAAAGGTCTTCCTCTGAAGACGAATAAACTACTATCATGACAAATCCGGGTTCTAGCAAAATCAAAGTCTAAATGGAATTCGTAAACAAGGTTGAAATAAGAACTGATGGTTTTCAAGAAATAACATTCGGGTCATTCATCCAACGAAATGTGTAGTTCCAATACTCCTACTATAAACCTGAGCCATCGAACCTGCTATTTGATTGATGCTCGAAAAAAACCTTCATTCCTGCGACTTAAACATGCGCACCTGGGAATGGCATTTCAACTACCCCACACATATAAATTTTCTTCCCAAAATTTATACAATAAATCAAGCCTCTGCTTGTTATCAACACTGGAAGATTAATAAACTTACAAGTTTATTTTATATTACCATTCAGTGTTCATTATTTATTCAAACTTGTAAAGAGATCTCATGGAATTACTACTCAGTTTCAATACCATGCGCATTTGTGATTAATGTGTCAATAAGAAGTTTGATAAATTATTGATAATCGGTTGGTTGGTTCCTCAGTTTAGGGGCTGCGACAACGCGGTCATGTAGCCCCGTGTACTTTGGTTATTACCCATTTAAGATTTGATTGCCGCTGAGCATGGCTGCGCCACCGTTTGTTGATTATTGTAGCAGGAGCCCCGCGGGGTGAAGAGGAGTATACAGTGATGACAGAGTGCAGTCTGCACATAAGTCAAGCAGCATTGCACGCGCTACCTGTCTTAGAAGCGCAGATAAGCGTCACAGGAGCTCATGTCACCACGGACAGCTACTGGAGCTGAGTCATATCCTACTCGCGCAACTGTACCTGTCAACGAAGCAGACTGACGTGTGATACAAGTAAACAGAGAATAGTTCCCATCTCGACCGCCGGCAATCAATTCGTGAAAGGCAAATATGTGTAGAATCTGTCTGATAACCGGTGTTAATTGTGATGGCTGTATTAGGGTGTGTTACCTGTAATTCACGTAAAGACTACAGGCGATCAATTTCAAGTAGTTCCTACTTTTGCTACCAAATGCTACCGTCAACGTCACCTAGCTGTGAACTTGGCTACTAGATGCCACCTCAACCAGCACCTGGCGGCGAACGCTGCAACCTAATAGAGCAATAATCAAATCTAACGTACAAATTTAGCTTCACACAATTTTAGTTAGTGGAAGGTTCTTTGTACATGCCTTAAATCTGTGACATGCGCCCGCCTGCTTTACTTTCCCTCCGAAGGAAGACATACTGAGGGATTTTAACGCTCTTAATGGATCCGACAGCTTCGTCCGGAATTGAACCCTTGATCTTGGGCAAACCAACTACGCCGCCGAAGCCGCCGATATACAATGAGGGGGAGACTAATATCCACCCGAGGAGGCGTGGTAATTTGAGTGTATGTGGGATACATTTAGACTGCATTAGCGTAGGAGTGGTGTTGTTATGAGATAGATATGGACCACGCCTTAGGAAACTTTCACCTACGCAGCACACTGAACTAGACCTACTTCCTGTACACTCTCAAGGTAACTAGTAAGTATAATAAAATACATAATCATAACTGATATTTCAACTGTGGAATAGTGGGGTATGTATGGAATGTATTAAGGACTGGCCTCATCCTCCCCGGGGAGTCACGCCTATATCATTACTGTGATAGCTTTGTCATCACTCGTGTTCTGAAGCTATTGAAATACTTTGCATACTGGAACAAGAAAACAAAACATTATTAGTGATAGTGTGGATGTCATCATGACCACCCGCGAGTGGAGTTGGGGCCAGTGGCGACAGATTCTTCAACTAAGATATTTACCTGCAGTCGACATCGTTACGTTCAAAATTCTCCATGGACCATTTTGAGTTCCACACAAAATACAAATTGCAAATCAATTATGAATACATCAAATGAAAGCTTATTTTGTTGCCAACAACTTTTATAGATGACTTGTCTGTGATATTCATGATAGTTTGCCAACAAACGTCATAAAAAGAAAAACGTGGCACTTTTCTTTTAAATTTCGCGGCATTTTATAAATTTGCTGCTCGCCTCGCCAGTATACGAAATGTTATGGACTGAACGATCTAGTATCAGACGCAGATTCTCTTATGAATACACTCGTATAAAACACTGTTGCAAACGTCAAAAACCAATTCCCGACTACACAATCCTCCTTATTTACCTTAATACAGCCGAAATGAAACCATTTCTCACTTAGTTCAATTTTGCATACGTCCCCCTTAAATTGCATTTTGTGACAATTTTGAATCTAAATTACATTTTGTAAGTATTTTCTATCTAAATTGCATTTTGTAAATATTGTCAATTCAAATAAAAGTACAGTAAGTATGTAGTTAGTTTTAGTTGTAAGTAGGTAGTTAGTTTGTCTATTAGATATATGTCATTGTTCTATTATGTTGTGGTGTGTGAGTGTGTCTGGTAGCAGTTGCATTGTTTATTAGTTATAGTTCATTGTTTCAGTAGACTGTGTTGTGTGAGGGTGCATGTGAGTGTGCCTGTTGACAGAATGTTTTAGTGGTAGTATTTGTTGTTGGTGGAACTTATGTTTTTTGTTAGTAGAGTTTTGGTATTTAATTGTTAGTACGGTAGAAGGTTAGTATTTTTGTTAGTAGAATTGCTCTTTACTTATTCTGAAAGGGAGTAGCAGCCTTTCAGAATAAATCAATTCTTTACTAGTCTTATAGACGGTTAAGATATTGATAATATAAGCCAATAATGGCTACACTGCGTCCTGCTGCACGGCTGAAAGCAACGGGAAACTACAGCCGTATGCTATTCCCGAGGATATGCACCTCTCTATGCATAATTACATGTGATGATGGCCTCCTCCCTTGTAAAATTTCAATCCGGAGGTAAACTAGTCCCCCGTTCGGATCTCCGGGTGGGGACTACTCGAGAGGGGGTTAACATCACAGAAGTGACAAAGAGGAAATCTGACATTCTACGGATCGGAGCGTGGAATGTTAGAAGTCTGCTAGGAAGTGGAAGGTTAGAAAACTTAGAAAGGGAAATGGATAGGTTGAGGTTGGATTTGGTTGGGATTAGTGAAATGCGCTGGCAGGAAGAACATGACTTTTGGTCAGGAGACTATAGGGTCATTAGCACTAAATCAAACAATGGCCAAGCAGGGGTTGGCCTCATATTGAGTAGGAAACTTGGACAGCGGGTGGAATATTATGAGCAATATAGTGAACGGATTATTCTAGCAAAAATCAATACAAAACCTACCTGCACTACAGTGGTACAAGTCTATATGCCTACCAGTCAAGCTGATGATGAGGATGTTGAAAAGGTCTACGAAGAAATAGACGAAATTCTGAGGTATATCAAGGGTGATGAAAATGTTATAGTAATGGGAGATTGGAATGCTGTGGTAGGAAAAGGGAGAGAAGGGAAGATAGTAGGAGATTTCGGATTAGGTGAAAGGAATGATCGAGGAAGCAGGCTGGTAGAATTCTGCACCGAGCATGAATTGGTCATAGCTAACACCTTATTCAATAACCACAATAGAAGAATATACACATGGATGAGACCAGGAGATACAGGGCGTTACCAAATCGACTTCATTATGGTCAAGCAGAGGTTTCGAAACCAGATTTTGGATTGTAAAACATATCCTGGTGCTGACATAAACTCTGATCACAATCTGGTTGTAATGAAATGCAGATTAAAGTTGAAGAAACTGAAGAAAAGTCAAAAGCCAAAAAGGTGGGCAATAGACAGACTGAAAGAGAAGGATGTAAACGAAAGATTCAAGAAGAGTATAAAGGAAGGACTAATGAAAAACCCTAAACAAACTTCAATTGCAGACGAATGGGCACTTTTGAAGAATGAAATAACAAAATCCGCAGAAGAAAACATTGGTAGGAAAGAAAGAATAGGTAGAAAACCGTGGATCACTCAGGATATACTAGAATTGATGGATGAAAGGCGGAAACACAAGAATCTAAGAGATGAAAAGGGGAAAGCAGAATACAGACGTCTGAGAAATGAGGTTAATAAGAAGTGCAAGGAAGCGAAAGAAGAATGGTTGAAAGAGAAATGTGCAGGTATAGAAAATTGTCTGAAATTAGGAAAAGTAGACACAGCTTATCGAAGGATTAAGAATACTTTTGGGGAAAAGAAGACTAAGTGCTGTAATATTAAGGACACAAATGGAAAGCCTCTAACAGATAGGGAAGAAAAGGTTGAGAGATGGAAAGCTTACATAGAGAGTTTGTATAAGGGAAAGGAGATTGAGAATCATGTAATGGAAAGGGAGGAGGAAATTGATGAGGATGCGAAAGGAGATTTAATATTGAGATCAGAATTTGATAGAGCTTTGGAAGACTTAAGCAGGAACAAAGCACCAGGCATAGATGATATACCGATTGAGTTGCTACGCTGCATAGGAGATGAAGGTCTGATCAGGTTATTTCACTTGGTGTGTAGGATTTATGAGACAGGTGAGGTACCCCCTGATTTCAAGAAGAATGTAATCATCCCTATACCAAAGAAAGTGGGAGCTGACAGATGTGAAGATTACCGTACAATCAGCTTGATTACTCATGCTTCAAAGATCCTGTCTAGAATAATTTACAAGAGGATTGAAAGCCAGATAGAAACGGAGTTGGGTGAAGACCAGTTTGGTTTCAGGAGAAATGTAGGAACAAGGGAAGCTGTACTAAGTCTTAGGCTGATTTTAGAAGGTAGAATAAGGAAAGATAAGAGAACGTTCATGGCTTTTGTAGACTTAGAAAAGGCTTTTGATAACGTTGATTGGACTAAATTGTTTGACATTTTGAAATCAATTGGAATAAAGTACAGGGATAGGAGGGTGATATACAATCTGTACAGAAACCAGACAGCAGTCATTCGAGTTGAAGGACATGAGAGAGAAGCTGGTATTCAGAAAGGTGTAAGGCAAGGCTGCAACTTATCACCCATACTTTTCAATCTTTACATTGAACAAGCAATGAAGGAAATTAGGGAAAAATTTAAAGTGGGGGTGAAGATTCAAGGAGAATTAATTTCAACTCTGAGATTTGCTGATGACATAGTCATCTTGGCCGACAAACCTGAGGATTTGAATGCGTTTTTGAATGGTATGGACTCCGTCTTACAGAAAGAATTCATGATGAAAATTAATAAATGTAAAACAAAAATACTGGAATGCAGCCGAAATAAATCAGAAACCTCTATGGAGATCAAATTGGCAGGTGAAAAGCTGAAGGAAGTAGGAGACTTCTGTTACTTAGGAAGCAGAATAACCAGTGATGGACGAAGCAAAGAGGATATTAAAAGTAGGTTGGCTCAGGCAAAGAAAGCATTTCTACAAAAAAGGAATCTGCTGACATCGAATATAGATTTAGGTATTAGGAAGTCATTTTTGAAAGCCTTTGTCTGGAGCGTGGCGCTCTATGGAAGTGAAACTTGGACTATTGGTGCAGCAGAAAAGAGAAGAATTGAAGCATTTGAAATGTGGTGTTACAGGAGAATGATGAAGATCAGATGGGTAGATAGGGTTACAAACAATGAGGTATTAAGACGAGTGGGAGAGGAGAGATGTTTCTGGCGACTGCTAATGAAGAGAAGAGATAGGTTGGTAGGACACATACTAAGACACCCAGGAATAGCAAGCTTAGTTATGGAAGGAAGGTTCGAGGACAAAAACTGTAGGGGTAGACCAAGGTTAGAATATGTTAAACAGATTGCCTCCGATGTAGGGTGTCGGAGCTATGTAGAGATGAAACGATTAGCTCAGGACAGGGAGACATGGAGAGCTGCATCAAACCAGTCAAAAGACTGAAGACTCAAACAACAAACAACCATTCAGTTCAACCCGTGAATTTACCATACTTATGAAAATCTTTATTTCACTTTCGAGTGTATTTACGTCATGATTTTATATAAATACAAAAATATCCTATTTGATACAAATATCATTTGCTTCCCGTTTCATGCCTCTCCGTGTTATCTGAAAAATGTACTTTGCTCAAAGCAAATATCAACTGTTCAACCAGAACTGACATGTTGGTTGAATGCGGGCTTGCGCTAACCACTCTCCTTCGGAAAATCTCCTGTTCCAAACTAGAAATGACTAAACTACTTCATAGGCTCTTTTTCAATACATATGATTATTAGAAAATATAATATCCAAGAATTATTTAGAAAAATTATAAAAATTATTATTATTATTATTAGTGGATTATTATTATTATTATTATTCGTTATATCATTTTAAATATGTTTAATTATCATCTCATTATGTGAGAATCCACATGTTCGAATCTTCGAATATGGAAAAAATATCCATTCCTCAACAAAAATAAATTTAACTTTTACAGTTACATCGGCTGATTACCGTGATTTCCCAAAAATATGAAATATTCAAATAAATGCTCGAAATGCTCGGTCATCGATCCTAAACTGTTCTGAGTGCTGAAAATGCTCAGAATAACTCTAATAAGTCTTGCGTAAATCATTGCAAGATTTAAATACGAAGAAAAAAAAATGCGTTGGTCATCTGCAGAAAAATAGTTTGTTCCAATTAGCTAGGCATAATATAATTCAAATGTGGCTTACATTTCTTGATGGTCTTGAAGCGTAGTAAACCTGGTCTGTACCAGATTTATCCATAGACATGCCCCATTGGACAAGCATGTATAATCCTTGTATCGGCCGCCATTGTAGACCCACAATTCGTCTAGTCAGACATAGTGGTAGTATCTTTTGACGTTTGAATAAACTGTGGTTCCATTTTAATATGGGCTTCTATCAAAGCCATAACAGTTTGTTTAAATAGGGTCAGAGCTAAGTGATCTATTCTTAGATATGTCAGTTGTAACATAACTCACTGTAATCTTATCAGTACAAGAAAAACACTGACAGTCTAAGCAATTAACGGCTGTTCTGAAGATGGGCATGGTTTATTAATATCACCATCTACCATGCGCTAGGCAACTTGTAGTTTCCCTTGCGTAGACTAATGAACGCCACCGTTATAGACTAGTCTTCAGTGTACTGACAGATCGAAGTGGTTAACTAGTTACAAATATGAAAACTGACTTGAAATGGATTTAAATATCCAAGTATTATGTTATTACTGGACTGTGACAAAATACTAATTCTAGACAAAGTCTAGCATATGTCCTTGTAGAAAATATAAATATTTCCACCAATGTCTGTAGAAAAATCAATCACCTCAGTGATTCTTCTCACCAGAAACTTACTAAGTTCCAACTCGTAGCGCAGCACTTTTCGTGACTATCACGACTTTAAAAAGAACTTCTGCGTAGATCCGGCAACCATGTGCCTTGGCTCAGCGTCGCAGCAACTTGCTCGCCAAGTGCTTGTGTTAGAATGAGCTGTAGTTGCTTCGGCCAGCTGGCTTTTATTCAAAACTGTCAGGGTCACGCGTCATCACCTGATATCTAGAAATCCTCATATCTCTTGAATCCCTGGACCGATTTACTTGATACTAATTGCATTCTCTTTCTTTTGGCCGTGCCAGTAATCTGATCCCAGTCTCAAGTCTCTACTCCATAGTTAACTATTTAATCAATAAATAGCCTCCACCTCTGCTATTACTCGCTACGTCACTTGACATCCAACTATCGGTAAATTCCTTCCAAATGCTTCGAGAAGCAATGTAGCGCGATATTCAAATATCTCAACTTTCAAAAGCGGCTACAGCCTTTCCCTTGATATCTAGGTGTCTGAATCTTGGAATACCCATTCCTAGAGTTGGGCACATCCACCCCACACCTAGCAAAAAATAAAAATTGAAAAAATTGTATTTTTCCTATCTACACATTACATCATCTGGTTCTTGAATAATAAATCTTCAGATTCGATGCATTGTAAGTTCCCACGATGTTACCAGTTCGTGTATTGGCGACTGCATAGCTTCCATTATTGTTTACTTCCACAGTACGATAGGGTCCAGCGTAAAGGCTTGCAAATTTCGAGTACACTCGATTTTGCACGTCAGAGGGTGTAGGTCTTTTCACTAAAACAAGAGTTCCTACGCGCAAGGGTCTGCGAAAACGCTTTCCTCTCACTCTGCGCTCTCTCTTCTCAGCTTGGCTCCTTAACTTGTCTAAAGCTAAAGTTTCCCTCATCTGACGACTTGGTTCAATCTCAGGTGGAATAGAGATGATTCGATCCCATAATCGTGTTGGTTTAATTCCATGATGGAGCAACATAGGAATCTGTCCAGTACTCTCATGAATCGTAGAGTTGATGGATTCGGATGCTAAAGAAAGAACATCCATCCATTTCCAATGCTCATTTGGACAATAGAGGCGGCAAAATTTTGCTATCTCAGCCATCACGCGTTCCGCTGGATTGCTCTCTGGATGTCTAATAGAACAAAACAATTGTCTAATCCCAAGATTATTCATGATGGTTCGAAATTCTAAAGATGTGAATTGAGGTCCACGATCTGATAAAAGGAATTCCGGTTTGCCTGCTTCCGGAATTACGCTATCTCTTATTCTCTTCGCACAATATTTTGCGTTTGCCTTCTGAATTGGATGTAACATGGTGTATTTGCTGAAAACATCCATGGTCACCAAAATATATCGGTTACCTCTTTTAGACTTTGGGAGAGGACCATATAAATCAGTCGCGAAGATTTCGCAAGGCTTAGAAGGAATAATAGGCCGTGGTAATTCTCTCAATAATCTAGAATTATGTTTACTCCTTTGGCATAAGTCGCATTCTCGAATAGTGTTTCTGACAGTTTGTCGCATTCGCTCCCACGAAAATTTCTCTTGAATCATGTTGACTGTCTTATCTACTCCAGCATGACCTGCGATTCTATGTGCCATCCAAATAATGGGTTTTTGCAATCGTGGAGGTATCACTACTCTCAGCTTCGTATGGTCGGGATCTGCAAACTTGTAGATTAAACCATCTAACATCATAAAATCTCTTGAAATTCTTTCAGTTTCCACAAAATCATCATCATTTGGATCCATGTTTCCCTGTAGAAAACGAAAAATGTTCCTAAGACGTCGGTCTCTCCTCTGGGATAAATGCAATAACCTTAACCTTCTCAAGGTATCTTCATCCTCCTGCGTCAGGTTAACTTGAAAAATCTTAGATGTAGACTCCACTGCTCTACTCAATAAATCAGCTCCCACGTTCAACTTTCCAGGAGTGTGTTCAATAACTAGATTGAATTGCTGAATAAAAAGTGACCATCTAGTTATTCTATCACTGGCAAAGTTTGTTCTCAAGATAAACTCCAATGCGAGGTGATCAGTCCTCACAATGACTGAATGTCCAATTAACATTTTCTTCCATGACTCCAACGCGAATATTACAGCAAGTGCTTCTAACTCTGTGGTGTAATAATTCCTCTCTGATGGACGAAGTTTCCTGCTAATGAACGCCAGGTAATGTCTCTTGTGGTCTTCATCTTCTTGAAGTAGAATAGCTCCAATCCCTACGGTGGATGCATCAGATTCTATGATGACATTCTTGGTAAAGTCAGGATACTCCAATTTCACACTGTTTACCAATAACCTCTTGGCATCTTGAAATGATTGTTCACAATCTTCATCCCATTTCCATTTGTTCCCTTTCTTTAACAATTCCTGCAATGGCGCAACTGTCTTGGTGAAGTTTGGACAATGCCCTGCAAAGAATTGGCATGTCCCGAGAAAACTGCGGACATTCTTCACTCTAGTAGGTCTAGGGAAATTTGCAATAGCCTGTATCTTCGTCTCATTGGGACGGTATCCTTCTCCATCCAAAATGTGACCCAAAAATTTTATTTCCTTTCGAAAGAACTGACATTTTCGAAGGTTTACTTTGAAGTTCGCTTTTCTCAAATCTGCGAATAACATTTGAAGATGAAACAAATGTTCCTCCTTAGTCTCGGATGCAATTAAGATATCATCAATATAACGAATTGCAATCTCTTTTACTTCAGGACTCAAATTTTGTTCCAGTGCTCTGATCAAAACTGATCCAGATGTTTTGACTCCAAATGGTAGACGGCGGAATACATATGTCTGCTGGTCAAACATAAATCCTGTAAACTTCTTAGAATCTTCACTAAGCCTAATGTGATGGTAGGACGAAGTGAGATCAATATTAGAGAACCAGACCTTGCCTTGGAATTTCCTTAACAGTTCCCTAATGATTGGTGGTCTGTCATACTCTGGCAGTAATCTTGAATTCACATTTCGCGCGTCTAAACATAGTCTCAGACTTCCATCTTGCTTAGATACTACTGCTAATGGATTGACATAAGATGTAGTGTACTTTTCAATCACATTGTTGCTTTCCATTTCCTTGATAAGCACTTTTACCCTTTCTCGGTGCTTTTCTGCTACTGGATACAATTTAGCATGAAAAGGTGCATCATCATTTACACGAATACGATATTCAAAATCTTTAATTTCACCAGGTTTAATATAAAAAATATCGTGATACTCTTCCAAAATCTTCCCAAGCTCTGGGGACTCCTTCTCAGTGTAGACTTCTCTTCCTTCAGCTTCATGAAAAATCAGAGACCATTGAGCATCTCCCTCGATGTCTTCCTCTTCTTTTCCCTCGAAGTTAATCTCTCCGGTATTCTTGAATTTGATCGTCTCTGTCTTCATATCTATCTATCACTGCTTGGTATTTCTGAATGAAATCTCCTCCCAATATCATGTCAAAAGCCATGTCCTTCATTACAACAAACACATGTCGGAAATCATGTCCTCCAATCGTAATACATAAGTATAATTGTGTTTTACACAGAGATATTTTATTGGGTATTATTCCTTGAATCTTAATTCCTGATACTGGAATCTCCTCTAAATTCTCTTTGAGCTTCCACAGAATATAAAGCTTCTCACTCACCAGACAAAGCATAGCCCCAGTATCGATCAATGTGTCGACAGGCATACCAAATACTTCGCATGATATGATTGGCATTCTAATTCTGGTACCCATTTCTTTTCGTTCGTCATTCTGTTGAATTAAGTCATTAACGCGTACACAGCGTTGTTATTCTTTCCTCCCTTCTGCTTGCCATTTAATAATTCTGGAAGTGAAAGTGTTCAAAATTCTATCTTCTACTGTGAATTCGAAGTTTTTTTTTTTGTTACCATTCCCCCGGGATTGTTATGTTCCCGATGGACCTGGATCATTGGGCCTCTGCTCCACAAATTGCAAGTTATCTTGGTGTCTTGCTTCCAAATTTTTCCTTGTCTCCTTGTTAAACTCTTCATTGGACTGACGAGTATCTACATTCCCTCTGTTATTGTAGTTGTTTCTACCATAATATCTTCTTTCCTGGTACCTTCCTTGACTATCTCGTGGTCTTCTCCATCGAGTATTGTATCGATTTCCACCATCCGGTCTCGCATATGGTTTGTAACTGTATCTGTTACTGTACTGGTTCCATCCTCTCTTATTGGAATCTTCCCTCGGCGTTTTCTCTTCTCGCTCCTCTCGAATCTCTCGAGGTGTCTGAGAATAACTATCAGCCATAACAGCGTACACAGCGTTGTTATTCTTTCCTCCCTTCTGATGGAAGAATTGAGCGTTTGTATGATCCAGCTTCTGTAATACTTCATCAAATTGTTCCATATTATAGATATCAGCAGCGATCAAAGTCCTCTGGACGTCTGCTGGAAATTGACGTATCAATGCAGTAATCAATTCGTTATCTGGCATCGGCGGAACTAAATGTTGGAGTTTAGACAGCTGTCCAGAAAAGTACGTAGAGTATCGAGTAGGTTGTGACGTCGAGAATCTCTTCGAATATAACTCTGCTCTGACTTGCTGTTGGGTTTCCGGGGACCAAAACTTTTTCAATAGCCCACGAGAAAACTCCTCAAAAGTGGTTAGAGTGGATCTAAAAGCTCTAAACCAAAGAAGTGCAGGACCTTCCAAAAACTTCCCTATCACTCTGATCTGTCTTTCTTTAGGGATCTTAGAATCTTTCAGGTAATCACCTGCTTCTCTCAAAAATTCCACGGGTGTCACAGAATCTCGCCCTGAAAATTTAGAAGGCTTATCCTCTATATTCTTAAATACAGTTATGGGGTTGGATTGAAATACTGTCCTGACCTCATCCTGTCTATCAGTCTCTCTAGCTGCTCCTAGATTTATCTGTATCTGTTCCTTTCCCCTTACATTTGGCATTTTCAACAGATGATCAGACTGTTTCTCATCCTTGATTTGAGTTTTCATAGCCTCAAGTTCCTTCTGGTTTTCTTCTGCCATTTTCTTAATTGCTTCAGTCTCTTTACAATTCTCCTTAACATCAATGGATATCTGATTCATAACAGTCTCATGACTTTTCAATGACCCTGTCATATCTGATATGTCCTTCTGAGTTGCTTGGATATCTTTGGCAATTACTTCAATATGGGATGACAAAGATTCCCTAATCTCCTTGATTCCCTCTTGGTTCTCCAGCTTGAGTGTGTCTTTAATTTCATTGACAACTGTGGTTTTAATTTCAGTTTGCAACTCATTAATCACACCTTCTCTTATTTCTCCCATGACAAGTTCTTTGAATTGTTCCGTTAAACGTTGAACAACTAGAATTCCCATCTCGTTACTCTCCTTCTTCACTCTGACTTCCAGGTTGACCTTGTCTTCACCAACTTTCCTAAGACCATGTTCTATCCTATCAGCTAAGCTTTGGGATCGAAGATCGGCATCGCGAAATTTATCGTCCATTAAACTTGCGTTAGTAGCTAATGAAGTTTCGAGCTCATGTGTTTTTTCGCATAATTTATTCATTTTACTTTCAAGTGTCATTTTCAAAATTTCAGAATTCTCTTTAAATTTACTTTCCATTGAATTAAATTTACTATTTAAATTTTCTTTCAAATTACCTTTTAAAGAATCAGAACTTTCTTTAAGTTTATCATTCAAATTTTCTCTAAGTTTATTTTCTAAAGAATCAGAATTTTCTTTAAGTTTATTTTCTAAAGAATCAGAATTTTCTCTAAGTTTATCATTCAAATTTTCTTTAAGTTTATTTTCTAAAGAATCAGAATTTTCTTTAAGTTTATCGTTTAAACTTTCTTTAAGTTTATCAGAATTTTCGTTAAGTTTCTTTTCCAAAGCCTCAGTATTTTCTTTCATCATGGCTGCTACACGCAGTCCAGCCTCTTTTGAACTCTCCTCCAAACTCCTCATCATCCTCATCATTTCTTCCATAATTTTCAATTATTATTCAAAACTTAGGGGTATACAACAGTGACAAACACAAGCTTATAACTAGAACAAGAAATATGAATAGCTAATTGGAACACTCTAATTAAATGAGATTTGTCCTAATATCGACGTGATGGAAAAACAAAATTCTCTACTTTTACGAATTACATTTACCATAACATCTCAAGAAAAATATGCAAGTTCTCAAATATCCTCCACCTGGATTCTAATAATGTGTATGTCCAGTCATCGAACGTTTACTACTGAATTTACTTGACGCCCTAATGGTTAAGCCATTATCAAAAATAATCAAACCCATTCTAATTATTAACCAAGTTAAATTTTTAATTTTCCCCACTAATTGGGTTTCCTACTAATTTATTCATCCAAACCAGACATCTCTCAAATCCCAAAATATTTCTATAAAAATTATCACAATTTCAAATCGGCATGCGATTGACCATGTCTAAATCGGGCCCCACGTTCGAAGCCATTTCTCTCTCTATCTTATTTTATGTGCCCGTTTAGACCGGAGTCCGCACGACCACATATGCATTTTACCAATAATCAGTCAGCACGAGAGTCAAAATATCCCGGAGCGCCAGATGGGTTAAAGCAAATCGCTAAACGACATCAAATTAAAAAAATGCTTTACTGATTTTTGGCTTAATGCAACAATAAGGATAGAAGGAGATTTAATTGGGTATGACACATCTGGTAAAATTATCTCAGTTTATTTTGAAGTTAAAATTGACTGCAAGGATGCTCAAAGCAGCATCATCCACGTGTGGCGATCCACACTCTTATTTACACACAATATACAGAAATTTTCCAAACACATTTGACAATCTTTTTGGAAACACAAGTCCGATTAATAGTCCTGTAGACTGTGTTCCAAAATTATTAATATTTCATTCCAGTTCAAAATTAATTGTCTATACTGGAAATATCGTAGATCACTGTTTGAATATTTACATGATATTAACACTCGTAGAATAAATGTTCATAGAATTTTTAACTTTCACTTATTTTTCCAGTTTCAAAAATACATCGTCGAAAAATATTATCATCATCGAAGCAACACAAATTATTTACATATATTAATAACATCTGAAAAGTATTTGACCTTGAGCATAGCATCGAAGAACTGTGCGAAGCACAACAACAATTAATTGTTCTTCTGACATTTAACATTCGAGAAGTGACTCCATTATGAACTTCAAGTTCCTAACAAAATATATGATTTCTGAATCATCAACTTGATCAATAAATGGTTGAACCATTCAACTATTCAATTTTCCACTTGGGAACATTATTATAAAAATATTTATATTCATGGCCATTTTTAGCAATTTTCACAACTTGCAATTCTTCGACAGAATGCGGAAATTAGAATTGTAGTTTTATAATGAATTCATTTAGTTCATGGCACTAGGATTGAAAACATCCTTCAAATTATTCGTGGTTAAAGAATTATTTTTTAATTGGCAGTGGCCCATTCTATTATTTGTGTAAGAACACAATATTACAACAACAACGGCAAAGGTCTTCCTCTGAAGAAGAATAAACTACTATCATGACAAATCCGGGTTCTAGCAAAATCAAAGTCTAAATGGAATTCGTAAACAAGGTTGAAATAAGAACTGATGGTTTTCAAGAAATAACCTTCGGGTCATTCATCCAACGAAATGTGTAGTTCCAATACTCCTACTATAAACCTGAGCCATCGAACCTGCTATTTGATTGATGCTCGAAAAAACCTTCATTCCTGCGACTTAATCATGCGCACCTGGGAATGGCATTTCAACTACCCCACACATATAAATTTTCTTCCCAAAATTTATACAATAAATCAAGCCTCTGCTTGTTATCAACACTGGAAGATTAATAAACTTACAAGTTTATTTTATATTACCATTCAGTTCAACCCGTGAATTTACCATACTTATGAAAATCTTTATTTCACTTTCGAGTGTATTTACGTCATGATTTTATATAAATACAAAAATATCCTATTTGATACAAATATCATTTGCTTCCCGTTTCATGCCTCTCCGCGTTATCTGAAAAATGTACTTTGCTCAAAGCAAATATCAACTGTTCAACCAGAACTGACATGTTGGTTGAATGCGGGCTTGCGCTAACCACTCTCCTTCGGAAAATCTCCTGTTCCAAACTAGAAATGACTAAACTACTTCATAGGCTCTTTTTCAATACATATGATTATTAGAAAATATAATATCCAAGAATTATTTAGAAAAATTATAAAAATTATTATTATTATTATTAGTGGATTATTATTATTATTATTCGTTATATCATTTTAAATATGTTTAATTATCATCTCATTATGTGAGAATCCACATGTTCGAATCTTCGAATATGGAAAAAATATCCATTCCTCAACAAAAATAAATTTAACTTTTACAGTTACATCGGCTGATTACCGTGATTTCCCAAAAATATGAAATATTCAAATAAATGCTCGAAATGCTCGGTCATCGATCCTAAACTGTTCTGAGTGCTGAAAATGCTCAGAATAACTCTAATAAGTCTTGCGTAAATCATTGCAAGATTTAAATACGAAGAAAAAAAAATGTGTTGGTCATCTGCAGAAAAATAGTTTGTTCCAATTAGCTAGGCATAATATAATTCAAATGTGGCTTACATTTCTTGATGGTCTTGAAGCGTAGTAAACCTGGTCTGTACCAGATTTATCCATAGACATGCCCCATTGGACAAGCATGTATAATCCTTGTATCGGCCGCCATTGTAGACCCACAATTCGTCTAGTCAGACATAGTGGTAGTATCTTTTCACGTTTGAATAAACTGTGGTTCCATTTTAATATGGGCTTCTATCAAAGCCATAACAGTTTGTTTAAATAGGGTCAGATCTAAGTGATCTATTCTTAGATATGTCAGTTGTAACATAACTCACTGTAATCTTATCAGTACAAGAAAAACACTGACAGTCTAAGCAATTAACGGCTGTTCTGAAGATGGGCATGGTTTATTAATATCACCATCTACCATGCGCTAGGCAACTTGTAGTTTCCCTTGCGTAGACTAATGAACGCCACCGTTATAGACTAGTCTTCAGTGTACTGACAGATCGAAGTGGTTAACTAGTTACAAATATGAAAACTGACTTGAAATGGATTTAAATATCCAAGTATTATGTTATTACTGGACTGTGACAAAATACTAATTCTAGACAAAGTCTAGCATATGTCCTTGAAGAAAATATAAATATTTCCACCAATGTATGTAGAAAAATCAATCACCTCAGTGATTCTCCTCACCAGAAACTTACTAAGTTCCAACTCGTAGCGCAGCACTTTTCGTGACTATCACGACTTTAAAAAGAACTTCTGCGTAGATCCGGCAACCATGTGCCTTGGCTCAGCGTCGCAGCAACTTGCTCGCCAAGTGCTTGTGTTAGAATGAGCTGTAGTTGCTTCGGCCAGCTGGCTTTTATTCAAAACTGTCAGGGTCACGCGTCATCACCTGATATCTAGAAATCCTCATATCTCTTGAATCCCTGGTCCGATTTACTTGATACTAATTGCATTCTCTTTCTTTTGGCCGTGCCAGTAATCTGATCCCAGTCTCAAGTCTCTACTCCATAGTTAACTATTTAATCAATAAATAGCCTCCACCTCTGCTATTACTCGCTACGTCACTTGACATCCAACTATCGGTAAATTCCTTCCAAATGCTTCGAGAAGCAATGTAGCGCGATATTCAAATATCTCAACTTTCAAAAGCGGCTACAGCCTTTCCCTTGATATCTAGGTGTCTGAATCTTGGAATACCCATTCCTAGAGTTGGGCACAATACATAAAATCCAATAATATCACCATTTTCGTCGTTCTATTTTACGTGAGTTCATGTAGGTTTGGAATTTTTAATTTATATTTTAATATTTTTTTATCGCAGTTGAAACACAAAAAGTGCCCGTTTTTGAGCGTGTTTCAACCATGCGTCACATTTAAGAATTATTATCTCACAAACCCGTCATCAGATCGAATCCAAATTTTAACACAATATACATTGGTATGTTCTATAGCTGGTTTATTAATTTCAAAATTTTCTGTGTCCAAGAAACAATGTTGTTATCATTTGTGTAAGGTAACGTTTTCTCGGCTTGGGGTGGTTGGAATATGTAGTTCTTGGTCGCGTTGTAATCCTTATACATCAAAAAGTTATGCTGTATTACTTTAAAATACGTAAATTAATTCACTTATTTTATATCGGTTTATATTTGAACGGGGAAATACAACCTCGCCTCGCTCGGCAGTGATGGGCTCCATCTCAGCAACGCTGTACAGCTTACCCCGAAGCGGCTGGCTGGTGAATCATGCAATATTTCCACGAACAAATACAAACCGATATAAAATAAGTGAATTAATTTACGTATTTCACAGTCATACATCATAACTTCTTGATGTAGAAGGATTACAACCCGACCAAGAGCTATATTTTCCAACCACCCCGAGCCGAGAAAAAGTTACCTTACAAAAATGATAACAACTTTGTTTCTTGGACACTCAAAATTTTGAAATTAATAAACCAGTTATACAACGTTCGAATGTATATTGTGTTAAAATTTGCATTAGATCTGATGACGGGGTTTTGAGATAATAATACATAAATGTGACGCATGGATGAAACACGCTTAAGAACGTGCACATTTTTTGTTCCAACTGCGATAAAAATATTAAAATATAAATTAAAAATTCCAAACCTACATGAACTAACGTAAAATAGAACGACGAAAATGATGATGTAATTGGATTTTATGTAGGTCTATTGGTTACTTCACAAACAACCTTCAAACTCGAGTGCACATAATACTTTGCTCGACAGTAGTCGTTTCGACTATTGATTGAATTTTAATAATTTTATTTGAACCAAGAATTCAGACATTGTGTCATAGTTCCAAATTAAATTCTTTGAAATTTAATTTGAGCACTTTAATGTAACAACTTCAACTTCAAGAGCAGAAGAAACATCGAATGATATTGTCATATCATTATTGTACATAAACTTTCGGCGATCTAGGAAATACTAGTCGTTTGATAAGACCGAAGTCTTATTCCCTATAGCCATTCTTTGTGTAGAGTGGAAAAACATTACGACATTGACAAACCTTTTCATTATTTGTAAAGCTGAGAGCTTTGTTCATTTATTGTTAGAGGAAATATCTTTTGATAGAAGACTATTCAAATCTTTGGCTAGGAATTCAAAGCTAGTTTATCCCGGTCAAGATTGAATTCTATTTTGACAATATAAATAACATGTGTGTTATTTTACACTATTTGTGTAATATAACGTCATAATGTAGACCTGATATTGCAACGACATGCAATTTAAAGCTTGATAAGTGAGGTGAGAGAGAAATTTTATTTTTATTACATGTATTCGTGACAGACGAGTTCACAGTTAATTATCTTTTTGTGTAGTAAACTTTAGGAGGTCAATCACAACAGTCTAATATCGTTCATTATTATTGGAAGTTTCATTTGAAGAACTTAAGGATGTATAATAGTACATCAGTAGTCATGTGTAACGACAATGAGGGTCATGCCCTTATTTGAGAAAAGTTCCTCCAGAAGAAATGTTAATAACAATTAATCCGTTTTTGGTTATGGTTTAACATAGTGGATGATAATTGTTTATGCCATATATACTGTTATTTGAGGATTTGTAGAGCTATGGAGAGCTCGTGCGACGGAAGTTCCGCATTTTAAGGGAAGTCAATGAAATTATTGTTCTTTGATAAGAAAAGGCATGGATCATGATAAGAGTCGTTGTATACAAGAAGTCCAGTTCATGTGAAGTAACGTTTTAGCTGTGTTGACAGAAGGGTTTAAGCGGAAAACAATTAGAGAACGATTGTCTACTAATGTCATTTATACTATTATTAAACTTTATTAAACCCGGAATTGTATAAATACGTACAGTTAACCTTTATCAGTCGACTGTATT
The DNA here is from genome assembly GCA_946902985.2 of Meconema thalassinum. Taxonomy (NCBI): domain Eukaryota; kingdom Metazoa; phylum Arthropoda; class Insecta; order Orthoptera; family Tettigoniidae; genus Meconema; species Meconema thalassinum. The sequence goes on from OX336388.2 coordinate 1,012,790,383, forward strand.
AGACCGACAATGTAATGAAACCTATATAAGACGATGTGTGAGCAGTATATGAAAGCTAAAGAGTATTAGCAAATTTTTATGTGGAGAAACATTGTAAATAACTAATTGCAAGTTGTATAGTTACAGAGAATCCAGAATATCGAAGGTAACGTGTAAGCAACGTTAAATATTGTCTATTATTATGAACAAATTACTTGTAAATATTTTCCGTAATGATTTAATAATTTAAATAATTTTAATAGGATTAATTAATAGAATGTTTTTGGAATAGAGTGTTTTTGTGAGCGGATGTTTTTGTATGGATGATTGCCACCTGTTAAGAGTGACTGTTCAACCTAGTTGGTCTAGAACAACTACAGAGTACGAATGAAAGTGTGTATTACAATTTCAGTATGATTGATAGAGAATTGTTAAAGTTATGAGCGTTTTTGCAATGGCAAAATGTAACTTTTATTTGAGGTTTTTAGACGCGAGCCAGACAGCAATTGATACAAGCAAATGTTGGCAGAAAAATGAACCGTTAGCAGTCGAGGTCATGATTATTATATAATGTGAAGCCAGATGGCCAGTCACTGCCTTGTAAATGGAACTGTTTTAGAGCGTAGCATTTTGCTTGCGTACATAGAGGAATCAGGCCAATGCAGGTGCATTTCTATTCGCGTGCCGGAAGAGGTAACCAGTTGTAAGGAATGTTATGAATGCAGGAGCCTCTGTTAAACGTTTCCTTCACGTATTGTAGGCCTAGTTATGCCAAGAATTTTTATGCTTGTAATTTATACACAGTAATTGCAGTAAGATGTGTAGTGGAAGAGAAGAGTATATGGTTGTATGGTTATTTTTGTTGTTGTTTAGAATAGTTTATTGTTATGTATTGTTTATATTAGATTAGTTTACACTTGTTAAATAGATTTGCACAGTTCGTTGTCTTTCGTCGTTGACGTGATTCATTTTAAATATAAGGATTAGAGTATTATGGATGCAGTGTAGGCGAATCTGAGTTCCCATTACCCCTAGACACGTAAGTAAAGGTAAGTGTGACCTGTGTAGTTTGTTGTTTTTCCACAATATTCTTGTAACTGCTGTATGTAAATCCCTAAAGACCATGTTGGAGCGATTTCTAATCATGTAATTTGCCGGTGCTGTTAGAAATAGGCAATCCAGCTGGGGCTATGGATATTCCAACAGGCTTCTTTCCGGATTTACGGGTACAGTACATGACTCTATGGCCTATACATTTAACAATCCAACATGACGACCATCCGAAATATTTAGACGGCTCTGAATATCTACGAATCTATTATTGCAATCAAACTGACTTTTTTAAAGTTCAAAGGAGCTATGAACTTAAGTTCACCTATAGGACTTTAAATAACCTGGTGATCACAAATCCAACATGGCGGCGACGCGAAGTATAAATATTCATATGGACGTTTCTCGCAATTTAACCATCCGAGTGCAGTGAAACTTGGTACAGTAAATCCTTATACGAATGTTAATCCACTGGCATCTAATTTACTTCAATTTTTTCCATAACCACAGGATGGCAGCTGTGCGAAATTTTAAAATCTTGTTACTTCTTGTGTCCTAATCATGCAATTGAAGTTTGAATGCTACACGTACACAATAATCTTCATGTAACAGTACATAACTCTAGTACCTACATATATAAAATCCAACATGGCGACCATCCGAAATATTTAGTCGGTTCTCAATTTCTACGAATCTATTACAGCCATCAAACTGAAATTGTGTATGTAGATAGAGGCAATTAACATAAGTAGGATAGGCCTATATGAAAATAGGCTGTATAGTTCTTCACGGAATTACTTGTTTTTAATGGTTAGTTTATATGCCGAGTATCACATCCACAAATGAAACCACTCTTGAGATATTGGTATTCAATGAAATGCAGGTTTAACCCCCTTAAGACTCCATTAGAACCTGAATATCCGAAAATCCTCCCTTAGTGTACGGTTTTGACATACAACGAACATATCCCCAAAATGTCATGTTTCTAACTTCAATAATTTTGGCTGGGCAATGATGAGTGAGTGAGTCAGGACATTTTGTTCCAATTTTGTTTTTTCAGAATTTCACCCCTCTACATGAACCCCTTAAATTTGATTTATGATAAAAACTGTCGAACACCTATTTACTTATATTTAGGCAGTTTTTCCCCCTGAATTTGATGAGTCAGTCAGTCAGTCAATCAGTTAGGACATTCTCTTTCCTCTTGCCCCCCCCCCAGAATTTCACCCCTCCCCATGGGACCCTTAAATTGGATTTATGAAAAAATTACTTATTTTTAAGCTAATTTTTTCCGCTGAGTTTCAAACTCCTCGCCTATGTCGTTTAAGAGATACACGCTCCGTTAGGAATCCTTCAACCCCCACCTTTCATCCCTTTCACCTCATAATCGAAAGACCCTCAGACACGTATCTTCTTATTTTTATTGATGAGTTTATATACCGAGTATTACATCCCTCAATGAAACCAAACCGGAGATATTGTTATTCAATGAAATGCAGGTGTACCCTCTTAACACCCCTTTAGAACCTGAATATCCAAAAATCCCTCCTTACTGGGCGTTTTCGACTTACAACGAACATATCCCCAAAATTTCATGTTTCTAACTTTAATAGTTTTGGCTGGGCGATGATGAGTCAGTCAGGACACTTTGTTTTATATAATAGATTTTATTTTGTTATAATTTTGTTATACATTGTAACTTAATTAATTTGAGTATTACTTCTTAAAAAACAGAACTAGAATAAATTGTGCCGCCTCCATAGCGTAGCGGTCAGCATGGTTAGCTGCCACCCCGGAAGTCGTGGGTTCGATTCCCGGCTCTGCCACGAAATTTGAAAAGTGGTATGAGGACTGGAACGGGGTCTACTCAGCCTCGGGTGTTCCACATGAGTAGAGGGGGTTCAATTCCCACCTCAGCCATTCTCGAAGTGGTTTTCCGTGGTTTCCCACTTCGTCTTCGGGCAAATGCCGGGATGGTACATTCTTCAAGGCCACGGCCGCCTCCTTCCCTCTTCCTTGCCTATCCATCCTGACCATCCATTACCTTCCCTCATGAGGCCCCTGTTCGCTTTGCAGGTGAGACCGCCTGGGCGAGGTGCCAATCACACCTCACCAGTTGTATCCCTTGCGATTCGATGTTCCCAGCTCTAGGACACTGCCCGTAGGGGCGGTAGTGGTGAGTTCCCTCGCTGAGTCCGTGGGTTCCACCAACCTGGAGGGTAAAAAAAAAAGTTCGTTATTCCTCCAAGTGTTCCTATCGTGTTCATTATTTAACAATGTGTGTACTGTACACAGTTATTGAGCACACTCACATCTCACTTTTTGATGTGTAACATCTTTCCGCTCGGTTGCTGGATAGGTTTGTGGGAGTGATTTTGAAAATTGGGAACGAAAGTGGATCGGAACGATCGAGCTGGCTGTGGTGGATCGAACGGAAGTATGCACTGCCCACTCGATCGATCGAACGGAAGTGTACTAGCTGGCAGTGGTGGAAAACGGAAGTATGCACTGCCCGCTCGATCGATCGAATGGAAGTGTACTAGCTGGCAGTGGTGGAAAACGGAAGTATGCACTGCCCGCTCGATCGATCGATCCAGCGGGCAGTGGTAAGACCCAGCTGACAGTCGTACGAGAAACAATGATCGCGCGGTGTCGGAAATTGATACTACGACGTACTCTCGGCCATGTGGAATGTATATGACATACTGAACGAAAAACGCTCATGCGAACTTTGGTGTCAAGTGATTGAAGCAAATGACATGGTACATGTTCGAAGTCTTCGTATCAGTATTTAAATGGTAAAATGCCTTAATATCAAACATTGTAAGTAGTCGGCATTGCCGGTATTATGTTTCTGCACAATGGCTATTCAAATATTAACCCACATAACGGCAATGCAGTCATCAATATAATATAATTGTTGTGGTTATACGAGAATTCAGCAAGCCTTCATGAACTATTACTGAATACATTCTCTTTACTCACAAGAGGGCCTATTCATAAGCCATGTTAAACTCAATTTCACGCAGGAACATTATCGAAACAAGCAAAATATAAATGAAACTCAATTCCGTAATGCAGTATTATTGGAACGTGGAAATAAGTCACCATCTTGTGCACAAAGTTTGTGTAGTCGAAATAGCCGTGGGGCTAGTACTTATGACTGTGAATCTAGAGATCTTGGGTTCGAGTCTCAGACGGGATAGATGTTTTTGCTACCAGATTATCATTTTAAACAATATTTATCTTATCAATATGACTACCGACAGTAGTGGCTACGCTGGCTAAAGCGCAGCATTAGGTCATGGGGCCAAGCTCTCTGCTGACTCGGTAGACGCGTGGGTTCGAGACCCACCGTCGGCCGTCCTTGAAATGGTTTTCCGTGATTTCCCATTTTCAACACCACGAAAATGCTGGGACGGTACCTTCTGACAGGCCACGGCCGCTTCCTTCCACATCCTTGCCCAGTTTCATTCACCATCGTTCATTTCAACTCTCATTAACTCCTCTCATGAGGTTGGCGTCAGGAAGGGCATCTGGCCGTAAAAACCATCGCCACAAAGACTTCCATCGCATCTCATCCCCGACCCCGTTGGAAAACGGGAATAATAAGGGGTAGACATGCATCTCATCAATATGACTCATTTTAACAGAATCCATGTGAAATTACGTGTTGGTCTGTGAATGAAGAGGACCTGTTTATAAGGAATTTAAAGTTATGAGCGGTGTCGCGTCTATTAATCTAGTTGATCCATATCGTATTCTTTATTTAGGCTAGTGCTGGTGGAAGCTACAAATCATCTAATAAAATGAGTTCCGTATTATAAACTACAATATCTGTAAAACCCTCCCTTTTACAATAGATTAATAGTTGTGCCAATAATAGTATAAAATACCGGTGTATCAACAATTTAACGTGAGGTTTCTTCTATGTCAGATGTTACACATCATATGCGACTACTGTAAGGCCAGTTTTTTTATTTCACCGCTTTGAAGCTTTTCATATTACCATAAATCTGGGTCCCTAATACTGGAACAACTCCACTAACTGCTTCCTGACCATCTTGCCAGGTGCTGTACAGCAGTCTCGATATAATAATATGTAGCTTGGAAGTGAGCTGATGTGTTGTGTTTGCTTAGTTCTTTACAAGATATCTGATCGTACGTCGATTATGTGATATAATCAAGATGCCGGTACTCAATTCTTGTGAAGCATACAGTCGATGCTCCAATAGCCAGCAGAAGACAGATGTGATCTCAAAAACTTTATCTCTACAGACAAGTTATAAATGTAATATTTTCCAATGATACGGCAGTCCAATGTCTCGAGTCCTGCGCGGACAAACAAAACGTTATCCCCATCCGCACGTTTGTTATCCGAATGTGCTGACAACACAATAATATTTTTAGTTTATTAGATAACGTATCAAAGCAACACATTTAGACATTTGAGGAGAAATTCGTTCCCCTAGGCCTAGGCTATGTGTGGATCGCAAGGCAATGTTGACTGAGTTTTGTCCCTCTGAGTAGCGGCAAGTGAAACAACGGGTGGCAAATTATAGCACTCACTTAGTCGTCCTATAAACCCACGCAGACAAGCGCAGGTACAGAGGACCACTTTTTGTGGCAAAAGTCAACACTAATTGAGGGTATTACCATGACTGGTTCTCCCGCTTGTCAATTATTCTCATACAATCCAATAACAAGAAACGTGAAAGACGCAGATCACTGCAAAAACTATTTTATTTAAAATCCAGTTGACCGTTGTATTCTAAAAACTATCCGCAAATTTACTCTAAACATTGTCCGCTATCCGCACAGCCATGCAAACCATATCCGCATGGCGAGAAATTTTGCGGATATCAGCGTCCGCGCAGGGCTTTACCTATGACCTTTAGTTTATTAAAGAGTTGTCATTTTTTAATTATTATTAAGCAAAGGCCCAACATCTTATATTGAGCGGCTTCGGTGGCGTAGTTGGCAGCATACTGAGCTTCTATGCCCAAGATCGCGGGTTCAAACCAGGCCGAAGACATCGGATTTTTTTAAGAGCGTTAAAATGCCTCAGTATACCTTCCTTCGGAGGGGAAGTAAAGCCGGTGGCCCCATGCCATAGATTTATGTCATGTAAAAGAACCTTCCACTAACTACAATCGCGTGAAGCTAAATTTGTAGGTTATAATTTACACATCTAGGTGTCGTTGACGGTAGCAGAATTAGGAACTACAGAACTTGAAATTGATCGTCTGCAGTCCTTACCTGCATTACAGATAACACACACTAATACAGTCAGCATATTTAACACCGGTTATCAGACAGATTCTACACACACCCAAAGTACACGGGGCTACATGACCGCGTTGTCGCAGCCCCTAAACTAAGGAACCAACCATCAAATTTTGACATTGTCGGACGATCTAATGACAAAATCTCTAACTCAACAATATTCAGACCAGTACTCTTGAGGCAAGATGAGCAGCAATGACAACACTGGTGAAAACAAGACTGGGAAACAGTTGATATTCCATAACATTACTGCAGCGGAATGAGTGGTGGTATTATTAATGATTTGCGTTATAATAAGTACAGTAAAATGTTGTAATTAGTTTCTATTTCATTCCTAAATATTCTGGGGAGCAGTGAGGTGAACAAAACCTCAATTGAAGGGGGATAGGGAGGGGGATACCCTGTCATGATGTAAAACATAGACAAATCAGAAAACAATGATACACACATCACTGAGGGACTATCCAGCTGTGTACCTGTGTGCACTAAGTCACACACCACGACTGAACTGTAGTGCGGAGATGCGAGGTTCGAATCATGGAACAAAGAGCGGCCATCCTGACAGTAGCTTTCCCCAATTATTAGCCTATTTTCATATGAAAATGAAAAGGCTTATGAAATCATCTTTTGACCCCTTGTATGTGTGTGTGTCCGCCTAATCAAATCTAAACGGCTAGAGCGATTTCATTGAAACTCTGTAAGGAAATAGTACTATTTCGACAGACCCCGACCTTCAAATTTTAATACGTCTCTCCCATCTAACATGGCAGCCGTGCGAAATATTTCACTAGAATTCTATATCTCCGAAACTACTAGTCTACTGATATCACCCTGAAATCTTACTAGAAGGTCACCTATGTGACTTTCAGAAACCTGTTAAATATAAAACGAACATGGCTGCCAAGCAAGTTTCAAACATATAAATAGAAGTTTCTCTCGATTTAACCATCTGAGCGCAGTGAAACTTGCTACGGCAAATGCTTATACAAATTTTAATACACTGAAATCTAATTTATTTCAATTGTTATCATAACCTCAAGATGGCGGCGGTGTGAAATTTCAAAATCTCGGTTTTATTATTTCTTGTGGCCTAATCATGAGAATTAAGTTTGAATAAACCTACGCAATACTATTCTTCTAATAGTATATAACTATATGGCCTTCATATAAAAATCCAACATGGCGACCATTCAAAATATTTAGATGGTTCACAACATCTACGAATCTATTACAGCAATCAAACTGAAATTTTGTATGTTGATAGAGGCTATATGAATAGGATATATGAAAATAGGCTATTTAGTTCCTCACGGAACTTCTTGTTTTCATGCACATTCTAGGCTATCGCAAGGATGGAACCTTTTATCATGTCTAGGGGAATCTACCACAATCCTTCACCACAACATTAACACACACTACCACGGTCAACACAACAACATAGGTACCAAACAGTCACAAGTATATAGGGCTGATGACCAAGGTTCTCCCATGCCCCTAGTTGAATAACTTAAAATCGATAAATTTACTACCGGTCAATGCATCAATCCATGAAGAGCAAGTAGAAGAAGAAGTTACTTACTGTAATCTCAGTATTACCACTGAAGGTCTCTGATGTTGACACTTGGAGCTATGGGCTCATGATGGGGTCCCTACATACAGGCCCTTCGTCGTCTCCATACCACCACTGGCGCAGGTTGGAGTAGGATTTAGTGGGGAGGTTTTTGTGCAATAGTTCACACAATTTACACAAAGACTGAGGTTGAGGAACATTCACTGAAGAAAGAGTGTAATGTTTCTTCCACCAGAAATATTTTGCGTATTCTTTGGGATGTTTATCGAGGTACTTAAGGTAGTCCGCAAGTTCTTCTGGACTCTTGTAGTCAAGCGCGTTAATGTAAGACATGGGGGGAACGTGCGTTTTATACTCTGCACCACCATAAACTATTGGTACCACAGTATAGTTCAGAATATTGAAGAGTTTTTCAGTCACGTACTCTTTACACAGAGAGTTTTCAAATGAAATATAAAATTTGTACTTTTTGTGTATCATTTTATAGAAGCCCTTAAGATCTGTTTTTGGCCAACGCCGCTCACCACAATCACCGTATTGGTCTACTTGGATATTTTCCGATAACTGCTTGACGTAGTCTTCCCTCTTGCTCTGAGTACGACAGTGTGACACTAACCACGCTACGAGGTGTGTTTTTTCCTTTACTATTTTGTAATAGTCGTCTACTCGATTGTCTGGTGTTAACCATGTCTGTGGAGGAAGGACAGGGTAGAACTCGCTGGAATTTGCAGGAAGGACACGTCCATAGGGCGAAGGGATATCTGATTCTAAACGATAGGTCCATGTCCAATTGAAGACATCATTCCATTCATTCAGATCACCCCCTGTGTTTACTGGCGATTCAAAGGCTAGAAATATGTACCTTTGGTGCGAACTTCTGACATTAGGCATAAATTGACTTCCCCGAGGTAAAGTAAGAGACTTCCTGGGTATGTGGTAAAAATGGAACACGAGTGCGTCAAATTCTTGCACGGGCATTAAAGTTCTTGTTTCTGTGAGGTAACATGCATTCATGGGGCAGTTCGCTTCAAGAAACGCATCCTGCCCATCACGGTCACCTAGACCATAATACGGCTCATCAAAGAATTTGTTCCAAAACAAAATATACTTGAAATGGCCATTTTTTTGCCACTTGCATGAGTAAGGCATTGAAGATGTACATCTATTACTAAGGTTTGTTATGATGTCTTTAGTTCCTTTGTATGAGTAAGGTATTCTGACTATATCAAGATGCAGCAGGAGGAACAGAGTAATAAAGATAGATATTAACACGATAAAGCCGCAACGTCGGCGTACCTTTATCGCAGCAGTGTTAAGATTTGTGGTCGTCATGGTAAATCGCCAGCTCTTACGAGAATGAGGGTTATGTGTCGGGAACATGTGTGTCCTGTCTATTATATGGCGCGTATTTGAAATACAGAAGCATGGCATGGTGGAGTTTTGTTAAACATTTCAAATTCACTGCTGGGTACTATACTACACTCACTCACTTTGCACTTAAACATTCTTCACTGTACGACTACGTGTGGTTGAGAAGCGTAGCTGCAGGAACGAACATGAGGTAGGTTCATGGTGTACTGGCAAGATAAGTAGACTACAAGGTAACTAGAATATTATCAGGTAGGCCGATATCGCACTTCCCGCTTCAGTCACCAGGCGGCTCCCTTTACGCTGACGTCATTTCGCGGACAAGACATTGTCCCCTGAAGAAGAAAACGTGCTTTGTAATGTAGTTGTTTGATCAATTTCGATGTGAAATAATGCGCTTTTAAAACTGTGTTGTCACAGTAACTGTGCCGTTTCTGACTACAAAAACAATGGCCATAGAAATTCTGGAGTGATTAAGCCCCTGTACCTCAGAACCAGACTAACGTAAGTCACATTATGCCAACTTTTCAGGAGAGCAAAAAAAAAACTGTAGAAAATGGACTCTATGTCTGACTGCAGAGCTAACACTTGAATTAGCCAGCAAAAAACTATTGACATTATTCAAATTGTATATACTTAACCCCTTTATTGGTATTTCCTTTAGAATTAACGAAATATTCAGTCAGGACTGGACTTACGTTTTTTTGGCTGTACTTATAAAGTCGTTTTTGACTTAAGACTGGACTTGCGTTATATTGGCTGTATTTTGTTAAATCTTCAGAACCACAATAACGTAAGTGGATTTATGTTTGTCTGGCTTAATCATAGGTTGGGACTTACGTCCTTACAAGCCTTAGAAAATATAAAACGTGATGTTACCCCGGACTTAAGTTGTTATGGCTTAATGTAGAATCAAATTCTACATACAATGTTGTAATAACCTGAAAATCGTAATTTTTGGACATACGTTCGTCTGGTTCTCAGGTACAGCAATTTCCGAACGATAAGGAAGATCGAAACCTCTGGATAGCGTCAATGTTGGAACTGGCCGAGTTTGTTCTTTTTTACAATATGACTACGATCGGGACCTCAAATATGAATTATTGTGTTTGCCTCTGAAGAAGAAATTACTCGTTGGTGCAATTCCTTCGCAGAATATACCTAACTGGCATCAGGCCCGATGAGAGGAAGGGGCAAGCGGGGCTGTAACCCCTGAGGGGCCCGAGGCGGTAAATGGACTTAGAATGAACAACTTTATTTAATTTAATGTCAAAACTATTATGAAATTTTCTGATGGCACTCTTTGATGTAAACACAGGCAGTGAACAGTAGGCTATACAAAACATTACAGAGAGACCATTCACCCTCTGTCTGAAAAGCTCGGTGAATGGGTCAATATTACGAACGGATTGTTGGTTTACCTGGAACAGCCGTTTCTATCCTTCGAAGTAATCCCCGTGGATGGTTATGCACTTCTTAGAACGGCGGTACAAGTCCTGGCATAGACTTCCAGAGGGATAGCCTTCAGTTGGGTCGTCACATAACGTTGGATGTCCGAAATGTCCGAAAACCTCTGGCCCTTCAGGGCTTTTCAGCGACCATGGACCTCGACACTCCATATTTTGAATCTTGCCTTCGAGATCATAGCTCAGACACTAGGTCTCGTCACCCGTGACGATGGTTTTCAGGACCATTCCATTCCACGGAACATTCACCCTTCTCTCCGCCACCCGTCGAACAGGTGTGCACATTAGGTTGCATAAATTCACCCTTCTCACTGCCGACAGTCTATCAGGTGTGCAAGGCAGGTTGCATAAATTCACGCTTGTCTCTTGCTTTCAATTTAGAGTTTTAACGACGCAAACTGAAGGCTATTCCTAAAGAACACTATTTCAGGAGTTTCCAGGTCTTGTTCAGTCGTTCTCAGAAGTGCATAACCATCCACGGGGATTACTTCGAAGGACAGTAACGGCTGTTTCAGGTAAGCCAACAATCCGTTCGTAATATAGTCCCATTCACCGAACTTTTCAGACAGAGGGTGTATAATTAATTTTATAAATAACAATTGTGTTTTTCGTTTTCCGGGGAAATTATTAAGTTTCCAGTCGGTTTACAACGTGTTAGAGTTCAAGAGTCCTTAACATTTCTAATTCAATCTCAGAAAAAAAAGACTCTTTACTTCATACTGTACATTTCTGTAAGGAGTGTGGGTTATACTTGTGGAGCCTGAACACATTCAGGTAGAAAACTGCATTCTTTAAGGCACAGTGATCATATCGTAAAGTGAAAGAACAACCAATGAGGGACGAAAATAAATGCGAGTGGCTGAATAACTAAAAAACAAAGTACAGTGAGATTCTTTTGGTGGAGCGGGGCCTGCGCCTTCCGCCAGCCAACTGAGCTCGGGCTGCGGTTTCCGCGGAGGTGAGCTAAGCAGGGTCATTTAAGTCATTAAGTCACTAAAATTTCATCAACGAGGGTGTAAAGTGTCAGCGCACAGATAAGAAGGTAACATAAACAACAGCTTCCTTCAAGATTTAATTAAAGAAGCACAGATGGTTTTTTTAAATTTCTTGGGAATCTGGATGACCTCACGTCACCAGTTAAAGATTAGAACTTACCTTTTTCACAGAAGATGCTGAAAATGTTGTCCTTCAGCTGACAGACAGTAACTTTGGAAGTTACATCGTTACACTGCGTAGCTACCTCCCCCCCCCCCCCCCCAAGCGTGTTTACTGTAATTAATCGAAGCACGGACCTAAGCCCGTATGATGTTTAATTGTGGGGTAATTTAAAATACATAGTGTAATGATCAATTACCCGTACTCTAGTGGAGCTGGAGAACAATATATGGTAGCAGATATCCCTCACAACAGAAGGGAATCATAACGTGTAAACGCTAATTTATTTACACGGTAAAACGCCTGTATGTCAGCAGGAGGACAACACTTTCAGCATTTTCTGTGAAAAGGTAAGTTCTTTAATGAGGATTTTCTGGTAAATTTCCCATAACTAATGTACTTTGTTACGGTTTCCACCTGCGCGCAACCAGCGGCCCGAGCTCGGTTGGCCGGCGAAAGGCGCAGCTAGCCGCCGGCCACACTCCAGCAAAAGAATCTCCCTGTACATTATTAATCACTTGGGCAAGATAAATTCCATGGATGGTAATGATGATTGAATTTATATTGGGCAAAACAGCGAGGAGCTTTCTTTTTTGGGAGAGGGTTAAAATTTGCAAGCTTAATACCGTAATTTCAAAATTATGTCCCAGGTTGAATAAAAATGCAGGGACCCGGAAGACCTTGTCTTAGGGCCCGTGATCACTCTCTACGGCCCTGGTTGGCAGTGGGACATTGTGCTACTGAGCGACAGGTATGTTAAAAAGACTTCTGTTTTTTTTTTTTTTTTAATATTGAGAAATATGTCATGAATGGACCGACAGCGGTAGCTGCGCTCGCTAATGCGCAGCACTTGGCCATGGGGCCAAGCTCTCTGGGGACTCGGTAGACGTGGGTTCGAGCCCCACCTTCGGCCGACCTTGAAATGCGTTTCCGTTGTTTCCCATTTTCAACTCCAGGCAAATGCTGGGACGGTACGTACCTTCTGACAGGCCACGGCAGCTTCCTTCCACATCCTTGCCCGATTCCATTCACCATCATTCATTTCATATCTCATTAACTCCTCTCATGAGGTTGGCGTCAGGAAGGACACCCGGCCGTAAAAACAATCCGCCACAAAGACTTTCACCGCGCCTCATCCACGACCCCGTTGGAAAACGGGAATACAAATAAGGGGTAGACATACTGCTCGGTTCCAAGCTCTGTGAACTTGCGGGATGAAGGGCGGAGGCAGGGTAGGAGCAGGCGAGAATTGAGAAGCCTGTCGACAGCCCGCCGTGTTACCTGACATTCTCGTCTATTCCAATACTGCTATAACATGGGTCTTTTCTGAAACCAGTGTGGCGTTGGGAATGAGTGACTGAGTCACCGACTAATGTATTTGCTTCTGTTACTACGCAAGGACCAAGAAACCTCATCACTCGTCACCACCACTACTGATAGTCTGTGATGCACATTCCTCTCAGGTCCACGCAGCTTAGACCCGAGCATCTCTGTAACGAAAGGGGAGAAGCAAATGAAAGAAATCTTATCTATTTGCACTTTGATTGTCGAAGCTTGAGTAAGCCATGACCCGAGTAGGCTGATGTAAATACGTGTATTTCAAGACATTGGCCTATCACAGACTAATATCCTAGCTCACAAGGATACACCACGCACTGTATATCTTTGTGATGAGACGGAGATGCAACATGCTTACAATGCGAGTAAAAGTTTGATGACTCACTTGCTAATCTGAGAATATCACGAGGTGACAATCATGTCCTGGCATGGGTGTCGCAACACAGTTCTATTGCATGTGTCTCAATGAAGCCTCGCAAGATATCGTCAATCAATCACTTCACACCGATCGTGGAGTGTTGAAATTTAATTGTGAATATTTCCAGCTAATAACATTTATGATGGAATGAACCCTTACCAGATAAATGCGATAATCTGCCCTGGAAAGTAAAAACATTTGTTCAAATCTGTAATCACTTCCTCTCCTAACAGATCAACTGGCTTCGACTCTCGCCGTCATCCCTAAGTAGTCTTCCTTTCAGTACCTAATTCTAAGCAGAACATTGTACTGTGTCAAAATTGCGAAATTAAACGTGTGCTTGTCTAACAAGGTCCGATAGTCTAGTCATCTAGCTAAGCTAATCATGTCACCAGTCTTCCGAAGGCAATTTTTTGTTACCCTTATAACACAACTCCGTCAACGACGGGTTAAGAAAAGCTAATGACTTAATGACCAAATAAACATAACAAAATACTGTCCCCGTCCACCGGCAGTGGATCGGATGGCCCGACGAAAGACATCGCGATACCGGGTTCATGGCATACGAAAAACCTGGTTGGGATCTAGGCGCAATTTGATCACAAAAAAAAAAAAAAAAAAAGAAGTTCCGTGACGAACTAAAGAGCTTACTTTTCTTAAAATTTAAGATTCATGCCAATGAATGGATCTCACTAGAATAATGACGAAATTAAGTTGGTAATATCGAAATTTCTAATTAGTTCGAAATACTGTAGGCCTATACCTGGCATAATGTAGCCTAATACAGCACTACAGTTGGCAGCCCTGGTGACTGAATATATTCTTAGTCCCATCTCTTAAGGTACAGAGTACCAAATTTGGATGAAGTCCAATGGATAGCATTGACGTTACATGCAGTTAAACATTGGATCTAACAGTGCGCGTAAAATCATGTTGGCAACAATGTCTTGCATGTGTTGGTCAGAAATAATCTGAAATAATATGATCTGTTGTTGTGGGTTGTGCCGATTTGGAATGAAATCCATTAGTTAGTATTGACGTTACATGCATTTTAAAATAGGACCTATCAGCAGGCTTAGAATCATGTTGGCAGCACTGACGTATATTAATTACTCCAAATTAATCTAGAATGCCAGGTACTATACGTGTGCAAAGTTTAGAGCAATTGGCATGCATACTTTCTGATATATTGATATTAGGGTAACGTAAAAAGAGACAGCATTTATTATCAGTTGGTAGCCCTGGTTGCTCTTAAGAATGCGCATAGTCATATATGTTATGGTACACATAGCACATACACAATTTGATTGAAATCCAAATGATAGTATATAAGTTACATGTATTTAAAGTTGGACCTCTCAGCAGGCTTAGAATCATGTTGGTAGCACTGACGTATATAAGTTACTCCAAATTAATATAGAATGTCAGGTACTATACGTGTGCATAGTTTAAAGCTGTCGGCTTGTATACTTTCTGATATATTGGTATTTGGATAAAAGAAATTGAGACAATTTATTAACAGTTGGCAGCCCTAGTGGCTCTTAAAAATACGCTCTGTCATATATGTTTAGGTACACATAGCATATACGAAGTTTGGTTGAATTCCAATTGATAGTGTAGAAGTTATATGCATTTAAAATTGGACATATCAGGCTTATAATTATTTTGGCAACACTGCCATGTATGGCCTCCTGCAAATTAAACTGAAATATTATTATCTATACGTGTGCCAATTTTGAAATAGCTCCCATTCATACCTTCCATGATATCCAACATGGAGCTCAAATTTCAATTGCGATTTTTCAGCAGTTGGTAGCACTGACATCATTTTCAAATACGGCATTGAGATATTCAGTTATATATATTTACTCCTACCAAATTTTGTTTCGATTGCTGCAGCCGTTTAGGAGTTGAATAGGGGGGGGGGGGGCACACACAGCCAAGCAGATAGAAGGACAGACAGACAGACAGACACACACACATTTGCCCGGATCGATCTCATAAGTCTACTTTTTCCTCATTTTTGCAAAATGTGAAAAGTAGGCTAGAAATATGCCGGAGGAATGAGACCTCATGTGATCTCGGTGTGGTTAAAAGGAGAGGCGTAACTGGGAAAATCAATTTCACCCTAGATCCAAATCAATCCTAACACTGAAAAGAAAATACAGATTAGCAAAATCGGAAGTGCAGAAATTAATAAAAATAAAAGGTTCCATTTATTTGCAGCTCATAAACCACCAAGCAAAAACCAATAAATAAAGCAACTAGTCAACTGTGTCAGTCTCTATTTGACTTTCATTCATCCTTCCACAATTATAAATTATATTCAATTCAATCATCTATTTACAACTACGTATCTCATTTGCTATATACAACTGTCCTCCTTCTATGTCATTTACAATAAACTCATTTCATCCATGCATAACTTAATTCACTTGGTTTGTGCGTTAATTCCAATGATCACATGTCCATAATTTTATTGAGTTAATCACTAATAATTCTATGAAATGATCAATCATCATTAATAAATGATTCACACGAATTCCAATCAATGAACTAGCTATCAATTCAATTGTTTGCAAATTAATTGTTCATGTTTTAATTATTCATGCATTAATTGTTTATAAATTAACTTTTCATATTAATTGTTCATAAATTGTTCATAAATTCACTAATTCAGACTTTCCTATCAGAAATTATTATGTTATCGATTTAAATCAATCATAGTCTCAACAGAATTATATCATTTCAGGTACTGGTGATGAGAATATCAGTCATACTATCATCTATTATTCATGCTCGAAATAATTATAACATGTGTGATCTATTCGATAGGAAAAATCTTCCTAATAGGACCCCTGTTCAACTATTATATTATGGCACATTGAAATTCCGTATCAAACAATCATTTGTTCACTGACTGGTTACCAAAAAAAAAAAACCAGATCCTACATTTACCAATGCCTGTAGTCAACAATATTCACTCACTACCATATTAATCACTTTTGCGCATATTACGTATTTTATCTGAGTACCACCTAATAATCCTTCACAGAATATGTGAATTCAATTCCAATTATTTTTCATATATATATACTAGAAGACCCGTGTTGTTCCGCAGCATTCACTTCAACAATCCTACAGCACTTATGTCCATATGACATTTGCATGTCTTCATGCTAGTGACCTGAACAGACATTTACGGTACCGTCGCTTTTGGGTAAATGATGAAGTAGACTTATGAGATCAAATGTGTGGGTGTCTGCCTGTCCTCTGTGTGTTTGTCCCACTATTTACCCTGCGTAAGCTTAAAAGGCGCACGGACGTCAGGTTCCAGACGCAATTCTGAAAAGCCGAGGTGAACAGCTAACTCCAAACACATAAGCTATACTCTTATCTGAAGAATTAACTCGGCACGACTCGGCAGTTTGATGCTGGCTGAAGCTAGGGTGATAGCTCGCTCGCAAGCTCGTAAACTCACTCTGAAGCTAGTAATTTAAATTTCCACTGAATGGAGATTGCTGGAAGAAATGAAAACGTAACAAGATGTTCAGTAAAGAACATATAGCCTACTTTCTCCTAAATGCATGGGTATTGTTATAACTCTTTGTCCTTTTCAAGGAGTATAATTGAATGTTGGTTGTAGTAACTTGTTGAAATACAACGTGCTATAGGGATATTAAACATGAATATGAGGTGCCCTTTGCTAGTGCTACCTCTGTAAAAAAAATTCATTCAATTCGGTTTCACCGTGTTCGAATTGATCCGGGGAATGGATTTGCACACATACATGGCCGCTATTTGCAAACTATTGGGCTGATGACCTTGTAGTCAGTCATAAGATGCTTTCCACAAAAAGGCATGTTGTTGCTAAATCTGGTAGAGATCAAATTATTAGGATGGTCGAAATTTGATTTAAGCTTTTAACATTTGGGTGGACGTCATTCCGTTTCCGTCAAGATGGCGGCGATATAAAACAGGACACTGAGGTGTCTTTTGCTAGTGCTACCTCTGTACCAAATTTCGTTCAATTCGGTTTCACCGTGTTTGAATTGATAGGGGGAATCGATTTGCACACATACTTGGCCACCATCTGCAAACTATTGGGCTGATGATCTAGCAGTTTGGTGAGAATATGCTTCCCACATAAAGATTTGTTGTTGCAAAATTTGGTAGAGACTAGATTATTAGGTTGGTCATAATTACGTTTTAGCCTTTAAGATTTGGGTGGCCGCGATTACGTTTCCGTCAAGATGGCAGTGATATAAAACATGACACTGAGGTGGCCTTTTCTAGTGCTACCTCTGTACCAAATTTCGTTCCATTCGGTTTCACCGTGTTCGAATTAATAGGGGGAATCGATTTTCACACAAAGATGGCCGCCATCCGCAAACTATTAGGCTAATGACCTATTAGTTTGGTCAAAGGATGCTCCCTCCATAATGGTATGTTGATGCAAAATTTGGTAGAGATCGGATGATTAGGTTAATCGTAATTTGATTTAAGCTTTGAATATTTGTGTGGCCGCCATTACGTTTCCATCAAGATGGCGGCGATATAAAACATGACACTGAGGTGCCCTTTGCTAGTGCTACCTCTGTACCAAATTTCATTCCATTCGGTTTCACCGTGTTCGAATTAATAGGGGTAATCGATTTTGACACAAAGATGGCCGCCATCCGCAAACTATTAGGCTAATGACCTATTAGATTTGTCAAAGGATGCTTCCTCCATAAAGGTATGTTGTTGCAAAATTTGGTAGAGATCGGATGATTAGGTTAGTCGTAATTTGATTTAAGCTTTGAACATTTGGCTGGCCGCCATTACGTTTCCGTCAAGATGGCGGCGATATAAAACATGACACTGGGGTGCCCTTTGCTAGTGCTACCTCTGTACCAAATTTCATTCCATTCGGTTTCACCGTGTTCGAATTAATAGGGGTAATAGATTTTGACACAAAGATGGCCACCATCCGCAAACTATTAGGCTAATGACCTATTCGATTTGTCAAAGGATGCTCCCTCCATAAAGGTATTTTGTTGCAAAATTTGGTAGAGATCGGTTGATTAGGTTAGTCGTAATTTGATTTAAGCTTTGAACATTTGTGTGGCCGCCATTACGTTTCCGTCAAGATGGCGGCGATATAAAACATGACACTGAGGTGCCCTTTGCTAGTACTACCTCTGTACCAAATTTCGTTCCATTCGGTTTCACCGTGTTCGAATTAATAGGGGCAATCTATTTCACACAAAGATGGCCGCCATCCGCAAACTATTAGGCTGATGACCTATTAGTTTGGTCAAAGGATGCCGCCCCCATAAAGGTATGTTGTTGGAAAATTTGGTAGGGATCGGATGATTAGGTTAGTCGTAATTTGATTTAAGCTTTGAACATTTGTGTGGCCGCCATTACGTTTTCGTCAAGATGGCGGCGATATAAAACATGACACTGAGGTGTCCTTTGCTAGTGCTACCTTTGTACCAAATTTCGTTCAATTTGCGCTCACCGTGTTCGAATTGATAGGGGGGACAGACATTCAGAGTACACACACTCACACACACACACACACACACAGACTCACACACACATACACACACACAGACAGACACACTTTTTTTCGCCCTGTAGTGATCTCATAAGTCTACTTTCATTTTTTGCAAAAATCGAAAGTAGGCTAAAAACACTTACAGTGGTCGATGTGAGAACTGTCGCTGACTTTCTTGCAGAACTTTTCATGTTGAACTCATCTCAGAGAATATCGATATTTTTAACGGTTTACCCAGTGAAAGCTTAAAAGACACATGGACGTTAGGTTTTTCTTCCACTCAATTCACTGAAATCGTAAATGCTCGGCTTCTTTTGGTATTAAATAAATGTTCTTCTACCTAATCCTTCATCGAGAAATCCTTTACAGAATGGTGAAAACCGCATCAAAATCCATCAATTTGCTCTCGAGATTACCCGTTACATCCAAGAATTGGGAATTTTGTTTTATACTAAGTAGATAGAGATATCCACACAATTTAAGGCTACAGCAGTACAATTTGGTGTTTTGTCTACTTATGAACAATGGTATGAATTTAAAATAAAAGATGGTTCTCTTGTATTTGAATTTAGAGATGTAACTTTTGGTTAAAATACAGAGGTGTGCAAATTAATAGAATTAAATGAATAATTTTGGTTGGTTGGTTCTTAAATTTAGGGGCTGCGACAACGCGGTCATGTAGCCCCGTGTACTTTGGGTGTGTGTAGAATCTGTCTGATAACCGGTGTTTATTGTGATGACTGTATTAGTGTGTGTATCTGTTTTTTTAATTTAAGCACTGCAACTTATAATTTTTTAAATAGTTCCTACTTTTGCCGCCAAGCGCCACCGTCAACAACTACTAGGCCAAGTTCAGAACTTAGCTACCAGACGCCACCGCAGTCGGCTCTTGGCAACGAACATAGAAACCTAAGAGCGTTGTTTACATTCTTAACCTATCCAATTTAGCTTCACACAGGTGGAATTAGTGGAAGGTTCTTTAACATGCCATAAATCTATGACATGGGACCACCGGCTTTACTTCCCCTCCGAAGGAAGGCATACTGAGGGATTTTTAACGCTCTTAAAAAATCCGACGGCTTCGGCCGGGTTTGAACCCGCTATCTTGGGCATAGAAGCTCAGCATGCTACCGACTACGCCACCGAAGCCCCTAAAAATAATTTTAATTAGTCATAATTACTTTTATTCAAAATCATTTTATTGACCAACTTCTTTTGTTGTCCTACTTAGTAGTGTTTCCTCTCCCGTGGAATCACACCTTTTCCCATAAGGAATTGCGTCAGGAAACTTTCAGATTATTGGATTCCGAGGGATATCTGAGCTGGGTCCATTTTCAATTTTTCATTGACTTTAGAATTCAAGTCAGGTGATTTCAATGCATAGTTCATGAATCTTTGAATAGTTCAATAGTGTTCATCAGTTAAAAGAACCCAAATCCCTCCGCTCTAAATTCACACGTAAAGTAGAGTGAAGTAATAAAAACGAAACGTGAGGCATTTTGCATTTGCAAGGCTCCTCTGTTAGTGGAAATTCTAAAAAATCATTTTAATTTGAGTTTCTTAAATGAAAATATAATTAGGAGTCTTGGTTAAACATTTGAAGTAATTTCATCGCCTTGTAAACATACTTAGTGCATTAAATCGTGAAAAGTAAAAATGCAATTTTGGAAAACTGACATCGAATCTAATAATTTGCACATCTCTGTAAAGACAGCTATCGCCTCCACCCCTACAGATAGAATAGTAAGTAAAGGCGATTGATGAAAAATGAAAAGGTAACTCACACAGAAGGAATTAATATTTATTAAGCTGTAAATTTGATTGAGTATATCTTTGTTATAGAACTGAGGGAATGAAATAACAGGATGTAGGAAAGTAATCACCGATGTAGGACAATAGTATTTTTTTACCATTACCACAGGACAGTTATCGTATTAGGGATGCGGACGTCCTAGTATAATTGTTATTTAATATGTGCCCCGTTTGCTGAGGTCTGTGCTTGCCTTTTGGTTCTATTTGAACTTTGACGTCATGAAAGGATTTTGCTCGCGATAGTGCGGCATACAGTAAAGTTGTCCGTGGCTAAACACCGGTTGAGGTAAATAAATGCCTACTTGATCTAGTGTTTGACCTTGAGCTTTATTGATAGTAATACCAAAAGCCAAACGTACTGGAAACAGCCTCCTTTTGAAGGAAAATGGCATAGAAGTATCTGATGGCGTAATGTCAAGGCGAGGGATTGGACATTGTTTCCAACATTTATGCCAGTAATAATTTCCAGGTGTAAGCAATTGTCATGCATCTTCCAAACCAACAGTCTAGTACCGTTCAACAGACCTTGGGTAACATTAATATTTCTCAACAAAATCACAATTGAGCCTTCTTTTAGTCGAAGGCAATCCACTTATGCCTATGCTGTCTAAAAATTATATTGGGAATTGTAGAAGTTCACTCTCATCTTCAGTAATCAAATTATTCACACTGATGTAAGTTCTCGATGATCCTGGGATTAGGTCGAAAACTTTGTCATTGATTTCTTTACAATGTTCACTTTTATGTGCTAAAATCGCTATTTTTGAAAAGCGTGAAATATTTTTCAGCGTGGGACTAATTCCGAATTTTCTCCATCGACGTGAGGGTATTCACCGTTACCAATTTGTATCAAGAAGTTTGCAAAGTCACGTTTATCTGTATCCGCTCGCATATTTTTGTTGAGATTAAAAATTTTGAATAATGGCCACAAAGGAGAGAACCTTACTGACATTTAGACTGATGCTGCTTTAGATGCGTGAGGCACAACAGGCAATACTTGCCTAAAATCTCCACCTAAGATGATACTTTTTCCTCCGAAAGGCACGTCGTTATTCATGGTGCCCTTGAGCAACCGATTTACACACATTAACGCGTGCTTATGATGATAAGTTTTGCTGAACGAATATAAAAAGCTTCCTTGCTGTTAATTTTTATTCCTGATACAGAACTTTCATGTACATGTAGAGGTAACTTGAACTGGCTGTGTACAGTGCGCCCCTGAGGTAGTAACATTGCTGCAATACCAGTCCATGCAACAGAAACTACATTTAACCCCAAATTTGTGCAACTGTGAATCAAGGATTGGTAAAGAAATGTTTTCCCGGTGCCCCCTGGACCACCAATGATATATGCATTACTCATCCTTTCATTGCTGTTTTGTATTAACCCCAAAATTTCTGTAATTATAGCCGTTTGGTTTCCATTTGCTTGGTTTATCATCCGACTTAATTGACCCTCATTAAGTTTTGGTAAATTTGTCTGAGGGAAATTATCAATAATAGCTGGCAATTCGAGAGAAGTAATGGGAAGAACATGTATTTGAAATATGTATAAGAGTGAACTGATATGCAATTTTAGGTTCGTGTAACTGCAGATAATCTTCTGATAATGAATTCTTGAAAATGTCCAATAACTATCTTACATTTGAAGGGGTATGAAAGATACATATGTAAGAAAACAGTTGTCGTAACTGAGAAGGCATCTGAAATTGTGACGCTTCTGCCAAACAACGCTGCCATTCAGAATCGTCAATCAGCAAACCTCGCTCCTTAGCTGTTTCTTTAAAAGTAGAATAGACAACTGCTTTGTATGTTCGTAGATCCTGGAAGCTGGTAGCACCTATGACGTGAAGCAATAACAGGCGTAAATAATACCTTTCTGTTTCTGTAGGCGAAACATTATACATTCTGCCTATAGTTTTTGAAACATTTTTTTCTATTTTGCCACTGGCAGTTGCTCTTATTCCACACGTAATGTACTGGTGTTTCAGGATATATATATATACGGACTTCTGGCTTGCGAATCTTGATTTAACTTGAACCACGCTTGTAATTCCGTGTTGCGCAACTGTGCTTGAAGTAAAATATCAGGAGCGTTATCATTTTTAAAATAGATATTTTGCAAATTTGGCAAGTGAACTGGTAATCGCACGATAGAATGTGACTGTTCATGCATGTGAAATGAAAATATCCTGAATGCGGCTTCTGTTGGACCAACATATCTAGCATTTAGGAAAGAAGTAATCTCATCGTAGTTCACCGTTTCGTTTTCAGGACATATTTTAACAATGCTGCAGTCATGACCTTTATACACATACTTGTGGATTTTAATATATAAGATACTTGTGGATGTATTTAACACTCCGAACACTTGAGCATATTTCAACATTAATATGAGCTTGCAAGTAAAGTAAAAGAAATGGATTGTAGGGAACAATGAATCGACTATCGATTTCAATGTCAATGCCTCGAATTGTTTTTATAATAATCCGTCCATTATTTCATCTCCTATACGTAGGATAACCATTGGCATTATATTTGGTCTCTTCCGGAAACTGTTTAGGGAAATCTTTCTTACATACGCCATCTTTCATACAGACTGAAGAAGGATTCAAAGATCCGCGAGGACCATGGACCATATGACGCCTTACCAACTCGTATAGCGCTTCATCCTCGAGATCTGGTATTTCGGATGACACCACCCTGTCAATGTCAGAAATTTCCCGAAACTTACAATCTTCCGTTAATATTAAGAGTAAATAGATGTGCGGGAGACCTCTTTTTTTGAAATTCAACTGTATATAGATATGCTTTTACCGAAAATTTTTCTTAACATTAATCAATCGTAGCGATTCCTTTACTTTGCAATGGAAAACTCTCACTTCAATTTCAGGCCTATTATTAGCCGTTTCCCAGAGATGAATGCTGTTAAGTATTTCTGGCCAGCCCGAATTATAGGTGAATGTAATGAATAAATCTGGCTTTCCAAACTTCCTCACTATCGCCATCGCAATATATTGCAATATTTTCCTTGGGCTACCTGTAAAAGAAGATGGCAAAACTACAATACGACCGTCTCTGAGATTTTCATTTTCTGGTCGTACATGCAAGGCGTCTGCTAAACCGGCATATGTATCAACTCGTAACTTCGTTTGTTGATGACGTATATATTTTAACCGGTCCCCTTCCATACGACAGTAGTAATCCACGAATAAATATCCATTTTGCAAACTTGAGCAGCGACAACTAACTCAACATGACCTCCATGAACACCATTCATAGACATATATATTTTGTAATCATCGCTCGTATTGATAGCAGTTTCGTACATATCGCTGTTGCCAACAATAAAGGAAGAATAATTATTCCACTTGTCTGTGTCATGTTTTACAATTCGCTTTCTAACCTGTGTAAATAAACTCTGATTGTTGTACTCACAATATGCCAATGACCTGAACAGACAATTACCGTCACCTTTAATCTTTATAACATTTGTAATTGAGCGTCGCCTCTCATTCATCATAATATGATTCATTGTATTGATTGAGCACACAACCTATAAGGACGAATGATGAAACGAAAAGAAGACAAATTGTAGCTGGTGAGACCAAAGACTATATAACAGATATAATTGAAGAGATAGCCTACGCAGTGAACAAGACAACAGTAAATGATGCTTTAATATTGGCCGGATACCTTAACTGTCGCATCGATAAGACATGTCACAAGACGTCTTCATTGCTAGACTACTTGGAAGGGGAAGGATTGACTCTTGTGAATGACGCGCAGCAGATGACATATATATGCTACAATGGATCTAGTGCTATTATTTTGTCCTTACAAACAGGAGACATATCGTTCCTGTAAGCCAAAGAATAATAAGGGATTCAACGAGGAAACACTTTCCTGTTGTAACTGTTTTCAGTTTGAAACCAGAGAATTTCCAAAATGAAAATGTGCCTGTGAAGATCTCGAGAAAAATAGATACGAAACTGATAAACCTCACGGACAACCAGGCCATTTTGAAATTAATATCAATGGGTGATCTTGACGCAGCAACGAATTAAATTGAACAGCTTATTCTGCATGCAGCATATCCTGTACATGTTGTGGCGAAGAAATCTAAAATGTGGTTTAATGAAGAATGTTATATTGTCTGTAAGGTGGCTTTAACAGCCTTCCATCAGGCCTTACAATATTCCTCACCAGAGAATCTTCAAGCTTACAGCGAAAAAAGGAGACAATATAAGGTCATCTTAAAAGCAACACGGATTTCATACCAAGAGAATGAAGAAAGAAAACTTGTTGAAGAAGCAGAACAGAACCCCTACAGGGCTTTAAACCCAAGACAGCCCAGATTCCCAAGGAGTATCCCAATGGAGATCTTGGAAGAACACTTGTCGCTTATTCTCCAAGACAGGGAAACACGTCCATCAGGAAACTCCCATGTAACAGATCATTTACAATTGTTTACAGAAGAAGAGGTGATAAACAGTACGAAGAATAACAAGGCATGTGGTCCAGATTTTATCTATAATGAACACCTTAAAAGCGTAGCGCCAGTCTTTAGAGAGGGAATAGTCTCTATTTTAAATGAATGCATCCGCCGTGGGAATATACCGGACAGCTGGAGGAGATCTACAATTAAGATGCTTTATAAGGGAAAAGAAGACACCAGTGATCCGAATGCATACAGAGGTATAGCTCTTGAGTGTACACTCTTCAAAACTTTGACGAAGCTGATATGCGAACGTCTGACAGAGCATGTGGATATGAAAATGCCAGATATGCAATTTGGTTTCCGGAGAGGTAGATCCACCGTACAAGCTATTCAGTGTCTTCAGATGGAAATAGAGGAGGCATTAGCACCGCCAAGTGGAAAACTTTACGCAGTGTTCATTGATTACAGCAAGGCTTTTGACACATTAAACAGAACTATCCTATTGAAAAAAAATGGAGAAATTCATAGGCGAGGAGCACTACCTGACCACTATAATACGGAATATTCTTAGCTGAAATTGTGTGGAGATTAATGACAACATCTCCAAGTCCAAGCCGATACAACAAACTAATGGTGTACTACAGGGGGACCCTCTAAGTCCCCTGTTGTTCAACATCGCCACTGCGGACTTAGTAGAAGCAACATTGACGGACGAAGTCAGGTTATATATATGTGCAGACGACATGGTTCTATCATCATCAAGTACGGAATATCTCCAAAGAGCTTTCAACAAGTTGGTGGATTGGGCTGAAGCCAATGAATTACGCTTAAACGAGGACAAGACAGTTATGATGACATTCAGGAAAGGAGGGAAGCGGGGAACGATAAGCTATAAAGACAGACTTCTTCCATCGGTGACTCATTTTAAGTATCTTGGGATAACGTTGCAGACTCTGGGAAACGTTTTTACAATGCATATGAGAGACAAGCTGACCGCTGCAGTGAAAGCGATGAGTGACATAAAACAGATTCATAAATTGTCCCTAAAGACTGCAATCCAACTGTTTCGTGTAAAAATAGCACCAATTGCATCTTATGGATTGGAAAATATATGGATACACCTCAAGAGAAAACACCTGGCAGATCTGGAAAGAGTAAAATCCATCTATCTCAAGAGAGCTTTGTGCCTTTCAAAGTACACGACATCCCGTTTGGTTTACCTGCTAGCTAGAGAGCCATATTTTGTTGAAGACCTGAGACTGAACCTACTGCTGCCCGTTACACCTGGATATGAGACTCTACTGACAGAATTGAAAAGGAAGAGAGAAGACATATGGGATGACTTTTACGGCACTGACGCGATGCTTTCAACTGAATGGACAAATGCATTGTATGATTTGCGTCATATAGTCACGAGATTTTCGGTGCATGGTTTTCACTATAAAGTATGCACCAAGAAGAAATTCCATCAGCCGGACCAGCAGGCAATCTGTTTGCTATGTGGAGAGCAGTGTGATAGGTATCACGTGATGTTGTGCAAACAAAGACGGGTCACACTTACAATGTTTTGTAGTGAAGACTAAGGCAATCTTTGTGGTTTTTTTTTGGTATTTTGATGTTAATTTATTAATTTGGCCATTGTCTGCAATAAAGTTTTTATTATAACAGAAAGATCGGATACACAATACAAAATGGCGGTTCCAACATTCGACTGTGGCGGCATCTTCGTGAAATTAGTTGTCTTTCGTATACCGTATTTGTTGTCATTCAAAGAGATGTTGACAGGACTGTGTCATTAGCAAAATGACTTCGGATTGTGCACGAGCATTTCAGTCTCAAAGTAATCCATTCTTTGAGAAGTTTTAATTAAATTACGTGCACAGAATCCCCTTCTGCTTATTGTATGGCTACATGCGACATTAGCGCCCAAGTGGAACAGGTAGAAGTTAACGATATCATGTATGGATACATGCGACATTAGCGCCCGAGTGGAGCAGGTAGAAGTTAACGATATCATGACGTAATTAGGGAACTCTGTTAATATCAAGTAAGATTTATTATTGGGGCGGCGTTGAATATCATGATACAGTGTTAGTCGTTGTCGCCTAGCGACAATATGTCCGTCATGTCATTCGATTCTATTTTCGAGAGACCTTGAAGGAAGTAATATTCGCAATTAATTTAATACACGAATTATATAATCAAATAAGGTGGATATCAATCGACGGTGCTTGACGGGCATTACATTTTAAGACAACAAACGTCGTCGTAGCGCAAATACTTCCCGAGATATTTCAGTTTTAGTAAAGGGTGAAATTTTTTGAAAACTATTTTAATATATAAGATATTTTATGTGACTACATCATCCTATTCAATTCCTCGTATACTAGATTATATTATTTTATCATCATCTGTTATTAATATAAATCACCTGTGCACACAATAAAGCACAGAAAATATTTTTGGAGTAACAAAGTCAAGCGGATAGAGCATGTTAAATTTTAAATGTCCCATGGAAATAATTAAAGTTCCAAAATAAAAGAACTGGGATACTAACTCATATCAGCTAAAAATATACGAGACTGAAAATAGAGTCCAGCGAGGCTCAAATCTATACCGTAGAAGAAAAGAATCAATTAATGAAGTTTCCAATCCTGAAGTGTCGTCACGGTGCATCTATCTGACCACAAAACATTTGAAGTCTGTAGTAATAATTCCAATAAGTCAACCGACAATTCCAAAAAGTAACCATCCACTAAATATTCGTGGAAATAAATTGGTAGTGGATCAGATATAATGATACTGAGGTCCAATACAGTTTCATGACCACTAGTCATATCAATTCATGTCTAAGTATACCACATATATCTCAAGATAATAATGATCAACCTTAGAATTATATTTCAATATCGATAATTAATCACATGACTGCTCATTCTATTGGAATACTGAAATGTATGGCTCACCAACTGCACGAAATGGTAAGATAATTGAGGGACAAGCCTGGCTTAATTCTGGATCTCGAAGAAAATACCATGAAGTCGTCTTCCAGCTTCCTTCCAGTCTTCTTTCTTTTCGTTCCAGGGTAGCATTCATCCCATCTTCTAATAAGATCTTCTTTCTTCTTTAGCCTCCGAATTTGAACCCGGAACCTTCCCGTTCCGTCCCGTGGTAACTCGAACATGGTCTCCCTCGGTAGCCCCATTTCTTCCTTGGTGATTAAGTCACTCCTTTGAGTCCCATCATGGCTGTTTAATGATCCACATTACCCAAGAATAAGTTTGGGTTGGAATATGTAGACAAAGTATGAGCACAGGTTAAGAAAAGTACTGAGTGTAATAACATTCCCGGTCTTATCCCCGATACCGTGCCATTGCACTTCGTCATTTACTAGGCGTGATTCGATCTCGCACATATAAAAATCCACGTCTATCGAATGAGTGTCGCCACTGTTCACTGCCCACACACAAAAGTCTGTCTGCCTGTCACATGTGTGGCGACATATCACCGCTGCCGAGTCAGCCACGTGGTCGCTCGTGCTCCACACTCACCCTAGGAAAATGTCGGGATGGTGCATACTTCAAGTCTTGAGGTACCAATAGTACCTCACTCCAAAATGCTGAAAATTACAATTACACATACTATTGTATTATATAAACACAGGATATCAGGCCAATTCAACACGTCCAAGTGCATGAGACTGATGAGTAGGGCCCGGATGTTGCTGCCGTAAGAAAGTTTAAAAAATGCACTTAAAATTTTCAAAAATACTGTAATAAATGTCCTAAGAATTTGAAAAATGCACTATAAAATGGAGAAAATGATCTTATAAAAATAAACTCACCAATATTTCAAAAATTACATCTTGCTCAAACTGAAAAGTCAATCAAAATCGATTTCTAGCACTTAACAAGAGGTTTATGTTCACTTTAGTCTGAGTTGCACTGCACTACGAATGACATTCTGATGTTGTCAAATGTAAATGATCAGCGATTATCAGCCAAAAAGTTTTCATAATTATCTCGAAAAGCTGCGTACTTGGAGTGAGGAAGGTCGTTTGCTGCTAAATCCTTCTAAATCCCATCCGTGCAGTAGTTTTCACCAGAAAGAATGTTTTGTACCCGGTGTTTTTGTCCGGCAATTTTTTCAGTTTTGATGGATTACCCGCAGCAATTTCGCCACGATTGTTGCTAAGACAAGATTTCACCCGGTTGATTAAGGCAATGGAATCAATATTTCAAATTATCTTGTATCGGCTACTAACTTCTTCTTAATTCTGAGAGACGTAACTCCCTCATATAAAGTTGTGACATGACTAAATTTGAAAAGAAATGACCACAAAAGGCCGATTTCCCTAAATTAAGACCAAAATATCCAACAAACTTTAAAAAATGCTCTTAAAATGAAAAAATTGCAAAAAAAAATGCAAAAAGATGCAAAATTGCAAAGAGTTTCAGCATTGCTTCAGACAGCTTAGTAAAAAGATGACATATCATCAACATCCGGGCCCTACTGATGACCAATACGTCCCAATCTCCTAAAATGAATAGTTAAGAACAGAAATGTTGGATTCCAAGACATGTAAAATTTCATAGCCGTTAACTAACTCATATTCATTACGTGTTAATTCATCAACATTTCCAATATCATTCAGAAATATTCTAACACATTAGTAGATCGAAAAGTATGTGCAATTACGTAGCTATTAACTCTTATATATTAAGAAAACGTGCCTCAAGCAAACTATATGCAGGTGCTGCTGTGCTGTGGGAGTCGACTGTGTCCGCGAGGTGACGTCACATACTGCTAGACCAATGGCTACCATTACTCGCGCAGAGCTCGTAACGGTACCCCCTATAAGGTGTCTCTGGTGTCTAAGGTTGTCTCTGACTCGTAAGAGGAGGAACACCTGTCAGTGGCAGCGGCAGACCTGAATAGTTGTTGTAACAGCTCACCAGGATGGAGACTACGAGCAGCGGGACCATCCAGTGGAGGAAGCAGACGACCAGCCAGCTAAGGGCCCAGGCAAGCGCCATCACCGCCGGAGAGGAAGAGGGCCGAACTCGGCAGACCCCTCGGGAGGGTGAGGGGGGGGGGGGGGAAGATTACCTCCAATGAGCCCTCTCCTCCGGTAACGCGCGCACGCTACGCGGCCCAAAGCGAGAAGATGCCAGCGACGCAGAAGCTGCCAGCCGTTGACGAGTTAGGGGTAACTCAAAGCCTGGCTGGGTTCAGCTGGGCGAGCGAGGTGAGCTCGGATACCGTGCAGGGGCACCCTGGGGAAATTTCCTCAGGCTCCGAGCTAGCATGCAGCTACGACCCCAGCACCTGGGCCCTGTTTATCTATTACAGGCCAAACTACGACCAGGAAGAACAAATGCGAGGCATCAAGGACTGCATGGTCCAAGACCGCGACGCCATGACGGGAGAAGCTGAACGAGAACGAGAGGACGTTGAAGTCTACCTCCCCACTGGAGTCCTGGTTAGGCAACAACTGCCATGGACCCACTCCCAGTACTGCCAACAGCTGGCCACGAACTGGCAGGTCGCAGTGATACCAGGGGCCAGGCTGGAATGCCCTCCGCACGTCCTCCACTCCGGTATCCAGTACATGGTGGACGCCAAAACCCAGATCGACGTCCCGACGCTGCCAGAGGTCGGAACCCAGGTGGGCCTCCTGACCTTCACCAAGACGAAGCAGACGCGGCAGCTAATTCCAGGCCCTCTGACGAGGCTTATAGCGGGGCAACCTGCGCCCGCCACCATGGAGGGGACGCCAGTGACGGACGGGACCACCAGGAAGGCCCCACAGCAGCGGAAGAAACGCAGTAATCCAAATGCCCGACGCCACCCACGCTCCCAGGAGGGAGAGGCAGGGCACTGCAAGGCCAGCCACCAGGATGGTCGTCACTTCCCGCGCTTCCAGGAGGGACAGGCAAGACACCGCGCAGACACCAGCTGCTGCAGTCAGGTAATATGAGGCTATTACAAGGATCTTGTGGCTCCCAAATCCGCTGAAACTGGTGTGCAGGTGCTTATCACCACACCCGGTGCACGGTGCAGCGAGACGCGCCGGTGTGCGCCAACTGCAGGAGCGACCATCCGTCCTTCCACCGCAGTTGCCCAATTTACAGGTGGAAGGAGGCTCGATCCCGTGGACCGCCCAGTAGGCCCCTGCTCCGGCAGGCGACGCCACCCTCCCACTCTCCGGTGACGGAGACTCGGTACCAGGGACCCCATGGAGATCGGGTTATGGCGCAAGTTGTTGTTGCGGCACTTGCCTCCCAGCTCGGTAGCCGGCAAGGCCCGCGCTGATCCCAGCAGTGACGAGTTCTAACGGATTCCCCGGAGACAAACAGGCGAGAAGATGGACATTAATCTGGTGCATGATACCTTCTCCCATTACTAACAACAACCTATTCATTTTCTTCCCACATTCCTTGCATGTGGCAATAGCCAAGCCACCAGGTTTTACGTGTAGGCAATCTTTCTTTTCTGCCTATGCGGTTTTTCCCTGGCCCCAAATTCCAACCCTTATATATATCATACTAATATATAAAAATGATATGGTGTGTGTCTGTCTGTCTGTGTGTTACTCAATAACGCAAGAACCACTGGTCCGATTTAAATGAAATTTCGCATGGATGTAGCAGATTTACGCGGTTTACATATAGGGTACTTTTGATTTCGATATTTTGCACTATTAAAAAATGGCGACCATTTCAGTGACGTCACTACACCCTTTGGTTTCAAAATTATATATTGTGACCGAAATCCACCATGTTGGTGATCTGTAATTGCCGAGATTCGTAAAGCAACCTTGGAAGTGGTTAATGAATGTAACAAATTGTAATGTATTCCAGCATGTGTTTGTAGCAGACCCAGAGCTAAAGAAACATTCTTCTTATTATTCTAGCTGCTAAATGGACCCATCCTTATGGCATTGAGCTAAAATTTAGCACAAGTGAGTGTGGAATATCTTCAACTCCTATCGGCTTTGACAGGTCATGACGCAATAGAAGAGGGGTGGAAACTCCCCACACTCCTACGGATCAGGTGACCAGGGCTATGTGTAACATGTGTGCGGAGAGATCATTCCTTTCTAGTATGTTCTATTGCTGATTTAAACACATGTGCGCGGAGACGATCATTCTACCTTCGGGAAGCGTGTGTCCACACTATGATATTAGCATTACAATTTGCTTGTGAAATACCGGTACTTGATATAACTTATTTACGAGTGACAGGTAAAATTAAAATTAGTGATTTCTCCAAGAGGCTGATGTAAGTAGAAACTGTATTTTTATCAAGTGAACACATTAACACAGCTACAAATCGGACTTGACAAATTGACCGTGGAACGCCAGAATACGGAGACATTAATATGCAACATGTTAAAGCACACGATACAATAGCAGACCTTGTCGTGCTACGAAACCCGGCATATAGTCAGTCAATGTTGAACATTTCTACAATAGTAATTGCATCTTATTCAACATAATACATTCAACAAATAACCGGATTGCCAGCAAGAGCATTAATAAATTATTAACAGTATCGAAACAACATCGTCCATTCCATATCACTGAAATACTTGGAACATTTCTTCAGCAGTGGCGTACACCTAATTCTTTTTAGGGGGTGTCCGATGTCATCCACTATGATACTTTCACTCAAGAATAAGAATATGGGAACATTTATGGAACTTTTCATATACTTCAAGATAATGGCTTAAGCATTTAATAGGGAAACTTGATGGTGAGGACGAATCCGGGATTCGGAGAGGCTGAATACACTATAGACCAGGCATTACGATGACGTTGGCGTTAAACGAGTTTCTCAAACGCCGATCTTGCAAATTAAAGAACAGAATCAAGATTAACTCGTCGTGGGAAAATATGGGAAACACATTCATCGTCAACTTGGGCATATATTCACACCACACCCTTCTGAACATTTAGGGCAAACCAACACCATGATTTAATTATGTTCTTTCTTCCAGGAGGCTAAAATATATTTCGAATGAATTTCCAAACTTAGAGAGCAAAT
The DNA here is from genome assembly GCA_946902985.2 of Meconema thalassinum. NCBI lineage: Eukaryota > Metazoa > Arthropoda > Insecta > Orthoptera > Tettigoniidae > Meconema > Meconema thalassinum. The sequence goes on from OX336388.2 coordinate 1,012,823,859, forward strand.
TATTTTCAAGATATTGAGATCTTTCACACACATAAATTCCGATATTTAATAATTATTTTGTTTTATTATATTTAATAATTCTAAAGTTAGGATTTTTTTCCTCATGGCGATTTTTACCATGAAGGCGATTGCAAACGGAACGTTTGACTTTTTGCAGCGGTAATGATTGTAGCATATTCATTAATTTATGGCATTGAAATTATAATTATGGTTCATGATCTATGATCCTAGACTTTACAGTAATTTAATTCAGATTGCACAAGAATACAAAGCCTATGATGCTCAGTCACATTAGGGAAATTTTGACCAGATTTAGGAATGCAGATTACGAGAGTTTATAATAATTTGAGGATTATTTGTCATTATGTCAAATGGTTTTGGAACTGCACTTTGAGTATAAGCACAATGAATTATGAGTTGTAGACACTTTATAGTGGTTTTATGGTGGCAACTGTTGGACATGAGAAATACCATTCCAACTTATTAATACGATTAATAAATCAATTAATAAATTTCTTCGAGGATAGAGTAAATGATTATGATTATGCCAGGATGTATAGGGGCTTATGCAGTCCTAGGTTCAATGGAATTAGAATGTGCTTTATATTTGTAATTATATTAAGTAGTTCCAACGGTGGAAAACAGTGCAATGGCAGTTACTGCATTACTGTTCAATTAATCGTCATAATAAATGCAATGTTATCAGAGTTACTAGTGCTGGTCAATTTAAAATTAATAATTCCTGCAGATCACAGGTGAATCATTTGTATCTTAATTTAATATGTGCTAAAAGTTATAATATCGCAATCTGAATAATTAAATTGATCCCATAAGGATATGATAAACTCAGCTAATGATTTGAAAATGATATGAGGGATTAGGATGTCATTTGAAGCCAGTTATTGTGCGGCTATAACAAGTTATTGTTATTTATAGCTGATGTAATTTCCATAAGGAAACTTTAAATTATGTTGATAGAAATTATTAATAATAATAATTTCATTCCACAAGTTCATTTAGTCAAATTAAATGATTGACAGTCATCATTGACAATCGTAAGTCTGTAAATATTAGAAATGTGTGAATAATTTATGTGTAAATTATTAATTCAGTTAACATTCATGGGAAGGAAAAATGTATAGTGATTTTTTTTCTAATTTTTTTTCTTTTAGAAGCTGAAAGTGAAAGTGAAGTGTTTTTTTTTTAATCATTATTATTCAGCTAATCATCGAACACTTGAACTCTAATCATTTCTTTTGCGAGTACTTCCCTAATTAAGTCAAACAGGGTAGCTCAATGACATTGATGGACATTATGGATTTTTATGATCCCAAACTATTAATATTCAGAGAGTAATAGGAGTGTTAATTTTTTTTGTCCGTCTGCTCAAAAATAAATTTAGGATCTCGATTTTTCAAGTTCTGGTTATTCCTGTAGTTTGGAACTTCTCCCGAGTCAGTGATACTTTTTTTTTTCCTTTTTCTTGTTTGTGAAGTATTTGTCCTGTTGAACCTTGCATGCCTCTCCCTTTAATCGACCCGAGATATTCGATCTCTTGCCTGCCCGAGCTAGTTGCTTGATTTTCTTTTATTGGACAAATATTTCCTGGACTTATTTCTTTTTTGTATCGCTTGTGTCCCTTCTTCGGTTTCTCGTTGAAATCGCCGGGCCAACGTGACGTCGGGGAAACGGGCACAGCGATTTGGCGCCCAACGTGGGGAAACGTTACGTACGGCAGCAATTTGATGCCGAGCGTGATTAGCTCGACGGTTTGGTAATTTTTTTTTCCAGTCCATTAATTTTTTTGGGATAGTTGGATAGTCAGACGAGTTCTGATATCTTGCAATGTCATTGAATCGGGATTTTTTTTAAATTCAAATCTAGATGTTGTTTGTTTAACTTATCAGGTAAAGATAAATGTCAGGATAATTGGAGGTTTGAGAAATCGTTGTGCTGGATTTGTTAGACGTAAAACATGTTTGGAATTCATTCGAATATATTCAGTCGCATGGTCTTGGTTCGTCATCTTACTATTAAGTTTCCCTAGTCTTAAGTATATTTATATATTTGTGTAATTATGACTGATGCAGCAGAAGCAGAAGGACCCCAGGACATTCTTGCTCAAATCCAAAGGGGCTTTGACAGACTGTATGAGGATTTGAATGTGGTAAAGAACACTTAAGCTACTGATAAGCAGGAACTTAATGCACGAATAACCACATTAAATGAAAGTTTAGCTACTGGTAGGCAGGAACTAAAAGCCGATATTGACAATTTATCAAGCAAAGTGCAGTTGATTAAAGATGATACACAGGATATTCATGCTGATATATTAAATGTTAGAACCGATATATTAAAAGCCAATATGGAAATAGAAAGTATTAACTATTCTATAATAGATATTAAATCAGATATTCAATCTTTAAATACAGATACTCAAAAGGTATCTAGCGATGTAAAGAGTTTAGATGTCCGTTTGCAAACGCAAATTGCGCAAGTGCAGGCAGATGTTGAAAAAAGTAATTTAGCCTTAGACAAAAAGTTAGATGCTTGTGATACAAGACTTACCCATAATCTCAAAGTTCTTAGAAAGGAATTGCATACCCACGTATCGGGTCAAGTTAACGCTGTCAAAGCACAATTTGTAGACAGATTGCAAGGTTTAGAAAGGAAGTTGACCGACAATTTAGATGGTTTAAGTAAAGATTTATCAGAACATAATGAGAGGGTACAGCAGAAAAACGAAACAGTAGTTAAGAATTTGCTAACAGTCACTGACACTAATTCTACGGAGATAGCTGATATCAAGGAGAAAGTAAACCAGCTAACGGAGAAATGTAACAATGATTTCGAGCACGTGCGTAATGAGCTACAGACACAGATGAGGAATAGTGTAATTATTACAGCGGCAGATATGGAAAATAAACACAAGTTAGAGCACGACATGACCACAATTCGGATATCGAATCTGGAAACCGAACTATCAAACATGAAAAATAATGTTCGCCACACTTATGAGCAACAAGGACAAATATTACAATCAGATAGTCCCAATGTTTTAAGAACATCAGATAGACCTAATGCTTGTGGAACGTTAGATACGGAAGGGAATAGAGCAAATTCAACTACGAAGGGACACGTCACAATAATTCGAAACATTGATGATCGACCACGCAAGTTTAATGGGGGTAATAACTTGACACCGATGGAATTCCTGAGAGATATTCGGGAATACATGGATGAAAACAGGATATCCAAGGACAGAGAGCTCAGAATAGTTGAAAGACACTTGGAAGGAGTTCCTTTAAATTGGTTTAGGGCATTTAGATGTTCGTTTGTTAATATGGAAGACTTTAGTCAATCATTTCTACACCGTTTTTGGAGTTCAGATGAACAATTGGATATTAGAGCGGAAATGTACTCTAAGAAATATGCCACGTCCCATCCGACTAGATATGCGAATTACTTCACCTAGCAGCTCGCAAAGCTACAATTTCTAACTCCACCTTTACCACGCCAGGAACTGATAAGAGCCATAACGAGGCAATTTCCCATTGAAGTACAGCGCATGCTCATAGTATCGGGAGTAGAAACCCTGGAAGATTGTGAAGAAGTTCTTAGGCGTATGGATCACGCTACTCTAGGCAATAATGGTAGACATGACAGAAAGGAAAGTCGGGAAATAAATGCGGTCTTAATGGATAGGACAGCCCAAACAGAAAGACCAGCGCAACAAGAAGAGAAGACATCGAGGGATTCTGACCACCAGCAAGATGATTATCAATACAACCGTAGAAACGATAATAATAATAATCAGAGAAATACCCCGTATAACCGAAGATATTCGAGGTATCGTAACAGAGGACAAAATAACTGGTACCAACGCGGGAGGTTTAACAGCTACCCCAACCAGAATAATAGGTCTCAAGAAGAGAGGAACAAGCAAAACGGTAACAATTTGGACACCAGGTATCAGGAAAGTCGAGAATATATAGAACAATTAAGAAATACACGACCTTCAGCACCAACAGAAGAAGAGTTAAACCAGCCTAGTATTAGTGGGCTGAACCATGAAAAAAAAAACGTCCAATCAACAATAGGTAATGAAATTCTAATCAACTCGGACATTGTACAAATTCAGGAATTATACGAAATAAAGGATGAAGACCTCATATTTGAAAATGAAGAAGTACGCCGAGGGATCAGACATGAATTACCGACTATTTCTTTAAATATAATGGGATGCCAAATAAAGACGTTAGTGGACACAGGGGCCATGGTTTCTATTATCACAGTCATGTCTGGAATTGCTCCAGTCAAAAGGAAAACTTGACATTCTTCCGGCATCAACTGTAAAGATTAGAGGAGTTATCCCTGACAGGATAATTAAATGTAAACAACAGGTAATGTTAGAAATGGAACTTGCTGGAAGGAAGATACAACACATCTTCCTAGTCTTATCAAATTCAAATTTCGATATCATTATCGGAGTTGATTTCATATCTGACAATGGTCTGGTCATTGATATGAAGAACCGATATATATATTTTACTTCCACCGAGGGACTGAAAGAAGAGGCTCGTGAAGGCGTAGTATGGGAGTTTGGAAATATGGATGTTATGGATGAAATAATCAATTCAGTGGAAACAGAGCATAGGAATATAGGAGGAAAAATCAATCCAGAAACTCAACAGAAGTTGAATGATTTATTAGAGGAATATGATGATATTTTCAATAGCAAACCTGGACTAGTTAAGAATTTTGAGTATGAAATCCAGTTAACAGATGCTACTCCTTATCGAAAGAAATTATATCCGATTCCGGAAAAGTGGCAAGCTGAAGCTGAAGACATGATCCAGAAGATGGAAGATGATGACATCATTTGTCGAATGCCCACGCCTTTCCTAAATCCACTGGCGGTTGTGCAAAAGGCGAATGGACAAATACGCTTATGTCTGGATGCGAGGGGATTGAATGAACGTCTGCTCTTGGAACATGATAGACCTCCAAAAATTCGGGAAATTCTGAGGAAATTTGAAGGAAAAACATATTTTTCTACCATCGATTTGACTTCATCATTTTATCACGTAGCGTTATCTGAAAATTGCCGCAAATACACTGATTTTCTATTTAATAACATAACCTATGCTTTCAAGAGAATGCCTTTCGGTTTAAAGAACAGCGGTCCTGTGATGATAAGAGCATTGGATTCCAACCTAAAACAAGAAGTCAAAGCGAATGTGATATGCTACATAGACGATATAATAATTGCATCTACAGACGGGGAACAACATTTGCAACACCTCAGATTATTGTTTGATAATTTGAAAGCAGCCAACTTCGAAGTCAACAGTGACAAATGCAGTTTTTTTCAAACTGAAATAAAGTTTTTAGGTCACATCATCGACGGACACGGATATAGGCCTAATCCTACGAAGATTCAGGCAATTGCGGAATTTCCTCAACCGAAGAAAGTACGTCAAGTTAGACAATTCTTAGGAATGTGTCAATTCTTTTCGACGCACTGTCCTAACTATACGGAGGTGATGGCACCACTCCAGAATTTGTTCAAAATTAAACAATAAATGGAAATGGAGCGAAGCATGTAGTGAGGCGTTTGATAGAGCTAAACAAATGCTGGTTGATCATATTAAATTGGAATACCCCGATTTCTCTCGGAATTTCTTCATAGAATCGGATGCGTCAAAGATTGGTGTGAGTGCTGTATTGTATCAAATGGATGCCGAGGGAAAACATCACTATCTTGCATTTGCCAGCCGCAAACTTAAAAGCCATGAAGCCAATTACACTGTGACAGAATTGGAAGCATTAGCTGCCATATATGCTTTACAGACTTGGAAAAAGATACTGATAGGGTACAAAGTCACAATAATCACCGACCATCAAGCTTTGCAATTCATGTTGAAAACAGACCTCGCTAATGATAGAATTACCAGATGGACCTTATTCTTGCAGCAATTTAACGTGGATATAGTTCATCGATCTGGCAAATTGAACATATTAGCCGATGTTCTAAGTCGTAATCCTTGTGGGGAAGACATACACTTGATTGAGGTTGTTCCGGAAGATGCGGATACGTTACATAAACTTAGAAGAATCGCAGCATCACAGAAGAGATATGAACCCTTGAGAAACATGTATCGTTTCCTAAAGAAGAGAATGGACCAGCATGATCCGAATTTCATCCCAACTTCGAGACAAGCGGGAGAATACCACATCGTGGGAGACATTGTCATGAAATATGCGGACAAGGATCATACGAAGTTGAGAACAGTCTTACCACCAAAACTTGTTAATAAAGTAATCTGGCTAGTCCATCGTTCAACGGGACACTCCGGACTGGACAAGACTCTGCACGCAGCTAAAGAAGCTTTCATTTGGAATTGTATGAGGGAAACCATACGTAAGGTTATAAGGTCCTGCGATAATTGCCAGCGGAGCAAATACATTTCGAAGCTTGCTAAGGAACCACCGATTGCTATAATTCCGTCCCGACCAAGAGAATTATATGCGACGGACATTTATGGCCCACTTCCAAGATCATTTAGAGGAAACCAGTATATCTTGGTTACAATAGATGTATTCTCTAAACTGGTAATGTTGCACCCGATTCAGAAGGCTACATCGCGATATATCATTAGACGGCTAGAGAATTGTGTTTTCAAAGAAGCCGGCACACCTGAATTCTTATTAAGTGATCATGGGAGCCAATTCACAAGTCAAGAATTTCAGCAGGCAATGGTAAGGCTAAATGTAAAGCACATCCTCAATACTATCAGATATCCTGAAGGAAATCCTGCAGAAAGAATAATGTCTGAAATTGGAAAATTCTGTCGACTTTACTGTTCGGATAATCATGATAAATGGATGAAGGTTATACCCATCATTGAAGAAAGCCTTAATTCGACAATACATGAAAGTACATCGCAAGTGCCATACATGTTACATTATGGACGTAAACCAGAGAGAGTATGGGATGGAATTATTTCCACAGCACCGGAAATAATTCAATCAATTCCCACGCGCATTGACATGGCTAGAGAGAGCTTGAAACGCCACGCCGAAAAGAGAAAGAAAAGACAGGCAGGAAGAAAATTCAGAGAACCTCTACGGGAAAACGATTTAGTCTTGATAAGGAGACCAGTATCATCCAACTTACCCATGAGAGTCTATAACAAATTCGCTAAGCTTTATTATGGTCCAGTAAAGATTGTAAGAGTTTTCGGCAACAACAGTTATCGTTTGGCAGAAATACACACTGACCGAGTGATTGGAAACTACAACGCTGGAAATCTCAGAAAATATTTCAAACCTGAGAATTAGTTCTGGACAGACATGTTTGATTTCTTCACATAATCTTAGCATAATGATGTTTTATAAGTTCTCTGACCAAAAACTTATAAAAAACAGGAGAGGGGAACATGTGACCGAAATCCACCATGTTGGTGATCTGTAATTGCCGAGATTCGTAAAGCAACCTTGGAAGTGGTTAATGAATGTAACAAATTGTAATGTATTCCAGCATGTGTTTGTAGCAGACCCAGAGCTAAAGAAACATTCTTCTTATTATTCTAGCTGCTAAATGGACCCATCCTTATGGCATTGAGCTAAAATTTAGCACAAGTGAGTGTGGAATATCTTCAACTCCTATCGGCTTTGACAGGTCATGACGCAATAGAAGAGGGGTGGAAACTCCCCACACTCCTACGGATCAGGTGACCAGGGCTATGTGTAACATGTGTGCGGAGAGATCATTCCTTTCTAGTATGTTCTATTGCTGATTTAAACACATGTGCGCGGAGACGATCATTCTACCTTCGGGAAGCGTGTGTCCACACTATGATATTAGCATTACAATTTGCTTGTGAAATACCGGTACTTGATATAACTTATTTACGAGTGACAGGTAAAATTAAAATTAGTGATTTCTCCAAGAGGCTGATGTAAGTAGAAACTGTATTTTTATCAAGTGAACACATTAACACAGCTACAAATCGGACTTGACAAATTGACCGTGGAACGCCAGAATACGGAGACATTAATATGCAACATGTTAAAGCACACGATACAATAGCAGACCTTGTCGTGCTACGAAACCCGGCATATAGTCAGTCAATGTTGAACATTTCTACAATAGTAATTGCATCTTATTCAACATAATACATTCAACAAATAACCGGATTGCCAGCAAGAGCATTAATAAATTATTAACAGTATCGAAACAACATCGTCCATTCCATATCACTGAAATACTTGGAACATTTCTTCAGCAGTGGCGTACACCTAATTCTTTTTAGGGGGTGTCCGATGTCATCCACTATGATACTTTCACTCAAGAATAAGAATATGGGAACATTTATGGAACTTTTCATATACTTCAAGATAATGGCTTAAGCATTTAATAGGGAAACTTGATGGTGTGGACGAATCCGGGATTCGGAGAGGCTGAATACACTATAGACCAGGCATTACGATGACGTTGGCGTTAAACGAGTTTCTCAAACGCCGATCTTGCAAATTAAAGAACAGAATCAAGATTAACTCGTCGTGGGAAAATATGGGAAACACATTCATCGTCAACTTGGGCATATATTCACACCACACCCTTCTGAACATTTAGGGCAAACCAACACCATGATTTAATTATGTTCTTTCTTCCAGGAGGCTAAAATATATTTCGAATGAATTTCCAAACTTAGAGAGCAAATTATTTTCAAGATATTGAGATCTTTCACACACATAAATTCCGATATTTAATAATTATTTTGTTTTATTATATTTAATAATTCTAAAGTTAGGATTTTTTTCCTCATGGCGATTTTTACCATGAAGGCGATTGCAAACGGAACGTTTGACTTTTTGCAGCGGTAATGATTGTAGCATATTCATTAATTTATGGCATTGAAATTATAATTATGGTTCATGATCTATGATCCTAGACTTTACAGTAATTTAATTCAGATTGCACAAGAATACAAAGCCTATGATGCTCAGTCACATTAGGGAAATTTTGACCAGATTTAGGAATGCAGATTACGAGAGTTTATAATAATTTGAGGATTATTTGTCATTATGTCAAATGGTTTTGGAACTGCACTTTGAGTATAAGCACAATGAATTATGAGTTGTAGACACTTTATAGTGGTTTTATGGTGGCAACTGTTGGACATGAGAAATACCATTCCAACTTATTAATACGATTAATAAATCAATTAATAAATTTCTTCGAGGATAGAGTAAATGATTATGATTATGCCAGGATGTATAGGGGCTTATGCAGTCCTAGGTTCAATGGAATTAGAATGTGCTTTATATTTGTAATTATATTAAGTAGTTCCAACGGTGGAAAACAGTGCAATGGCAGTTACTGCATTACTGTTCAATTAATCGTCATAATAAATGCAATGTTATCAGAGTTACTAGTGCTGGTCAATTTAAAATTAATAATTCCTGCAGATCACAGGTGAATCATTTGTATCTTAATTTAATATGTGCTAAAAGTTATAATATCGCAATCTGAATAATTAAATTGATCCCATAAGGATATGATAAACTCAGCTAATGATTTGAAAATGATATGAGGGATTAGGATGTCATTTGAAGCCAGTTATTGTGCGGCTATAACAAGTTATTGTTATTTATAGCTGATGTAATTTCCATAAGGAAACTTTAAATTATGTTGATAGAAATTATTAATAATAATAATTTCATTCCACAAGTTCATTTAGTCAAATTAAATGATTGACAGTCATCATTGACAATCGTAAGTCTGTAAATATTAGAAATGTGTGAATAATTTATGTGTAAATTATTAATTCAGTTAACATTCATGGGAAGGAAAAATGTATAGTGATTTTTTTTTCTAATTTTTTTTCTTTTAGAAGCTGAAAGTGAAAGTGAAGTGGTTTTTTTTTTTATCATTATTATTCAGCTAATCATCGAACACTTGAACTCTAATCATTTCTTTTGCGAGTACTTCCCTAATTAAGTCAAACAGGGTAGCTCAATGACATTGATGGACATTATGGATTTTTATGATCCCAAACTATTAATATTCAGAGAGTAATAGGAGTGTTAATTTTTTTTGTCCGTCTGCTCAAAAATAAATTTAGGATCTCGATTTTTCAAGTTCTGGTTATTCCTGTAGTTTGGAACTTCTCCCGAGTCAGTGATACTTTTTTTTTCCTTTTTCTTGTTTGTGAAGTATTTGTCCTGTTGAACCTTGCATGCCTCTCCCTTTAATCGACCCGAGATATTCGATCTCTTGCCTGCCCGAGCTAGTTGCTTGATTTTCTTTTATTGGACAAATATTTCCTGGACTTATTTCTTTTTTGTATCGCTTGTGTCCCTTCTTCGGTTTCTCGTTGAAATCGCCGGGCCAACGTGACGTCGGGGAAACGGGCACAATATTTCCATATCAAATAAAAAGAGAACGCTAAGAAATAGCAAACATTTGATGGCACATACGAGCTTTAAAATTTAATTTCCTATCCGAAGGGTCCTTATCACTTTTCGTGTATCTCCAACGGTTAGCGAGTAAAACACACATTTGTGACGTCACTACACCCTTTGGTTTCAAAATTGCATATTTCCATTTCGAATAAAAAGAGAACGCTAAGAAATAGCAAACTTTTGATGGCATAAACGAGCTTCAACATGTAATTTTCTATCCGAAAGGTCCTTATCACTGTTCGTGAATCTCCAACGGTTAGCGAGTAAAACCTAAATTTATGCAATAAAACACGGTCAACACCAAGCGGTGCAGTATATCTCTCTATATATAAAAATGAAAGTTTTTTTTCTTCTGAATTTCTGCGGAAATTTGAGTTATTTACGCGTTTCAAACTGTTTTATGTTGGATGCGCGCGAAAATATTTTTTTTGTCTGTCTGCCTGTCTATTTGTTTGTTTGTCTGTGGACAACTTTGTTCCCTTATAACTCGAGAACGGCTGGGTGTATCAACGTAAAATTTGGTACTGATATCCATCAGAGGCACTACACTAATCATTGATGCACTCTTCTATGTAACTCTCATAATAGGGGGCCTACCCTCTTAAAATACATGCTGAAATAGGCGTAGAAGGACGAGACAAAGCTCATTTTCAGCCCCTCAATGTGAGAAACAAGACTCGGGGGCCCTAATGGATCCCCGAAAACCACATTTTAAAGCCCTAAAACCAACCGTTTTTTTTTCTGAGATATTCCCAGAAAACTAATTTCAGTTAATAAACTAATGAACGAATGCAAGCCGGTAACCATGGCAACAGATTCTCAGAGGTCCATCTATTGCTGTAAGACGCAATGCAATTCAATTAATTACATTAGTGTGAAAGTTTGCCAACGGCTAGAAGGTTATCACGGAACCAAATTAAGCTGTAAAATTCATCAATACCTATAATGTCCTTAAGTGGGTCAAGGGGTACTCTAGAATGTTTTCACGCGATTTACACCTGCGGGTGTGGTGCGGCAGGTCTATTATATTCCTATCCCTATATTATATTATTATTATTAGTAGTAGTAGTATTATATTATGGCGTACAACGACGAGACAAAGCCTCTCGGTGCCAGTAACAAAACTTGGGGGCCCTAAAGGGTCCTCGAAAACTACATTATAAGGCTCTAAAACCAACAGTTTCTGAAGTATTCCAAGAAAACTAATTTAGTTTAACAAACTAATGAAGGAATGCAAATCGGTAAGCACGACAACATTATCTCAAGGGGTGGCATCCAACTTTCCATCTATTTCTGTAAGAAGCAATGTCACTCCATTTATTACATTTTTGTGAAAGTTTGCAAATGGCTATAAGGTTATCACGGAACCAACGTAGACTGTATAATTCATCAATGCAATTATGGGGGTCAAGGGGTAACCTAGAATTTTTTCATGCAATTTTCACGTGCGACATATAGTACAGAAGGTCTATTATATATCCAAACAGCAACATTATTTTCAAAAATTCCTGAATTGAATCAGCATTTTTTGCGGCTTTTAGGAATTTGGGCCATTTGAGGTTAAAGAACCTGAATTGTCATGCACCACAAGCCTTTATAATTTATGAAAGGGGTCTTCCTGTGTATGGGGACCTAACACAACGTAGAAGGTCAGTTTTTATGTGACGTGTATTGCGTTTCGTCTACAATGCTTTCAAGTCTATTTTAAGCCAGGAAGTACACGTTAGGTGAATTTAGTTTGAAAGCACATTTTAACTTTTTTTTTCGACATACGGGTTCATCGTAAGGATGATTTTGTTTGATACTGTGAGGTAGATATACCCATATCATTGGATATCTGGGTGATATGTTGTAGACAATAGAATTGTCTGTCTGTCTGTCTGTCTTTCTGTGTATCTTTATGTACGCCTATAACTCGTGTTCGGATGCTTGCTGCATCGTAAAATTAGGTATGGTAACCATGAGAGTCAATACACCAATCATTTATAAAATATTGTTACGTGCCACCCCCTAGTGGCACTTTTGCTAACTGGATTACGGTGGGTAGAAAGCACAACACCAATTATTCCTTTCAAGAAATAATTAACTTTATTGCGGCCAGAAAGATACACCACTCAACAGCAAATACAAGCAATTAGAACCTTACTCCAGTTTCCTCAAGTCTCTTCCTTAAGGAGCGCTCTTGCCCCTTTCACTTGTCAACAAACCACAGAAGTTAATCCGTCCTAATGAGTCTGGTGCCCTTGACAGAAACTACCTGCACCTCTCCCTTATGTACACAAATTACAGTTACTTACGATAACCTGCTACACGCTGCTTCGCTGTTCACGAGCTGGGAAACAATGTCACTGGATTTCGTAATTCGCACGGAACTTCACCACAATACCTCTGTCGCTCAGTGAGATCACACTCACTCAAAACACAGGCAGTCCCCTGTATGCTTCTCACTCCCTCGCTGTCAAGAGAAACGGCTTCACTAGGGGTTTCGCAAGTCACCACACTTCTGTCGCTCAGGATAAACTTTCGCACTAGCTCGTAAAACACAACAACAACTGCTTGACCGGTTGCTCTTATATAGCAGGCCGGTGACCCAATAAATGCTTCTAGACCCATCCAGAGTTCACGGCTTCTCGAGGTTTCCTTCACTGGCTGAGTCACGAATATTCTGGACCATCCCTTTGTCCTAGTAGTCCTGTTGCATAAGGCGCACGCAATACACTGAGGCAGAGCACAGCCCAGCCCGGGGGCAGTTGTGACTCATGCGGCGAGCGATGAAACAAACTCACAGCCGTAACAATATAAAAATTATCCTAGTAGGACGACCAAAGCATATGTTGCGCTTCTCAATGTGAGACACAAAATTTGGGAGTCTATAAAGAGTCTCCGAAAACCACATTTTAAGGCCCTTAAATTAACAGTGTGTTTGATATTCCCAGAAAACTAACTTCGTTCTGATAAACTTATGAAGGAATGACAAACCGCTAACCATTGCAACAGTAGCTCAGTTGATAATGTCTGGTGTTAACACCGAACACCTTTCGAAGAACGGGTACTTCTGCTAGTATATAGATATATCCAATGTCAATATCCATTATGATGCCTGGTAAATTGCGATCGCAATCAGACAGGTGCAAAGCCTCAAAGGGCACTTCCCTTCCAAACCCCTATGCGTTCTCTTCAACTATCGTAGACTAATTGCATGTCGGAGGCAGCAGTACTAAAGTCAGCTGCCACGTGGGAGGTGCGGGAACCATTTCGCCCTCTCCCCCCCCCCCCCTCTCCACCCCCCCCCCCCCCCCAAATCATAAAAAATAAAATTCTCTTGGCCGTCATGTTTGATTTGTAGTTAACAGGTTTTTGAAAGTCTCATAGATGAACTTCTAGTAGTGCCCTTTATCTCCGTACAAAATGTCAGGGTGATATCAGTAATAGTTTCGGAGATATAGAATGCCGGTGAAATATTTCGCATCACTGTCATCTTGAGAATATGTAAACAATTGAATGAAATTAGATGTCAGTGCATTACAATGTGTATAAATATATACTGTACCAAGTTTCATTGAGTTTGGTTGGTTAAATTGCGAGATACGTCTATCTAAAACGTCTGTCTAAAAGTCGCAATTTTGCTTGGCCGCCATGTTGGTTTTGAAGTTACCAGGTTTTCAAACGTCACATAGGTGAACTTCTATTAGTTCCCTTTATCACCGTACAAAATTTCAGGGTGATATCGGTAATGGTTTCGGAGATATTGAATGCTGATGAAATATTTCGCACAGCCGGCATGTTGGATTGGTGAGACGTAAAAAAAACCTGAAGGGCACGGTCGGGGTCGGCAAAAATGGTGCTATGACCTTACCGAGTTTAATTAAAATCGCTTCAGCCATTTAGAGTTATTAGAGGGGGGACACACAGACACACACACACACACACACACACACACACTGTAATGTGTCGATAATGAGAGATCGAACCCGCCCACTCCAGCTTCCACAGATATTTAATTATTCCTTATTATGCCATTTATTTCCGTACATTTTATTTTTGTTTTCATCCATCTCATTTAATATAGTATACTAGCAGTAGTGCCCGGCTTCGCCCGGTGGATGTATTTGTATTATGGATGATAATGAAAACTACTACAGAACTGGCACATGATACTTAAACTAACAGAAAAAATATATCTTTTCAAAATACAACTTTTTGTGGTGGAGTGGTCTGTCCGAAATTTCAAGTTGTCAATGTTACTTGTCTGGTTCCAAAGGGTAAGTATATAAAATTTGGTTCAGATGGGTGAAACGGTGTAGATTTGTGCCAAAGGGCTTAAATGCAGGGAATGGAGTTGTCTGTCCGAAATTTAATGTGCAAAGTGTTACTCGCAGGTTTCCAAAGGAAAAGTATACACGGACCTTATCTTGTACCTGATCTGTCCATAGCCATGTCTGCTTGTCAATAAGGCGACGCCCTGGCTTTGTGGTACCCAATGTTTCTGCTGCAGCAGTAGTCACTGACTCACAGAGATCAGTCCATGTGGTGTCGATGTAATTCGGATTGACAAGAGGAAATGTTATACTGTTAACCAATGCTGATTTCTGGTCGTGTAGTTTCCACCACTTTACTTTTGTTGAGCCTCTTGTACATCCATCTATCCTGCGCTTACTGATCCTCAGGTCTGCGATGAGTAGTTTGTGTTGGGTCGGGGGCAACACAATCGGAAGGTATAACCTTCATATCTATGACTGTTCGGAAGTTACATCGCCGTCACAGTACAAAGTCGATCTGGCTTCTGCTGTCACCACTGGTGTATGTTATGAGGTGACTGGTGCGCTTCTTAAAGAAAGTGTTGCCTATGAGAAGGCTGTTTCTTCTGCAAAGTCGAGGACTCGGCATCCGTCATCATTTCGCCTACCATAGCCATTTCCACCATGACAACTATAACCATTCTTATTTTGACTAACATGTCCATCTAAGTCACCACATACGAGTAAGAAGTCCTGCTTTGGGCACAACAAGTCAAGTTCCTGGAGTTCTTGCCAGAACCGTTTTTTCTCACTCTCATCACAGCCAGTTTGTGGGGCATATGCACTAATGATGTGTAACCGACAAGATGGCATATTTATGTGACATTCATCCCATTTTTTAGATTTTTATATGTTAGTTTAACATATGGTGTTTGTGTAAGCTGTTCTATCTATAACAATTATTCGTTCATTAAGTAGTACATCATGATTGGTGATTTTATGTTTTGTAAGCGGTTCAAATATGTATTCAATAGATTCTCATTATCTATTGAATATGACAATGATTTGTAAAGAGACATGGGTGGTGGAAATTTTCACATGTTATAACAATAGATGTTGTTGCAAGTTGGATATATCCCGAGCTGACAATAGTGGACGCGAGGTCTTGTCATCGTAAATATAAAGGGTTGTAAATCTGACTGAACCATCTAGAGGTTTTACGATCCACTTTCTACTGGAAAGAAAGGAGTTACGATGGCTATTGTGATATAATGGACATGTCAATAGCCCATGATGTGTTAAGTTAGTCACGGATCAGTGAGAAATGAACTGTGTCTGATGGAAGGGTAACGTGTAAAAGGAGGAGAGATTTCGACAAACAAGACGCTGATATATATACGAGAAGCTATCAACAAGGAGCATCATTCTGTTTTCGCATTATCACTAGTGAGTCGCCAGTATCATTCTGTTTCATCATTATCAGAAGGAGCGGCATCACCATTACCATTCTGTTTCGCCAGTTATCAGTCTCATTCAATCATGCAATCATTCAATCTCCGGAGTGAAAGCTTATTCAATCACTTCAATCTTTGAAGTGAGGGCTTATTCAATCATTAAATATTCGGAGTGAGAGTTCATTTAAATCAATAATTCAGCGTCGTGGAGAGGTGATAGGAATGGGTAAACTATTCCAAAACTTACGAGCAGCTCATTACAAATGAGCCAGTGTAGCGTGAAGATTATCTGATGTCGGTTGAAGACATCGAGTAACAGAAGGAGTTTACCGGCAGAAAGGGAAAAAGATAGACAACATTTCCAGCAAGTCTGTGATATATTGCGAGACCTACTGTATGTACAGTCTCACTAAGACACCATTCTACAACTTCTAGACTTCGGCAGAATCGCAGTAAGTGTTCTTCTACTCTACAGGAGTTTCAAGTTTTGTTTCAATGTGTAGCCTATCAATGGCATTGTGGCTATTAACCAGTCCAGGATCAAGGCAGTAGGATGTATAGGCACAAACTTCCATAATATCATGATTTTCATAGAATATATTCCGATTATACCAGTAATTCGTGTGTTTTTATTTTATTATGATAAAAGAGTACCAACCTGCAGATATCCAATCAGTGCTAGATATTTTATATAGTGTTTTTCAAAACACCCTACTACTCGTATTTATTGAGCCGCTTGTCAACGTGTTAGGTTGGCATTCGGAAGGTTACAACATGGTCGCCCAACTATGGAACTTTAATATATATAGTAGAGCTCATTATCAGAGGATGTACGGTCACAACACGGACAAAAGGTGATCTCATAAGCTTTTTTTTTTTTTTTCATAAAATGAAAATAGGCTAAAAATGGTTTCCAACACGATAACCAGAGTTAAATATGTGACGAAGTCGGAACATGACATCTCATGGAAATGGCTTCGAGTGGTCAAAACTCTTGAGTATTGTACTTTTAAGACAGTGTTCTACGATGTTCCATCCTTAGCAACATTAACACCTAGAGTCCTAGAGAGTAACAGGCTGTAGCTAAGTAGGGGTAAGTGCCACACATTATTATTATTATTATTATTATTATTATTATTATTATTATTATTATTATTTTATTAACAACAACAACAACAACAGCTTTTTATTTTCAAAGATTAAAATTAGAAAATTATGAGATCTGTTCAGATTGTCTGAATGCAATCATGGTCTCCTAAAGAAAACACAGGACAGATCAAAGTTTAACGCGACTATTTTTACAATAGTGGACTGAATTTATTCACGAAGCGCTTAAATCACCAATCGTTCTAACGAGCTTCTGAAATTAACACATTTGAGGCAAGATCAATAATGCATTATTCAAGGAATGACATATTTGAGTAAGACGTGTCAATGATAATCAGCAGCTCCAGGGAGGATACATTAGTTAAATAAACCTGACCACAATAGATTGCAGGATATGTATTGCTATCATTATTGTACCCGCAATTACAGTGTGACGCTACGTAAGTCTGCAGATTGTGGACATCGAACCCCGCTCTGCAAGCCAGTTGTGTTCCGTCATTATCTCCCTTTCGTCCCTTTCCTTTCCCCCAGGGAGATGACAAGTGAGAAGGGACGAGCGAGGAAGGGGGTCGGGAACTCGCTTTTAAGGGGTTGGCGGGAAGATTTATAAGGGGTGAGAGTCAATCCAGGTGCTATTTACGGTAAATAAGATAGACGGGTAGAAAACAAGGCATGTGTTTAATTCTAAATGAACATTTACAGAAATTAGATTCCCTCCTTCCCAATCCTCATCTGAATTACAAATACACACACTAATACAACCATCACAATAACACAGGTTTCAGACAAATTCCACATACACCCAAGTACACGGGGATATCGTGGGTGGTGGCCGAATCTAATAGACCTCTAGCACGAAGCCAGTTAGCTGACCGATCCTGATCCTCTACTTGAACTGTAGGCAGTAATACTTGGGCACTGCGCCAAGAAGTGGCGTTTTGAATGTATGATGAGCGATGACGCATTGGGTTTGCTAGTGTTGTCACTTTGTTTGGAAGTAGAAGCTACTGATGACCTTGGTTGATCATGACGGTGCAATAGTGTGTGATGTGCTCTCTTGCAATGATAGCAAAGTCTAGCAGATTAACCGTTAGAGGCGGAATGTTTAGGTGAAAGGCAATTGAAGTAGAATCTATTTTGAGATACTAATTTCCTCCTGTCATCAACTGATAGCTCTTTGAAGAGATTACAAAAGTATAAAGCATGATAATCTTCACAAAGTATACATTTCACAGGATTATTAAGACTTTTGCGGGGTTCACCTTGAGTGTTTAATGCGAGGGAACAAGTCGTACTGTGTTCAGTAGACCTACTTATAGTTTCGTAACCAGTGACGTATGTGTTAGGTTTAGAAGAGCTAGACCCAGGTTTTTGAGTGGTAGTAGATGCTCGCGTCTAGAGTTGGTAGATGTGTTTTCACGTTTAAAGTTAGAAGAGGCGGGTTCACTTTAATTTGCTAGGGCATTTAAAAGCTGACATCTGCTGTTTATGAAGGTGACTAGATGCTCATAGGAATAATCATCGTCATAGGCAAGTTCAATCTCCCATGCTTTTATAGTGACTGCATCAAATTTGGAAGTAACTAAATGTATTAAAAAGGTGTCCTGTGGTCTGTTCCAATTGGGATAACGCCTTTACGTGAAGTTGGGTTGTGTCAACGAGAGTACGCAGACTATTGACGTCATTGTGACGTGAGAGGGGGGGGGGGGGTAGACTAAATAGGGATTTCATGTGACGCTGGACACGCAAGCGTACGTTACCGTATCTCTCTTTGAGCAGAATGAAAGCAATGGAGTAATTATCGGTAATTAAAGGAAGGGATTTGACTAGCTGTAATGCCTGATCGTGAAGAGACGATCGCAAGTAGTGAAATTTGTGAATTACTTGATCATTATTATCATGAATAAGGGAACAAAATAGCTCGTAGAAAGAATCCCATTGGGATTCGTCACCTGAAAATGAGGCAAATTTATTTTAGGGAGTAGAGGTTTGTGTTTTGGAATGCCCTCACGAGGCGAGGTTTGTTGTTTTTGGGGTGAACTAGGAACTGAAATGTCCTTTTTTTGATCGTCAGTAAGTTAGCGGATTAACGCATAGGCAGAACCAATGCCTTCATAATATTGAGTTTCAACCTCCACCCTGTCTTCTTACTGACCTAATATAGATACTGTATTTCGATTTCCGTCTGAACGGCATCGTATCTTTCATAAGACTGTTCATAGTTTTTTAAGTGATGTGTAATTATGTCTAGTAAGATTCTGAGGGAGATAATTCCTTAAGAAATATTTTGAACCGAGTAATTTGCCCTTTTTATGAAGCACGTTTGGCGATGAGCTTTTCATCTTTATCTGTATCTTTATCGGTGTTTGGGGGTGCCATAATGTAAGTTGGAAGTTGAAGTACAATTTACGCCTCTGACGAAAGGTGGTAATGCTGTCAGGTTGGCAGCGGCAAACAAGTTGGAAGGTGATCAATACTGTAGGAGTTTGCAGGGGCGACTCCTCTCTCCTCTCGAATAATTCACCAGCCATATGCAGTTTGAGTTACAGCTGAAAATTACAAGTAACGATTAGTACTTTGCAAAATATTGTCAAATTGGATTCCCGGGTTTCGGCAAAAACTGTTGGTAGGTCAAGCCTAAGCTTAAACACTACCGGAGGGAAGATGATATGAAAAGGGAAAGGGCTTGGGAATAGAAACGAACTCTGTACAGACAGGAACGAATCCAAGCAAAGGAATGAATAATATAGTTTAGATAATACAAATAGTAGGGTTTGATTAAGGCTCGTGGGTGCAAGGCGAGAACTCAAATACTAGCCTCAAAAGTTTTAGTTATTAATAGGGCGTTTTTTAGAGATTTATTAATTGGGGAAAAACTACTAATAACTTGATGAATGAATCCACTAAAGAAAACACAGTATTGCTTACGTATAGAGCGACCAAGAGTGTGTATAACAAAGTGTTTATAAGCAAGTGTAATGGTGCAAGCAACGCTAGCTGAGTTTGCCGTCAGGCAGGCGCTAAGTGACCCGTCCCTCCCAAACAGAAAATAGGGTACTATGAAGGTACACAGTTCGCTGGCGAGGAAATACAAACAAAGGAGAGTTGAATTATTTCGTTTCCTTTCTAAAATGAAATGGTTTAGGGAGTATTCTAATATACTCAGGATATTGAAATTGACAGGAATAATTTTATTCCCCAACAAGGATGGATCCCTACGCGATAAACCAAATGCCCCCAGAGTGGACAGAGATGAAGCGCTTTCAGAGCTTTTAGTAAGATTATTGTAATTAGTAGAAATTACTAGAAGGAAACAATTGTTGAATTTAAAGTAGGCTAAACTTTTATCCAGCCGACTAAAAGTTTAGAACGGTGTGAGAAACCCAAACCTAACTTAGACAAAACCACAATTCAAAGTAGGAAATCATAGGACAAAGCAGAAATCACTTCAAGTAGGAAGCTGGCTGAGCGAGCTACACTTGCCTTTAATGATTCACAAGAAATAGCTAAAGTAAGCTTTATGAGCAATGATAGCAGAAGTTTTGCTATAAACGCAACAATTTGTACAATTCGAAGGTCTTGGGCCTATAACAAGAATGATAAGAAACTTTACAAAATGTTTAGTAAAGCAAAATGAGCTTTGAACTAATAATTTTAAATTCCTGGGCACAGCAGGAGAGAAAAGAAAAGGATTAAAAGGTGGATTTATAACCACTTAGATTATTGAAGCAGTAATTACGATGTGTTAAATACAAATTGGAAAGGTCACATTAGTGAAGCCTTGATTACATAAGAAAAGATACAAACGTTTTAACAATTTGGGAAATAACGAGTTCAAAATTCCTGAAAGCAGCAGGAAGATGAAAGTGCAGATTAAAATGTGGGTTTATAACCACATAGAGTATTTATACAGGAATTACGAGATGTAATACATGAGGAAATAGGAGGGAGCCTGTTTATAGGCTAAGCCTCATAGTAGATTGCAAGAATATTATTTAAATTACACTAAATTGTTAGTAATAGGAAAATTGGGGAAATAGGAAATGGGGAATTAAAGTCTGGCTGATTTTACTGTTTCGTACTGCGCCCGAATCTCACATTAGCCACCACCCATATGCGCTGAGATGGAAAAGGATTGTAAGGACATCGACACCCACAGATACGTCGACACTTCCCTACTGGGCGAATGACTAGGAAACCCTTGACGCATACAGCCATGCAATAACGCTACTAATCAGTTACACATTTACTAGCAAATCAATAATCCATAATATCATGGTAGCACGAGAATCTCGAATCTCGAGTGTGAACGGTGAAGTTGAGACTAAGTGAGTTCTAGTAACTAACTGGCAGTATTATCGCACGCCGATTGCGAAATGAAAAGATGATCAGTTTCTATAAAAATATAAAACAGGCAAACCAACTAGCGCCTGCGGTTTATTTACCAAAAATTTACAGACATGTAAAATCCCTATCACCTTTAAAATCAATGAAATAAAATTAAATTAAAAATATATATCAGCTGGTAGACACTTTCTACCCCTAAATATGCAAATACGATGAAAATAGCGTTGCATAAACGTCGAATACAAAAAACAAATAGTGACTGGATGCACTTAACAGTCACACTGTACTTCAGTTACAATGAGCAGTCTGATCTGCGATCAGCTGTTCTCCATAGAAATTATTTTTACAACACATAACCCTAATATATAGACTGATTTGTTTCACACACAAATATAAGATGAATAAAATATTAATTATACAGATAATAATATATTTACATAGAGAAGTTGCCATGTCCAGCACGGTCTTCAAATCTGAACTAGATCTTACGTAATCTGTCAATCTATAGCGTTTCTTTCCAAAAACAATTCTTTCTCAACACAAGTTCACAAAATATAGAATTCTACAGTAGTATCATTTGAGTTTATGTCGTATTTAGTTGAACTCTTTATAACAAACGGTTAAGTTGATTATAGTTCTAGGTTATCATAGCAGTGAATAATAATAATAATCTTAAAGATCGAGACGGCACTACGTGAATACATAATAGAAATCGTGGATTTCTGACTGACATGAAAAACACACAAATACAATTCTAATGTCAGATACTTTTTCAACGCACTGTAGTGGTACTTTGCTCCAACGGCAATACTCATATTATTCCCATGTACGTGAACAACACTTCGTAATAGCGTTAACTACGCTTCTCAAACATTACATACTTCCTTTCTGACCTCTCCACAATTACCATTACATCAATACTGCACGGCATTCTCAAATACAAAACCCATCTTGCTACATACTTGTAGAAGAATTAGTGGTCCTACTTTGTAAACACTATCTGCGTAATACATTTCATGACACACTTCTAACCTCCACGTCTCTAAGTTAATTATCCTCGTGCTCTTAAACATCATCAATATTCTTGTTCACCACTGTGCATTTCGCATAACATTCCACGTAAATGTCATTAATACCTTTCGTTCACAAACCTTTTAAACACACTATATTTCCACGTTAAACGGTAGTCCGCTCGTCTTTCCCATTTTAATAACAATAAAACTTGTCTTTCCGTTTCTGGTAAACATTCATGAATCAATTATTCATATATAAACTTGTTTCAATACATGTTAGACTTCAGGTAGATCTATAAGTCTCCTGGTCTATGCCTTCGTTACTGCAAATTATTGCAAAATAATTGTTGCTAAGTATAGGCATCACCTGACTTCCATTGTCAACAATGTGATCCTATCTGACTTTTATATCGGTAATAACAATTATCCATGACTTAACGTCATATAATACTGACATTCCAGATTTGGAATTATTCTTTTACAATGTTATTGTTTATAACTATTAGAAATTGTTGCAGTTGAACTCTGTCATCTTAAAATGTTATTGACAGTGCTTTCGTTTAATAACTATGTAACCTAGCAATATTGAGGTAAACGTATTGCTTATTATGCAATTATAACGATCGAAGGATTCTCTTGCATAAAACAGTTTTCGTGAAAAGTGAATATAATAAAACGTTCCTGAATAAATATAGAAATCGAAATATCTAACTTCAAAATACTAGAAAATTACGTCTAAAACGACACACGTGACGTAAATGAAAATTACAAAGAAATCTCTAAAATAGACAGAATAATAGCATGAGTTATGCTAAAGAAAATCTACAAAATGAATTGGTCACCCATGAAAATCCTCACAAATACTACAACAAGCTACTGAGATATTTGATCAGTCAATTCTGTACCTTTCCGATCATCTGCTTCTGAAATACCTCGGCCAATTGCTGCGATATTTCTCCCCTGGGATGACATGTGCTGGTCGCCTGCCTGGAGCGAGTAGAAGCTTGAAGCGTGTCGGAACAGCTGAGCGCCCCCCTCCTCACCGAGCTGCGAACACCTGTTTCCCCGTTCCCGTTGCATGGTCTTGTCTCCTCTCGGCTGGTAGCCTAGAAGCTGGAACCCGGAACATTTGCGTCTTCCGTTCATCTTCCTCTTTCAGAAAGCATCTCATCGTCAACGTAGCTTTGAGCGTCCTGGGTTGACATCTCGCCAAGATTGTAGTGGAAATTTGGTGTAGAATTTACGGTTTATTCATTGTACTGCGAGTTGGATGAGCAGTAGCGGTGACTTCGATCCCCGGTCTGTAAGATCAACTCTGAATCTCCGTTCCATAGTGCAGACTATCCTCCTTCCATTGTTTAGTAAGTCATTGAAGCCTTCTTAATAGTAGACGAATGCAATCTTCCCCTCCGACTTGAGAATGTCATCTCGGTGAATATTTGTAGAATAAACTTCAGAATATTGTAGTAATAACGTTGTAGCTTGTTTTAGAGTAAAGCTGGGTGTTCTTTCGATGTGTGAGACTTGTATGCAGTGAAGTCTTCTTGCGCTTCGTTGCGTTACAAAGTTGCTTGTTTCAGTAGTGAAATAATATTTCTACTGTTTTACCGGCGTCTCCATTTCTTCCTCGGTGATCGTGCTGTCTCCTATCAATACAGTTGAATCTCCCGGTCGCACTTCCAATTAGTATGTGGCTTGCTCGGAACCCTCTGAACATAGGTCCGGCCTCTTCAAGTGTCTGGGTAGGAATGAAATCTCGCCTTCTGACAGTCGCGCGCGTGGCCCTCCAGACCTGGGTTGTAGCCTCGCGTCGAGTTCTTTTATACAGAATTTCGCTATTATCTCCTCTCCTGTCCATAAATTTATAATTCTGTTTTACCAAATTAATTTCATTTGCTCTTCATGACCAGTAGAAATGCTAATCTCGCTTTATATAAGCAAATTTGAAGTAATTGCAATTCCCACAAAAAATATGTGATCCACACTGATTGGCTGTTGGTTTGTTGTCAAAACCCTTCCTGTCTAGCCTCTTATCAGCGGGTCGTGTGCATAATTTGATTGTAGTCAACTTGGCCAACCAAAACCGGTCTTGAGCATGCTAACTTGAAGTCAATGGTCATATTCCAGCATCGAATGATCGGGACCTCCCTTGGTTAAATTATCATTCACTGAAATATTCCCAAATCTAAGTATCTTCAAATAATCCAAAATTCTCCAAAAAGTTTCCAAAATACTTTTATTCACTTCCTACAACATATCTGTGAATAAATAAATTTATATTTCCAAATTCCACCTCCCAAAATGAAAAGTTCATAGGTCGGTTCGATCCTCGACTCAGTCAATGGCTGAAGCTGGGGTGAATTTGGGTTCAGTACGGAACGCGGCGCGGAAGTCAGCCACACGATCACCTTTCGTAGCACTGACAGTTTGGTTGAACATGAGTGAAATGTCACTATTGCAGCTCATAGTTCAATTTGAGTTGCAAGTTAGCAGTAATTTGATGTTTAACAGTTCTGGGGTATCAACCGGTATAGTTTATCACTGGGCAGAGTCTACTGCATAACGGAAGTTTCTAGAGTTGTAATTATAGTTGAATAGGGCGAGTAGAGAATCCCACGAAGGAAGCAAAGTTATGTTTCTCAAGCTATTAGTTTAGCAAAATTCCCTCGCTGGAGAGAAGTATCTCTCTTATTTCGTACAAGAAGTACTAGGTTTTTGCTTGAATTTCGATAGCAAGCATAGTTCAGCTTAAGAAGACAAAGACATTTCTCTCGAAGGGTAGTTAGGAGATTGCACAATACTGTGAAATTTTAAATACTGCCGATAGCAATCATTAAAAGCTTCCAGAACAGTTTAAAAATCTTTAAATGTGGTTGAAAAACACTTTAGATTGTTACTTATCTTTTCATTGCCGAGTAGTAGATGTTTCCTGTAGATCACGGCCAGCCGATAAAATTCCGTTAAAACATGGCGTAGATTTCAAATTACCTCATGGGTAAAGGAGGTGAGTGCCTCCTGAGAGTGCCTCCTGAGAAGAAGACTGAACTTTCACGTCGACGCACCAGAAGAGAAGTGACCGAGAGATTCAAACACTCGGATAGCCAGAGCGGCGAGGGGAAAGGGGCGGGGGAGGGGGGGGGGGGTGAGAAAAACAAATACATAGTAGGTAACATAAGAAAAAGAAAAAAATATAGATAATACCATTTTCATTCATACAATAGAAGTCTTCGTGGAGATTGTAGAGTTCGACGACGATGCCATCTGCTTGTAATAATGAATCAATTCTTGGAACTGCTGGGTCCAATGCTTCTACTGGTTACCGCGTGAAGAGCTGTGGAGAGGCTTACAAGGAAAATGCACATCTGAAACAAACTTTCAAAGGGATAAGCATATATACAGAGAAACATAAATACATGGAAGGTTCCTGTTGGTGTCTACGAGAGGGAAAATAAAAGAATGTGAATGAAAAGAAAGAAAACCAAAGAGCAGTGACTGCTAACTGTAACAAGACGTATATTCCATAGAATATACCACCGACAATGAACACACTTTGGCCTTTCAGGGAACCAATAACCATAATAATAAATACATCTTGACTTATTTCGATGTTCAAGATTAATCTCATCAATACCCCCTTCCTTCCGGAAGGTAATGGCAAACACCCACGAGCCGCCACTGTATCGTACCGTATTGGGTTTATGTCCCCAGCAGTGCATGCTGCGTCAATGGCTTACCCTAGTATCCTCTTATCTTATTGAAGTGTTTATGGCAAGAAGTAAAATATGACAAGCAATTGATGTATTACCTCGATAGGCCTAATCCTTGAGGATTAAAAGCTCATACCAACCCACAGATTGTCAGGTGACGCTGATAAAGGAGAGCAGGACTCTCCAACCGCCACGTGCAACCAGTGTAGCAAAACCAAGGTCATTTTAGTCCATTTAACAGGCTGCACAACAGCATGACAGTTACATTAGATGATCTAAATCAGTGTTTGTTAAGTGCGCGAGCACTTCAAGTCAACAGTACGGTGATCGCGCTTCTGTGAGCCGTCTCTTATAGACTCTTCCCCAAACCATTCCTTTCCGTTACTTCGCCCGAAGAGCGAAGTAGTAAATTACGTCATAATATACGGGTCGGTTGTATCCGAAAGAGCTTGAAGTTGCCCGAAGTTGGGAAGCACTCTTATTGGACTATTTTACGAAGCCTGATATAAATGTGATATCGGGTAGAACGCATTATGGTGGAGATTTTCTCGAAACACTCATGAGCCGCCACTTTTTGGACATCAATCAACCCTTGTATTAAAAATTAGACCTATATGTATCAGTAGGTGTTATCGAGTTTTTTTCTTTACAATGCACGCTAAATAACGATGCCATTGCCATTAGTATCCACATAGGGTACTTGTATCAGGACACCGATCTAAATGAGTGTATGGACCCTGTATTAATCAATCATAATGCCATACTGAATGTAACGTACTAGGACTTTCAATACGTACTGTTGTTCTATCCTCTTCGCAAATTAAGAGTCGAGGAGGCACACGATTTTGTAATATCCAATATTAATGTTTTTAAATCAAAATGCTTCCATATGAGCAATTAACTGATTCCTTAAGTTATAGCAGCTGTGAATAACTTAAAATGATATAACCCAGAAATCTTCTCGAACCTAATCATCAGTCATTCAATCAAAATGTTAGTGCTGAATATTAAAAACAAGTTAACCTAAATGTCCAAATGATAGTTATAAATATCAACTACAGTAGTTAACCTAAATGGCCAAGTGCTCGATAAGTAGCCCACGCCTGTCGGAAATGAATTTTATTATTTGCCAAGAACGAGGTGCTTACGAGTATCTTTCATTGCTGTTGTTAATATTGTTGCTTGTTTAAGCATGTATGGTTAAGGCATGGTAACCTTATTGATATAATGGAAGGCGGTATAAAGGGCTTCAGTAAAAAAACGAGTTTTGGTTTTTAACACTGTTCTGCTCAGAAAAACGAGCTCTTTCATGTGGTATGAAGGGGGTTAGTTAATTCATATTATAAGACGATGTTTTAGACCCTGGTGTAAAATAATTATGTCACTATTCAAACAGTACAAATGTTTTAAGTCCGACATGAATAACAAATCCATACAGAAGTCATCGGTTCAGCAATTCAACCTCAATCTGACGATAACACACATTGTAGAAAAATGGCATATTTTCGGACACAGTTAAATATCAAGATATTGAAGCTTGTTTTGAACTTTGTTTCGCTACTCTTGAAAAGTTGATATTTTTGACTTTATTATTTTTGTTTTATTTAATCACTTATTTATTTAATCACTTATTTACATAGGTCCCAATGAGCCAGAACTATCAAGTAGCATAGATACAGATTGGCATATACATAAATGTTAGCCTATTTTCATTTATGAAAAAATAGGCTTATGAGATCACCTGTTGTCTGTGTGTGCGTGTGTGATTCGCGTGTGTGTGTGTCCCTAATAAAATATAAACGGCTGGAGCAATTTCAATGAAACTCGGTAAGTTCATAGCACTATTCCTGGCGACCCCGACTGTGCCCTTCAAATTTAGTTACGTCTCACCAATCCAACATGGCGGCTGTGCGAAATATTTCACCAGCATTCAATATCTCCGAAACTATTACCGATATTAACCTGGAATAATTTATGGTGATAAAAGGAACTGCTAGAAGTTCATCTATGTGACTTTTGAAAACCTGGTAACTACAAAACCAACATGGTGGCCAAGCGAAGTTGCGACTTTTAAATAGACTTTTATCGCGATTTAATCAACCAAACGCAATGAAACTTGGTACAGTATATGTTTATACACATTGTAATGCACCGACATCTAACTTCGTTCAATTGTTTACAGAACCTCAAGATGGCGGCTGTGCGAAATATTTCACCGGCATTCTCTATCTCTGAAACTATTTACCAGTATCACTCTGAAATTTTGTACGGAGATAAAGGGCACTACTGGAAGTTCATCTACGAGACTTTCAAAAACCGGTTAACTAAAAAATGAACATGGCGGCCAAGCGAAGTTGAAAGTTTTAAATAGACTTTTTCTCGCGATTTAATGATCCAAACGAAATGAAACTTGGTACAGCAAATGTTTATACCCATTGAAATGCACGGGTACTTAATTTAGTTCAATTGTTTACATAACATCAAGATGGCGGCTGTGCGAATGTTTAAATTTAGTTTTTATTTCTTGTGTCGTAATCATGCGATAGAAGTGAAAGTTGGAATAATGAACCTACGCAATAATTTTCCTTTAATGGTACATGATTCTATGGCCTATACATAATAACAATCCAACAAGGCGACCATCCGAAATATTTTGACGGTTCTATATCTACGAATCTATTAAAGCAATCAAACTGAATATTTTATGTTCATAGGGGCTATGAACATAAGTCCACCTATAGGACTTTCAATAACCTGGTGATCACAAATCCAACATGGCGGCGGCGTGAAGTATAAATATTCACACGGACGTTTCTCGCAATTTAACCATCTGAGTCATTGAAACTTGGTACAGTAAATCCTTATACAAATGTTAATCCACTGGCATCTAATTTATTTCAATTGTTTGCATAACCACAAGATGGCAGCTGTGCGAAATTTTAAAATCTCGTTTTTTCTTCTTGTGTCCTAATCATGCGATTGAAGTTTGAATACTACACGTACACAATGTAACAGTACATAACTCTAAGACCTACATATATAAAAATCCAACATGGCGACGATCCGAAATATTTAGTCGGTTCTCAATATCTACGAATCTATTACAGCAATCAAACTGAAATGTTGTATGTTTATAGAGGCAATTAACATAAGTAGGATATATGAAAATAGGCTTTAGTTCTTCACGGAACTACTTGTTGTAACATGATATTTTGTTTAGGTTAATGGTACACTAGTGACCAACTTTACAGAAGTAATTAGTTTGATATATTTTATTGCTGAATACTAAATATTGAACATGGGCTATTCATTCTAGGAAGTCTCTTGTTTTCCTCTTAAATGCTTTTTATAGAAAACCTTTCTTTTATGCATAATGGTAGAGCGTTATATTCCTTTATTATGGAGGATATAATTCCTTTAGTTCCAAATTGAATGGATTGGGAATTGCTGGTGAATATTCGATTTACTCCTCTTGTTGCTTAATGAAAAAAATGAAAATCCACAGCCTGCATCCAGTCTCCGACCGGGTAAGGAATGGAATGAATGAAGCCCCCCATCTAGCGGCGAGGATATGGACTGTGCCAGCTGCGAGGCCTGACGCACTCCTCTGGGGCAATGATTAAATGAATGACAGATGAAATGAAATGATAGTGGAGAGTGTTGCTGGAATGAAATTTTGACAGGGAAAACCGGAGTACCCGGAGAAAAACCTGTCTGCCTCCGTTTTGTCCAGCACAGATCTCACATGGAGTGACCGGGATTTGAACCACGGACCCAGCGGTGAGAGGCCGGCGTGCTGCCGCCTGAGCCACGGAGGCTTCTTGTTGCTTAATGATGAATGTAATTTGCATGGGTAAAATGGATGTTTGTATCGATTTATTTTCTATTTTGTATACAAATACTTTTGCTGACATAACTAAGTTATTTGTTTTTGCAGTGGCATAATTTTAGTTTTTGTGCACAAAAGTAGACTCTCGGCTATCCGGCCTACGTAATACTGAACCAATACTTTTCCAAAGCTCTAACAAGCGGGCTCCTGCTAGAACTCTATGTGGTATTTCAAAATATTTTATACATATCTTGGTCCATCAGTTGTGTTACGACAGTTCGTCAATTATTGTTTTGTGCGTTCCGTTGTACAGTACAGTATTTTATACATGTGTGTAACGAATATATTTCAATATCTTTTGTAACAATTAGGCCTATGTTTTCCGTTAATGTTTCATTTATTCTAAAAGTGTTATACTTTACAATGCAGATTGTTTTATGTTTCCTGAAATAATTTTTGAAACGTGCAATTCAGTACATGCATACATAACAAACACTACTTAGAACTAGCATGTACACTACGTAAGAAGCCAAAAAATAATTTATAAAACTAGAAGACCCGCGCTGCTCCGCAGCATTCACTTCAACAATCCTACAGCACTTATGTCCATATGACATTTGCAAGTCTTCATGCTAGTGACCTGAACAGACATTTACGGTACCGTCGCTTTTGGGTAAATGATGAAGTAGACTTGTGAAGTAGACAAATGTGTGGGTGTCTGCCTGTCCTCTGTGTCCACTATTTACCCTGCGTAAGCTTAAAAGGCGCACGGACGTCAGGCCGAGGTGAACAGCTAACTCCAAACACATAAGCTATACTCTTCTCTGAAGAATTAACTCGACACGACTCGGCAGTTTGATGCTGGCTGAAGCTAGGGTGATAGGTCGCTCGCAACCTCGTAAACTCACTCTGAAGCTAGTAATTTAAATTTCCACTGAATGGAGATTGCTGGAAGAAATGAAAACGTAAAAACACTTACAGTGGTCGATGTGAGAACTGTCGCTGACTTTCTTGCAGAACTTTTCATGTTGAACTCATCTCAGAGAATATCGATATTTTTAACGGTTTACCCAGTGAAAGCTTAAAAGACACATGGACGTTAGGTTTTTCTTCCACTCAATTCACTGAAATCGTAAATGCTTGGCTTCTTTTGGTATTAAATAAATGTTCTTCTACCTAATCCTTCATCGAGAAATCCTTTACAGAATGGTGAAAACCGCATCAAAATCCATCAAGTTACTCTCGAGATTCCCCGTTACATCCAAGAATTGGGAACTTGGTTTTATACTAAGTAGATAGAGATGTCCACACAATTTAAGGCTACAGCGGTACAATTTGGTGTTTTGTCTACTTATGAACAATGGTATAAATTTAAAATAAAAGATGGGTCTCTTATATTTGAATTTAGAGATGTAACTCTTGGTTAACATATAGAGGTGTCCAAATTAATAGAATTAAATAAATAATTTTAATTAGTCATAATTACTTTTATTCAAAATAATTTTATTGACCAACTTCTTTTGTGTCCTACTTAGTAGTGTTTCCTCTCCCGTGGAATTACACCTTTTCTCATAAGGAATTGCGTCTGGAAACTTTCAGATTATTGGATTCCGAGGGATATCTGAGCTGGGTCCATTTTCAATTTTCCATTGACTTAAGAATTCAAGTCGGGTTATTTCAGTGCATAGTTCATGAATCTTTGAATAGTTCAATAGCGATCATCAGTTAAAAGACCCCAAATCCCTCCGCTCTAAATTCACACGTAAGTAGAGTGAAGTAATAAAAACGAAACGTGTGGCATTTTGCATTTGCAAGGCTCCTCTGTTAGTGGAAATTCTAAAAAATCATTTTAATTTGAGTTTCTTAAATGAAAATATAATTAGGAGTCTTGGTTAAACATTTGAAGTAATTTCATCGCCTTGTAAACATACTTAGTGCATTAAACTGTGAAAAGTAAAAATGCAATTTTGGAAAACTGACATCGAATCTAATAATTTGCACATCTCTGTAAAGACAGATATCGCCTCCACCCCTACAGATAGAATAGTAAGTAAAGGCGATTGATGAAAAATGAAAAGGTAACTCACACAGAAGGAATTAATATTTATTAAGCTGTAAATTTGATTGAGTATATCTTTGTTATAGAACTGAGGGAATGAAATAACAGGATGTAGGATAGTAATCACCGATGTAGGCCAATGGTATTTTTTTTTACCATTACCACAGGACAGTTATCGTATTAGGGATGTGGACGTCCTTGTATAATTGTTATTTAATCTGTGCCCCGTTTGCTGAGGTCTGTGCTCCTCCGCAACATTCGTTTCAAAATTCGAATAGTACTTCCTTCCATTCGACATTTGCTGTTCGCTTGCCTTTTGGTTCTATTTGAACTTTGACGTCGTGAAAGGATTTTGCTCGCGATAGTGCGGCATACAGTAAAGTTGTCCGTGGCTAAACACCGGTTGAGGTAAATAAATGCCTACTTGATCTAGTGTTTGACCTTGAGCTTTATTGATAGTTATACAAAAACCCAAACGTACTGGAAACTGCCTCCTTTTGAAGGAAAATGGCATCTGATGGCGTAAGGTTAAGGTGAGGGAGTAGGACATTGTTTCCAACATTTACGCCAGTAATAATTTCCAGGTGTAAGCAATTGCCATGCATCTTCCAAACCAACAGTCTAGTACCGTTCAACAGACCTTGGGTAACATTAATATTTCTCAACAAAATCACAATTGAGCCTTCTTTTAGTCGAAGGCAATCCACTTATGCCTATGCTGTCTAAAAATTATATTGGGAATTGTAGAAGTTCATTCTCATCTTCAGTAATCAAATTATTCACACTGATGTAAGTTCTCGATGATCCTGGGTTTAGGTCGAAAACTTTGTCATTGATTTCTTTACAATGCTCATTTTTAGGTGCTAAAATCGCTATTTTTGAAAAGCGTGAAATATTTTTCAGTGTGGGACTAATTCTGAATTTTCTCCATCGACGTGAGGGTATTCACCGTTACCAATTTGTATCAAGAAGTTTGCAAAGTCACGTTGATCTGTATCCGCTCGCATATTTTTGTTGAGTTTAAAAATTTTGAATAATGGACACACAGGAGAGAACCTTACTGACATTTGGACTGATGCTGCTTTAGATGCGTGAGGTACAACAGGCAATACCTGCCTAAAATCTCCATCTAAGATGATAATTTTTCCTCCGAAAGGCACGTCGTTATTCATGATGTCCTTGAGCAACCGATTTACACACATCAAAGCGTGCTTATTAGCCATAGGGGCTTCATCCCGGATAAGTTTTGCTGAACGAATATAAAAAGCTTCCTTGCTGTTAACTTTTATTCCTGATATAGAACTTTCATGTAAATGTAGAGGTAACTTGAACTGGCTGTGCACAGTGCACCCCTGAGGTAGTAACATTGCTGCAATACCAGTCCATGCAATAGAAACTACATTTAACCCCAAATTTGTGCAACTGTGAATCAAGGATTGGTAAAGAAATGTTTTCCCGGTGCCCCCTGGACCACCAATGAAATATGCATTACTCATCCTTTCATTGCTGTTTTGTATTAACCCCAAAATTTCTGTAATTATAGCCGTTTGGTTTCCATTTGCTTGGTTTATCATCCGACTTAATTGACCCTCATTAAGTTTTGGTAAATTTGTCTGAGGGAAATTATCAATAATAGCTGGCAATTCGAGAGAAGTAATGGGAAGAACATGTATTTGAAATATGTATAAGAGTGAACTGATATGCAATTTTAGGTTCGTGTAACTGCAGATAATCTTCTGATAATGAATTCTTGAAAATGTCCAATAACTATCTTACATTTGAAGGGGTATGAAAGATACATATGTAAGAAAACAGTTGTCGTAACTGAGAAGGCATCTGAAATTGTGACGCTTCTGCCAAACAACGCTGCCATTCAGAATCGTCAATCAGCAAACCTCGCTCCTTAGCTGTTTCTTTAAAAGTAGAATAGACAACTGCTTTGTATGTTCGTAGATCCTGGAAGCTGGTAGCACCTATGACGTGAAGCAATAACAGGCGTAAATAATACCTTTCTGTTTCTGTAGGCGAAACATTATACATTCTGCCTATAGTTTTTGAAACATTTTTTTCTTTTTTGCCACTGGCAGTTGCTCTTATTCCACACGTAATGTACTGGTGTTTCAGGATATATATATACGGACTTCTGGCTTGCGAATCTTGATTTAACTTGAACCACGCTTGTAATTCCGTGTTGCGCAAATGTGCTTGAAGTAAAATATCAGGAGCGTTATCATTTTTAAAATAGATATTTTGCAAGTTTGGCAAGTGAACTGGTAATCGCACGATAGAATGTGACTGTTCATGCATGTGAAATGAATGTATCCTGAATGCCGCTTCTGTTGGACCAACATATCTAGCATTTAGGAAAGAAGTAATGCCATCGTAGTTCACCGTTTCGCCTTCAGGACATATTTTAACAATGCATCAGTCATGACCTTTATACACATACTTGAGGATTTTAATATATAAGATATTTGTGGATGTATTTAACACTCCGAACACTTGAGCATATTTCAACATTAATATGAGCTTGCACGTAAAGTAAATGAAATGGATTGTAGGGAACAATGAATCGACTATCGATTTCAATGTCAATGCCTTGAATTGTTTTTATAATAACCCGTCCATTATTTCTTCTCCTAAACGAAGGATAACCATTGGCATTATATTTGGTCTCTTCCTGAAACTGTTTAGGGAAATCTTTCTTACATACGCCATCTTTCATACAGACTGAAGAAGGATTCAAAGATCTGCGAGGACCATGTACCATATGACGCCTTACCAACTCGTATAGCGCTTCATCCTCGAGATGTGGTATTTCGGCTGACACCACACTGTCAATGTCAGAAATATCTCGAAACTTACAATCTTCCGTTAATGTTAAGAGTAAATGGATGTGCGGGAGACCTCGTTTTTGAAATTCCACTGTATATAGATATGCTTTTACCGAAAATTTCCTTAACATTAATCAATCGTAGCAATTCCTTTACTTTGCAATGGAAAATTCCCACTTCAATATCAGGCCTATTATTAGCCGTTTCCCAGAGATGAAATCTGTTAAGTATTTCAGGCCAGCCCGCATTATAAATGAACGTAATGAATAAATCTGGCTTTCCAAACTTCCTCACTATCGCCATCGCATCCTGATAACTCCACAATATTTTCCTTGGGCTACCTGTAAAAGAAGATGGCAAAACTACAATACGACCGACTCTGAGATTTTCATTTTCTGCTCATACATGCAAGGCGTCTGCTAAACCGGCATATGTATCAACTCGTAACTTCGTTTGTTGATGACGTATATATTTTAACCGGTTCCCTTCCATACGACAGTAGTAATCCACGAATAAATATCCATTTTGCAAACTTGAGCAGCGACAACTAACTCAACATGACCGCCATGAACACCATTCATAGATATATACATTTTGCAATCATCGCTCGTATTGATAGCAGTTTCGTACATATCGCTGTTGCCAAGAATAATAAAGGAAGAATAATTATTCCACTTGTCTGTAACATGTTTTACAATTCGCTTTCTAACCTGTATAAATAAACTCTGATTGATAGATAGATAGATAGATTTTTATTAATTCCATTTGATCAAATACATGCATTCAATACATTTTTGATATAGGACACGTCAGAATTTACATGCATAAAATAAAAGAACTAACAGGTATATATTACTAAGATTATAACTATTTATAACTTATTATAATAGCAAATCTTAATAGATACAATCTTATTGCACAACTATTTACACCTCACTCTATTATCATAATATGAAAACTTAATTCTATAAATACAACAACATACAGCTAGGTATTAAAATTAAATTAAAAAAGTAAAATATAGTTATAGATTCCATCACTCCTATACGCTAAAATATTCAACTACTGAGTAAAAACAATGGCACTGCAGATAAGCTTTCAACATTCTATCAAAGGTTTTTATTTTTGGGGCCAGTTTTATATACTGGGGTAGTTTATTGTATAATTTAACTCCAGTGTGAAAAGTTCCTTTTTGATATATGCTTGTGTGTGTGTGTGAAATATGAATGTTTTGATTTTGTCTTGTGTTATGCCTATGAACATCATTGTTTGTTTTAAGAAAAACATCTTTATTCATTAAATTCTTTTTAAAAAACATAATACTTTCAAAGATATATATGCAGGGCAGTGGGAGAATGTTTAAATCTTTAAACAGAGGTCTACATGATTCTCTAGAGTTTACATTTGCCATAATTCTAATCGCTCTCTTTTGTATCCTAAACGTGCTTAGTACATCTGGCGACATACCCCAAAATATGATCCCATATCTTAAGTATGAATGGAAATAAGCAAAATAAGTATTTCTTAATGTGTGCATGCTAGTGCAGGTTTTCAAAATACGTAACGCAAAGCACATCGAGTTCAGTTTAGTATTCAGATATTGTATATGTTTATTCCATTTCAAGTCTTGTTGTATCCATAGTCCTAAAAACTTTGTTTCTGATTTATTTTCTATTTGATGACCATTTAATGTTATATTGGGCATCGCAGGATTCCTATTCTGTATAGTGTGGAAATTTAGACATACTGACTTTTTATAGTTTATTATGAGGCGATTATCTTGTGACCATTTGGTTAACTCTCCTGTAACGGAGTCAGCAGACTGCTGTATGACCTGTTTAGTTTCACCTTTTATTACGAGTGTTGTATCGTCCGCAAACAAAATTTCCTTATGTGAATGAACGTTCTGTGTTATATCATTGATATATAGAAGAAAGAGTAGTGGGCCCAAAACCGATCCCTGGGGTACTCCAAATTCAATAATTCCCTCATTGGACAATGTTTCATTAAGTAATTTGGTTCCATCATCCTTGTGTCTCAAGCTTACTATTTGTTTACGCCCTGTTAAGTAAGACTCTATCCATTTATTAGCTAGACCTCTAACACCATATTGATTTAGTTTGGTAAGGAGGATTTTATGGTCAACTACATCAAATGCTTTCGATAAATCCAAGAATAGGCCAGTTACATGTTCCTTATTGTCAATTAATTTCAGTATACTATTACTACATTCGTAAATTGCTGTCTGTGTAGATTTTTCCGTTCTAAATCCATGTTGTGAGTTTGATAATATTTTATTTTTTTCTATGAAACTTATCAGTCTCTTATACATAATTTTTTCCACAATTTTTGCAATACCAGTTGGTAAGGTAATAGGACGATAGTTATCTAATTCATCTTTTGAACCGTTTTTGTGCACTGGAATTACTTTTGATAACTTCAAAATATCCGGGTAAGTTCCTGAGAGAATTGAACTGTTTATTAAGTGCGTAAGTGGATTTATTATATTTTCTGCACATTTCTTTAAAATTGCATCAGGGATGCCATCAATGCCAGCACAGAATTTATTTTTTAGCTCTTTTATAACTATTCTTACCTCTTCACTTGTGACATGATTTATAAATAAAGAATCACTGCATATATTTATTTTATTTTTAGAATTTAGTGTATTTACCTGTGATTTATTTAATAATTTTTGCGGAATTTCCAGAAAATAGTCATTAAAAGTGTTTGCTATTTCCTCTGGATTATTAATCACTTTATTATTTCTGGTCAGTGTAATGTTCCTTTGTATTTTAGCAGATTTTCCAGTTTCTTTCTTTATTACGGACCACATAGCCCTGTTTTTATTAGATGATTGGGAAATAAAATTATCATTATGCATTTTCTTTGCTAGTCTTATTACCTTATTTAATATGCTATTGTATTTTTTGTAGTATAAATTGAATTCAGGTGTTGTGTGGTATTGTTTATATAATTTGTGTAGAAATTTCTTTCTTTGACATGAATTTATAATCCCTGTTGTTATCCAATTGCTAGTTTTGTTATTTTGAACAGTTCTTCGTTTAAAGGGGAATGCTATTTCAAAATAGTGTTTTAGGGTACTGTTAAATGCATTAAATTTATCATTTACATTTTCTAGTTCATAAATTTCTGACCATGTTTCCTTATTTAATAAGTCATTGAAATATGTAACATTTGATTCAGTGAATGACCTGCACTTTGATTTTACTCCATTATCATTATTATTGATTACTTGTTTATTATTGATTAGTTGTACGGTACGCACAATATGCCATTGACCAGAACAGACAATTACCGTCACCTTTAATATTTATAACATTTGTAATTGAGTGTCACCTCTCATTCATCATAATATGATTCATTGTATTGATTGAGCACACGAATGATGAAACGAAACGAAACGAAAAGAGGACAGTTTGTAGCTGGTGAGACCAAAGACTATATAAATAAGAACTTTATTGCAGCCAATGGCCAAATTAATAAATTAACATTAAAATACAAAAAAGATTGCCCTAGTCTTCACTACAAAACATTGTAAGTGTGACCCGTCTTTGTTTGCACAACATCACGTGATACCTATCACACTGTTCTCCACATAGCAAACAGATGCACCGCTGGTCCGGCTGATGAAATCTCTTCTTGGTGCATACTTTAAAATGAAAGCCATGCACCGAAAATCTCGTGACTATATGACGCAAATCGTACAATGCATTTGTCCATTCAGTTGAAAGCATCGCGTCAGTGCCGTAAAAGTCGTCCCATATGTCTTCTTTCTTCCTTTTCAATTCTGTCAGTAGAGCCTCATATCCAGGTGTAACGGGCAGCAGTAGGTTCAGTCTCAGGTCTTCAACGAAATATGGCTCTCTAGCTAGCAGGTAAACCAAACGGGATGGCGTGTACTTTGAAAGGCACAAAGCTCTCTTGAGATAGATGGATTTTACTCTTTCCAGATCTGCCAGGTGTTTTCTCTTGAGGTGTATCCATATATTTTCCAATCCATACGATGCAATTGGTGCTATTTTTACATGAAACAATTGGATTGCAGTCTTTAGGGACAATTTATGAATTTGTTTTATGTCACTCATCGCTTTCACTGCAGCGGTCAGCTTGTCTCTCATATGGATTGTAAAAACGTTTCCCAGAGTCTGCAAAGTTATCCCCAGATACTTAAAATGAGTCACCGATGGAAGAAGTCTGTCTTTATAGCTTATCTTTCCTCGCTTCCCTCCTTTCCTGAATGTCATCATAACTGTCTTGTCCTCGTTTAAGCGTAATTCATTGACTTCAGCCCAATCCACCAACTTGTTGAAAGCTCTTTGGAGATATTCCATACTTGATGATGATAGAACCATGTCGTCTGCGTATATATATAACCTGACTTTGTCCGTCAATGTTGCTTCTACTATGTCCGCAGTGGCGATGTTGAACAACAGGGGACTTAGAGGGTCCCCCTGTAGTACACCATTAGTTTGTTGTATCGGCTTAGACTTGGAGATGTTGTCATTAATCTCCACACAATTCCAGCTAAGAATATTCCGTATTATAGTGGTCAGGTAGTGCTCCTCGCCTATGAATTTCTCCAATTTTTTCAATAGGATAGTTCTGTTTAATGTGTCAAAAGCCTTGCTGTAATCAATGAACACTGCGTAAAGTTTTCCACTTGGTGGTGCTAATGCTTCCTCTATTTCCATCTGAAGACACTGAATAGCTTGTAAGGTGGATCTACCTCTCCGGAAACCGAATTGCATATCTGGCATTTTTATATCCACGTGCTCTGTCAGACGTTCACATATCAGCTTCGTAAAAGTTTTGAAGAGTGTACACTCAAGAGCTATACCTCTGTATGCATTCGGGTCACTGGTATCCCCTTTTCCCTTATAAAGCATCTTAATTGTAGATCTCCTCCAGCTGTCCGGTATATTCCCACGGCGGATGCATTCATTTAAAATAGACAATATTCCCTCTTTAAGGACTGGTGCTACGCTTTTAAGGTGTTCATTATAGATAAAATCTGGACCACATGCCTTGTTATTCTTCGTACTGTTTATCACCTCTTCTTCTGTAAACAATTGTAAATGATCTGTTACATGGGAGTTTCCTGATGGACGTGTTTCCCTGTCTTGGAGAATAAGCGACAAATGTTCTTCCCAGATCTCCATTGGGATACTCCTTGGGAATCTGGGCTGTCTTGGGTTTAAAGCCCTGTAGGGATTCTGTTCTGCTTCTTCAACAAGTTTTCTTTCTTCATTCTCTTGGAATGAAATCCGTGTTGCTTTCAAGATGACCTTATATTGTCTCCTTTTTTCGCTATAAGCTTGAAGATTCTCTGGTGAGGAATATTGTAAGGCCTGATGCAAGGCTGTTAAAGCCACCTTACGGGCAATATAACATTCTTCATTAAACCACAATTTAGATTTCTTCGCCACAACATGTACAGGATATGCTGCATGCAGAATAAGCTGTTCAATTTCATTCGTTGCAGCGTCAAGATCACCCATTGATATTAATTTCAAAATGGCCTGGTTGTCCGTGAGGTTTATCAGTTTCGTATCTATTTTTCTCGAGATCTTCACAGGCACATTTTCACTTTGGAAATTCTCTGGTTTCAAACTGAACACCGTTACAACAGGAAGGTGTTTCCTAGTTGATCATCATCATCATCATCATCATCATTTCCCCTTATCCAGCTCCTGCCGGGTCGGGGTATTTATGGCACTTCTCCACTTTCCTCTTTCCTTCCACAATTCTTCTTCCACGATCTTGTCCCAGTCCAGACTTCTTTTTCTCACGCTGTTCTTCACTGAATCGATCCACCTTGTTCTAGGTCTTCCCCTTGCTCTCTTACCCTTGCACTTGGCCTCCAGCATCTGTCTTGGTATTCTATTTTCCTCCATCCTCTTTACATGTCCAAACCACCTTAGTTTATTCTTCTCAATTCTCTCATTTAGTTTTCCCATCCCAACTTCCTTCCTAACATCTTCATTCCTCACTCTGTCTTTCCTTGTCTTACCTATCATACTTCTTAGGAATTTCATTTCACTGGCTTGGATTCTACTCTCTTGCCTGCTCGTCAGGGTCCAAGTCTCAGCTGCATAAGTTAATATGGGAACATAGTACATTTTATACATTACCTCCTTGCTTTTCCTTGGTACTTCCTTATCCCAAACAAGTTTTCTTACACTTTGATAGAATGCATTGCTCTGCTGTACCCTCCTGCCAATCTCCATGTCCAACCTACCAGTTTGCATCAATTCACTTCCTAGGTATTTGAAAGTGTCCACAATTTCCAAACTCTGACTTCCAATTTTCACAGTGCCCTTTCCTTGTCTTTCCCCTCTTGTCATCACCATGGTCTTGCTTTTCTCTATACTGATTTTCAGGCCATACTTCTGAATATTTTCATTCAGTGCATCTAGTTGTTTTTGCACTTCTTCGGTGTTCCTTCCCCAGACCACAATATCATCTGCAAATAACAGTAACTTCATTTCTTTATGTCCATATGCTTCCTTTGTTTCCTTTACAATTTCATCCATTACCATTATGAATAAAAGAGGTGACAGCACACTCCCCTGTCTTAGTCCAGTCTTGTTCCTAAACCAATCTGTCTTTCCAACTGGGGTCAGTACCCTGCTAACACAGTTGTTTCCTAGTTGAATCCCTTATTATTATTTGGCTTACAGGAACGATATGTCTCCTGTTTGTAAGGACTAAATCAATAGCACTAGATCCATTGTAGCATATATAGGTCATCTGCTGCGCGTCATTCACAAGAGTCAATCCTTCCCCTTCCAAGTAGTCTAGCACTGAAGACGTCTTGTGACATGTCTTATCGATGCGACAGTTAAGGTCTCCGGCCAATATTAAAGCATCATTTACTGTTGTCTTGTTCATTGCATAGGCTATCTCTTCAATTATATCAACAGCTGACTTGTCAGGTTGAAAATAAACTCCCATGATTACACATAGTCTTGATTTTATCATTAGTACATTGTCTGTTTTATGTGAAATTCTGAATGGTGCTAGTTTGGCTTTAAGCCGACATGTAATTCCCCCTTTTGGTCTACCCAGAGGTCCCTGATTCGCTAGTATATTAAACGTATACGCATAGTTTGCCGTCCATTCTACTGTCAGCATTGTTTCTGTAAGTATCACAACATCATGCTCCGCAAAAACGTAGTCCGGTACAATCTTTGTGACGCTCCTTAGACCTTCCACATTCCATAGAAATGTTCGTAAAATCTCTGATCTACTTTTCGTGTGTGGAAAATGCTCTATTTCCTTCCAAATCGGCTCCTCTGTTGTACAGTCCCTGTCTTCGAATACGAAAGGGCCTTACGAGTACATCCTTTGGCCAAAACTCTGGTTTCTCTGTTTCTTGAAGATACTGATATGGTACTCCTAATTTGAACGCCTTATTCGTTCCAATTGTTTTCAGTTCCTCACAAGTGGTATTACCACGTATACCCTTTTCTGAAAGGAAGCCTTTCAATTTCTCTGTCGTCGCTTGTTGAGAACATCGTCCTACATAGAGCCAGGCGAATCTTTCTCCTGCTTGTAGTGCTAAAACTGAAGATGTGTCTGTTCCAATTATGATCTGCTGACTTCTTCTTTTCCTCCTATTGCTCTCTACCAAAATAAAACCATCCTCTTTCTCAATTCTCCTCTCCTCTGTGTACTGAAATTCATTGCTTTTATGAACGCCCTGTGGTTTGCTTATTGAACCCACCTGGTTGATCAATTGTTCGACTGGAGACCGAGGAATTTCCAAGCTTCCATCATTGACCTCATTTGGTTTCTGCTTAGCTTCTCCATGGGATATGTTGCTGCAAACAGCTGGTGCTTTCGGGAATGATATTACCGTATTGTTTCCTTGATTGGTATGATCTGATATGGTGCTGCATACAGCTGGTGCTTTCGGGGATGATATTACCGTATTGTTTCCTTGATTGGTATGATCTGTAGCTGGCAGAGACCCAGGCTTACTGTTTCCCTTCACACGATGATATTCGTTTCCTAAGATTGATGAGATGGAAGGTCGACGTTCGTTGTGCAATTTACTAAGTGCGCTTGTTATTTGATCTATTTTTATGTTGATTTCTGCTCTCATATCTTCAAGTTCATTCTTCATAGTTTTCCCTGCTTTGTATAAAATGAAATCCTCTTGACATCCAGAGCAAAGCCATAACAGCTTAGATTTTCTTTTATTGGATGGTTTAAGGGCATTAAATTGTCCCTGTTGCAATTCAGCACATTGAAGATGATGCCATTTCTGGCATATACCATCACAAGCAACAGCATTCTCATTTTCTTCCACCCTCCGTTCACATATTGGGCACATATCCTCATTCCGTTTAGCATATGACTCTTGGGAAATACTACAAGGGTCTGCGGATGTAACTCGTTTCCTACAGGCATTATACTTGCCATCTCTATTTTCCACCCTGAGATCACTCAATGAAACCGAGCGCTGTGCATCCATCTCTCCGTATACTCTCAGTCTTCCAGCAGCCTAAAACACTCCTTGCAAACTCACTCGTTCCGCAATGTACCGGTACTGGTGATCTGACCTTACGATCTACGTGGCTGTGATGTTTCACCACCAGATCCCAAAATGGCGCTCAGTATGTGTCTATCTCACAGTAAAGACAATAAGACAAGTATATTCCTATTATCAAAGTACGTCACTTTGCTACACACGTGATGAATGCTTTTCACTTAGCTACTCAATTTTTTAACAGTTATATTCATTGAACTTACGAATTTCCTGAATTCTTGGTCACATTAACACGGAACACGATCCAACTGGACTTCGCCTTTCTTTTGTTATAACAGAAAGATCGGATACACAATACAAAATGGCGGTTCCAACATTCGACTGTAGCGGCATCTTCGTGAAATTAGTTGTCTTTCGTATACAGTATTTGTAGTCATTCAAAGAGATGTTGACATGACAGTGTCATTACCAAAATGACTGATGATTGTGCATGAGCATTTCAGTCTCAAAGTAATCCATTCTTTGAGAAGTTTTAATTAAAATATGTGCACAGAATCCCCTTCTAGGCCTACTTATTTTATGGATGCATGCGACATTAGCGCCCGAGCGGAGCAGGTAGAAGTTAACGATATCATGTATTGATACAAGCGTCATTAGCGCCCGAGCGGAGCAGGTAGAAGTTAACGATATCATGACGTAATTAGGGAACTCTCTGCAAGACCGACTACAATATCTCAGACCGTAACATCAAAACCAAGATGGCGGAAATCGTAGGGGAACAGCTGTAGCAACTGGCGGGCATGGCGCCATCGAAATAGCGGCAAATTCGAAGACAAACATTCGCATATTTGATTAAATTCCGCCAGAAATTACAGGTTTTTATGTAATAAGGCACAAATTCAATATGAAACCCTGACGTATTTCGCTACAAGCAACGAGAACAGACAGTAGCTAAAAATACAGACATAAATAAAGCAGAGGTAAGACATTATGTTAAAAAATGCAAATATTTCTAAATGGAACTACAAGAATAGTCAACCAACAACAAAGTCAACCCCTGACACTATACAGCCCATGAAGGGCCTAGGCAAATATAAAATGCAAATATAAATGGTTGTTGCTTATATTAGGGGCTACGACATCGTGGTCTTGTAGCCCCATGTATTTGTGTGTGGAATTTGTGTGATAACCTGTGTTATTGTTATGGCTGAACTAG
This sequence comes from Meconema thalassinum, assembly GCA_946902985.2. NCBI lineage: Eukaryota > Metazoa > Arthropoda > Insecta > Orthoptera > Tettigoniidae > Meconema > Meconema thalassinum. Next base: position 1,012,868,654 of record OX336388.2, read on the forward strand.
TGTGTTTGTAAATTGGGTATTGTAGTGGGAAGGAAGCGGCCATGGCCTTAAGTTAGGAACCATCCTGGCATTCGCCTGGATTAGAAGTGGGGAAACCATGGAAAACCACTTCCAGGATGACTGAGGTGGGAATTGAACCCTCCTCTACTAAGTTGCTTCATGAGGCTGAGTGCACCCCATCCCAGCCCTCACATGAGAATTAAATTTCTTGGCAGAGCCGGAGAATCAAACCCGGACCTCCGGGACGACAGCCAAGAATGCTAGGCACTACACAACGAGGTGGTCTAAAACAGAATGGTACCACTGAACGAAAGTAGAACGAGCGATAATATTCTCTATAGTACATTAATTAGCCAAAATACCTTATCAAACAACGAGAAATAAATCAGGGAATGATGTTTTAAAAGATGCTTCCTCCTCCGCTGTATGTGACCCACCCAGCCATCCCAAATAGCATTGTGACTCACAATTTGGCTTTAGGAGAGAAAGATGCACAATCCAGGCAATTCGAAGTCTTCAAACTGAGATTGCGTCTACCCTGTCGGTACCGAAGGGAAAGTTACAATCCATATTCATTGACTTCTCTAAAGCTTTTGACTCGATTAGCAGTAAGAAAATATTGGAAAAACTAGACAGACTATTGAGAGGTAACAGCTACACTAAACATCTTGTCAAAAGTATTTTAGGCTCTAACAATATAGTCATTAACGATGGCATTACAACATCAAGCCCAATTGAGCAGACTACAGGCATGCTGCTACAAGGAGACCCATTAAGCCCTCGTGTTATTTATCACTGCTATGGCAGATAATATCACAGATATATTATCAGAGCGGGTAATCTCATTTATATACGCAGATGACATGGTGCTCGCTTCAAGTTCACAGGTCGAATTGCAATCTGCTCTCGACCCCTTTGAATTATGGGTGTTACACAATGACCTTAGGTTAAACAGAAACAAGACTAAATCTATGACCTTTAGGAAAGGGGGAAAGCCAGCAATTTTCCACATTGCAGGAAAACCGCTTGAGGGTGTACCACATTACAAGTAGTCCTACTTAGGTCCTACATTAGTCAACTGACAATGTTTTCACACTGCAAATCAAGGATAGACCCAGCGTCACTACCAAAGCCTTCAACGACATAAAACATTTGACTAAGCTATCTATAAAAACAGCCTTAAAACTTTTGCGGTTAAATGTTACCCGTATTGTGACTTATGGACTGGAGAGCATTTGGACACATTTAAATATGAAGTATTTGGAACAATATGGAGAAAATGAAGGCGACTTACATAAAGAAGGCCTTGGGTTTATCAAAGTATACACCTTCAAGACCGGTGTAAGAGGTGACTCGCGAGGTTTATAATGTAGAAGAACTCAGACTTCAAATGCTGCTACCTTCTACTCCAGGATATGTAAAACTCATGGACACACTAGAGCCAAAGAACATTGGTAGGATTTTTGCGCCACGGACACTATGATTTTTGACGATTGGAAGAGTGGGGGGGGGGGGGGGGGGTGCGAGCTGAGACCATTGAACTGTCGGTACTATTGGAACAACTCCTCCCATGGTAACCCTCGCTGAAAACTGCTTCCTGGTGCACTGCCAGGCGTAACTAGTCGCACCAAAAACTGTCATACCATTTAACTCTAGGTTGCATGTCAGCTGATATGTCGTGATTCTTTTCATATATTTGAACGTACGTACCTCTGTGCAACGTTATATGTATGGTATTTTCCAATAATACGGTAGGTTTACGGTCTACTTTATTTCGAAGTAGCCTATTCTGCGTTTATGGATATGTCTTACATCAAATTTTGACATAGGCCTAAATAGCACGTATGACAAATACACGTAGGCCCTATTGTAGGTTATAAGTTATTAAGTTAGTCACAGAATTATAACCTACGTCTAGCTTATATTACAGATTTCCATGGAAACGCCCAGATGTAGGCCTATTAAAGAAATGGGTTATAGCTGTGAAAACTTTTATAAACATGCTACTTGTTTCATTCAAATAGAAACAAACCACTGCTTAAAGATGATGCGGTACCTGCAAATTGCAATTTCCCACAGCATCGGCTTCAGCCACCCAAGAAAAGACCGAGAGTTATTGAACGACAAGTAGCCTAATATTTACTGTTACTTTCTTCATCAGCATAGGCATAAAATTTCACATTTTCCAGTATACTTTTATGATGTCAGTCTTGGAGACGATAAAAATAATTCGGCTTAAGGGATCTTCCCTGCAGGACCTGTTCGTTTGCTGTATGACTTATGTGAGGTCGAAGTTTCGACCTTCTTTGAAGAAAAAGAAGCTTGTAGTTTTTACGTGACCGTTAATCTTGTGATCATGAGCCAAGGGACCTCCATTTTACGTGGAATCCGAACCACAGGACATGGCATTTCACTTCCAAAATCTCACTTGCAATGACCGTGAATCAAACCTGGTCCACCTTGGTGAGAGGTGAATAGCTTGACCACTGCGCCACCATGCCCCATTGCTTTGAAGAATATTGAACATGTGGTTGTTTTGTATAAATAAAGCAGGCTATGTATTTCTGTTCACCAAGCATCTATTTAATTGTTTAGTTATAGGCTTATGCATATTCACACACATATGAATGTTGAATACCAATTAACATACTTTTTCTTCTTTATTGTTAGTCATTACCAGCCTAACCTTATTTTTATTTTATTTTAATGTATGTACGACTTGTATTTTTTGCCAGTAGGCCTATAACTTAGTTATTGTGTATGCTGCCTTTGATCGAAGGATAAAATGATGAACAATCAGGCTGCAATATAATATTTAATGTTGGCATATATTCCTAGCCATTTTAAGTATCAAATTACTATGATATTTTGAAATATGTATTTCGGCGTAAGTTCAGTTTAGTTTACCATTCGCCTAAATGTTCAAAAGTACCTCTTTTACTTGTATCTCGTCGTACATATGTAGCCTACGTCATCCTTTTGTTCGTATACGTCAAACGTGAGATCACGGCGACGTCACTGATCTCCCTAAATATTCCCCAGATACCGGTGTATCGGAAGGTATAGTTCAACCGAAGATACCATGCCATATTCTGCACATTAAGACATGAATCTTTGATATTCCTAGGGAATAACAATTAGTTTACTGTATGATTTTAGATTTTATTCATTATATGCATGGGCATTGGCTGCAATAAACCCCTTATTATTATAGGCTATAGGTGAATTTCCAGCTGTGGATGCCATTATTCACATCAACCATCGTCAGAACAGTACTGCCAACCTCACCATTACGGTACTAGCCGCACCAACACTCGACCATTCTAACCTACGTTTTGTCCAATCCAATGGTTACAGCCTAACACGTCCAGATCAATGGTTTTGTATCAATCTGCCCCGATAGCTGCGCACAATCAAAGCCGCAGCCTTCGATTTGTCCAATCCAATGTTTTTTTACAATGGTTACAGCTTAACGCATCCAGAACAATGGTTTTTGACAATGGTTATAGCCTAACGCGTTCCGATGACTGCCTTTTTTTTAACAACAGTGATCTGCTAATAGATGTAGTCTCCTCCGCTGTCTATCACCCACCCACCATCCCAATTTATAACACGACTTAGGGCTATATAGTGAAATTTCAGTTGTGTCGGCCAGTGGGCGTGGCTTATTTGACAAATAAGATATTGCCAACCCTATGTATAGGTAAACACGGCTGTAGGTTGTTTGTTTTGAGCGTAGAGAGCTGTGAGATCGCACTCGCTTCTATCTGTATCGGGACATCCTGAACTAACTCCAACAGATGGCGCATAAGTACTCTCATTAGTACTTTATTTCAAATAGCATTTGCCAATAACACACAATTGATGTTACAAACTCTTTAAAATGAAAATTTACTGTATTATGAACTTGTCATTCTTCAAATTCGATGTGTATAGAATTCCAACGGACATACATTCTATCTTATTAATGTTTTTAATACAAAAACAAACCTAACCAGCAACTAACGCCCCAGTCCCCCTTGCTTGTGGTAGCCTACTAACAGTAATTTTCGGCCAGGCAGTAGGCCTACCTAACCTAGTAACAGACATAAATGTATATACAAAAACAAACCTAATTTGGGGATAACTCCCCAGGCCACCTAGCTTATGATACTAACAGGAGCATAATTCTATTTACATACCTGTTGCATTTAAAATCACTGCTTCCATCAGATTACAGTACCCACTTGAATTTTTTCCACAAGCACACAAAGATTATTGATTCATGATTCTTATAGAATATATTTACACTTAAAGAACTTGACACTTTAGAAGACACTGACACTGCTGGTATGTCATTAAAACTACCATCATCTACTTTAACAAACAGGAGTTGTGTAGGACGGTTGATTTGGGAAAATTGTCGAAATGGTATCAGATCAGGGGTTAGTATGGCAATTTTCATAACCACAAATTTAGGTTCGAAATGTTTAAGTTAACAAATACAACTGTTTTAACTTCGAAAATGATCCCGGTGAATATTTCTCATCCACTTCTCTTTCAAAGATTTGTCTTTAGGAAATTTAAAAGTTGAAGTATCTTCAGCAGTATTAAATTTACAGGCAGGTACACAGTAATGACAATAAACAGCCAATGCTTCTCACATTACGTATCTTCGGCATTTATAATTATTCACAGTGCACTTCACTACTTAAGGTACACTATTACAATATATAACAGCTCGAAATCACTTGAAATATGCGACATTTGAACGAAATTCTCGCAGCAGACCCACTTAAATGTTGGTTGACCAAATGTAAACAATCCCCTACGATTACCGCCATTTTCTACGATTTCGATAGTGGCATTATGGTCTGATTTATTGTAGTCGGTCTTGCTCTCTGTTAATATCAAGTTAGATTTATTATTGGGACGGCGTTGAATATCATGATACAGTGTTAGTCGTTGTCACCTAGCGACAATATGTCCGGCAAGTCATTCGATTCTATTTTCGTGAGACCTTGAAGGAAGTAATATTTGCAATTATTTTAATACTCGAATTATATAATCAAGTAAGGTGGGTATCAATCGACGGTGCTTGACGGGCATTACATTTTAAGACATCAAACGTCGACGTAGCGCAAATACTTCCCGAGATATTTCAGTTTTAGTAAAGGGTGAAATTTTTTGAAAACTATTTTAATATATAAGATTGGGGTTTGAAATATAAAAAAGGGTGCTATTAATGGCACGGCTTGGATCGGAAGAGAAAATATAGAACTCCGACCTATCCGGCTTTTTGTTATCCGACTAGACCTTCCGCCACATTAGGCCGTATAGCCAAGAGACCACTGTAATTCATTTGAGGGTGTGAGCCAAGGATATCCCAAGATAGATTTTATTGCACGTTTCAGGAGTATCTCAAGTTCTTTTATCAGCTCCTTCTTATAATACCCCCATATGAAATTCATGTAAATTAGATGTGAATGTATCAGAGCAATTGTTCAATTGTTAGCTAATTAGACAGCTGTACCTTAATCTGAAAATTACCAATTATAGGGCTTAAGCTCTCTATACCGCCCACCATAGATGTGCTCTGGGCAGATCGTTCGTGAGAAAACACTGTCTGTATGGATACTTGGCAAACCATAAAATCCACCTGGATCTCGGCTGAATCCTAAACAACAACCAAATAATACACACTAGGGGACGTGTGCGAGAAATCCCGCATGTTCAGTAACCACCCGTCCGGCTTTACTGTTATGCGGGCTTCTATAAATATGTTTATTTGTTTGAACGCACCTTTTAAACAAATCATTAACAAATTGCCGATATTTCTGAAATCAGAGTGAAATTCGTCACTGTTGCGGGTAATTCTGTTTGAATATTCTTTTCAATGCACAATGGGTTGTGTGCGCCCCATGTGTACAGACTACCTGCCCGGCTCTAGTGTTATGCGGGCTAGACGCGACACAGTTCTGCCAGGGGCTATCAACATTTTTATTTGTTTAAACAACACACTTTTTAAACAAATAAATACATTTCCGTTGACTTTTCAAGAAATGCAAGTTTTTCCTGTACTATTGAGACAATATGGAAGATTTTGGCACAAAACGCACCTTCTAACTCCTTCTGGTTCAGGAGCTTGATTTTTTTGTCGGATGAACTTATACAGTATATAATAGTAGCCATTTTTAATTCCGAATAGCTCTTTTACGTAACACAACTCACTCGAAGATCTGCGTGTATGATAAACAAATACGGGTAATTATTAAAGAAAGCTTTTCAGTCGGTCAACACCAATGGTGCTCAATTATATTAGTTGGGAAAACAAGTATTTACATGCCCTAACCAGAAAGAATTAAGATATTACAAAATAACACGCGGTCATGTAAACAAATGGGTGTAGCCTACTTAGGAATGATTTTCTAAACAGAGACGGGAATCAAACCGGGACCTCCTGATGGCCAGTTAGGTAATAATATCATATGGCCTCAGGTGCCAGGTGCAAGCTTTGTTATTTGACACCCAGAGGGCAGCTTGCATGTCGAATTTTGCAGTTCCTTGGAGTGCTATGACAGTCAAGGATGCTACATATCTAAGCTCCTTGACACTATAACGCTTTCTAGTAGAGCAACGAGGAACTTTTGTGTTGGCGGAAAATCCCGAGATTAATTTTGCCACTATGAACACGGACTACTGAATTCAAATGGGTTCTTTAACATGCAAACGACGTATGACATGTGTGTCGTGATTTTTGTCGCCTTTCAAAAAGCACTTACCAGTAGTGAACCTGCAAGCTTGGGTTTGGTAGTCCGATACGATAACCACTCACCCACCGTGCCAAGCTGGCCAGTGAGATGAAAAACTAATTATAACGTCCACATTAAAACCCAGGCCAATTTCAGAAATGAAGAACAAAGTATGAGACTAAAGAAATGAAATATGCAGTGGAATGAAGGTAACAAGGCATTAGCTGTATAATCAGGGGCGTATATACAATTTATTTTCGGAGGGGGGGGGGGGAGGGTGGCTATCCTGGAAAATTGTGAGTATTCTCAGGGGATTGTCACCGCAAAATACCCAGAAATATCAACCAATATCTTACAGCATATTGTGCCCGTTTAGACCGGAGTCCGCACGACCACATATGCATTTTACCAATAATCAGTCAGCACGAGAATCAAAATATCCCGGAGCGCCAGATGGGTTAAAGCAAATCGCAAAAACGACATCAAATTAAAAAAATGCTTTACTGATTTTTGGCTCAATGCAACAATAAGGATAGAAGGAGATTTAATTGGGAGAAACACATCTGGTAAAATTATCTCAGTTTATTTTAAAGTTAAAATCTGACTGCAAAGATGCTCAAAGCAGCATCACTCCACGTGTGGCGATCCACACTCTTATTTACACACAATATACAGAAATTTTCCAAACACATTTGACAATCTTTTTGGAAACACAAGTCCGATTAATAGTCCTGTGGACTGTGTTCCAAAGTTATTAATATTTAATTCCAGTTCAAAATTAATTGTCTATACTGGAAATAACGTAGATCACTGTTTGACTATTTACATGATATTAACACTCGTAGAATAAATGTTTATAGAATTCTTAAACTTTCACTTGTTTTTCCAGTTTCAAAAATATATCGTCGAAAAAATATTATCATCATCGAAGCAACACAAATTATTAACACATATTAATAACATCTGAAAAGTATTTGACCTTGAGCATAGCATCGAAGAACTGTGCGAAGCACAACAACAATTAATCGTTCTTCTGACATTAAACATTCGAGAAGTGACTCGATTATGAACTTCAAGTTCCAAACAAAATACATGATTTCTGAATCATCAACTTGATCAATAAATGGTTGAACCATTCAATTATTCAATTTTCCACTTGGAATCATTATTATAAAAATATTTATATTCATGGCCATTTTTAGCAATTTTCACAACTTGCAATTCTTCGACAGAATGCGGAAATAAGAATTGTAGTTTTATAATGAATTCATTTAGTTCATGGCACTAGGATTGAAAATATCCTTCAAATTATTCGTGGTTAAAGAATTATTTTAAATAGGCAGTGGCCCATTCTACTATTTGTGTAAGAACACAATATTACAACAACAACGGCAAAGGTCTTCCTCTGAAGAAGAATAAACTACTATCATGACAAATCCGGGTTCTAGCAAAATCAAAGTCTAAAATGGAATTCGAAAACAAGGTTGAAATAAGAACTGATGGTTTCAAGAAATAACCTTCGGGTCATTCATCCGACGAAATGTGTGGCTCCAATACTCCTACTATAAACCTTAGCCATCGAACCTGCTATTTGATTGATGCTCGAGAAAACCTTCATTCCTGCGACTTAACATGCGCACCTGGGAATGGCATTTCAACTACTCCACACATAAATTATCTTCCCAAAATTTATACAATAAATCAAGCCTCTGCTTGTTATCAACACTGGAAGATTAATAAACTTACAAGTTTATTTTATTTTACCATTCAGTTCAACCCGTGAATTTACCATACTTATGAAAAGCTTTATTTCACTTTCGAGTGTATTTACGTCATGATTTTATATAAATACAAAAATATCCTATTTGATGCAAATATCATTTGCTTCCCGTTTCATGCCTCTCCGTGTTATCTGAAAAATATACTTTGCTCATTGCAAATATCAACTGTTCAACCAGAACTGAAATGTTGGTTGAATGCGGGCTTGCGCTAACCACTCTCCTTCGGAAAATCTCCTGTTCCAAACTAGAAATGATTAAACTACTTCATAGGCTCTTTCTCAATACATATGATTATTAGAAAATATAATATCCAAGAATTATTTAGAAAAATTATAAAAATTATTATTATTATTATTAGTGGATTATTATTATTATTATTATTATTATTATTATTTGTATTATTCCAAATATGTTTAATTATCATCTCATTATGTGAGAATCCACATGTTCGAACCTTCGAATATGGAAAAAATATCCATTCCTCAACAAAAATAAATTTAACTTTTACAGTTACATCGGGGGTTTTCCGTGGTTTCCTTAAAATATGAAAAATTCAAATAAATCTTCGAAATGCTCGGTCATCGATCCTAAACTGTTCTGAGTGCTGAAAATACTCATAATAACTCTAATAAGTCTTGCGTAAATCATTGCAAGCTTTAAATACGACGAAAAAAATGTGTTGGTCATCTGCAGAAAAAAATAGTTTGTTCCAATTAGCTAGGCATAATATAATTCAAATGTGGCTTACATTTCTTGATGGTCTTGAAGCGTAGTAAACCTGGTCTGTACCAGATTTATCCATAGACATGCCCTATCGGACAAGCACGTATAATCCTTGTATCGACCGCCATTGTAGACCCACAATTCGTCTAGTCAGACATAGTGGTAGTATCTTTTGACGTTTGAATAAACTGTGGTTCCATTTTAATATGAGCTTCTATCAAAGCCATAACAGTTTGTTTAAATAGGGTCAGATCTAAGTGATCTCTTCTTAGATATGCCAGTTGTAACATAACTCACTGTAATCTCATCAGTACAAGAAAAACACTGACAGTCTAAGCAATTAACGGCTGTTCTGAAGATCGTTCCCTGGGCATGGTTTGTATATCACCATCTGCCATGCGCTAGACAACCTGCAGTTTCCCTTGCGTAGACTAATGAACGCCACCGTTATAGACTAGTCTTCAGTGTACTGACAGATCGAAGTGGTTAACTAGTTACAAAATATGAAAACTGACTTGAAATGGATTTAAACATCCAAGTATTAAGTTACTACTGGACTGTGACAAAATACTATTTTCTAGACAAAGTCTAGCATATGTCCTTGTAGAAATATAAATATTTCCACCAATGTCTGTAGAAATCAATCACCTCAGTGATTCTCCTCACCAGAAACTTACTAAGTCCCAACTCGAAGCGCAGCACTTTTCGTGACTATCACGACTTGAAAAGAACTTCTGCGTAGATTCGGCAACCATGTGCCTTGGCTCAGCGTAGACGCAACTTGCTTGCCAAGTGCTTGTGTTAGAATGAGCTAACCATGCCTGCTCCAGCTGGCTTTTATTCAAAACGGTCAGGGTCACGCGTCATCACCTGATATCTAGAAATCCTCATATCTCTTGAATCCCTGGTCCGATTTACTTGATACTAATTGCATTCTCTTTCATTTGGCCGTGCCAGTAATCTGATCCCAGTCTCAAGTCTCTACTCCATAGTTAACTATTTAATCAATAAATAGCCTCCACCTCTGCTATTACTCGCTACGTCACTTGACATCCAACTATCGGTAAATTTCTTCGAAATGCTTCTCGAAGCAATGTAGCGCGATATTCAAATATCTGAACTTTCAAAAGCGGCTACAGCCTTTCCCTTGATATCTAGGTGTCTGAAACTTGGAATACCCATTCCTAGAGTTGGGCACATCCACTCCACACCTAGCAAAAAATAAAAATTGAAAAATTTTTATTTTTCCTATCTTCACATTAAATCATCTGGTTCTTGAATAATATATCTTCAAATTCGATGCATTATAAGTTCCCACGATGTTACCAGTTCGTGTATTGGCTACTTCATAGCTTCCATTATTGTTTACTTCCACAATATTCAAAATCTTCAATTTCACCAGGCTTAATATCAAAAATATCGTGATACTCTTCCAAAATCTTCCCTAGCTCTGGGGACTCCTTCTCAGTGTAGACTTCTCTTCCTTCAGCTTCATGAAAAATCAGAGACCATTGAGTATCTCCCTCGGTGTCTTCCTCTTCTTTTCCCTCGAAGTTAATCTCTTCGGTATTCTTGAATCTGATCGTCTCTGTCTTCATATCTATCACTGCTTGATATTTCTGAATGAAATCTGCTCCCAATATCATGTCAAAAGCCATGTCCTTCATTACAACAAATACATGTCGGAAATCATGTCCTCCAATCGTAATACATAAGTATAATTGTGTTTTACACAGAGATATTTTATTGGGTATTATTCCTTGGATCTTAATTCCTGATACTGGAATCTCCTCTAAATTCTCTTTGAGCTTCCACAGAATATAAAGCTTCTCACTCACCAGACAAAGCATAGCCCCAGTATCGATCAAAGTATCGACAGGCATACCGAATACTTCGCATGATATGATTGGCATTCTAATTCTGGTACCCATTTCTTTTCGTTCGTCATTCTGTTGAATTAAATCATCATCCTCTGCTTGCCATTTAATAATTCTGGAAGTGAAAGTATTTAAAATTCTATCTTCTACTGTGAATTCGAAGTTTTTTTTTTCATTCCCATTCCCCCGGGATTGTTGTGTTCCCGATGGACCTGGTTCGTTGGGCCTCTGCTCCAAAAATTGCAAGTTATCTTGGTGTCTTGCTTCCAAATTTTTCCTTGTGTCCTTGTTAAACTCTTCGTTGGACTGACGAGTATCCACATTCCCTCTGTTATTGTAGTTGTTTCTACCATAATATCTTCTTTCCTGGTACCTTCCTTGACTATCTCGTGGTCTTCTCCATCGAGTATTGTATCGATTACCACCATCCGGTCTCGCATATGGCTTGTAACTGTATCTGTTACTGTATTGGTTCCATCCTCTCTTATTTGGATCTTCCCTCGGCGATTTCTCTTCTCGCTCCTCTCGAATCTCTCGAGGTGTCTGAGAATAACTATCAGCCATAACAGCATACACAGCGTTGTTATTCTTTCCTCCCTTCTGATGGAAGAATTGAGCGTTTGTATGATCCAGCTTCTGTAATACTTCATCAAATTGTTCCATATTGTAGATATCAGCAGCGATCAAAGTCCTCTGGACGTCTGCTGGAAACTGACGTATCAATGCAGTAATCAACTCGTTATCTGGCATCGGCGGATCTAAATGTTGAAGTTTAGACAGCTGTCCAGAAAAGTACGTAGAGTATCGAGTAGGTTGTGACGTCGAGAATCTCTTCGAATATAACTCTGCTCTAACTTGCTGTTGGGTTTCAGGGGACCAAAACTTCTTCAATAGCCCACGAGAAAACTCCTCAAAAGTGGTTAGAGTGGATCTAAATGCTCTAAACCAAAGAAGTGCAGGACCTTCCAAGAACTTCCCTATCACTCGGATCTGTCTTTCTTTAGGGATCTTAGAATCTTTCAGGTAATCACCAGCTTCTCTCAAAAATTCCACGGGTGTCACAGAATCTCGCCCTGAAAATTTAGAAGGCTTATCCTCTATATTCTTAAATACAGTTATGGGGTTGGATTGAAATACTGTTCTGACCTCATCCTGTCTATCAGTCTCTCTAGCTCCTCCTAGATTTATCTGTATCTGTTCCTTTCCCCTTACATTTGGCATTTTCAACAGATGATCAGACTGTTTCTCATCCTTGATTTGAGTTTTCATAGCCTCAAGTTCCTTCTGGTTTTCTTCTGCCATTTTCTTAATTGCTTCAGTTTCTTTACAATTGTCCTTAACATCAATGGATATCTGGTTCATAACAGCCTCATGACTTTTCAATGACCCTGTCATATCTGATATGTCCTTCTGAGTTGCTTGGATATCTTTGGCAATTACTTCAATATGGGATGACAAAGATTCCCTAATCTCCTTGATTCCCTCTTGGTTCTCCAGCTTGAGTGTGTCTTTAATTTCATTGACAACTGTGGTCTTGATTTCAGTTTGCAATTCACTAATCACACCTTCTCTTATTTCTCCCATGACAAGTTCTTTGAATTGTTCCGTTAAACGTTGAACAACTAGAATTCCCATCTCGTTACTCTCCTTCTTCACTCTGACTTCCAGGTTGACCATGTCTTCACCAACTTTCCTAAGACCATGTTCTATCCTATCAGCTAAGCTTTGGGATCGAAGATCGGCATCGCGAAATTTATCGTCCATTAAACTTGCGTTAGTAGCTAATGAAGTTTCGAGCTCATGTGTTTTATCGCATAATTTATTCATTTTACTCTCAAGTGTCATTTTCAAAATTTCGGAATTCTCTTTAAATTTACTTTCCATTGAATTAAATTTACTGTTTAAATTTTCTTTCAAATTACTTTTTAAAGAATCAGAACTTTCTTTAAGTTTTTCATCTAAACTTTCTTTCAAGTTATCCTTTAACCTGCTTTCTAAAGAATCAGCATTTTCTTTAAGTTTATTTTCCAAAGAATCAGAATTTTCTTTAAGTTTATCCTCCAAACTTTCTTTAAGTTTATTTTCTAAAGACTCAGAATTTTCTTTAAGCTTATTTTCTAAAGAATCAGAATTTTCTTTAAGTTTATCATTCAAATTTTCTTTAAGTTTATTTTCTAAAGAATCAGAATTTTCTTTAAGTTTCTTTTCTAAAGCCTCAGTATTTTCTTTCATAATGGCTGCTACACGCAGTCCAGCCTGTTTTGAACTCTCCTCCAAACTCCTCATCATCCTCATCATTTCTTCCATAGTTTCAATTATTATTCAAAACTTAGGGGTATACAACAGTGGCAAACACAAGCTTATAACTAGAACAAGAAATATGAATAGCTAATTGGAACACTCTAATAAAATGAGATTTGTCCTAATGTCGACGTGATGGAAAAACAAAATTCTCTACTTTTACGAATTACATTTACCACAATATCACCAGAAAATATGTAAGTTCTCAAATATCCTCCACCTGGATTCTAATAATGTGTATATCCAGTCATCGAACGTTTACTACTGAATTTACTTGACGCCCTAATGGTTAAGCCATTATCAAAATTATCAAACCCATTCTAATTATTAATCAGTTATATTTTTAAGTTTCCCCACTAATTGGGTTTCCTACTAATTTATTCATCCAAACCAGACATCTCTCAACTCCCAAAATATTTCTATAAAAATTATCACAATCTCAAATCGGCATGCGATTGACCATGTCTAAATCGGGACCCACGTTCGAAGCCATTTCTCTCTCTATCTTATTTTATGTGCCCGTTTAGACCGGAGTCCGCACGACCACATATGCATTTTACCAATAATCAGTCAGCACGAGAATCAAAATATCCCGGAGCGCCAGATGGGTTAAAGCAAATCGCAAAAACGACATCAAATTAAAAAAATGCTTTACTGATTTTTGGCTCAATGCAACAATAAGGATAGAAGGAGATTTAATTGGGAGAAACACATCTGGTAAAATTATCTCAGTTTATTTTAAAGTTAAAATCTGACTGCAAAGATGCTCAAAGCAGCATCACTCCACGTGTGGCGATCCACACTCTTATTTACACACAATATACAGAAATTTTCCAAACACATTTGACAATCTTTTTGGAAACACAAGTCCGATTAATAGTCCTGTGGACTGTGTTCCAAAGTTATTAATATTTAATTCCAGTTCAAAATTAATTGTCTATACTGGAAATAACGTAGATCACTGTTTGACTATTTACATGATATTAACACTCGTAGAATAAATGTTTATAGAATTCTTAAACTTTCACTTGTTTTTCCAGTTTCAAAAATATATCGTCGAAAAAATATTATCATCATCGAAGCAACACAAATTATTAACACATATTAATAACATCTGAAAAGTATTTGACCTTGAGCATAGCATCGAAGAACTGTGCGAAGCACAACAACAATTAATCGTTCTTCTGACATTAAACATTCGAGAAGTGACTCGATTATGAACTTCAAGTTCCAAACAAAATACATGATTTCTGAATCATCAACTTGATCAATAAATGGTTGAACCATTCAATTATTCAATTTTCCACTTGGAATCATTATTATAAAAATATTTATATTCATGGCCATTTTTAGCAATTTTCACAACTTGCAATTCTTCGACAGAATGCGGAAATAAGAATTGTAGTTTTATAATGAATTCATTTAGTTCATGGCACTAGGATTGAAAATATCCTTCAAATTATTCGTGGTTAAAGAATTATTTTAAATTGGCAGTGGCCCATTCTACTATTTGTGTAAGAACACAATATTACAACAACAACGGCAAAGGTCTTCCTCTGAAGAAGAATAAACTACTATCATGACAAATCCGGGTTCTAGCAAAATCAAAGTCTAAAATGGAATTCGAAAACAAGGTTGAAATAAGAACTGATGGTTTCAAGAAATAACCTTCGGGTCATTCATCCGACGAAATGTGTGGCTCCAATACTCCTACTATAAACCTGAGCCATCGAACCTGCTATTTGATTGATGCTCGAGAAAACCTTCATTCCTGCGACTTAACATGCGCACCTGGGAATGGCATTTCAACTACTCCACACATAAATTATCTTCCCAAAATTTATACAATAAATCAAGCCTCTGCTTGTTATCAACACTGGAAGATTAATAAACTTACAAGTTTATTTTATTTTACCATTCAGTTCAACCCGTGAATTTACCATACTTATGAAAAGCTTTATTTCACTTTCGAGTGTATTTACGTCATGATTTTATATAAATACAAAAATATCCTATTTGATACAAATATCATTTGCTTCCCGTTTCATGCCTCTCCGTGTTATCTGAAACATATACTTTGCTCATTGCAAATATCAACTGTTCAACCAGAACTGAAATGTTGGTTGAATGCGGGCTTGCGCTAACCACTTTCCTTCGGAAAATCTCCTGTTCCAAACTAGAAATGATTAAACTACTTCATAGGCTCTTTCTCAATACATATGATAATTAGAAAATATAATATCCAAGAATTATTTAGAAAAATTATAAAAATTATTATTATTATTATTAGTGGATTATTATTATTATTATTATTATTATTATTATTATTTGTATTATTCCAAATATGTTTAATTATCATCTCATTATGTGAGAATCCACATGTTCGAACCTTCGAATATGGAAAAAATATCCATTCCTCAACAAAAATAAATTTAACTTTTACAGTTACATCGGGGGTTTTCCGTGGTTTCCTTAAAATATGAAAAATTCAAATAAATCTTCGAAATGCTCGGTCATCGATCCTAAACTGTTCTGAGTGCTGAAAATACTCATAATAACTCTAATAAGTCTTGCGTAAATCATTGCAAGCTTTAAATACGACGAAAAAAATGTGTTGGTCATCTGCAGAAAAAAATAGTTTGTTCCAATTAGCTAGGCATAATATAATTCAAATGTGGCTTACATTTCTTGATGGTCTTGAAGCGTAGTAAACCTGGTCTGTACCAGATTTATCCATAGACATGCCCTATCGGACAAGCACGTATAATCCTTGTATCGGCCGCCATTGTAGACCCACAATTCGTCTAGTCAGACATAGTGGTAGTATCTTTTGACGTTTGAATAAACTGTGGTTCCATTTTAATATGAGCTTCTATCAAAGCCATAACAGTTTGTTTAAATAGGGTCAGATCTAAGTGATCTCTTCTTAGATATGCCAGTTGTAACATAACTCACTGTAATCTCATCAGTACAAGAAAAACACTGACAGTCTAAGCAATTAACGGCTGTTCTGAAGATCGTTCCCTGGGCATGGTTTGTATATCACCATCTGCCATGCGCTAGACAACCTGCAGTTTCCCTTGCGTAGACTAATGAACGCCACCGTTATAGACTAGTCTTCAGTGTACTGACAGATCGAAGTGGTTAACTAGTTACAAAATATGAAAACTGACTTGAAATGGATTTAAACATCCAAGTATTAAGTTACTACTGGACTGTGACAAAATACTATTTTCTAGACAAAGTCTAGCATATGTCCTTGTAGAAATATAAATATTTCCACCAATGTCTGTAGAAATCAATCACCTCAGTGATTCTCCTCACCAGAAACTTACTAAGTCCCAACTCGAAGCGCAGCACTTTTCGTGACTATCACGACTTGAAAAGAACTTCTGCGTAGATTCGGCAACCATGTGCCTTGGCTCAGCGTAGACGCAACTTGCTTGCCAAGTGCTTGTGTTAGAATGAGCTAACCATGCCTGCTCCAGCTGGCTTTTATTCAAAACGGTCAGGGTCACGCGTCATCACCTGATATCTAGAAATCCTCATATCTCTTGAATCCCTGGTCCGATTTACTTGATACTAATTGCATTCTCTTTCATTTGGCCGTGCCAGTAATCTGATCCCAGTCTCAAGTCTCTACTCCATAGTTAACTATTTAATCAATAAATAGCCTCCACCTCTGCTATTACTCGCTACGTCACTTGACATCCAACTATCGGTAAATTTCTTCGAAATGCTTCTCGAAGCAATGTAGCGCGATATTCAAATATCTGAACTTTCAAAAGCGGCTACAGCCTTTCCCTTGATATCTAGGTGTCTGAAACTTGGAATACCCATTCCTAGAGTTGGGCACATCCACTCCACACCTAGCAAAAAATAAAAATTGAAAAATTTTTATTTTTCCTATCTTCACATTAAATCATCTGGTTCTTGAATAATATATCTTCAAATTCGATGCATTATAAGTTCCCACGATGTTACCAGTTCGTGTATTGGCTACTTCATAGCTTCCATTATTGTTTACTTCCACAATATTCAAAATCTTCAATTTCACCAGGCTTAATATCAAAAATATCGTGATACTCTTCCAAAATCTTCCCTAGCTCTGGGGACTCCTTCTCAGTGTAGACTTCTCTTCCTTCAGCTTCATGAAAAATCAGAGACCATTGAGTATCTCCCTCGGTGTCTTCCTCTTCTTTTCCCTCGAAGTTAATCTCTTCGGTATTCTTGAATCTGATCGTCTCTGTCTTCATATCTATCACTGCTTGATATTTCTGAATGAAATCTGCTCCCAATATCATGTCAAAAGCCATGTCCTTCATTACAACAAATACATGTCGGAAATCATGTCCTCCAATCGTAATACATAAGTATAATTGTGTTTTACACAGAGATATTTTATTGGGTATTATTCCTTGGATCTTAATTCCTGATACTGGAATCTCCTCTAAATTCTCTTTGAGCTTCCACAGAATATAAAGCTTCTCACTCACCAGACAAAGCATAGCCCCAGTATCGATCAAAGTATCGACAGGCATACCGAATACTTCGCATGATATGATTGGCATTCTAATTCTGGTACCCATTTCTTTTCGTTCGTCATTCTGTTGAATTAAATCATCATCCTCTGCTTGCCATTTAATAATTCTGGAAGTGAAAGTATTTAAAATTCTATCTTCTACTGTGAATTCGAAGTTTTTTTTTTCATTCCCATTCCCCCGGGATTGTTGTGTTCCCGATGGACCTGGTTCGTTGGGCCTCTGCTCCAAAAATTGCAAGTTATCTTGGTGTCTTGCTTCCAAATTTTTCCTTGTGTCCTTGTTAAACTCTTCGTTGGACTGACGAGTATCCACATTCCCTCTGTTATTGTAGTTGTTTCTACCATAATATCTTCTTTCCTGGTACCTTCCTTGACTATCTCGTGGTCTTCTCCATCGAGTATTGTATCGATTACCACCATCCGGTCTCGCATATGGCTTGTAACTGTATCTGTTACTGTATTGGTTCCATCCTCTCTTATTTGGATCTTCCCTCGGCGATTTCTCTTCTCGCTCCTCTCGAATCTCTCGAGGTGTCTGAGAATAACTATCAGCCATAACAGCATACACAGCGTTGTTATTCTTTCCTCCCTTCTGATGGAAGAATTGAGCGTTTGTATGATCCAGCTTCTGTAATACTTCATCAAATTGTTCCATATTGTAGATATCAGCAGCGATCAAAGTCCTCTGGACGTCTGCTGGAAACTGACGTATCAATGCAGTAATCAACTCGTTATCTGGCATCGGCGGATCTAAATGTTGAAGTTTAGACAGCTGTCCAGAAAAGTACGTAGAGTATCGAGTAGGTTGTGACGTCGAGAATCTCTTCGAATATAACTCTGCTCTAACTTGCTGTTGGGTTTCAGGGGACCAAAACTTCTTCAATAGCCCACGAGAAAACTCCTCAAAAGTGGTTAGAGTGGATCTAAATGCTCTAAACCAAAGAAGTGCAGGACCTTCCAAGAACTTCCCTATCACTCGGATCTGTCTTTCTTTAGGGATCTTAGAATCTTTCAGGTAATCACCAGCTTCTCTCAAAAATTCCACGGGTGTCACAGAATCTCGCCCTGAAAATTTAGAAGGCTTATCCTCTATATTCTTAAATACAGTTATGGGGTTGGATTGAAATACTGTTCTGACCTCATCCTGTCTATCAGTCTCTCTAGCTCCTCCTAGATTTATCTGTATCTGTTCCTTTCCCCTTACATTTGGCATTTTCAACAGATGATCAGACTGTTTCTCATCCTTGATTTGAGTTTTCATAGCCTCAAGTTCCTTCTGGTTTTCTTCTGCCATTTTCTTAATTGCTTCAGTTTCTTTACAATTGTCCTTAACATCAATGGATATCTGGTTCATAACAGCCTCATGACTTTTCAATGACCCTGTCATATCTGATATGTCCTTCTGAGTTGCTTGGATATCTTTGGCAATTACTTCAATATGGGATGACAAAGATTCCCTAATCTCCTTGATTCCCTCTTGGTTCTCCAGCTTGAGTGTGTCTTTAATTTCATTGACAACTGTGGTCTTGATTTCAGTTTGCAATTCACTAATCACACCTTCTCTTATTTCTCCCATGACAAGTTCTTTGAATTGTTCCGTTAAACGTTGAACAACTAGAATTCCCATCTCGTTACTCTCCTTCTTCACTCTGACTTCCAGGTTGACCATGTCTTCACCAACTTTCCTAAGACCATGTTCTATCCTATCAGCTAAGCTTTGGGATCGAAGATCGGCATCGCGAAATTTATCGTCCATTAAACTTGCGTTAGTAGCTAATGAAGTTTCGAGCTCATGTGTTTTATCGCATAATTTATTCATTTTACTCTCAAGTGTCATTTTCAAAATTTCGGAATTCTCTTTAAATTTACTTTCCATTGAATTAAATTTACTGTTTAAATTTTCTTTCAAATTACTTTTTAAAGAATCAGAACTTTCTTTAAGTTTTTCATCTAAACTTTCTTTCAAGTTATCCTTTAACCTGCTTTCTAAAGAATCAGCATTTTCTTTAAGTTTATTTTCCAAAGAATCAGAATTTTCTTTAAGTTTATCCTCCAAACTTTCTTTAAGTTTATTTTCTAAAGACTCAGAATTTTCTTTAAGCTTATTTTCTAAAGAATCAGAATTTTCTTTAAGTTTATCATTCAAATTTTCTTTAAGTTTATTTTCTAAAGAATCAGAATTTTCTTTAAGTTTCTTTTCTAAAGCCTCAGTATTTTCTTTCATAATGGCTGCTACACGCAGTCCAGCCTGTTTTGAACTCTCCTCCAAACTCCTCATCATCCTCATCATTTCTTCCATAGTTTCAATTATTATTCAAAACTTAGGGGTATACAACAGTGGCAAACACAAGCTTATAACTAGAACAAGAAATATGAATAGCTAATTGGAACACTCTAATAAAATGAGATTTGTCCTAATGTCGACGTGATGGAAAAACAAAATTCTCTACTTTTACGAATTACATTTACCACAATATCACCAGAAAATATGTAAGTTCTCAAATATCCTCCACCTGGATTCTAATAATGTGTATATCCAGTCATCGAACGTTTACTACTGAATTTACTTGACGCCCTAATGGTTAAGCCATTATCAAAATTATCAAACCCATTCTAATTATTAATCAGTTATATTTTTAAGTTTCCCCACTAATTGGGTTTCCTACTAATTTATTCATCCAAACCAGACATCTCTCAACTCCCAAAATATTTCTATAAAAATTATCACAATCTCAAATCGGCATGCGATTGACCATGTCTAAATCGGGACCCACGTTCGAAGCCATTTCTCTCTCTATCTTATTTTATGTGCCCGTTTAGACCGGAGTCCGCACGACCACATATGCATTTTACCAATAATCAGTCAGCACGAGAATCAAAATATCCCGGAGCGCCAGATGGGTTAAAGCAAATCGCAAAAACGACATCAAATTAAAAAAATGCTTTACTGATTTTTGGCTCAATGCAACAATAAGGATAGAAGGAGATTTAATTGGGAGAAACACATCTGGTAAAATTATCTCAGTTTATTTTAAAGTTAAAATCTGACTGCAAAGATGCTCAAAGCAGCATCACTCCACGTGTGGCGATCCACACTCTTATTTACACACAATATACAGAAATTTTCCAAACACATTTGACAATCTTTTTGGAAACACAAGTCCGATTAATAGTCCTGTGGACTGTGTTCCAAAGTTATTAATATTTAATTCCAGTTCAAAATTAATTGTCTATACTGGAAATAACGTAGATCACTGTTTGACTATTTACATGATATTAACACTCGTAGAATAAATGTTTATAGAATTCTTAAACTTTCACTTGTTTTTCCAGTTTCAAAAATATATCGTCGAAAAAATATTATCATCATCGAAGCAACACAAATTATTAACACATATTAATAACATCTGAAAAGTATTTGACCTTGAGCATAGCATCGAAGAACTGTGCGAAGCACAACAACAATTAATCGTTCTTCTGACATTAAACATTCGAGAAGTGACTCGATTATGAACTTCAAGTTCCAAACAAAATACATGATTTCTGAATCATCAACTTGATCAATAAATGGTTGAACCATTCAATTATTCAATTTTCCACTTGGAATCATTATTATAAAAATATTTATATTCATGGCCATTTTTAGCAATTTTCACAACTTGCAATTCTTCGACAGAATGCGGAAATAAGAATTGTAGTTTTATAATGAATTCATTTAGTTCATGGCACTAGGATTGAAAATATCCTTCAAATTATTCGTGGTTAAAGAATTATTTTAAATTGGCAGTGGCCCATTCTACTATTTGTGTAAGAACACAATATTACAACAACAACGGCAAAGGTCTTCCTCTGAAGAAGAATAAACTACTATCATGACAAATCCGGGTTCTAGCAAAATCAAAGTCTAAAATGGAATTCGAAAACAAGGTTGAAATAAGAACTGATGGTTTCAAGAAATAACCTTCGGGTCATTCATCCGACGAAATGTGTGGCTCCAATACTCCTACTATAAACCTGAGCCATCGAACCTGCTATTTGATTGATGCTCGAGAAAACCTTCATTCCTGCGACTTAACATGCGCACCTGGGAATGGCATTTCAACTACTCCACACATAAATTATCTTCCCAAAATTTATACAATAAATCAAGCCTCTGCTTGTTATCAACACTGGAAGATTAATAAACTTACAAGTTTATTTTATTTTACCATTCAGTTCAACCCGTGAATTTACCATACTTATGAAAAGCTTTATTTCACTTTCGAGTGTATTTACGTCATGATTTTATATAAATACAAAAATATCCTATTTGATACAAATATCATTTGCTTCCCGTTTCATGCCTCTCCGTGTTATCTGAAACATATACTTTGCTCATTGCAAATATCAACTGTTCAACCAGAACTGAAATGTTGGTTGAATGCGGGCTTGCGCTAACCACTTTCCTTCGGAAAATCTCCTGTTCCAAACTAGAAATGATTAAACTACTTCATAGGCTCTTTCTCAATACATATGATAATTAGAAAATATAATATCCAAGAATTATTTAGAAAAATTATAAAAATTATTATTATTATTATTAGTGGATTATTATTATTATTATTATTATTATTATTATTATTTGTATTATTCCAAATATGTTTAATTATCATCTCATTATGTGAGAATCCACATGTTCGAACCTTCGAATATGGAAAAAATATCCATTCCTCAACAAAAATAAATTTAACTTTTACAGTTACATCGGGGGTTTTCCGTGGTTTCCTTAAAATATGAAAAATTCAAATAAATCTTCGAAATGCTCGGTCATCGATCCTAAACTGTTCTGAGTGCTGAAAATACTCATAATAACTCTAATAAGTCTTGCGTAAATCATTGCAAGCTTTAAATACGACGAAAAAAATGTGTTGGTCATCTGCAGAAAAAAATAGTTTGTTCCAATTAGCTAGGCATAATATAATTCAAATGTGGCTTACATTTCTTGATGGTCTTGAAGCGTAGTAAACCTGGTCTGTACCAGATTTATCCATAGACATGCCCTATCGGACAAGCACGTATAATCCTTGTATCGGCCGCCATTGTAGACCCACAATTCGTCTAGTCAGACATAGTGGTAGTATCTTTTGACGTTTGAATAAACTGTGGTTCCATTTTAATATGAGCTTCTATCAAAGCCATAACAGTTTGTTTAAATAGGGTCAGATCTAAGTGATCTCTTCTTAGATATGCCAGTTGTAACATAACTCACTGTAATCTCATCAGTACAAGAAAAACACTGACAGTCTAAGCAATTAACGGCTGTTCTGAAGATCGTTCCCTGGGCATGGTTTGTATATCACCATCTGCCATGCGCTAGACAACCTGCAGTTTCCCTTGCGTAGACTAATGAACGCCACCGTTATAGACTAGTCTTCAGTGTACTGACAGATCGAAGTGGTTAACTAGTTACAAAATATGAAAACTGACTTGAAATGGATTTAAACATCCAAGTATTAAGTTACTACTGGACTGTGACAAAATACTATTTTCTAGACAAAGTCTAGCATATGTCCTTGTAGAAATATAAATATTTCCACCAATGTCTGTAGAAATCAATCACCTCAGTGATTCTCCTCACCAGAAACTTACTAAGTCCCAACTCGAAGCGCAGCACTTTTCGTGACTATCACGACTTGAAAAGAACTTCTGCGTAGATTCGGCAACCATGTGCCTTGGCTCAGCGTAGACGCAACTTGCTTGCCAAGTGCTTGTGTTAGAATGAGCTAACCATGCCTGCTCCAGCTGGCTTTTATTCAAAACGGTCAGGGTCACGCGTCATCACCTGATATCTAGAAATCCTCATATCTCTTGAATCCCTGGTCCGATTTACTTGATACTAATTGCATTCTCTTTCATTTGGCCGTGCCAGTAATCTGATCCCAGTCTCAAGTCTCTACTCCATAGTTAACTATTTAATCAATAAATAGCCTCCACCTCTGCTATTACTCGCTACGTCACTTGACATCCAACTATCGGTAAATTTCTTCGAAATGCTTCTCGAAGCAATGTAGCGCGATATTCAAATATCTGAACTTTCAAAAGCGGCTACAGCCTTTCCCTTGATATCTAGGTGTCTGAAACTTGGAATACCCATTCCTAGAGTTGGGCACAATATAACTTTGTGTAATTATTTTAGATAAGATTCGAAGTTTATATAGCATAAAATTACTGGCATTACAAAAAAAGCTGTTAAATACAACACAACACACAAATAAATTTTTATACTCAATGAATTTTCAATGATCTATGGAGTATGAATGGAAAATATCTAAATACAGTATTTGTCAATTTACTAAGCAGAAAGGGAAAAAGGTTTTTTTTTTTACAAGTTCATAATTTATTTTTCAAAAGTACCATACTCTCGAATTCACAGATTTGCCTCACAAGGCTGAGTGTACGCCGTTCCAGCCCTCAGACTAGAATTAAAATTTCTTGGCAGAGCCAGGAATCAAATTCGGACCTCCGGGATGGCAGCCAAGAATGCTAGCCTCTACACCACGAGGCAGTCTAATTTCAATCTTAATATTGTTTATAACTTAGCCAATATGTTATGATTAGGGTACAGCCAAATTTACAATTATTTTATGCTCTTACCAAAGCAACACTTTCTTAATTTTTATTGGCCTTTTTCGTGGGGGTGGGGGCTGGAGCCCCTAAGCACCCCCCCCCTCCCCTTATATACGCCCCTGTGTATAATCCAAAATGTAACTCAAGCTACAACAGTAATGTAGGCCCTACGTGGTGACAATGCAGGTGAATGCTTTTTCAAGCTAGAAGATGAAATGAAAATCCACAGCCTGCTTCCAGTCTCCGACCAGGCCAGGAATGGGATGAATGAAGCCCCCATCTAGCGGCGAGGATATGAACTGTGCCGGCTGCCGAGGCCTGACGCACTCCTCTGGGGCAATGATTAAATGAATGACAGATGAAATGAAATGATAGTGGAATGAAATGTTGACAGGGAAAACCGGAGTACCCGGAGAAAAATCTGTCTGCCTCCGTTTTGTCCAGCACAGATCTCACTTGGAGTGACCGGGATTTGAACCACGGACCCAGCGGTGAGAGGCCGGCGTGCTGCCGCCTAAGCCACGGAGGCTTTCAAGCTAGAAGATGAATGAAATGAAATTCCACAGCCTGCTTCCAGTCTCCGACCGGGTCAGGAATTGAATGAATGAAGCCCCCATCTAGCGGCGAGGATTTGAACTGTGCCGGCTGCCGAGGCCTGACGCACTCCTCTGGGACAATGCTATATGAATGACAGATGAAATGAAATGATAGTGGAGAGTGTTGCTGGAATGAAATTTTGACAGGGAAAACCGGAGAACCCGGAGAAAGACCTGTCTGCCTCCGTTTTGTCCAGCACAGATCTCACATGGAGTGACCGGGATTGAACCACGGAGCCAGCGGTGAGAGGCAGGCGTGCTGCCGCCTAAGCCACGGAGGCTTCAAGCTAGAAGATAAGGTTCCTAAATTATGACACTGAGTTAATCGCGTTGTTTAGCAGGCAGGTTGTAGCTTATGTGCCTTCACTATAAGCAGGGGCAGATGACCTCGTAGTTCCGCCCCCTTAAACCAACTATAACTAACTAACTAACTAACTAAATAACTCCACTATAAGCCAAATATAGGGTGTCCCAAAAATATCACAGACAAGGCTTAGTATTATGTGCGGGAAGGCAGACTGATGAGTTTTCAAGAACTGTCTGGAAATGCACTGCGTGGGCGCTGGAGAGCGTCGAAGTCTGAGAACGTTTGTGACACTTTGGGCGGACGAAAAGCCGCGTACGCACGTGATTCGCAACCACCAACACAGGTTCGGTATTAACATCTGGGCTGGGATCCTTGGTGACCATCTCATTTGGTCTCAGACTTTGTTTTTCATTTCTGAAATTGCCCTGGGTTTTAATGTGGACGTTATAACTAGTTTTTCATCTCACTGGCCATCTTGCCACGGTGGGTGAGTGGTTCTCGTATCGGACTACCAACCCCAAGCTTGCAGGTTCACTCGTGGCCATGGTAAGTGATTTTTGAAAGGCGACAAAAATCATGACATGCATGTCATACGTTGTTGGCATGCTAAAGAACCCATTTGAATTCAGTAGGCCGTGTTCATAATGGCAAAATTAATCTCGGGTTTTTCCGCCAACACAAAAGTTCCTCATGTCTCCACTAGAAAGCTTTCTAGTTTACAGTCTATTATACTGCCCAACAGACTGACAGGACAGATCTACCTCACATTTATTCGAGATGTTTTGCCTACCCTATTGGAAGAAGTGCCAATAAATGTTCGGCAGGTAATGTGTCGAAAACACAATGGAGCACCAGCACACTTTGATGTAAATGTGCAGAATCAC
This sequence comes from Meconema thalassinum, assembly GCA_946902985.2. Classification (NCBI taxonomy): domain Eukaryota; kingdom Metazoa; phylum Arthropoda; class Insecta; order Orthoptera; family Tettigoniidae; genus Meconema; species Meconema thalassinum. The sequence continues at coordinate 1,012,895,003 of OX336388.2, forward strand.
CTCAACGTCGCATATCCCAATTGATAGATTGGTCGAGGTGGACTGTTTCCATGGCCAGCACGGTCGCCATATTTGACACCTCTCGACTACTTTCTGTGGGGTAGTATGAAGAGTACCCCACTCCTGTTACGTCAGCGGAGGACCTTACTGCTCGAGTCCACGGAGCGATTGCCATCCTTCAAAGACAACCGCAGACGTATGCTCTGCAATGACGTTGGAGGTACACATTTCGAATCCCATTTGTAAGGAGCTCCAGGAGTTATTCGTGTTGAGTTTATTGACGACCTGTGGAACGCACACCCTCTCCCACACTTCGATGAGCTACAGCGTCCGAGCCAGGTTCCTTCTTGAAAACCGATCAGTTTGCCTTCCCACACATCATACTAAGTCTTGTCGGTGTATTTTTGGGACAGCCTGTATTTGAGCGGTATGTATCATTGTACAATAGGAATAGGTGTGGGTTCTTTTTTTTTTTATTTGGGGACGGGGTTCACGAAGGAGGTACGCTCTGAGCCATGTTTAACATCTCTCTTTTCTTTATTTTCTTTGGCGGCCGTCCCGGTTGACTCAGACGTAGAGATGGGACTATCGACTACTTTTAACCATCGACTGACTAGTCATTCATTGGTAGAAACTATCGACTAGATAGTCGACTACTTTCAGTCGAATGGTTACCTGAATTCGCATTGCTCCTAAGCTTGTTGTTTCATGTATTCGACTGAAAGTAGTCGCTTCTAGCAAGACCAACTACAATACTCAGACCAATGCAGGTCTCGAAAGTGTGAAAATGGCGTATGCTGAAGCCCCGGCATATTGTTTGTTTACATTCGTCGCTGGGATACACTATTTAGCTTTGATTAGCTTCGTTTGATGAAAGTTGCGATAAACTGTCACTCATCTGTAATGTTTAGTGTCTTCAGTATGTCTGTTAAGTCCAGTTCGCGTTAATGTACTGCAATCGTATGTAAATATGTGATAATACGCTTAATATGGACTGGTTCGTTTGTGTGATGATTGTCCAGTCAACCGATGGCATTGTGTCATTTACTTCGGATGTTGAAGTACCTAAGACTAAAGCATAATAGAAGTGACTCAAGAATATACACCGCAATGATTTGCTAGTTAGTGGCAATATAATAATAGCTTAGTACACTTCATTAGTGCCTAACTGAAGTACGTAAAGGGAAAACGCAATGAGCATCTACGGCTAGACGTTATCTTGAACGATCAGCAATATGTGCCTCCGTAAATCCTTACCAGTCTGGCAGATGTTCTACACTGCCTTGTATACACGCCAAATAATATAGTGAACTTTTTTATTGGTTAAGGAAGATGTTCCCCCTGTGCCAAACAGTGAACTCATTGTGTTCCGACATTATTCATACTTTTGTGATTCTTACAGCTTGCAAGTTATTTTTATTATGATGTGTGTAATAAAGTGTTGTGAGTACCTTGCCAATTATGTTCTCATATTGCGAGATGGTGTGCCGCGATAATTCCGTAAGAGGGAGATGGTGCTTTCCAACCTATAGTACTTTACTAAATCAACTAATTCCAGCGTACAACTATTCCAAACGGTAACAGCGAATGTTTAATAGGTTAGATGGTAACATATTATCGTGTCCCTTGTGTGTAGTATTCTCCATAATTATGTTCTGATATCCACACGACGACTTCTTTGCTTATTTTAATCAACTAATTCGGTGCGATGTTTTACCTGAGATTTTAGACAATTCCACGAGAGGCCTTAATTGAATTGTATCTCGATGGTGTTGGTTCGATTATTTCAGGCAACTATTCTCATTCCGATTGTGTACACAAATACTCTGCATGTGCTGGGACAGCACTTCAGTAACCGGGTTCTTTCTTATCTCCTTCTTCAGAATCTGTTTGATATTTTGCTAATAATATTAATCTATAATTACTGAACTTAAATACGAATCGTGATAACTCGCCAAGAAGCGTCTTATTCAACCACAGAAACAGTGAGACTATTATAGCTGCCCCTTGGGTGAAGACGAAGAAACCTATAATTCGAGGTCAGCACTATATAGATAAATTAATTCAGGTAAGTCTAAATTATTGATGCATATTTCTTCGGAACCTAGTCTCGTCTTGTGATATCTTTTATGATATTAGGTGAGTAAAAATAATAATTTACACGAACTGTGACAAGCCCGATGACATGATCTTAGCTATTGGTAGGGCAACCGTCGTCGCCATGTTTTTTCTACATTAAGGTCTGAGGATTGTAGTTGGTCTTGCTTCTAGGCAGCATACAAAGCACTGCAAGCCGTTACCGGCTGAGTTGAATCGTACCAACAGATGAAAATCAAACTTCTCCTTAACCCACCTATTTTTGCAGACGTTAGTTTGGACTACTCGACGCTCAGCAACATGCAATTGGTCAAAGTTATTTATTTATTTTTACTGTGCTTCGAAATGGTGGTTTACGTCGTGTAGAGTGCAGCCATTATTTGCAATGTTGCACATTTCATTTAATGCAAAATGTGTGAGTAAATGTTCCCCGATACCGGTATTGATACAGGGCACATTACCTGTATGTACTGTGGATAAGTGAAGTAATAGACCAATACTTAATTAACCTGAGAGTAAATTAAATCACTATTACTGAGGGGGAGTTCTTAAGTACCGGGAACAATTCCATAGCCAACATTGAAATAATCACACTTCATATTTTAATACCAAAAAAAAGTAAATGTAAAATATGTCCATAGAGTCATAACAAGTTAGGCTATGTGTTCACTAATTTAATCCTCTCTGAAGTACTAAGAACGTAGAGCTGAAATACGACTTGAACAAGAAAATTACGGCCTACAGTAAATACACGCGAAAATAGAACACTTTAGAACAGCAACGAGGGCGAACTTTCAGTGGAGATGTTGGCAACAATGTAAATACTAAGTTTTCTTTAATGCGCGCGCTATCCATGTGCTGAAACAATTGACGACCAGAACGTAAAACTATCCGAGCGCGTTCTACATGTTAAAAGTTAAAACACAATTGGGATATGTCGTTTGCAAACGACTTGTTTGTGTTGCGGTGAGTAGTCGTTGAATTCATTCGACTGTTTTTTAAAAGCAGTCAAACAAGTCGATGGATTTAACATTTTTCAGTCGACTGCTGCGGTGCTGCCCATCTTCAAACAATTGACGACCAGAATCAATTTGTGCGTACGGTCAAGCTGTCCTCACAGTACCCGCTGCTATAGATGTAGAGATTCACATCACCACTCTATCTTATGATGGATGTCAGTACATAAAATCTGACACAGTTGTTAGGCCTGCTACAACAACTCTCAGCCATAACCCTGTAAACTACAGCTAAACCAAACCCAGAACCCCCTAATACACTTCATTTGCAGAGCAATAAAATCCATAAAACAACTCCGCAACAAGCTTCACAAAAACCTAAATTATAAACGAAAAGACTACTCCACAAACACCAAAATCAGTAAACCTCCCTCATTTCAGCCACACTACACCTTAAATAGACATAGAAGGCATAGGCATGACCCCATCATGGAGTAAGCTATTGTGTAAACACGATCATGAAGACTTCATTAAATTCTATTTAAAAAATCATAAACTCATTCCACAAATCTTAAAATCAGTATACATCCCTCATTTCAGTTACTCTATTCATTAAACAAACATAGAAGGCATAGCCATGACCCCTTCATGGAGTAGGCTATTGTCTAAATCTGACCACGCATACTACAACCTTACTCTAATTCAAAATTACGGCTAAATGATCCATCTGACTGGGAGGCAAAGGTATTTACCGGCTTGCCTGGGATGATGTGCCACAAAACCGGTATCTGGAGTTCAAACATAACCTAAATATTGAATAACAATATTGAATTGTCCAATAACTTGGACACTTGGATTTAGGCTATTTCATTGAAAGAATCAACGAACTGTATAAAACTATAGGCACCTACAGGTATACTTAACTTATTAATTAAAGCTCTACAATAAACATACAGTACAATGAATTGTAGCATGAAGCTATCCTGAAGAAGTCGTTTGATTAGTACGACTACTTAAATTCGAATGATTCCATTCGCTTGCAATTAGTCGTTTGCCAACGACTTGTTTCATTCGAATGATTTCCAACGATTGCTTTGGGATCAGTCGTTTACAACGACTACTTTTATTCGAATGATTCCATTCGCTTGGAAGTAGTCGTTTGCCAACGACTTGTTTCATTCGAATGATTTCCAACGATTGCTTTGGGATCAGTCGTTTACAACGACTACTTTTATTCGAATGATTCCATTCGCTTGGAAGTAGTCGTTTGCCATCGACTTGTTTCATTCGAATGATTTCCAACGATAGCTTTGGGATCAGTCGTTTGCAAACGACTTGTTTATGATACGGTGAGTAGTCGTTGAATTCATTCGACTGTTTTTTAAAAGCAGTCGAATAAGTCGATTGTTTTAACTATCGACTAATTCGACTGTTTTCAGTCGACTGCTGCCCATCTCTACTCAGACGCCATGTGAGATGCTTTCTGTCCGGACGTGCCTTGAGGCTCTCCGCCTTATTATTTAAAATGTAATGTTTTTCCTTTTTATTTAACATTGTCATTATGCCGAAGCCTTCCATTTACTCATGTAAGTAACACATCTAACCTTGTGTCCACTATGCTCATTTCCTAAATTTAACTTTTCTTTTTGATCTTCGTCGTGTGCTTGGATTTGCTGTGGAACCAATCGAAATGGCGGTCTCCTGTTTTATTTTGTTTGAGTCTACGGTTTAACCTTTTATTTGTGCCGTGAAATATATCTGCGAGTGATTTTGTGAGTGTATGTATTTCTTGCTGCCAGGTGCATTGATGTTGTTTTGATTGGGCATGTATTCGAATGGGTCTCCCGTGATTTGTGGACGTTGGCGTTTCGACCATTCTCCCAACACGAGGCATGACACCATATATTTTAGCCCTTATGTATTCCCTTCATTCCATGCTTCGTGCAACTGAATCACGGCGGTAACTTTAAGTAGGCCTTACCGTATTCAGCTGGAACTCGGAACGTAAGTTGGGGACCATATAGGTTTAGCATGTTTTGCTAGACTACCTACAAGCACGAGTTGGTTTGTGTTTTATTTCTGCATCGTCGGCTGGCATTTTGTGTGTTTGATTGCATGTATGTATCGTGATATATTTCACGGACACTTGACGTCATTTGTTTCTCCTTGTAGTATCTTTGGTTTTTGCATTTCTTTTCTCTGGGGACTGCCAGCTCGATCGCATCCCCATTGCTCGCCACAGCCTCTGCGACACGCACACAGCCTCTTGTTTTATCTTTGCTATGCTTGTTATTTGTGGTCGTCATGACAACCATCCATCTCTAGGCTGAGAAGTGATTGTTGTTGACCAGCGACCGGCTCGATTGCCTCTTGATCTTTTACTTCCTCCCTTTTTACATCGTTTTCACGGAAGTGAGCACAGGTATGAATTTAATTTGTTAACGTTATTTACTATCGTAAGTTATTTATTGTTATTTATATTTATCTTCCCCGTTTGAAAGTGACTTTATTTGACCCCTAGGTGAAGGGTATTCTTTTTGGTGTGTGTTATTCTGGCCGGGTTCTTTGTGTGTTCGGTTTCAATTCATTAAATTTCCATTTCTTTATCCATGTGTCTTATTTAGTAGTGTTTGGCGATCGGGCTGCTCGCTCTCTCTCTCTCTCTCTTCAAACCTAGGCCTAACTTATTCTAGCTTTCTAGCACCAGGAGGGTATTCCTACCACTCGTCGTGGGACCACGTTCACAGAGTCTGGAGTCGCTCGGCACATCTGGCCTGCAAGTACGGGCCCAGCACAGGTCAGAAATTAACATCCATTTCCACTGCGTACTCCTTTCTTTTCTAGTTGGTTCCAGTGATGCAGCTAGGAGGCACGCCAAGAATATGTTTATTTTAAGAGGGCGGTGCAGCTCTTAGGTGGGGGTCCATGGTGGTATCCAGGACTTTGAGAAACTCTGCATTAGAGCACTTGTCATCCAGGGTTCCCATTTACTCCGTCAAGTCGAGAAAGAAAAAAGATCGTCGGCATTGAATATATCTTTACATTCGTAGCCTCAAGTTAAGTTTTGCCGTTTTTCCACTCAGCTATCCACGTCATTCGATTTCTCACAAACTTCATTATGTACTATATTATAATTTTATTATATATTTTCTTTTCAGGATGGGTCTGGGAAGGGATTTGGGAAGGAACCGTGCGGTATTTGCCTGGTTGTTAAAGGAGAAACTACGAAAATCATTTTCAGGACTTCCGAGGTGGGATTCGAACCCACGCTCTACTGTTGCCAGCGAGGCACAAGGTAGCGCGTTAGTAGTCTTTTTATTTTATTTATTGTACTTGTTTCTGTTTACTCTATTTGTTTCTAGTCTTAGGTTTCTTTTGTACATGAAAACGTCACAAACACCCAGTCCCCGAGCCCGAGGAATTTACCACAGGCGATCAAATTGCCCATGGCCCGGCCGAGAGTCAAACCCGGGACCCTTCGGGCCAAAGCCTAGCACGCTAACAGCCACCGCGGCGTGTTCCATACAATATTGTACCTTGGTTTGAAACTGTCCAGCCACCCAGTCGATGCTTTAAAGTCGATATTGCCGAGTTATTTGGCAATAGCGAGAGCCTCATCTGAGGGATAGGTTCGCTAACCGGAATGTTTTTCAAACGAGCATTGACGAACCATTCCCAAACGAAATACAGTAGTTGATTTCTTCGTTATCTGTATTTTTAGCTTTCCTCTTCATTTGTCCATTGCCACTGCTTAGTAATGCCGTCCTTAGGATTTAATGTATCATAAAATTGAGATTTTTCACATCTAAAACGCAACATAAGTTCATGCACAGATAACCTTATCATTTGGTTGGTTGGTTCTTAAGTTTAGGGGCTGCGACAACGCGGTCATATAGCCCCGTGTACTTGGGGTGCGTGTAGAATCTGTCTGATAACCGGTGTTAAATGTGATGACTGTATTAGTGTGTGTTATCTGTTTTTAATTTAAGTACTGCAACTTAGAATTTTTTCAAATAGTTCCTACTTTTGCCGCCAAGCGCCACCGTCAACGATTACTAGGCCAAGTTCATAACTTAGATACTAGACACCACTGCAGTCGGCTCTTGGCAACGAACATAGAAACCTAAGAGCGTTGTTTACATTCTTAACCTATCCAATTTAGCTTCACACAGGTGCAATTAGTGGAAGGTTCTTTAACATGCCATAAATCTATGACATGGGACCGCCGGCTTTACTTCCCCTCCGAAGGAAGGCATACTGAGGGATTTTAACGCTCTTAAAAAATCCGACGGCTTCGGCCGGGTTTGAACCCGCGACCTTGGGCATAGAAGCTCAGCATGCTACCAACTACGCCACCGAAGCCGCCAACCTTATCATTTCACTGGCTTCAATAAGCTTCGCTTATTCGTTCAAAGTTAATGACACAATCATGCATCCTAGCCATTGTCTCGTCTTTAAAATTGCCACAATCTATTGTTAGGATACGGAGGTTATTTCAAAACTACTTACATGTGAAATGGGTTCCAATACTGTACGAAATAATGATCTCTACTGTTTCGTGCCACCCCCTAGTGGCACTTCCGTTAACTGGATTACGGTGGGTTTAAGCACAAACACAATTGTTCCATTAACGAAATATAATTTTATTACAGGCCTACAAACATACACAGTGCACACATACACACACACACACACACACACTGAGTCTAACTTCAGAAAACACTACTGGTCACTATTAGTTTCCACAATTACCCTCACACCACTGTCCTCGCTATTTATGTTCTCTCTGTCCGTGAGGCGTTACAGTGTTCCAGCTTACACTCACACGTACAGTCTACACAGGTTCTCTTCAGCCTTGCCCCTGCCACTTCACTTACTTCCAGAGTCCACTTGCTGCTCCTGTGCGCTCTTGCTCGTCCCGTGTCGATCCCACGACCACGTATTCCACGAAGCACCGCGACACCTCCAAGCACTAACAGTCCTGACTCAAAGTTGCACCCTGGCTGGCAGGCTTCCACTCTGTTACCGTAGACGTCCAGTAATAATCGCTGTACTGCTCCGTACGCACTCACTCGACAACACTTCAGTACACACTAGCACTGACCAATACTGTCCGATACACTGCCCAATACACTCCAATACACTCCTCCTCGCCGCGGCTCGCTGGTTTATATGGGATCAGTCCTTGACCTGGAAAGTTCGAAATGTCACAATCCATTGCCGCATTGAGTCTGTTCTGGTTGGTTCCACATCCAGAATTTTCGCGTATTCTCTGGCCGGCTCGCACTGACTCACAGGTGCTTTGTTAATGTATGGCCGTGGGAGGAGTGGGCACTCTCTCCCTTCCCCTGCGGGGTTTGTCCAAGGCCACTAGACTGTCACACTGCCCCTCCCCCCGGGAGCCTCCTGCCGGCCCGCGGCAACACGCAACACTGCTCCCCTCCTTAAAGCAACTCGCGTCGAGTTGTTCATCGTAAAGGCTGTCCAAGGTCTGAAGGGGTGGCATTGACGGCGCTGACAAGCCCCTGTTTAGGCTGGCCGTCACTCGCTTTTCCAACCGTGAGGCTGTTCCTCGCCGACAGCTGCTAATTAGATGGCCTCATTCACTCCGTAGCCAACAGGTGACTTTCCTGCTGCAACGGCGTCCCAGTGGTGGTTTACGCTGCTTTGGTGGAGGGTAGCCAACCTCCACCGCCTCTTCGTCTCCGGCGGCGTTACTCCTCCTCGGTGGCGTCACCCATGCTGTCCTCTTCGCCGCCGCCATTCCCAACACGATGGTCTTTACCTGCCTTGGGTAGCGCTTTCCACTGAGCATCGAATACTCACGTGCCATGGCGTCGCAATGCCCATCCACGAAGATGTACGCCGCCTCTCGGTGCACGTACTCGGGAGGCGAGCCAGCCAGCGCGAGCTCTTCAATTGACTTACTCGCACGCCCGTTCCACCCTTCGAGGCGTAGGTGGTACATGGCAGGTAGGTGGTAGTCCCCACGATGCTCCTCCAGCGTCGCGACGATCCCGTTGTACCCAGTCCCCGTCCGGACGTCGTGTAGCACATCCGCCAGGCGAAGTCCTGTGATGAGCTGAACGGCTCCGTCCTCCAGCGTGCACCTGGCATGGTTCACCACAGTGTCGAACCCGGTCCCGAAGATCTGCCATGATGAAGCCTCATCGACGTGCGGCGTCCTCACACTAGTGACGCTGTTACTGTCGTCAGAGCTGCTAAGTCTCGGTCCGGTTTCCATGCCCGTGGCACTTCCCAGTGGCTCGTCCCTGACTTGCTGGGCGTTCTGAACTCCGGACTCCACGATCTGTACGGCTTGGTAATCAGCACTCTCTGTAGCGTCACTTTTCATTCCGCCTCCAAGCTCGTCACACTCCGGTCTTGACTTCAGATCTGATTTCAACTCGTCCTGACTAATTTCATGCTCACAATTCTCCATTTTCTTTCCCTGTTTTTCGAAATGTTCCACCATTTTCTTACCCACTTCGAAATGTTCTGTCATTTTCTTTTCCACCTCCTCTATCTTGGAAGTTAACTTTTCTAGCAGGAGTTGTATTTGCGCATCCATTTTATTTGTCTGACTTGTGACGGGCATGCACTCGCAGGAGAATAATGAACTGTGATACAATGACCTGCACGATTTTGAACCTAGGGCCTTCAGGTGTTGTGCTTGGGTTCGTAATCCGGCTTCTGACACCAGTTGTTACGTGCCACCCCCTAGTGGCACTTCCGTTAACTGGATTACGGTGGGTTTAAGCACAAACACAATTCTTCCTTTAACGAAATATAATTTTATTACAGGCCTACAAACATACACAGTGCACACACACACACACTGAGTCTAACTTCAGAAAACACTACTGGTCACTATTAGTTTCCACATTTACCCTCACACCACTGTCCTCGCTATTTATGTTCTCTCTGTCCGTGAGGCGTTACAGTGTTCCAGCTTACACTCACACATACAGTCTACACAGGTTCTCTACAGCCTTGCCCCTGTCACTTCACTTACTTCCAGAGTCCACTTGCTGCTCCTTGTGCGCTCTTGCTCGTCCCGTGTCGATCCCACGACCATGTATTCCACGAAGCACCGCGACACCTCCAAGCACTAACAGTCCTGACTCAAAGTTGCACCCTGGCAGGCAGGCTTCCACTCTGTTTCCGTAGACGTCCAGTAATAATCGCTGTATTGCTCCGTACGCACTCACTCGACAACACTTCAGTACACACTAGCACTGACCAATACTGTCCAATACACTGCCAAATACACTCCAATACACTCCTCCTCGCCGCGGCTCGCTGGTTTATATGGGATCAGTCCCTCGTCTGGAAAGTTCGAAATGTCACAACCCATTGCCGCATTGAGTCTGTTCGGGTTGGTTCCACATCCAGAATTTTCGCGTATTCTCTGGCCGGCTCGCACTGACTCACAGGTGCTTTGTTAATGTATGGCCGTGCGAGGAACCGAGAGGGTGTGGGCACTCTCTCCCTCCCCCTGCGGGGTTTGTCCAAGGCCACTAGACTGTCACACTGCCCCCCCCCTCCCGGGAGCCTCCTGCCGGCCCGCGGTAACACGCAACACTACGAAAGAAAATCCAGTTTCTTCATCATCACAACAGTCCGGCAAACAGCGGGAGTAAATCTGTGTTTTCCAGGAACTGGGTGTACCAAAATAAGATACGAATGCAAAGCAAACGTAAAGTTCCACATTGTACACTGGCATATCGCCCAGTTCGGATAAATAAATGCACAGTGGAGCGGTATACTGGCATTGTAGAGTATTTAATACCACCATCCGGTATGAGAAATTCCGGTATACCGCTCAGGCTTAAGGTATTCATTCCTATTATATTTGAAGTGGCGTATTTAGATGGAATTATCAATTGTTTTCTGTTTCCAGCTTAATATTTCTACTTTACATGTTCCATGCATAAATATGCTCAAAAAATTATTTAAATGGCCCAGGGCGCACGTGTCTAATCATAATGCAAAACGTTAAAGTTAATTTAACTAAGGGTTTTTTTTTTTTTTTTTTTTTTTTTTTTTAGGTTCAAATATCAATAAGTCAAGTTGTAATTCACTTATCAACCTCAGCAAGGTTTCAAATTAAAGATCATTAAATTAGGAACATCATGTACTATCGCTGAGAAAACAATAGGCCTATATCCCCAGTCAAAAACTGAGTATGAAGAAAGGAAAAACATATTTTTGAAATGTTGCATCTTGAATTAATATGTTATACGGTTTGTCCGCGTAGTCTCTCCGCAGTGCGTGTCTCGCCTTGCGGGACATGTTGGGTTGGCAGTACATTCATGTTATGTTGTTACAAGGAAAACAATTGCATTAAATTAAGTAATGCAATTATATATACGGCAATCACCACTATCACATTATGCTCCGTAAAGTTCCCACCAGCACGGAACACCTCTTCCACTATAAAACGGCTTTTCAGTATTACCCATTTAAGATTTGATTGCCGCTGAGCATGGCTGCGCCACCGTTTGTTGATTATTGTAGCAGGAGCCCCGCGGGGTAAAGAGGAGGACACAGTGATGACAGAGTGCATTCTGCACATAAGCCAAGCAGCATTGCACGCGCTACCTGTCTTAGAAGCGCAGATAAGTGTCACAGGAGCTCATGTCACCACGGACAGCTACTGGAGCTGAGTCATATCCTACTCGCGCAACTGTACCTGTCAACGAAGCAGAGTGACGTGTGACACAAGTAAACAGAGAATAGTTCCCATATCGACCGCCGGCAATCAACTCGTGAAAGCATTCCCATCAGACTCAGCTTACACAAGAACTTGACAACTTACAGAGTCAACACTGTCACGCACAGGCTCTCACTGTCGGCAATAATGAACCAGTATTCCCCACCATATCACTCCAGTTGAAGGTCATTGCATGCTTATGCGAACCGCTGCGGTGAGGCTTTGCGTATATTAACCTTTCACGAATTGATTGCTGGCGGTCGAGATGGGAACTATTCCTTGTTTACTTGTGTCACACGCCAGCTTGCTTTGTTGACAGGTACAGTTGCGCGAGTAGGATATGACTCACCTCCAGTAGTCTCAGTTATCGCTTGACGGTCCGTGGTGACATGAACTCCTGTGACGCGCAATGCTGCTTGTGTTATGTGCAGAACGAACTCTTGTCATCGCTGTGTTCCCCGCTTCGTCCCGCGGGGCAGCTGCTACAATCAACAACAAACACTGGCGCTGCCACGCTCAGCGGCAATCAAATCTTAAATGGGTAATACAGTGACATGAATGTGCTGCCAACCTAACACGTCGCGCAAGGCGAGATCCACGTAGCTCGCCGCTGCGGAGACACTTTGCGGACACACTGTATTTCTTTGTATAACAGAGATAAACTAATAAATGTAGTATGGAACATCGAAAACACTAATGTTACCGTAATAGTTATTTGAAATAAACATTAAAATACAGTAGTCTATACTCATTGTAGTAGTTGCTAGGTTATCTCAAAAAAGGTTAATTGTTTTTACAAAACAAATTTTGGACATCCCTTAAATTGTAAATTAATCATTATCATTGCATAATTGTTAACATACATGAAGGGCACAGGGAAAGCAGGGGCAGAGTCACAATTTATAATGTTCAGTAAACGGCGTTGAAGAAGTTTAGCTCTGTTTATCAAATTTATTTTTAAAATAATGACCAGCCAGTATTTCTTTCCTTTTTTACTACCAATACAATGTTTAAACTAATTTAACTTATACCTGGTGTAAAAGAAATGAATTATATGGTTGTAAAGATAAGCATATAACTCCTTCTCTCTCGGTGCACTGGATCTTGTTTTCCCCGTATACTTGGACCTAACTCATTGTTTCCAAAACCACTTTAGGTATTGTTTAGGACCAGGAATGAACCTCTCATTCACATAAAAAAAATATGGACATAGCCCTTTCTTTCCCTGCACCCTTCACATTCTGATTAATCACTAAAACAAATACAAAAACTTGGGTTTATAATTATGGAAACTTACTTGTAACGTACTGTATATGAAATGTGAATACCTTAAAAGCTGTCGAAGGAAAAAATCTGTCGAAATTTAATGTTTTTCAGTCGATCAACACGATTGTACCCAATTATAGTGGGTGGTTCCCTAATCCTGAAAGAAATTTACAGGATATTAATGAATACACCATCAATCCTCTACGCAGATGAGTGCCTGTTTCTAACTAAGAAGACCTTCCTAAAGGCCCTCTAGGTACTGGGAAGGAAATTCTTGCGAAAAATAGTGGGGCCAAGGATCTTACCAGATGGAAGACGATGGTACAAACCAAATTGTGAACTTTACAAACACCAGGAAAGCTCACCGATGCCATCAAAAGGAGACGCCTGGCTTTCTACGGCCACCTGTACAGAATGGACCACCACAGACTGTCTTACAAGATCTTCAAGGTAGCCAAGAAGTGTAAAGTCACTGGATCCTTGTGGATCAAACAAATTAAGAAGGATCTTGCTGAACTTAATATTCAGCAAGACAAGTTCAGCAAGACACGCTAAGTCTTGTACATTTCCGAGGCTTGCTTGTGTTTTGAAAGCAGTTGATTTATCCACTACTGGCTTGCTAGGCCTATCATAGCTTCACCAGAGCCCCGTTAGCCGTCATATTTCAGGGTTCCTGCAGGGCCTTCACAGCTACCGTAGCAGTCCCTGGGCTCACAAAGTCCCTCCTATACTTCACCCCTACAGGCAATCCCCTACTTCATGTACAAGACTTACTTTGTGCCGATCCTAACGTATTGTTACGGCTGTGAGTTTGTGTCATCGCTCGCCGCTTGAGTCACAACTGCCCCAGGGGCTGGGCTGTGGCCTGCCTCCTGTATTGCGTGTGCCTTATGCAACAGGGCTACTAAGACAAAGGGATAGTCCAGAATATTCGTGACTGGACCAGCGATGGAAACCTCGAGAAGCTGTGAACCCTGGATGGATCTAGAAGCATGTATTGAGTCACCGGCCTGCTATATAAGTGCGACCTGTCAAGCAGGGGTTGTTGTTGTGTTTTACAAGCTAGTGCGAGCGATTATCTTGTGCGACAGAAGTGTGGTGACGAAGTGCTGTGCGAGTTACGAAATCCAGTGGCATTGTTTCTCCAGCTTGTGGACAGCGAAATAGCCTGCAGCAAGTGATCGTAAGTAATTGTGGTCGGTGAACATAAAGGAGAGGAGCAGGTAGTTTCTGTCAAGGCCACCGTACTCATTAGGACGGATTAACTTCTGTGATCTGTTGACAAGTGGAAGGGCCAAGAGCGCTCAAGGAAGAGACTTGAGGAAACTGGAGTAAGGCTCCTAATTGCTTGTATTTGCTGATTAGTGTAATTTTCTGGCCACAATAAAGTTAATTATTTCTTTAATCAGTAATTGGTGTTGTGCTTTGTACCCCCACCGTAATCCAGTTAACAAAAGTGCCACTAGGGGGTGGCACGTAACAGTATGGATCAGAAACTTGGGTGATGAGGGAGAGAGATAAAAGCAGAATACAAGCAGTGGAAATGAACTTTCAGAGGAGTCGTAAAGGTGTAACCAGAATGGACAGTCAGAAATTATAGAGTCAGAGAAATATTAAAGGAAGAACCCCTACAGGATAGGATTGAGAAATCAAGGCTACAGTGGTATGGACACGTGAAAAGAATGGGAGAAGAGAGAATACCACGGAAAATATTGGAAATGGAGTGGAAGAAAAAGAGACCTAGAGGAAGACCAAGGGATAGGTGGATAAAGGGGGTGAAGAAAAGTGTCGAGAGAACAGGAGTTAATTGGACAACAGTGACAGAAGAGAAGTGGTGGATGGACAGAAAACGATGGAGAGGCTTGTGCAACCTGCGGTTGGAAACTGCTCTAGTTGTTGATGATGAAGACACAATAAATGACCGGAGTCGCTACTGTCTGACGGTTGAATTATTGAATTATTCCATGCTCAAATATTAACCTCTAACAATCTATTTTTATTAGCAATTTTTCTCAATAACGTGATTATAAAGTGTTATTTTCACGTTAACATATGAATATAAAATAACTTACGTCATTCCCACCTCAATAGTCAAAATGTTTTCACTATACTTGTACATTGGCATTTCCTACGCCGAGCTGTTTTCAAGAAATATTTTTCCATATTAATCAAAATTGTAACATATATGGTTTTATTAGTATTTAATATTATTTTTATAAATAATTTAGATAAGAGCTTCCGTGGCTTAGGCGGCAGCACGGCGGCCTCTCACCGCTGGGTCCGTGGTTCAAATTCCGGTCACTCCGTGTGAGATCTGTGCTGGACAAAACGGAGGCAGACAGGTTTTTCTCCGGGTACTCCGGTTTTCCCTGTCAATATTTCATTCCAGCAACACTCTCCACTATCATTTCATTTCATCTGTCATTCATTTAATCATTGCCCCAGAGGAGTGCGACAGGCTTCGGCAGCCGGCACAGTTCATATCCTCGCCGCTAGATGGGGGCTTCATTCATTCCATTCCTGACCCGGTCGGAGACTGGAAGCAGGCTGTGGATTTTCATTCAAATAATTTAGATAGTTAACATTTTTAGAAATAGTTTTGAACATAACTTTTTTATAAATTTAAGTATCACACAGACTTTTAACTTCATTTTCTATTAATTATATTTGCTAACTAAGGTCATAATGTGACTGAAACCGGTGCATTGAATTACATAATTAAAAATTGTATTGACTTAAAGTACTTTTTAGTTACTTATTATATTTAGAGTTCTCACAGCTCTCTTTTCTGAATTCTAGGAAAGGCAAGAATTACAGTACCTCCCCCCTGGCCGTATAGGCTACTGTACAATAGAAATCTTCAGTAATATATTTGTTTTCATTTTATGTTCATCTGATAGCACGGCCAACACGTACCCAGGTGGCGCTCTTTCATCCCCATAATGCTACCGCTCAGTACCCCTCCAAATATTTATGTCGACAACAGATGTACCTCGTGATTTATAGGCACTGTGGCTGTATAGCTATTGTCTTGGAGAGAGAAAATTACGAGCCAACTTTCACTCAAAACCCAAAATCCTCATAAAACCGCCCCTCTGCTGGGCGAGAAACACTGTTATGAGGATAAGGATCAATCGCATGCCGATTTGTTTGAAGATGCCTGGGATACCATTAGCCATCGCGATTATACCCATAGTTCCAGCAGTTTTTGAGATATTTGAGTTTCAGTGAGAAGGTGTATGAAGGGAATGTGTAAGAAAACACAAGAGGGAAAAGTATGTTGAATTGCTTTTTTAAAGTTTTCTTAATTACAAAAAAAAAAGTATGATATTTCATGACCTACCGTAATTGGATGATTCACGTGAATTTAGCAGATTTATTTAGATTTATATATTCTCGAAGATGAACCACATTTAATGGAAAACTGAAGGGATTACAACCCAAAGAAGACACAATTAATTCTATTTAAAAATATTTAAATCTGAGTTTGTGGTACAATTCTATCACATGGTGGTTCATCCTCTAGAATAAAACCTCAGTTTTCATGAGACATGATAAACATTCCCATTTTTGTTATACTTTTGGGGGTTTTTAATTTTTTGGAAAAATAGGGCACTAATATTTTGAAAATCCAATAAAGAACAATATCATACAAAATAATTTTTATTCTAGTTACCCAAAGCTCGCTGGAAATATGTACATATAAGACAAAATCCAACGAAATCCCTCAAATAGCTGCAAAGATATTGAATCATCATCATCTTACTAGCGTTTGTCCCGCTTTGGAGCAGGGTCCGCTACTTTACATGCCAATCTCCATTTCAGTCGGTCAAGAGCATCATGCCGACACAGATTAACTTGTCGCATGTCTTCTCTAAGGCGATCAAGCCACCTCTTCTTAGGTCGCCCACGAGGACGTTTGCCATCCGGGTTGAGGCACAAGGCAGTTTTAGCCACTGATTGTTCGTGACTGCGTATGATGTGGCCGTACCAGCGTAGACGAGCCTCCCGCATTTTATCCTGTATGGGCGCAACTCCCATCCTCCCTCGGACATCGCAATTCTTCATATGGTCAAGTCGCGTCAGACCAAGCACCGAACGAAGCATGCGCATCTCCATAACAGAGGCCGGCCAGCATTCAGAACCGTAGAGGGCGACTGGGCGCACGACGGTCTTGTAAATCTTGGCCTTAAGATAGGTGGGTATCTTGCGGTCAAAGAGGACTCCAGTTACCTCCCTCCATTTGAACCAACTGGCACTCACACGAGCTCGGGCATCAGGGAGGGTGTCACCATCTGAACGAGTCAAGGAGCCAAGATACCTGAATGGGTCGACTCTTTGAAGATCTTGAATACCTACAAGGATGGTGCCAGGCGTCGGTGACCCACACTCCATATTGAATAGTTTGCTAAATGTGTGCTTGCTGGTGTATGAAATCCCTTAACTCTTATAAGACATAACTTTCTTTTTTCAAATATTTGATTATCTTTGTATTTATTCAACTATAATTAAAATCTTAATTATTAATGTTAACTTCAAGCTTGTGTTGTTTTATTTTATTTCTTAATGTTATTTCATATTTGTTTCCAATTTTATTTTTATAACACAATAATTTTACTTTTTAGATTTATTTGTATAATTTTAAATTCTGTGTTTACTTTAGCAATATCACAATTTAGGAATCTTGCGCCACCATGTTTCGTGGATGTGCTAACTAATGAACATACAAAAGCTTATTTCCCCTTCCTTTTGGGGGTTTTGCTTATCATTTAGTACGAAACTTCACCTCAAATATGCCCTTGAAAATAGACAAATGAGTAATATTATTTAATGACGAATGATGCTGATTGTTGTTTTAAGGGGTGGAACAGCGAGGTCTTCTGCCTATATGTGATTACTTAACCTGCACATAATCAATCCATAGACAAGTTTAATTCCTATCCATATTCGCTGAATGACGGCTTTCTGGAGATCTTAGAATTTCCCGTCTATTGCAAGAACGCGCACTGTCGGATGACAGGCAGGTAACGGAGCAGAGGTCAATCAACCTGCAGGTTGGTTCCACCATTTAGAAAGCACTAGCTCGCTCTCTCTCTCTTTATTAGATCACGTCCTTTAACGTCTAACAGACCGCGTCCAGTAGCCTGATAACTGTACAGAGTGGCACAAAATCAGTGTTTTTGTTCAGACATGTTGTCAACCGCTCGTACCTCCCACCCCGAGATATCAGGTGTTTAAAAAAAAAAAAAAAAAAACATAAGTGTGAGCATCATTAATAATTTTTGACCACCTCATGGTAAAACAATCTTGGTTGTCGCCCTGGAAGTCCGGGTTCGATTCCCAGCTCTGCCAAGAAATATAATTCTGGTCTGAGGGCTGGAACGAGGTTCATTCAGCCTCGTGAGGAAAAATTGACAAGAGGTGGCTTCAATTTCTACCTCAGCCAACCTGGAAGTGGTATTCCATGATTTCCCACTTCTACGCAGGCAAATACTCGGATGGTTTCTAACGTAAGGCCACGGCTGCCTCCTCCCTCGCTTGAATTACAAATAAACACACTACATAGCACAGACATCACAGTGATACAGCATACAGGATATCAGACAAATTTTACACATACCCAAGTACACGGGTCTAGATGATCACAATGCCCAAGCCCCTCAAATGAAACACCAACAACAACAATTGTAGATTGACCAATATAAACTATAGCCTAACGTGTTAACTTCCGTGTTGCAATGATTTCAACAAGAACTTTGACTCACTGTATTTGGTGTAAACAGACATCGTACTAAATAGATCTGATTTCGACATGTTGTTGTTGCTTATTTTAGGGGCTGCGACATCGTGGTCATATAGCCCCGTGTATTTTGGGTGTATAATAATAATAATATCGTATGGCCTTGAGTGCCGGGTGCAAGCTTTGTAATTTGACACCCAGAGGGTAGCTTGCATGTCGAAATTCGTTGTTCCTCGAATCACTATGAAAGTCAAGGAGGTTAGATATCTAAGCTCCTTGAACTCTATAGCGCTTTCTAGTAGAGAAATGAGGAACTTTTTGTTGGCGGAAACTCCCGAGATTAATTTTGCCATTATGAACACGGCCTACTGAATTCAAATGGGATCTTTGACATTCCAACATCGTATGACATGCGTGTCGTATTTTTGCTGCCTTTCAAAAATCACTTACCACGGCCAGGAGCGAACCTGCAATCTTGGGGGTTAGTAGACCGACACGCTATCCACTCACCCACCGTGGCATTGTGTGATAACCTGCGTTATTGTGATGTCTGTACTAGTGTGTATATTTGAAAATTGGGGATAGGACTGGGAAGGTGTTGGCCATGGATAAAGCCCTGCGCGGATGCGGATATCCGCAAAATTTTTCACCATGCGGATATAGTTTGCATGGCTGTGCGGATACCGAATAAGCTGCGGATAATGTTTGGAGTAAATTTGCGGATAGTTTTTAGAATACAATCCGAACTTGTTTAATAACATTATTAGGACCCGGATGTTTATGACATATCATATTTTTCCGTTGTTTTTATTTTCATGACAAATGTAAGATAATGATTTAAACTGATCTCATTCAAATTATGTTATTAAGCATAATTAACACTCCGATCAGGAATGGTTTGCAATTCTGGCTGTGTAACATTCATTTTAAACATAGCACAAGGGAACGACGCGACGATTTCCTCAGAAGTCTAAATATGTTGTTTTATCTAATTAAAAATATTATTTTAATGCCAGTAGATTCAGATAACAAACATGCGAATGCAAAAAAAAAAAGTCGTGCGGATACGGGGTGGATGCGGATAACAGTGGTGCGGATGCGGGGCGGATGCGGGGCGGATGCGGATAACGTTTTGTTTGTGTACGCAGGGCTCTAGCCATGGCCTTAAGTTAGGAACCATCCCAGCATTTGCCTGAAGTAGAAGTGGGGTAGGGAAACCACTTCCAGGATGGCTGAGGTGAGAATCGAACACTCCTCTACTCAGTTTTGCCTCACGAGGCTGAGAGTACCTCGTTTCACCCCTCAGACTGGAATTAAATTTCTTGGAAGAGCCGGGAATCGAACCCGACCCTCCGCAGCCTAGCCCTAGTAACCATGTAGTCACAAAGAACTAGGAATTAGCACCATAATCCCCACGCCTTAAACTGTGTCAATGTAAAGAAGGTATGTTTGCTTGTTATGTTATCAGCCGAGCCCATCCTGTTATCTTTATTGTTCATTCTTTTGGGAAACCACCTGGAGGTGTAATGGTTCGTGTTGCTGAAGGCCTACCCACAATACGCAGTCGGCAGTCGCGGCCGTCCCTGTGTATACTATAGGCGCCATTCACAAAGCGCCAGCGGAGAGTTGAAGCACTGACCACGCCCCCATACTTGCCCGCCTCGAGCGGTAAATGGAGCCTACGACCGTAGAATTATTTATTAGTGGGATTTAAGTATGATTACCAGTTTGCCCCAGAGGAGTGCGTCAGGCCTCGGCAGCCGGCACAGTTCATATCCTCGCCGCTAGATAGGGGCTTCATTCATTCCATTCCTGACCCGGTCGGAGACTGGAAGCAGGCTGTGGATTTTCATTCATTTCAAGTATGATTACCAGTAAAAGATTCGTGTGCAGGTATAGTACGAAATTGTAAGGTAGGCCTATATGACGATGGAAATCAAGGAATATTTGTTGATCTTTGCTGGCTAGCGTGAAGTGCACGGCAGTCACAATACTTTTCGTCGCACTCGATAATCATGTAAACGTTTAATTTTACAATATAAACTAGAGCAGTACACCGATTTAAAATATAGTATAGCACTAGGGAAATGAATGTATTATACCGGTATGCAGTTTTATAACCTGTATTATTGTGGGATTTCAGGCAACCTGACACCCACCACTATTCTTAACTTATAAATTACCAAATAATAGGCAAATAATTACCGAGATATATACCAGTAGGCCTGCCATTGTATTCACGAATGTGTATTAAATAAATTAAATAAATTTAAAATATTAAGGCATGTGAACTAATTGGGTGGTGGCGTTATTGTTTTTATTGCACGATGTTTTTTTAAATGATAGGCCAGTTCAGTTCCGGTAAAAAACTAAACAAGGTCTAGGCTGAGGTTTGAGATTAACACGCTAAAATAAGCAAATAATGGCATATCAATCTTCTAACACCCACTTGCAATAAATCTCGAGCTCAAGCCTCGTTAAAAATAGATTGTGGTAATTAGATTACAGTAATACCGTTCATTAATTGACAAGCAGAAACTATTTCCAGTAAGAAACGAAGGAAAATATCCGTAATTAATTCCTAGCAATCAAAATACCGTACTTATATTGGTGGACACATATACCAATATTTGAACATTTAACGAATGCTACTAGAACAGTAGCCTACCGTAAGGTGGCTACTCTGAGGATGAAAACTTAACACAATAAATGGCAAATAAAATGCATTTACTTGTGAAATAACATTACTTTGGCAGGTGGGAGTTCTGTTTGTGCAAGTGCGTACGTCACACCATTACATTCTTTTCTTATGGGACTACCGCAATGTTTTGAGCATAATATGTGAAGGAGTAACTTCTGGCTTCACTTCCTTGCCGTTAGGGCCTCTCCTTATTTCTCCTTGATTCACAACATGCAGTTGCAGTCGCCCAAGGTTTGTGGAATACAGGTTGGCTCATAACTCTCGGCCAATGGGGGAGCGCGCGGGAATACGTCACGGGCCTGCTGCGTTTGAATCAGGCGTTAGTCCGTAGCGCATTACGAGCTCAGTAAATAATATTTTTAAGGGTAGCAGCCATTTCAGAGTGTCAACTAGTGAATTGTTGTGAATAATAGATGATGCTGAACGCTTAATTACATGACTAATTTAATTATACACCTCCTTTAACATAATAACACTGATATATACAAACGTACTCACAGCCGACTATTTCTCCAACAGGCGCAGATTCACCTATCCCCATTGCTTCACTAAGCACTGCATTATTATTTGTAATGCTGTCATTGCTGTCCATTGGTGCCTGCACGTTCGTCTTCATTTCCGCCACTCTCGGAGTCAGCAAAACTGTCACTGATAACAGCACCACGATGTTGGTGACCCCGCGGAATGTCATTCTCACTTTCGCCAACCACCTTACGAATTAATTGAAGCAAGTGAGGTGCGTCTGCCAAAATGTAGATTTTTTCCTCTGTCATCGGATGCACGTAGGACTTATGTAGTTTCAATGATAATACCGAGTTCTTTCCATCCACAGTGCCATACTACCCCCCGCCACAGTCCGAAACTGCATCGTATTCAATATTACGTAGTGACATAAACGCTTCATTTATAATGTCTTTCGACATTTTCTTGTCGAAATTAATGTACACTGGTTGCTCCCAGTTCTGAAATAACCCTCTTGCCATTACAACTTGCATGTATGTATATGGGCCCACGACATCGTCTGCTTTAGCATCATATTCACAGAGTGATGACACTTTCATTTCGTCGAAAGGAAGAACAGTGGCTCCCTCTCGACCATTCTTCTTTCGTCCACTAATTTTCATTACTTCTATTACGTTTTTCAATAAACCGTTTCGTAATTCAACATTGCCTGCCCAGCGCTTCAAAGTTGATAATCCAGGTAATGGATATTTCAGTGTGACTCTGGTATACTTGTATGCTCGGAAGCTTAAATATCTTAAGGTAAATGCCTTCGTTATTTCCTCGTTTGTCCATCTTGCCTTTGTTTTCTGTTTCCTAACAATGTCGACTTGATTTGGTGTCAATAAATATTTAAACGTATCTTTAATTTTCTTGTCAAAATCACATTCATACTGCTGAAATAAATTCTATAATTCCACGTTTCTTGATTGCAAACAGTTTGCTCTAGTCTCTAAGTGTTGCATGTTTTCCTTCAGTTTTTTTGGTCCCTTCAAGTAATGCGTTGTATTTAATGGGAAGATCGTCATATTGTGTGTCAGTATCATTGACATTGACGTCATTGACGACGGCATTATTGTCACTGGAAAATGTCGAATCCAATATTTCGTTCAGTAATAGTTTGTTTTCTTTTTCTAGGAGCGTTCTGTACGTGAAGTTGTGTCTTGGCTCTGTGTTTGAGGCAGTAAATTTAAAGAAGGTATTGACGTATTTTTTAATATTCTAGGGTGAGTATGTGTCAGTCGAGCTCAAATTTTGTCTTCAAAATCACTTCGTATGAAATTTTTGCTGCAAATCCGTTTGTTATTCGGATCGAATTTATCTTTCCTATGTCATTTCTGCACCCACGTTTTCCTACGATCAGCATCCTTTGGAAATCTGAAGAAAGATATTTTTTCTCCCGTTTTCTTAACAATTTCCGAATTACTTTTGCAGATTGCAACACTGCAAATTTTTCCCGGCATCTTAAACAACTGAAAGAAAAGAAAATCCAACGTAAAGAAACAACTTACCCATGGGCTAGAATATGCAAAGATAGATTCCATAGTAATCTGATGTAATTAATTTACATAATATTCACCTGTTTATTAATGTATAATACACCACGTAACACAATTCATATCTTGAACAAAATAAATACTGTATTAACAAACAAGTAAATAACACACGTAGTTTTCTCTGTCCACTCTGTAAATGGAGACTGGGGTGCCTCTCGCAGGCCCGATGACGCGTTACCCCCAGTTGGCAGTTGGCAGCCTGTAGTCGGCAGTCGAGAATTTCATCTTTAACTGCCATCTACCCGACTGCAGCAATGGAAATAATTGGGCACACATTTTTGTGTTGACCAACTAGAAAGCTTTCTTTTATAGAACTAGGCAACACTGAAAAATGGCTTCTATCACTTCAAGATTTCCTTGATGTAATTGTAATTTACTTAAATGACTTTTCTCTCACTAGCTGCACTCAGCAGTATTCAGCGGACAGCAGCCATACAACAACCCTCCCTCCTGCCACTCATAGCGCTTCCCACTCCTCTGATTACACGGGTTGTTGTTGTTGTTTCATTCAGGGGCTTGTGACACCGTGATCATTTAGCCCCGTGTACTAGGGCGTGTTTGTCGAGTCTCTCTGATAACGTTCTCGTCTGCCGGTCCAAGATTGCATCATTGAATCCTGGCGCAGTCAGTTGGTATGATACTTTATGGTGCACAAATGTGACGGAGCCGTGTCAGTAGATTTGTTGTTGTAGCTTATTTCAGGGCCTTTGCGACATCGTTTGTGTGATAAACGGTGCTATTGGGATAGGACCGGGAAGGAAGTGGCCGTGGCCTTAAGTTAGGAACCATTCCGGCATTTGCCTGGAGTAGAAGTGGAAAACACCCCAGAAAGCAACTTCCAGGATGGCTGAGGTGGGAATATAACCATCCTATTCTTAGTTTTGCCTCACGAGGCTGAGTGTACCCCGTTCCAGACCTCACACCAGTATTAAAATGTCTTGGCAGAGCCGGAAATCGAAACTGAACCTCCGGGGAGAAGCCAAGAAAGCTAGCCACTACACCACGAGGTGGTTGTCAGTAGATTTTCTGGCACGTTAAAGATCCCCGTTTGGCACCCCGCATCTCTAAAATCCAATGTTAACAGCCAATAAAATTATTATTATTATTATTATTATTATTATTATTATTATTATTATTATTATTATTATTATTATTATCATCATCATGGATAACCGTGAACAAAATTTCCGACAGTTAGTTACCATGGCTCGTCATCTAGGCCTCCTATATGGTTACATATTGGCTTTCACGGCCAATAATAACTCTCTGTGCCCGGACCACCGCTGGGATAGCGCATCTGTCCCGTAGCCTACTTATAGCAAGAGCCCTGCGCGAATAATCGAAACGTTATCCGCATCCGCCCCATATCCGCGCGACTGTTATCCGCATCCGCTCCGCATCCGCACGTATGTTATCCGAATCTACTGGCAATACAATAATATTTAGCCTACTTTTCACATCTTGCAAAAATGAGGAAAAAGTAGACTTATGAGATCGATCCGGGCCAAAGTGTGTCTGTCTGTCCGTCCGTCTGTCTGTCCTGTCTGTCTGTCTGTCTGTCTGGCTGGCTGTGTGTGTGTCCTACCTCCCCCCAATCAACTTCTAAACGGCTGCAGCAATCGAAACCAAATTTGGTATGAGTAAAGATCTATACTTGAATATCTCAAGCCCATATATGAAAATGATGTCAGTGCTACCAACTGCTGAAAAACCGCATTTGAAATTTGAGCTCCATATTGGATATCTTGGAACCAATGCCTGCGAGCTATTCCAAAATTGACACACATATAGTATACCCTTCAGTGTTCTTCTAGGATGCCGACTCTTACTCGGGTAGTGCTCTGTTCGGGGTGGCTCTAACTTATTCTAAACATCCTAGGAATATCGTCACAGGATCACAGGAGGCTTATCTTAAAATCAGTAGGTCAGAGAACTCCTAATATAAAATAATTTATTTCACAAAAACATCATCTCCCTTTTCTCCCAACCATAGACAAATAAAAACAAAATCAACTCCCTTAAATTACTGAAATCAACAACATCAAAAAAAATGCAACATTAATGTTTCACACTGGCTGAAACCAGGAATAGAAATAGTCTATTTTACTGCAGTCCACTGCTTTAAGTCCAAGAGTTATTGTCAACAGACTTAATTCAAATAACTATGGCTTAAATAAACCAGCCATTCTATCACAATAAATATTGCGCACTCATTTTTATAACTTGCAAAACTTGTTCTTTGGGAAAATCGTACAATCATCATCTTTCCTCACAAGAGTCAGATAATGAAGGCAATAGATTTACTCTAGGTTACGGGCATGTGTGTTTTTATAACTTTAAAACAATTACTTCACTCAGAGCTATAACTCCGTTAATTATGGTAAAATAAACAAGTCAACATACATGAAGCATCAAATAAATACTTCGGCGGCCGGTGCGCCGTGATCATTAATAAACAACAACATAATGAATGCACTCCAAAAATAATGACAAATAGAATACATCGCTTCCTGAAGCGGTACACAAAAAGAATCCCGGGAAGTTGGACTACCTCCCTTCATAGAATACAATGACAAACTCGACCTTGTGACAGACACACTTTCACCGTACTAACCAGCTGGCCGGCAACAACCTTCCTGGCTGCTTTTAGAATTCAGACGGCTTACCATATTCTACCTGTTTCTTAAAGACTCCCTTTTACCTGCCTTGGGCTCGAGCAATACAATACCTTTCCGACGGAGCTAAAGTGGACTCTCATCAGATAATGAATTCAATCATTTTACTTACCATTTATATATCGTCGAAGAATGCGGGAATATCACCTCCGCTATTATTTTCACTCACCATTATATCATCGAAGAACGCGGGAATATCACCTCCGCTTTAATTCTGCTCGACCCAGGATCGACTCTTAGCCTTACCCGAATATATCTCACAATACCCTCCAGCCATTCTTGTCTTACCTCTTTTTACCTTCGTGTGATAATCACTTACCATACTTATTACTCTCATAATTTCAGTGTCACTTACTGGTCTTGTCACAATATCGAGCGGTCTTCCCCATTTAGCTTTTACAATCACATTGTGCATAAGCACTATCAAACAAATTATTCCCTTGACTGTGCATTCAACAAGATTAATGACATCCCAAACAAAACCATATTTAAAAATAACACTTTGATGCTCATATACTTATTACGTTATAAAACACACAAAAATACTCATTACTGATAAACACACAAATCTACACAAACATGCCCGGTACGCCTAAAATATCTATTTTTATCATAACTGCTTATGATCGAGATAAACTTATCCGACCCCAATGATGGGAAACATTATGGCCCACATGCCCCATACAATATTTACTTATCTCTCATATTTCCTGATGCGGTTCTGGTCCTTGATATCAGTCTTCTTCATTAGTTGATACATCTTGATAGGAGGATAATTTACACACGGGTTTTCTCAAAATTTCACCAAAACAAAGGTCCACTGTGAATTATTACCATTAACACAATGCACGGTTCTCGCACATGAAGCTCCTATCTCATATAGCTATCATCAACTTACTTAGTTCGGCTGACAGTTCATAGCTTCCTAGAATACTGGTTTAGCTGTTAATAGCTCGGGCGGCTATACCTATCATTACAACTGCGTCATACTGTTATGATATGCACTGTTCTACTTCGCACTCGCGAATACTTAGCGATGTTCAAATTTCGGAGGTATACTTGCTCCTACTTATAAACTTGTAAAAATGTTAATTATTCTTATGCCTCAAGCGCTGGCTCTCGCCTCTACAGCGCGTATTAAGAACTTATAAAACTTGTAAAAATCACGTTAATTTCTGAGGGCTCGAGGCACGGGCTTCCGCCTCTAGCGATGCCCCAAAGTAGACTGACTTCGCTGTGTTTCAATCCATTATTTATACGATTTCTCTTAAAGGAACGTGGAGTAGGGGGGTTTCAGAATTTATTTCCAAAATAACACTCACATGAATATGCGAACTAGCTCCTTAGAACGTCCTCATTTCCAATGTCTCAATGACTCCTTTTTATTCAAAATCCGATCGTTGGATCCTTATATAATGAGCTCCGTAATTTGCTTCATTGTCCCTTAATTTCGGCGGGATTTGGTCGCGTCTAGCGTCTCTCACTGCCATTGGTCATTTCAAATCCAACCCCTGATTTCATTTTAATTCTGGCAAAAATCACAGAATAATCCAATTTAAATTTTGACGATATTTCTGAGAGGTTGGGATAATCCCCTATACGATGGTATAATTCCTGTTTCTGTATTCTAATTACTGCTCTAATTCCTTTCAAATGGGCGGGGTTTATTTGGTAGGTGATCGTTGAGGTTTCTGCATTTACCCGCGTAATGTAACGACCTCCGCGCGTTGTCTGGCGCATTTGGTGTCCAGATGTGGATTTTCTCTTTCCTGCTACCTTTGTCCGCGCTGGGAGAAAGCTTCTTCAAGTCACGTACGAACCATCCTTTTGTCATTCTAGTTTCACAAGCAACTTCTATTCTCACATCGACTTTGAGACATGAATTAAATTTTGTTGGAATAATATGTAGACTTTATGCTATCAGAGATGCATAAAGGTCACAATAGATAATAATATTTTATATAAACAATTCATGCTTTTGGGTTAATGCCGTGTGTATTTTTAATTTAAACCATACGTTTCGGAGAAACCTTGCCTCCTTTTTCAATGGAAATTGTTTATATAATAATCCGGGCCGTGAAAGCCTTAATATGCAAATAATATTTTAGTTTAATTTCCAGGAGGCCATACATGGCAGTGTTACCATAATGATTCTAAGCCTGCTGATAAGTCCAATTTTTAAAAGTATATAACTTCTATACCATCAATTGGATTTCAAACAAATTTCATATGACTGAGCGTATTCTTAAAAACCACCTGGGCTGCCAACTGTTAATAAAAGCTCTCTCTATCTTTTTATCCAAATACCAATATATCAGAAAGTTTGCGAGCCGACAGCTTCAAACTATGCACACGTATAGTACCTCACATTGTTGTTTAATTTGGAGTAACTAATATACGTCAGTGCTACCAACATGATTCTAAGCGTGCTGATAGGACCAATTTTTAAATACATGTAACTTATTTACTATCGATTGGATTTCAACCAAATTTTGTATGTGCTATGTGTGCCATGGCAGATATGACTATGCGTATTCTTAAGAGCAACCAGGGCTGCCAACTGTTTTAAATGCCGTCTCTTTTTTAACCCTAATATCAATATATCAGAAAGTATGCTAGCCAACTGCTCTGAACTTTGCACACGTATAGTACCTGAAATTCTAGATTAATTTGCAGTAACTAATAGGCTATACGTCAGTGCTGCCAACATGATTCTAAGCCTACTGATAGGACCCATTTTAATACATCTAACTTCCATACTAACAAATGGCTTTCAACCAAAATTGGCACAACAAGAGATCATAATATTTCAGATTATTCTGACCCATGCATGATATTGTTGCCAACATGATTTTACGGGCACTGATAGATCCAATGTCTAACTGCATGTAACGTCCATGCTATCCATTGGATTTGAACCAAATTTTGAATTCTCTACCTTAAGAGATGGAACTAAGAATACATTCAGTCACCAGGGCTGCCAACTGTAGTGCTCTATTAGGCTACTTGATACCAGTTATATTTCGAACTAATTAGAAATTTCGATATTACCAATTTAATTTCGTCATTATTCTAGACAGGTCCATATAGATTAATCATTGGCATGAATCTTAATTTTAAGAAAAGTAGGCTCTTTAGTTCGTCACACAACTTCTTGTTTTAATTAGATAAAACATAAAATATGAAAGCAACACATTTAGACTTTGAGTAGAAAGTCGTTCCCCTAGGCTATGTATGCCATGTGCTATGTTTAAAATGAATGCTATAAAGCCAGAATTGTAACTCTTTTCAGTTCGGAGTGTTGATTATGCTTAAGGACATAATTTGAATGAGATTATCGTAAATCATCATCTTACGTTTGTCATGAGAAAAACATAACGCAAAAGACACGGATAGTCAGTCTGAAAGACTGGACTTTATATCATTTTAAATGCTAGCAGCCGAGTACCAATAAGGCAGTGCGAGAACAGAGTTTCAAGATTCTATTTTGTTTCTTCACTGCCTACATGATTGTTCTCGCACTGTCTTCTTGAAACTCTGTTCTCGCACTGCCTTCTTGGTACTCGGCTGCTACATCGTACTTTGACGTCACACACCTCAGTGCATTCTCGGTACATTTCGTCCCGTCACCGTAACGTAACGCCAGACCTCAGCGTAACGACAAGATCATTTGAAATGATAAAATTATAACAAACATCGGGATCCTAGGAATGATATTGAACAAGTTCGGATCGTATTCTAAAAACTATCCGCAAATTTACTCCAAACATTATCCGCAGCTTATCCGCTATCCGCACAGCCATGCAAACTATATCCACATGGTGAAAATGTTTGCGGATATCCACATCCGCGCAGGGCTCCAGTTATAGCACACTGCTGTGGGAACAAAGAGCGCTCACAGCTTTTCTCCTCCCTATAGAGGCACCCAAAAGGCACTTGGTACACCTCGGCGAAACAGACAGCCTAAAATGAATGCTGGAGTATTATTGTTGTTTGAGTCTTCAGTCTTTTGACTGGTTTGATGCAGGTCTCCATGCCTCCCTGTCCTGAGCTAATCGTTTCATCTCTACATAGCTTCCACACCCTACATCCGAGGCAATCTGTTTAACATACCCTAACCTTGGTCTACCCCTACAGTTCTTGTCCTCGACCCTTCCTTCCATAACTAAGCTTGCTATTCCTGGGTGTCTTAGTATGTGTCCTACCAACCTATCTCTTCCCTTCATTAGCAGTCGCCAGAAACATCTCTCCTCTCCCACTCGTCTTAATACCTCTTCGTTTGTAACCCTATCTACCCATCTGATCTTCATCATTCTCCTGTAACACCACATTTCAAACGCTTCAATTCTCCTCTTTTCTGCTGCACCAATAGTCCAAGTTTCACTTCTATAGAGTGACACGCTCCAGACAAAGGTTTTCAAAAATGTATTCCTAATACCTAAATCTATATTCGATGTCAACAGATTCCTTTTCTGTAGAAATGCTGGAGTATTATTATTATGTTTAATGCAAGGAATCTGTTAATGCAATACCTGATGAAATGTCAAGTGCAAATGCCATTGCACAATGAAGCTAATGTTTGTAACGCCATTTATATTTAGAGGCTTAATTTAATGACAAAGTTGCTTCAGGTGCCATTAATATCTACTAATTATATTAGGGCTAGGATTTTGATGAATGCCGTCCTTCGGAGGGGAAGTAAAGCCGGCGGTCCCATGTCATAGATTTATGGCATGTTAAAGAACCTTCCACTAATTACACCTGTGTGAAGCTAATTTGTATAGGTTAAGAATGTAGGTTCCTACGTTCGTTGCCAAGAGCCGACTGCGATGGCGTCTGGTAGCTAAGTTCTGAAATAGTAGTCGTCGACGGTGGCGTTTGGCGGCAAAAGTAGGAACTATTTGAAAAATTCATAAGTCTGCAGTCCGTACTTGAATTAAAAAACAGATAACACACACTAATACAGTCATCAGAATTAACACCGGTTATCAGACAGATTCTACACACACCAAAAGTACACGGGGCTACATGACCGCGTAGTCGCAGCCTCTAAACTTAAGAACCAACCAACCAACCAACCAAAGTAGGTTGGCTCAGGCAAGGAAAGCATCGAATGTAGATTTAGGTATTAGGAAGTCATTTTTGAAGGCTTTTGTCTGGAGCGTGGCGCTCTATGGAAGTGAAACTTGGACTATTGGTGCAGCAGAAAAGATGAGAATTGAAGCGTTTGAAATGTGGTGTTACAGGAGAATGATGAAGATCAGAGGGGTAGATAGCGTACAAACGAAGATGTATTAAGACTAGTGGAGGAGGAGAGATGTTTCTGGCGACTGCTAATGAAGAGAAGAGATAGGTTGGTAGGACACTTACTAAGACACCCAGGAATATAGCAAGCTTAGTTAAGGAAGGAAGGGTCGAGGACAAGAACTGTAGGGGTAGACCAAGGTTAGAATATGTTAAACAGATTGCCTCGGATGTAGGGTGTGATTGCTATGTATAGATGAAACGATTAGCTCAGGACAGGGAGGCACGGAGGGCTGCATCAAACCAGTCAAAACACTGAAGACTCAAACAACAACAACAACAACTACATCTTTTTCTAGTAGGCTAGAAACATTGCTGCATTGGCATGTTTTGTGACTATTTAAGAGGTTGCGGATGAATATGAGGGGTATTTAATTAAATAATTAATTACATTCACAATATAAAAGATAAACGCACTTAATTCTTAATATTAGCTTTTTTTCTGTGCTAAGAACTGAATCTGTTGGCATGTTCCTCGAGTTTCAATATGCAGGCAGAGGCTCGCTCTGCACAAAGGGTACATGAGCCTCTAAAACACTGGTTCTTAACCGGTTCATAAAGGTTGTTATGTTTTTATTTCAACCAAATGATTATAGAACACTATTTACATTTCAGTTAGAATTCCAAGTTCTATGTCCCCCTCCCCTCGGTCTAGCTGTATGCCTCTCACCAAGGCGGTCCAGGTTCGATTCCCGGCCAATGCATGTGAGATTTTCGAAGCGAAATGCCATGTCCTGTGGTTCGGATTCCACGTAAAAAGGAGGTCCCGTGGCTCATGATCTCAAGATTAACGGTCACGTTAAACTACAAGCTTCCTCTTCTTCCTTCCTTCCTTCCTTCTATGTTCCCTAGCTTAAGAAGGCTATCACTGAAAATCATTCGCTGACATGTTTTTGGCAAGTGGCTACTGTGAATTTTGGACCATCGAAGGAGATCGTTTGATGTTGCTCTCAACAATGGTAGTTTGGTTTCCATGACTTACAATAAGGGAGTAGCCTACCTGTCTAAAATATCCACCGAACAGAATAGTCTTACCTCCAAAAGGAGCTCTGCTGTTGCAAATTTCTTTCAATAGCCGATCGACAATGTTTAATGCTTCCTTGGGGACCATTGAAATCTCATCCCAAACAATTAAAGAAAGTGGTCCATCTTTCCTAGTATCTGTAAAAAATATCTCGCTATTCACTTTCTGGCACACGCATTCTTGATCCGTTATGTCGTTTATTCACTTGAATTGCTTCCGATGAAACTAACACACACTCACATTGCTGTAAAGTTAAAATTTTCTGAAATCCATGCAAAATGATAAAATTAAAGACCTCAAAATGCTAAAATGACAGAAAACAGGCGTCACAGCGGCCAAAATGTGAAGTGGACAGCATTTATGGAGGGTATTTTCCCACAGCAACAGTAACCTATCTGCAAATCGCACACTTCGTACATTTTTCTTAAAGTCATATTTTAAAGAAATTATTGATATTTATGAAATTCCCCGACCCCGTTGGAAAACGGGAATAATAAGGGGTAGACATACATACATTGATATTTATGAAATTAGAGTGCAATTCGTCACTACTAATGTATATTCTCTTTCATTTGAATGTTCATTTGCCACGATCGGTCGCTTGTGAGCGCCGGTGGAGGGATCTATACTACTGAAATAATATATATGATTTCGAAAACGATGTGCGTTGAACAATAATCGTCCGAATGTATCCGCGGCGATGACTAACAAGTTTTGAATTGAAATTTCTGTGAAATAATAAGTTATTATATGGTGCGTTCAAAAAGTAACGAGCCGGAGGCTGGAATGCGCAAACCGGTAAAAACATCGGCTAATCGTGGCGTGTGTAACGAGGTGTGGTTCTGACCAGAGCGTGGAAGGTCACAGCCCGTCGCTAGAGGGCACGCGTGCACGTCACGTGGCGATACAAAGTGAGAAGCAGCATGCATCAATCGTCCAACGCTGCCAGTCGCATTGCAAACAGTGACATGGAGGCGTCAAACGAAGAGGAAAGAGGTGTTGTTAGGTTTCTGACAGCGGAAGGAGTAGGGGGAAGGGACATTCATCGCCGAATGTCACAAGTGTACGGCGAACACTGCATGTCCCTTGCAAGGGTCAAGGCGTGGCACAAGCGCTTCAGGGAAGGACGGGTGTCGTTAGCCGATGATGCCCAGTCTGGGGCACCCCCCTGCACTACCGATGACAACGTCCAGCTGGTTGATGCACTCATTACCCAGAACCGCCGAGTGACAGTGAACGCAATAGCCGCCGTGGTCGGATTGAGCGTCGGAAGTGTGCACACCAACATGAAGGAACGACTGCACTTGCGCAAAGTGTGTGCCCAATGGGAAGTTCTTGGCCACCCTCCATACAGTCCAGACCTCTCTCCCTGTGATTACGCCATGTTTGGTCCAAGGCTTCATAACTTAACATAACGAAAATGGTTGTTTGGGTAGATTATGTAACCAAATGGGTCTTGGTCACATTGTGGTCGTTACGTTTCATATCCGGAAGTCATTTGTATCGCATGGTAACGTTATTGGGCCATATAACGTTATTCTGATATTGGTTATCGTAGAAACGAAATAGTATTGTCCGACAGAAATAACGTTATTTGAATAAGTCTCTCGAAAAATATCCCCTAATACCGTTATTCGGACTAATAACGTTCTTCGGATATCGGTTATCGTAGAAACGAAATACTAGTGCCCACCTGAAATAACGTTATCGGATTACATTACTCGAAAAAAATCTCCTAATATCGTTATTTGGACTGATAACGTTATTCGAATATCAGTTAACCAAGGAACGAAATGGTAGTGCCCGCCTGAAATAACGTTATCGGAATACATATCTCGAAAAACATTCCTCCAATACCGTTATTAGGATTAATAACGTTATTCGGATATTGGTTATCTCAGGAACGAAATGGTAGTGCTCACTAGAAATAACGTTATTTGAATAGATCTCTCCAAAAAAAATCCCCCAATACCGTTATTCGGACTAATAACGTTATTCGGATATCGGTTATCGCGGGAACGAAATGGTAGTGCTCACTATAAATAACGTTATTTGAATACATCTCTCGAACATTATTCCCCCAATACCGTTATTCGGACTAATAACGTTATTCGGATATCGGTTATCGCAGGAACGAAATGGTAGTGCTCACTAGAAATAACGTTATTTGAATATATCTATCGAAAAATATTCCCTCAATACCGTTATTCGGACTAATAACGTTATTCGCATATCGTTTATATATTACAAACGGCATCATCGATTGAGAATGGCACCATTTTGATACATTTTGCGTTGGAGAACTCCATAGAGTAGAAAGAGTGGAAGTGTCACTTTGCGACCTATGTCGTGTTAGGTTCTGAGTTTAGCCGCGAGGTTAATAAATACTCGGAAGTGCTTACCGTGATAGGGTATTGTATTTTTAGTCTACTTTTCACATTTACAAAAATGAGGAAAAAGTAGACTTATGAGATCGATCTGGGCAAATGTCTGTTTGTCTGTCTGTGCATGTCCCCCCCCCCCTTATCAACTCCTAAACGGCTGAAGCAATCAAAACTAAATTTGGTATGAGTAATGATCTATATCTGAATATCTCAAGGCCATGAAATTGAAGTCAGTGCTACCAACTGCTGAAAAACCGCAATTGAAATTTGAGCTCCATGTTGGATATCTTGGAAGGTATGCATGGGAGCTATTCCAAAATTGGCACATAATTATATAGACAATAATATTTCAGTTTAATTTCCAGGAGGCCATACATGACAGTGTTGACAAAATGATTCTAAGCATGCTGATAGGTCAATTTTTTTAACTAATAGAACTTCCACACTATCAATTGGATTTCAACCAAATTTCGTATGTAGTCTACTATGTGTACATAACCAGATATCACTATGTGTATTCTTATGAGCAACCAGCTGCTGACAACTGTTGATAGCCTAATTGCTGTCTGTACTTTTTTACCCTTATATTAATATATCAGAATGCATGCAAGCCAACAACTCTAAACTTTGCACACGTATAGCACCTGACATTCTAGATTAATTTGGAGTAACTAATATTATGCCAATGCCGCTAACATGATTCTAAGCCTGATGATAGGTTTAATTCTAAAATGCATGTAACTTCTATACATACAAATGGATTTCGTCCAAAATTGGCACAACAATAGATCATAATATGTCAGATTATTTCTGACCAAGACATGCATGACATTGCTGCCAACATGATTTTACGCGCACTGATAGATCCAATATCTAACTGCATGTAACGTCCACGTTATCCATTGAACTTCAATCAAATTTTGTATTCTGTACCTTAAGAGATGGAACTAAGAATATATTAAGTCACCAGGGCTTCCAACTGTAGTGCAGGTATATTTCGAATTAATTAGAAATTTTGATATTACCAACTTAATTTCGTCATTAACTTAGATAGTTCCATATAGATTAAACATTGGCATGAATCTTTAAGTTTAAGAAAAATAGGCTCCTTAGTTTGTCACGGAACTGCTTGTTGAACTTGCGAAAGTGGCGAATGTCCGGAAAAAACTCTTAAATGCACTTTTGAAGAAAGGAACAACAGACCGACGCCACTTGAAATACATAGGCCTAGGTGGATAGCAAACGACCTGAAGCTTAATAGAGATCAAGTACTAGCGAATCAACTAGACAACGGGGAAAATTCAGTGTACATTAAATTAGTGTACACCTTACTTTATGAAAACATATTATCTCGACATGAAGGTGTGAAATCCTTCCGGCTAGCTAGCGGTAACACCACAAAGATAACTATCACTGCTTCAGACTCTTTAACAAAACGTGTGCGTGTCTGTTTAATCTCCTCCCGAAGTCAACAATGAAAGGCTCTCCCGCGTGCTTTCTACGCATGGAGTTCTCAAGGACATACGGAACGAGTGCTGGAATGAAGTATACGAATTTTATGCTGTAATGGCATACGTATTGTAACAATTGAACTTAAATACCCCATTCCATCATATTTGACGGTCAATGATTGTAAAGTTCTGTTAACATATGAAGGACAAGCTAAGTATTGGTTTTATTGTAAAGAAACCTCCCACTTACAAATAGACCGTCCGAACAGAAGGAATCGCCCGGTCTTCATGTCAGACTACAAACCTACAGTACGGTGCTGGGCGAGTCAGATGGGAGTAGTAGGCTAAGCAACACTACCGATATGGAAACTGCGGTACCTTCCCCTGAATATCCAGCCATATCAGAGGCCTTTCATAACAGCCCCCATTCTACAAACACATATAGCATTGCGGAAGTAACTCAACCATCAGATAACGTAGCTGAAACATCCCTGACTAGTTTACATAGCAATGAAGAGGGAACTGTGACGTCACGATCGGACAGCACGGGGAAGGGACACACTAGCAGGCAACACAGCAGTCTGTGCAGCAGCCAGATACTATTAAGACTAAATGTCCCGATTTTTAGTTTGTAATTCTGACACCACGTAGCAGCACCAAAGTGAGGCAATTTCTCTTGAATGGAAGCTCGTATTTGCGATGTCAAAACCACTATGTATACTAGAGTGCAATAGAATTGATATCAATTCAATGCATTTTCCAAAATGTGAAAAACAAAGACGTTACTAGCAGTTTTTTATATTTCTGCTTAAAAATGAAAAAAAAACTGGAAATACGAAAACGGAGATTTATTTCCTGATTCCAATGCATTTTTCATAAATAAAATCGGGTGATGTATTTGATGTATTAGGATTACAACGCGACCAAGAACTACATTTTCAAACAAACCCGAGCCGAGAAAAAGTTACCTTACCAAAATGATGACAACTTTGTTTCTTGGCCATACAAAATTTTAAAATTAATGAACCAGTTATACAACATTCCAATTTATATTGTGTTAAAATGTGGATTCGATCTGTTGACGGGTTTGTGAGATAATAATTCTTTAATGTGACGCATGGTTGAAACACGCTTAAAACGGGCACTTTATGTGTTCCAACTGCGATAAGAAATATTAAAATATATTTTAAAAAATCCAAACCAACATGAACTAACGTAAAACAGAACGACGAAAATGATGATGTTATTGGATTTTATGTAGGTCTATTGGTTACTTCACAAACAACCTTCAAACTCGAGTACACATACTATTTTGGTCAATGGTAGTCGCAATTCCCACTGGGATTTAGTGGTATGCCCTTGAATCAGGGCTGGCATGCGAAACGAAATGTATGACTGTGGGGGCGAATATATTTGAATTTCGCCGTGAGCACGATACTCGGGAGCAAAATGACAATGATTGTCGGCGGGAAATTAAATCGAAGTGAAACTTAATTCGAAGCGAAATGACATAGCGAAATCAACGCGAAACTTAATAGCAACGCGAAATTACATTGTACAATTGAATAAAATTTCACTCACGGCGCGAAAAAAATCGTTACAATCTTTTAATTTCGCTCCCGGAGCGAAATACAATTCATTACAGACTTTTAATTTCACTCGCGGCGCAAAATAAAATTCGATACAGACTTTTAATTTCGCTTCCGGTGCGAAATAAAATTCGTTGCAGTCTTTTAATTTCACTCCCGGCACGAAATACAATTCATTACAGACTTTTAATTTTACTCGTGGCGCAAAATAAACTTCAATACAGACTTTTAATTTCGCTTCCGGTGCGAAATAAAATTCGTTACAGACTTTTAATTTCGCTCCCGGCGCGAAATAAAACTCGGTTACAGACTTTTAATTTCGCTCCCTGCGCGAAATAAAATTCGTTACAGACTTTTAATTTCGCACCCGGCGTGAAATAAAATTCCCAAACGGTATTTAGTTTCGCCCTCCGATGTGAATTTAAAATGAATGGAACATTTCATTTCGTTGTTGAAATTAAAATGTATTCGTTTCGAGAGTGAAATTATGTTCGGAGCGATGTTCAAAGTCCTGACGTTGGCAGCAGTTACTGCTACTGTAGCAGTCTTATTACCGTTCACCACCTGCACAATCTGCAGGGCTGCAACAGCAACGTGAGTCATTCAATGTTCATCACTCCAGCAGAGGAGAAAGTCAGTGCTATGGCATCAACATCACCATCGTCGTTGACTGCACCTCGGACTCGTGGCTGGCCCTCCCTGACGTTCATAACGCAATGGGGCAACAAGTACCTTTACTTGTTCTATAGCGAACAAGAAGACGAATGTGCTGTGTGGACAGACATTCAAGATAAGTGACGAACTCCAATTACAATACAAATTGTCAGTTGTAACTCTTCAGTCAGTCAACACTAATTTGCCCAATAACTGGGAGGGGTACAATGTATATCCAGTAATATGTAAATAACATTATATGTATTAGTTTATGGTCACGATTATAATGCAGCAATTTTAGTGATCTTAAATCTAATACATGTATTATTTTTTTTTCAGGAGTGTTACTTACATCTTATATGCGTTGTACCCACCCAGTTATCGGGTAAATTAATGTTGACTGACTGAAGAGTTACAAATAACAGAAAATCGTCTGTGGTAGTACCGCGGCGTATATGGAGTTCTGTTTCGGAGGCGGGTTACTCGAAAAACAGGGTTGAGGGGTCATTCCTCTCATTTCTACATTCTTTATTCTTACACTTCCGGAAATTTCGGGGTGGGGGCTTGGCATTCCTTACTACTTTCTTCTTACCCTCAGCGCATTTATACTGACCATGGCACGAAAGTCAAACCCCTGTGCCACGTACGCAATTAGTTTTGCGTCGCCTTTCACTATGTTATTGTGCTTAGAATTACATTGAGCTTCCATTTTAATTTTCGCGCTTACAATCAATATCATTTCGCACCCGAATATCACGCTCATGGCGAAATTAAAATGTTAACGCGTCCACAACCATTTTGTTTCGCATGCCAGACCAGATTTAATTTCAGACATGAAATGATATGTTCCATGCATTTTAAATTCACGCCGGGGGGCGAAACTAAATGCCGTTTGGGAATTTTGTGTCATTAAAATAAACCGTGGCACTACATCCCATGAAAGGCCTAGGCCTACCAAGCGACCGCTGCCCAGGCATCTACAGATATTGGTCAGCGCATCGGGTTCCCTCGGCCGTTAATCTTGGTTTTCGCGACTTTCAGACAGCTACTCTCGAGGCTGAGTGCACCCCGTTCCAACCCACACGTCCGTTTCTAAAATCACTAACGGAGCCGGGAATCGAACCCGGGGTCTCCAGGTGAGAAGCAGGCACGCTATCCCCAACACCTTGGGGCCAGCAATTTTTGTCATACCAGGAGCAAAAATAACTGTCGTTAAAAATGTTATTTCGCGCCGGGAGCAAAATTAAGAGACTGTAGCGGTTTTCATTTCGTGCCAGGAGCGAAATGAAAAGTCTTGTATCGAATTTTATTTCAGGCCAGGAGCAAAATTAAAAGTCTGTAATGAATTTTATTTCCAGCCGGGAGCGAAATTGAAATTCTGTAACGAATTTTATTTCGTGCCCGGAGTGAAATTGGAAGTCTGTATTTTTTTTTTATTTCGCGCCGGAAGCGAATTTAAAAAACTAACGATTTTTATTTTACGCCAAGAGCGAAATGAAAAGTCTTTAATGAATTTTATTTCACGTCAGGAGCAAAGTTAAAAGTCTGTTAAGAATTCTGTTTGTAGCCGGGAGCGAAATTAAAAGTCTGTAACGGATTTTATTTCACGCTGGGAGCGAAATTTAAAGTCTGGTACGAATTTTATTTCGCACCGGGAGCGAAATTAAAAGTCAGTAATGCATTTTATTTCGCGCCGGAAGCGAAATTAAAAGACTAATGAATTTATTTCGCCTCTGCAGCGAAATTAAAATTCTGTTACCAATTTTATTTTGCGCCAGGAGTGAAATTTTATTCCTTTGAACAATTTAATTTCGCGACGCTAATTTAAATTGATGATACATTTCGTTTTGCATGCCAGTCCTGCCTTGAATCTGTTTTGGTGGTGGCTCCATTTTTCACCTAAAATGTAAAACTAACTGCACTTGATGACCGTAATGCTCTCCATCACTCGTACCTGTATGTACATCGTTCATGTATATGATCAACCAGAGATACTGTCCAAAAATAAATTGCCTAAAATAGAACACCTAACGAACACTAAAAATAATGGTGTTGCAGGTAAAATAAACTAAGTAAAAAGTAATTAAAGGGATCGATGAACTAAAAACAGGAAAAACAACATGGAAAATTAGAAGTCGTAAGTACAAACTGGTAAAATTTCAAAGGATCACTCAGAAATATCCAGAACTGAACAATAATTCAGAACTAGCCATCACAGTCACAGTCAATCGCAACATCGGACTAGATGCTCAGGAATCCCATACCGTCAGGTAAGGGGTAAGGTCATCACTCTCTCACTTGATTTTCACTCCCCTTTCCTGCTGCTGCGGTGGCCTTGGTCGAGCTTGTGGCGCGCCGTGGCCGCCTGCTTTAAGCGTGTGTACAATCCTGTATGAAATATTACCTTATAAAAGATGCTGGAAGTGTCGTCCTTCCTGGGTTATACAGGCATTGTATCCGGTAACCACATTTTGGCTCACGCGAATGAGTTCTGCCACAGTAATGTTTCTGATTTTGTATTTTATGTTCTTTATTGAGCACTGAGTCAGTAGGCCTAGTGGACAACTTATTTACAATGACGTGAATCTGTGCTAGTGAAGGTGACACTTCATCAGGAAATTGCTGAACTTACCCACCGGGCCGACTCGTACTTAAAATAAGTTTTACATACAAAAATACGATGTTGCAATGATAACTGTTTGAACATGTTACCATCTGAGGTTCAGACTGGCGACTGACAACACCTGCACGCTTATTGCAAGGTCAAGTTTGTACTATGCGCGCGCTTTCAATACTACAGCAGGGGGCCGTGGAGTGCCAGAAACTCGGCCAAGTCCGCTGCAGTAGCGAATAACAAAACCGCCGCTCGTCGTTCTAACTTAATATGAAAGACCCTATATGTAGACCATAGAGTTATGTACTATTAGATGACTATTATTGCGTAGGTTCATTATTCAAACGTTGACTTCTATCGCATGATTGGGACACAAGAAATAAATTAATAATTTAAAAATTTTGCACAGCTGCCATCTTGAGTGTATGTAAACAATTTAACAAAATTAGATATCAGTTCATTACAATGTATATAAACAATTGCTGTACCAAATTTCACTGCGTTCGGATGGTTAAATCGCCAGAAAAGTATATTTAAATGTTCAAATTCACTTGGCCGCCATGTTCGTTTTGTAGTTAACAGGTTTATGAAAGTCACTTAAGTGACTTTTATCACCGTACAAAATTTCAGGGTGATATCGGTGACAGTTTCGGAGATATAGAATGCCAGTGAGATATTTCGCACAGCCACCATGTTGAATTGGTGAAACATAATAAGCTTTGAAGGGCACGATCGGGGTCGGCCAAAATAATAGGCCTACTATGACCTTACCGAATTTCATTGAAATCGCTCCAGCTGCTTAGATTTTATTAGGTGGGGTGTGCGGGAAGAGGGGGGTTGGGTGGGGATGCACACCAAGGCCCGGCGTAGGTGCGTGACGTCATGTCATGTCATGTCAGTAGGTAATCTGTGTCCTTGACTCTCCCCGCCTGCCACTAGCTACGTGTGCGAGTGAGCTGTGTATAGTATGTCGTGGTGTACCCTGCAAGCCAGGCAAGTGCTTTTAGGGCCATATGACCAAGGCGCACACTGTCTACGCTGGAACTCTCAGTTCAGGGGCGCTGGCCGGCCTGTCGCGGCTGGATTTCTCGAAGTCGTTCTTCTCTTCTCTTCATATTATTATTATTATTATTATTATTATTACTAGACTATTATTATTGGCAATAAAATGTTATTGGATACCAATAGACTACGTCTCATACTGTTCCCGAGTACATTGTCGATCAATTCTCTATTATTGAATGGATTCATTTGATAGCAAAATTATGCCATTTACACTTAAGTTAGGCATACCCAAACACGATAAGTTATTAAAAAATGTTGATGTTGTTTCTTTCCCTTATTCGAAACGTACCACAAGCTTTCAATTCTCTTTGAAGCCTATCGTTAGCTCTAAACGACCTGTCTTGTTATGCCGATGGTTACTTCACATCTGATGGTGGGGTCCAGCATATATCTTGTATCCTTCTTACGGCCAATAACAATTATTATTCTATTGTACTTTTGCTTCTAACACGATGAAGACACGAAAACATGGATCGCGTAACATTTCTGAAATGTTACAGATGCATCTTAGATCTATGTCGGTGATTCCCTTCTTAATTTTGGTGTTTGAACGGAGCTAGGTTATCAGACACTCCACAGTGTTTGCAGCATACACTCTCAAACAAGAGCAACCTTTGCCTCCACCTATTTGTGCTTGACTACTCCCTTTCATGTGTACTTTTGGATAAGTTGTTCTCCATAAAATATGGTGATTAGACACTTTCGCAATCAACCTGCAAGTTCATTTTGTTTTTTCCATACATCCGCTTCAGGCTCAATTCTCAAGTATTCCATTGGTTCCTAACTAATAAATCACCGTCTTCATCGTTACCACCATCTTCATCATCATCACCGTAATGAAAACCTCATTCGTTGTACAAACACAAATTACGCACCTTGTCACATTGCCTTCAAGCAATTCTTGCACTCTCTGTATATATGTGGCACGGTGTCCCTACATGATGATTACTATACTTTGGTTGTTCATTCACTGAAAATTGCGAAATAAGCTTCGAGGTTTTCCTATGCCCAGAATATAGAATGCTATGAAAATCAAATGTTCTTAAATACGATGTGTGGATTACATATAAATATGCAATTGGATTTACTCACGACAGCTACTTGTAGCATTGGCCTTTGAGAATATTTTACGGAAGCTATTCTAACAACTCTACGAGTTGAGTTTCTCTCCGAGTTCCCATATGAATGTTCGAATTGCAGAATAAGAATGTAGAAAAAAAAGGAAAACTTGTGCTCACTGACCTGGTGCAAGTCCTCAAAATGAACACCCCTTTGATGACTTCGGTATCATCGATACCATTTCAGTACCTCAAACCGAAATTAAATTTCTTGGCAGGCCAGGGAATCAAACCCGGACCACCGGGGCGACAGCCAAGAATGTTAGCCGCTACACCACATTCATTGTCAGTGCAATCTATTGCACGATGCCATGTAATTTCAGCACGAACTATAATAGTACACCTTTCTTCGTATTTTTGTCATTACAGTGCCCCTGGTAATTTAGAGAGATGGTTCGCATACCATAACCAAAGAGCCGAATAGTTCCAAAAACCAACAAACAACCAAAAGAAATACCGACAAGCTGGTAGAAAGACAGACAACAGATTTTGTAATTTTCAGAGCAAAATTGTTTTACAATGAAGAGCACTCTCTTGGTCTCCATACTGTTGAAATAATGAAAATTGTCCTAAAACTTCAAAAGTTAGAAGGATTTCATGTCAACTTGCTTATTTTGCCGTATATCTTATGTGTAGGTAAATTCCATGAGTTATTGTTTCAGGCGATGTTGAAAATACGAATAAAAGACATAAATTATCTCAGATTGCGACGGAATATTGTTCAGTTTAAAAACCTGATAAATTTACTAACGCACGTTTCTCGAATTCACATATCCCTGAACAGCACCAATCTAATCAGTTGGTGAATTCAGAATCTTGTTATTGAAATACTGTAGACTATAGCTTTATAGTCCTAATGTAGTTTTTTTGTTCTACCCGTAATTATTTAGGTTGCTATGAGGAAGGGGATATGGTGAGACAGTTTCCTTGTGGGAATGATATTACGGATAGATGCCCTTCATGACGTCAATCTAATGAGAGGATTTAATGACAAATGAAATTAATGAGGCAAGGTATGAAAAAGTTGTGTGTGGTATTTCGAGTTCGGTGTAGTCTGACCATGCACGTTAGCGTGTGTAGCTACGTCGGATGGTTTGTGACAGTATGTCAACAAATTTTAAAAATATATTTTAACACTCCTGATTCCATACCGGCCCTGTTACTGTCACATGCATGATTACCAATATGCTTGATTCTATTTTTAGGATTATTATATCTCGCTGCACCTGCTACATC
Source organism: Meconema thalassinum (assembly GCA_946902985.2). NCBI lineage: Eukaryota > Metazoa > Arthropoda > Insecta > Orthoptera > Tettigoniidae > Meconema > Meconema thalassinum. The sequence continues at coordinate 1,012,939,650 of OX336388.2, forward strand.
ACCCAAAAAGTAGGGGCAGATGACCTCGTAGTTCCGCCCCTTAAAACAACAATAACTAACCCAACAAGTAGTTCCGCGAAGAATTATACAGCCTATTTTCATATATCCTACTTATGTTAATTGCCTCTATCAACATACAAAAGTTCAGTTTGATTGCTGTAATAGATTCGTAGATATTGAGATCCATCTAAATATTTCGGATGGTCGCCATGTTGGATTGTTATATGTATAGGCCTTAGAGTCACGTACCATTAAAGGAAAATTATTGCAAGGGTTCATTACTCAAACTCTCACTTCGATCGCATGATTACGACACAAGAAATAAAAACTTAATTTTAAAATTCGCACATTCGCCATCTTGAGGTTATGTAAACAATTGAACTAATATAGATCCCAGTGCATTACAATGTGTATAAACATTTCCTGTACCAAGTTTCATTGCGTTTGGATAATTAAATCGCGAGAAAGGTCTATTTAAAATTTTCAAATTCGCTTGGCTGCCATATTCGTTTTTTAGTTAACCGGTTTTTGAAAGTCTTATAGATGAAATGTCAGTAGTGCCCTTTATCTCCGTACAAAATTTCGGGGTGATATCGCTAATAGTTTCAGAGATATAGAATGCCGGTGAAATATTTCGCACAGCCGCCTTCTTGAGGTTATGAAAACAATTGAATGAAGTTAGCTGTCGGTACATTACAATGTGTATAAACATATACTGTACCAAGTTGCATTGCGTTTGGTTGGTTAAATCGTGAGAAACGTCTATTTAAAGTCGCAACTTTGCTTGGCCGCCATGTTGGTTCTGTAGTTATCAGGTTTTCAAAAATCACATTGGTGAACTTCTAGTGGTTCCCTTTATCACCGTGAAATATTCCAGGGTGATATCGGTAATAGTTTCGTAGATATCGAATGCTGGTGAAATATTTCGCACAGCCGCCATGTTGGATTGGTGGGATGTAACAAAGTTTGAAGGGCACGGTCGGGGTGGTGTGCAATAGTGCTATGAACTTACCGACTTTCATTGTAATCGCTCCAGCGGTTTAGAAGTTATTAGGGGGGGGGCACACACCATATCACACACACGCGCGCACACACAGACAGACACACTGACAAAAGGTGATCTCATAAATTTATTTTTTCATAAATGAAAATAGGCTAAAAAGTATGCAACTTCTTGTATCCTTGTTGCAGATCTGGTTCATGTACGTCCAAATATCATGTTTTATACGTCTTCGGTGTGTTTCTTTAAGGTGTGACTTTCCCACTATGGTATGTTTGTGCTCCCCAGGCACAAAAGTCGTTATGAGCACGGCAGACCACAAGCATATGACAAAATGTTGGCTCCAGTGCGCCTAGTGTCCAGGCTCTGCGCTCAGTACTAAACGTACTGCAGCACCCCGTCAAATGGACAGTGCTTGTGCGACTAAGCGCTGCAGTGCTAGTGTGATGTCGTGCTGCACTGCTCAGAAATAGGCAGAATAGGACTGCACTTCACCTTCTAGCACTGCTTCACCTTGCCCATTGCACGGCCCTGGTGCACACACACGGACAAAAGGTGATCTCATAAGCCTATTTTTTCATAAATGGAAATAGACTAAATACGAGATTTTAAAATTTCGCACAGGCGCCATCTTGTGGTTATGAAAACAATTCAGTTTGATTGCTGTCATTGATTAGTTGACATTGAGAATCGTCTAAATATTTCTAAATATGTGTAGACCATTGAGCTATGTACTATTAGATGACGATTATTGCGTACGGTAGGTTCATTGTTCAAACGTTGGCTACGATCGCAAGATTAGGACTCAAGAAATTAAAACGTAACTAGTTGAAACCCGTCAATACATGACGGCCAATAAGAAAATATTTACTGAAGAATTTTATTATATGCGTTCTTTGTACAATTATTTTTTGGCACTATTGAAACTTTAAGGGCCAAGCGAATCGGAAAATGTTGCCTCTTAAAAGAAAATGATTGTTTTAACCGGTGGTGTTAAATCAAGTCGAAGGATTAGACCTCTCTGCCTAATTTTAACTGCACTTATTTCCAAATCCAAGCATTTTCATTCATATTTCATATAATTAATATGGAATCAAGTCGAAGGGTTAGATCTCTCCGCCTAATTTTAACTGCACGTATTATTTCCAAATTACCGACAGCAGTGGCTCAGCTGGCTAAAGCGCAGCGTTAGGTCATGGGACCAAGCTCTCTGCTGACTCGGTAGACGCGTGGGTTCGAGCCCCACCGTCGGCCGTCCTTGAAATGGTTTTCCGTGGTTTCCCATTTTCAACACCAGGCAAATGCTGGGACGGTACCTTCTGATAGGCCACGGCCGATTCCTTCCACATCCCTGCCCAGTTTCTTTCATCTTCATCTATTCCATCCCGACGCGCAGGTCGCCCACGGGCGTCGAATAGAAAGACCTGCACTCGGCCTCTGAGGAGGCCACACGACAAAAAAAAAATCCAAATTCAAGCAATTTTCGTACATATTTCTTATAATTAATATGGTAGCATTTAGATGCCCTTACGAAACTTCAGATTTCTAAGGAGCATATCTACGGGTCAATCGTTTGGAGTATGTGGAAGCAAATCCCTAATTCCAAGGAATTCAAGAATTCCGAGGAGTCTAATATATACAGCTGGCCGCAGGAACCGTCGCTTATAATTTTGGAATATACATTAACAAATAAATGCGATGATGTGCAATTCCATACATTTTAAAACAATATGGACCGTATGCATGTGGCACAGTGACATTGGCACCAAATGAAACCAAGGACATAGCATTTGTTCTACTGCCGATTATTCTCTCTTAAATTCCTTGAGATATCATTTAGTGAAAAATTGTTGCAGTCTGTCAAATATTTTATATTTAGTAAGATTAGGTTTGCCATTACAACACCAAAGGTCAAAGTAACAAAGCGTAGATTTCTCGCTACAGAAATACAGTGCAGAACAATGTTTACATTTGTTCGTCAAGGACCATACACCGTACGGCATAATATCTGGAATTGTTTCTGAAATGGCATTTTTATATTAGATTTTAAAAGTGGCTTCGTATTTTTCTACGATTTCCCACTTTTTTGTGGCTAATGTTCTTTTTCGTCAAATGGGTATATTTATTGCAGCATTTCTCTCCAAATGAACGTCATATTCAATAACACTATAGTGGCCTGCATCAACGCAGCCGCCAAATATTAAATGGCAAATAATACTTCCATTGCCAAAATCAACAGCGTGGTTAGACTCATTGTAATGTACTCTAAACAAATAATCAATAAACAATAATATTCACGTATACAATGAAGTTCAGATACTTTCATTCTCAAGTTTGTTGCTGATGAGAATGCTATGATACTGATCGCCAATAATAAAATCCATATAATTATTCATGCCAGCAACAATTTTTGCAATTTGCTTGCAAACGTAGCTCAGGATAACGTCCTGCATTTTGGAATAAACAGTATGAAACTGCTCTAAATAAGCAATTTCCATCACCTGATATAGGTACAATCCTTTGCATTTCCATGACAGTAAATTAAGCAAGGGAGCATACTTCGCCAACTACTGGAATGAGCATAGACTAACTTCGACAGCCACCGTAATGGAGGGAGTTGAAGAGTTAGACTATATGTTCAGTGCTTGTCAAAAATCGTATTAACACAGGGAAGCCCAATCTGAAGGCTACATTCTGAGCTATCGCCCCAGATTCCAGGTTCAATCCCTGGTTTGCCAAGAAATTTACTTCTGGTCTGAGGGCTGGAACGGGGCGCACTCTTGAGGCAAAACTCAGGAGAGCAAGGTTAGATTCCTATGTCAACAATCTGGGATGTGGTTTTCCGTGGTTTGCCACGTCCACTGCAGGTAAATACCGGGATAGTTCGTAACTTAAAGCCTCGGTCGTCAATTCCCCATTCCCCACTTGAATTACAAATGCACACATCAGTAGTCAACAGCCATCACAATAACACAGGATATCAGAGAAAATTTTACACACACACCAAAGTAGACGGGGCTGAGTGACCACGATGTCGGAGTCCATCAAATGAATTATATTCGTCAATTGTCTCTCATGGCGAAAGCGATTGTGGCCATCTTTTATTTAATAATTTAAAAGTATATGGCAATGTAAATCGTGGAGAATTCCTTACTGTACGGGAATATTAAAAGTTAAATATGTTAAGACAATGAATTACCAATATCCAGAAAGAATAATTAGGAAATAAAAATATGAGTCGGAGGTGGGATTCGAACTGCTTCCATTGCGCGATGCATAAATTAAGAGTTTTGTACGCTGCCATCTGAGCTACCGAATCACTGGTGATAGAGTGCAATATAAGTTACTTAAACAACATTCACTCTCAACAGTCCGTATAAGTTCTTCTACATTTCCCGTTTTTTTTATAATATTCTATTCCTGTTTATATCGTGGAAACTTCATAATCAATATTCCCCTCCTTTATTATAATTCTTATAAATAACTATTACATTAAAACGCGGTGGACATCCGCCATGTCTGTCATTAACCAAGGTGATTGATTCTGCGCATGCGCTTGAGCCAATAATTTTGCAGTTTTGTTTATAAATTTAAAAATATGTGATAACATATTTGTTTATTTTAAAGACACTCTGCAAATCTACAGGCCTACAGCTTTCGACAGATTGCTCTACGAAGTGAATCGGTTCTACCGTTCCCTCAATCTCGCGGTAACAAAAATCAGCTTAGTGTTTTAAATATATAGATTTTTAAATTTCACACAGGCACCATCTTTCGGTTATGTAAACAATTGAGTTGAATAAGATATCAGTGCATTACAAGGTGTATAACATTTGCTATGCCATTTGACGGCGCTCGAATGGTTTAATCGCGAAAAAAAAAGATCTATTTTAATGTATCAACTTCGCTTGGCCCCCATGTTCGTTTGTTACTTAACAGGAATTTTGAGAGTCCCATCTAGTAGTTCATTTTATCACCGTACAAAATGTCAGGGTGATATCTGTAATAGTTTCGGAGATATGGAATGCCAGTGAAATATTTCGCACAGTCGCCATGTTGGATTGGTGTGCTGTAATAAAATTTGAAGATCACGGTCGGGGTTGGACAAAATAGTACTATGACTTTACCGAGTTTCATTGAAATCGCTCCAGCCGTTTATATTTTTTAGGAGACACACACACATACGCACACACACCGACTAAATGTGATGTCATACGCCTATTTTTTCATAAATGAAAATAATGAAGAAAGCTTTTCATTCGGTCGACGCGAATTTCGTGTTGACCGACTGAATAGCTTTCTTCATTAGAAATAACCATCACTGAAAAATGGCTTCTATCACTACTAAATGAAAATAGGATACCTAGTAAACGAAAAGCAAGAACGGGAGGTTTCATTTTAGGAAAGAAATACTCTTATTGGTCACAAAGGAGTGAAAGTTTGGTGTGTAGGTTACACTCTGCCTTATATGGCAACACTGCGAGAAGGTGAGTTCGATTCCTATCTTAGCCATCTTAGAGTGTTTTTCTGCGGTTTCCCAATTCCACTCCAGGAAAATGCGTGGATATTTCCTAAGTCAAGGCCATTGCCAACTCCAAAAATAACAAAGTTTATCAGACTTCAACTACATGGGACTGATGAACAATAGGCTATGTTCCAAACTCCTATATGAAGCAACAAGAAATATTTCGAATCAATGGGAACCATCGTATTGATTTTAGGAAACATGTTTCTAACGTAGGCTACAATATGACCGCGATCGAAACGAGCCAGGTGCCTTGCCCTGTCTGATGGGGCACGGGCACAGATTGAAATCATTATGTTGATTATTATTGATATTTCAAGAAGTAATTATCCTATGTTTGAATAAATAATTGGCCTGGAATTACATATGGCCCAGCATCGTCAGTTCACGGTCACCTTCCATGCTTGTCCGGGAAGCGGGCAAATAGACACTTCCATAACGTTATTGACGAGATTCTTTTCTGAAATAACGGAATCAATTTCTCCGCTTAGAATAATGTTCCTGATAGCGCATAGCTGGTAAAAATCGCATGTATACCGTTATTAGGCTTATAACGTTGTAGTGGGTTCGCATTTCAAAATAACTGAATTAATTCTTCTGCCCTGAATAACGTTATTGATAGCGTATGGCTGGTAAAATTCGCTCGTATACCGTTACTAGACTTATAACGTTATTGGTGGGTTCGCATTTCTAAATCACGGAATTATTTTTCTGCCATGAATAACGTTATTGACAGCGCAAAGCTCGTAAATATTGCTCGTATACCGTTACAAAGCTTATAACGTTATTGGTGGGTTCACATTTCTAAATAACGGAATTAATTTTTCTGCCCTGAATAACGTTATTGATAGCGTATAACAGGTTAAAATCTCTCGAATACCGTTACTAGGCTTATAACGTTATTAGTAGGTTTGCATTTTGAAATAACCGAATCGATCACTCTGCCTGAATAACGTTATTGATGGCGCGCAGTGGGTCAAAATCGCTGTCATACCGTTACTAGACTTATAACGTTAATAACGGGAGCGCATTTTAAAATAACGGAATCTTTTCCTCTGCTGGTTATAACGTTAATAACACAAACCAGGGAAAATTATAACCCCTTATTTCGTTGCTGCACTAAAAACGTTATTCATATACCATTTGTTTTGGGTACGGAAGCAGTAACGTAACAAAAATTAATTCGTTATTTCTGACAATTCTGTTACGTTATGAAGCCTTGGTTTGGTCCCCTAAAAATGGCTCTGTGGGGCCAACGATTCACCTCGGACGCCGGCGTCCAGCTGTACGTGCGGAACTGGTTCACATCGCAGCCCAGGGAATTTTATGAGACAGCCATTCACCGCCTCGTGTCACAGTGGGACAAGTGCCTCAACAGCCAGGGCCAATACTTCTAACATACAGGTACTGGTTTCTGTAATTATGCCTCCGGCTCGTTACTTTTTGAACGCACCTTATAGAATATGATACAAAATCATTTTCATAACTTACGTTTAATCGTGGCAAATAAACTTTCGCCATAAAGTACCCTACACGTGACCCCTGGGTGGTGCTAAGCGAGCAACAGTATTCTGGTAGCCAGACTTATCCTCTTAAGAAGATCTCCTGGCTATAATACGCATGGAATCAAATTTTGTCAAGGGCTCTTCTCAGAGCTACAAGACACGGAATATTGGACCCAGCCTTCGAATATGTCAGCTCAATATAGAGGGCGCAAGCAGATCAAAATGTGAAGAACTCTCCAAGATCTTGAGAGAAAAGAATATTGATATTGTTGTTATCCAAGAAACTCATATTGACAGTACAGACGGGTTTAGAACAAGAGGCAAAATACCTGGATACGAAGTAATCGGTGCAACGTATCATCATATATATATATGGGTGTGCAACGTATATTCGTAGCAACATAGGTAATGCCGGTCTAATAAGTGTTAACACCGACAATGAGATTCAGAATATCACCATAAAAGTTGAAGAGTTCACAGTCACAAACGATCTCAAGTCCCCTCTAGTCCAGTGGCCAACTGAAGTTCTGCCTCCACTTCCTCATCCAGCCATCTATGTGGGTGATTTCAACAGCCATCACACGATGTGGAAATATAATGTCAATGATCAGAGTGGTATTGCACTTTTTGAATGGGCAGAAGAGAACAGCTTAAGTCTTTTTTTTTTTTATGAAAAAGCAAGGGTACATTCAGGTCTGCGGCATGGAACAGAGAATACAACCCAGATCTTTGCTTCTCAACACAAAATTTACAAAATCAACCTCTAAACATCTCCAGAACAGTCCTAGTAGACTTTCCGAACAGTCAACATCGCCCAGTCATATATGAACTAGGATGCCAGATCCCGATTATACGATCCATCCCTAGGCCAAGATGGAACTTCCTGAAGGCAAACTGGAAATTGATTTCTGAAAAGATGGATAAAGTAATCAGATGGATTCCAGCTTCACCAGATAATTATGACCAATTTGTTGGCGCCATAATCTCAACTGCAAAGAAGTGTATACCAGGGGATACCGCAAAGAATATATTCCAGGATGGACCAATGAGTGTGAAGAACTTCATGAATCTTATGTGGCGGATGGTTATCCTGATTTAGCTCATGAACTTCTGCAGAATTTGAATGAAGCAAGAAGAGACAAATGGATAAAAGCAACTACGGAGTTGGATTTTAAGAAATCAAGCCGAAAGTCCCGGGGCTTACTGAAAAAGATGGGAGGAAGCAGTCCGCCAATTCGGGTAGATCAGCCAGTATCGCCTGATCAAATAGCCAACAGAATTGTCTCACTATCTAAAGCCCCACGAGACAAAAATCACACACGAACAGTGAAAAAGGAGTCTAGGAACATTCGACAAGTGACACCTGATGACACACAATTCTCTCAGATGTTCACGATGGAAGAACTTGAAACAGCTCTCAAGGACCTAAAATCAGGCAAGGCACCTGGTTTTGATGGGATACATCCTGAGTTCCTAATTAGATGTGGGAAAGAGACTAGAAAATGGCTGACCAAGTTTTTCTCATCCATCCTTATATCAGGGTGCCTGCCAAAAGTCTTCAAAATCACCAAAGTTATAACTGTTCTGAAACCAAACAAACCTTCGAATAAAGTAGAAAGTTACCGTCCAATAGCACTTCTCAGCTGCTGCTATAAACTCCTTGAGAGACTTCTACTGAACAGGATAGGCCCACAAATCTTGGAAACCATCCCGATGGAACAAGCAGGTTTCAGACCGAACAGGAGCTGCACAGACCAGGTTCTAAGCCTAACTACATACATTGAAGCCGGATTTCATAAACAAGTTAAGACATCCGTAGCTTTTATCGATTTGACTGCTGCTTACGATACAGTTTGGAAAGAAGGACTCCTGTACAAATTGATCTGAGTCATCACCTGTCGAACTTCACTGAGATTACTTAATAACATGCTCTCAGACAGACACTTCCAAGTGGTACAGGGTAATCGTATAAGTAAACAACGGAAACTCAATAATGGACTACCCCAGGGGTCAGTACTATCTCCCGTACTTTTCAACCTATATATTTCTAACGCACCTGAAACCAGTGCAAGGAAGTTTTGATATGCTGATGATTTGGCTCTGGCTGTTCAACACAAGGAGTTCAAAACTGCTGAAAACATTCTAACCGTTGATATCAATGCATATTTCTCTAACAAGTGGAGACTCTTACCAAATTTTTCCAAAACCGAAGTCAGCAGTTTCCACTTAAACAACAGAACAGTGGACTATAAACTGGAAGTCCGAATGAACAACACTGTGCTTCCCTACCAGAGTCATCCAAAATATCTTGGAGTGACTCTGGATAGGACTCTATCCTTCAAGAAACATTTGGAAATTGCATCTCAAAAAGTAAGCACACGAAATAACCTCATCCAAAAAATTTGCAGCACTAGTTGGGGAGCATCAGCAGACACTCTTCGAACTTCTGCGCTCAGTTTAGTATATTCTACTGCTGAATACTGTGCGCCGGTATGGATGAACAGCCCCCACGTAAAGAAGGTAGACACTCAGCTCAACATAGCCATGAGAACCATCTCTGGTTGTATAAGAACTACTCCACTCTATTGGCTCCCAACCCTCAGCCACATAGCCCCTCCGGTGTTAAGAAGACAGGATGCACCGAGGAAGGAATATTCTAAAATAATGAACAACCCTGCACTTCCAATCCATGACGACATTCCCACTCTGGCAATAAACCGGCTCCGGTCTAGGAATCCACCCCTGCGACTGGCTCAACAGCTTGCTGATGGTAATTTTAACATTACAGCTAAATGGCGTGAAACATGGACTAGAAATGCCCCACCCGAAGTTCGTGACCTCATAGATCCTGTAAAAAAAATCAACGGCTTTGAACAACCGCGACATTTATGGAAGACCATTAACCGCCTCCTTACAGGACATGGAGTTTGTTCGTACAACCTGCACAAATGGGGAAAGCGGCCAGACCCCTGTTATGATTGTGGTTCACCAAATCAGACCATCAGGCACATTGTTGAAGACTGCAAAATAAGAGCATACCTAGGTGACCCTATTGACTTTCTCAGGGCTACACCATCGAGCCTGGACTGGATCAATAGTCTGGACGTAAGGTTATAGGTCGATATCTGTGCTTGTATGTACTTGTATTATTATTATTATTATTATTATTATTATTATTATTATTTGTTATTATGATTGTGTTTTTTTGTGTTTCATGTGTAATGCCATACGCTAAATAAATAAATAACTTTCACCAACATTAAACAACCAGAAAGTCACAGGGAAAAATAAAAATTATTATGATTATTATTATTTTGCAATGTCCTTTTAAGCAAAATTGTTGCTTGAACATAAATTTGTAATTGAAACTTTTCATATTATTTAGGTTATACACAGTATTGTAAAAACGTAATTTTCTTCAATTAAATATTTTGTAATTTAGTTGTACTGTACACTAATTACAGTTATTTATTTATTTATTTATTTATTTATTTATTTATCGTATGGCTTTTAGTGCCGGGAGTGCCCGAGGACATGTTCGACTCGCCTGAGTCTGTAGCTGCTTCCAGCGGACACCCTTAGGGTGAGCTAAAAGTTCCGTTCAATTTCAAGTAGTTCGAACTTTCGCTACTAGATATCAATGATACCTAGTGGTGAGCGTTGGAACTTTGATAGAGCGTTCCGACGAAATCTAACCTAACAATTTAGCTTCACACAAGTTTAGTCTGTGGAAGGATCTTTTACATGCCATAAATCTATGACATGGGACGGCCGGCTTTACTTCCCCTCCGAAGGAAGGCATTCTGAAGGATTTTTAACGCTCTTAAAAAATCCGACGACTTCGGCCGGGTTTGAACCCGCGATCTTAGGCAAGCAGTTCAGCGTGCTACCAACTACGCCACCGAAGCCGAAATAATAGTAATAATAAGCAATGTGTTCTAAAAACTGTTTTGCTTAATCATCTTTGAATACCGTATTCTTATGGCGAAGGAAGGGTTACAACTGATGAGGTGTATCGGCGGAGGAGGGGGGGGGGGAGGAGGGGATTCAATTACAGGCTGAGTGGTCCGCAGACTTCTACGGGTTCAGACCCACTGCTCTAAAAGAACATATTAAATGCTCGGGTTTGGTTTATTATAATACTTTATCTCATACAGTGGCCAGAGACTCACGTGGGGTGCACAATGTTTGTCTTGTCAATAGTAGTTGCTAGCCTCATGTCAAGACGTGCGCACAACGTGCAAATCGATTAATCATTATGAGTGCCAAACAAACACCTTCTGAACTTCCGGTGAGAGAAGAGAACGAGGCTCGCAATTATTATTAATAATAATAATAATAATAATAATAATAATAATAATAATAATATATTTAACGTATGCATGTTATTGTTCTCATTTCTATGAGTCAGCAATGAGGCGAGCTGAGATGTGACGCGTGGTTTCAACGGCCTGAAATCCCTGTTAAAAATAATTAATGAGAAATGATGATAATTGTCGTTTTAAGGGGCCTAACATCAAGGTTATCGGCCCATAATGGTTTGGGTGATCGCGAAGATGATAACGAAATGTGAACTATAACTCAAACTAACTACTAACTTGTATACTAGAAGAAGAAATGGAAAACAAAAGGAGAATAAGGCAAACAAATGACAGGAGGAAAAGAAATGCCCTCAACCCTCGAAGAATGCGGATTGAGGGACTTGGAAGGAAGGAGAGCCATGAAAGGCAGATAGGAAAGTGAAAGAGGAGAGGGTCCGCCCCAGAGGTAATGGATAAATGGGGGAAAACCGGACCCAACTCAGGAATCCCTCAGGGTCGCCAACTCCCGAACTCACCAGCCGGGAGACCCTGAGGGTGTAGCAATATCCAGGGTGCACCAGAAGTGGTGGGGCTACATACACCCTGCCTCCTTGAGGGCCTTGAGCAGAAGGCAGGAGATAACATGAAAAGAAAAAGAAGGCTGACCCCTCGCAGAAGGAGGGTATCAGAAAAGATGAGACAAGGGCCAATTAAGGCGGGAAAGGAAGAGACTCCCTAAACCTCGGATACCCTAATACCGTCGAGGTCGGAAGAGAACAGGAGTTGACCAAGTGAGGTCGACAGGAAAGAAGACGGAGAGGAGCCCGGCACAAGTAAGTGGAAGCAATGCCGGACTCAACTGGGACCCCGTGGTCGCCAACCCACGTCCCACTAGATGTGAGCCCCTGGGGGGAATGAGAAATGAAATGGACGAAGATGAAGCAAGTGACATTCTTCATATTTTGTTAGATATCGTACTTGCAAATGACATTACAATTGATAGACGGTATATCCCATGACCCCAGGGTCGACGCGAGGCTCATGCGACACATACGGCCGCATGGGGCGCTGGCACGGTCAAGCCGGCATCTTTTTTCATTTTTCGATAGAAAATTATGTTTTAATTTTGCGGCGCTATAAAACTCAAATATACACTTTGGCGCCCCTGGATATGTATTTCGAATACCCTTACATAATATGCGTAGGCAAGGTTATGATATCGGGTTGAACATGAAGGGGAAGAATGTAGGCAAGGTGTACACAAAAGGATTCTTGACCTCAACCCACGAGCTTTTTTGTTCCTTGTGGAAGCCAGTCACTAAGCCTTGTTGTCGGTGATGGATGCAGCACTTGCACTGTAGCTGTGAACTTCTTCAGTAATATTCAGGAGGTTTATAACGTCTTTTCTGGATCTACTCATAGATGGAGTATATTAACAAATCATGTAAAGAATTTGACTGTAAAACCTCGTAAGTGAAACCCGTTGGGAGAGCAGGTTAGACGCCCTTGAACCTTAGCGATACCACATTGATGAGGTTTACGACGGTGTCTACGAAGCAACTACAGATTCCAAGATTGATGCTTTTGGAAAAAGTACCGCTATTGGACTTGTCAAGAAAATCACAGATCTCCAATTCCTCTGCCATTTGGTCACTTGGCATGATATCTTGTTCAAAATAAATTTAGTAAGAAGAACACTACATAAAAAACCACCATTGAATCTGCAGAGCGCTTTGAAACTAATTGAAAGTGTGAAGACATTTTTGGTGAACATGAGGTCGGAAAATCGACTGAATAGTGTTATTACAGTCGCAAAGGAAAAACAATGGAGGCGAGAAGAATCAAAATGGAACTAGCCTTCTAGAAAACCAAAAATACATACAATAAGAAAACCCTCTCTTGGAACACTAAAATCAGGCATTATAACACCATAATTAAGCCAGAGGCACTCTTTGCCGCAGAAACACTAGTCTTGAGGAGACAAGGGCAAATGGAAAAATTGGAAATCAAAGAGAGAAAAATTTTGAGGAAGATCATAGGTCCTAAATTCCAAAATAACAAACAAGTTTTCTATAAGAACGACACCCTGTATGTGAAGTCGGAGAGTCTTTCAGATACCACAAGGAAAAAAGGATTGATTTCTATGGACACATCTACCGGATGAATCCTGCCCGAATAAACAAGAAAAACTTTGACTTCTCTTCCAAAAAGAAGATCAAACCTAATAGGTTTACGGAAGTAGAAAATGACCCTCGAGAGCTCCAGATTACTGAAATCATGTTGATGAATGGTACAGCCAAAACCGTGACCAAAGACAACACCAAGAAGTTCCAAGCCAGAGCCGTCTCCAGAAAACCGATGCAGATATCACAAGAGGAAAGAAAGAGGAGATCAGATAGAATGAAGAAGTATTGGGAGAAAAGGAAAGCACAAGCATCTAAGAAGTGATTGATCTGACGTACTCCAAAGTGGGTGATTCGAAAAGAAGAAGAAGAAGAAGAAGAAGGAGGAGGAGGTGCAGAGGAACTGGCCGTAAAACTGGGAATCGATCCAGAATTCTCTGATAAAGTTGTGGTAAGGCCAAGAAAGACCAATAGGCTATTTTCCTATGAAGGTAAAGATGAGCCTGTCAAGCCGGGAAAGGAATCTTTCAAAGTTAACTTTTAATTTGTAGTTCTCGACACTGCAATTAATTCATTGATAGAAAGGTTTGAACAGATGGCAAACCACAGCAAACATTTCCAATTCCTCTATGACATCAAACAGTTAGAAAATGTGAAAAAGATGCGACCAGAGAAAAGTGCAAAAACCTGCAATCAGTTTTATTCTATTGTTATTCTATTAGTCAATTTCTCATTTAATGTAAATACAAAACACAGTCGCCTCCGTAGCGTAGCGGTCAGCGTGGTTAGCTGCCACCCCGGAGGTCCTGGGTTCGGTCCCGGCTCTGCCACGAAATTTGAAAAGTGGTATAAGGACTCGAACGGGGTCTACTCATCCTCGGGTGGTCCAAATGAGTAGAGGGGGTTCGATTCCCACCTCAGCCATCCTCGAAGTGTTTTTCCGTGGTTTCCCACTTGGTCTTCGGGCAAATGCCGGGATGGTACCTCCTGTAAGGCTACGGCCGCCTCCTTCCCTCTTCTTAGCCTACCCCTCCCATTGGGCGGCTTCAGTGGCGTAGTTGGTAGCATGCTGAGCTTCTATGCCCAAGATCACGGGTTCAAACCCGGCCGAAGTCCTCACATTTTTTAAGAACGTTAAAAATCTCTCAGTATGCCTTCCTTCGGAGGGGAAGTTAAGCCGGCGGTCCCATGTCATACATTTATGGCATGTTAAAGGACCTTCCTCTAATTACACCTGTGTGAAGCTAAATTATATATAGGTTAAACATTTGACTAACGTTCTTAGGTTCATATGTTCGTCGTCAAGAGCCGACTGTGGTGGCATCTGGTAACTAAGTTCTGAACTTGTTGGTCGTTGATGGTGGCGTTTGGTGGCAAAAGTAGGAACTACTTGTAAAAATTGAATGTCTGCAGTCCTTACTTGAATTAAAACAGATACACACACTAATACAGTCATCACAACTAACACCGGTTATCAGACAGATTCTACACACACCCAAAGTACACGGGGCTACATGAACGCATTGTCGCAGCCCCTAAACTAAGGAACCTACCAATCCCTCCCATTCTTCCCCTCCCGTCCCATCCCTCATGAGACCCCTGTTTGCTTTGCAGGTGAGGCCACCTGGGCGAGGTGCTGATCCCTCTTCCCCAGTTGTTTTCCTCCCGACCAAATGTTCCAAGCTCCAGGACACTGCCCGTAGAGGCGGTAGTGGTGGGATCCCTCGCTGAGTCCGTGGGAAAAACCAACCTGGAAGGTTAATTCGACTAAAATGAAAAGCACAATTATTTATTTTAATTTGTAATAAAGAATAAAATTATCACATCCCATTCATTAAAATACGAATATGTTTTTAAAAGAGGGACGCCAAACCCTGAGATCGCATGTGACAAAAAAAAAAAACTTGAACCGGTACTGCATGACCCGGTATAATTCATTGGGTCACGGACCTTTGTTTGAGAAACACTGCTCTAAACGGGACTTACATTGTTTTAAAATCTAGTCATTTAGCACATGTCACCAAGTGATTATACAGAAGCATACCTGGCAATTGTAATGGTATCAAACATCCTGCATGCAATGTCCTCTTTCATGTTCACGAGTTGTTGTCTGATCTCTAATCTGATTAAAATGGCGTTGCTTGCATGTGTACTGTCTCTGCACGTTACCTGAGTCACGATAGTTGATATGTTCTTCCTCTGTAAAGCAATTCTCATGTAATGCATTGAAATGTGTGACTTCTACGAGGGTTGGAAAAAAAGTACCAGTGCTGTAGGGCCAATTATGCGTTTTTTGCACGCCAGGAGAAGGTTGGTTGGTTCCTCAGTTTAGGGGCTGCGACAACGCGGTCATGTAGCCCCGTGTAGGCTACTTTGGGTGTGTGTAGAATTTGTCTGGTAACCAGTGTTAATTGTGATGACTGTATTAGTGTGTGTTATCTGTGATTCAGGTAGAAGGACTGCAGACGATTAATTTTTTCAAGTAGTTCCTACTCTTGCTACCATATGCTACCGTCCACGACACCTAACCACGGACGTGGCTACGACATGCCATCGCAGTCAGCACCTGGCGTCGAACGTTGGAACTAATATAGCGCTATCAAACTAACCTACAAATTTTAGCTTCCACAAGCGTAGTTAGTGGAAGGTTCTTTTTCATGCCATAAATCTATGACATGGGACTGTCGGCTTTACTTCCCCTCCGAAGGAAGGCATACTGAGGGATTTTAACGCTCTTAAAAATCCGACGACTACGGCCGGGTTCGAAACCGCGATCTTGGGCATAGAAGCTCGGCATGCTACCAACTACACCACCGAGTCCGCCAAACGCCAGGAGAAGTCCGCTCAACACGTTGCGGAGGGCAGTTTGCTGTACGCATGCGTGGTCCGTCTATTCCTAACCTAAATATATCGGCAGTCAGTTGCTACTTCCTGTCGCATGGTGCTTGTTGTATGCAGTGTGTAGTGTGTAGTCTGACACTGAAGGCCCCTTTCCACTTGTGCCGTTTGCAGAGTGCAAAGGAATAAATAATGAATGAAAGAAAGAGTGCCCTGAATGAGTGAAGTTTCCCGTGCATAAAATAAATGTATGTAGCCCAATGAGTATATATTTGTTGTTAAGAAAACAGTGTTTTTTTGTTTTTTGTGAATTAGAGCGATACGGTCATTTTAAAGCGAAATTAAAGTTGTTTTGCCATAAGCACGATATTACAACAACATTCATAAATAATTACGAGCATCCCAGATTACATGTATGAAAAGAAAGGGAAGAGTGAGCAAAGATTTCTCAACTCGACGGAAGTACCTGACAGTTTAATATTCTATGAAATCTCTTAATGGCATGACCTCATAGAGCGAAAGGGCTCGGGGAGGGTGGAGTCTAAGTAACTCGGTGCAAATACTGTCCGCTTAATGGACCCCAGTCTTCTTGCTGCCAAGAGTACGGTAGTGTTTGGAATAGAATGTTGTTCTTGGTGTGGCTGGAAATTCAAAGCTAAGATTCGTTTATTACCGGCTGTACTCCGGTCGTTATAGCTGGGTATACAAAGGTTGGTGTATCTCGACATTCTGGTTCACGTACAGGTCTGAAGATTTTTCTTGGCCGGTGCTTGCTTGTTGCGTAGAGGTCTCCGGCCAGCCAGGAAGCCTTCTTATTGTGAGCATGCGCAGTAACAAATGCATGCACGCACGCACTATCAGAAGGAACGAAGGAAAGAAGGAAGGAGGTTGAACAGTTAGCACAGTGGATGCACGGATTTCATGACCACAGGCCAAAAACAAACGTCAGACCTACAAAATAATATAAAATTTGTGGAAATAAATTGGATACGGCTTCTCAGGTGAGAGATTAAGCTATTATTCACGATGATGAACTGACATTCTCTCCCCACATTGACCATATCAAATCTCGTGCAATGCGCAGTCTCGGCATTCTATTCAGACTCACAGAAATTAAAGACCTCACTGCACTTAAATTATATTTCACCACATATGTTCTCCCTATCCTAGATTTCTCTTCTCCAATTTGGTCTACTTCGGCTATAACCAATATTTCTAAATTGAACAGTGTCTTTAATTTCTTCATATCAATAGTCAAAGCTCGCAATCCTTCACTAAGGCAGTTTGCCAAATCCGACATTCTAAATCAGCTCAATGTACTCGACCTGAGAAGCCGTCTACAATTTACTGACCTGTTTCCTACATAAAATTATGAATGGTTACACAAAATGTAACATGCTACTAAGCTACTTCCCACTCCATGTTCCCTCCCGTTCAACACGTCAGAACCATTTACACCACATACCTCGCCCACGTCTTGAAGTACAGAAGCGCTCTATTTTCCACCGTCTACCTACCCTTAGCAACTCCCTACCAAATATTGACATATTCTCTCCCTATAGAACATTCAAGCATAACATTAGATGATCCCTTTCATCCTCAATCCCTCCCCCTCACCCTCTACCCCAATCATTTCCTGCGTCTTCTCCGAGATTTATCACTAACTGCCATCACTGCCAATTGTTACCTGTTATTGTTGTGGTTTTTGTTAATATTATTTGAAATTGTTAAAATATTAGTGTAAAATAACCTATTCACGGTTGTATCAAATAATTATTAATTAAATAAATAAATAAAGTAGCGAAGGTGGGTCGAACGATAACTGTCACGGTGCATGGCAGAGCTGTTGACCGACCACAATGGCCGAGAGCGCTTAAACGCTAATTCGTGCCTCACTGGTATTTGAAAGGCGTGGGTTTGAATCCCACCTCAGACATTTCCCATTTTCACCACCAGGAAAATGCCGGGATGGTTCTATTCAATAGGTTTCCTTCCGTAACCCATTCCCTGAACCGACCTGAAAAAAATGAACAAGCAGTTCCGTGAAGAACTAAATAGTATATTTTCATATATCCTACTTATTTTAATTGCCTTTATCAACATACAAAATTTCAGTTTGATTGTTGTAATATATTCGTAGATATTGAGAACCATCTAAATATTTCGGTTGTTCACCATGTTGGATTTTTATACAGGATATGTAGGTCATAGAGTTATGTACTATTAGATGAAGATTAATGCGTAGGTTTATTCAATCACATGATTAGGAGACAAGAAATAAAAACTTAATTTTAAAATTTCTCACAGCCGTAATCTTGAGGTTATGAAAGCAATTGAAATAAATTAGATGTCAGTGGATTCAAATTTGTACAAGGATTTGCCGTACCAAGTTTCACTGCACTCGGATGGTTAAATCGCAAGAAACGTCCATTTAAATATTCAAATTTCGCGTCACCGCCATGTTGGGATTGTGCTCACCAGGTTATTGAAAGTTCCATATGTGAAATTATGTTAATAGCCTTTATCAAAATACAAATTTTCAGTTTGATTGCTGTCATAGATTAGTAGATATTAAAAACCCTCTAAATATTTCGGATGGACGTCATGTTGGATTTTTAAATGTGTAAGCCATAGAGTTATGTACTATTACATGACGATTATTGCGTAGGTTCATTATTCAAACGTTGACTTCGATTGCATGATTAGGACACAAGAAATAAAAACTTAATTTTAACATTTCGCACAGCCACCACCTTGAGGTTATGAAAAAAATTGAACTAAATTAGATGTCAGTGGATTACAATGTGTATCAACATTTGATGTACCAAGTTTCACTGCACTCTGATGGTTAAATCGCGAGAAACGTCTATTCAAATGTTTTAACTTCGCTTGGCCACCATGTTCGTTTTGTACTTAACAGGTTTTTGAAAGTCAGATGGGTGTACTTGTAGTAGTACACTTTCTCTCCGTAGAAAATTTCAGAGTGATATCAGTAATAATTCTGGAGATGCAGAATGCCGGTGAAATATTTCGCACAGCCGCCATGTTAGATTGGTGAGACGTAATTAAATTTGAAGACCACGGTAGTGGTCGGACAAAATAGTACTATGTTCTTACCGAGTTTCATTGAAATCGGTCCAGCCGTTTAGATTGTATTAGGGGGAGGGGGAGGGGAGGGGGGCACACACACGCGGACAAAAGGTGACCTAATGAGCCATTTTTGCATAAATGAAAATAGGCTGAATGGGCATTTGCTGCATTAATAAAAATTTTAAAAACCTGTTGGGTTTAGTATACTGTACATACTGTAAGAATAGGTATAAACATAGCCTAGATAATCCCATAAGGGCAAAGGCCTCCTGCGAACAGGGACGTGCTCTGGTTTAAACTCGTTAGGCGAGCAAGTCCTAAGGAGTTGTGTACAAGTTTTTACTCCACTTGCTACATTTCACTGTAGTTCACTTCACAACACTACATTTCACTTCGCTTTACGTGCGTTGTTTGGCTTGTTACAGATTGTAGAAGTGTATCTTTCATGTCATAGGTGTGCTGTCTACCAGGATCTTTCATTGTTGAAGCTCTCCTTCTCTTCCCTTCTTATAGTTCCATACGTCTCCATTCTTGTCTCTCCCGTGCTATCCTCGTCCAGTGTTTGCCTGTCTTCCTTACGATTGAGTCATCCCTGCGGGTCCTCTGTCTACCCACGTTCC
Source organism: Meconema thalassinum (assembly GCA_946902985.2). Lineage (NCBI taxonomy): Eukaryota > Metazoa > Arthropoda > Insecta > Orthoptera > Tettigoniidae > Meconema > Meconema thalassinum. The sequence goes on from OX336388.2 coordinate 1,012,959,652, forward strand.
TTCTTCCTGTCCTGGGGTCCCATACTGTTAGTTTGTGCGTCCATCGATACGATAGGTACGAAGGCATAATCATTTAAATACAACAAACATACATTTTCATTTGGGGCTATTTTGCCTTTCAGCGTCCAGTTTGCAAGCCTCTGTTTGCGAACAAATCGCCACCATGATCCCCTATTACCAGTTAGCATTGCGGCCTCCTCTGCTTCTACACCTCTCACTTTGAAATCTATTAACACTGAATCTAACCATCGCCTCGTAGGTCTACCTTTGCTTCTCTTACCCTCTACACAATCCCCACTTTCTCTTCACAGACCCCACCATCTCAGCCGGCTCATACAAACAGCTTCATCTCACGTGTTCATTTATAACTTAGCCTTATCTCTTCAACACGAGTACCTTCCTACCATTGCCCCCATCTATTTGTCCCAGCAATTATTCGTGCTATCCTCATATAAGTTACCTCTAGCATATGTATCAGATATCCTGAATCTACCCAGCTCTCACTTCCATACAACAAGGTCGGTCTAAATACTGGACGATGTAGGAAGAGTTTCGTCGCTACACTATCCTTTTTCTTGCAGAATACTGGAGATCGCTGGTGATGCAGCAAGTTCTTGATGTCTGTTTATATGAAATAAGTCTCAATTTTTATTGAAATTGAAGGTTATTGCAGCTACAGTATGTTAGCCAACGTACTGAACAGTTAACCAAAAAAATCCGAAAAATGACGGTAGATCAGTACAATAATTAAACTCTAAGGTGTGCATGATCACTTCCAGTATAATACATATTTATATGTTAATAATAATAATAATAATAGTAATAATACTTCTATAAACGATAAAAATGCTTCTTTTGCTCATATCCGACGGAACAAGACATAAAACGGAACGATGATGTTGATGATGATTGTTGTTTTAAGGGGCCTAACATCTAGGTTATCGGCCCCTAATGGTCTGGGTGATAGCGAAAATGACAATGAAATGGAAATCATAAGGAAAATTAAGTGAGACTGAAAATACGTACAAAATGGAACTCAGAGTGAAACGACTCACAAAATGGAGAGTGGTAATACTCACAAAAGGTAATTTAGAAGGGAAACACTCACAAAAGGAATATATTGAAAAATACGCACAAAATGTAGTTAAGGTTCAAAATACGTAAACAATGCAATTTAGAGTCGAAATACTTACAAAATGCAATTGAAATTCAAAATACTTACAAAATGCAAATGAGATTGAAAATACGTACAAAATGCAATTGAGGTTCAAAAGACTTACAAAATGCAATTGCAATTGAAAATACACAATGCAAGTTAGATTGAAAAAGACAGGTTCAGATTCAAAATACTCACAAAATGCAATTGAAATTCAAAATACTTGCAAAATGCAATTGAAATTCAACATGCTTACAAAATGTATGGCAGATTCAAAATACTCATTTGGATTGACAATATTTACAAAATGTAATTTAGATTCCAAATAAAAATGCAATTGAGGATCAAAATACTTACAAAATGCCCACCATACAACATGCAATGTAGATTGATAATAGTTGCAAAATGCGGTTGAGGTTGAAAATACTTACAAAACGCAATTCAAATTCAGAAAACTCACAAAAATGATACCACACTTTCAAAGACGTACGAAAAAGTAATTTAGATTGCCAATCCTTACAAACTGCAATTGAGGTTGAAAATACTCGCAAAATGCAATTTAGATCGAAAAGACTTACAAAATGCAACTTATATTGAAACTACCTACAAAATGTAGTGTAATTTCGAAAAATTCGCTTAATTAATTTCGATACACGGAAGTCAATTAACAAAAACAGTGCGGGAATCTTAAAGAAATAATGAAATAAAATAAAAAGAAAACAAAAGGTCTGACCCCTCGAAGAATGAGGGATCAGAAAAGATGAGACAAGGGCCAATTAAGGCGGGAAAGTGAAATACTCCCTAGGCCTCGGTAACCCTAATACCATCGAGGTCGGAAAAGAACAAGAGTTGACCAAGGGAGGTCGACAGGAAAGAAGACGGAGAGGAACCCGGCACAAGTAAGTGGAAGCAAATGCCGAACTCAGCAGGGGTCAAAAACGTAACGTACAGTCGCCGTGCATAGGAAGTTAATGAGGTCAGTTATAGAGGACAAGGGAAGCAGAGGTATAATTAAAATACAATGGTGAGACCTGATAATAATTTCGAGATAGTAATAATAATATTCACCATCGTATGGTGTCAGTTACATGGCTTGGGGCCATTGAGGCAATCTGTTTTACACAGCCATCTAGTAGTGAAAACAAGACCTCTACTAATTGCCCGATGGATGAATTCTGTCATGTTATCGCCAAATATGATAACTAGCCCACATCGACCGACTCGGTGTGCCGTCAATTTTTGCCACCCGATTACCTCGGCGGCAAATCGAACCCTCTATCTTGGGTCACTACCATTTCCCCACCGAGGAAAGCACATAGATTAAATACGTATAGATAGGCTATCTTTTTTTAAAATCGATTTTACCCTCCAGGTTGGTATTTCCCACGGACTCAGCGAGGGAACTAACCACTACCGCCACTACGGGCAGTGCCCTAGAGCTGGGAACATCTGGTCGGAGTGGATACAACTGAGGAGGTGTGATCAGCACCTCGCCCAGGCGGCCTCACCTGCAAAGCGAACAGAGGCCTCATGAGAATTGGGAAGGGAGGGGAAGATGGGGATGGATAGGCAAGGAAGCGGGAAGGAGGTGGCCGTGGCCTTACAGTAGGTACCATCCCGAAGACGAAGTGGGAAACCACAGAAAACCACTTCGAGGATGGCTGAAGTGGGAATCGAACCTCCTCTACTCATTTAGGCCACCCGAGGCTGAGTAGACCCCGTTCCAGTCCTCATACCACTTTTCAAATTTCGTGGCAGAGCCGGGATCGAACCCAGGACCTCCAGGGCGGCAGCTAACCATGCTGACCGCTACGCTACGGAGGCGACTAGATATCTTTTTAATCGTTTTAAATGAACAAAGAAGGGCTAGAATATTTATTTATTTATTTCCTGGTTCAAGTTTGCAACTACTGGTCGAGAGAGCGCTGCGCCTCATCACCCCTGACGGCTTGCTATCGGCTTCATTTTATGAAGCGACAAGGTCGAGAGGTTAAGTACCCAGACACGGCCTCGCCCACAGCCCACATTGTCCTGTAACAGTACGCTCAGAAGCCACCATTCCCTAAATTGAGCGTCTTAGTTTGTCCAATCTTCGCCCATGTATACATCCGGCTACAGAAACCAGAGATCTGTGAGATCTCTGTGATGGTCGCTGGTTGCGCATAGGGCGACTAGCGACTTATTTTATGCCAGTTCCGGTGCCCAATATACGGCTCCTCTCCTGAGCTTTTCTGTGTTTTTAAACTTTTGTTTTGTTTCCCCCACCTCCAGGATTTACAGTATTTGGCGAAGGGGAAATGCTTTTTGTGTAGTTATTCGCTTTGCTTTTGTGATTCTTGCTGTATTTTAGAATCAGTGTGTAATAGATCGGTGACAGATTTGTTTTTTCACTCACCGCTCTCCATGGCTTAGTGTGGTGAAGGTTTCCCCTGTGCTTAAACTGCTTGTGCCAATTGTTGTGTTGGCATAGTGTATCCCACAGTAGGCTATATAAGTAGGTGTTTGTTAACTTCTGTTACTTAGGGAGCAAAATAACCAGTGGAGGACAAAGCAAAGAGGATATAAAAAGTAGGTTGGCTCAGGCAAGGAAAGCATTTCTACAAAGAAGGAATCTGTTGACATCGAATATAGATTTAGGTATTAGGAAGTCGTTTTAGAAACCCTTTGTCTGGAGCGTGGCGCTCTATGGAAGTGAAACTTGGACTGTTGGTGCAGCAGAAATGCAGCGTTTCAAATGTGGTGTTACAAGAGTATGATGAAGATCAGATGGGTAGATAGGGTTACAAACGAAAAGGTACTAAGACGAATGGGAGAGGAGAGATGTTTCTGGTGACTGCTAATGAAGAGAAAAAATAGGTTGGTAGGACACATACTAAGACATCCAAGAATAGTAAGCTTAGTTATGGAAGGAAGGGTCGAGGACAAGAACTGTAGGGGTAGACCAAGGTTAGAATATGTTAAACAGATTGCCTCGGATGTAGGTTGTGGAAGCTATGTAGAGTTGAAACAATTAGCTCATGACAGAGAGGCATGGAGAGTTGCATCAAACCAGTCAAAAGACTGAAGACTCAAACAACAACAACAACAACTTGCATTGTTCTGTGGGATCTTCTTATCAGGGCGGTGGTTGTCTTGTCGTCGTTTGTAGTGTTAGTCCTCTAATCAATAGTAAGCCATAGGAGACAGTGTCTCTGCTTTCGATATTGATTAGTTGTCAGAAAGAAACCAGAGTACTCTGACGAACTCTGATACAGAACTTTCTTCCGTTCAGTGTTTGGTCCGTTATCAATGTTTACACAGGGACGGCATATCATCTAATCAGGCCGCCTTCCTATCACTGATACAACACGCACCATGGCGACGTCAAACGCAAACACGTCCAAGGCACCACCCTTCATACACATTCGCACAAGCATGCACTGAAGGAACCTCACCAAAATTATATCAGACAATGTAGCCGACAAGCACTTCCAACTACAACCAACAGCCGAAGGAGCAATGAACAAAAGGGCCACACCGCACTAATGCAAATACCTACCGAACTAAACATCAACTTTTTCACGCACGCCACTGAAAGGAATACCAAACGGAAATTCATAATTCGAAGACTCCCCACAGACATCACAACGAATGAAATCAAAGTAGACCTCACAGACATGGGCTACCAAGTAGATAAAATCACACAATTCACCGGACCAGACCAAACAAAAATAGCACAGACAGAGCAGACCGAATCCCAATGCCAATATTCCTAGTGGAGTATGAGGACTGCCCAGATAACAAAGCAGGTTATCAACCTGCCAGTCCAAATACAGGAATACAGATCGAAACAACAGTAGACACTGAGGCAGAAACGATCAGTGCAGTACAATGCTACAACTGCCAGGTATTCGGATCCAGATGACACACTGCCACCTGGACACAAAATGTGTAAAATGTGCCGGACCACACAGACCCAGGGATTGCACAATTGAAAATGCAGAACAGCTCAAGTGCGCAAACTGCGACGAAAACCACCCTGCATCACACAAACAGTGCCCCACCTAGAAACGCTCACAAGACTCACCAAAAAGAAGTCCACACAACAAAAGGAATAAAACACAAGTACAAAGTACCAAACAAAAACACAAGGCCCACCTACAGAAACAAAAACGACAATAACACCACACACTGCCAAACCAATAGAATTTACTGGGCAAACAAAAATAGATTTGCACCACTAGCAGAGGTGGAAGCCGACTCGTACAATGAAAACTCTCCAGAAATCACGCAAACAACAACACCAGCCACCACACAAGCGTCTGCAGACAACATCTTATTTTTCTGCTGCGGTTCTTCGGCGTGACTCGGGTGAGTTCGTATTGATTCTTCGGTTGTCAGTAAACAGCTGTGAACACAAGCGAATTACGGTGTAGAATGGCGTTCTTTAGGAGTTCGTTTTTATATAAATTATAATTAAGGAGTTGAGTGGATATTCTTGTGCACTAAAAATAAGCATATTACTGTAATGAAAGCAGAAATGGCCAAAATATGCATATCAGTTTAAAAGTCGTAAATCAATAGGCCTACGGTACTCCTTTTAAATGCAATGTTCTCGTGATTCTCATCGTACCATTGGCCTACCGTATCAATTTATTGAAATATGCCAAAGCGTATACTTTATGGGGGGAAAGATACTGTCTGCCTCTTTCCCATACTGTATTAATAACGAATTGATTCCTACATAAGTTTCTGAATACGGTATTCATTTATTTGGAAGAATAACCCGGTTATTAAAGGAATCTGAAAAGTTATACCGGTACTCCAAGTGTTAGTAATGTGTAGACACGAGATGAGACTTTACAATTTTGCCAACAACACACCCGACCTACCGTACCATGATTGTTCATTAAAATTATAAATGAAAATGAATACTTCCATTACCGTACTAGTATTGTCATTAAATGCATATACTGTATATAAGTGTTCTAACATCATTAATACCGTAGGCTTTTATAAGATATATATATATTTTTTTTTTATTTTTTTTTTTTTAGCGTATGGCTTTTAGTGCCGGGAGTGTCCGAGGACATGTTCGGCTCGCCAGTTTTGTAGCTGCTTCGAGACGGACACCCAATGGGTGAGCTACAAGTACCGTTGGGGAGGAATGTTGGATGGGAGGGACGAGGAGTTGGAAGGTAGCGGCTGTGGCCTATAGTTAGGGACCAACCCCGGCATTTGCCTGGAAGGAAGATGGGAAACCACAGAAGACCATCTTCAAGGTTGCAGGCGGGGGGATTCGAACCTCCTCGCCTCCCGGATGTGAGCGACTGCCATCAGTCATGCCGCAACCACCACGGCTAACTCACCCATAAGATATATATAGCCTATATATATAAATATCTACGTTGTATAATCCTGCCCCATCCAATATTTGAAAGAAGTCTACACCTCTGGACATAATAGGCAACAATGTAGCATGCTGATTCAGTTCTTGCAGCATCTAGTATTCTAGTGTGATTAAAGAGGCCAACTGAAGCTTGGCAGCCCCTTCTCTATTATTGGCATGACATATGATGGGGCTCAGGAACAAGCCGCTCTCACTTTCCACCTTCCTCTTATTTAGCCTTTTTAAGTTTATTTGTGATTTATAACAGATAATCATGATAAAAATCTGAGTTTGAACAGGACTGAGATGTTCCTTCTCTTCCTATGCTTGGGTGCAGTATCATAACTGTCATTGCCAGTAGAAAATCTGCTTAGGTCTATCTGCCCTGCTGACCACTTCATGGTGTAGTAGCCGTTCTTGGCTGTCACCCCCGAGGTCCGGGTTTGGTTCCCAGCTCTGCCAAGTTTGGCCTGGAATGGGGTACACTCAACCTTATGAGGCAAAACTGAAAAGAGGAAGATTCAATTCCCATCTCAGCCATCCTGGAAGTGGTTTTCCATGGTTTCCCTACTGCTACTTTAGGCTAATGCTGGGATGGTTCCTAACTTAAGGCCACAGTCACCTCCTTCCCAGTCCTATCCTTCATTTACAAATATACATACTAGTACGGCCAGCACAATATCACAGGTTATCACACAAATTCCACACACGCAGATACATGGTGCTATATGACCACGATGTCACAGCCCCCCCCCCCCTCCCTGCCCTAGGGGCAGATGACCTCGCAGTTCCGCCCCTTGAAACAACAATAACTAGCTGTCACAGCTCCTAAAGATCCTACAAGATAAAAGGAGAAGATGTTTGCCATATCAAGTCCATATGGTTTATTCCAGAAGGAACTACAGTGCAGTCAATATAAGAATTATAATTTGCATCTATGGAATATTCTGTTCAGCAGTCACAGCTGTGTCATCACTCGATCAAAATACAATCATGGCATGTAGAGCGCTGCTAGGTGCTACTCACTCTCTTTCCATTCAAAAGCTCCTCTTGTTCCACATAGTCTGTGTGGAAGACTTAAATTGAATACCCTGAACATACTGTACTGTGTTTCACTAATTTAAGGCGAACTCTTACCCAAATACCAAGAAAAATGAAAGGCCTAAAGTTCCGTATGTATTTTGTTTTTAGACCATCTTAAGAGTAAATCAGTAATAATATTAATAATTAACTTAATATTTACATAGAACTTCTGTGTGCTCCCTACTCTGAAAATTGGCAGATTATTGATCATTAGTCTTGGCAACGCTGAAAATTACTCTTTATAGTGGTCGGTTACAAATTGCATGTTCATTACCCTCAATCAGATGCACCTCAGTAGGGCTCCCAGCAAGTTGGTGAATAAGTGGCTCGTAGTTAGGCACTGAACTGACCCTGAAATTGCTTATACTTTCTTAAGGCAGGCATGAGCATGAGACAATAGGAACTAACAACATGTATTGTAACCCCCATTCACTTGTCCAAGTATGGTAACAACTCTTTGTAGGAATTACTTCAATAGTCGCTCTGACTACATACGAGAGGCTCCTTCTCTAACATAATGTAAAATAAATCTTATTAGCTACCGGTACTTGAAATTATAATGGTTGATACCATTTTGTCTCTTTATATACAGTATATTATGTTACTTCTGTTCATGAACGTTATAACTTGTAAAAACATGTAATTCTTTTCTCTGTCACCAAATATAATTTATATGTAGCCTACTGCACCATCACGAGCTACGGCTCAGGTGCCTACCTTAAAACAAGTTAATGATTTTTTTTAAAATATGGGGTCTTGTTTCTGGGCTTTCTTGTTAAATTGTTGTTCTTTTTGATTTCCATACTGTCAAGCCACTCATTTTCATCTCTCATGGTTTACCTCTGGAGTTTTTCTGGAGTTAGGGACGAGATATTTGCGATTTACCGCGTCAGAACAGTCATCAGTGTCCAGGATTTTACCCGAGGTGACACGAACGAGAAGAGCGAGCATTAACGAGTTGATCCGAACTTGTCCGATACGTGCCGAATAGGAATCGGGTCAATCAGCAGAAAAATAGGATGTTGTCCGCAGACGCTTGTAGCCACCACCAAAACCACACTAAACAAATCACCATCAGCTAGTAGGCGACAACAATCACCGAAACCAAGACCAACTACAATATCTCAGATCGTAACATCAAAACAAAGATGTTGGCAATCGTAGGGGAACAGTTGTTGACACTGGCGGGCATGGCGCCATCGAAACACCGGCAAATTTGAAGACAAAAATTCGCATAATTGATTAAATTCCACCAGAAATTACAGGATATTATGTAATAAGGCACACATTCAATATGAAACCCTGACGTACTTCGCTACAAGCAACGCGAACAGACAGAAGCTAAAATACAGACACAAATAATGATGATGTTGATGATTGTTGTTTTAAGGGGCCTAACATCTAGGTTATCGGCCCCTAATGGTTTGGGTGATAGTGAAAGATGAGATGAGAATTAAAACTATAACTAATACTAACTACAAGCTTACATACTACAAGAAGAAATGGTAAACAAATTAAGGATAAGGCAAATAAAGGACAGGAATTAAAAGAATTCCCTCAACCCTTGAAGAATGAGGATTGAGGGACTTGGCTGGAAGGAGAGCCATGAAAGGCAGATAGGAAAGGGAAAGGGGAGAGGGTCCATCCCAAAGTCAGAGGTTAAAGGGGACAAAACGGACCCAGCTCAGGAATCCCTCGGGGTAGCCAACTCCCAAACTCACCAGCCGTGAGCCCTTGAGGGTGTAGCAATATCCAGGGTGTACCAGAAGTAGTGGGGCTACATACACCCTGCCTCCTTGAAGGCCTTGTGCAGAAGGCAGGAGATAACATGAAAAGAAAAAGAAGGCTAACCCCTCCAAGAATGAGGGCATCAGGAATGATGAGACAAGGGCCAATTAAGGCGGGAAAGTGAAAGACTCCCTAGGCCTTGGATACCCTAATACCATCGGGGTCGGAAGAGAACATGAGTTGACGAAGAGAGGTAGAAAGGATAGAAGACGGAGAGGAGCCCAGCACAAGTAAGTGGAACCAATGCTGGACTCAGCTGGGGTCCCGTGATCGCCAACCCACGTCCCACTAGAGGTGAGCTCCTGGGGGGCAGGCATAAAGCAAAGATAAGACAAATATTTAAAAAATGCAAATACTTCTAAATGGAGCTACAAAAATACCAATATACATGGTTGTTGCTGCTTATATTAGGGGCTACATCGTAGTCTTATAGCCCCATGTATTTGTGTGTGGAATTTGTGCGATAACCTGTGTTATTGTTATGGCTGAACTAGTGTGCTTGAAAATTGGGGATTGGATTGGGAAGGAGAAGGCCATGGCCTGAGTTACGAACCTTCTTGGCATTTTCCTGGAATAGAATCTGGGAAACCACAGAAAACCACTTCCAGGATTTGAATAGGAAGCTGCCGTATTCTCACATTAGGTACTGTACCCGTAAAAATCGAGAAGTTACTTGTTAGACATCCAAAGCAAAGCTGGATTGTAAAATAATGAAAGTTTCCGGTTAGATGAACAATCAATATCACGCCAACAAGCTCTTCGGGATTATACACAGTAGTCTACGATCGTGTTATGGATAGAACAAATTGGCTTTAATTGGTAGATTGTGAAACTTACCTTAATCTCGGGGCTTTGTAGGATAAATAAGGACATCCTATCTAAATTAGGCTGTTCCATAACACGTCTCTACTTATAGTATAAAATAAGGCACACGAAACAGAACGTATAAAATATAAATTTATTAATAAAAACTAAGATACAATAAACAACAAATAACACCCAAATATTCTTCCTCATTTACGCCACTGAAGTTCTCATGACTCCACACACACTAACATTCCTAGTCACAATATGTAAAGACTCTGGCATTTACAAAAGCATAAAACAATAAAACAATTTACTTGAAATCTATTGAGTCTGGCATTCGATATAAAACGTTTAACATTCTTTACGCGTGCCTGCCAGCATAGCTGGCTTGCCATCTCGTAAAAGCTTTGACACGGTCCACAGACCTGTTCATTCACAAAGCACGCAGCTGCAAAACTCGTTCCAGTTAATAATCTGACCTTGCCGTCCTAACGGCGTTTACTTGTGTTACACCTGTCGAAGTTCCCTGTCCACATTATAACAAAACTCTCTATATAATAGCCATTTCTCTTCCAAACACATTCATACTACATAATACTCTTGCTATCATTCACTTACATCATTCATGACTGATTAAGCCTTCATACATGCATCACTCATCGCTATCGCAAACACTCATTTCAAAAACATTTACTCTTACTAACTACAGACAATATTAAAAACATGCAGTAAATAATTATTATTACAAATAATAAAAACCTTTAATAGAATAATTAAGAAAAATTTATATACAATATCTACACACGTCTATCGTTCCAAAGTTTCCTTTCTTAGCAATATTACTATGTTAATATTATTATTAACACTATCTCTGGATTAAAATTCCCTTCTTCTATACTTTCAAATAATTACAATGCTATACCATCAAAGTCAAAATTAGGTTAGTTGTCATCTCCGGTTTGATATGACCAATCAACAAAGATGAGTTAATATTATTAGGATAGTTCCAGGTTTAATATAGTTTAATAATGGTTTAGTGGACAAGGATTAAATAACTTTTCCCAACATCTTTCCACCTGTTCCTAATCTATGTCGTAGATCTATTCACACTTAGGAGTTCTCAACAACTCTACTAATACACAACAATGCTTTAACTCCCACTCACAACATTACTTCAATACATTAATACGGCAATACCCTCGTATTTCAACACAATATATCCACGCAGACTCCACAATCATATACTGCTCAAAAAAATTAAAGCACCGCTTTTTTCAAAGGCCACCAAATTTGGAAAGTGGACTGCACAAGGTCGAAATCTCAGTATGACGTTTGCCCCGACACCTACCAAGCACATGCTTCAGCACAACTCCCCAACTTGTGTAGTTTCGGGATAGCGCCCCCAAAACCAGCCCATTTTTGCAAACCGTAAATTGAAGTTTGCGAAAAACGCTGTAGGACTTGTCGCAGGTTGCCAAAGCAGTCGAAAATGAATGAGTCTTGCTCTTAAGGTTCCACGAACACGTTGAAATCGTTACATTTGACGTCTGGGCATTTTCAACCCCCTTCATCATCCCCTAAACATGGACTACCATTGGGGGCGCCTGAGAAGGTACCGGATGTGTTTAACCACCTGAAAACCTGTACACCGTCCTCAGTTGCTGATTGCAGTAAGTTCTTAAGGCCTCCGGCAATGTTCACCCCTCCTAACACCCTCAACTGGCAAGGGACCAAACCACCCCGTCTTGATTCACCCTTAAGGAAGGTTTAAATCGAGATTTTTATCAGTGCTGCTAATGGGGGGGTCTTCCCCTAACGTTTCAAAAGAGGACCTGCGCCTGTGTCGCCACCCCTTCCCTTGCTACCCCCCTTTTGTATGATTTTTCGAATCAGGTCCTTTTTAAGGGCTGAAATGAGGTCTTAATCGCTGAAAGGGCTGTAAAGGTCCTTAGAAGTAGTGGTGACATGAAATCAACCCCTTCTGATGTTTGATTGACATTCCATCCCTCAAAGTTGACATTTTTGCACCCTCAACCCTCCCTGTCTGGACGCGTAACGCGTCATGGCAGAGTTTTCAGAGTCGGATCAAAATGAAGCTTATGGCCTGAAATGGAGCCCAAAACAGCAGGTTGGATGGAAATTCATCGGTAGGGTGGGAAACGGGACCAAAAAGTTTTCAAAAAAGTTAACAGCCTCTAGTAAGTACACCAATGCATAGGCAACTCACATCACGTCATTTTTCTCCCATTGCCAAACTTTGTAACCTATTGCCGATCATAGGCAACCCACACGCACGGACGTGATGTGGGTTGCCTATGCATGGGCGTACTTACTGTAGGCTGTACACTTTTTTGAAAAATTTTGGTCCCGTTTCCCAACCTACCGATGAATTTCTATCCAGCCTGCTGTTTTGGGCTCCATTGCAGGCCATAAGCTTCATTTTCATCCAACTCTGAAAACTCTGCCATGACGCATTACGCGTCCAGACAGGGAGGGTTGGGGGTGCAAAAATTTCGAATTTGGGGGACGGAATGTCAATCATCGATCGGAAGGGGTTGATTTCGTGTCACCACTACTTCTAAGGACCTTTACAGCCCTTTTGGCGATTAAGACGTCGTTTCAGCCCTTAAAAAGGGCCTGATTCGAAAAATCATACAAAAGGGGGTTGCAGGGGAAGGGGTGGTGACAAAGGCACAGTTCCTTTTTTGAAACGTTAGGGGAAGAAGACCCCATTAGCAGCACTGATAAACATCTCGATTAAAACCTTCCGTAGGGGTGAATCGAGAAGGGGTGGTTTGGTCCCATGCCAGTTGAGGGTGTTAGGGGGTGTGGACATTGCCGGAGGCCTTAAGAACTTACTGCAATCAGCAACTGAGGACGATGTACAGGTTTTCAGGTGGTTAAACACACCCGGTACCTTCTCAGACGCCCCCAATGGTAGTCCATGTTTAGGGGATGATGAAGGGGGTTGAAAATGCCCAAACGTCAAATGTAACGGTTTCAACTTGTTTGTGGAACCTTTAAGAGCAAGACTCATTCATTTTCGACTGCTTTGGCAACCTGCGACAAGTCCTGCAGCGTTTTTCGCAAACTTCAATTTGCGGTTTTCGAAAATGGGCTGGTTTTCGGGGTGCTACCCCGAAACTACTCAAGTTGGGGAGTTGTGCTGAAGCATATGCTTGGTAGGCGTCAGGACAAACGTCATACTGAGATTTCGAGCTTGTAGGTCAACTTTTCAAAATTTGGTGGCCTTTTAAAAAGTGGTGCTTTAATTTTTTTTGAGCAGTATATATAAGGTGCGTTCAAAAAGTAACGAGCCGGAGGCATAATTACAGAAACCAGTACCTGTATGTTAGAAATATTGGCCCTGGCTGTTGAGGCAATTGTCCCACTGTGACACGAGGCGGTGAATGGATGTCTCATAAAATTCCCTGGGCTGCGATGTGAACCAGTTCCGCACCTACAGCTGGACTCGGCGTCCGAGGTGAATCGTTGGCCCCACAGAGCCCTTTTCAGGGGACCAAACATGGCGTAACCACAGGGAGAGAGGTCTGGACTGTATGGAGGGTGGCCAAGAACCTCCCATTTGAATTTCTGCAGGAGTGCCGTGACTGTGTTGGCCGTATGAGGTCGTGCATTGTCGTGGAGCGACCAGGGCAGCTATGGCGTTCACTGTCACTCGGCGGTCCTGGGTAATGAGTGCATCAACCAGCTGGACGTTGTCATCGGTAATGGAGGGGGTACCCCGGACCGGGCATCATCGGCTAACGACACCCATCCTTCCCTGAAGAGATTGTGCCACGCCTTGACCCTTGCAAGGGACATGTAGTGTTCGCCGTACACTTGTGACATTCGACTGTCAGAAACCGAACAACACCTCTTTGCTCTTCAGTTGACGCTTCCATGTCACTGTTTGCAATGCGACTGGCAGCGTTGGACGATCGATGCATGCTGCTGCTCGCGTTGTATCGTCACGTGACGTGCACGCATGCCCTCTAGCGATGGGCTATGACATTCCACGCTCTGGTCGGAACCACATCTCGTTACACACGCCACGATTAGCCGATGTAGTCACCGGTTTGCGCATTCCAGCCTCCGGCTCGTTACTTTTTGAACGCACCTTATATATACGGCATGAATTCCTCGTATATCCATTACACAACTTCAATAACTTCACCTCAATTGCTCCCAACAATTGTTCAATAGTACTTGCATTAATTCCTTCTAGCATTTAGTGTATAGTTGTTCCAATCAACTGCTTACATGTTAACAGCTATATCTGTTGAAATGACACACTTATCGTTCTCAAAACGATTATAATGAAAGATCTTAGAGGTTTACTAAACGTCGTTACTCTGTTATCAATGCCATGTCTCTATTCATTTAATAAAAATATAAATATTCGTTTCTCCATACTGATCATTACTTCAAAGTTACACGGCTGCAATACTACATTGACAATTAACGTAGTGTTACATTTGTGTATAAATAACAACTTGTGTTATTAAATGTCCAATACATATCAATCACGACTGGATGAGATCCTATCTAACTTTCCCTAATGTCGGATGAATTATCTTCCAAGAAGATATGTCTCAAATAATGTTACATTTAATGAAGGGCAAAGCCGTCCTTCATCTAAATGGGTTTGTGAATGCCTGAATATATCTTCATTCTATACAACGAATGTTCATAAGTACTTGACTTCATATCGTAACCATAACGAATATTACTTGCCAGATCGACGAACTGTTCATAGTAATGGGTGATATTTCACAGTATATCACGCGAAGATCTATTCTCCTAGTGTTCTTATACAATAAGAATGCCCAATTCATTTTCTCAAAAATGAATTTACTAAAATATCAAGACAAACTGTCTGAAATCTTGAATAAAAATCGAAAATCGTCGAATACTAACTTCATAGAATTTTTCCCAGTGGAAAATAAATTCTCAAACAAAGACTTCAGTTTAGAAACTGAATCGTTAAATTTTCACGTATAGATGACTAAAGACCATCATTCTATACGATCTTGTAGAATAAACTTGATAAACATCGAAGTGAAAATACATGAATTAAATATGGGGAAATGTTGCTCACAAATGCTATCACAATACTCAAACTACTTAATAATGTCTTGTAGACACATGAAGTTCATATCAGATATTCGAAAATACCTATGTGTTTCATCTTCCCAAGTATGAATTGTCGAAACCAAATCCGTTCCACACCAGTGAAAGAACAGCGACCTTGGGGATGAAAGGATTTCCTCCCCGGCAAAAACTCGTCTCCGCCGGACATCGAACCTCGTCTCTCGAACATGGACTCGAGGTCTCGAAGAATCACAGGGCCTGGTCTCTGGTATCATCTGTCTTCCCAATGACGACTCTTAATTTGCCGACACCATTCGAATGTTCCCCATCATTATCGAGCAATGTATTCGCAATAGTATCATCGTTACAAATAAAATTTGTAAATTGTACATCGAATCACTATCGTAGAAGTTAATGTTCACTTGGTTGGTCAATAAAGATTATAATTGCTCATAGTCGAGAGTAAATGTACATGAAAATACATTAAATGTACTGGATAGAAATATACATAATGTTTCATGTTGTCTCGGCATTGTAGACATCCTAGATATTATACATATTTCTGTCGTTAATCAACGTTGCTCTATGTTGTCAATCACAACTCTGTATCGGTATATCCGAATCGCACAAAAGTCTTAGTCCATTATCTCACTCATCATCAATGTGTTATATAATAATTCATCTTGATAAATGTTTGTAGCCATCATGATGTTCAAATAATACGAAGTCTCAATGTTCATATAATATCACGGTGCTACTTACTTATTTCCGTATCGTGGTCTTGAATATACTGTAGTCTCGCCGCACTAATAGTGTTTCTTTCTACTGAGAAACGCAACTTTCTCTGACAGATATAAATCGTGATAAAACTGTCTAATTACTCAAATTAATCACTTTAAATTTTCATACACCATTGCTACGTATCTATCTGTATATACTGGATACAATTTCATTTCACTAAAGTTGAACACTTGTTCGCTATAGACTGTTATCGCCTTCGCTCAACTTCGCCTAGTTTGACAAGTGAGGCTTCCACTAGACGAGTAAGGTGGCCGAGATCGGCACTATCCCCTCGAGTGGTGTCTGACCGCACTCGGCTGATCTTTACGGGAATGAACTCTCCCGGATAACACGTGCTGACTCTCCAAAGTTTCCCAGAATAATAACGCTTCTTCTAGTCGTCCCCACTCCAGCTCGTCTTATTGTCGACGCCATTGTTACCCCCGCGTAGTTAATGGCACGCACTTGAAATATGCTTATTACAGTGAATTTCTTCCCTTTTGCGACTTTTAAAGTATTACTAATATCTTCTCTTAATTTTCTTGATAATTTCAATGGAATAAAATTCTTACATAGGGCTTAAATGGAATAGTTAATCACATTAACTAGGTAATATCCATATCTGCTTCCATAAACCCTCTTCTCTTTGGCTGTGGACGTATATCCAATGATATATCTTATAACAATAAATTGGTTGTATTTCTCGGTATTGTCTTGTTGCTAGGCACTTTTCAATGTTCTAGTATATTCTTGAGCGTCTCAAATCACGTGACTGGTCTCTCCCCTTGCCTGCGTTCGCTAACAGAACTCGCTTGAGCCAACTTTCAGGATTTATATTTCAATGTTAAACTGTATCAAGGGGCTCGTAAAATATCGTCATTTTCATCATATAGCATTCAAATTTCGGGCGCAGTACCATCCCAGCATTTGCCTGCAGTAGATGTGGGAAATCACAGAAAACCACTTCCAGAATGGCTGAGGTGGGCATCGAACCCTCCTCTACTCAATAGCCTCATGAGGCTGCGTGCACCCCGTTCCAGCCCTCACCCTAGAATTAAATTTCTTCGCAACGTGTATGTCAGTCCAACCTACGTTTCAAATGACGCAAATCTTCCATTTCTGGAGATCATAAGGAATTCCATTGATGACTCTCATACGTCATAGACTATTGCATGGATATTGATTCATTTAAGGCCTTTGTGACATCGTGGTCATGTTGTTCCTTATACTTAGGTGTGTGTGGACTCTGTCTGATAACCTGTGTCATTGTAATGGCTGTAGTAGAGTGTATATTTGTAATTGAAGCTAGGATTTTGAAGAAGGTGGCCGTAGTTTTAAGCTAGGAACCATCTCGACATTTGTTAGTTAGTTAGTTAGTTATTGTTTTAAGGGCAAAACAACGAGGTCATCTGCCCCTCTCGGCATTTGCCTGGAGCAGAGGTTAGAAAACACGGAAATCCACTTCAAGAACGGCTGAGGTGGGACTCGAACCGTCTCTTCTCAGTTTTGCCTCACGAGGCTAGGCGCGCCCCGTTCCAACCCTCAGACCAGAATTAAATTTCTTGGCAGAGTCAGGAATCAAAGCTAGGACCTTTGGATCCACAGTCTCAATGCGATCCCCGGGGACCACATAATGCGGAACATACTGTTACAACCTTATAATAATGCATACCTGCCAACTTTTACGGTTTATCCGTAAAATTTACGGAAATTGCAGCATTTTACGGTTTTACGGACGAACGGTGTCTTTTTACGATTTCGCGGACAAAAATTTGAAACGATAATTTACATTCGATAATACCGCCCACTTCCGTACAATCGATTGTTTGCGTGGGTCGAAGGCTAGTCCACGATAGTCGATAACTCGTTCTTTGATATGATTCGTACTTTTAACCGTGTGATGGTTGTGTCGTCATCGTAATTGAATTTGAAGCCGGGATAACCGTTCTTGCATGTGAATCTTAGGTGTTGACAGGCTCTGCTTCGCATATTCTTTGTTCCGCTCCGTTCGCTCGTTGCGATTTAAACCATATTCTTTGACCACGTTAGTTGTTCATTGTTCGCGAAGTTGGCGTTCCTTGAATGTTTTCGTCTTTTAAGGTTATGGCATATTTTAATGAAGCGTTCGAGTTTTTGGCTATAACTTCGTGCTTCGCAGTTTCCTGTATTCCTTGGACTAATTACATTCGTTCCACGTGTGTGTGTGTTTATTTTTTTCTACCATGTGCATATTCTATCTTCACGAGGTTGGCGTCGTGTTCATTTAATGGTTGGTGTGTTTTGACATGTTTTAATGAAGTGTTGGCTGTCTTAATTGTTTTATGTTATAATTTTATGTGACGTTCAGTGATCCAGGTTCCTTTCGATGTTTTAGTAGATATCGAGAATGAACAAATCCAACAAGAAACAGTACTTCCAGACATTTAAAGAATCATACTCGGTTGATTTTCCGTGCATACTAAAATCAAGAAAGGGAGAAAAATTTGCCTTTTGCACGGTATGTGGGTGTGATATTAATATTGCATATGGTGGAAAAAACGATTTAAGTAATCATGTGAAGTGCGGTAAACACATTAGTTATGTTAAATCGAAGAAGATAGCAAGAAAATCAACACCTTTTTTGCTAAGTCTGGAAACGTTTACAGTGACGTAATTAGGGCCGAGTGTCTGTTTACTTCCTTTTTGGTGGAACACAATGTGCCCTTAAGTGCGGCTGATCATGCTGGAGCTTTATTTAAGAAGATGTTTCCCACATCAGAAGTTGCAAAGAAATATAGTTGTGGTCGCACGAAAACGACATGTATTGTAAATAAAATGGCAAAAAATGCATCATCTGAAGTTGTTAAGTGCCTTCAGAACGGACCGGATACAGATAAATTCCCTTTCTTTTCATCAGTGAGAAACTACTTTTATACTGCCTGTGACTACATCATCAACAAGTTTCCACTCAAGGATGAAGTGTTAAAGAATGCTCAAGTTGCTAGGTTAGACAAAATTGAAGATTCACAGTTATCTTCCATTCGTTTTTTCTTGGAAAAGTTTCCTATCATGTTATGCAAGGAAGAGAATGAAACTACAGATGAGGTGGTGAATGAGCTTCAGAGGCAGTTCACAGCTCTTCAGGTAGATGACACTTTGGCTGCACATCACGATGCTGCAAGTGATTCCAGTTGGGCACAAATATCAAGAATTCGTGGAGCCGATGGACTTCTTAAGTATAACCGAATTTTTAGAGTATTGCTCTCTATTCTCACCATGTGAATGTTTTTTTTAGCTTTGTGAAGAAAAATAGAACACAGTTCAGGTCATCCATGTCCAATGAATCTCTGGAGTCTATTTCTATTTTGAAGACCAGGAGTTCTGGTCCCTGTTATGACAAAACATTTTCTCAAGACTGTTTGCAGGAAGCTAAAAAGGCCACAACCATGACTTAAAAGTCGAACTAGCATGTGATTTGCAGTGTGTATTATATTATTTCTTGCCTGTGTTACGTTAAACAAGTTTTATTGTTTAAAGCCTTTTTCAATTATCGTATATCAGCTTAATCTATCAAGGAAGTCCTGTTATGTCTGCTCCAAACCGATATTCACCACGCCTGCTGCTGATTAACATGGATTTCTTCTTGATTGTTATGTTCATCTACAAATCATGTAAGTAGATATGATTTCATTGAAGTATCCTGTTTAAAGCATGAATTATTGTATTTTGTAGCCCAGAAGTATTATTATTTTCGTCAAGCCGGGGTATGTCGAAAATCGTTAGATTTTTTTTGTCGCGCGTGAGTTTTACTGATAGCCCTTTTCAAAAGTTGGCAGGTATGATAATGGTAGAGTTTACATTTTACTATTAAGAGTTATATTTGCGAACACCCAATACCACATCCCCTTAGGAACAGATGATCATCGTATTTCTTTGCTGTGACTGATAAGCCTCTTGAGTCCATATTAAAAGCTCTAACGAATACTGTATTTGAGTTGCAAGGAAACTTAATTTGCACTATACCAGAGCACTGGTGCACTATAGAGAGTTAGTTAGTTATTGTTGTTTTAAGGGGAGGAACTACGAGGTCATCTGCCCCTCTTAACACAGATTAAAGAATACAAATTTTGAATTGAATTTAAAATTTTGAGGTGGACATCTAAATTTAAAAAGACCAAAAATTAATAAAACAAAAACAAACAATTAAATAAAATATAAAAAATATACAAATAAACAAAAATTACGGAAAAAACAAAACATTATCATTCAAAAACGAACAAGTCGTTGAGTTAATGTTCACTGGAAAATTTAGATTGCTGGCCCTAACCCACTCTCACTTATAAAGCGGATAACGCGATCAGCAGCCACCGCGTCATCGGCTAATATAAGTTTGAGTGTCGTCTGCAAACCAAGGTTTCTTCGTAAGTCAGCAAGATCCTCACACTCGGTGAAAATGTGGGCCACGGTGAATACGGCTCCACAGGTACAAAGTGGGGGGTCTTCCCTTCTCATTAGGTACGAGTGGGTGGATCTTGTATGACCTATCCTTAGCCTACACAAAATGACGGACTCTCTCCGGGCCCGGAAGGAGCTCCGCCACACGCGAGTAGTTCCCTTGATCGCTCTCAGTTTACTGGGCAGTGGGTCAGCTAGCCACTGACTCTCCCAAAAAGCCAGAACTTGTAGGCGTAACTGAGAGCGAATATCTCTAGCCGGTACCTCCATTGGTCGAGGTGGTAGTGACACCGCCTCTTTTGCAGCTTGATCTGCTAACTCATTTCCCGCAATTCCCATGTGACTTGGAAGCCACAGAAAGGTGATTCGAGTGTCAGCGTGGCAGAGCCCGGCTAGTAGGTCGTGGATTCGCTGCACTAGGGGGTGTTGCGGGAAACATGTAGCAATTGACTGCAACGAACTCAAAGAGTCGGTACACACGAGAAAGTGGATTTGTAGGTTATTGTAATTTGAAAGATGACTCAACAAATTGTTCAGCTTGCAGTATCCATTTACATTTCTCCTCACATAGATATTCTTATAGAATGCATATACGTCCAACAACTTAGACACTGGTTCACAATTTTCAGTTGGGGCCTTCCCTAACCATAAATGTACTGTATGTTCAAACTGTCAAAACGCACACGACTATTGGCGCTTGAAATTCGAAACTTCGCTTATATGGTACCGGTATTTATTATTATTCGCAATGTACCTACGGTACACCATTAACACAATAAACAGTACGAGATCACTCGAGATATCGGCCTATACGATTTATACGAATTCTTGGCGGTAGACGCACTCACAACAAACGTAAACAAACAGCCGTTACTCGCAAAAAAGACTCGAAACCTTCCCCTACGAAAGCCATCATTTTTGCCCAATCGATTGTCGTATTACGGTATGAAATATTGTACTCGGTCTTGCCGAAACATCCCATAGAACGCAACAATAGACCACGAAACCGCAACAATGCACTCCAAGCAAGCACAGAGACACACACCACTCCAGAAAAACAAGCAAAGGCAGACAAGCAGATTCAAAACGACCCATTAAACCCAACAAAAAAAACACAACACGACCAGAGAAAAAGCAAGCTACAACAATCAAAGCGGCAATGACACAACAAATACAATGAAAACTCACCTTCCATTCTCAACACAACAGATCAACGATGAAATGATTCACATACTACAGATCATACTCACACAACTACAGGAGCTAATCACAGACATGATTTCAACAATAACCACTCTCAGTAAACACCTCACAGACATGACGCAAGCCCTAGCCACAAGAGCTACCATCCATCATGGATAAAAAAAACACCCTGAAGATATCCACCTGGAATTCCGAAGGGCTAGACGACACCGCAAAACACATAGAACTAAAAGACTACATTAAAACACGCAACATAGACACTATGCTACTACAAGAAACCCACTTAGAGCCGCACAAACAATTTACCATTTCCCAACACCGTACAGATAGACAGGTCGGCTGGGGAGGCACACTGATAGCCATTAAAAAGATGATGATGATGATGATGATAATTGTTGTTTTAAGGGGCCTAACATCTAGGTTATCGGCCCCAAATTAAAAAGAAAATTCCTCACCACGAAATAATACTACCTGACACCAGAACAATAGAAGCAGCGGCAATACTGATAGACATAAAACAACAACATACCGGTACCATCATATCAGCCTACAAACCACCTAAAAGGAAATTGTACCAGCAGATCTAGATTTGCTGCTGGACTACCAACATGCAGGGGACCTAAATTGTAAACACCCAAACTGGAACTCAGTAGTAACCAACAACAATGGAGTCAAATTAGACACCCACAATTTAAATAATAACTACTTCGTAATAGCAGCCGCTGAATTCACACATTACACCAAACGCCACCACATCAAAGGTGACATACTAGACATTGCACTAATTAAAAATATTCAGCACATCAAAATAGACACCATACACGCAATAGGATCAGACCACGAACCAGTACTACTAGAACTAGGAGCAAACATGAATTACTTAAAGACGCACAAACTAATTTACACCAAACGCATAGACTGGCCAAATACGCCGAACAAGTAGAAAAACTACTTCCACGAATCATCATCAATGAAATAAACACCACACAACAATTATAAAAAGCCTTACAGGACTTCACCAACACATTAATAACAGCCGCAAGAGCGAGCACTATTCCACGACAAGCAACGACTTAAACGACTTAAAAGTCTAAAAGTCAACAATAACTCACTATGGCACACTACAAGAAAACTAACAAAATCAGAAATAACAATACCGCCACTTACAAAACCCAACGGAGACATAGTCACCTCCAACAAACACAAAGCAAACCTACTAGCCGACACACTCAAAGAAAAATTCAATCCCAACAATCACCTAAACGACACAGCACATGACACATTAGTAACAAACCACGTAAACAACCACTTGCACACACCGACACATTCACAAGTACCTGAAATAACCACTGAAGAAGTCACCAACACCATAAAGAAACTACACAGCAATAAAGCTCCCGGAGATGACGAACTACCCAACCTACTGCTCAAAAAAACTCAACGCACAAGCAATCACGCATATAACGCACTTATTCAATGCCATAATTAAATTTGAACACCATCCCAGTAAACGGAGACTAGCCAAAGTCATCTGTTTCCACAAACCAGGCAAAAACACTAAAAATCCAAGCAACTACCGCCCTATAAGCCTTCTAAGCATGCTCTCAAAATCTTTGAGCGCATATTACGCAATAGAATACAAAGACACATACACGCCTACTCAATACTCAAACAGTTTGGATTCAAGAGAGCACATTTCACCACACAACAACTACTCAGGGTCACAGAAGAAACAACACAAGGCTTCCAACACAATCAAGGTACTGCAGCAATCTTTTTGGACTGCACACAACCATTGACAGAGTACACCACACCTACCTCATATACAAACTAATACAAATAAACCAACATCCTACCTACACAAAAATTATTCACCAATATCTTAAAAATCGCACATTCTGCATTTCAGTAAATGGCATCAAATCGAACATTAAGTCCATAAAAGCAGGTGTCCCCCAAGGTAGTATCACGGGGCCCCTTTTATTCATCCACTACATTAATGACATGTCACTAAAGAACAACACGCAAACAGCCATATTCGCAGACGACACAGCAATACTAACTTCAGCCAGGAACCCGGAAACAGCTTACACCAGACTGCAAGAACACCTCACAACACTCCAACAATGGCTCACCAAGTTGAAAATACAAGTAAACACGGATAAAGCCAAAGCAATACATTTCACTTGGAAACACAAACATCCACAACAACAACTTACAGTATTCAACCGAAATATAGAGTGGACAACGGACCACAAATATCTGGGCGTTACACTAGACACAAGGCTCACACTACTGCAACACAACAAATTCACAATAACCCACTCCTACACTGGAAGAACTCACTATCACAAAACAACATAAAACACAACACTCATCAGACCCATCCTAACGTACTGCCCGAGTCTAAGCTGCGTGGACCTGAGAGGAATGTGCATCGCAGACTATGGGTAGTGGTGGTGACGAGTGATGCGGTTTCTCGGTCCTTGCGTAATAACAGAAGCAAATACATTAGTCGGTGACTCAGTCACTCATCCCCAACGCCACACTGGTTTCAGAAAAGACCCATGTTAGCAGTATTGGAATAGTCGAGAATGTCAGGTAACACGGCGGGCTGTCGACAGGCTTCTCAATTCTCGCCTGCTCCTACCCCGCCTCTGCTCTTCATCCCGCAAGTTCACAGAGCTTGGAACCGAGCAGTACGCCATCCCGGCGATAGGATTCATAGCCAAAACACACATACAAAAGCTACAATACATACAAAACTGGCTACTGCATCTGGCACCTAAAAGTTTATTACCTCCAACCTCACGATACTTTCAACAGACCAATCACAGCCCTCCATTGCGTTACATTCCAACCCACTGGATAGCATGCCCGAGAAGCCTCGCTTAGAGGTACCGGTCCAAAACCAACCAAAACAGATACAGACACACTATCAGTAAGAGAATAATACACATGCCCCCCCCCCCCCCCACTAACATAATTGCGTACAACGTTTAGCTCCAAGGAACTTGGCCCTGATAAGTAAGTTCAACATCTCCCCTACCAAGAGCTAAGCAACTCCCACAAAACACTCAAACAAGCCCTTCTAGGCGATGAATCTTGTATTGTCTGGCTGCGTGGCTCAGGGGTAACGTTCTCGCTTGCTTTGCAGGTTCGAAACCTGGCGCAGTCAGCTGGCATTTGAGGGTGCGCAAATGCGAGGGAGCCGTGCCAGTAGATTTACTGGCTCGTTAAAGATCCCCTTCGGGGCAAAATTCCGGCACCCCGGCGTCTCTAAAAGCCAGTGTAGTTAAAAGGGGCGTAAAACCAATAACATTGTTATTATTATTATTTGATGAATCTTGTTGGCAACCCACCACGAAGCAACATCAAACATGGCCCCATCTCGGAGGGGTGAGCAAGTCCACCCACCAGCAGCTGCTGCTGTGACACCACCAGTGAACTAACAGCCACCATTGGCGGCAAATTCATATTGCTAAACTGGAACGTGGCCACAATACTGACAGTACTCATCCTCAGGACTAGTGGATACTACTTCAATCAAATGCACAAAACAAAACAAAAATAAGCGGCTTCTGTGGCGTAGTTGGTAGCATGCTGAGCTTCTATGCCCAAGGTCGCGGGTTCAAACCCGGCCGAAGTCGTCGGATTTTTTAAGAGCGTTAAACAAAATCCCTCAGTATGCCTTCCTTTGAAGGGGAAGTAAAGCCCGCGGTCCCATGTCATAGGTCTATGGCATGTAAAAGAACCTTCCACTAGTTACAATTGTGTGAAGCTAAAATTATAGGTTAGATTTGACTAACGCTCTTAGGATCCAACGTTCGTCGCCAGGAGCCGACTGCGGTGGCATCTAGTAACCAAGTTCAGAACTAGTTGTCGTTGACGGTGGCGTTTGGTAGCAAAAGTAGGAACTACTTGGAAATTGAATGTCAGCAGTCCTTACTTGAATTAAAAACTTATAACACACACTAATACAGCCATCACAATTAACACCGGTTATCAGACAGATTCTACACACACCCAAAGTACACGGGGCTGCATGACCGCGTTGTCACAGCCCCTAAACTGAGGAACCAACCAAACAAAAATACATTAGCCCACAAATTTTCCTCCCCTGGACCAATACGAAAAGGACCAGAAGGAAAACAAACAAAACTCAGAAACTAAAATTAAAATGCACAAAACTCAATTCCTTGCCAAAAGGGTAAATGGAGCTGACTAGAGCACCAGTCCCTGCTCACAGCGGGTTGTATGGAACTGCGCCCAATGACCCTGGTCATTAGCATCAGCCTTCAAAAATTGGCTGTGGAACTGCGCCCATTGAGAGCGGTCACGTAGCTTCCCTCCCTCCACCCCTCTACCGAATTATGTTGTGTCGAGTGGTGTGAATTTGAAGTGACTCATTTCAAATCGGTTGTGTCTTGATTGCGAACAAGTCAAAAACCGTCCAGATTGCGAACAACTAAATATACCCTGTCCAGATTGCGGACAAGAGATTAGTGTTGGCCTGGGATACATAAAACAGGTACAGTTTTCAAAACACACTAATATTTAATTTTTGTTCTAGCAATATTAGCATTAACTGGTACATTGGGATGTTTTCGACTACCTAACCATATTTTAAAAATAGTTTTGTTATTGCAAATGTTTAATAATCTAGTTTGAGGTAATACACATTTAGAAGATTATTATATTTTTTTATTGTATAACAAAACTAGAGGGGTAGTTATTTATGGTGGATTAGAGAGAGTTGTATTATTATTATTATTATTATTATTATTATTATTATTATTATTAGTGTAGCCTCCGTGGCTTAGGCACCTGCGCGCCGGCCCCTCACCGCTGGGTTCCGTGCTTCAAATCCTTGTCACTCCATGTGAGATCTATGCTGTACAAAACGGAGGCAGGCAGGTTTTTCTCCGGGTACTCCGGTTTTCCCTGTCAAAATTTCATTCCAGCAACACTCTCCACTATCATTTCATTTCATCTGTCATTCATTTAATCATTGTCCCAGAGGAGTGCGACAGGCTTCGGAAGCCGGCACAATGCCTATCCTTGCCGCTAGATGGGGGTTTCATTCATTCCAACCCTGACCAGGTCCAATGACTGGAAAAAGGCTGTGGATTTTCATTATTATTATTATTATTATCATTATTATTCGCCTCTGTGGTGTAGTGGTTAGTGTGATTAGCTGCCACCCCCGGAGGCCCGTAGTACAGCTGCTTATCTGGACGGAGGACTACCTCTTATTCTGAGCAGTGCAGAAGCTAGTGGTGGGAGACAGTCCGTCACTTCCCCTTAAACCGACCTTGGGCTAACAGCCGACTTGACTATGGGCGCAGTTCAATCGACCTAATTATAAGGATCTGGAAATACCACTGATTATGGGCGCAGTTCCATATCTCCCCTCACAGCTATCCCTTCACTGGGATAGCCAGCAAGCCCGAGAACAGCCCGAAACCCGTGGGAATTTCAGTTAATGGCTCTTAGTCTTATGCTACGCTATAATTGGTATTGTTCATGTATTGTCTGGGGATAACTGACTACCGTAACTTAGGAGGCATAATAGACTAACAAAATACTAAGAACTCAGCGCACTTTTCATTTGAATTATCTTCTTTAATATAATAATTCTTCAGGCCTAGTCAAACTCAAGTCACTTCTGACGAATGTTCATGAAGGCCGAGGCTTGTGACGTCAGCTAAGAGCAGCAATAGATTTTCCAGTGAAGGTCATGTTTGGATCGAGATAGGCCTAAGATTGCAAACATCCTCTAATGAAACTAGCAAACTCTAAATAGAGGAGATCATTGTCAGACAACTTAATACCCAGTCTCACAATCAGAGAAATTAGTTACCGAATGAGGATTCAACAAGTAGTTCCGTGACGAACTAAAGAGCCTACTTTTCTTAACATTTAAGATTCATGCCAGTGAACTGTATATATCAGAAATGAAATGTTACATTGGATGTATAAGCGCTCGTAAAATAATGTTGGCAACAGTGTCACGTATGTGTTGCTTAGAATTAATCTGAAACATTATGATCTATTATTGGCCCAATTTTGGACAAAATCCATTTGTTAATATTGAAGTTTCAAGTATTTAAAAATTGGACCTATCAGCTGTTTTAGAATCATGTTGGCAGCACCGACATGTATCAGTTATTCCAAATACTGTAAATCTAGAATGTCAGGTACTATACGTGTGCAAAATTTAGAGCTGTTGGCTTGCACACTTTTTGACATATTGGAATTAGGATAAAAAGTCTAAAGAGAGTACTTATTAACAGTTGGCAGCTCTGATGGCTCATAATAATACGTGTAGGTCATATCTGTTATGATACACAAAGCACATACGAAATTTGGTTGAAATCGATTTGTTAGTATAGAAGTTACATGCATTTAAAATTGTATCTATCAGCATGTGCTCCCCGACAATCTCTACTTCGTTAGTATAAGACAAAAATCCCCGATTCTTGGATGTCACGGGTAATCTCGAGAACCACTGGATGGATTTTGATGCGGTTTTCACCATTATGTAAAGGATATCTCGATGAAAGATTCTGTAGAAAATAATTTATGTATGATCAAAGGAGGCCAAGCAGTAACGATTTCAGTGAAAAAGTCGAAAACAAATTTGGCGTCCGTGCGCTTCTTAAGCTTACGCTGGGCAAACCGTTGAAAATATCAATATACTATGAGCGTAAGAATTGGTCAGCATGAAAAGTTCTACAAAAAAGTCCGCGAGAGCATATCTCTATCTTCAATACATCGCTCACTATAAGTGTTTTTAGACTGGATGGAAGGGGCATGTCCCCGCGCGCTCTGGTGAGCGTGACGGCATCCCGCGCGCTTGACCTTCCTTTGCCCTTGGTTTGCACTTGCCGTTCGCGAGTAATTTGAAACAAGATAAAGTATTATAAAGCAAGATAAGTATTAGGCAGATTATTTTCTAGCATGTCAAGAGTCTTTGGCTTCGAGCGAAGCGAGAATCCTCCAGCCTTTCTAGCATTTTTCAGCATTTGTAGCATTTAAAATGATACAAAGTCCAGGCTTTCAGACTGACTGTCACTTTTTCAGCAGTTGGTAGCACTGATGTCATCTTCAGATATGGCCGTGAGATATTCATGTATAGATCATTACTCATACCAAATTTGGTTTTGATAGCTGCAGCCGTTTAGGAGTTGATAGGACACACACACACACACACACACACACACACACACACACACACACACACACACAGAGAAAGACAGACAGACAGACGGACAGACACACATTTGCCCGGATCGATCTCATAAGTCTAAGTTTTCCTCATTTTTATTACAAAATGTGAAAAGTAGGCTAAAAATCCTCTGCCTGGCTACGAGGGAAATTAAGACGGAGAGCAGCGAAATAGCGTGGACTAATATTTGTGTATCCGCGAGACCTATTCCACTAGATCTCTTATTAGAGTTGTTAACAGCCGGCGGTCCCATGTCATAGATTTATGGCGTGTTAAAGAACCTTCCACTAATTACACCTGTGTGAATCTAAATTGTATAGGTTAAGAATGTAAACAACGCTCTTAGGTTTCTACGTTTGTTGCCAAGAGCCGACTGCGGTGGCGTCTGGTAGCTAAGTTATAAACTAGTAGTCGTTGACGGTGGCGTTTGGTGGCAAAAGTAGGAACTATTTGAAAAATTCAAAAGTCTGCAGTCCTTAACTTGAATTAAAAAAACAGATAACACACACTAATACAGTTATCACAATTAACACCGGTTATCAGACAGATTCTACACACTCCCAAAGTACGCGGGGCTACATGACCGCGTTGTCGCAGCCCCTTAACTTAAGAACCAACCAACCAGAGTTGTTAACTAGAACGCATCCTTTCAATCCCCCACTTGTAGTCTGTGTAAAAAGGTTGGCGGTCATCATTACTATTCTAGTCTTGGAGTCTGCCACACAGATAAGGGTCGTTTTGTTCATCTCAAAACAGTCCCTGAACTTCTTCAGCCGTGAAATTCTCCTTCGGCCAGGTCTCCTTTGACCTGAGATCTTCCCCTGAATCGCCAACTATAAGATCCTGTATTTTTCATTCCGTATCCCGTGTCCGAAATATTCGAATTTGCATATACCGGGGGAGTGGGATTGAGAAGTGCAGAGCTAACTGCCGGTAATTGTGCTCACACTCAAGTACACAGGGCTACATGACTACGATGTCCCCTAAAGAATCATGACTCCAATACTTAGCTGTGCCGACTGCTGAGAGATCCGATCTTCATGCTTCTGTAGCGGAGCGGTTTATGGCGATGTTTTGAGCACAGATAATTTGAGAACGCTTTGCATGTTGCAGCTACGGTGACGGTCTAACATGGCCAAGAAAACGTGACGGAGCGCTCAAGCCACCACGTCAGACAACCACTCTAACACTTAGCTGGAGGTCATGTGAACACTCAGGGTGGCAGGGATGCAAACCTTCGATCTCCAACCTTCTAGTACGCACTTAGGGTGGTGGTGCGTGACTACCCGCGCGGCTATGTTGCAGGGGCCATCTTATTTTGTCTCAGGTATCTATTTATTTAGCGTATGGCTTTTAGTACCGGGAGTGTCCGAGGACATATTCCGCTCGCCATAGGCTGTAGCTGCTTCAAGCGGACACCCATGGGGTGAGCTACAAGTTCCGTTCAATTTCAAGTAGCTCCAACTTTCGCTACTAGACGTCACAGACACCTAGTGGTGTCTGCAATACCGGAGTCTGATCCAAGAACTAAACTTCAAGCGTAATGACATGGCCTGATTTCTATTCCACAGAAGCTCTTATGTCGACGGACTGGATGAATGCCAACTTTGAACTACGGCATACGATCACCCATTTTGCAGTCCACGGTTTTCATTTTAAGATATGCACAACAAGAGGATTTCATGACCCAGGCCCCCAATGCACCTGCTCTCTGTGTGGTAGTGTTTGTGACACACATCACGCCATTTCCTGCGCCCAGAGGAAAGTATCGCTAACACGCTTCTGCTGCGAATAACTATATAGCAAACAAAACCAGTCAGACACTTTGATGGATAAGATATGTTATCACATCAGTAGTCTATTAGTTTTGTATCTCGGAATGGCTATTAGCTGCAATAAATGATTATTATTACACCTAGTGGTGAACGTTGGAACTTTGATAGAGTGTTTCAACGAAATCTAACCTAGAAATTTAGCTTCACACACGTTTAGTTAGTGGAAGGAATTATACATTCCATAAATCTATAACATGGGACCGCCGGCTTTACTTCCCCTCCGAAGAAAGACATACTAAAGGATTTTAACGCTTCTGAAAAATCCGACGCCTTCGGCCGGGTTTGAACCCACGATCTTGGGCACAGCAGGTCAGCATGCCACCAACTACGCCACCTAAGCCGCTTGTCTCATGTCACCGCCTATTATAGTTAGTTATTGATGCTTTAAGGGAAGGAACAGTGAGGAAATCTGCCCCAAGGTCACCTTCTCTCTTAAAGGAAAAGCTGTTGCTCTTCTAGCTGACGACATGTACGGGAAAATATCCAAGGTAAACAAGACATTATTTGCAGAGAGTCTCAAAATCACCAGTAGCGACTGCCACGGGCTATGGAGCGTTTCCGTGCAGGTCCAGGTCACGGTTTATCGAGAGAAAGGCGATGTAATGGCACCTGGAGGAAAATTACCACCACGCCCCCTACATACTTCCGCGTTCCTTCTCGCCACTTGTATGCTAAAATTGACAGGAAAACCCACAACCAAACCTGAGACCGCACCTACTGAGAAACTTATTGTTAGATCTAAATGATTTATTTATTTACTAGCAACCCACCCCGGCTTCGCCCGGTAATTTTTAACGGTTTATCCAGCGTAAGCTTAAAAGGCGCACGGACGGCAGATCCCAGACGCAATTCAGAAAAGCCGAGGTGAACAGCGAAAATTCAAACACATATACTCCTCCCTGAAGTCATAACTCGAAACGACTCGACAGTTTGATGCTGGCAGAAGCAGGGGTGATAGGCTCGCTCGTAAACACGCTAGGAAGCTAATGATTTTAATTTCCATTGGATGGAGATTGTTGGAAGACATGAAAACGTACAAACACTGATAGTGGGCGATGTATTAAAGATAGAGATATGCGGTCGCGGACTATTTTGTAGAACTTTTCATGCTGAACAATTCTTACACTCATAGTAGATAGATAATTTTAAAGGTTTGCCCAGTGCAAGCATAAAAGGCGCACGGATCGCAGGTTTTTCTTCGTCTCGATTCACTGAAATCGTTACTGTTCGGCTTCCTTTGACTGTAAATGAGTCTTTCTACGGAAACCTTCCTCGAGAAATCCTCTACAGAATGGCGAAAACCGCATCAAAAAGTGACAGTCAGTCTGAAAGACTAGACTTTGTATCATTTTAAATGCTAAAAATGCTGAAAAATGCTAGAAAGGCTAGAGGATTCTCCCTTCGCTCGAAGCCAAAGCCTCTTGACATGTTAGAAAATTATCTGCATAATACTTATCTCGCTTACCTGGTTTCAAATTACTCGCGAACGGCAAGCGCAAACCAAGGGCAAAGCAAGGTCAAGCGCGCGGGATGCTGTCACGCTCACCAGAGCGCGCGGGGACGTGCCCCTTCCATCCAGTCTAAAAACACTTATAGTGGGCGATGTATTGAAGATAGAGATATGCTCTGGCGGACTTTTTTTTGTAGAACTTTTCATGCTGACCAATTCTTACGCTAATAGTATATTGATATTGTTAACGGTTTGCCCAGCGTAAGCTTAAGAAGCGCACGGACGCCAAGTTTGTTTTCGACTTTTTCACTGAAATCGTTGCTGCTTGGCTTCCTTTGATTATACATAAATTATTTTCAACAGAATCTTTCCTCGAGATATCCTTTACAGAATGGTGAAAACCGCATCAAAATCCATCCAGTGGTTCTCGAGATTACCCGTGACATCCAAGAATCGGGGATTTTTGTCTTATACTAACGAGGTAGAGATTGTCGGGGAACACATGCACCAAACAGTACTATGACGTCACACACCTCAGTGCATCTGGGTACATTTCGTCCCGTCACCGTAACGTAACGCCAGACCCCAGCGTAACGACGAAGTCGACAAGATCATTTAAAATGATAAAATCCATTCAGTGCTTCTCGAGATTACCCGGAATATCCAAGAATCGGGGACTTTGTTTTACACCAGGCCACGCCAAGTCAGGTGCTTCGCAAGCACCGACCGTCACCGGCAAAAGCACCGATGCTCTGCTGTAGGAGAGGAACGTGTACTGGCAGGGCTTAACGAGGCGAGAGTCGTGTTGTTGTTATTTAGTGAATCGGGCTGGGCAAAACAGCGCTTGCCACGTTGAGTGCCTGTAAGAAAACGAATAATAATAATAATAATAATGCCTACTTTGTGTACAGACAAATAATAGTTTCATTGCACTCCTGATTTTACACTAATCTTAAACATTTTTTGTTTATCTTTGGCATCTCTTTGAAGCACTAATTTTTCGATATTTAGAACAATCGTTTTGGCAGTTGCAATCCGAAGAGTAGCTTCCAAGGAAGCATCAGACAAACTTGACCTAGTTTTTGTTTTGTCAATATTCATACTTGTACACATTATTGTTCACAAACGAACGTTGTTCTGAACATAGCAACACATTTCAGGGCAAGGGCATGAATCCTCGGGATTCAAGGATTTTAGAGAGGGAAAATTGTCCCAATTTCCATCTTGAAGCTGACTTTTGAAAAACATAGTAGGCCAACTGATTAATTTATTTTTGCCTTGCTACAAGCGTCATGGTACGCCTCGCTCGGAAGTGATGGGCTCCATCTCAGCAACGCTGTACAGCATTCCCCGGAGCGGCTAGCTGGTGAACCATGTCTTATTTCCCCATACAAATACAAACCTATATAAAATAAGTGAATTAATTTACGTATTTCACAGTCATACAGCATAACTTTTTGATGTATAAGGATTACAACGCGACCAAGAACTACATTTTCCAACCACCCCGGGCCGAGAAAAAGTTACCTTACATAAATGTTAGCAACTTTGTTTCTTGGGCACACAAAGTTTTGAAATTAATAAACCAGTTATACAACATTCCAATGTATTGTGCCCATTTCAACAATGAAATATGCAAATCACAGTTTGCCAGCAATGCTCAATCGGGAGTATCGAGGTTCATGGTTTGTTCTCCCACTCTGTGACTTACACACTTTGGATTAAGCAAAGGATACACTTCCAAAAAAATAAACAAAAATCAAATCCTACTACCAAACATTTAATTATCCAAAATATGGCGCTAAAAAAATTAAACAAATAAAAATACTGACACTCCACTTCACACTTGTCAAAAATTGAACAAGGAATTCATATTAAACAATTACAAAATCATAATGACTGGTTTTCCAAAAACCAACAAAACTTCAACTAAGTTTCACCTCCATATGGTGTCAATTGAAATTCTTTAAAATACAGAGCTCCAAACGGCTCGGTAAAGTTTACATACACTGTGTTATCAATTTAATACACATCAATTACTATTTACATGAGTATATCTTTTTTTAATCATAATATCAAAGTATGGCTAATCATCAATTAATTTTGGGCTTTCACAATGCTCATATGTTACCATCCCTCTCTCTCAAGCTACCACTCACTACCGTGATTGGGAAAAATTTGCGTATTCCCGAGCTATAGAAAACTACTGAACAAGTCAAACTTAAGATTACCGTACTCCCGGAATCTAATGTCTTCAATAGAGCTCGTGAATCACTGAATTATAGAATAATAAAGTTAGGGATTTATCATTTTTGTCTTAAAAGACAATTATCTCTTTTAGAAAGCAACGATCTGAACTCTGCAAGCGATAATAATGGATATAAAGGGACCACGGTTCAATGACCGGGTCGTTAAAACAATCTTAAACACTTCTGTGTATTATAACTCAGACAGTCCGTTCCCCAACCTACCGCACTACCAGAGGGTAAGGGCCTATCTTACTACTTGACTTGATTTATTGCAGGGAGAAGAGAGCCCACAGTCTCGCTTTACAAGGGACTGGCTACTTCAGCTTTTCACACAGCTGTTTCAAATGCAATTCTCTGAATGACAAGGCTTCCGATACAAATTAACCATAAAACAACATATTTATGTTCTACAGACCTTATTCTCTTAGCTTCGGTATAGAATAATTACGAAGTGTCCTCATTAGCGGGTAAGAAAAATTCAATAATACAACCAATATTAAGGGGCTTCAACACGGTTGACTCTGCGTTCGATCCTTTCACATGCCTCGGGAGCAGTATCCCAATTTTGAGGACTTATAACATTAGCGACTTAGGGTAGGCCTTGCCCATTACCAGCACTCATAATACAACATAAATAGCACCCTTTTTAACATACAACACACAATGCCTCGTGATCACTATCACAACTTTGAGGACTTATAACAGTTCATTTACCACGACTAACTGTCCCTCATAATTACTTTTACCGAGCATTTCAACGCATTCCTAGCGTGATAAATTACTTCAATGCGCGACATGGCGCTCATATATTAATTAGCCAAGTTGCCTTCAAAGAACTAAATACATTCAAATCAATGTTTGATCTACATCTCAAAATATATATTTCTCTTCCTCCCTTAACACTAATCATTTTTACCATAAAGAACATGTATTCATAACATGTATTAATTCATCTAAAGGAGCTCGGAAGCTACCACTTTCAATATAAAATTCATCACAATATTCATTCATATAATAATTATTATTATTATTACGCTTGCTTTACCATATTTATATCATTTACCATTTAAACTGATATTTTACTGAATATATTCCACAAGGGATTCATTTATACTTCAAATATTTATTATATTTCCATCAAATTAATCGTTCAGATCGCGCAATCTTTATTTCACCTGTTATTAAACATCCCTACTCTCTTTCATGAGGATTATACGCAAAACACCTAATAATGAAACAGTTACTCACAGCGACCGAATTCTCCAACGATGGAACATTTTTCACCCACCAAATTCTTCTTAAGCCATTTTCATGGTTATATTTACACTCAATGACACTTTCTTAACAGCACATAAATTATATACCCTAATCATTTGGAATATAATGAATACCATTTTGTATTCGTTTTCACTTAACACAATACAATTTCACTAAAAATATTACACTCAAAAATTTCACTATATTTACATTACATAAAAATTTTATCACTCGGGCGTTAATTATTCGCCTTACACACGTGATTTCTTTTCTTTTCCCGTTTCCAAGGGTTGCTCTATAGCACGTCGGCTTCCTACTCTGAAGAGATGATGGAAAGTCTCGATCGAACTTAACCTCACTGGAACGGCTGATCTTCTAATTCTGAGTTTGACTATCGGCTTCTATAACTTTCCTGCACGATGTCGTATCTTGCTAGACGCTAACTTGTTCGTCTAATAAAAGTCTGTCCTTGATGTATTACTATTTCGATCGCTCGAACTGTTTATCGGTGACATAGTAATTTCCTTGTATTACTTTCTGTTACTTTGATTCGTGGCTTATTGGAGTACTCCCCAATGTTTGCTGTTCATTTGTCTACCTAGACAAAGCCTGGAACTACAATTCCTAATTTTTATCGTCCTTCGCTCTAGCCCCCTTGATTTCAGGAACACTAGGCGTTACTATTTCGTTCTACCCTGATCTGGTTCCTTAACGTAGATAGAACTGTCTATTTCACTTTCCTTAGGTACTTCGAAACCTTATGATGCGTCGGTTCTTTAACTGAATTATTATATTCGAGTACCTATCGCCGGTTATTTCTCAAGTCCACAGCCTAAACTTTGACTGTACTAGTGAACTTTAACGATAATTGTTCCTACGTGTAGTGTCTAAGCGCTCACTAAAATAACTTGTTGTACTTTGCGACACAGTATCACGCTCTCTGGCGTCTTTTATAACTGAATGTACTTTGATGCAACACTCCTGCACTAGGAGTTTACTTGTAGTTTGTCTTGTAGTTGATGATCCAACGTCACGCTCCTCTTTGGGCTGACTGATACTTTGCGAAACAGTACCATGCGCTTCCGCGCCCTTGGTAAACTGAATTGTTGTGACACAGTGTCACGCCCGTGGGCTGACAATAACTGCATGCTCTTCCTGGCACCTCCAGGGTTTATATCCAAATCGGCGGCAAAAAGATCAAATCCGCGTCTTCTCCAGCACTAACTTCTGAAGTAATTGTCGTATAATTTTGAAAAATATATCTCTGGAAAGCTCTTGTTTTAAACGTAAACTGGTTTCTTTGATCATGAAAATCGATCACACAATTCCAAGATATTAAATAATTTAGCTCCTCAGATATGTGGGTGGTGAGGTTTATTTTTCCATCTCTACCAACTCTGGGCTCGGGGAATTACTAACTACGTCATGCCACGTCTGCAGTTCTTTCCTGTGCAAATATTATTAAAAAAATCCCCACACAAAAATCTCTATTCCAGAATGATCAACAATGATGTGTTTCTTTCATTAATTAAATGCTTGCAAATGGCTTAATTCTAATTATTTCTCTTCTTGCGCCATTGCAAGGTTGCCATTTTATTTTAGTAAGGTCTATTTCCGAAACTCATTCTCTCTTACTTGTCGTGGAAAGTTTTTCTCGTTCTATTAATAATCATGCGCTAGCTCCTTATCGGTGCGTCAAGCATGATCTCACGTCCGCATGACTCGTGGTCACCCATTCTTGCGCCACATTATAACAGCCCACTTCTTAAAATCTTTCCAAGTCATTCTAAAGACTGTATTATTTCCTCTCTTCTTTTGCAAGTAATATATGGATTCGACGCTTGAACCAATTGCAGATTGGTTCAGTCACGGCGTTCTTAAGTTAACAGGCGGGAGCGGT
Source organism: Meconema thalassinum (assembly GCA_946902985.2). Taxonomy (NCBI): domain Eukaryota; kingdom Metazoa; phylum Arthropoda; class Insecta; order Orthoptera; family Tettigoniidae; genus Meconema; species Meconema thalassinum. Next base: position 1,012,997,287 of record OX336388.2, read on the forward strand.
ACCCCCACTCTGCCACCGGTGAGTGACGTCAGAGGTCTCAGCTGGACAGCCAACAGCGCGCTAGTCATAGGGCAGAGAGGTGCATTCATATAATTAAATCGGTTTTGTTTACAGAAGAAATTGGGATGGACTTCCGAATTTCACTACAGTCCTACCTTAGTGATCGATGATTTGTTTGAGACGTTTTCCGCTGTCACTACGGGCGATTAAAGCAAATGACTGCGATAAAAGTCAGCCCAGAGCGGTATACAAAAGGAGCATGCTGGAAACTGTTTGATTGCATTACAAGTAGGCGTTTTTGCATCTTCTACAGAACACAATAATTAGTTGAATATATTTAAGTGTGCATATCATATCTGTTTATGTACTTTAACAAACAAGCAGATATTGTATTACTCATCGGTTTTGTCCAACCACTAATGAATGTCACTTGACAGCATACAGGTAACATTGTGGGGAAAGGAATTTGCATCCCTTCCTGAAGCTTTCAAGCAGAACAATGACATCCTCAAACAGCTTGGCGTCACCGATAACAAAGTACAAGGAATCTGCTTACGTGTACTAAAAGATTCTCTTCACATACGGTACTTCCTAACTATATTTTGGCAGGAAGAAACCCGGGAAACTGGAGCTGGAGATGATTATAGTGATGATGAGAGCGAATTATTAAAGACTAGCTGTTTTTATTTTCTTACAATACAAAATGTTTGACATTTTCGTTATTAAAATGCCTGCTTGAAGAAAACTCGACTCATCACTCTCCTTTTTAGTGTTCTTGATTACACTGGAGGAAACGTACTAATCGAAATAAAGTAAATTTCAGAATATGGCTCCACACACACACACACACACACACACACACACGCGCGCGCGCGCGCGCGCCCGCGCGAAAATAATAATGTTTATCTTATAAATCTGCACAGAATATTCATTTTATGTCTACTTTGTGTTTTAATCACTTTAAAGTGTTCAATTTTCTTTTTCTTTTCGGGGCCTTTTCTAAAGAAACTTTATCACATCTTGCGTTCTTGTAATTAGACAGGATAATGTTACAAAGTATACAAATAATACGATCAGTAATTTTCATAATCGGAGTACCACACACACATGTACGCTCCAACATTTGTCTCAGGTCCACGTCTTCGTTGACAAGAAGTTTGATTAAAGAACGTAAAATTGAATAATGCCTTTTACATCGCTTTAAAAACTTCGTTTCGTATTTGCTCGATACCATAACTTGCATCGAACGAAATGCATACTTTCCTATGCTGATTACTGTACTTGATGGTATAGTCAAACCACCCCTATCTCCTCAAAGTAAGTTTCCTCCCTATTTTCACCAATTATGAGATCTCTGCAGATTTTGCATTCTATTTTGGCCGCTGTCTTAAAACTTGCGTAGCCACACACAAATAGCAGAGCAGAAGCGTCAACATCACTGTTTACCATACATTCCTGAATTATCGATGGTATGTCGTCACGAAGAATAAAATCCAGTTCGTCTTCGGTTTTAATTTCTTCATCACACACTTTTAAATTGTCCACATTGAGAGCAATTTGGCCGTAACGAGCAGATCTGATTCCTAAAACACTTTTTGCTCTGATCTTTCTTTCCGAGTCCATTATTTCCCTGACACTAACGGAGTAGTTTCCACCGCTCATTTGACGGTATACACTGTAGCGTTTTTCAAGTCCATCGGTTTGAAGTTTCCCTGGTAGGACATATTCCACTGAGAGGTGCAGCAACGCGAATCTTATGATTGAGATTAGTGTCTTTGTTGTGTGGATCAATGCTTTTCCTGTGTCATTGCTTAGACTGCCACCATGATATTGTTGTCCTATTTTCAGCCAGGTATTGACCCATAAAACAAATCTCTCTAAGAACACGAATCTTTGGTCATTTAGTGACGTAAAAGGCACCCCCATGATATTATTTCTACAAACGCCACTTATTTTACTCTTTGTATTTACGATTTCCCACCATTTCCAAATTATTGTAATGAAAGCTGCAGTCTCATTAAACCCTTTAGCAGCAAGTGCTGTGCGTGTACTTTCATGGAAAACGTTTACGACCTACATAACATTCTGCCTTTCCAAGTTGGTAGGATATAAAGTTCTGTAATTTAGTTTAAAGGCCTTCTTCAGAATGTAGTTTGATTCTTCTCTGTACACGGAGCGCAGGTCACTAAATTGTGCTCTCAGAGGTGATTTCTCTTCATTGCTATCCTGTACGTCAAATGGTGGAAATATGAAGGTGTTGGAGCTGTCTTTCTGATTAAGCCAGTTATTTCTAATATTTTTAAACAGATGTACGGTATCATACTGAACCCTTGCAAAGAAGCTTATGAGACTCAGTTTAGGGGGGTGTAACAGTCCATATCGTAAGTTGTTGTTAAAGCGCTTCATTAACATGCAGGGTAACATATAACAAAATAACATGCAGGAAAAAGTGAAGCCAGGGTTAAAACGAATGAATTTAATAACAAATCACCTAACTATACAAAAGAATTAACAAAACAAACTCCCAAAGGACTCCCACTTAATAATTAAAATACGCCAAAACTAGGCCAAATCTCTGGAGAGATTAATTACACGGACAAAGTGTCCTTAAGAAAATCAACAATAGTGACAATGTATGCGCGCGTGTCGTTCCGCATGCTTCACGATGTGTACAATCGAATGCATGATTCGTCATCATCCAGAATGAACATTCAGACAACGAATCCACATTGCTTAGAGCTAGACAGACGCGGGGAACAACTATACAACACTTAAAACTAAACCGACACTTCCTATACTTAAAATATACAACACAATAATTTCCGCATGAAATTGGAATCAAACTGCCGTAGCAAAAACATTACTGCCTAAAAACTTAGGACTTCTCACACAAATCAACACAAGTAAGTTAACACGTGACCAATAAAAGAAATACACATATGACCGCCGTCAAATTTACAAGTACACTACCACTACACCACACGGGTGTGACATACTAACATTACATGAATTGAGTCATAAACAAGATCAATAGGCTCAAAGCCAACATTTACATTATTAACACAAATATCTATCCATACAACATGCAACAATCCGCCACACACATGGCGAACTCCCCAATTAATTATGGTTCCAAAATGACCATCACAATGAAGAGGTTTGCTACTTGAAAGCTTAAAGGGGCCAGTCGGAACATAGGACTGCCTACCAAAATAAGTCACCAGGCGAGACGGGCGATTTGTGGAAATCTGCATATCTGTCAACCCACGTGTGTATCGAAGAAGCGTGCCCCAAAGCACAATAATACGTGTGTGTGTGTCAGAACGAAATATCCCGGCATTTCCACTAGGAAATCCAATAATCCAGCATAATGGACAAGGTACAGCGGTCTCCCCAGAGCACCCTGCCTTTCCATCAAAATACAACAACAACAAAACACGAGGGCGGTAGGACCTCTAGCCCTCTTCACGTAGAATCAACACACACACCTGACACAATAACACACACAGAATCACACGTATGGGTTTGACAGACCCTGAAATAAAAAGACATAAATATTTTCCACTTGCTGGCGCCATCGTTCTACGCCATGACTAATTAACCTGAAAAGGACTCAAACTATCTATCAAATTAGAACTAAGGTGTTCTACAATTACATCTTAAATCGTTGCACTTAGGCAACCCTAATATGAATAATAACCTGTTCAGCAAACATCTTACAGTAATTACCTCCCTATCCTATCACAAATATGAACTTTAATAAAGCAACACTTATCGAATGTAACGGGTTTCGCATTTGCATGGATAAACATCACGTACACGCGCCGTGCACATTAAATATGACTCCAAGAAAAACAAATATACAACAAACACTTTGGCCACGTGCCAACGTACATTTAAAACAATTAGTGCCGGTACAAAAAAAACACTCTAAAACAAGAAAAGACAAATAAACTATTTACAAAAGTTCCCACGCCAATCTAACTACATAATTGAATACTCAATTGTTGTACATCACCGTCTCAGCTTGCAGAACATTATGACATCCATCTCAGCCCATTTCCCCTATGGAAAAGTTAGCACTCCATATTCGTCTTCGTTGAAGCGCCGGACGTCATCCCAACTCCTGACCACATGTTGGACATCTTGATGTAGTCTCCTTGGAAGAAAAGTTCAATGATTATAATTTGACCTGGCTATAATCGCTTGTGGGTTACTAAATTCGCCCACAAATAGTCCTATGCGATTAATTACGAAGACTTTCCCTAAATATCGCTCACACACGTGCAATACACACATGAAAAATACACTTAAAAATATACATGAAATACACACTTCGAGTCCAACGCCACTGGCTCGACAAACAAGTTACAAAGACTGCCTGACTCACAGTCGCTATCTCGCTCGGTAATCTACTGCTCTGCTCTGCGTTGACCTTCGCTTGAGTGAGCGCTAATTAGAATGTTACAAGTCTTGCCCCTAAGAGCTGAAATAGTTGTCTTTCAGATAATATTACAAGTTTCAAATCATCACGCACGCTGGCGTGAATTTAGCTCACAAAGCTCACAAAGTAATTGACTTCAAATAATTAAGAGCGTTAAAAAAAATTGCTATGCAAACTAGCGTGAATTTAGCTCATCAGAGCTCACAAATAAAATAACTTCGAATAATCAGAGCGTTAAAATCGTTAAGCAAACGGGCGTGAAGTTAGCTCACAGAGCTCACGAACAGAAAGACATCGAACAGCTTCAAGTCGAAAAATTTATTAGAAACTGACAGGGTACGGAAGAGTGGGGTGGATTTAGAAAATTTTTCCAGAGTTTTCATCTCACACAGATGGGACTAGTATCAATCTTCATCAAATAAATCAAACGTCTCATCGCACTCGTGCGGAGATAATTCCGATCGGCGGTTCTTTAGATAATCAATTCCGCGCGCTTTTTACCACTGACGCCTTCCATCGCGTGATATTGGCGTGGTCTCTCCCGATTGGTTGATTCAATTGTAGGTCGGTTGTAAGTAGCTCGTGACCATTCCTTTATGATTCCAATTCTGGTGCAAGTTGTTACACAATTTGGCCTTGAACTCAGCTTACCAGGCCGTTCTTCAAGAATAGCTACAAGCTCTCCCTCTGTGGCAATCATTGCGACACGCTACCTTGCCTTTATTCTCGTCAACCTCCTCATGTACTGCCTGGGCTGCAGTAATAATAAATTATGAATACTTATTTATCGTAGATCAATAAGGGTTCAATACATATAGTACACGGGGTGATCAATATCTGGCAGTGAAAGAAGAGAACTATCTTCTGAGTCCCTACTTAGAATTGAAAACATATTCTGGTTCAGTCTATTGTTGTCAGAAATTACACAGAGGACTTTGAAACCACACTCCTCTAGCACAGGGGGCGTGGTGGCTCAGCGGTCTAGCTGTATGCCTCTCACCAAGGCGGTCCGGGTTCGATTCCCGGTCAATGCATGTGAGATTTTCGAAGTGAAATGCCATGTCCCGTGGTTCGGATTCCACGTAAAAAGGAGGTCCCGTGGCTCATAATCACAAGATTCACGGTCACGTTAAACTACAATCTTCCTTTTTTTCCTCTAGCACAGCAATATATTCTTTTGTCATACCCGCGAGTTCCTGTCCAGAGAGATGTTTCACCGGATTCAAGGAAATTACATGTTCTAAAGACGAAAAAGCTCCAGTTATCATGAACACTTGCTCAGTTTTTGCTTCACTTAACTGTTCTTGGTTTTCAGCAAATCCAGTTATGTTTCCCGACCTGTAGGAAATTTCTTCTTTAACATATATTTCATCAAGTTGCAAAATTACCCACTTATCATCACACTTTTCAGCGGCCTTTTTCAAGAAATGAACGTTTTCGTTAAAATTACCCGGAGCTACATTTAGGGAAGAAGTCAATCTTTGTAAATGTTTAGAATGAGGAAGGGATAGAAATTTGTTCTGCCTGATAGTATCATAACACTTCGCGGATTGCATGTACAATATGTAAGAGCAAAGTATCATGTTGGGAGAATACCTTTTTTTGTTCTTAAATATGAGAGAGAATTGCTCGGATAAAAAATTAACTTGCTGAGAAATTCCCTCTTCTCCACTATCCAATAAAGTTTCTTGAATGACATCCAGCAATTTTAAGACATTGGCCACGTAATTTTCCAAGTTGGTTTGGAATCTCTTCTCAGTAAGATACTGTAACAAACTGAACAGTGTTCTCCAACTCTTCACAGCTGTTTCACTTCCCAACACTGAAGAAAGTTCTGTAGAAGACAATTACAAATTGTTATAGAAAGCCGAAACAAGTAAATGATTATCTACATTAATATAAAAATCAAAAGTCATAGACTCAAAATTGATTCTATATAAAACCACTCTATCGTCAAAAATATTGAAATTAATAGCTGGGTCCCCTTTCACTTTAATGCTATTATCTGCTAATCGTTTCTCCAGAGAATTGCATAAACTCTCGAAACTGATTATAACATCGTCCCATTCTACAGCAGCAATAGCACTTTCTTGAGCATGTTTCTTCCTCACTTCGATTTCTCTTCTCCTCTCTTCTGGATGTTTCCGCTTAATTTCACTTTCCTTTGTCAAGTATTTCGGCAAACCTTCAAAAATAGTAGGACAAGAACCTTTAACTAGCTTAGGATGCTCGTATGTATACACTTGTTTCTGTCCATTAGAATCACAGTATTCATTCTGTAAAATAATGCAGACCGGTTGAAAATGTTTAATGCACACAACACTGTTTACCGAAGGTGTCCAGTCTTTCCTCGGGATGCTTCTCAGCCATTTATTTCTCAAGTTTACTTCCTTGGGAAAAGAGAAACAGTTCAAGTAGGCGGTTTCAACTCCACGAACCTGAAAATTACTCCTACATCCTGGTACACAGCACCTTCGTGGCATTGTATATGCATTAAAAATATATCACGTGTGGCACGGGTATATTTATCGCTTGTTACTGGACAACAGGAAAAGCAATATATTGTGAATTGTCACCCTCGAAACATGAAACAATGACCACATCACAGCGCGCCAACAAGACTGAGCATCTATTTGCTGTGGGGAGTAAGACCCATGACGTCACAGCCCCGCCGGCAGTGTTCCCGCCTGTAACTTAAGAACGCCGTGGTTCAGTATATTGTGTTAAAATTTGGATTCGATCTGATTACGGGGTTTGGAGATAATAATTCTTAAATGTGACGCATGGTTGAAACACGCTTAAAAACGGGCACTTTTTGTATTCCAACTGCGATAAAAAAATATTAAAATATAAATTTAAAATCCCAAACTTAGATGAAGTAACGTAAAATAGAACGACGAAAATGATGATGTTATTCGATTTCATGTAGGTCTATTGGTTACTTCACAAACCACCTTCAAACTCGAGTGCACATAATACTTTGGTCGACAGTAAGTGCTCGCGTGGAGTGGCCAGTTACTATGTAGAGATTTATTTATTTATTTATTTCATGAAACGTTCTAGAGTCCATGCATTATCGCGTCGCAACCGTTTGTTTGTTGTTGTTGCTTCTTCAATTAGGGCGCTTGCGACAATTCTGGTCATCAGCTCCGTGTACTTGTGTGTGTAAGGTTTTTCTCTGGCAACACGTGTATTAATAGTTTATTCTACGCCTGATCGGGGAATGCCGCACTTATCATAAAGAAATGAAGACAGAGTTAGGACTGAACATGGCGGATAAACGTATGCATACAATCATTATTTTCTTATATTCCAGGAGAAGTCTGAAGTGGGCAAGGAAACTGCGAACCGAGTTGCAAGAGTGCAGACGTTTCTCAGATGGCAGAACAGCTGGTTGGCTGGTTAGTTCCTTAGTTTAGGGGCTGCGACATCGCGGTCATGTAGCCCCGTGTACTTTGGGTGTGTGTAGAATTTGTCTGATAACCGGTGTTAATTGTGATGGCTGTTTTAGAGTGTGTTATCTGTGATTCAGGTAAGGACTGCAGACGATCAATTTTGAAGTAGCCTAGTTCCTACTTTTGCTACCAAATTCTACCGTCAATGAGACTTAGCTGCGAACTTGGCTACTAGTTGCCATCGCAACCAACACCTGGCGACGAACGTCGGAACTAATATAGCGTTAATCAAATCTAGCCTACAAATTTTAGCTTTACACAAGATTAGTTAGTGGAAGGTTCTTTTACATGCCATAAATCTATGACATGGGCTCGCCGGCTTTACTTTCCCTCCGAAGGAAAGCATACTGAGGGATTTTAACGCTCTTAAAAATCTGACGACTTCGGCCGGGTTTGAACCCGCGATCTTGGGCATAGAAGCTCAGCAAGCTGCCCGACAGAACAGCTGGGGAGTAGGAGAATGGGGTCGTTGGATACCTCAGGTACAAGGCTGGGCAGAGAGGAAGCATGAAGATGTAAATTATTATCTGAATCAACATCTGACTGGACATGGGGAAGGTGGGGAAGATGGGCAAGGTATATTCCCAATAATACATCTCCTACAAGAGGTGAATTGATAAGAGGGAATCAGTTGAAAAGGAGATTGAACAACAGCCTTCAGACAACATTGTGGAAATGATGATTCAACATGAGTCGCTCTGAAAAAATGTAGCTCATTACACTGAATACATTCTTCGAATGAAGAAAAAAGAATTGGACAATCATGAATGAAAATTCATCATCATCATCATCATCATCAGTTTATCTGCCTGATGGCAGGTTTCCTCATGGTCGGTCTCTCCACCTTATCCGGTCTTCAGCAGCACGTTTCATCAGTTCATACGATTTATCAATCTTGATGGAATCCAACATCTGAAATCTTCTTCTTCCTCTTCGGATTTTCCCTTGGACTGTCCCTTCTAATGCACTTCTCACCAAACCATCTCCTCTTATGCAGTGTCCAATCCAATTCATTTTTTATTTCCCTTACCTTCTTTATCATCATTCTTTCTTCTCCTACTTTCTTTAATACTTCCTCATTTCTCACTTTGTCCTTCCAACTTATTCTCCCCATTCTTCTCCACAGCCACATTTCGAAAGCCTCTATTCTTCTCTCGTCTTCTTTCCTAAGCGTCCTAGTTTCCGTTCCATACATTGCTCCACTCCAAACAAAACATTTCACTAATCTCTTCCTTAGGCTTACTTTCATTGCTCTACAAAATACTTTTATTTTCTTACTGAAAGCATCTTTTTCTGTTGCCATTGCCTGCATGGAGGAAGTGACACTGATGCTCCCTAAAGCTCTTTGATTATGATTATTATTACGATGATGATAATGATGATTGTTGTTTCAAGGGGTGGAACAGTGGGGTCATCTGCCCCTATGTGAGCTCTTTACCGCCTCAGATGACACTAACTTCACCCTTTGTAAGACAGAACTAATTTCTTAAATATATTATTTTATTAGTTGACTATTTATTTAATTTTTATTTTAATTATTAGCATTTTAATTTTCATTTTAAGTAATTTTATACCAATTATTTTAATTATCAATTGTTTTCTTTTGATTAATTATAATTTTTATGGTATTAATTTTTGTATTTGGTTTTAATTCTAAATTTATATTTTGTTTTAACTTCAGTATTTACATTTTATTTTTATTCTTATTACTCGACTATATAATTTTATATTTTTATTTGTTTTGTTCTTTTTTAATTTATTCATCAGTCTAGGTCAATAAGATACAGAAATAGTAGGCTATTAGGTTTTGAGAAATATTATTGGCCTGTTTGCCATCTCTTGATGAATGCAGTACATTTGCATTTGTCTGTTGGCACAGGCTAGAGTAAAAGGTGGCTTTTCACCGATGTCTCAGTCTCACTCATGGCTGTGATTATATGGAAGCTACTGAGGTATGGGTGGTGCTTAGTAATGACATTCAGGACACAGTCAGTGCCTGTGGATGCTGTGAAAGGTTCTACTCATAGGGTTAGTACTGCTGTACTGACTCAGTGAGGAAAGCAATGGCAAACTACCTCACTCCTCGTCTTGCTTAGTACGCCTCAATATAGCGCTGCCTTGGGTTTTTGTGGGTATCTACCCACATAACCTAACGGCGGTACTTTTTGAGGGTCCAGCCAGCATTCGGGCAGACATAAGAAAAAATGTTGAAATTAGCTAAAAATTTCAATCATTAGCATAAGTTACATAAACAGTATTGTCTTGATAGGTGGTTAGTACATACTCGTAGGCAGCTTCGGTGACGCAGTCGGTAGCATGCTGAGCTTCTATGCCCAAGATCGCGGGTTCAAATCCGGCCGAAGTCGTCGGATATTTTAAGAGCGTTAAATATCCCTCAGTATGCCTTCCTTCGGAGGGGAAGTAAAGCCGGCGGTCCCATGTGATAGATTTATGGCATGTTAAAGAACCTTCCACTAATTACACCTGTGTGAAGCTAAATTGTATAGGTTAAGAATGTAAACAACGCTCTTAGGTTGCTACGTTCGTTGCCAACAGCCGACTGCGGTGGCATCTGGTAGCTAAGTTCCGAACTAGTAGTCGTTGACCTGCGTTGACGGTGGCGTTTGGCGGCAAAAAGTAGGAACTATTTGAAAAATTCAAAAGTCTGCAGTCCTTACTTGATTTAAAAAAATAGATAACACACACTAATACAGTCATCACAATAACACCGGTTATCATACAGATTCTACACACACCCAAAGTACACGGGGCTACATGACCGCGTTGTCGCAGCCCCTAAACTTAAGAACCAACCAACATATACTCGTAGACCAGTAACCTATAAAGGGTTAAGCCACGAAATGGTCCAAAATATTGTGAATTTCTTTGTAACACTTTTGGAATTGTGTGACCTTACTTCAGAGAATAGGTCCCCTAGGAGCAGTCATAACTTGAGTAAGTGTTCCGTCAGAATTCCGAGCTGAAGCAGCTAAAGGTCAGGGGGGGGGGGCTTATCAAAACTAATGTGCTGTCAAGTAGTAAGAAGTTCAACGCTGCTATCAAATGCCAGATATCGTTAAAGTTACGACGCAGCGGCGCTGGCTTGTTAGGAGGGATTTGCTACCAGAAAACCCCTCCACTCACCCTACAACCGTCCTAAACACAGCGCAACAATCTGTGTTTGTTTCTGCTACAGTGAAATACACGTGAACCAACACAGTGGTGTGACTAGCAGGATGCACAGCATATTGTCATTGGAATAAGGAGGAATAACATCACCCATGCATCAGAATACATTGATGGTGATGGTTGTTGCTTCATGGGTTACAATAATTAGACCATCTACCCCTATGCGAGATCGTCCAGTGGTTTGTATTCCACGTAAAATGTAGCTTCTGTGGTTTGTGATGGCGAGATTATTGGTCACATAAAACTATTTACTTACTAACTTACGTACATAATTACTCGCTTACTTACATACATAATTACTTGCTTGCATACATAATTACTTGCTTACTTACATACACAATTACTGTCTTACATACATAATTACTTGCTTACTTACATACATAATTACTTGCTTGCATACACAATTACTTGCTTACTTACATACATACACAATTACTGTCTTACATACATAATTACTTGCTTAGTTACATACATAATTACTTGCTCACTTACATACATAATAACTTGCTTACTTACATACATACATACATACATACATAATTACTCGCTTACTTACATACACAATTACTGTCTTACATACATAATTACTTGCTTACTTACATACACACTTACTGTCTTACATACATAATTACTTGCTTACTTACATACATAATTACTGCCTTACATACATAATTACTTGCTTTTACATTCTTACTTGCTTACGTACATACGTACTTACTTGCTTACTTACGTACATACTTAATTACTTACTTACATAATTACTGTACTTGCTTACTTACATACTTACTTGAGGGGCAGATGACCTCGTAGTTCCGCCCCTTAAAACAATAACTAACTATACTTGCTTACTTACATACATACTTGTTTGCTAACTTACATACTTACTTGCTTGTTTACTTACTTGCTTATCTACATACGTACTTGCTTACTTACGTATATACTTGCTTACCTACATACTAACTTACATACTTACTTCCTTACTTGCATACTTACTTGCTTAGTGCTTACTTACGTACATACTTACTTGCTTACTTACATACTTGTTTGTTTACTTACATACTTACTTGCTTGTTTACTTACTCGCTTATCTACATACGTACTTGCTTACTTACGTATATACTTGCTTACCTACATACTAACTTGCTTACTTACATACTTACTTCCTTACTTGCATACTTACTTGCTTACTTACGTACATACTTACATGCTTACTTACATACTTACTCGCTTACTTACGTACTTAGTTGCTAACTTACATACTTACTTCCTTACTTACATACTTGCTTACTTACGTACATACTTACTTGCTTACGAACATACTTAGTTGCTTACGTACATACTTACTCGCTTACTTACATACTTGCTTACTTACATACTTACGTACTTACTTGCTTGCTTACTTACATACTTAGTTGCTTACTTACATTCTTACTTACATACTTACTTACATACTTACTTACTTACTTACATACTTGCTTACGAACATAGGCCTACTTAATTGCTTACTTAGTTACTTGCTTGCTTACATATGTGAATTTGTCCCAAAGAGGAAACCATTGAACAAATTCACGTATGTGATATAAACTTACAATTCTGTCAGTTACAAGTTACAACTCACAAAACACAATTTACAGTATCTCAAATCGTTTAGCGCAATGAACAATAAATGTTTCATGTTCTCTGGAGTCATTGAAAGACGTTTGTCACTCAGAATATTTTCATATGCAGAGAAAGATCTTTCCATCTCCTCTTAGAATTTGGAACACGCTGTGAAATGTTGAATAACTAGGATTTCTCTTCAAAACATTTTAAAATGTATTCAATACACTTGCACCAGTTTCCCCATGTACAGCACAATAGCATCCTCTATGGCAACAATAGAATCTTGCAGTGGTAGTCCTGATGTTTCTAGACGTTTGGTGCTTTCAGGAAGCCAGCTGAAGTTGCTGCCGATGAAGGCAATTGAGACCGCTTTAAAATCACTAAAACCAGTTTGTGATTCACAAAAGGATACAGCACTTTCAGTACCAAAATAAACTACAGTTTTTATACAGTTTTATTCACTATGAAGAATACCTACAAATATGAAAAGTATGTAAAATGAGGTTTATTTATAATAACAATAACATAGTGGTAAGTGAAGATATATCGTTTCCCAGCATTTAAATAGCCAGGGAAAAAATATGTATTTACATAGAAATCCCAGCCCTAGTTATAACTGCTCCATATTACCTAAAATGTTAGTGCCGGTGATATAACCCAGAAGTTATCTCGAGCTGAAACATCAGCTAGTTAATCAGTCGGAATGTTCGTGACTTAATGTCAAATAGTTAAACTAAATGGCCAAAATGCTGAATGTCAATATCAAATATTTCATCTAAATGGTTAATAGCTCGATATGTAGCTGAGGCCTGCAGGAAGTAAATGATATTATTAAAACTCAGCATTTTTTCTAGGTTTATGCCGTGCCTTGTGCGAGGGTTCGTCTAGGAACACCAAGATAGGCTTGTACACCAAGAGCCCGCTGACGGTGGCTGTCATAGTTCTCAGTCCCACGGTATTTCGGACCAAATGGGTTCAGTACATTGGCACTGTGTTGTTGCAATATAAGCGAGAGGTAAACAGAACGGAAGACTAATACTCGGGCCAGGGTGGGACACACAAGGTCGCCACGCACCGCCGAGCGGCACACCCACATTCACATCAGGCTTTCTCTGTGCCGGCGCGTCGGACTTCCTTCATTCTGGAAATGGTTTTCTGTGGCTGTTGTTGTTGTTTGAGTCTTCAGTCTTTTGGCTGGTTTGATGCAGCACTCCATGTCTCCCTGTCCTAAGCTAATCGTTTCATCTCTACATAGCTACCGCACCCTACATCCGAGGCAATCTGTTTAAAATATTCTAACCTTAGTCTACCCCTACAATTCTTGTCCTCGACCCTTCCTCCCATAACTAAGCTTGCTATTCCTGGGTGTCTTAGTATGTGTCCTACCAACCTATCTCTTCTCTTCGTTAGCAGTTGCCAGAAACATCTCTCCTCTCCCATTAATATTAATACCTCTTCGTTTGTAACCCTATCTACCCATCTGATCGACATCATTCTCCTGTAACAACACATTTCAAACGCTTTGGCTAACTCTAGGAAAAATCCAGGGATGGTACTCCGGTCGTGGTCAGCGATTTTACGCGCACGGCCACGTCACGGGGTTATTTATTTATTATGACAAAATCAGGATGCACATGGCAAAGAATTCAAAACAAACAGACGACAAACAGTTTAAAATACATACACTATTTACAAAGTAGATTGTGCTGTAGGTAACAGTTTAGACATGTACAGCACAATGTCCAGGGTATTCAGAGCCAGTTGACAGTATCATCGGTAGCACTGTGTAACTCTTAGATGGTTCCTTCAAATCTCTTCTTTGGACACTCGTGGGCAACATGCTGAATGGTCTGAGGGTTCTCTGCAGGGATCAGTTACTAAACCCAGATGGTCTGGTTTTGATACAACCCATTCTTCATGTTTGTCAGCAACGAAACGTGATGAAATTAGTTTCTTTCCCAGCTTCCATGGAGGATTTCTGGATTTCAATCTCACCCTTTTCTGCAAATTACACGATCATAATAATAATAATAATAATAATAATATCGTATGGCCTCGGGCGCCGGGTGCAAGCTTTGTTATTTGACACCCAGAGGGTAGCTTGCATGTCGAATTTCGTTGTTCCTTGACTATGAAAGTCAAGGAGGTTAGATGTTAGATATCTAAGCTCCTTCAACACTATAGCGCTTTCTAGTAGAGAAATCAGGAACTTGTGTTGGCGGAAACTCCCGAGATTAATTTTGCCATTATGAACTCGGCCTACTGAATTCAAATGGGTTCTTTGACATGCCAACATCGTATGACATGCGTACCGTATTTTTGCAGCCTTTCAAAAATCACTTACCACGGCCAGGAGCGAACCTGCAATCTTGGGGTTAGTAGACCGACACGATATCCACTCACCGACCGTAGCAAGCTTACACGATAATAAGCTGAAAGTGAAGCAGTTAGGTAGGCCCATGTCAAAATTAAATACAGTGTACAATCAGCAAAGTACTCAAGTCAATAGGTGGCGGAAACGTAACCCTAAAATATGTAGAAACAAGTAGTTCCGTGAAGAACTAAATAGCGTATTTTCATGTATATCCTACTGGTTTTTTTTTTTCGTTAAAACTTTCCCAGCTATTAAAAGGATTTACTATGTGATGTACTAAATAGCTTTTGACCATTACCATTACTTTGAGAAATTATGCGCTGGAATGTATAACTATCAGTACCGGTTGTTAAGACTCCTCCCGCGAGATGTTCATTAACTCCCAAATTGCATAATACCCCAGGCAAAGGAGCGCTTCGCTCGCAGCCAGCGGCTCATTAATGGAGATTAGGATGTCATATCTGGGTAACGAGTCAGGGGGGTTCATTTCAAGAAAAGTAAAAATCCACAGCTTCTATGATTTACGAAAAGTAAGCTAGAGAATTTATTTTCATTAGAATATGATTGTTATAATAACCCATCATACAAATCTTCTTTTCAATCGCTTGAATAGGATGAGAAATAAAAACAAGTAGTTCCGTGAAGAACTATACAGCCTATTTTCATATATCCTACTTATGTTAATTGCCACTATCAAGAAACAAAATTTCAGTTTGATTGCTGTAATAGATTCGTAGATATTGAGAACCGACTAATTATTTCAGCTGGGCGCCATGTTGGATTTTATATATGTAGGTCCTAGAGTTACCGTATGTACTGTTACATGAAGATTATTGTGTACGTGTAGCATTCAAACTTCAATCGCATGATTAGGACACAAGAATTAACAAGGAGATTTTAAAATTTCGCACAGCTGCCATCTTGTGGTTATGGAAAAAATTGAAATAAATTAGATGCCAGTGGATTAACAATCGTATAAGTATTTACTGTACCAGGTTTCACTGCACTCGGATGGTTAAATTGCGAGAAACGTCCATTGAATATTTATACTTCGCGTCGCCGCCATGTTAGATTGGTGATCACCAAGTTATTTAAAGTCCTATAGGTGAACTTAAGTTCATAGCCCCTATGAACATAAAAAAAATCAGTTTGATTGTTATAAAAGATTCGTAGATATTCAGAGCCGTCTAAATATTTCGGATGGTCACCATGTTGGATTGTTAAATGTATAGGCCATCGAGTCATGTACCATTAAAGGAAAATTATTGCGTAGGTTCATTATTCAAACTTTCACTTCGATCCCATGATTATGACACAAGAAATAAAAACTTAATTTTAAAATTCGCACAGCCGCCATCTTGAGGTTATGTAAACAATTTAACTAAATTAGATACAAGTGCATTACAATGTGTATAAACATTTCCTGTGCCAGACTTCATTGCGTTTGGAACATTAAATCGCGAGAAAGGTCTATTTAAAATTTTCAAATTCACTTGGCCGCCATGTTCGTTTTGTAGTTAACCGGTTTTTGAAAGTCTTATAGATGATCTTCCAGTAGTGCCCTTTATCTCCGTACAAAATTTCAGGGTGATACCGCTAATAGTTTCAGAGATATGGAATGCCGGTGAAATATTTCGCACATACGCCATCTTGTGGTTATATAAATAATTGAACCAAGTTAGATATCGGTGCATTACAATGTGTATAAACATATACTGTACCAAGTTTTATTGCGTTTGGTTGATTAAATCGCGAGAAACGTCTATTTAAAAGTCGCAAATTCGCGTGGCCGCCATGTTGGTTTTGTAGTTACCAGTTTTCCAAAAGTTACATAGATGAACTTCTAGTAGTTCCCTTTAACACCGTAAAACATTCCAGGGTGATATCGGGAATAGTTTCGGAGATATTGAATGCTGGTGAAATATTTCGCACAGCCGCCATGTTGGATTGGTGAGACGTAACAACATTTGAAGGGCACGGTCGGGGTCGTCCGGAATAGTGCTATGAACTTACCGAGTTTCATTGAAATCGCTCCTGTCGTTTAGAAGTTATTAGGGACACACACACACACACCTCACACACACACACACACACACACACACGGACAAAAGGTGATCTCATAAACCTATATATATATTTTTTTTTTTTTTTTTTTTTTTTTTTCAGAATTGAAAATAGGCCAAAAATAAGGTTTTAAAATTTCGAACTGATGCCATCTTGAATTATTGAAAACAATTGAGCATGAGCTGTCTCTATACTAAGCTCTGAATAAATATTCACTGTTCATAGTTGCATTGCTCCCGGGTGATTAGATCTCCAGAAAAGTTATTTGAAATATCTTAAAATCACTTGGCCGCCATGTTGTTTTTGTGTTTCTCAGGATTTTGAAAGTCACATATATGTACTTAGTTAATTGTCCTCTATCACCATAAAAATTAGTTTGATTATTTAAATATTTACGGAGATATTGTGAACCGGTGAAATATATTGTGTAGACACATTGTTGGATTACTTTATATATAGGCTACATAATTATATGCCAGCATATGAATATTTTAATCATAGTTCATTGTACCTACCTACATTTATATTGCTTGCAGGTGAAACACATTAACATTTGAAAGGCACGGTCGGAGTTGGACAAGGTATTAGTATATCCTTAACGAGTCTCATTGATATCGCTCCAGTCATTTAGATTTTATTACGGACATACACATCGGGCAAAAGGTGATTTCATAAGCCTATTTTTTTCCTAAGATGAAAATAGGCTAATAACAAATGGTTGTGGCTGTGACGAGAAAAATTCGTTTTTATGTTTTCCGTGTGTACTTTTTCGCGGAGACTGTTCTTGGTCAAAGGACGGTGTTTCGGATCTTATTCATCTCAATGATAAAATAAAATAAAAGAACACACCTGAAAATCAAAAGAACATATACATGGTGTAATGTGTTTATCTATGTTGAGAAAAGTAAACATACAAACTCAGTTAAGTTCGTTGTATTAACAGTCGATTGCAAAGCACAACGAGCAAGTGAATAAAAACTGGCATATAAAAAAAGAAGAAAGCTGTTCACGAAGCCACGCATGCAATTCTTGGACTTACGAAGCCAGGAAGACGTCGGATTGATAAGGACACATGGCTTTGGAATGACGCAGTCAAAATTGCGGTACGCAAGAAGAAGCAGCTTTACCACGAGTTTCTGGAAGACAAAACACCTTCTCGTTGGAATGCTTACAAAATAGCACGCAGGGAAGCGAAGAAGACTGTTACTTCGACAAAATCGGCTCGGTACGTAGACTTCTACGCGAAGCTGGACACACGCAAGGGAGAGCGGGACATTTATCGCCTCGTCAAATCCAGGCACCATAAATCTCAAGATATCCAACGCTTCCATGGCATCAATGACGATAAGGGCGTTTTGCTAGTCGACTGGAAGAAGGCGAGAGAACGTTGGCGAAATTACTTTGAGAAGGTCTCAACAGAGGAATTCCAGCACAACCAGATACCTGTCGCTACTGCTGTCGAAGGACCTATCAAACCTATTGATGTTGTAGAGGTTGCAGGGGCCTTGAAACAAATGAAACCAGGGAAGGCAACTGGTCCAGATGACATCGCGGCGGAGCTATGGTGCTCTCAGAAGTGGGATCCAGCGGATTGGTGGGCAAGACTCTTCAACCAAATAGTCAAAGAAGGACGAACGCCACTTGATTGGCAACATAGCATCACGATACCTATCTTCAAAAAGAAGGGAAGTCCAGCCGAGTGTGCTAATTACAGACCAATTCGACTCCTCTGTCACACCATGAAGGTCTTCGAGCGCATTCTTGATAAGAGGATACGTGCAATCACCCAGCTGACCAAAAACCAAGCTGGATTTGTGAAAAATTGCAGCACAACAGATACAATCCACGCCACACGGCTTTTAGTTGAAAAGCATCGTGAAAAGAATAAGCCGTTGCACCTTGCTTTCTTAGATCTCGAAAAGGCTTTTGATCGTGTGCCGCACGACTTGATCTGGTTGACTCTCCGACAACATGGCATCCCAGAGTACCTTGTCAACTGGGTACAGTTGCTCTACGCGGAGCCAAGAAGATACGTCCAAGCCGCCGCAGGAGCGTCGGAAAACTTCCATGTAACAGTTGGTGTTCATCAAGGTTCGGCCCTGTCACCATTGCTGTTCATTATGGTCATGGACACGGTTACTGCAGATCTACAACAACCGTTACCTTGGACCATTCTGTACGCTGATGACGTTATGTTGGTCGCTCAAAACAAGCTGGATCTCCAACATCAAGTTCAGGAATGGAGTATCGTTTAAGTCAATATGGCCTGCGGCTTAACAAAGCCAAAACAGAATATATGACAACGGATGCAGGAGAAATCGGAACAATCCAAGTCGACGGCGATGATCTGCCTCGAACGACAAAATTTAAGTATCTTGGCTCTACGATAACTGTTGAAGGTCGTCTCACCGAGGAGGTCAACATAAGAATGAATGCTGCGTGGATGAAGTGGCGAACAACGACAGGTGTCATGTGCGATCGCCAGATGAAAGACCACCTAAAATCGAAGATTTACCGCACTGTCATTCGTCCCGTAGCGCTTTATAGTACCGAATGTTGGCCGACCACGAAGGAAGCAGAACGTCGGCTAAGTGCCATGGAGACCAAGATGCTTAGATGGACAGCAGGCATTAGTAGGTTGGATCACATCCCCAATCAAAGAATAAGGGAACGATTTGGTATCGCAGCAATCAGTAACAAAATGCGTGAGGGTCGTCTGCGATGGTTTGGGCATGTGCTACGGTCAGGAGCGGACACCATTGCAAAACAGGGCTACACACTGGAGGTCGCCGGGAAAAGACCACAGGGGCGACCGAGACAACGTTGGGCCGATACATTGCACAGGGATTTGAAAGGCGTCAACCTTCATCCGGACATGGCCCATGACCGAGTAAAGTGGAGACAGCGGATTCAAATAGCGGACCCTGCCACGAGGTGGGACAAACGCTAAAGCAAAAGAAGAAGATATACTTAATTATCAATTGTATTCGTTTTGTGATGCTTTCGAGTTAACATTAAGGGGTCACAAGGTGTCCAATGACTCAGACAACCGGGGTATTTTACGCGAGCTGATAATTTTTAGTGCTCAGTTGGATAATGAATTGAAAGAGCACTTTAATAATTCAACACAATTTACAGGCACTGTAGGCTACATCAAAGACAATATTGTTTGACTGTGTGTTGAAAGTGTACGGGACTATGACGAAGTTACAAAGGAGAACAACAATACAGCAGTGATTGCAGACGACACAATAGATGTTTCTTGCCAATTTCTTTCAATTAGTTATTTTATTTCTCGTGTCGGAAACATACAAATGTACAGTTGCTATACAGGTACATAAAAGGGTAATACTGTCTAATTATATAACAAGTGCTCAATACTGAGCAACATCCAAGGCGCTCGGAGTGGCTAACAGGAGATCTTCCTCTGCACAAGATGAAGGGCACAGAGGGCAATGAATCATGAGTCTTATGGTTTGTTCTTGTCCACATTCACAAGACATGTCACATGTACTGAGGCCCCATCTCCTCAGATTGTCCCGGGATCTTCCAACTCCTGATCGTAACCTGTTTAGGGATTTCCACACCAACCAGCTTTTGTTGTGACCGGGTGGTAGTTCTCCAGCTACTGGCATCCAACCGCAGGGGTGAGGGGTCGACTTCTTCCATATTTCCAGCCTTGCCTTCTCCGGTGAGACGGTAAGCATCTCAGATGTCCTCAGGAAGCTCTTTCGGGACCTCAGCCGTTGCTGAGGAGGATTATATCCATGCAGTGGGTGGGCGCTGTTCTCTTCCACTCTCAGCCTCTCCCTGTTCGCAGCTACTTCTCTGCGTACACAAGGTGGTGCTATTCCAGCCAGGTAGTAGAGCTTATCTGTTGGGGTAGGTTTTAAGCAACCTGTTATCAACCTGCAGGTTTCATTCAGAGCTGTATCTTCCTGTCTGGCATGAGATGACCTGTACCAAACTGGGGAAGCAAATTCAGCAGTAGAAAAGCACAATGCCATTGCATTGCAGAAGTGCGAATAGTCTCTGGATGTGAGCCCCATTGTGTCCCTCCTAGTTTGCCAATCAGGTTGTTTCGTGTGGAGATTTTCATTTTGCTATTCTTACAGTGGGTTTTGAATGTAAGGGCTCTATCAAGGGTTACTCCCAAGTATTTAGGGGTGTGACAATGCTGCAATCGGATACCTGACCATTCTTTGCGTAACTCACGATGAGCTTCCCTGTTCCTTAAGTGGAAGGCGCATACTTGTGTCTTAGATGGATTTGGTCTGAGTTGGTTCCAACTGTAATGACTTGATAGATTTCTCAGGGCAGATGTCAGATATCTTTCCACTGATTCAAAACTTGCGCTCTGCGCAGCAAGGGCTAGGTCGTCTGCATACAAGAAGCTTCTTGTGTCTGGGGGCAGTGGCTGATCGTTGGTATAGATGTTGAAGAGAATTGGAACCAAGACGCTTCCCTGAGGTAGGCCATTTTTTTGTACTCTCCAACGACTGCGTTGCCCCTGGAAGTCCACAAAAAAAACTACGGTTTTGAAGGAGAGTGCTAATAAGTCTAACTAGATGGAAATCCTTGGTCATTCTGCACAACTTGGCATGGAGTAACCGATGATGGACAGTGTGCTACATAATTGGCAAAATACCCTTAGAAAGGTTCTGTTAGTTTCCATAGGCCATTTTCGCGTGCTATTTCAAATATATCTATCTATATGTCTATCTACATATCTATCTATCTATCTATCTATCTATCTATCTATCTATCTATCTGCGTATAGGCTACAGGGTGTCACTTAAAACTTGCACCGCAAATATTTCGGAAATGGGAAGTGCTATAGATGTGCGGTTTTCACAGACTGGCTTGGTAGTTGGGGGCTCGTATTTTTGGCCTATAAACATATTTGAAGACTACTTCGAACGTGTATTGTTTCAGCAAACATAAACATTTTTGACGTTGAAATCTCCCGTCAATATTATTGGAATATTGGCAGGTATTAACGACTCCAAATCCTACGGAATAAACGGCACCCTGGAGGTAGGTAACAGGATACTATTTGGTATTGTAACCATGGGAGACCCATGACTGAGATGTGAACTCAGGACTTCGAGATGCGAACTATGAACCTCAGTCCAGTGAAACTTAGGCCAGTTAAAGCGCCGAATGAGAGAAGCAGCATTATAAAGTTTGAAAGAGATTAATCAATAAGCGGGGGAGGAATAAATTAATCTAGTTACGGATTTTGAACGAATACAGGCTAAATATGTAAAAATAAATTCTATAGTTGGAAAGTGGACTCAAGCTGACACTTAACAAATGATCGTTACTTGGTGGGAGTGTTACACTGGCGTCACTATTGCTCAGTGTCAACCACTCGAGGCCTATTTCCAAGACGGGGGAAAACAGAAGCGCGAAAAAGTTGCTCCAAAACAAAGGAAATCGTCGTAGAGGGGGTAAGCTCCTACCATCAAATGAGCAGATAATTAGAACGGCCTGACCGATTTGGAATCGAAAAGTCATGCCGGATGCAGAAAATTCAGGAGATAATTAACACGTTTAGAAAGCCTCTAGAAAATGAACATTTAAAGCCAGACGCGGATGAAGCCTGCGGGTAGTAATAAGGCTGGAGGAGTAGAAACAGTAGATTGTGAAGCCCCTACCCAACGCGTCAGTAAATCAAGAATGGCGCGAAGTGAATATTGATTAAACGGCTGATACGACTGAACGCCACATAACATTTTTGAAACCCCCATGAAATTTTAGGCCAGATGGCGAAGGAATTAAAGTCGCATGTCGACTGAATCGAAAGTTAAGCTCCTGGATGAAGAAAACTGGAACTATTTCCAGACAGAACGTTTAAATAGGCGGATCGCCGCAGCAAGACACACAAGTATTTTGACTACCAAGAGGTCAGTCCACGCTAGTTTGAGCTCCAAAGGACGCTCCCGTATTTGAAGTGAACCAAGTATTAACAAAGTCGTTCAGTGGATTAACAAACGAAAGGTGAAATATAATATGGAGGTTGTTGTTGTTGTTGTTGTTTTCGTCTTCAGTCTTTTGACTGGTTTGATGCAGCTTTCCACGCCTCCCTGTCCTGAGCTAATCGTTTCATCTCTACATAGTTACCACACCCTACATCCGAGGCAATTTGTTTAACATAATCTAACCTTGGTCTACCCCTACAGTTCTTGTCCTCGACCCTTCCTTCCATAACTAAGCTTGCTATTCCTGGGTGTCTTAGTATGTGTCCTAGCAACCTATCTCTTCTCGTCATTAGCAGTCGCCAGAAACATCTCTTCTCTCCCAGTCGTCTTAATACCTCTTCGTTTGTAACCCTATCTACCCATCTGATCTTCATCATTCTCCTGTAACACCACACTTCAAACGCCTCAATTTTCTTCTTTTCTGCTGCACCAATAATCCAAGTTTCACTTCCATAGAATGCCACGCTCCAGACAAAGGCTTTCAAAAATGACTTCCTAATACCTAAATCTATATTCGATGTCAACAGATTCCTTTTCTGTAGAAATGCTTTCCTTGCCTGAGCAGTAGCGGCTGGCGGATAATTTTTCTGGGTGTTGCACTATTTTCATTAAGGTGGTACATGGGCACCCGCAGGATTTTTTCTACGGGCGGGGGGCTGTATTCGTTTATCATTTTAAATGATCTTGTCGACTTTCTCGTTACGCTGGGATCTGGCGTTACGTTACGGTGACGAGACGAAATGTACCTAGATGCACTGAGGTGTGTGACGTCATAGTACCACTTGGTGCATGTGTTCCCCGACAATCTCTACTTCGTTAGTATAAGACAAAAATCCCCGATTCTTGGATGTCACGGGTAATCTCGAGAACCAATGGATGGATTTTGATGCTGTTTTCACCATTCTGTAAAGGATATCTCGAGGAATGATTCTGTAGAAAATAATTTATGTATGATCAAAGGAAGCCAAGCAGTAACGATTTCAGTGAAAAAGTCGAAAACATACTTGGCGTCCGTGCGCTTCTTAAGCTTACGCTGGGCAAACCGTTAACAATATCAATATACTATGAGCGTAAGAATTGGTCAGCATGAAAAGTTCTACAAAAAAGTCCGTGAGAGCATATCTCTATCTGCAATACATCGCCCACTATAAGTGTTTATAGACTGGATGGAAGGGGCACGTCCCCGCGTGCTCTGGTGAGAGTGACGGCATCCCGCGCGCTTGACCTTGCTTTGCCCTTGGTTTGCACGACGTTCGCGAGTAATTTGAAACAAGATAAGCAAGATAAGTATTATGCAGATAATTTTCTATCATGTCAAGAGTCTCCAACCTTTCTAGCATTTTTCAGCATTTGTAGCATTTAAAATGATACAAAGTCTAGTCTTTCAGACTGACTGTCACTTTTTTTTATTTCGTTACCTACATGTCACTAGGTGATATTGAGACTTACATCCCCCCTCCCGCAATTTTCGTTTCATTTCTTACTTGCTTCGTGGCATTCATTATTTGGCTGCTCTTAAACAGTTGGCCTTTATGGCATAAATGGGAGATTTTTTTTAGTTCAGAGTTTTTGTCCATAGAAGTTCGCTTTTCTTTGTGAACCATCGTCATAATGTTCGTTCTTTAAAAACTGGCAAAAAGTAGTTGTCGACAAAAATAAAAATCAAGCAGTTCATTAAAATAGTAATGTTAATCCAGTTCGCCGATTTTTCAAATAACTGAAGATATTCTCAAATAATTCCAAATTACTAAGTTAAATAAAACTCCGGAGATATCCCTACATCTAAATCAGTTAACCATCAGTAACTTCACTTTATGAAATAAACTGGTGTGACGGTGAACAATCGAAATATTCTCGGTATTTCAGGGGGTGGGGACACGGCCCCTCCTTGCCCCCTCCCCCTCCTCCTCCTCCTCCTGCGGGCACCCAAGAGGTGATAGGGTAAAAGACTCTTTGATATCGGAGAAAACTGTATTCAATTGCGCGGTAAAACGGATGTACCTCATTCATAACGAATGCCGCAGTTCAGAGACATCACAATTTCATCGGATTAAATGGAATATAAGTTAGTCTACATGAAAACCTTGACGAGAACAAAACAACGTAAGTTAGGCTATATATGAGGGCGAGAACTGCGAGTGTCACAAGTTCACGCGCAACATTGCAAGATATGGATGGCTTCGGCAGTTGACGAAGCATCTCGGATGTCTCCAGCCGCGCCTGCGCCTAAGCTCCTGGTTGCAGTCAGCTGGCAACGACCAGCCGTGTTAACTGTTGGGATAGGGCTTACCCGGTCTAGCATCTCTGCCATACCCTTCACTATTGAGATCTGGTCGGTGTTTGGGCCTGGCAACGACCAAACGGACGAGCGCTCCTAGATGGCTGGCGCGCTTCGCTTTCTCTGTCAGTTCACAGTAACTTACTATAAGATTTCCCTGAATTATTAAAGAACAGAATTATGAATTCCTATACATATAGAAGGAAACATACAACTTCTAGTACTAAAAATATTATTACGGAATTAATTGTTTTTCATGAATTAATCTGTCGTTGTGCAACACTGCAACCTTATTACTGGCCGCCACTGTGCCTGAGCCAACCTACTTTTTATATCCTCCTTGCTTCGAGCATCACTGGTTATTTTACTTCCTAAGTAACAGAATTCTCCTACTTCCTTCAGCTTTTCACCTGCCAATTTGATGTCCATAGATGTTTCTGATTTCTTTCAGCTGCATTCCAATATTTTTGTTTTACATTTATTAATTTTTATCATGAATTCTTTCCTCAAGACGGAGTCCATACCATTCAAATACTCTTACAAATCCTCAGACGTGTCGGCCAAGATGACGATGTCATTGGCAAATCTCAGAGTTGAAATTATTTCTCCTTGAATCTTCACTCCCACTTTAAATTTTTCTCCAATTTCCTTCATTGCTTGTTCAATGTAAAGATTGAAAAGTATGGGTGATAAGTTGCAGCCTTGCCTTACACCTTTCTGAATACCAGCTTTTCTCTCATGTCCTTCAACTCGAATGACTGCTGTTTGGTTTCTGTATAGATTGTATATCACCCTCCTATCCCTGTACTTTATTCCAATAGATTTCAAAATGTCAAACAATTTAGTCCAATCAACGTTATCAAAAGCCTTTTCTAAGTCTATACAAATGCCATGAACGTTCTCTGATCTTTCCTTATTCTACCTTCCAAAATCAGCCTAAGACTTAGTACAGCTTCCCTTGTTCCTACATTTCTCCTAAAACCAAACTGGTCTTCACCCAACTCCGTTTCTATCTGGCTTTCGATCCTCTTGTAAATTATTCTAGACAGGATCTTTGAAGCATGGGCAATCAAGCTGTTTGTACGGTAATCTTCACATCTGTCAGCTCCCACTTTATTTGATATAGGGATGATTACATTCTTCTTGAAATCAGGGGGTTCCTCAGCTGTCTCATAAATCCTACACACCAAGTGAAATAACCTGATCAGACCTTCATCTCCTATGCAGCTTAGCAACTCAATCGGTACATCATCTATTCCTGGTGCTTTCTTCCTGCGTAAGTCCTCTAATGCTCTGTCAAATTCTGTTCTCAATATTAAATCTCCTTTGAATCATCATCAATTTCCTCCTCCCTTTCCATTACACGATTCTAAATCTCCTTTCCCTTATACAAGCATTCCATCTCTCAACCTTTTCTTCCCTATCTGTTAGAGTATTTACATTTGTGTCCTTAATATTACAGCACTTAGTATTCTCTTCCTCAAGAGTATTCTTAATCCTTCGATAAGCTGCGTCTACTTTTCCAAATTTCAGACAATTTTCTATACCTGCACATTTCTCTTTCAACCATTCTTCTTTCGCTTCCTTGCACTTCTTGTTAACCTCATTTCTCAGACGTCTGTATTTTGCTTTCCCCTTTTCATCTCTTAGATTCTTGTGTTTCCGCCTTTCATCCATCAATTCTAGTATATCCTGAGTGATCCACGGTTTTCTACCTATTCTTTATTTCCTACCAATGTTTTCTTCTGCGGATTTTGTTATTCATTCTTCAAAAGTGCCCATTCGTCTGCAATTGAAGTTTGTTTAGGGTTTTTCATTAGTCCTTCCTTTATACTCTTATTGAATCTTTCGTTTACATCCTTCTCTTTTAGTCTGTCTATTGCCCACCCTTTTGGCTTTTGACTTTTCTTCAGTTTCTTCAACTTTAATCTGCATTTCATAACAACCAGATTGTGGTCAGAGTTTATGTCAGCACCGGGATATGTTCTACAATCCAAAATCTGGTTTCGAAACCTCTGCTTGACCATAATGAAATCGATTTGGTAACGTCCTGTATCTCCTGGTCTCATCCATGTGTATATTCTTCTATTGTGGTTATTTAATAAGGTATTAGCTATGACCAACTCAGGCTCGGTACAGAATTCCATCAACCTGCTTCCTCGATCATTCCTTTCACCTAATCCGAAATCTCCTACTAGCTTCCCTTCTCTTCCTTTTCCTACCACAGCATTCCAATCTCCCATTACTATAACATTTTCATCACCCTTGGTATACCTCAGAATTGCATCTATTTCTTCGTAGATCTTTTCAACATCTTCATCATCAGCTTGACTGGTATGTACAGGCCCGGGGGGCTGTACCTCCTGGGAGCCACCCCCCATCTTTTACCAAAACCACCCCAACTGGCAACACCATAAGACCAGAACATTATCCATACACAGCAAGAGGCGGCCACCCAGCTCGGGAGGTTAGCCAACTACTTGCAACACATACATAAACATCTACATCAACAACTAACTGGGGCAGCTACAGTGACGTAATGCTGACCATGCAGCACCTAAAAGTATAAGAAGTGGAGTCCTAACTGGAGCCATTATCTGTTGTACAGTGTGCGTCGCCAGCGGCCCTAGCCGACGTCTGTTCCAGTTTCATCATCAGGTGAGAGTCAGTAGTGCTCATAATCCTTTATTTTGTGAACACCTACCCCTAATTTGTACACACCAATTGTATACTTGTCTACATTCCCCAAGTGGGACTTACCAATTTACATCTACTGACCAAATAAACACATGGTCAGTAAACTACACCTGCATTTACTAATTACACTCCTCTTCACGTCCTAATACCCCGCCTGACCTTCGTCACGATTGTCCGTGGCCGTAGTAGCCAGTAATTGCTTGGTCAGACTCCATTGTGCTTCCCGCACGCGACTTGACTGCCTAGCATCGAGCCGCTGACATAGCGCGTTTACTGTTCCGCCCAGCTGGCAGGCCAGTATAGTAGCCTGTATTAGAGATCCATCCCCCAATAAACACTTACATCCTTGCAGGAACATCCCCTAGAGATTAAACACTAAAAAACACACTACACTAGTAAGCTCTCCCAGTTACAGGAAGCTGCTCTCATTTAGGAACAACCTTCCAAATTAGTACAGTAACACAAAGCGTGTTTTATCCCAAACTACCCCCCAACCAAGGGATTAAAAAATATTTGGTGGAGGCGCTACTACCACGCACAATAAGGGTAGGACTCATACAACGAGCCCTCGTGGTAGAACGACCCGTACCGCACACAGCCAAGTGTTAGTTAATTTTTTTTTTTGAAGACAGCATTATTATTTTTTTTCTCTTATTCCTTCACTCTAGAAATACAAGGGAAATTTTAATCAACCCACCCTCCCCCACCCCCTGGAAAGAATCAAAGATCTCACACACATTTCTTCTTATACCCACCCTCAACTCAGAATGGCACCACATGTAGAAGCAACAGAGATTGTAAGCCATAGAGGCAATAGGGGTACACCGATACTATTTGCATTATTGCTAAGGTGCCAGAGGCATATACAAAGGCGACAGGCACAAATACGGGCACTACAAACAAAGGTCGGGGAAATACAGGGTAAACAGCCATACACCCCGTCAGAGGGTAGGACAGCGCGATTGAGATGCGCACACAAACACTTAAGTCACATACATGAACACCTCAATAGGAGCCACGTCCAAAGGAACAGGATATACAGCCGATTAGTCACTGCACATGGCCCTACAATAGATAACACAACCCTCGAGAGGATGAGGGTGCACTACACAATTTTATATACCCAATACAGGGAGCTTATTCGCGAACAGGCGTTTCTCCAGTTGGCAGCCACAGAACTGTATAGGACACAAACACGTTAATACAGCAATTTGCCAACAGACCATATGCCTCAATAGGCAGTACGCCCAAATTTGGGAAGAATATAGGGAGCTCCAGGCTAACAAGGCCATTTTTGAGTTCATGGCAGGGCCACAAGCCCAGCCTAGAGAGGACATAAGCGTAGATACGCTAACGCAGCAATTCGCACGAATGTCCATCTCAGACACTAGCAAGACACAGGGAGAAACCGGGAGGTAACCATGTCATGGGCTGAGGACATAGAGCCCGTGCCACAGCACATTAAGCCCACACAAACCTACACACATAGGCAAACACAATGGCAGGAGTCTACCGTGGCCATAGGCCAGAAATCGGTTAGACTACACTCCAATACATCGCCAGGGCAATCACAGGCAATTACACGGCCTTTACCGCTAGTTCAAAGGGCAATTTTGCCAGAATGGAAGCGGGCACTAGCATGTGTACCCCAGGTGCAAATGCATAAGAGGGTGTTGCCTTCAGGCCCTCAGGGTGCAAAACGCACACCTAGGCACTCTGACCAGCCACAAACACGCAATACACGGGGCATACGAAAGGTTTTATTACCTACCCCACGAGGCCAGGCAGACAGGGAGACACACACCCCTATAAACACTGCTAGGGTAGCGCGGAGAGCAACCAGCCCCTCAGACACAACCACACTCAGGCCAATATCCAGGCACTACGGTGAAAGTAGGCCCAGACTTACTTTGCTACAAACCCCTCCAGAAAATAGTAAAGAAGCACCCCAATGGGTATCAGGGGCCTATGCCTTAGTTACAGGGCGAAAGTATTCACCTTCTCGAGCAATGACGCTCGGACGTGGATAGCAACTTTCACCAGGAATATAACATACACTAATGTCACTTGAATCACAAATATACATACGAGTAGGTCCTTTTACATGAAGGAAACACTACAATTGATACACAAAGGACAGGTTCCACCCCTACATAGGCAGATACGCAGAGACGCATGCACAAAACTGTACATTTTTCATGTATATACAGTGGAACGTGGCCAACTCAAAATTATATAATTTGAAATTTTTCTTATTTTTTTCTTGGCCCCTAGCATTTTACAGGCCATCAACGGTTTATAATCGTGGTTAATTCAAAGTATATTCTGGACAATTCAAAGTTTTTAATGTGCAAAGCCAAGCGGAGGCCAATCAGTTGGGCCACGCGGCTCAGGTCCGGAAAGAACTGTTCCCAATGCAGCCTAAGCAACAAACCACAGCACAGAGCTTAGGCGGGTCTTTCTAAGTAGAAATGACTAAGTTGTTCTATTTTCCGTTCCTACAATTTGCTAGATTCTCTTGTGATGGCTGAGAGCCTTAATCATAAGAAACAGTTAAGAATTTCAAACTATTTTTGAAAAATAGCAAATTTCTCTGAGACGTGACTAGATTACTGCCTTACTAACGGCGTCGAATAGGTAAATATTTCACTCAGGTTTTACTTCCATTTGAAACTTTTGAAATTATTCACGGTACTATCTTTATAAGGTACCATCGTTTGTTAATTTGCTTTAGTCAACACAAATCACTATGTAAACGTGATACAATGTATTTTCTCTACTCTTTCTTCCTTAAATCGAATTTTGGATAACTCAATTTTTTTTACTATTCCCGTGAAGTTCGAATCATCCAAGTTGAACTGTATATATTTGACCCATAGGTATACGTTATATATATTACACTGCCTATAGCATATAGACTTGTACCACTGTGGTGCACGTAGGTTTTGTATTGATTTTTGCTACAATAATCCGTTCATTATATTGCTCATAATATTCCACCCGCTGTCCAAGTTTCCTACTCAATATGAGACCAACCCCTGCTTGGCCATTGTTTGATTTAGTGCTAATGACCCTATATTCTCCTGACCAAAAGTCCTGTTCTTCCTGCCAGCGCATTTCACTAATCCCAACCAAATCCAACCTCAACCTATCCATTTCCCTTTATAAGTTTTCTAACCTTCCACTTCCTAGCAGACTTCTAACATTCCACGCTCCGATCCGTAGAATGTCAGATTTCCTCTTTGTCACTTCTGTGATGTTAACCCCCTCTCGAATAGTCCCCACCTGGAGATCCCAACGGGGGACTAGTTTACCTCCAGATTGAAATTTTACAAGGGTGGTGGCCATCTTCACATGTAATTATGCATAGAGAGGTGCATATCCTCGGGAAGAGCATTACGGCTGTAGTTTCCCGTTGCTTTCAGCCGTGCAGCAGAACGCAGTGTAGCCATTAGTTGGCTTATATTATCAATATCTTAACCGTATATAAGACAAGTAAAGAATTGATTTATTCTGAAAGGCTTCTACTCCCTTTCACCGGTGTTACTGGCAAGTTAAACGTCAGAAATACCATAACGCCAGTTAGATTGAATTAAACGTGGCTGAGGTAAATTAAAGCCATGATCGCGTGAATAAATGTTGTACGGAGTGACGGACGTCGTGACGCTCTAAAATACACATCAATCAAGCAGTCGCTAGAACGAAGAACAGTTCAGTGTTTAATCAATTAGCGAACTCGCGACGGGTAAGATACTAGCCGCAACCGGGTCGATAGTGCACTCGAGTAATAAATTCAAGAGGCAGTTGAAGGAGCTAAGTCGTTCCACAAGTGGTCAGGACTTGGTAACCACAAATGGCCACAACGTGATCGTACCGAACTAAGGACCAAATAAGAAGGATCAGTGGCATTGAACTTGCATAGATCAAGAAGAGAGAGAGATTTGAAGTTCAACTTGAACGAGGAAGTAGGAGGAAATTAGAGACTTTCATTCGGGCAGTCGGTGTTGATGAACACCGTCAGACGTCTGAGTTTGCTGGACGGAGGAACCGAAAAGGATATCAGTGATTACGAGTAGTGTACAGTGATAGAGCAATAAATTATAAATATTGTATGGCAAAGTGTAAAGGCCAGATTTTGAGCACAATGAGTGTGCCGTATTAAGTGTTAAATATTATAGTGTTGTGAATAGCCAGTGTATAATCATGTGCTTCAATGTGTATAATGTGAATGTGATGGGAGGGTAAACACCTTTGCCAGAGCCCAACAGAAGACCATGTGAGTACCGTGTTTTGATTAAGGGAAATATCATGTAACCATGGGGCAGGACGTGAATTTATGTATGTCAGAGTAAAACGGATCCGGGACTTAATAATAAATTATAATATCATGTGACCAATTAAGAGTAAATGCAGGACCGACCCTACCCTATAGATGTTTGTGATTGAATTGTAAAAAAAAAATGTTTTGTTGTAATGTAAACAGTAAAAACCGTCAAAGAAGTCCCAGAGCAAATTAAGACCAAGTATTGAAGAAGTAAAGATTTTTTCAACACCAGGCAAATGCTGGGACGGTACCTTCTGATAGGCCACGGCCGCTTCCTTCCACCTCCTTGCCCAGTTTCATTCACCATCATTCATTTCATCTCTCATTAACTCCTCACATGACGTTAGCGTCAGGAAGGACATCCGGCCGTAAAAACCATCGCCACTAAGACTTCCATCGCATCTCATCCCCGACCCCGTTGGAAAACGGGAATAATAAGGGGTAGACATGCATGCATTGAAGAAGTAAAGATTGCTGGAAGGGAGAGAACAAAGGTTCATCTGGACATTCAAGTATTGGATGTTGAGGCAGTTTGAGCGCTAAGGGCACCGAGAGTTATCATGTCTGAGAACACTAAAGTATGTTATGACCATGAATAATTAATGAGCTGCGCAGTGTTCGCGCCGAGCTAAATAAGAAGAGTTATTAGTGTCAATTAAGGGCACCCTTGTATTAATCGCTGCCATGAGACTAGTGCTCAGTCACGTCCATCGCAAGCAAGCAAATCGTCGGAGGTGTAGAGTGCACCTAATATGTAAATGAAGGTCAGTGATCGTAGAAAGTGGGATACAGGTATTCTCCGCACATGGGTATGTTGCAAGCCTAGCCAGTTTGAATCCATCGATGGAAGATCCAGATTTATAATTCATGTAAAGTTTAATCAGGTGTTGAGATTCCTTGATTTAAATATTGGGTCTGCTTCCAGTGAATCATAGCAATCATTTGTACAATAGAGCACAGCAGGTAAATGAGACTATAGTGCGTCTCTACCTTAAAAGACAGTACGCATTAAATGGAGCACGCTGATGCCAGATCTACTGCATATACAAATTTCTGCAAGGCCGGGCACATGATGTAACATAACTCGTCTACAGGCGTGCTTTTACGCAAATCTCGGGAAATTTCCAAAATATTCGTTTGTTGTATATAACTGTACCTCATGCTTTGCAGCGTACGACGGTACAATATTTAGATATGATACACCGAAGCTCAGAGCGCGATTTTAATGCACACATTATAATAATTTTCAATTATTTATGAATATGATAATATTATAATATGTTATAATATTACATTTTCTCGAATATCATAGGTTATAATAAATTATAAGCATGACATTTTTCACAAATATATACATGATTTGTGGTCCACCCAATGTACCCAATTTTGTGTGGTCAAGTGGTAGAATGCAGCCGAAATTAAATTCATTTTATTGTGTTTTGAATGAGACGTTGTTCAATTTTATATAGTTCTTCGCTTGTGCCCATACCATTTCGATGGGATCAAGTTCACTGTGGTATGGTGGCTAACGAAGAACATTTCATGCTGATTTAGCCATCTCGGCAATGATGTATTTATCATATCTGTCTCTGTTTTTAGTCACAATAAAAATAAGCTCCCGTTTTAACATATCATTTCGAAATGGAACCCCTTTTGAGTGAGCCAATCTATAAACCGGTCTTTTCTACACGAAATTGTAGGTAAAAGTTCGCTTTTCCGACTGTGATAGCCTACATTGTCTATTACTAGGATAGATCCTTCGGGAACATTGGGCAACAATTGCTCGGCGAACTACTTTTCATACACTTCACCTGTCATTTCGTCGTGGGTGTCGGCCGTGTTCTTTTGGCACAGAAACGTTAACTCTGCACCATAAATGAACCCTTGTTAGCAGCGGCTACGCTCGCTAAAGCGCAGCGTTAGGTCATGTGGCCAAGCTCACTGCTGACTCGGTAGACGCGTGGGTTCGAGCCCCACCGCCAGCCGTCCTTGAAATGGTTTTCCGTGGTTTCCCATTTTCAACCCCAGGCAAATGTTGGGACAGTACCTTCTGACAGGCCACGGCCGTTCCCTTCCACATCCTTGCCCAGTTTCATTCATCTCTAATCCCGACGCGCAGGTCGCCCACGGGCGTCGACTAGAAAGACCTGCACTCGGCCTCTCAGGAGGCCACTCGACAAAAAAAATCCTCGGGATGAACAAAGGCAAACCACGGAAACCATTTCGAGAATGGCTGAGGTAGGAATCGAACCCGTCTCTTCTTAGTTTTGTCTCATGAAGTTGAATACACCCCGTTCCAGCCCTCAGACCAGAATCAAATTTCTTGGCAGAGCCAGGATTCAAACCCGGGCCTCCGCGGTGACAGGACGGTGACAGCCAAGAATGCTGGCCACTACGCAACGAGACGGACAATTTATAAAGACCACGAGGACCACTTCATTTCACAGTTTAACTTCACACCATAAATTACTCTCCATCAAACGCAGTCGGGGAGATAGCCTATGGGCCACTGAGTAAACAAACTTTCGGTGCGTCAGCGCTGGTCGGGAGGAGTCGTGACCAACGCAAGTGCGATAACTTATGTATGCTATCTGTTATCGAACTCTGGTTTGTTTTAAAAACCATTTCAGACATTAATGAACATTTCTTCTCGCTTAGTCACCATCGTAAAGTCAACAGCAAAAACGTTTCTCGCTACCTAAATTTTGTGTGATACTATCCCAGATTTTTCAAGTAACATTTAAGAAGAAAAAATCAAAACTTTCTTATTATGAAAATAATTACACCCCTGAGAAATAGGGTGTCTTCTACCAACATCAAGCAATCTAAAAATAAATTCTTGATCTGTTGCGATCATTAAATCATTATTTATAGCGTGATAAGTTTTATATCTTCAAAAATATAGATTCGCGCTAAAATGTCGTAATTGTGAAAATTGGGCCATGTATCAATTATTTATGGCTTTTATATTTACATCATCATAAAGAGCAGAAAGTTCTCTATAAGACTACGAAAACATTTTCTTAGATTTGTCACTTTCAATTATTGGGAAATGGCAACATCGCCTGGGTAGAAAAGGACGAAGCTAATTGCAGGACATAGGAGTGCGAGTGAGAGGCAAATACTACATTTAATTCCATACTGTCTTTTATGGTACAGACACACTTTTTTTTATAGGTCGCTGTCCGAGAACTCCGCTCTGGAGAGTTAATTAGTGTCGAACCATGACGGCAGGTTTCAATGTCCCCATTCCACTCCTACTCGGTCGTCTTGGATTGCCAGCAGAGAGAGAGAGAAAAGGGGGGGGCATAAAATGTACAGCACAAGGGATCCTTGAGACAGAATGTAAACAACAGCCATCGACTGGATATTTAAAGAAACTAAGAAAGTATATTTGCAATGTATTTTAATGTAATGAAGGCGGTTCATTTGAATATGATATTAGAATTGGTGGGTCGGATTCCTAAGATTTGTGTGTAAAGATTGATAATTAGAGCTCACCCCGATGAGAGTGAAATAATGATAATAATAATAAGGTCTAGAATAAATAGTCCGCACGGGTACCGATAATAAAGTTTTAAACAGTCAAATGTTAGTTGGAGACACGTCCCGATACTCCAAACATGGTGAAAATTGTAGGTATTCATAATGTGTGTATGGTTTAAGTAGAGTTTGGAGTGAAATTAGCACCGACGCTTGATATGCAAGATAATGAATTTAAATACGTAAGGGAATGTCATATTGTTAGATTAAAGTCTTTCTAGTGAGAAAATCTTTGTGTGAGTTTCATATGATTATAATAATAAATTGTATAATGAGGTGAGTGATGTTGTGAGAGTGATTAGATGATTTAGACGTTGTTCTGAGAGTTGATTTTATTTGTGTGTGTGTGTGTGTTAGTTGAATAAATTGATTTTTATAGTGAAAGGATGTCTGATCCTGGCTCATTAACCTGCTAACCTGTGGGGGAACGTATCACCCTCGAGAGCTGGTCAGCCGAGCACAGCCAGCATACAATGACCAATTGACAGATGGGTACAGTATGGACCGCTATCTAATTCTACCTGTTTGATAGTGGCTTCAATAAATTGCAAGTTATTCTGGGTGGGGAATCGGTGGTGGACCAGGTCTTCCTAGGTGGTCATTTCAGTAGACTCTATGACCGGGAATGAAAATCTCATTTTCTGGTTTTGTGAGAGTCTCGCCCAGCAGAGTAATGTTGATTTTCTCTGTGGCGAGTACTTTACACAACTCCCCGATTCGGGGTAGGAGCCTGAGGGTGTTCCAGGCCATAATCTTATGGTGGGCACCAGCTTGTTGATTAGTTGCTCCCATTTAAAAGGTAGTGAGAGGCGGCTTCCATTATAATTTGGAACCGGTTGCCGGTGTCTGGCGGCAATGAGGCGCTGGAGGACGTCATTTGCGATCTGGAATAGGTCGTGGAGGGAGGGGTCGGATAGGAGCCAGATAATTTCAATCATGTAATTTGAGGGAGGGGGGAAGCTGGGGTGGGAGCGAAAATGGGAGTTGGTTGTGTCAGAGCAGGTATAGCGGGGAAATTACATAAATTGTTGATTGGAGCAGCAGCTGCTGCGGAGGTAGGAGTGATGATAGAGGTGGTGTTTGTAGCGGGATTTATGGCGTTGGCAAAGCTGGTGTCCTGGTGGAGTGGGTTTCTGGGTATCACTGGTCCAGTTGGTGCTCTAGGTGCAGATGGTAGGCGGGTGTTGAAGGTGGTGATGAGCTTCTTGTATTCCGCACATCCTCTATAATTATCCGTGTGCTGCTGGCCGCATTTCGCACATTTGGTGGGCACGTTCCTGTTCCAATTCTGGGGGGCATTTAGCGGCTCTGTGGTTGGCAGCGCAGATCACACATGTGATATGGCAGTGACACCCGGTTGAAGCGTGCCCGAATTTTTGCCACTGAAAGCGTTGGACTAGCTCAGCGGGTCCCCGGTTGCGGGTTATAGTGACTGCGTTATATAATAACGGAGTCACATTGTAGATATTGAGCACTGGGTTGGTGGTTGAGTGTACTACCAAAAAGAGGGGTAGTTTCCTTTTTCTGTCGTTAGTGGCAGTAAGTTGGCAGATTCGTTCGGCCTCGTAGCCAAGGGTGGCTAGGGCCGGGTGAATGCGGTCAGTGGAGGTTGTATCGTGCTGGCCGCAAATGACCACCTTACGGACGTTTTTGGGGGCGATGGGACGGGTGTGAAACTCCGCCTTCATGGCAATGAAAACGGAGATAAGGGTACGGTGGTCATCAGCTGCCTTGGCTGTTACCCTGACAGTGTTGGGCATGGACTTTAGCTGGAACGTGAGCTTGTTGTCTACAAGCAAGTCAGTGAGAGCGCTAATGTCTCCCACGTTCTTGATGAAGACAGGATGAATGACCTGTCTAGGGGCGGGCGGGTCTCCGGTGGTGGCGTCGGAGGTACCCGCAGGGAGTTGCTTTTTCCCCGGAGAACTGATCTTTAGGGAGCGTCTTCAGGGTAGAGAACAGATTGCGAGTCAGTACCAGCTTGTCCGTGGCCACGGTTTGTTTGAGCTTCTTGTGGCTTCTTCGTCTTCTTCTCACGGAGGTGAAACCTTCAGCGTCCACTGTTGTCTTGGAGCTCTCATCCTCCGAAAAGCTAGAACACCCCGAGGATCCTGTTAAGTACAAAACAAACATGGCGGTCAAGCGAAGTTGAAACATTTAAAGGAACTTTTCTTGCGAACTAATCATTCGAACGCAGTGAAACTTGGTACGGTAAATGTAATTATAAATTCTAATTCAATGGCATCTAATTTAGTTCAATTGTTTACATAACTTCAAGATGGCGATGGTGCGAAATTTTAAAATTAAGTTTTTATTTCTTGTGTCCTAATTATGCGATTGAAGTCAACGTTTGAATAATGAACCTACGCAGTAATCCTCATCTAATAGCATATAACTCTCTGGCCTACTTATATTAAAATCCAACATGGTGAATATCCGAAATATTTAGACGGTTTTCAATATCTATTAATCTATGACATCAACCAAACTGAAATTGTGTATGTTGATAGAGGCTATAAACTTAAGTTCGCCTATTGGACTTTCAATAACCTGGTAAGCACACATCCAACATGGCGGCGACTTGAAATTTAAATATTTAAAAGGACGTTTCTCACGATTTAACCATCCGAGCGCAGTGAAACTTGTTAGGGTACATGCTTATACAAATTTTAATCCACTGGCATCTAATTTATTTCAAGTGTTTTCATAACCACAAGATGGCGGCTGTGGGAAATTTTAAAAACTCGTTTTATTTCTTGTGTCCTAACTATGTGATTGAAGTTTGAATAATACACCTACATAATAATCTTCATGTAATAGTACATAACTCTTAAGGCCTACATACATAAAAATCCAACATGGCGACGATCGGATAAATTTAGACGGTTCTCAATATCTACGAATCTACTGTATTACAGCAATCAAACTGAAATTTTGTATGTTGATAGAGGCAATTAATATAAGTGGGATATGTGAAAATAGGCAATATACACTGCCGGGAAAAACAATTAGGTCACCTGAAAAGACGGCGTCGATTTTGATCCGATGACCAGAGATGCCACCTGGGGAATAGTAGATGTACTGATAAGGGTTTCAACGTTGTCCGCCAACAGATATACCAGACCCAAAACAACTGTGAACATGGGCTAGCCCAGTAGCGCGCGTCCAGCTAAGCACTGTTGCCACAGTGAGACTTGCGGGAGTTGACACAGCCCTATACTCGCAGCGACTCGCAGTATGCGCACGACCTTCCCCCTGAACACAAGGCGCTCCGAATGTAAGTGCATGTACGAGCTGGGGGGCCTAATCCTACGAATATCTATATAGATATTATATCTATATAATATGCCACACAAACGTTATTCGTGCAAGTGACCACCTCCTGGTGTAGCGACCAGCATTCTTGGCTGTCGCCCAGGAGGTCCGGGTTCGATTCCCGGCTCTGCCAAGCTATTTAATTCTAGTCTGAGGGCTGGAACAGGGTTCGCTCAACCTCGTGAGGCAAAACTAGGAAGATGTGGGGTAGATTGCTACCTCAGTCATCCTGAAAGTGGTTTCTCATTTCTACTCCAGGCAAATGCCGGGATGGTTCCTAACTTAAGGCCACGGCCGCCTCCTTCCCAGTCCTCACAAGAATACAAATACACACACTCTAATACAGACACCACAGTAACCCAGATTTTCAGACAAGTACACGGGGCTAAAGTACCAAGATGTCCAAGCCCGTCAAATAAAACAACAATATTACAACGTTATTATATCACATGACGTAATCTACACCCCAAGCCTTTATGAGTAACATTGCGTGTAGGCCCTTTATAAGGTAATAAAAATAGAGAAAACAATTTATTGGGATCAGTTTTTGTTTATTGGAGGCCACCTTGTGGTGTACTGGCTAGCACATTGCTGTCCATTCATGGCTGTCACTGCGGAGTCCCGGGTACGATTCCCAAGAAATGTAATTCTGGTCTGAGGACTGGAACAGGGTACACTCCGCCTCGTGATGCAAACCTGGAAATATCTGGGTTGGATTCCTACCTCAGCCATCATGGAAGTGTTTTTTCTGTGGATTTGCACTTCTACTCCAGGCAAATGCCGGGATGGTACCTAACGGAAGGCCACGGCCACTTCCTACGCAAATCCTACCTCAATTACAAATATACACACTAGTACAGACATCCCAGTGTCACAGGTTATCAGACAAATTCCACACACACCCAAATACACGGGGCTACATGATCACGATGTCGCAAAGCCCCTAAGACAATCAACAACAACAACAACTCTTGCTGTCACCCATGATGTCCAGATTCGATTCACGGCTCAATCAAGCCATTTAGTTCTGGTCTCAGGGTTAGAACCGGGTGAGGTAAGACTGTGAAGAGGTGAGTTTTATTCGACTCAATTACACACACACACACACAAAAAATGCTGACACCAATACAACACAGGTTATCAGATTTTGTGTTTTCACGTACTTCTGTATTCGAAAGATTCTTTAAAAGTTCATATATCCTGAATATTATATTTCTTGCCTGGCTGCTCGACTGCCACTCGGCTGCTAAGGAACATGGTTATGAGTTCAAAACTTCAGCTCACAGCACTAACTTCTTTAAGCTCCACCACTGAATGAATACATCAATACTGTTACTCTTCGTTATCTTCCCCAGCGAAACTAAATATTCCAACACCTAACCATTCTTCACTCTAATTATCCCATCAGTTCAAGGACAGATGTTATCTCCTGAACGGCTGGTCGTACCGTCACGGGGTTTGGACAGTCAGTTTCAAAATGTTTAGCTCTGTAACATAGGTTCATCTAAATAATTGGATATTTAATGATTTTCGTGCGCGGAGAGAAATAAAGATTTCGTACGGCAGAGCAAGACCAGAGTGCGCAGTTAACTAGGCAACGCCGCGCTATGCAATTGGCTGGCGCGAGTGAGCGCGTGAATCTGGCTCCTCCCTCATGTTCACAGTTGTTTTGGGCCTGGTATAGCGTAGAGGCATAGCTACCAGAGCGCCATCTATGTCTACCATTTAATAGGGAAAGCTCACAGCCACACGACTCATTGTGGTGCAGACATGTGAAGCAAGCAGGTGCAATGCCACGGAGACGCATTCGTGCTTTTTACAGCCAACTGAGCGAGTTTGAAAGGGGTCAAATTGTGGCCTTCCGAGGGGCGGGATGGTCCTCTCGGAGAATTGCCACACAAGTTGGACGTGCTGTGTCCGTTGTGCAACGATGCTGGTATCAGTGGTCACGTGAACATTCTCACACCCGTAGACGAGGTTCTGGATGTGCACGCAGCACAGACGTCCGCCAGGATCGTCGTATTGTAAGGGCAGCAGTGGCAGATCGTACAGCTACCACAGCACAGATACGAGGGTTTGTGAGCGCAGAAGTGTCAACAGGAACTGTTGCGAACCGGTTACTAGCAGTGGGACTACGGGCACGTTCACCTCTAGCCCGTCTTCCACTCACGCCACAGCATCGACGTGCACGGTTCGACTGGTGCCGTCAGAGGATCACTTGGAAAATGGAATGGCGCGCCGTGGTCTTCAGCGATGACAGCAGATTCTGCCTGCACGCAAGTGATGGTCGTTGGCGCGTTCGGCGTAAACCTGGTGGGCGCTATCTCGTAGAGTGCAATCATCCAAGACAAACCGGCCCCACCTCAGGCCTTATGGGCTGGGGTGCGATAAGCTACAACTCTCGTTCACCTTTGGAGTTTGTGGAGGGAAGGCTAACCAGCGCTTGGTACGTGCAAGATGTTGTTAGAACCGTTCTTTTTCCGTTCTTAGAACAGGAAGGGAATGTGTTGTTCCAACAGGATAATGCTCGCCCACACACTGCCCGTGCAACTCAACGTGCAGCAACTTCCCTGACCAGCACCATCACCGGATTTGTCGCCAATCAAGCACGTGTGGGACATGATGGGCCGACAAGTGACTCGTGCGTCTCGTCCTCCTACACCTCTTACAGAACTGTATGAACAGGTCGAGCAGGCATGGAATAACGTATCCCAAGACAGTATTCGCCATCTGTATGATCGACAGGATGCAAGAGTCTGACATTTTTTTCCCGACAGTGTAGTTCTTCACGGAACAACTTGCTCATAAATGAAAATAGGCTAAAATGAATGCTATGTGATAGTCCGTGTGTGTGTGTATGTAGCCTATGTCTTTTATGCGTTCAAATACCATACATCCGATTGCAATGAAACTTTGGTGAGTTGCTGTGTGCACTCCAGGGAAGGTTTCTGACTTAGTAAATCCATTTTACTACAGGTAGCGCACGAATACATTCAACAAATGAGTGACGGCGCGCGAATCGTTTCAGCAAAGTCCCATATGCGTTCATATACCATTCATCCCATTGAAATGAAACGGTGGTGAGTTGTTGTGTACACTCCTGAGAAGGTTTCCGACTTAGTAAATCTATTTTACAATAGGTAGCGTACGAGTAGATTCAATAAATGAGTGACGCCACCCGTATCGTTTCAACAAAATCCCGTAGCCTACGCGTTCATATACCATTCATCCGATTGCGATGAATCTTTGATGAGTTGTAGTGTACACTCCCGTGAAAATATCTGACTTAGTAAATCCATTTCACAGTTGGTAGCGCACGAGTAGATTCAACAAATGAGTGACGGCGAGCGAATCGTTTCAACAAAGTCCCGTATGCGTTCATACACCTTTCATCCGATTGCAATGAAATATTGGTGAGTTGTTATGTACACTCCTGCAAAGGTTTATGAATTAGTAAATCCATTTTACAATAGGTAGCGCACGAATAGATTCAACAAATGAGTGATAGCGCGCAAATCGTTTCAGCAAAGTCCCATATGCGTTCATCCGATTGCGATGAAACTTTGATGAGATATTGTGTACACTCCTGAAAAGGTTTCTGAATTAGTAAATCCATTTTACAATAGAGGTAGCACACGAGAGATTCAACAAATGAGTAATGGCGCGCGATTCGTTTTAACAAAGTCGCATTTGCGTTCATATACCATATGTTAAATGTTGTAATTAACTCACATCTGCAGGTTTCAAATGAATATTTTATGAACACAAGACATTACATTCTATGGAAAGTGAATATGCAATGCTTGAAGCCATTCATATTATGTCAGCCATTTTACCTACTATGAAACAAAAGACATTCGAAATGTAAATAATGCAAAGAGTAGAGACGAAACTTAACATCTTCCCATCTTGAGTTGCGGGACAACTTAACTCAGTCGTACGTTCTCCAAGTATCCAAACGTTCTCTCTAAGAGCACTCAATAATCCTTGCGCACCCACAAGACACATCTGCTCGTGCTTCTCTAGGATCATCATCTTTACAACTTCATGATTTGCAGGCAAAACAATAGAATATCTGACGTATATTCTGTCCTTTCTTTGCGTAATCTTGGTTTTCATCCGTACAATTCCATCTTCATCTGTGTAGGGTCTTAAAGATGAAATGCGAGGACTCTCAACATCAACATTGGCTTCTCGCTGAATATATTTCAGCACTATTTTTTCAGCATCATTAAATTCCGATACTGAAAGATCTCCCTGCCTTTTGTGATTGGCTTTCTCACAATTGTTCACGAAACGGCATATCCACGCTATCATGCGTATCACCTTCCGATATCTTGAAAAATACTCATACCTCCACCTTACATAGATTGGTTCATCCTTGTTGGTACAGGTTACAGAAGAAGTCACACATTTATTCTTTTCATTTCTTACCTCTTCTTCATCAGAGATGGGTCTGGCAGTAGGCCACATAGTAGATGGTTGTTTAAGCCAAACAGGGCCCTTCCACCATCTGGACTCGAGCAAATGTTGTCCTGAACAACCTCTGGATGGGAGATCTGCTGGATTCATACTACCAGGTAGATGTCGCCATTGCCTTTGCCCAGTCAATCTCCTAATTTCCGTCACTCGATTGTAGACAAAGACACCCCACTCTTCATTTCTATGAATCCATGATAGGACAGTGGAGGAGTCACTCCAATAATAAATAGTCATGTCTGGGATTGAAATATCCTTAACCACAAAAGCACATAACCTAAAAGATGGTATATTGGCTTTCACGGCCGGTGAATTAAAACTCAGCAAATCTTCTAGGTTTGTGCCGTGTCTTGTGTGGGGTTTC
The DNA here is from genome assembly GCA_946902985.2 of Meconema thalassinum. Lineage (NCBI taxonomy): Eukaryota > Metazoa > Arthropoda > Insecta > Orthoptera > Tettigoniidae > Meconema > Meconema thalassinum. Next base: position 1,013,041,399 of record OX336388.2, read on the forward strand.
GCCTAGGACACCAAGCTGGCTCATCGGCGGGCTATTGGTGTCCACGCCCGGACACCCACAGGAGTGACGTACTGCGCGCCACCTCCCTTTATATTAGGTGCAACTGCACCACTTGACTGCGAGAACTAAAAGCTCAAGCAGCCTTAACCTCCCTATGAAGGCTTCCAAAAAGATGGTATATTGGCTTTCACGGCCGGTGAATTAAAACTCAGCAATTCTTCTAGGTGTGTGCCGTGTAGTGTGTGGGGTTTGGCCTAGGACACCAAGCTGGCACGGACGGGGGTCCAAGCGGGGACACCAAGAGCCCGCCGATGAGCCAGCTTGGTGTCCTAGGCAAATCCCATACAAGACACGGCACAAACCTAGAAGAATTGCTGAGTTTTAATTCACCGGCTGTGAAAGCCAATATACCATCTTTTTGGAAGCCTTCATAGGGAGGTTAAGGCTGCTTGAGCTTTTAGTTCTCGCATCAAGTGGTGCAGTTGCACCTAATATAAAGGGAGGTGGCACGAAGTTCGTCATTCCTGTGGGGGTCCGGGCGGGGACACCAAGAGCCCGCCGATGAGCCAGCTTAGTGTCCTAGGCGAAACCCCACACAAGACACGGCACAAACCTAGAAGAAAGGCTGAGTTTTAATTCACCGGCCGTGAAAGCCAATATACCATCTTTTTGGAAGCCTTCATAGGGAGGTTAAGGCTGCTTGAGCTTTTAGTTCTCGCAGTCAAGTGGTGCAGTTGCACCTAATATAAAGGGAGGTGGCGCGCAGTTCGTCACTCCTGTGGGGGTCCGGGCGGGGACACCAAGAGCCCGCCGATGAGCCAGCTTGGTGTCCTAGGCGAAACCCCACACAAGACACGGCACAAACCTAGAAGAATAGCTGAGTTTTAATTCACCGGCCTTGAAAGCCAATATACCATCATTTTGGAAGCCTTCATAGGGAGGTGAAGGCTGCTTGAGTTTTTTGTTCTCGCAGTCAAGTGGTGCAGTTGCACCTAATATAAAGGGAGGTGGCGCGCAGTTCATCACTCCAGTGGGGGTCCTGGTGGGGACACCAAGAGCCCGCTGATGAACCAGCTTGGTGTCCTAGGCGAAACCCCACACAAGACACGGCACAAACCTAGAAGAATAGCTGAGTTTTAATTCACCGGCCTTGAAAGCCAATATACCATCATTTTGGAAGCCTTCATAGGGAGGTGAAGGCTGCTTGAGTTTTTTGTTCTCGCAGTCAAGTGGTGCAGTTGCACCTAATATAAAGGGAGGTGGCGCGCAGTTCATCACTCCAGTGGGGGTCCGGGCGGGGACACCAAGAGCCCGCCGATGAACCAGCTTGGTGTCCTAGGCGAAACCCCACACAAGACACGGCACAAACCTAGAAGAATTGCTGAGTTTTAATTCACCGGCCGTGAAAGCCAATATACCATCTTTTTGGAAGCCTTCATAGGGAGGTTAAGGATGCTTGAGCTTTTAGTTTTCGCAGTCAAGTGGTGCGGTTGCACCTAATATAAAGGGAGGTGGCGCAGTTCGTCACTCCTGCGAGGGTCCAGGCGGGGACACCAAGAGCCCGCCGATGAGCCAGCTTGGTGTCCTAGGTGAAACCCCACACTAGACACGGCACAAACCTAGAAGAATAGCTGAGTTTTAATTCACCGGCCGTGAAAGCCAATATACCATCTTTTTGGAAGCCTTCATAGGGAGGTTAAGGCTGCTTGAGCTTTTAGTTCTCGCAGTCAAGTGGTGCAGTTGCACCTAATATAAAGGGAGGTGGCGCGCAGTTCGTCACTCCTGTTGGGGTCCGGGCGGGGACACCAATAGCCCGCCGATGAGCCAGCTTGGTGTCCTAGGCGAAACCCCACACAAGACACGGCACAAACCTAGAAAAATTGCTGAGTTTTAATTCACCGGCCGTGAAAGCCAATATACCATCTTTTTGAAAGCCTTCATAGGGATGTTAAGACTGCTTGAGCTTTTAGTTCTCGCAGTCAATTGGTGCAGTTGCACCTAATATAAAGGGAGGTGGCGCGCAGTTCGTCACTCCTGTGGGGGTCCAGGCGGGGACACCAAGAGCCCGCCGATGAGCCAGCTTGGTGACCTAGGCGAAATCCTACACAAGACACGGCACAAACCTAGAAGATTTGTTGAGTTTTAATTCACCGGCTGTGAAAGCCAATATACCATCTTTTTGGAAGCCTTCATAGGGAGATTAAGGCTGCTTGAGCTTTTAGTTCTCGCAGTCAAGTGGTGCAGTTGCACCTAATATAAAGGGAGGTGGCACGAAGTTCGTCATTCCTCTGGGGGTCCGAGCGGGGACACCAAGAGCCCGCCGATGAGCCAGCTTGGTGTCCTAGGCGATACCCCACACAAGACACGGCACAAACCTAGAAGAAAGGCTGAGTTTTAATTCACCGGCCGTGAAAGCCAATATACCATCTTTTTGGAAGCCTTCATAGGGAGGTTAAGGCTGCTTGAGCTTTTAGTTCTCGCAGTCAAGTGGTGCAGTTGAACCTAATATAAAGGGAGGTGGCGCGCAGTTCGTCACTCCTGTGAGGGTCCGGGCGGGACACCAAGAGCCCACCGATGAGCCAGCTTGGTGTCCTAGACGAAAACCCACACAAGACACGGCACAAACCTAGAAGAATTGCTGAGTTTTAATTCACCGGCCGTGAAAGCCAATATACCATCTTTTTGGAAGCCTTCATAGGGAGGTTAAGACTGCTTGAGCTTTCAGGTCTCGCAGTCAAGTGGTGCAGTTGCACCTAATATAAAGGGAGGTGGCGCGCAGTTCGTCACTCCTGTGGGGGTCCGGGCGGGGACACCAAGAGCCCGCCGATGAGCCAGGTTGGTGTCCTAGGCGAAACCCCACACAAGACACGGCACAAACCTAGAAGAATTGCTGACTTTTACATAACCTAAACCCTATTGTTGCAGCTAGCAGCTCAAGTCGGGGAATAGTAATTTTCTTTACAGGTGCCACCCGAGATTTGGCTTGCACTAACTGTATGGATACTCCAAGACTCGTTTGATCTCGAATAAATACTGCTGCTGCATAAGCAGCCTGACTAGCATCACAAAACATGTGCACGCTACATTGACCAATATGTCCAATCCCACCTCTTATCCATCTAGGAACTTGAACACAAGCTACATACTTTAAATCATTGAGCCAGTCTTTAAACTTCTGTTTGATGCGTTCATCAACCTCAGCATCCCACGCTACTTTGGACTCCCAAGTTTGTTGCAATAAGATCTTGGGACATAGAGATACTGGACGCGAAAATCCTATTGGATCATACATACGCTGAGCAACAGAAATAATCACTCGTTTGGTTATCACTTCTATGTGAATATCCTTAAAACATTTAGGATCTAACTGCAGTGTATCTGCACAACGATTCCAGGTAAGTCCTAAAACATGTGGTGTTTCAACAGGGCTCGCTGCTAAATTCTCCGTAGGTGTCGTATACTCCCATCCCCTCAAATCAAATTTCCGAACAGCCATTAGTCGTTGAGCTTTCAGAATGAAACTCTGTAGTTCATGTTCATCATTGACACTTGTCACACAGTTGTCCACATAGAAACTTGTTAACAATGTTCGGACCGTGTTGCTTGAGTAAGCCGTCTTTGAGGATTCACAATCCCGGTGATGCTCGATTACAGCTCCCAACCGAACTGGGCTGCATGAAACACCAAATACAACCCTTGTGTGATGGAACACTTTAACACATTCTTCGTTGTCTCTGTCTGCCCATAAGAAACGTAGGCAATCTCTATCTATCTATCTATCTATCTATCTATCTATCTATCTATCGTATGGCTTTTAGTGCCGGGAGTGTCCGAGGACATGTTCGGCTCGCCTGAGTCTGTAGCTGCTTCCAGCGGACACCCTTAGGTGAGCTACTCCGTTCAATTTCAAGTAGTTCCAACTTTCGCTACCAGATATCAATGATACCTAGGGGTGAACGTTGGAACTTGGATAGAGCGTTACAACGAAATCTAACCTAACAATTTAGCTGTACACAAGTTTAGTCTGTGGCAGGATCTTTTACATGCCATAAATCTATGACATGGGACCGCCGGTTTTCTTCCCCTCCAAAGGAAGGCATACTGAAGGATTTTTAACGCTCTTAAAAAATCCGACGACTTTGGCCTATCTTCTTTACATAAACTGATTTGCAGAAATGCCTTCCTAATATCAGAAATGACACCAATTTTATTCATTCTAAATCGCAATAAGATAGATGGGATAATTTCAATGAGATTGCTACCTTTCTCCAAACAGTGATTTAATGATGGACTGTTCTTCTCTCTCGCAGAAGCAACAAATAAGGGTCGTAGCCTGGTTGTACCACCGTCCTTTATTACATGACGGTGTGGAAGGTAGACCCCAGTTATTATTATTATTATTATTATTATTATTATTATTATTATTATTATTACTTATTCACCAAAAATTGTGCCTACAATTTATGGACGGCAGATAGAGAAAGGGCAAGCCCCACATACACAGCATTGTCTCCATCTCCGTTCATTAAATCTATACAAATCTGAAATGTTGCATATATACAACTTTACATTTGCTATATACACATAATCTGCTGTACACGACGTCTATATCATACAATTCATAAATAAAAGGGAAAATACAGGCACGCACGCACACACATACACGCGCACACACGCACACACGCACACATGCATACATACATACCCACATACATGCACGCACACACTCTCACTCACTCACTCACTAAGTTACATTATATATAAATTCAATTTACATGGGGTTTTAGTCCCTTTAGAGCCTTCACTTTGTGGCAAAATTGTCGTGGAGGAAGGTCTTTTATTTCACGAGGCAGGTCATTCCAAAGTTGAGCAGAGCGATTGTAGAACCCAGATTGATAATATTTTGTCCTAGCGAATGGAGGAACGAGGGTGACACCCTGTGCTCTACGGACTGAGCTATGTGACAGCTGAAGGCGGTGAAATGGGGACAGTACAATGGTGCCAGATAGAGATTTTCGGAGAAAGATGAGATCTATTTGGCTATATATGTCATTGATGGATGTTAATGGTTTTGTCAAAACTTTGTTACCCTGTTTGTAAATGAGTCGCTCTACTCGACGTTGGACTGCACTTAACTTCCTCATGTTTTCTTCGGTAGTGGGATGCCAGGCAGGAAGTCCATACAGAAGAATGGGCCGTATCGTGAGAGATACACCGCTCGGAGTGCACGGCTTCTGAATCCCAGAAGATTACGTCTTGCAAATCCTAGGATTCTAAATGCCTTACACCTAGATTCCTCAACGTGTACATTCCACTCCCAATTGCTGGAAATGTGTATTCCCAGCATTCGCAGTGAATTGCACATGGGAAGAATTTTGCCACTCAGTGAAAGGCTATGTGCAAAAGGCTGTCTGGCCCTACTCAGTCGAATATATTTACACTTGTTTACATTCAAAGTCATCTTACTTACATCACACCACAGTGCCACACCGTCCAGAACTTCCTGTAGTGGTTTGACGTCATCATTATTTTTATGGCTCAGTAAATTATTGAGTCGTCTGCATACTGCGCCATCGTGGACGTCACACAGCTTGGAAGGTCGAGTGTAAAAGCCATGTACAACAAAGGCCCAATCACCGACCCCTGTGATACTCCCGAAGTTAACACTATGTTCGGCGACTTGGCCCCGCCAAACACAACACACTGCGTTCGACCTACCAGGAATGACGTCAACCATGTAATCAGTTTGCCTCCGATGCCATATTTGCCAAGCTTTAACAAGAGTTTTTGATGAGGCACCTGATCAAAAGCTTTGCTTAAGTCCAGGGCCACACAGTCTACTTGGGAGACGTTAGTCTGATCCAAGGAGTTCTGCCAGTCATCAATCACCTTTGTCAAAAGAGTTGTACAAGATTTCCCCGGAACGAAGCCATGTTGGCTTGGATTTAACAGGCCTCGCTCGCTCAGAAATTCAAGTATGTTCTTAGCAACCAGGCGCTCCATACATTTACAGATACCAGACGTTAGAGAAATAGGGCGGTAGTTATCCATGTCTTCCTTGTCACCATCTTTGACCACAGGGACCACGTTAGCATGTTTCCACTCTTGCGGTAGAGTCCTGGTGTTAATGGACTGGTTGAAAAGTGCGCACAATGAGGGTGCTAGGGCATCTGCACAGTAGTGGAGGTTCCGAGCAGGGATTAAGTCTGGACTTGTCGCAGCATTGGGACGAGGTCTCCGTAGGCTGTCTCGAACTTCCTGTCGTGAGAAATGTAGACTGCCTAGGGGAAAGAGAGGTGATGATGTCCTTGGTAGGAACATTCCTTCAGTGGTGTCAGGTGGAGAGAAGCTATTTTGGAATTTCGAGTTGAACGAGTTGGCTATGTCTATCGGGTTGGAAAGAGAAAGTCCATTGTGTTTAAATATCTGTGGTGCGGTGTTGCCACTTTTGCTCCGAATGAATGTCCACATTGCCTTGGAATTAAAGCTAAATTTGTCCATATACGTACTGCAGGCTCCACGAATTGCAGATTTGGTACTATTTCTAGCCAGCCTATCCTTTTCGCACCTGCTGTCACTTGGGCACTGTTTCCACTTATTAAAGAGTAGATTTCTCTTTCTAATTTTGGTTATTATGTCCTTTGATATCCAAGGTATTTTTTTCTTATTTTTAATTGTAACCTTAGGGATCACTTTATCGAAGCACTGAAAAAGGATTTCCTTCCAGGTATGCCAGGTACCATCTATATCTACACCGTTGATGAGTGAAGGTGTAATGACCGGTAATCTGTCCGGTAAGATATCAGAAAGAAGTTTCCAGTTGGTACGGGAGTAATTGAGGAAGGAGAGTTTGTTAGAAAGAGATCGAGGGTCGAACGGGAGGTCTCAGTGATACGGGTAGCTTCAAATATGAGTTGATGGAGGAAAATATCATAGAATGATGTAAGAAAGTTGTTGGATATAGGATTATTTGGGATAGGAGCGGCATTTCTATTCCATGTGATTCGTAGTTTGAAATCACCAACAATGTAGACAGCGTCATAATTTTGTTGAATGTTTTGCACCCGTTTGAGGGAGAGACTCAGCTCATCATTTATCAGCTGGGACGATTTCGGAGCGAGATAGACTGAACCGATCAGATATTTACCGTTACTGCATTGAACCTCAACCCACGACGTCAGTTTCCAGCTGATGGACGCGAGTTGCATTGTACTCAGGCTTCACAGCAATAAGGACCCCGCCCCCTGAAGTCTGCAGTCGGTCTTTCCGGACCAGCTGGTATGTGTCCCGATCACCTACCATCCCAGAGAGCCACGTTTCACTGCAACACACAATAGTTAGATCTAGGGCGGTCAGTGTTGCATCAGTGTTTTGTTTCCGTTCCGGCCGCGTGATGCTGCGGGCATTGAAGGTGAAAAGTGATAAGTGTTTATGTACAAGTGAGCTATTCAGGTTATTTACACTATTTACAGAGTCACAATGAGTCGGTAAACGGCGGCATAGCACATTGCCAGCATGTCCACGTTCGCGAGCCTTCTTTAATGCACCGGAACTCAGAGGTACTGATTTTAGCACACGTCCTGTGACTCGACGTGTTACAATTACTGAACTGAATATATAGCTGATTTTTTCACATATTGCGCATTGCAAGGTTCAAGGTTGAGTTCTATGTCGCCGCTTAGAGCAAGCGCTAGGCAGCAGAGTGAAAATCCGGCAGCTGCGACACCTCCCTCTCCCGCGCGGCGTGGCCGGCTAATGGTGGCCAGCCCCAGACTTTCACTGATATCCAGGAATGTATTGTACATTTGTCACTCACCAGAAGCTTTTCCAAAAGGGGTTGATTCTTCAGATCCTGTTCACCATTAACGGTCACAGAATGAACACATCTTGCCACAGTCACTGCACTTTTAACCAACAAAAATACTAAAATTACAGAGAGCACACTTCCCTTCATGCAGGCACGCGCCGCCATCTTGATTCTGGCACTTCTTCTATGACCCCTTCATCAAGCCACTCGTTTAATACCTGGTGGTAAGCCTCGTAACAACCATCAGACTTTAATTTATGCACTGTTGACTTCAGCCTTTTCTTTGCAATGTTGTAATTGCTTGGCAATGGGGAGTGTCCTTCTACCCAAGGCATATGTACTTCGTAACGAGCTTCTGAATTGACACACACTGTATCCAGGAAGTGTTTCTTTGTTGCAGCATCAAACTCTTTTTTGCATTTCTTCTCCACAGGATCTGTAATTCCAAGTACATCTAAGCTCCATAAGTCTGATATGCTGTGGCCTCTAACAAACAGAGAACTCACCATCATCGTAGTATTCTTACAGCTCTCGATCCACAGGGCACCTTCCCCATTAAGGTCCAACCTAGACGAGTTTCAATGGCAACAAGGACTGATGCTAACTCTTCACGACGATCTGTTAGTAATCTTCCTGCAACGTCTGCTCCTATAAGGACTGCTACCAGCCGGACGTTTGTTCTAGACGATTGCCGTTGACCTTGAAGCTTATGGGTGAGCCTGTACACAGTCACTCTATCGCTTTCTCGCTTTACAGTTGTCACCACCGGTCTAATGTAATGAAATTCCAGACTTGAGCATGTGACGACAACACCGAGCAGAAAAGTACAGTCCACGTCGAAGTAGGCCTATTGTGTGACGCGGAAGTACACGTTACATAGTTACGAACAGAACGCCATTATATTTGCCAATGACTGTACTTCAGCAGTAGTATGAGATAGCATTGTCAAACATCAGACCACATGGGGCAGCTGACAACAACACAGGTACTGTATTAACTCGCCTCCAGGCTTCCATTATGATGTTTAACTCGTCTAAAACAAACGTCCGGCCTGTATCGGGTCATCAGTGCAGCCAACATCCGTCAGTGAAATGTCTTTCTTCTTTAATTCCGTCATCCATTGTCCATTTTCAACGGAAGGAATCTCTTGACATATAACTGGCTGATCTAAGGCCGCAAAGTTGCAAGAGAAACCTCCGCTTAGGTTACCTAACCTTATGTTTGCAACTTTCAGTATTTATACCTCCAAACAATGAATGGATAACAGCTTCTTCCCGTTGAGGTAAATACTGCATTTCTTTCGCAATATCCTTCAATATATAGGACTTCTGAGATCCTGTATCAATGAGAGCCCGTACACAAGATTCTTGACAGTCAGATGCTATCTTTACCCTCAAAGTTTGTTCCTTCCGGTGTCATGTTGCTGACATGGCAGAGAGCGCACAGTTCTATTGCTATGACTAACGCTGCAGTAATTTGAAAAGAAAACTTTGGGACTGTGGGAGAAATTTCCAATGCTACATTTCCAAAATCTGACTTGGTTGTTGTGTCAATATGAGGCTTCAATTCCTCACACATCAAGGTCACATGATGTTTTCCACACACACAACATCTTAAAACAGCTCGACATTTTTTAGTTACATGCCCTGGTTTCAAACAAGAAAAACAGCTACCTCTCTGTTTCAGTACTTTCTGCTTCTCTGCTACATTCATTCTTTGAGCTGTGAAACAGTCAGAACTGTTATGAGACTTGACACAAAATATACAAGTCTTCTTCGCTTCTTTAAAATCTGCAGTTGACAATAATCCGGCTGCTGTAGGTACGTTCTCTTTAGGGTAGAATTTGTGAATTGATCTCGTATTGACACTAGTTTTAGCTTCACAGCCTCCTAAACCAAAACCAGTCAGAGCAAGTGTAATTCTTTCTCCCCCTTCTACTTCTGTTCTCATCAGGTTGCTGATTCGTTCTTTAGCATCCTTCATCTCCCCCCTACTAGCACTTCTATGCCATGCTTTCAAAAACTCTTCAGGGAAGAATGACTCTATTAAAGAGAATAGCATAGCAGAACATTTATCTGTCGTGACACCTAGTGTTTCAAGAGCTCTCAAATATGATTCAAGTTTATCATACAGTGACGCCAAAACTATTGATTCCTTTGATTGACGGGTAGACAAAATTAGCTTCAAAACTTCTCTAACATACACCTCAACTAACAAGTCGTCCCTTCCGAACCTTGATTTCAGACTAGTCACTGCTTTGGAGTAGTTTTCAGCTGAAGGAGAAAAACTCCCCACAACTTCTTTTGCTCTTGATCCCTGTGTAGTAGATTGAATTAGATATTGGAATTTGTCCTCAGGTGCAATATCAACATCTTGATCAATCTTTTGAAACTGGCTCCATAACCTTCACATCACCTCCAAATTTTCTTAATTCCAGTTTGGGCAACTTAAACATTCTTTCTTGTTGATGATTAGTGCTGGGAACACTTCCATCACAGTCATAATTAGCAAGTATCTTTGACGTTCTAGCCTTCATATCAATAAAATTGCTGCGATAAACTTCTGCCACCTCCATTTCATTGTCAACAACCTCGTCGTCATCTAGCATCAAGTCCATTGTTTTAGTATCTGATTCTTGCAGTTCCGCGGCTCTTTCTTCAAGCACAGCAAAAGAGACTTGCACAGCAATCATATCCATCTGCGATGCTTCCATTGCATCTTTTTACTTATTTAAAGCTCTCGTAAACGCCGCTCGAAAAGCTCTTCTCTGACGCACTAATCGGTCCATGTTGCTTCCTTTAATGTTATTTTACGTGCCGAAAAAAAGCGTCCTGTTACTGGTCGCCAATATGTTAAATGTTGTAATTAACTCACATATGCAGGTTTCAAATGAATATTTTATGAACACAAGACATTACATTCTATGGAACGTGAATATGCAATGCTTGAAGTCATTCATATTATGTCAGCCATTTTACCTACTATGAAACAAAAGACATTCGAAATGTAAATAATGCAAAGAGTACAGACAAAACTTAACACCACCCGATTGCAATGGAATTTTGGGGAGTTGTTGTGCACGCTCCCATGAATGTTTCTGGATTAGTAAATCCATTTTACAATATTTTAGAGGCAGTTAACGAAAAGAGAAAAATATATTGTGTATCCAAAAGCACTTCAACAAACAAAATTACAACGCCAACACTTTCTTTGATTGGCATTTTCAACGCATGTCGGGTACAGCTCGTATCATTATACAATTCATCATAGCATCTTTTAACTATTAATATTACGGTAGGTTTGATTCCCCCTTAGCCATCCCAGAAGTTGTTTTACGAAGTGTCCCACCTCCACTCCAGTCAATTGCCGGGATGTTTCCTAACTTAAGGCCATGGCTGCCTCCTTTCCAGCCCTCACCTGAATTACAAAAAATACACACAATCCTGCAGATACCACAATAACTCAGATTATCATGTGAATCCTACACACACCCAAATACATGGGGATAAATGACTCTGTTGCCAAAAGCCCTAAAAGAATTAACAACAACATCGATTCTCCAATAAGAGATTTTTAAAAAAATGTAATTACAGTAGGTGCAGGCATACGCATAACAGCAAATTCATGTTCTCCATTCCAAGCCTTACACATTTTATTAAGTTTACAGTTTTCAACATACAAACTTTTGCACATGTTGTAGGAATTCGCTGTTTATCAGTGTCAGACATAGCATCAAGGAGGGAAGTGGTCAATTAGCATGTGCTATACTGTTATCCATGGCAAGAAAGAAAAAAGAAACATGCATTGACACATTTTTTGGGGGGAGGGGGGCGGGGGAGGGGGGAGGGTGTTACTTTTATGAGCACCAGATTTGATTACTATATTTTGCTAAGTGTGATCTTGGCTCTAGCTGTTATTTTTCTTTGTTGACAACTTAAGCAAATGAAACATGATTTTTAGCAGCATTGAGTGTTTTTATCATTTTCCCTTCACAGTATATTATAGAAATTACTGAATTAGTATGTGATGATATATTTTGCTGTACTTATTATATCATGCTTCAAAATTGGCAGACGGTATATATTTTAAAGGGACTATCGAAATTTTGTGAAATACATTTTTCCCCCTGAAATTTCAGCACCCTAATGAATTTTCAATAATTACACTAACATTCTCAAGTGTAGTGAGGATCTGGTTCCACCACCTGTTTCCTTAGCATTCTCTCTTATAAATTTTACTGGTATTGCTAACAGGATTACGTGTTTTGTAATATGAATACTCCCCCTTCCCAGTCCTCTTCCTTTTTAGTTCATTCTAGTAAGTATTTGGTTATAATGGGGCCTACAGTGGTTTATTGGACGTGACCAATGTCTTAAGCAAGGTAATAATAGGCTTTGTAGTAGCCTAATTCTTGTCACCAATGCAATATGCTCTAATTGCAACTTTAAGTAATTTAAACATGTCAATTTTTAATGACGTGGTTGATTATGTCCTAAATAATCTGATGTTTTATTTAAGAGTTCCAATTTCCCACTTAGGTAGCCTATAATTTGTATTACTTTTTCTGTGATTGCTATTTCAAGGGGAGATTTTGAGTGTGATTTATTTGTTATAGATTATAATACGTATTATCTCCTCACTTAAGAACGTGCTATATTCTAATGGGAATATCTCATTGGAATTATTATAGTGCTCCTAACCTGTTATGAACGTAGTGCAGTGTGTTTCTGACACCCTTCCTTTACAAGCGACAGTACATCTGCAAGATAAAGTTAAGAAGAACGAGTGAGTCATAAGAATAATCCATTGGCCCGAAGGTAATTATGTTATTATGGAAAATGGCAACCTTGACACACGGCGCATCTCTGAGAACATCCCGTCATGCACGAACAATGAGCAGTGGAAGGAAACCTGACAAGCTACACTATGAGTGGGAGGATTGTAAATTTAATTTGTAATTACCTCGTATAACTGCTGTACTTCCTGTGCTATGAAAAATAGGACAATGTGAGCTCGTGTGCAGATACAACAATGTCTCATAATCCCCACCTGCGGCTTCGTGCGTGAATGTATGAGTGGTGAAATTTGTTAATAAGTGTGTTGTCGGTAGTCAGAGTCACCATTGAAATTATTGGGATTCTTACAAATGTCCACAGATTCGTATTCTAGACCGAGCATGGTTTATACAGGTTGTTTTAAAAATGTGGCACGTCTTTTAAGGGCATGTAGGATGAAAATAACTTCATTCCGAATCTGAAATTGTCAAGTTCATCGCTCCGTTATTGTACAATATTGCAGATCGTTAGGGCAATCGACATGAACATAGCTTTCAGATGTCTTGTACGAGTGTTGTTTTATTTATTTATTTATTTATTTATTTATTTTTCATTTGACTTCTTTTTAATATATTTTTTAACGACACAGCACCGCTTAAAGCACTTTACGGCTGGCGCATTGTCATGTAATAAGTCGCACGCCTTTCCTTACCACTATATCGCGGCAATTCGCATCTACAGAAACCTATTGAACTCAGTGGCGTAACATTTGCTTTTGGAGGGAGATGCTCGGGCATAACAAGAAATAATAAATGAAATCTAATGTATGGCCCCGAGGTTTCAACCTCCTATCCATATGTTATTTGTGTTTGATTTCATTAGCATTTGATAGGCTACGTATTGAATTATAAAGTTTCGTTTTCTTCGCGAAATCAACTGGTCCTTTCTATTCCCCGACATTGTATAAATATTAATAAACTATAGTTTACAACTAGAGTTTAACTTAAAACAGCAATACAAGTAGACACAAAATTATTCACTTTCCAAAATGACACTCGTACTCGGATACTAACAGAATGGTGTATTTTTTGGAAATAGATGAGGGAAGACACCCCTCTGGCTTAATGAACAGCTGACCATTTCGCTCATTCAATAAATTTTAAGTTGCACATTTTACGAGTGAAAAGAAATGCTTCTATATAAACGTACAAAATCCAATCAGCTGTTATCAGTCCGAAGATTGGTTTAATTCAAAATTAAGAACTTCACCAAGTTTCAAGTTTTCATTATTTGGCTTGGGGGGAATTGATCCCCCTAATCCCCCCCACAGTTACACCACTGATTGGGCGATTAGTCTCAAACCAATCTGGCAATACAGGAGATGTTCACTCAGGTCTCAAACGCGCCTGGCACCTCTTAAAGAGGTTTTCAGATACTCGGCAAATCTCATCCTTTGTGATATTTGAAATAACTTGTGCAGTGCTCTCTTGTAGTGAAGGTTGTTCTCTTCAACATTCCCCACGGGTAATAATCACAGGGATTCAAATCAGGAGATTTAAGCGGAATAATTAAATAAACGACAGGAATTGGAAGTAATTTGGCCACGGTCTATCAAAGGTACCGTCCCGACATTCGCCTAGAAGTGAGAACTGATGTTAGTGAAACGTCTTCGTGATCGTGCTGCGCGGAAACGCTATACAAATGCAAAACAGAAAAAGCTCACACATTATTTTAGTGCATAAAACAGAGTCGTAAATGTAAGAAAAGTGTTCTTATATTTTATGTACTATTGAAGAAAGTTATTACAACGTATGTTACAATAATAGACTATATAACATGTATTTGTTTTTTTTTTCCTTCTTTTCGAATTATCCGGATTTTCGATAATCCGGATCTGTTCCGGCCCCACTTAATTCGGATAAACGAGGTTCTTGTGTACTCCCGTGGCTGAGATTATAACTGGGATGACAGTGACTGTTTTTTCCAAAGGCATTATTATTATTATTATTATTATTATTATTATTATTATTATTATTATTATCATTATTATTGTGCTAAAAGTATTTCAGGTATGAGTACTTTTAAGTACTTGAGCTGTATACTCTCTCAGGCTGCTAGTATGGGGAAGGAAATAGAGTCGAGGTGTGGAAAAGCCAATGCAGATAGTTCTCAATTGCCATCTACAGTACAGTATTCTGCCAGAAACTCTCCCTACATCGATCAGTATTTAGACCAATCTTTCTGGCTAGATTCAGGATATCTCATAAATAAGATAGATGCAACTGATATAAGGATGTTTTTGTTTGAGTCTTCAGTCTTTTGACTGATTTGATGCATTTCTCCATGCTTCCCTGTCCTGAGCGAATCGTTTCATCTCTACATAGCTACCACACCCTACAACCAAGGCTATCTGTTTAACATATTCTAACCTTGGTCTACCCCTACAGTTCTTGTCCTCTACCCTTCCTTCCATAACTAAGCTTCCTGGGTGTCTTAGTATGTGTCCTACCAACCTATCTCTTCTCTTCATTAGTAGTCGCCAGAAACATCTCTCCTCTCCCACGCGTCTTAGTGCCTCTTCATTTGTTACCATATCTACCCATCTGATCATCATTCTCCTGTAACACCACATTTCAAACGCTTGAATTCTTCTCTTTTCTGCTGCACCTATTGTTCAAGTTTCTCTTCCATAGAGGGCCACACTCCAGACAAAGGCTTTCAGAAATAACTTCCTAATACCTAAATCTATATTCGATGTCAACAGATTCCTTTTCTGTAGAAATGCTTCCCTTACCTGAGCCAACCTACTTTTTATATCCTCTTTGCATCGTTCATTACTGGTTATTTTGCTTCCTAAGTAACAGAAATCTCCTACTTCCTTTAGCTTTTCACCTGCCAATTTGATGTCCATATAGGTTTCTGATTTATTTCAGCTGCATTCCTATATTTTTGTTTTACATTTATTGATTTTCATTCTTTCCTCAAAACGGAGTCCATACCACTCAAATCCTCAGGCGTGTCGGCCAAGATGACGATGTCATCAGAAAATCTCAGAGTTGAAATTATTTCTTCTTAAATCTTTACTCCCACTTTAAATTTTTCTTCAATTTCCTTATTTGCTTGTTCAATGTAAAGATTGAAAAGTATGGGTAACAGCACGAATGATTTACGGGACAAATAGATGGGAGCAATGGCAGGAAGGTACTCGCAATGAAGAGATCAAGGCTAAGTTAGAAACGGAAAGGAGGGAAGCTTGTAGTAGGCTATAACGTGACCGTAATCTTGCGATCATGAGCCACGGGACCTCCATTTCACGTGGAATCCGAACCGCAAGACATGATAATTCACTTCAGTAGGGGGGTAGTGGTGCTTCTGCCCCACCCCACCACTACTCCCAATGCGAGCCGATAACTCTCGAACCCGTTGTCGGAGATTCACGAATGAAGTGTCGTTGGACTCGGGATGACGGGGGCTTTGCTATGGACCAATCGTTATATTTTAGAAAAAAAAATTGAAAATTTTTGTTTTCGAAAATAGGCTATAGTTTGAAAACCAAACATGATAGAACGTTGTGCCATGGCTCAAATGAATGGTCTTTATGACCTTTATTTTCTATAATGAAACCTTTTTACTTTTTATGTTTTTTGATAACACTCGAATTTTGAAAATCCTATATTTTGGAAACTAGGAAGTTTACAAAAACGTTTATTTGACATAAATGAAAGGGTCCTATGCCCCCTACCCCCAAAATAAATTTCAAGTCTATAGAGCAGAAATGTGTGTTTTGTAGTAGTAGTGGGATGAGGGGAAAGCTGCGCCACTTCTTTTTGAACCCTCCTCGTATTTGCCCCGCACCTGATATCTCGCTAACCAATGGTCGGATTTGAACATACATGGTGTCCTAGCACTCGTAGTGATGCCCCCTACTTTCCTATAGGCTTTTTATTTAAATAAAAGACCAAAACTAATAGGTCATCCGCTTTTAATATTTCCTAAACCCATGGTTGGATTTGAGCATATGGGGTGTCCTAGGAATCGTGGTGAACCCCCCTTTCGTATGGACGTTTTATTTCCACTCTAAAATATTGCTAGGTTGTAGGTTCTGCTCCACTTAGCAAGTTGTGAGCCCCTGCGACCTTGGAATGGAAGGAGTCATGCTAGGAGGGCGTGCTTGGATTCGTTATTTTCGTCTCGTTGCGCTCTTTACGGGAATGTCGGTGTCGAAAAGGTAAAAATCTGGAAACATTTTTTTTTGGGGGGGTAAAACCGTGATTTTAGACTTTTTGTTATATTTCGCAAACCAATCACGCTAGAGGCGTGTACGACAGGTCCAAGGACTCGGGGTGACGTCCTCTTTGCTATGGACCATTCGTTATAATTTAAAAAAAAATGGAAACTCGATTTTGGGGTAAACACGTGTTTTTGTGATTTTTGCTGATTTCTCATGAACCAATAACACTAGAGACGTGTACGAGGTGTCCTAGGACTCGGGCTAACGCCCCCTTTCAAATGTGGTAGATATTTTTTCCAAAATAAATAATTCACAAAGAGCCTAATGCCATACATGTTGAATTTTTTTTCTTTACCTGTTTATAATGTTCATGAAGCGAGGTGGTTGAGAGAGACGATACTCTTGGGTGGGTGTTTCAACGAACCTGTTGCTAACCACGGTGGCTGTGCTTAATAGAGCAATTGCTATTTCGGTAGGCCGGTTTATGACAGAGCGAGGGTGCGTTTTTTCACACATTTTACCTTTGACGTGTAAACGGTGATGAGAACTTGGTTCTATGTTGGTCGAAGCGAGTAGAGAAAACAAACTTGCAGACGAGCAGGAGGTGAATGTCATTTGAGCTTATTGGAAGGCGCTGATCTGACTTGACAACAGGTGCAATGGAAAATGACAAAGACGCTTGAAGGTGAAATAATCTGACCATTGTGGTGGCAGGGAAGTGCGAAATGCATGTGAACATGTGTGAAACCACATGCACGCTAAACAAGTTACATCCTGTCTTGCTTCGTACGTGACAAAATGCAAGTTCATGTGAAATATGATACAACACAGGTGTTCGCCTGGGACGTTAGCTGTCCACGTGCGCGATAACTGTTAACAAGTCACATCCTGTCTTGCTTCGTACGTGACAAAATGCAAGTTCAGGTGAAATATGATACAACACAGGTGTTCACTTTGGACGTTAGCTGTCCACGTGCACGTTAACAGAATGTTCAAAGCGTGGGGGAAAAAAAGATTATACATGCAACGTAACATATATAAAGACATGTCGTTATCATTTCCACTCTCACTTAGGTGACTACCTTTGAACACACTGCGTTGCATGAAACCCCTGGTCTTGTTTAACAGTTTTGGTGTTGGTGGAAAATACTTAACCTTGTTGTGGGGTAGGTATATATTTATTCATTTATATATTTATTGATTTTTATATAAATACATGCAATTATTTATTGATTAGGTAATTAATGATTTTATTTATTTATTTGTTTGCAGATAACGTGTATAGCCTACCTGTCGTGTGTCTGTGGGAAATATATTAAAGAAAGAGAAAGCCAGACAGCTAGAAAAGGAAACCATTTCCACACTAGCCCACGAGACGGGAATATAGCAAAGCATTACACGTCAAGGTGAGATTTGTTTTCTTATATAATATGACCTGTTTGATTTTGTTTTGTTTATGAAATGCATAAACTATATGGAATGGATATACTTATGGTGGTTTATTTTATTTCTTTTTAGAGTGTTGGAAAACGCTTGACCTCTGTTGATAACCAGGAACGCGTGTGTTTGAGGCCATTGTCCAGCAGTCTACAGCTGAAAACTCAGGTTGTTCTTTCAAAATAATGTCTTTTACTGCTGCGGATACGTTAACTTGGGAGCCCATTGAGTCTTGTTTCAAATCGCGTGTGTGCTCTGGCCGCGTGGTCAATGTTAGAAAAAGTTTGATTCCCAAAGAATTTTTAGAATCAGGTTTTGAAATTTTCAAAATTGAAATTTGCCCAGCGCAAAGGTTGCATACGGCTTTAAAGGTGAATACAGAACTGGTGTGCGATTTCATATATAAAAAGAAGGACGTAGAGCATAAAGAGACATTCTATATTTGCAGTAAAATGCAAGAGCTTTTGATAGCCGATAATCTGAACGAGTGGTATCAAACCCACGTGGTCAATGCCTTGCTATCAAAATTTGATAAACTGCAACAAGGACCCAGTGGTTTAGCGTTAGATAAAATCCATTACCTACAAATCAACATTTGTCAATTCAACCCGTTGAATGCTGGGTCTAGCTATATTAAAACACCGCTAGCCATAGCTTCGAAAAAGGCTGTGGTGAATATTAAAAATGTTGATGATGATTGCTTTCTGTGGGCTGTGGCTGCGTATTTGCAGCCAGCTCAAGATCGTCATGTTAACAGACCAGCAAAGTACAAGGCCAAGTTTGATGAATTAAAACAAACTTTAAATTTAACTCGAGTGTCGTTCCCTAAGGACTTAACCGAGATCCATAGGTTTGAACAAGATAACCAGGACTTTTCATTCATGGTGTATGGCCTTGATGGTGATGAGATTGTGGCTCCTCTGTATGCTACAAAAGAACCGAAACGTCACCACATTCATATTTTATATCTATCTGAGGGGGAGGTGAATCACTACTGCTTTATTAAAAGCTTGAGTAGATTGCTAAGCAGACAAGTGTCTAAGCACGCTGGTGTAAAACATATTTGTGATCGATGCTTGCAATATTTTAAAACCCCTACGCTTTTGGAACGTCATAGGGTAGATTGTGTTTCTCAGGAAGCAGTGAGATTGATATTGCCACAAGGGGACAAGGCTGTGTTAAAGTTTAAGGACATTCACAAGCGTGACACTGTTCCCTATGTGGTATACGCAGATTTTGAAGCTCTCACCACACCCATGGCGGGATGTGAACCAGATCCCTCCATGAGCTCAACCACACCCATTCAAAAACATGAACCCTTTGCCATAGGATTTAATGTGGTGTGTGCCTATGACCCCACACAATCCGTTTACAAATACCGTGAGGGGCCAGATTGTGCCAAATGGTTCTTGGATGAACTTGTCAAGTTGGCCGACCATGTACAGGAATTACTGGACCACCCAGTACCCATGAGCCTATCTCCAGAACAACAGCAGCAGTATGAGCATGCCACGACATGCCATATTTGCGAAAAGCCTATTTTAAGTGGAGATGAAAAAGTCAGAGACCACTCGCATTTTACAGGGGAGTTTCGTGGAGCTGCGCACAGCAAATGCAACTTGAACTTTCCAGCTCCTCGTTTCATCAGTGTATTTTTCCACAATCTGGCGAATTATGACATTCAGTTTTTGATTCGTGAATTGGGCCATGTCAACAAGGGCTCGTTTACCATTATTCCCCAAAACCATGAGCGTTTTACAGCCCTGACATGGAGGTTGGGCGACTTTAGCATTCGATTTTTGGATCCCTTTAAGTTTATGGCATCCTCGCTAGACAGCCTTGTGAATGGCTTGAATGAGGAGGAATTAAAAAATACTAGAATGCATTTTAATGATCCTGAGCAATTTCAATTGTGCATTCGGAAAGGTATATTCCCGTAAGATTTCTGCAATAGCTGGGACGTGTTAAAGCTAAGAAAACTCCCACCACAAGAGAAATTTTACTCAAAACTAACACGCAGTACCGTTTCCGATGAAGACTATGCACATGCATGTCAAGTTTGGCGAGTGTTTGGCATGAAGACGCTAAGTGAATATGCTTTGCATTACCTAAAATTGGATGTATTGCTGCTCACTGATGTGTTTGAAAAATTCCGTAACTTGTGTCAACACATTTACGGTCTTGACCCGGCTCACTATTATACGAGTCCTGGGCTCTCGTTCGATGCCGCTTTGAAATACACTCAAGTGGAATTGGATTTACTCACTGATGTAGACATGGTTCTATTTTTTGAAAAGGGCATTCGTGGCGGCTTTGTGTCGCTTAACCAACGCCATGCCGAAGCGAACAATGTCTACATGCCTGATTATTCACCGGACAAACCAGAATCGTACTTAATGTACTATGACGTGAATAATTTGTACGGTTACGCCATGAGTCAGCCTTTGCCCTTTGGGAAGTTTGCTTGGCTGACAGACAAACAAGTGTCAGAATTTGATGTGAACATGGCTAGCCAAGAAACAGGCCGTGGATATGTGCTACAAGTGGATATTGAATATCCCTCATCCTTGTATGATGAATATGCCGATTTCCCATTCTGCCTTGAGCAAATGGTCCCCCCTGACAGTAAAGTGAAAATTGAAAAACTCATGGGCACACTTTACAACAAAAATCGGTATGTGTTACATATCCAAATGTTGGTGCAATGCCTTGCCCAAGGCTTGGTGTTGAAGAAAATCCACAGGGGTATTTCTTTTGCTGAAAAAGCATGGCTTGAGCCATACATGAGACTCAACACAGAGCACCGACAAATGGCAAAACAGCAGTTTGAAATTATTTTTTTAAAATTAATGAACAACTGCATCTATGGCAAGTCTATGGAGAATGTTCGCAAATACCGTGACATTAAATTGGTGAATGTCTGGGAGGGGCGGTGGGGTGCCCGGCGGTACATTGCAAAGCCAAATTTCAAATCGATCAAAATTATCGATGAGGATTTGGCTACTATTGAAATGAGTAAGACCAGCGTGACCATGGATAAACCCATTTACTTGGGTCAAGTCATTTTAGACTTTTCTAAATCGGTCATGTATCGATTTCACTATGAGTTTGCCAAACGCCATTTTGAGAACGTCTCTCTTTTGTATATGGATACGGACTCATTCATTTACCACATTCGCCACTGCAACCCCTATGACGTCATGAGGCAGCATAGTGACTGGTTCGACACCTCTTCGTATAGCGCTGACAATATGTTTCAGCTGCCCATAAAAAACAAGAAGGAAATGGGTGTTTTAAAAGAAGAATGCGGTGATTCCATTATGATGGAATTCGTAGGTTTGGCTTAGAAAATGTATGCTTATCGCACACTAGACTGTAAGGAAGCCAAAAGAGCAAAAGGTGTAGGTAGGGCAGTGGTAAAATCGCTACGTGTAGACGATTACTTGGCGGTTTTACGCACTGGCAAAGCTATGTCCCATACAAAGTGCAGGATACAATCCAGCAACCAACATTTGTATCTTGTGGAACAGAGAAATCGCACCCTCGCCTCCATGGATAACAAACGTGTTTGGGCTGATGACCTGCTCACCAGCCTGCCCTGGGGTTATGATCGCAAGGAGGAGGAGGTGTGATTTCATTGTTTAATCGTTTATGGGACATAGCTTTATGTAACTTGTAGATTTAGTATTTTGTAGATATTGTTTTTTTGTCATTGTAAATAGTAGATTTTGTAAATAGTGGCAACCCACTTGGACCTTTTGCTCTTTAAAATAGTTCTATGCAACCTTTTCTTATTTTTATTTTTGATTGGTGAATAGTTTGATTTTTTAAGCTGTACAAAGTTTTTTTTATTGTAAATATTTAATGAGTAATAGTATTTTTTAGTAACTTTATATTTTTTTTCGTAATGTAAATGATAAACTAAAAAAGTTCTTTTGGGATGAGTGTGCATGTTGAGAATGTGCTTTTGGGAATAAATAAAGTGGTTGTGTTTGTTCCCAAAGACAGGTGTGAATGTACGAGTAGAGAGAGAAAGCTGGTGTGTATGTATGACCAGAGCAAACATGGTGAGGTAGGGCGGGTGTGTGGGAAATTGTCACTTTTATACTTATTTTGTTTTGTCATTAGTTTTTTTTTTTCATTGAAATGGGGCAGACAATAGACATTATTTTGTAAAAACAGTCTTACCTGCAGTAGTCGTAGACCTTGACGTTTCTCCAAACACGCATTAACACATTGCAGTATTATCAAGGTCAAGCACTTGCATCAACATCATTGTCAAATCTCAACTTTCGACATACACCAAATGGAAAAATGTGAAAACAGCAAAATGGAAATTCCATGTTTCCATATCACAAAAAAAAACATAAAACTTAAAACGGACATTTTTAAAAACTGGAAATGGCCATATGTGAAATTTGAAAATTCAAAAAAACTTCAAACGGACATTGTTTAAAAAGTGTCAACAGCAAAATGGAAAAATCCATATCATCAAAAACGCAAAACTTAAAACGGTCGTTTTCAAAAACTGTAAATTGAAAAATGACAAATGGCAGTGTGTGAAATGTGAAAATGAGAAATCAGCCATCAATATCACGATTTCTTAAAATTAAAAATAACAAAACATCGTGCTCTGGCAAACCTTTGTTTTTTATTTCATAACCATAAGGGAATTGACAAATGAAAAATAGAATACAAACACATCCCAATTCCTCACTCCTTAATGTTCATGTCCATGCATTATCAACTTTCCTTTCGTAGCACTCATCACAATCAGGGCTGCCATCCTTTCACTCACTGAGGCATCACAGGATATGAAACGTTGTTTAGCTTTCTTCAATAACAATTTATCTGCCACATGTCTTAAACCAGGATGACTATGGCGATAAGAAAGGTCATGTTCCTTGCATGCTTGATCCAACAGATTAATGGGTACATCACCACGTTGTAAACGTATTTCGAGACGAGTTCCAGGGCCACAAAAACGATAACCTGGAAGATGGATTTCAAAAGGTAGGTATTGAATCACTTTTGTCAATGACGCCATTGCCAGTACAGGTCTGGCATATCCTTTTCCATCGATTGTAAAAAGGTTTGGTCTTCCTCCTCCTCCTCTGTGGACGATGTTTGTGTTTGTTGTTGTTGTTGTTGCTTTTTCTCGCCATGACACCCGTGGAATGATTCAACAAAGTCTTTACATGGACTTTTATGACCGTGATACAGTTTCACTAGCTGGCAAGTCGCACACTGACGCATAGACGGTATTTTGCCATGGCCACTTGCTTATGGTGATCGTAATCCGTACAGGGTTGCAATTCACTCAACACAGGGTCTTGAGTCCATGATTTTGGTACATGTTGCCAGATTTCTTTCACTGCGTTGGCAGCCACATAATAAATGAACGACTTGGGGAGCGCCAAGAGTTCCTCTTTGGTAAAACTGTCTAGTTTCTTTTTGCACACAAAGAACTTGCCGATGGCTTTGTCTGTAGCATTGCCTTTCTCCAAGGTATCACGTGCTGTAGATGTTTACACGTCGCTTGTAGAAATCTCACCGGCGTCATTCACGGGTAAATCTTGAGTTATAATTTTGTTCAACAACTCCCAGCAGGCGTGGGTGGTTAACCAATGAAAGAGATGCCACGCATGCGATAGGGCTGTATGGGTAATGTTGCCACAGAAACAAGTATCCATGAGCGTTTGCAGGGAGGGGCAGCCCAACTCCATGAGGTCGATACATTGGCAGTAAGACGCCAAAAATGGTTGCAACCATTGACGTTTTTCATTACCTTTCACAAATACCACATTGGCTGAGGACAAGTGTGCTTTCATGACCATGTCCAAATATTTATAGGAAATGGTTCCCTGATTCCAGTCTAGTTGCCTATGATTTTCAATCCACTGAGTTTGTTTACGGTCTTTTTCACACAACAAATCAAAAGCATGGGGTGGTTTAAATAGCAAATGCGTAGCTTGCGACATCCAAAACGTGGTACAATCAATAATGGCCACTTGTTTAAATATAAATTTGTTGTCACCAATTTTAAACCCTTGGCAATCCACAATGAGTGTGCGCAACATGTTGACGCTTGCCTGGACCAAGTTCAACTGACGACTGACTGACGATCGACCACTAAAGTGTGATCATGACATGGACTTACCTGCCATGCTAGTTTCAAATTGAGGTTAGGGTAGGACAGAGGGACATGCAATAATAAGGATTTAAGAATTACATCATTTTATTATCATAACACGTCTTACAGGCTTTTGTCATTTTGGGATAAGGACGATACCAACTGATACAACAATATAGTCTCTTGTGTTTGTAACGTCCATAACACCGATGATGTCCCAATGTCTCTAAACTAGGCGTTTTTGATGGTGAGCTGCTCACCGAAGCACCATGGATACCATACGGTCCACATGTATCGTAACTTGTCCTTTTTCATTACCCAGGGACACAAGTGAGGGATAGCTTGAATGACAGGGTATATTTCCCACTTCCATTCTGCACAGGTAGGGGCAGGTGGGTGACCAGCGCTGATGTTCCTGCATGGGTTCATCGCCCCCCTGCCATTGGTCTATGATGATGGGACAAAAGGCACATTTCACTTCATCTCTTGTTTTTAAATAGTAGAATCCAGCGGCCGCCAAGGCTTGAGGGTTTATGAAAGGCACCGGCCACGTGGCAAAAGTCTTGAAACGTTGTTCCTCAGAGTTTAAATTCATGGATGTAACGTCTCTTGAGGCTTTAAAGCAAGACATGACTGAGCGGCTTGACGTAGGTTGAGCTGTTATTTATACACTCGTCACTTGGTTGGACAGTGGATAATAGTTGACTTGTTTGTGATGAATAATCAAACAGTAGGCCGTGGTATTGGCTGGTACATTGTCATGCGTTTCAAAATCTAGTCGAATGTCGATATTGAATGGCTTGACAGACTCTTCC
This sequence comes from Meconema thalassinum, assembly GCA_946902985.2. NCBI lineage: Eukaryota > Metazoa > Arthropoda > Insecta > Orthoptera > Tettigoniidae > Meconema > Meconema thalassinum. The sequence continues at coordinate 1,013,066,597 of OX336388.2, forward strand.
AGGTAAGAACAGTCAAAGACAATCAGTGGTGCTCTTGCTTTAAACGCTTGGGGTAGTAGCATGGGGCCGTTCTCTTTTTGATAATACGACCATCGAAATTTAGAAAACAAGTCGTACTGGGGGCCAAACTTATTTTTTGAAAAATCCAAATCCAGTCCTTCATTGGGAACACAGCTCCGTTGAGGAAAAGACGTGCATTTCTCAATTGCAGGTGATCAAATTGCGTGGCATCTTTGGTTTGTTGATACTTGCGATTCGTTTGAAAACCCACGATCAGGTAGAGAGGTCTCTCTGTATAGCGAGCTGTTTTTACAGACCAACTGTGTGTGTTGGTGATGGGCAATAGCGGATACTCATGGAGTGCCCAGCTTCTAAATTCCATGGGTAGAGGCATATCTCTCTTTACCATCTTGAGTATGTCCAGTTTTTTGCTATCGTCAAGGGTCACATGAGGCACTTTCCATAGCAAGCGTTGTAGTTGAATTTTTGAATCGATGGGGGCATTGTCGGCTCCCTTGAGTGCATTATTATCACTCCTGTCTCTCACTAGATAAAGCTCTTGCCTTGCGTTGACCACAATGCGCTGGTGATCTTCGGCAAAGCCTAAAATCAGTTTAAGACGTAAATATCCAGTAAAGGTCCCATCAGTGTGTACCATCCAGTCATTGCTCGAGTCAGGACACCAACCTGCCATGCAAAGTGTTTTACCTTCTTCCTCACTATAAGAGGGGTATAGTTTCATGACACTGGAAATGCCCACATTTCGAGTGCTATCCACCACGATATCGTTAATGACATACCGCACTTCAGAAAACAGAAAGGCCAAACCATGGTTGGCCAACTTGGATGTGGTGGGTGTAGAGCCATCGGCTTTGGTGAGCCGACTTTCAATCTGAATGACACTTTCATGCGGTAGGGTGTAAATATCTTGGTTGTTGATAACAAATTGAATTTCATCATTGTTATTGAGACCAGGTGTTTGAGCTTGATAGGAATGGAGATCAATTCTTACCACTCCTGGTTGCTCCTCGATGCGGTTCGCTATCTCTAGGATAGAATTCATTATGAGGGTTAACGTGGTAACCCAAATGCTGTAAAATCTACTTGCTTGAGATGTTAACGTGTATTCACGTGGCAAACAACTAACACCATTCATAGACGGTGTTGTTGCTTTATACACAAACTTCATAATGGCTTTAGCACCAACTTGTAAGTCACTGGTGTGGTAGAATCAAGATCAATGAGTTGTTGATCTCTATTGATCTGTCTTAATGTTATATTACTAATACTATCGACAGCCACAGAATGAAAAAGCACCACTGGAGGGTTTTCACGAATAATATACCCATTGAGCGATGTCACAATAAAGTCATAAAGCGAATGCGATGGTTCTTGATTGGTGTACACTTGGCTAATAATATTACATGTCACCGACACATGATGGTCCTCAATGAATTTCACTTCATGGTCCGAATCATGTTTTTTGTTGGGCTCCAACACACGTGGTTTAAATCCTAGTAATGGGTCAATGGAATCGGGGCGTGTTTTAAAGTCAATGTTAAAGGTGGAGAAAATACTGCAGCGATGAGTGTTGGTATTTCCTACAAGTTCAAACTTGCGGGTTCCATCGAGAAATGACTTTAAACCATATTGATTGATCAACACCACATAAATGTGTTCATAAATATCATCGATCGTGTATCCACCAGAGTTCAAGGTGAGCACAGAATCATCATAGTAAAACTTGTTGTTCACATTTTCACGTATGTTGTATATTCTATTGTACGTTTCAAGAGAAACAAGTCCTAAACCATAGGGTTTTTCACTCAATTCGATAGGCGGGTAAAAGTCTAGGCTGACTTCAGGTCCACGTCCATGCAGTGTAAACGTTTTACTTTCTGCCGACATACTGGTGGCGTTTTTGCTTATGCTGCGTCTTATATAAAAAAAATAAACACAAACGTCCACACTGTTGGCTGTTAAACGTTTGCTCTCGTTTCACATTATAATATATCTTGATCCTATTTCCAAAATAGGTCACTAGTTCCATGGACGGAGGCAAATTCCCAAAATTGTCAAGGTACCATACAATGGATCCATCTTTGACATAAGCTACATAATGCGTCCCTGGTCCTCGGTGATCATCCAAATTGACAACAGCACATTCCTGTTTCCAGGGTCGTGGGGGTAATTGGTTTCGCATAAACACACCTCGAAAATGAGAAAGCTTTAATTGTTTAGCATAGCTTTCCACTTGTTGATGCGTCAGGGCATGTCTTGCTATGGCTGAGGTTAAATTTTATTTTTTTAATACTTCGAAACGGTGAAATCCCAAATCCTTGTTGATAAAAGGCTGGCTTTAAATTGGCATTTCTAGCCCCCATGGCAATCGCTTCCATCGTTTCATTGTGTCGCTGACTTTCTTTGAGTTGTTGCTTGCCCTGCTGCGCGGCTTTAATGGTTTTCGCCACTGCACTGGCACCGCCCAAAAGTGAGCCTAGAGCAGCCAAATCGGCAAATAATGCAGGTAAAAATCCCGCTCGTTTGGGGACGGGAATCACTCGCTCTTGGTTTGAACACTGTCGCCGACGTTTTGGAATAACATGTCTCTGTGCTGCTCGAAAGTCTTTCCTTATGGTCAATACATTATTTTTTTCTTTTTTCTTTCGCAAGGGCTTGTCCACGAATGTCGTAAGCCCAGGCTATGCCAAGGACAAAGTCCTTTTATTAGTCTTTCTCACCGCATACCTTTGTTTCCCCTTGATGATAATGACCAACAACCTTTCACAAGAAAGTTTAAATCACAACTAACGTCAGATGGTTATTTCATGGCTGTATATTGCAATTCCACATAAAGTGGGAAATCGTTTATGGTTTTTCCCGCTTGCTTTTCATCCCATGTCAACATGAGATGAAAGGATAATTCGTCACCTGCATTGACCATTTCATGGTTATGGACCAACATCCTATGACCATTTATCTTTATTTGTAAATGGTTCTCATCAGGTATGCCATATTTGATGTGAATAGTTCCATCATAGTGTAATCGATAGTGGCTTAAACCCGAAGCAAGCACATAGGTCAAGTGCTGATCATGGACTAGCGGTATATGGTTTCTGTCATTCAAAGGTTTTTCATTTGTCAGATACACTAAAAATACAGATGGGATAAATTTATAAAGCCTTTTCATTTCATAGGTCACGTAACGCTTGGTACAGACATCGTCTTCGTCTTGCGGGTCTTCCACGTGAATAATCCGATAGTGATTAGCGCTATAGCCATTCACCGTAAGCTGGGGCACTTTGTCATAAAACTCATACACTTTGTTATCCACATACTTTTTCGTAGTAACGTCTGTAGACACTTGAGGATGTTTTGCATGGGTTAACCGCTTTCCCTTAAAGTCATAATCTCCCTGTTTTTTGCGTGGCACCACTGACCTATCCACATAGTGTTTATTAGCAGGATCTGTTTCTTGTTTATGATCATGTATGGGGACAGGCCTAGCTTTGGCCATCAACGCACGTCCAAAGACATCCATCATCAACCTGTAGTACCAGTCTACTGTTTCTATGACAAGGCTCGGTGTCCTGTATACAGACAGCCCGCTAGCCTGTCTAAGCCATAGTTGAAATGAAGCAAGAGTCATTCCCCGTGGGGGACATGGTTTTCCATCTCTGTCCCACATCACGTGAACAACGCCATGGTTCACTGTTTCCATCTTCCATTCGCTGCATCATTTTGGGGCCTTCCGGCTGTGGAAAGACTAATCTTTTGCTATCGCTCATTACAGCGCCCAATGGTCTGCGTTTTCAAAATATTTATATTTTTGCAAAATCTCTCTACCAACCCCTCTACGTGTTTCTGGATCAAGTCATGTCTGGATTACAAAAAGAGAATATGGGTTATTTTACATTTTCCATGCAAGAAAATGTGATTTCACCGGAAGAGGTAAAGCCTGATTAACTCATGATTTTCGATGATGTATCCACTGAACGTCAAGGTATCATTCAAAGCTATTTCAGCATGGGTCGTCACAAACATATCGATTGCTTCTATCTTGGACAAACGTATTCTAAAATGTCCAAACAGTTGATTCGTGACAATGCCAATGTCATTGTTTTATTTCGTCAGGACGAGAGGAACAGTCGTCACATTTATAATGAACATGTGAATCCGGATATGACCTTTCAAATGTTTACAGAATTGTGTGCCAAGTGCTGGAACACTCACCGTCATGCCTGTTTAGTGATTGACAAACAAAGTGAACTCAACCAAGGACGGTATCGCGTAGGATTTGATCATTTTATTGCTATTTAAGGCCCTGTCTCATTCCCCGTCTAGTCATTTGTCAAGACACCATGGCGTTAGCAGAGGGTCAATTGAAAAAGCATATTATTAGAGCAAAAAATACTATTCGCCAAAAGTTTCGTCAATTGAAACAATCACGTGCAAATCATGCTTTGTTTATTCAACAACATTTAGCACCTCCACTAAAAGCCATGTTGAAACCCTCTTTCAAGCCATCTGAAACACTACCCACCGTTTCACAAGCCACGCAGACGCTGCACGAGGACCCTGAGGAAGAGGAGGAGGAACAGGAAGATTTGACTAGTGTTAGCGAGGTTGAGGATGAGGAGGAACAAGTGTTTACGCCTTAAAAAAAAAAGGCCGCACCCCTTGCAGAGTTTTTGAGAAAAAAGAAATCCTTGGCCAGGGTCGAAACAACTTGCCCTTCCAGGGCGTCTCCGTTTTCACAACTCTTGGCCACCCCTCAACATAAAGCTCAACTGAAAACCATTTTAATAAAATATTATGGATCAACATTAGAACCCTATTTCACCGATCTATTTATTGGAAACACTGATACCACGTATGGTGTTCGCTATGAGGATAATAGTTTTAAAATTGGCGATTCATTCATTAAATTTGCTCGTACTAAAGCTGTCATTAAAAACATCAACTATAAATTAACCCCAGGACTGTTAAAGCTGCTCTTTTCTCGGACCCCCTCTTCCCATGATTACACGTCAGAGGACCTTGACAAATATAAATCCATTTTATTGAACACCCATGCCCATAAAAGACAGTAGGCCTATGATCCAGCTCAACAAGTGGATGCCAATATATCTCAAAAATATAAAACCATCATTGCAAAAATGTTTCCCACCAGTCAAAGTACTCGTCGTAAAGCGTCCGCTTCGGGAGTGACATTTAAACCATTAAAACCCCTTGTGGATGTTACCTACTGGCACAATCCCAATAAGCTCGTCCAGCGGCTACAGTTGTTGCATGCTTCACGTCAAGCTGGCCATACCGGTCACGATTGGGAAATTCAAGAAATTGAACAAGAACTTCGAAATGCCAAAATTATTGTTTAAGCCCCCACCCATTAAAATGGGTATTGCTCACGAGTTGCATCGCCAAGCTAGGCGTCACTATCCACGACTCAAGGTGATTTCTCGAGGTGTGGATGAACTTTGGCAGGCTGACTTGGTTGAAATGATACCCTATGCTGACGTTAACGACGGTGTACACTATATGTTGACCGTCATTGATGTATATTCGAAAATGGCCTTTGTTGAACCTGTGCGTCGCTCGCAAGTCTCTTCCACTAGTTACCAAGGCCTTTCAACATATTATTCAACACTCCAAACGTCAACCTCAGCTGCTACAAACCGACCAGGGGAAATAATTTTTCAACAAGGATTTCTCTAGTTTTCTCAAATCTAAGGATATTCACTATTACACCACGTACAGCAATCTCAAAGCCAGTGTGGTCGAGCGGTTCAACCGAACATTGAAAATCCATATGTGGAAAGCGTTTACCGCTCAGGGCACGTATCGCTGGTTGGACATGTTGCCAGAGATAGCTTGTCACGTTATAATGACACCAAACATAGAACGATTGTGACCAAGCCACGCCTCGTGACTAAAAATATTCAGCGATTTGTAAACTGTTTAACCCCATAAAAACAGCCGATCCTAAACGTCACCGACTGAAAATTGGGGATTTTGTTCGTGTGAGCAAATTTAAGTCTGCCTTCAATAAGGTCTACACGCCACAGTGGGGGACTGAACTATTTCGAATTCGTCGAGTCAACTTGGACACTCCAGTCAACTATTTACTCGAGGACCTCAACCGTCAACCCATAAAAGGTAGATTTTATCTCCATGAACTTCAGAAAACAGCATTTCCTAAGCATTATCTTGTGGAAAAAGTGTTGAAACAAAAAGGAAATAAACTCTATGTCAAATGGTTATGGTTTAACTCTACGTTTAATTCTTGGATCAATAAATTACATGTTGTGTGACCCTGTGCAATTTTTAATTTATTTATTCACACATGTTGTACACCACCTATAGCTCTATGTGTACAGTCCTCAGCTCCACATATTTCTTTCACTTTCCACCTGTGTTCTCTCATACATTACCCCTCCCCCTCTCCCTCCCTTCACCTCCCACCACTTCTGTTCGCAGCTCTTGCCTATCTATTGGTTGTGACATCATTCCCACAAGTTGCATCATACTTTTTACTGATTCAGCGATTCCCACGCTTTGAACATTCTGTTATCGTGCACGTGGACAGCTAACGTCCAAAGTGAACACCTGTGTTGTATCATATTTCACCTGAACTTGCATTTTGTCACGTACGAAGCAAGACAGGATGTGACTTGTTAACAGTTATCGCGCACGTGGACAGCTAACGTCCCAGGCGAACACCTGTGTTGTATCATATTTCACATGAACTTGCATTTTGTCACGTACGAAGCAAGACAGGATGTAACTTGTTTAGCGTGCATGTGGTTTCACACATGTTCACATGCATTTCGCACTTCCCTGCCACCACAATGGTCAGATTATTTCACCTTCAAGCGTCTTTGTCATTTTCCATTGCACCTGTTGTCAAGTCAGATCAGCGCCTTCCAATAAGCTCAAATGACATTCACCTCCTGCTCGTCTGCAAGTTTGTTTTCTCTACTCGCTTCGACCAACATAGAACCAAGTTCTCATCACCGTTTACACGTCAGAGGTAAAATGTGTGAAAAAACGCACCCTCGCTCTGTCATAAACCGGCCTACCGAAATAGCAATTGTTATATTAAGCACAGCCACCGTGGTTAGCAACAGGTTCGTTGAAACACCCACCCAAGAGTATCGTCTCTCTCAACCACCACGCTTCATGAACATTATAAACAGGTAAAGAAAAAAATCAACATGTATGGCATTAGGCCCTTTGTGAATTTTTTTTTGAAAAAAAAAATATCTACCACATTTGAAAGGGGGCGTTAGCCCGAGTCCTAGGACACCTCGTACACGTCTCTAGCGTTATTGGTTCATGAGAAATCAGCAAAAATCACAAAAAACACGTGTTTACCCCAAAATCGAGTTTCCATTTTTTAAAAATTATAACGAATGGTCCATAGCAAAGAGGACGTCAGCCCGAGTCCTTGGACCTGTCGTACACGCCTCTAGCGTGATTGGTTTGCGAAATATAACAAAAAGTCTAAAATCACGGTTTTACCCCCCAAAAAACATGTTTCCAGATTTTTACCTTTTCGACACCGACATTCCCGTAAAGAGCGCAACGAGACGAAAATAACGAATCCAAGCACGCCCTCCTAGGATGACTCCTTCCATTCCAAGGTCGCAGGGGCTCACAACTTGCTAAGTGGAGCAGAACCTACAACCTAGCAATATTTTAGAGTGGAAATAAAACGTCCATACGAAAGGGGGGTTCACCACGATTCCTAGGACACCCCATATGCTCAAATCCAACCATGGGTTTAGGAAATATTAAAAGCGGATGACCTATTAGTTTTGGTCTTTTATTTAAATAAAGAGCCTATAGGAAAGTAGGGGCATCACTACGAGTGCTAGGACACCCTATATGTTCAAATCCGACCATTGGTTAGCGAGATATCAGGTGCGGGGCAAATACGAGGAGGGTTCAAAAGAAGTGGCGCAGCTTTCCCCTCATCCCACTACTTACAAAACACAATTTTTTTCTCTAGAGACTTGAAATTTATTTTGGGGGTAGGGGGCATAAGACCCTTTTATTTATGTCAAATAAACGTTTTTGTAAACTTCCTAGTTTCCAAAATATAGGATTTTCAAAATTCGAGTGTTTTCAAAAAAACATAAAAAGTAAAAAAGTTTCATTGTAGAAAATAAAGGTCATAAAGACCATTCGTTTGAGCCATGGCACAACGTTCTATCATGTTTGGTTTTCAAACTATCACCTATTTTCGAAAACAAAAATTTTCAATTTTTTTTTTCTAAAATATAACTAGTGGTCCATAGCAAAGCCCCCGTCATCCCGAGTCCAACGACACGTCATTCGTGAATCTCCGACAACGGGTTCGAGAGTTATCGGCTCGCATTTGGAGTAGTGGTGGGGTGGGGCAGAAGCACCACTACCCCCCTACTCACTTCGAAAGTCTCTCATGCATTGGTCGGGAGTTGAACCCAATTCACTTTGGTGAGAGGCAAGCAGCTTGACCACTGAACCATCAGGCCCCATTTAGTTCGAAATGAACAAGCTAGCAGATGGTGGAGTCTTGTGAAGAGAATGGGAGAGGAGAGGTTACAGATTAGAGGTTAATGAGTTCGGCTGTAAAGGGTAGGAAAAGCAGAGGAAGACCTAGCACGGACCTAGCAGGCGATGGTGAGATTCAGTGTTGAACGATTTCAAAGTGAGGAGACCGCAGTGCTACCTGCTAATAGGGGATCAATGGAGGCGACTTGTTCGCCTTAGAGGCTTGCAGACTAGATTGGACGCTGAAAAGCAAACCAGTCTTAAATGAAAATGTAATGCACCATCTTTGGTGATTTATTGCTTGAAGGGTAGCTGAAAAAAAAACAGGCTATGTGTTGCCCCCTCCTCGGTTCCGCACCTGTCAGCCTTGGCCTATTAAATTATTTACAAATCACTATTTTGTGTGTGTTGGTATCATTATGAATATTACATTATAAAAAGAGTACTTTATAAAAAGTACGGAGCCTCGCCTGTGTTTCCTAACGACGGCGTAGCGTGGTTACAAGAAACAGCAACACTGTGTGTGTCACTAGTTACTTCCGTCCACGACAGAAAAGTCGATGCAGCTAGCTGACTACTGTGAATCCCAGTGGAAGAAAGGTCAAGTTAGGGAAACTACAAGAATGACGTGTCTTGCCCGCTATGGTGATGGCTTGAGACACGCTCAAAAGAGATGCTCGTTATTATACAGGGTGTATAGAAACATGTGTCAGAAACTTTGGGGATTTATTCCTGACATCAAAACATTACAAAATGTTCATAACCTGGGTTCGAAAATCCTTCCTTAGGGAGTTATAAGAGGATGTAGTATTAAAACAGAACCGTGTGAGTTAGCCGTGGTCGTTACGGCATGACTGCTGGCAGTAGCTCACATGCGGGAGGCGAGGAGGTTCGAATCCCCCCGCCGGCAACCTTGAAGATGGTCTTCTGTGGTTTCCCATCTTCCTTCCAGGCAAATGCCGGGGTTGGTCCCTAACTATAGGCCACAGCCGCTACCTTCCAACTCCTCGACCTTCCATTCCAACTTTCCTCCCCAACGGTACTTGTAGCTCACCCATTGGGTGTCCGTCTCGAAGCAGCTACAAAACTGGCGAGCCGAACATGTCCTCGGACACTCCCGGCACTAAAAGCCATACGCTAAAAAAAACAAAAAAAAAACAGATACAATTACCAAAACCCAGTGCTGGATTAACCATAAGGCACAGTAGGCAATTGCCTGGGGCCCCCGTCTCAAAAGGGCCCCCAACAAATGGAAAAAAAACACCAAAAAAATGGAATTAAAAATTTGGAAAATATTTTTTTGGAAAAAAGTCAAATAAATTAGGTACCGAAAAAAAATGAAACTTAGAATTACAGTTCTAATTTTACAGTTTAATTTCTTGGTGTATACTTCGTAAAGTGCTGTTAGTAAATTCTCTCTGCCCAGGTTTTTTCCAAAAACTTTATCTTCTAATTATACTTCCAATTCATAAATAACTTAACTATTGTTTGGCACATTCCAAGTCAATCGAAATTTTAACTATCTGTTCGCTCTAGTGTTTAAGGATTGGAAGCAATTAACTGATACTCCCACGGTCGGGATTCAAAATTCCCAAAATGCCATGACTATTTGAATTAACTGATAAGTCCCCCCCATCTCCTCCACTTTATTAGCCATAGATAGGCCTAAGCTCGGAAAGAGTTTTTCCAAATGCTGGCATTCTGGTCTGCAGAGTAATATTGGAAACAAGTAACGTGCTTCTGCTTGAGTTCAGACTTCAAATCGACGGTTTGGTGATCGACAATTTTAATTCGTTAGTACTCGATGAACAGTTTTATCTGTGTATCGGGTTGAGTTAAACCCCCACCCCTAAAAATGTCTTCACGTACATATTCGAGTGGTGCACAAAAAAGAAAACTTGCCAAAGACAAAAAATACCGAGGAAGTGTGGTGTTAAAGAACGTGCCAACACAGACTTAATCTTTTCTTCGGACTGAAACCTCTTCAAATTCATCGGCAAATCAAGGACCTGCCACTAGCGATGGATGAAAGGAGCAAAACAAAACGAACACTGGTCACGCAGAAGACCCGGATAATGATCCGGTCATTTCAAGGTCTCGAACATCCAGTTCTTCTTCCGAGGATGAAAATGAAGCTGGACAACCAGGTGCCGAATTTGAACCGTTTCACTGATCCAGGACATTGGGGAAAATTAACCAGTGAAGACATTCAGTTTTGGGTTACAAATGGTCCGTCAAATTGTCAAAAATTTGACTGGACCGTTTGAATCGACCACGCGTCGATATGATAAGGAATCAACGTCAATGTATTCTTTGGAAAGAAACCGAATGGAGAGAATACAAAACGAGATTGGCTCATTTATTAACCTGCGTAAGGTAAGCTTTGATTAACAATGGGCCTTTCATGTATTTATGATACATTGACAGTTTTTGAAATGTTATGCTGTTTTTATCAAAAACGATTGTAAATTAAGTTTATTTTTTAATTTTTCTGTTTTTGGAATTATAGTTCAATTGTATTCGTTTCCAGACTTCAATACGTTCTCCCTTATGTGTAACAACGCGGTATTTTTGAGCACCATATGCACTTCTGGTAGCTTGGTCCAAATTATCAGCAACGAGCGTATCACGCAAAGTATATTTAAACGCAACCAAGACTTAAGAATTTTTGACAAGAATAAGATCAAATTTTTTACATAATTTTTGTTGATCAGTTTGCTTTTTTCGGAATTTCAGTCAATCGTATTAGTTTCAATTTTTTTTAAATGATTATATTATAATTATAAACGCTTTTATTTAACTTCACATGTGGCAAATCAAATCTTGCAACAACAATTTCGAATATTTCTATCTTACCAAAACGAATCAAATTTTTATGATCAATAAATGATCGAAAATACATCGTTTTGGGAGAGGTACGATGCTACTTTTTAATCTCCAGACTAAAAGGGTTAACATTTCAGTTACGGGTTTTATGTCTTGAATGCCGTTTAATTAATTTTTGTTCTCAAATTATAATAATACTTTTTTTGTTCATTTTCAGGACGAGTCTATTGCTTTTTTTTGTGCAAATTATTTTTCCCCCATAAACATCGAACAGACTTGCGCGTGAAGGGTATGGTGATTGGAAGAACAACGGAATTCATTTACAGCAGCATGAGAAGAATTTGAATCATCGGGAGAGTGTGCTAATTCACCTGGAAAAACAGAAACATGAAAATTTGCCAGATTTATTCAGAAATGGACTACTTGATGAAAAACTATTGGCGTGATGTTATAAAACGAGTAGTTGCTGTTATCATCACTCTGGCAGAATGAGGATTGTCATTCCGAGGTACGAACGAGCACTTTGGAAAGCCGGATAATGGGAATTATTTAGGTATACTTGAACTTCTTGGGCAGTTGGATCCATTTTTGCGGGATCATAATGTACGATACGGAAATGATGGAAATGATGTTCCTTCGTATTTATCCAAAATGATCTGCGAAGAGTCAGTAAACATCATGGGCAAAAAAGTTAGATAATATATTTTAGAAGAGGTGTCTCTAGCTCTATATTACAGCCTTTCCGTTGATTCAACTCCCGATGTATCGCATATAGATCAAATTGTCAAGTTGTGCCCCGGTATGTTTCACCAAACGATCACAAAGCAGTTGAAAGGTTTATATCTTTTCTTGAAACAGAAGGTCATACTGCGAAAGTTTGAAAACTCAAACTGTGAACTTCGTCACTGAAGATTGCGGTTTGGAAATTCAAGATTGTAGAGGACAGTCCTATGAAAACGCACCAAACATGTCTGGAAGGTATCAGGGTCTGCAAGCCAAAATATTAGAATTGAATAAATATGCGATTTATGTTCCTTGCTGTACACATTCCCTCGATTTAGTTGGACAAACTGCTGTTAAATGCTGTTTTTACGCAGTTGATTATTTTCGATAATATAATCATTGTACTGTATAACTTCTTTTCTGCAAACCCTCACCGCTGGGGCGTGTTGAAAAATCATATCAAAAACGCAAAATATTTGAAATCATTGTCAGATACGTGCTGGGAAGCACATGCTAATGCAACGAACGCGGTTTATGATTCGTTTCATAAAATTGTCGACGCTTTAGAAAACATTGAGGATGACGAGTCGGAAAATAATGACACTCGGCATGAAGCGGGGTGCCTCGCAAACAGAATGCAAAAATTAGAATTCGGGTTCATGTTAATTTTGTGGGATTCAATTTTGACTTCTATGTCTGCAACTAGTAAATCATTACAAGCTGAACAGATCGACTTACAAACGTGTGCTGCCTTGTATAAAACTTTAGACGGAAAGTTAGGCAATTTTCGTGATAAGTTCGATATTTTGGAGGAAAAGGCTAAGAAATTGTTACCTGATGTATCGTATTCTAAAAAATCATCGCGTAGAAGAAAAAAACAACCGAACGACGGAGGCGCTCCTGAAGTCGAATTTTCGTCTCGTGAGAATTTCAGAATAAGAGGTTTCCTCGGAATCATCGATAAACTCAACGTCAAAATAGAAAATAAAGAGCAAAACTACATGTGGACGTTTCCAAGAAATTTGCATTTTTAAATAATATTTCAATGAGCGATGAATAACTCTGTGAAGCGGTAAACAATTTGGTTGGCTTTTTTTTATAAAGATTTGGAATAATTTTCAGCAGAACTGAAACTTTTCATTCTTATATAAACAACAGATACACCACTGCTCATAGTCAGTTGTATGAGACTTTAATGAAAGACCAATTGGCAAATGTATATATTTCCGAACGTAGAAATAGCTCTCCGATTTATTTTTTTACTTTAATGATAACGAACTGTACTGCGGAACGTTCTTTTTCACAGTTGAAACGAATTCAAGTGCTACTATGCGACAAGAACGACTGGACATGTTAAGTCTTCTCTGCATAGAATTAGGTATTTTAAGGAAAATCGGTTGGTTGGTTCCTCAGTTTAGGTGCTGCGACAACGCGGTCATGCAACCCCGTGTACTCTGGGTGTGTGTAGAATCTGTCTGTTAACCGGTGTTAATTGTGATGACTGTATTAGTGTGTGTTATCTGTTTTCAATTCAAGTAAGGACTGCCGACATTGAATTTTTTCAAGTAGTTCCTACTTATGCCGCCAAATGCCACCGTCAACGACTACTAGTTCAGAACTTGATCATCAGATGCCACCGCAGTCGGCTCCTGGCGACGAACGTCGGAACCAAACAGTGTTTGTCAAATGTTTAACATATATAATTTAGCTTCACACAGGTGTAATTAGTGGAAGGTTCTTTAACATGCCATAAATCTACGACATGGGACCGCCGGCTTTACTTCCCCTCCGAAGAAAGGCATACTGAGGGATTTTTAACGCTCTTAAGTAAAATCAACTTCGATGATGTTATTCAAACTTCCTGCGAAACAAAATGCAGAAATCAGTTTTTCTGAAAATGTACATATGATCTAAATTGTATTCATTATTGTTTGTAAATTTGTAAATAAAATCTCTGTCAAAGTTATGACTGACTTTTTTATGAAAGGGGAGGGGGGGGGGGGGGTTGAAAAAAGGGAAAAAGGGGCCTCAAATTAACAATTGCCTAGGGCCACTGTGAGTCTTAATCCGGCACTGCCAAAACCATTTACCTTTACAAAAAAATCTCGAAGTGACCTGCTTCCATGCTTCCCCCGAGCCTGCGTTGCATACTTTGCCGTACTTTGTGTGTGCCCAGTAAGACGTGGCGGAAAGAAATAGGGGAGTGGGATAACACTTGGAGGTGGACAGCTGAAGAAGGTGGAAAGTCTCAAGTACTTGGGAAGTATAGTGGAGGAAAATGGGAGAAATGACAAAGACATTACGGAACGTGGCAGACAGGCAGAAGCATTTCTGAGAAGCATTAGGAGCTTAGTGTGGAATAAAGATGTCCCACAAAAAAGCAAGGAAGTGTTATACAGAAGCTACTATATCCCGATACTGACCAATGCATCAGATACGTGGATAATGAAGAAAAGAGACATAAGCAGAATACAGGTAAGTAAGTTCCTACGAAGAAGGATCGGAGTAACAAGAAGAGACAGGGTGAGGAATGGAAAGGTCAGGGAAATAGTGAAAGAGGAGCCCTTGCAGGGTAGGATTGAGACATCAAGACTGAGGTGGTATGGACACTTAAAGAGAATGGAAGAGAAGAAAATTCCCAAGAGGATACATGAGATGCAGATGCAGACGAAACGACCAAGGGGAAGACCAAGAGATAGATGGCTGAAAGGAGTGGATGAATGTGTCAAGAAGAGAGGCGAGGACTGGACTAGAGTGACAGCGGAGAGGTGGTGGGAAGAAAGGACTAAGTGGCGAGGCTTATGTTCCAAACAGACCCAGCCTGGGGCTGGAAACTGTACAAGATGATGATGATGACCAATAAGATAATCATGGATGATTTCACCCCACACGTTGAGGCTGAACCTCTGTTGATATTTGTCTTGTCGTATTTCATGAGGGTTTTCATAAGCCCAGACGTGATTGTTATAATAATTTTTGAAGATACCATCACGTGAAAAGCCAGCCTCGTACGACACCACAGCGTCTCTAAAAGCCTCAGTAGTTAAAAGGGACGTAAAACCTCATCAATGATTAGGTAACTTACATGCTAAGAACTGCAAGAACACAGCATACTGCCCTAACATACGTTGACAGAAAGTAATTCTTGGCTGAAAGTCTGCCGCCTTGTACCCGTTGAAGGTGATACGGGTACAAAAGATTTTCATGTTCACTTCCAGATCGTCATGTGATAACGCCTTCCCTTCTCGCAAATGCCATGACCAACTGTACACAAGAATGTGAGTACAAATGCGCATTTGAGGTAGGACATTACCCAACAAGCAGTCACTACAGGTAAGTCCTTTCATTACTCCCTATCAAAGGCTTTTCGGATCCATGTTCATATGAACTTTTTGTAATGTTTTGATGTCAGAAATAACTTCCTAATGTTTCTGACATATGTTTTCATACACCCTGTATAGGACTGTAAGCATGTTTGACGTTAAAACCTTTTCTTGCCTATTTTAGGTGGTATTTTCCAGTGGCGTAGCGTGAACTTTTGAGTTGGGGACGCCAAAGTTTATAACGACAGTTAAACTAAGGGACAAATCAAAAAGCTAATATGAAAGATAGTGTCACATACCGTACCTCGAACAGTCTTGTACATCATCTCCATTCGTCTTTTCTTCTTTTCTGTGAAAATGTCTATGGAGTGTTCAAAAAATTCGGGCTCTGATGAAAGCTCACCTAATCAGCGTGCTCATGCTGCGTTCACAACTAGCTGTAGTAGTTGGAAAAGTCAGTACTAAGCGTAGTAGTGTAGTTACTTCCTGATAAATGGAGTCAAGACCGTTCGTAACAAAATATTTTAAAAGATTTTTGGAGCTAAATGCTTTGTCTGATCTGCATAAACAATGTGAAGTTCATTTAGTAATTGGTTAACATTAAAGAATGGTTACTGTTTTACCAAAATATCTAATTTGCTCTGGCGGAATGCTTCGGTGTATTCTTTAAACTTCTTTTCTTGTGCTAACTCAATGAAATTTAAATGAGTAAGATCTTCAAATCTACTCTTTATTTGAGCTGTTAGTGAATCTACGATTTCAAAAGTCAGCACTCTCAAAGTGTTCTTTTTCTTGCCATCATCCATTACGTTTTCATTCAACTGGATGCTTATTTTGAACGCATCTGTCAGTGTAAACTTCATTTCTTAAGTTTGATATGCTTTTGACGACAGCCTCTATCTCATTATGGCAAGTTACAATATTCACTGTCGATGATTGTAACAATTTGAAAAGATGATCTGTGTAAATGAAACAAGCTTCGATTACACATAGCAAATATACAAAGGTTGGGTCATCCATATGTCTTTTGAGACGAATGGCACAGTTCACAGGGTCATCGTCCCATTCACAATTTTCATCATCAATAATTTCATCAAAAATACAGTGCAATCCTTGGAAATGTTTCATAATGCTGAAAACTGCCCTCGAATGAAAATTCCATCTCGTATTGCAAGCTTGTGGAAGCTTAAATCCTCTTTCGGTCAACAAAACTGTCCTTTTAAAAGACTTGCTGAAAAAACTGTGAAAAGCAGTCAAGGCACAGACAAACAAACGAACCTGTTTTATTGTTTTTGAGCCATGTAGAAGTACCAAATTTAATTGGTGGGCGTAACAATGGATGAAAAGAGCATATGGGCAAAACTGTTTTACTAGCTTTTGAACTACTCATTTTCTGCCTGGCATTAAAACTGCGTCATCGAATGTATGGCTTACGACTTTTTCTCCATTTACTTCCCAGTATAGTAAAACTTTGTTCACGACTTCCGACAATCCCGGAGCTGGAAACGTCATAAAAGGCGACGAATCTCTCCTCTATTCTATCATCCACATACTATGTAATATATTATGCTCATATGGCTCTTACACGATACGTTTAATGTCTCATCTGCTTGTATGGAGAGAAAGGGGGCTTCATTTATATCAGATTTGGTTTCTTCATATAATGCAATTGTTGTAACTTCAATCAAGTCATTTTGAATGTCTGGAGATGTTCCTTTTAATGATGATGACTGTAAATGGTCTCCAACTATCGATTCATTTTGAGCGAGCAGATTCAACAATTGCAAATAATTCCCTTTCACTTTCATCTTCTCTATGCCCACGGAAGGCTAGTTTTTGTGTACTGAGAAATACTACAGATTGAATGAGTCGTCGCAAATATCGTACTGCCTGTTTGAAGACACGATCTCATTATGTTTTATTGCTTGTAGTCGAGCGGCTTCAGATAATTCATGCTCAATGCGAGTTTTACCTAGCAGATGAAATGCTCCACAATGTAACAAATGGTGTTTTGAAGACTGGTGTTCTACAGCTTTTAAAATTAAATTACTCAGGTCCGAAATTCCTTCTGTGCACTATTCAGTATCTTTCGCCCCAAACATAAGCCAAACATAACAAAACCTTTTTTTTTTTTTTTTTTTTTTTTCAACACACCCAATTAGCCAGGAAAACCTGTCACACCAAGAAAGCTGAAAACCCCGTGTGCGATTTTTACCAACTTCTTTAATTGATAAATTTGGCATTGGTCTTTTTGTTTTTAATTCACATCGCTGTTCATATGATAAAATGCTCGAAGGAGTTGCCTTTAAAAATTAATAACATTAGAGTCAGGTGAATTTACTTCAGTCATATTGGCAGCATTAAACACACACACGCACAATTAAAAGAAACTGCACTTCTACAGTTCCTTCGTTCCAAACTAGCACTAGCGCGGCGATCGGGCTATTGAGTTAGCAGAACATATCATTCAAAGCTGACGCCCGCCAAACGCCAGCGTACGGTAACACTTCTCTTCCGGGAAGCAGGATGAACTCGCGCATGCGCTGCAACGTAGCCTGGCCAGGGTGATACATAGCTCTTGACGCCAAGAAGCGCTGGCGTACGTTGAATGAAAACAAGAAAAGCAAAGCACAGCAGTAGACTACAGCCGAGCTAAGACCAGTTATATGAGGGGGGGGATTAAATAACGTAACGCCATGTAATATGCTAACGTTGCATTTATATAAAATAAAAACAATGTTATATTTTACTCATTAATGAATACACATCCTAATTTTTTAAATCAGGGAACGCCCGGCGTATCGGCGTATTAGAGCGCTACGCCTCTGGTATTTTCCTAAACAAGACAAAAATACACCTCATTTTATAATTAAATCGTACAGTTAATTTTTCGGGTTCATGCGGGAAGCAATAAGGGGAGGGTAGTACACCCCAAACAACACACAAAACTAAAGTATCTATGAACAAATGCCCTTTCATCGATCGTTTACGCGCTACGCCTGTTTTAGTTATTAGCTGGAACCGGAGGAAGAAATTAAGTTTGAAGTCAGGTAGGCCTATAACGAAGAAACATAACATATACGTTCGCATATTTTGGGGATTTCGGGTACAGTTCGCACCAAGGGAAACGCAACAGTAACACTCCATATATCACACATGTAACTCCAAAGTGGCTAGCATTCTTGGCTGTCACCGCGGAGGCCCAGGTTCAATTCCCGGATCTGCCAAGAAATATAATACTGGTCTGAGGACTGGAACGAGTTATACCCAGCCTCGTGAAGCAAACTGAGAACAGGGTTCGATTCCTTCCTCAGCCATCCTGGAAGTGGTTTTCCGTGATTTCCCATTTCTACTCCAGGCAAATGCCGGGATGGTTCCTAACTTAAAGCTACGGCCGCCTCCTTCCCAGTCCTCATTTGAGTTACAACTACTCACACTACTACAGACACCATTATAACACATATTATCAGACAAGATCTAGCTCACATCGAAGTACACGGGGCTAAATGACCCCGATGTCAAGTCCCTCAAATGAAACAACTATCTCTCTATATAACAAGAAGTTCCGTGACGAACTAAAGAGCCTACTTTTCCTAAAATTTAAGATTCATGCCAACGATTAATCTATATGGAACTATCTAGAATAATGACGAAATTAAGTTGGTAATATCAAAATTTCTAATTAGTTCGAAATACTGTATACCTGGCATAATGAAGCCTAATAGAGCACTACAGTTGGCAGCCCTGGTGACTCTCCATCTCTTAAGGTACAGAATACAAAATTTGGTTGGAGTCCAATAAATAGCATGGACGTTACATGCAGTTAAACAATGGATCTAACAGCGCGCGTAAAATCATTTTGGCAACAATGTCATACATGTATTGGTCAGAAATAATCTGAAATAATATGATCTATTGTTGTGCCAATTTTGAATGAAATCTATTAGTTAGTATAGAAGTTACATGCATTTTAAAATTGGACCTATCAGCAGGCTTAGAATCATGTTGGCAGCACTGGCGTAGGCCTATATTAGTTGCTCCAAATTAATCTAGAATGCCAGGTACTATACGTGTGCAAAGTGTAGAGCTATTGGCTTGCATACTTTCTGATATATTAATATTAGGGTAACAAAAATAGAGACAGCACATATTAACAGTTGGCAGCCCTGGTTGCTCTTAAGAATACGCATAGTCATATCTGTTATGGTACACATAGCACATACGAAATTTGGTTGAAATCCAAATGATAGTATGGAGGTTACATATATTTAAAGTTGGACCTCTCAGTAGGCTTAGAATCATGTTGGTAGCACTGACGTATATAAGTTACTACAAATTAATATAGAATGTCAGGTACTATACGTGTGCAGAGTTTAAAGCTGTCGGCTTGCATACCTGCTGATATATTTGTATTTGGATAAAATAAATTAAGAGCATTTATTAACAGTTGGCAGCCCTGGTGGCTCTTAAGAATACTCTCAGTCGTATCTGGTTATGTACACATGCAACATACGAAATTTGGTTGAATTCCTATTGATAGTGTAGAAGTTATATGCATTTAAAAATTGGACCTATCAGAAAGCTTATAATCATTTTGGCAACTTTGCCATGTATGGCCTCCTGGAAATTAAACTGTCATATTATTATCTATACGTGTGCCAATTTTGAAATAGCTCCCATTTATACCTTCCAAGATATTCAGCATGGAGCTCAAATTTCAATTGCGATTTTTCAGCAGTTGGTAGCACTGACATCATTTTCAAATATGGCCGTGAGATATTCAGGTATAGATCTTTACTCCTACCAAATTTTGTTTCGATTGATCCAGCCGTTTAGGAGTTGATAGGGGGTGGGGAGACACACACACAGCCAGCCAGCCAGACAGACAGACAGACAGACAGACAGAAGGACAGACAGACAGACACACATTTGCCCGATCTCATAAGTCTAAAAGTAGGCTAAAATGAGTGTTTGCATGTTTGTTTGTCTGTTTGTCCCGTATGCGTTCATATACCATTCATCCGATTGCGATGAACCTTTGGTAAATTGTTGTGCACACTCCCGCGAAGGCTTCTGAGTTACTAATAATAATAATATCGTATGGCCTGGGGTACCGGGTGCAAACTTTGTTAATTGACACCCAAAGGGCAACTTGCATGTCGAATTTTATCGCTAAGCTCCTTGACACTATAGCGCTTTCTAATCGAGAAATGAGGAAATTTGTGTTGGCGGAAAATCTCGAGATTAATTTTGCCGTTATGAACCGGTCTACTGAATTCAAATGGGTTGTTTAACATGCCAACATCGTATGACACGCGTGTCGTGATTTTTGTCGCCTTTCAAAAACCACTTACCACGGCCAGGAGCAAACCTGCAAGCTTGGGGTTGGCAGTCCGACACGATAACCACTCACCCACCGTGGCAAGCTCAAAATTAGTAAATCCATTTCACAATAGGTAGGGTAGCGCACTAGTAGACTAGTTTCAACTAATGAGTGACGACAAGCGAATCGTTTCAACAAAGTCCCGTATGCGTTCATATGCCATTAGCCGGAATGCGATGAAACTTTGGTGAGTTGTTGTGCACACTCCTACAATGGTTTCTGAATGAGTAAATCCATTTTACAATAGGTAGCACACGAGTAGTTTCAACAAAAGAGTGATGGCACGCGAATTATTTCAACAGTAACGTATGCGTTCATATAACATTCAACCAATAGCCACGAAACTTTGGTGAGTTGTTGTGGACACTCCCGCGAAGGTTTCAGAATTAATTAATCCATTTTACAATAGGTGGCGCACGAGACGTTTTAACAAATAAGTGTTGGCGCGCTAATAGTTTCAACGAACTTCGGTGAGTTGTGAGCACGCCCGCGAATGTTCCTGAATTAGAAAATCCAATTCACAATATGTGGCACGCGAGACGTTTCCACAAATTAGTTTTGGCACGCTAATCGTTTTAGCAAATGAAATTTTGTGAGTTGTTTTGCGCATGACCGCGTAGGTTTCTGAATTAGAAAATAAATTTTACAATAGAAGGCGCGTGAGTCGTTTCAACAAACGAGATTTGGCACGCTAATCGTTTTACAAATGAACTTTAGTGAGTTGTTGTGCGCACGCCCGCGAAAGTTTCTTCATTAGTAAATTCATTTCACAATAGATGGCGCGCGAGTCGTTTCAAAAATGAGTATTGGCGAGCAAATTGTTTCAAAAATGAACATTGGTTAATTGTCGTGTACACGCCCGCGAAAGTTTCTTAATTAGTAAATCAATTTCACGTTAGATGGCGCGTGAGTCGTTTCAACAACTGAGCTTTGGCACGCTAATCGTTTTAACAAATTAACTTTTGTGAGCTGTTGTGAACACGCTCGCGAAAGTTTCTTAATTAGTAAATCATTTCATAATAGGTGGCCCGCAAGTCGTTTCAAAAATGAGTGTGGGCGTGCGAATCATTAAAAAAAATGAACTTAAGTAAATACATTTCACAATAGGTGGCGCCGAGTTGTTTCAACACATTTGATAAAATAAACTATTACAATGAATACTATATGCTGGTACATTTTTCTAAATCCATGTATTTAGTTAGCGTGTGGGCGTAGCCTATTTCTAAAATTATTATTTATATTCCGTGCGTTAATGAATCGATTGCCGAGAGAAAATGTGTGATAACTACTTTCTGGCACAGACATCTCTAGCTTATCATTCATAAGTTTGGATCAGACATGGGCAATCTTTTTAGGGACAGGGACAGAAGCAATACAAAATAATCTATGTGGGCCGAAAATAAAACAACACATGTTTACAAAAAGATTATAAACTTTTTATTTCTGAATTTTAAATCAAACAAAACTACAATGGTAGAAAACAATAACACACCTTTTTCTTCTTGGTTTGTTGAGGCCCTTTGGACCACGTGGTTTCTAGCTCTAGCGAGCTTTTTTTTTTTTTTTTGCCCAGTATTTCTTCATCTTTGCACTATGAATACACCTTCATTATTTGTTAGAAGAGGAAGGAGTATGTGAGAAGTGAAACTGTTGGTTGGTTGGTTGGTTGGTTGGTTCTTTAGTTTAGGGGCTGCGACAACGCGGTCATGTAGCCCCGTGTACTTTGGGTGTGTGTAGAATCTGTCTGGTTTTTTTTTAGCGTATGGCTTTTAGTGCCGGGAGTGTCCGAGGACATGTTCGGCTCGCCAGTGTTGTAGCTGCTTCGAGACGGACACCCAATGGGTGAGCTACAAGTACCGTTGGGGAGGGAAGTTGGAAGGAAGGTAAGGACGAGGAGTTGGAAGGTAGCGGCTGTGGCCTATAGTTAGGGACCAACCCCGGCATTTGCCTGGAAGGAAGATGGGAAACCACAGAAGACCATCTTCAAGGTTGCCGGCGGGGGGATTCGAACCTCCTCGCCTCCCGGATGTGAGCGACTGCCAACAGTCATGCCGTAACGACCTCGGCTAACTCACCCGGTATCTGTCTGATAACCGGTGTTAAATGTGATGACTGTATTAGTGTGTGTATCTGTTTTTTAATTCAAGTAAGAACTGCAACTTTGAATTTTTCAAATAGTTCCTACTTTTGCCGCCAAACGCCACCGTCAACGACTACTAGGCCTAGTTCAGAACTAGACTACTAGACGCCACCGCAGTCGGCTCTTGGCAACGAACGTAGAAACCTAAGAGCGTTGTTTACATTCCTAACCTATACAATTTTGCTTCACACAGGTGTAATTAGTGGAAGGTTCTTTAACATGCCATAAATCTATGACATGGGACCGACGGCTTTACTTCCCCTCCGAAGGAAGGCATACTGAGGGATTTTTAACGCTCTTAAAAAGACCGACGGCTTCGGCCGGGTTTGAACCCGCTACCTTGGGCATAGAAGCTCAGCATGCTACCGACTACGCCACCGAAGCCGCGAAGTGAAACTGTGATTGTGCTTCTAAAATTATTTCATAATCTGGTTTAAACTGGGATGAGCTGATTCTTAGTAGCGCATCTGAATGGTAGTCTGTCAATCTATTTCTGACGTTATTTTTTTGAAGCTTTATTGTAGAAAACACCTGTTCACAGATATAGGAAGATGTGAACATGGCAGTTATCTTCTGAATATAAAAAAAAATATTATCAATCCTCAACTTCCAATCCACTCTGATGTACCTGCCCTGGACTTAGAAAAAGCCCATTAAAATCCAGACGGCAGAATCGTTGCAAGCAATGAATTTCAACATGAACAGGAAATGGTCAGGAATGTGGACTAGTGCTGCACATGAGGACTACCAGGCTCTCGTTAGACCAGATACACAGCCAGTTGGCATGGAACTACCGCGACGTGTTTGGAAGACACTTAACAGGCTCCGAACAGGCATGGCATTTGTGCAAAAACCTCCACCGGTGGGGATTGGCGACATCTTCCCAATGTGACTGTGAAAGTGAACATTAGACCATCAAACACATTCTAACATGCTACAGCAGACGAGCTTATTCTGGAAGTCCAGAAGATTTCTTTGAAGTGACGGCTTCAGCCCTTCAATGGATTGAAACTTAGACATTAACTTGTACATTCACTAAATTGATGCAAAGTTTATTATTTATTTTCCTATTAGTTATCCTGAAATCTTAATTGTCAAGTCATGATTTCCACATTTAGTTGCTAGCCTAAAGGGCTAGAGAAACTGTAATGAAGTAGATTAATTTTGCAGGCCAAAAAGAAAAAAGCGTAACTCTTAGATATTTTCAAAGAATGAACACAACATTATTGTTACTTGCATTATTTTGAAACTTAAATGCAAGGAAGATAAACAGAAACTTCATTTTAAAACAAAGAACATTTCTCACTTAAAAGTTTACTTTATTATTATTAATACTCTCTGCTTAACGTGTGTTGTAACCAATACACTCACATTTACCTTGCGGCTCTTCTTGTTTCAGGTTTCCTCTACCATCCTGTAGACTGATATGCAATTACTGACAGCTCTCTTATGAGCTGGGATCTTACGACGCGGAGTTCCATATATTTTTCTCTCCCTTCAAACACTCGACTTCCTCGCCCGGGAATCAAACATGCGATTTTGGGGTCTTGAGGAGGGCACTCGACCAGTGATCTACCAAAGAAATCATTTCTAATTTTATACAATTTTTAAACTATGTATATTAGTTGCTCTTCAGTTGCCATACGCTAAATAAATAAATAAATAAATAAATAAATAAATAAATAAATACATCTTCTGAGCATGTGATAACAAGTTTGGAAAGCTTGATTTTGGTAGGGCCTTGTGTAGAACTCAATTTTCGAAACGTTGTTGAATAGTTGCTTCAATTCATGGTTACACTGTAACTCAGTTAGTTCTAGCTGTTACTCTATTACACACAACGCATAAACACAATGAGATTTAAACAGGTTTTCACTTCTAGGTACACAGAACAGAAAATATGACCTGTGTGTAATTGTAGAGTATAATCCGAAACCATGTCGCGTACCGGATTAGACTAGCTCAAGGGCCGCACTTTGCCCATGACTGGTTTAGATAGTCTAATGTGCACGTGACTGTCCCTAAAAAGAACTCCTGAGGTTCTTCACAGATAGATGCGACCGCTACGGAAATTGTCACTTCACATAATAGATGGTTGTTGATTAATTGAGGGGCTTGCGACATCGTGGTCATGTAGCCCGCATACTTGGGTGTGTGTAGAAGTTGCGTGATAACCTGCCCCATTGTGATGTCTGAATAGTGTGAGTCCTTGTAATAGAGGTAGGATTTGCGTAGGAAGCGGCCGTGGCCTTATGTTAGCTACCATGCCTGGAGTAGAAATGGGGAAACCACTTATAGAATGACTGTGGTAGGAATCAAACCCATCTCTTCTCACGAGGCTGAGTGTACCCCGTTCCAGCCCTCAGACCAAAATTACATTTTTTGACACAGCCGGTAATCGAATCTGGGCCTACACCTTTCTAGCCACGGAGCGGACTTGTGATGAAACTACTCAATGACTGGCTGCGTGGCTCACAAGCAAACCTTCTGTTCGGGGCAGAAAAAAAAGTGTACTTTTCTTTTCTCATCGTGCTTAGGATGTCGAAATGTGTGCTCTCACAAATTTTGGCTACAGGAGGGCGATTATTGTGGGAGATATATGGCAATGAATGAGGTGGAATGTTATGAATATTTGAAGGTTGTGAGTTGTTTGTACGGGAATCGACAATATTCTTGAAATAGGGTTAGTCTGGAACAAACAGTAGTCGCTAAAAGTGCGTAAAACAGAACTTCTCCCCTACATCTAGTTATACATCCAGGTTGCAGGATCGAATCCTGGAGCAGTCAATTGGCATTTGAGGGTGCGCATATGCGATTTACTGTAGATTCACTGGCACGTTAAAGATCCTCTTCGGGGCAAAATTCCGACACCTCGGCCTCTCTAAAAGCCAGAGTAGTTAAAATGGACTATACAAGTGTTGGTTAGAAACAACGAAAATTACACTTAAATGTGTTATTTTTTAAATTTTTATTTACTGGCCGTTCTCACATCTCGTAACTACAGTGCCAAACACATCGCATCAATAATGTATACAGACACGGGGTAGCGTCTGGTTAAAGCGAATGGCAAAATATAGTCTATTTCTAATATAGATCAAAGTTCAGTTTCTAAATATCTTCGACATTTGCCTTTTTATATATGTTAATGAATGGGATACGAGCTCAACCGGATCTCAAATGTCAACGAACTGCTTGAGGGAACCGGTGATATCGTTGAAGATAAAACGTAAACTCGTAATTCTTATCAAACGTTTATCATTAAGTGAGTAACCTCGTAAGTGAATCAAGGGGTGCGTGTCCAATAGCTGAACAGATGCTATAATTAGTGAGCTGTCAGTTGGCGCACGCGAGGGAAACGGGGCTGTTTGTGTACTACCAGTTGCCAACACGACCAACTCATATTGACCAGGAACATCAAATGATAATCGATCTCACACCTCGAAACTACAGTGTCAAACCCACCGCACCAATAATGTAGACAGCCAGCGCTTGGTTAAAGTGAACGGAATATGCTCCCCAAGATTCTGTGAATACACTGCTTACAGCCGGTAAGAAACGTTTTCTGAGTTCATGTATTTTTGTTGTTGTTTTTGTAACAGTGGCCTCATCCCCCCCTTCCCTATTCGATAACCC
Source organism: Meconema thalassinum (assembly GCA_946902985.2). Classification (NCBI taxonomy): domain Eukaryota; kingdom Metazoa; phylum Arthropoda; class Insecta; order Orthoptera; family Tettigoniidae; genus Meconema; species Meconema thalassinum. Next base: position 1,013,093,163 of record OX336388.2, read on the forward strand.
AAGATGTGATAATAAAATTAGCATATCAAAATGCTTTATTAACATGATATTACCATATCAGAAATTAATAAATGATAACACACAGGAAAGGCCTAATTTAATTACTCGCTAGGTCAGCTGAGTTCACAGCAAAAAAAAACCTAGGAGCGAATGTTCCGATTTGCTTGGTTTTCAAGAACACTCTCATTTGATTAGGAAAAGAGAACAGGCGGGACGAAACCAATGTCAAGACCAGCTTGTTGAGTGGAAAACTGGGTGCGTACCTCAGCAGCCGGTATTAAATTGACCCTGCCAAAGATGAAGAATGAAAAGGGGAATAATCTTCCTAGTGACTTCATGCAATAAATAATATGACAAATCGAAATAAGCTAACATGTATTGAGCAGTAAAATAAAACAATTACAAGAGACAGCCTTGCACCACTTAATTAACTAACTGACAAATATGATCTAATTAAACACAAATGAATGACTTAGTTTAAACAAACCAGACACTTGCCCGCTTGGCAACGTTTCACACATCTACATTTGTGATAGAAATGAATTTATCTAGAATGATTCCCAGAAATTAATGCCCAACAAGGACTAAATAATTGTCATTTGCCCGCATGGCAATTTACGCAGTTACATTTGAGGTTAAAACATGAATTTCAAAAAGGATCCGGAAGTAGAAGAAAAAGAAAACAACATGAGAAAGGCAATGCCTTCTCAAAAAACAAAGCTGCATCAAACAACCGAAACGCCCCTTAGTGGAACGGAAAGGTCTGACAACCTCCACAGTCCAGCATTGACCGTCCCGTCAAGGCTGTCTGACCAAGAATTAAAACCCACGAGGTTCCCATCCAGCTAACGGGAAATAGGGCAATAATAATCCACTCTGCAGTAATTACATATAAAGGTACCACCAAAGTATTACTAGACCCTCCAAAAGATTACATACTAAAGTGCTAAAATAGACTTTATCTAGTTAAGCTTACGGACCGCCGACACGCGGCCTTAAAATGACGTTACAAAATTTAGCAGTCAAAGTTTGTATTGATCGTCCTTGGTTATGCCCCTTAGTAATTAAATCATGATAGTACCACCTGGTGTATTTCAGCCCTCCGGAGGAGCTGCCTTCGTTCCCCCGGAGGCGATCGCCTTTTAAGTCCTTCCGTCACCAAGGTTCCTGTCGTACTGTTCTCTCGAGTCACAGATTCCACCCTTGTATATCAGCGTACCCCCCACCACAACCCTCCAGTAGTACCAACTGCGACCAGTCGCTCAACCGGCCAAAACAAAGCCAGAGTTCAAGGTCTTGAGTGGGTACTATAGAATATCTCCCCACATAGGTTACTGCCTAGAAACCTTCTAGGAGTCGAGGCGTTACACAATGTCCTTTGTAAGATTGTTCTCAGAATAAGAGCTTGGCGAATGCAGCTGACAGTAAATGTTCGCTTTTCCAAAGTTTGCAGACACAAAGCTCGATTTATCTCCCTTGGCAAGTGTCTATCAACGATAAGCCTATAAGTGACAGGACACACAAAGGCACAAATCCTGGCAGAAGGCTTGGCGAATGAAGCTGACAGCAAATGTTCACCTTTCAAAAGTTCACGGATCAAAGCTTGATTTATCCCTCTTTTCCATTTACGATAAATCTTTAGGTGACAGCACACACAAGGGCACAAATCATGGCAGAGAAGGCTAGGCGATCCTATTTCACTAGTAGCCAGGCGCCAACTTGGTGAATGGAATTCTCAGAAGAGGGCTGGTGTACGCTCTCATGATAATCCGGCCAGACGTGGACCTCCTGCTGCGTCTCGAAGATAAGATGAACATGTACCGATTTGCAAAATTGGTACATCCTCCTCCTCCAAAGGAAGACGATGGGGAGATGATGAACAGGGTGATGGTGTCCAGCTGGTCTCGTGGCAGCTGAAGAGGCTACTCCAATCTCCGCCAGCGGACCTTGAAGTAGATCTCCTCGGGTAGAAAGATGCCATGGGACCTAGATGGTACCTCCAAACTGGGCCCAGATTGGTAGTACACGTCCCACATAGTGACCACTGAAACACACATCAGAACAGCAGCGCATGGTCCAAATACAGTTCCCTTAGAGGGAACAATCGTTCCAGGCCAGTCAACCAGCCCAAACAGCCGAAGTTATCCCAGGAAGGATAAAAGAAAACATTACACGAAGCATTAGTGTCCCATCGAAGTTCACTTAAGAGTCTTTCATGTCACAAGGGATACTTGAGGCTTCAAACAAGGTTCTACGCAAGGAGATAGTGTTCAGGGCATAATTAAAGGTCCACTGAAGTATTAAAATCACACGAAAGGGGCAACCAACTATACGATATGACTGACGTTAACAAGCTTAATTGAAAGTTCACTACAATACTTAGCAAGAATAACTAAATCAACTTATATCAATCAATTTTTGACTAAAACATCCAGAAACCATAATATTTACAAAATTTCAGATATTTTCCCACCGAAATTCCCTGAAATTTTATGGGCAACACCATAAAAATAGAAACAATGCAAGGGGGAACTCACTGGTACCCTTCCAAAACAGTTAAACATACTCAAAAATGAATTTACATTTACTTTGATGGCCTCACGCAGTACCGTAGGAAAACAGAACACATTTAGGAAACACCAAAACATTTTAAAACAAACACAACATACCATAATCAAACCATATGGATCGTCTCAGGTATGTGACACATATAAAAACATAATGAATATCAAAAGCCACTGTCTCATTTCACCAGTCGCTGCCCCTAACCGTCCACGGTGGCCATCCGACGAACGACAGAAAACAGCAACTACCTTCCACGAGAACAATAACCAAATGGGGAGACCACGCTAAACAATAGACACCACGATCCAACCAATTCACATACAAGCACCTAACCAAATTTCACCAAATAACTTCATCGCTACTCGCCAACGCATCCTAACAGTCTACAAACTCCCAAGAGTTCCTGTAGGATGACCAACCGAACTCAGGACACTAAGGTGATCACACCTATCCTGAGAACCAACTTGCCACAATTACACCAAGTGTTCAAAATTAAAACATCTTCCCAAAATCAAGATGCCATCTTCTAGGCACGGAACCCAACCAATATCAAACCAACAACAACTACGAGCCCGGTGCAGAGGCTACACTAATTCTACACCCAAAGCACATAGCTCAGCAGAATTAGACACAAATTCAAGTTGGTACCAACCAATTTTCAAGACATACCCAAACGAACGTGGCTCCACCATTAAAAAAAACACACAAATTACTTATAACGTTTACTCCCACACAGACAACAAACCACTTCCATGGTCCCATACACAGATCTACCTCACTACAACGAACACCCATAGGTGTCATGTGACACATTTCTACAAGCACAAGGTGATTAATATCCTCAAAACTTCAGATTCTCTAACCTAGCGGTCCTCGACATGCCACAGCATGCTCAAAATACAGAATTACAGGATCACAGATGTGATGGCATGATAATTTTTTAAAATGCACGGGGCGGTTACTGCCCCCCCAAATTCACATGTTCTCCACCTTTAACATCTCGCACACACTGCATCATGTTCCACACACAGAATTACAAGGTCACTGAGGTGACAAAAATGATAAATTTTCAAAATGCACGGGGTGGTTAATAGTCCCCAAAGAAAATGCACCTTACACAGAACGAGAGTTAGCTCACCAACTAATAGATACCTCAAATTTCTCCAGAACAGGTACGACATCTCCAGTGCAACACTATCTCGATGCATATAACAACTGACTAACGCTATAGCCTGGCTACCAGCTCAAAGCTGATGCTAATCGAACTTAATTTTTTTCTTTTCACACCCAAGTATACGGGGATACATGAACTATGATTCCAACTACAATCACATGAACGTTGTGACAATACCAGCAAGGCAGCAGTCTAACAGTATATACCGCAGATTACAAGTAACCTACTGACTAACCTAACCAGATACATTTTCAACCGACAAGAGATTGCAATTCGAAGATTTTCCAGATCACTGATACAATTTCTAAAGCCCTCACGTCAGCAGCTGAACAACACAGCGAAATGAGCATCACTCTGAAGCATTACACCTTATTTCCACATAAAATCGAAATTTCACTACCAACCTAACAAAATTATCACTAAATTATCCAAAAATTTACTCAAAAATATCAACCACGAATACGATGAACAAAACTCAGCTAACAGAAGCAGATCACAGCCTTTCTTGAGGATTACTAAAAATGACATAAGAGATTTGACTTCAGCGGAACAACTAGACCATCTCCCATCGCTCTGAACTTCATATCATCGCTTTCACAGGAAATAGAACATCATAATTTCACCCTTTACACATCTCGAGTTTCTCGTTCACTAGCAGGTTTACAATTCGATATATGAGTCCTAAAAACACGTTTCCTAGACAGATCCTCTAATAACACTGTTACTTCAGAAGGAAAGGACAGAATCTCATAGGGGCCCTCATATTTTGGCTGCAGCTTACCTGATACCTGACGACCTGGGGCCTTAGCCCAGAAGTTTTTTGCATAGACAAAATCTCCGACAGAATATCCACCCTGTTTTCGGCCCAAATTATATCTCTCAGCCAGCTTATCATGCGAGATCTTTATAGCAGCTTTGGCCTCCTTCCAGATATCTCTGACACGATCAGGAGAGGGTTGGTCAGGAAGCAGATCATGAAGTGACCACAGATTCGTTAGAGGGGAATTTGGGACGAACGCATACATAAGTGAGAACGGCGTTTTCCCATGGGATTCATGCTCAGCAGTATTAAAAGCGTAGGGTAACCAATGTAATGACGAATCCCACTTGGCATGATTGTCTCGATGATATGCGATAAGTGCAGCTCTCAAATTTCGGTTAACTCTCTCTGCCAAACTAGGGTTGGGGTAATAGGGTGTCGTGGTGACATGGGAAACAGCATAATCAAAACAAAATTTTCTAAACTGATGAAAAACAAAGGCCTTGGCATTATCTGACACCAAGTATTGACTAGGACCAAAGGAAGAGAAAACAGACTTTAAACATCTTATGACAGTAGCAGAGTCACAATTTCTAGTGGAAAAAATCCATGAAAAGCGAGAGAAACCATCGACACAAACAAAAGCAAAACGGTTACCCAGTTTAGACCTCGGCAGGGGTCCAACAAAATCCACATACAAGCGTTCCATGGGCCTAGACGCAGATTCAGAAGCTAACTTACCAACCTTACCACTGACTGTGGGCTTACTTACCTTACAATCATGACACCCCAGCACGAACTTTCTCACATCCTTATCGAGACCCTTCCAAACAAAAGACTGCCTTATTTTCTGTCGAGTTTTGAAAATTCCTAGGTGGCCTCCAGCGGGTGACTCGTGAAAATACATTAGCATGCCATTTATCAGCTGAGTAGGCAAAACAACCTTAGGCTTTCTATCACGCCTAGTTACACAACATAATACACCAGACTTTAAAATATAAGGCTTTATCTCTTCTCCAGAAACTAATCGAGCAATTAAATCACACAAGACGGGATCTTCCTTCTGATGGTTAGCAATGTCTCCAAACAATAACGGTGAATTTACTAACATGTGTTGAGCTGAATTAGCCCCAACGACAACAGGTTCCTCTAAAGAGGGAGTTTCACACCCGTCAGGAATTTCTCCATAGAGACGCTTAAGTGACACAGCACAAATATTTTCATGATTTTCCTCGGGAACGAGATTCTTACATTTATTAGGAACTTCTTCATACATGCGGCTAAGGGAGTCGGCTATGACATTTTCACAACCCTTTATATGACGAACGGTGAACTGAAATGATGAAATACGGGTTGCCCACCTGGCGATTCGCCCAGTGGTTCGAGGTCTAGCCAGGACCCAGCTCAGGGCCTGGTTATCGGTTTCAAGTTCGAAAGGAACATGTTCGACATACATTCGGAATTTCTCCAGTCCAAACATCACTGCGAGCCCCTCAAGCTCATACACGGAATAATTTACTTCAGCAGGGGACAGAGTTCGAGAAGCAAAACCAATAGGTCGTCTACCTAACTCACTTTCTTGTAACAACACAGCAGCTACAGCACCGAGCGACGCATCAGTCTGGATTATAAACTTCTTACTGAAATCAGGGACAGCGAGGACAGGAGCGCTACACAGTGCCTCCTTCAAATCGTCAAAAGCTGCTTGCTGCGACGGACCCCATTCAAATTTCACGTCAGACCTTCGCAGATGATTAAGTGGCAACGCCCGCTGTGCAAAATTGGGTATAAATTTGCGCAGAAAGCCAACCATTCCCACGAATCGGGCTACTCCTTTCACATTTTTAGGGGGTGCAAAATCTCTAATTCCCTGGGTTCGGGAGTCATCGACCGAAACACCTTCAGCAGAAACAACATGACCAAGAAAGGCAATTTTAGGTTTAGCAAGGGACACTTTAGACAACTTTACGGTTAGACCAGCAGATTTTAACCTCTCAAATACTTCACGAAGATGGCGCACGTGGTCTTCGAACGTCTCGCTATAAACAACAACATCGTCCAGGTAGTGATACAAATAATCAAATTTGATGCCAGAAAACACGTGATCAAGAAGCCTACTAAGCACAGCGCCCCCTGTAGAGATGCCAAAAGGTAATCTGCAATACTCATAGAGATTCCAATCGGTGGCGAATGCAGTCAGATGCTTAGATTCTTCAGCTAACGGAATTTGGAAATATGCCTGCGTCAGGTCAATGAGGCTATAATAGGAGGCGTTTTTGAACCAGGAAAAACAGCTATGTAAATCAGGAAGAGGGATGGATTCTAAAACAATCTTTTTGTTTAACCTACTATAATCTACGACTGGCCGAAAACCACCATTTGGCTTAGGTACTAAGAACACAGGTGAGGAATATGCTGATGTGGAGGGTCGAATCACTCCATCTAGCAACATCTGATCGATTAATTTCTTTAATTCCAACATCTTGGGTGGACTCAAACGGTAGGGAGGATGCCTGACGGGTATAGTATCCGTCACTTCAATTTTATACTCCAGGATCTTAGTCATTCCTAATTCGTCAGTGAACACCTCGGGAAAATACCCACACAAATCTCGAATCTCTTTAGCTTGAGCGTCAGATAAATTACTTAAATCCAAGGATTCAACCCCGGTGGACAAGACGGGTTCAGCATCACGGTTGGCAACATGAGCAGTCGCGCTAGGGACAGCAGTAGAAAAGAATTTAAATTTTACCTCAGAACAAAACCTGAACCAGAATGATTCGTGTTGCATATCTAGCAGTAAGCCAGTATGAGCAAAAAAATTAGCGCCCAGAATAATAGGACATGACAAATTCTTAATGACCCAAAAGGAAAATTTCCAACAAAATTTATGAATCCGAACCTTAAACTTCACACAACCAAGAACGTTCAATTGAGCACCGTTGGAAGAAACCAACTTAACATCTACATTTGACAGGTTACTGAATTTACAAATGAGTTTCATAGACAAATACCAATTTTCGCTAACCAATGAAGCAGCGCTTCCCGAGTCTAACAAAGCTATTACACAAGCGTCATTAATTGCAATTTCAACCATAGGAGAGGGTAGAACTAGATCAGAAACTTTAGAACAGACACCATTTGCTCCGATAACTTTGGCATCATCCCTCGTCACCTTATTTCCCAATGCACATCGCTGATCCTTGGCAAGGAGGATTTCAGGATGCTTGTCTCGGAATAGTCAATTTCTTTTTACCGGACAGTTCCACGCTATGTGGCCCTGCTGCCCACAGTTGAAGCACGTCACAGGACGATTACTACTACCCCTAGGCGAATTATGGGAAGGACGACCGGCCCCAGGTGGTGGTCGAACCGAGGGAGGTCGAACAAACGGAACAGGGTTAATGAAAGGAGGGGGCATGCTAGTTGCATACCTTATGATATCAACCGAACGCACGGATTCGGCTTGAATAGCGGCTTCACGTAGTTCCCTAATCGTACTCGGATTAGTTCCAACACATAGGCAATTCCGAAATTCCGGCGTAGCACCGGCCAAAATAAGCCTTACCACTTCTGCCTCTGGCATATCTACTCTAAAGACTTTTACGAACCTGGATATGTCCACAATGTATGAATTTAACGCCTCGTTAATACCCTGTGCTCGGTACAGGTAACGTCCCTTCACAGTATCGAGCGACCTGATGGGCACAAATACTCGAAACACCTCGGACATAAAATTCTCCACACTCCAACCTTCACACATGGCACTAGTCACATAGGCCCCCAACGTATCAGACACATGGGAGGATATTAATTGAAACACCACTTGGTCGCTGACACCGAATTGGATAGCACACTCATGAATATCGACCAATATTCTCAAAAAATCAACAACGCCTTCAACCGTGTCCATACTTTTACCCGATAACTTTGAAACAAAACTCAAAATGGGGTGACTGACAGAACCAAAGCTGGCCTTAGAAAAAACAGAATAATTAGAATGCTCGACATTGGACACGTCACGACCCGGCATTTCGGCACAGGGGTTTCCTTGGACATAATTTTGGTTTCCGGAACAAGATGAAGAAACGAGGTTACGCCCTGAATTTGAAACACTCCCCTGAGAGTCTCGATAAACAGAATTTAAATCCCTAACCGGTTCGGAAGGAGAATTTTGTGTCACTGTAGGCCCCTGATGACCTGAGTTACCCGGCACTTTAAAAGACGAAACAGACCCGGAATTATCTCTAGAATTTACTTCTCGAGCACCGACACTAACAGGATTGCAACTAGATGATGGGATATTTAAGACAGACTGGGGTTCGATTACCGACCTCCTTACACGAGGCGAGCCGACAACAGCAGAGAAGGAGTTACAAGTTACACAGTTACAACTACAAGTACAATTTTCGCGTCCGGGGAGGTTGAAGGTTACGTTGCCGGTATTATTTGGCACAGAAGTCATCACAGCATTAGGGTTAATGGTATTCGAAACTGGTATCACCGTATCAGGACCTAACGGCGCCTGGTCAAACCCAGAATTTGTTGTCACAGTTTCATGACTAAAAGCACGGTTACCGACAATAGGAAAAATCTCTCGACTCTCACAGCTTTCGGGCAGGCGAGCTATTCCATTGCCACGAAGCGCGGCAGGTTCAGCGACAGGATTACCAACTTGGCCAGTGGCATTTTCAGCCAGACTGTCGCCTAGATTTGTCGAGACATTACGGCTACATGCAGGAGTTGAATTCAATAAATCCCCACTTCCACTAACACGATTAACAGTGTCCAAAGTCTGAGCACATTCCACTAAATTAACTTCAGCCTCTAATAGACCTTTCAAATCGGCGATGGGACGTTCTTCATCAGATTGTAACAAATCCACACATCGGAGATATAGGTAATCAATTCTAGCTTTCAATTTGGTGAGATCAACAGGGCTACATTCTACTTCACTGAAACAATACTTAATTACATTACAAATTTCCCTAATTGCATCACATAACCTTGACTCACCGAGTTTGAATTCAGCAGTTGACAGCTTTGGAAGGGTTGCTGCAAAATTCACGGCATACTCTAGACTCTGGCGCGCTAGTTCTGCGTCCCTGGGCACTTCAAGGTTACGTAACAGCAATTCGTAGGTTACCTCTTCATCCGATAAGTATTTCACGATGATTTTGCGGGAAGCCATCGTACATAAATTTCATGTAACAGAACACAAATTAATCATTACACAGAGTTTAAACCAATCCTACCTATGTGGAGAAAAGATTAATAAGGAGGAGGGCCCATAATTAAGTTACTGAATTTAATTTTAATAATTAAGTTACTGAATTTAATTTTAATTAATTACTGCAATCAGTCAGCAGGAAAGATTATTTGCTAATGGCAAGATCACAGAACGAACCATGCTCACTGCTACCATTGTAACAGTGGCCTCATCCCCCCCTTCCCTATTCGATAACCCAAGATGTGATAATAAAATTAGCATATCAAAATGCTTTATTAACATGATATTACCATATCAGAAATTAATAAATGATAACACACAGGAAAGGCCTAATTTAATTACTCGCTAGGTCAGCTGAGTTCACAGCAAAAAAAAACCTAGGAGCGAATGTTCCGATTTGCTTGGTTTTCAAGAACACTCTCATTTGATTAGGAAAAGAGAACAGGCGGGACGAAACCAATGTCAAGACCAGCTTGTTGAGTGGAAAACTGGGTGCGTACCTCAGCAGCCGGTATTAAATTGACCCTGCCAAAGATGAAGAATGAAAAGGGGAATAATCTTCCTAGTGACTTCATGCAATAAATAATATGACAAATCGAAATAAGCTAACATGTATTGAGCAGTAAAATAAAACAATTACAAGAGACAGCCTTGCACCACTTAATTAACTAACTGACAAATATGATCTAATTAAACACAAATGAATGACTTAGTTTAAACAAACCAGACACTTGCCCGCTTGGCAACGTTTCACACATCTACATTTGTGATAGAAATGAATTTATCTAGAATGATTCCCAGAAATTAATGCCCAACAAGGACTAAATAATTGTCATTTGCCCGCATGGCAATTTACGCAGTTACATTTGAGGTTAAAACATGAATTTCAAAAAGGATCCGGAAGTAGAAGAAAAAGAAAACAACATGAGAAAGGCAATGCCTTCTCAAAAAACAAAGCTGCATCAAACAACCGAAACGCCCCTTAGTGGAACGGAAAGGTCTGACAACCTCCACAGTCCAGCATTGACCGTCCCGTCAAGGCTGTCTGACCAAGAATTAAAACCCACGAGGTTCCCATCCAGCTAACGGGAAATAGGGCAATAATAATCCACCCTGCAGTAATTACATATAAAGGTACCACCAAAGTATTACTAGACCCTCCAAAAGATTACATACTAAAGTGCTAAAATAGACTTTATCTAGTTAAGCTTACGGACCGCCGACATGCGGCCTTAAAATGACGTTACAAAATTTTGCAGTCAAAGTTTGTATTGATCGTCCTTGGTTATGCCCCTTAGTAATTAAATCATGATAGTACCACCTGGTGTATTTCAGCCCTCCGGAGGAGCTGCCTTCGTTCCCCCGGAGGCGATCGCCTTTTAAGTCCTTCCGTCACCAAGGTTCCTGTCGTACTGTTCTCTCGAGTCACAGATTCCACCCTTGTATATCAGCGTACCCCCCACCACAACCCTCCAGTAGTACCAACTGCGACCAGTCGCTCAACCGGCCAAAACAAAGCCAGAGTTCAAGGTCTTGAGTGGGTACTATAGAATATCTCCCCACATAGGTCACTGCCTAGAAACCTTCTAGGAGTCGAGGCGTTACACAATGTCCTTTGTAAGATTGTTCTCAGAATAAGAGCTTGGCGAATGCAGCTGACAGTAAATGTTCGCTTTTCCAAAGTTTGCAGACACAAAGCTCGATTTATCTCCCTTGGCAAGTGTCTATCAACGATAAGCCTATAAGTGACAGGACACACAAAGGCACAAATCCTGGCAGAAGGCTTGGCGAATGAAGCTGACAGCAAATGTTCACCTTTCAAAAGTTCACGGATCAAAGCTTGACTTATCCCTCTTTTCCATTTACGATAAATCTTTAGGTGACAGCACACACAAGGGCACAAATCATGGCAGAGAAGGCTAGGCGATCCTATTTCACTAGTAGCCAGGCGCCAACTTGGTGAATGGAATTCTCAGAAGAGGGCTGGTGTACGCTCTCATGATAATCCGGCCAGACGTGGACCTCCTGCTGCGTCTCGAAGATAAGATGAACATGTACCGATTTGCAAAATTGGTACAGTTTTTTTAATTTTAATTTCAATCTCAGTTATAGGATAATAATAATAATCTGAATGAGATGAACATCGGAGAATACAAAATAAAAAAATAAGAAATCTTCAGAACATCTGTAAATAAGCACACATTTAGGGTGAAATCTAGCAGCAGGAATGGTACAAGATGGACAGATTAACGCAAGAAGTACGATCATGAAGAGATTTTGGGAGGTAAAAGTTATCAAGCCAACCAATAACTTCCAACGCACTCTATGAATGAACATAACGAAGAAAGAAAGAAAGAAAGAAAGAAAGAAAGAAAGAAAGAAAGAAAGAAAGAAGGAAAGAAAGAAAGAAAGAAAGAAAGAAAGAAAGAAAGAAAGAAAGAAAGACTAATAATAGACTAATATTAGACTAATAATAATAATACACTTTCAAATTCAAGCAGGCCTACTTGGGTGAATGGTTGGAACCCAATCTCTCCGAAGGAACAGCACTATCAACTCGAGTAAATAACTAGAACTGTCATACTGACTGACATCTACAATAAGAAGTGTCTCTCTCGCAACACCAAACAGAAGCACTATCAAACGGTCATCCGCCCTGAAGCCTCTGAATGTTCCACATTAAACAGGAAAGGACTCACGAACAAACTAGAAATCCAAGAGAGGAAGATAATGAGGAAGATATTGGGACCAATCAAGGAAGGGAGTAAAAACATAAGACGACCCAACCAGGAGCTCTATAGTTACTCTGAATTACAGACGTGGCCAGGAAGAGTGGTAGGTTTTAGCTTAGGGTTAACACTACCTAAGGGATGATGATAGGAGAGAAAAGGAGATGGGTTTCGGTTGGGAAAAAAGTATTGGTAGATAGGAAGAGAATCCACCACAAAAATTGAAGTAAATTAATAAAATGGAACGAAAATCTACTGTACAACTCTTAAGAAGAACCTAACTTGAGCGGGGGCCTGTTTCAGGCAAGAGGAGAGCGTAGCGTGAATTGAGGTGGCCTGCAAGTGCTCGGCGATTGCACCTTCCCTCTCGAGCCGGTATTCCGGTATTATGGGGAAGGCTGGCAGTCTGGCAAGGCAAAGTAAGCCAAAAGGAAAGAACGTACGTACTAATTTTCACTTCAAAAAGGTTATTTTTATGATGCATTCAAGAATGCTTGAAAGATATGAATTTGGTATAATCATTTTATTTCTGGGCACTGTTGGATCTCCGTCAGACCAACCCAATGCTCCCAGAGAGGGAAGCAATAAAGCAGTATGAATGCTTTTAGTAATAATTTTACTGGTTTTATTGACAACGTTTATAAGAATACCAATTGTTGCACTTAAGAAAGGCTAAGCTTTTACCCAGCAGAGTGCCGACTAAAAGTTTAGGACAGCGGAAAAACTTGACTTTTGAAAACAAACCATAAGTCAGAGAGAGAATCTCAACAAATAGGAAGCTTGCAGAGCTAGCTATATTTGCCTTACTGGCTTGTTAGAATTAGCTATGACAGCTAAGAGAAACTTGAAATATATTGTTATTTGCAGTTTTAAGTTAAATGCAACAAGTAGCACGAACTTTGTCGATTTCGAAATTATGTTTTTTCGTAAAGATATCTTAAGCTTAAAGGAAGAATCAGGGTAAATAGGGTTCTGCCTAACTTTGATTCTAGTGAGAAAGATGAAGCAAACAATAATAGAGAGTTTATTAACAATAAATATAAACTTTAGAAAATTAACAATGCATAAGTTAAGACTTAATTTGAGTTCAAAACAACGGTTAATTGTAAAATGCCAAGGTCTCAGACCTAATAATAAGAAGTTTACAATTTTCAAATACACGTTTCGAACTTGCAAAGCACTAAACCTATACAAATGTTTTAAAATGTGTGCTTAAGATTAAGAACTTTAACGTTTATAACGACAATTATGACGCCATTATCACTTTGATAATTAAATCAGGTACAATGTAGGCACTTTTAGAATCCCTTTATGGAAATCGAAAAGGCTGTGAAAAGTATATTGAATTCCTGATTATAACAGGAAAATAAAAACAATATAAGCGGAAATTGCCACTATTTGAAATAGTAATTACTAGATTGTAAATAAAATGATGTATAGTAAAGCCATCATAACTTCCGACTTGACGTTTCAGTGCTAAGGTAGAGTTTCGATCGCTAAATCACGTCATCGCGAACGAAACTCAATTTGTCGTGTAATATCGATTTGGATGACTCTGTGATTGTCTGGTTAAAGTGATTTTTCTTCTGACCTCAAGATAACTCTAGGGTAACACTGAAACGTCAAGTCGGAAGTTATGATGGCTTTACTATACAGGTCGTATAACGAATCCTGAAGAAAAAGGATTGAGTGCAAAGGATCAATGATTAGAAAGTTAACAATTCCTGTACTAGCAAGAAAAAAAGAAAGAGGAAAGAATAAAAAGATGTTTCTACAACTTCTTGTAATTTCACAGAGTTAATAAATTTTACATGGAGAATAAGATGTTCAGTAAAGAACATATAGCCTAAGAAGTATATCAAGAATGTTATGGATCTGGAGACATAATCGACCGGACTGGCTGCGTGGCTCAGCGGTAACGTTCTCGCTTGCTGGGCCCTAGGTTGCAGGTTCGTATCCTGGCACAGTCAGCTGGCATTTGAGGGTGCACAAATGCGAGGGAGCCGTGTCAGTACTTTACTGGCACGTTAAAGATCCCCTTCGGGCCAAAATTCCGGCACCCCGGTGTCTCTAAAAGCAGCAGTAGTTAAAAGGGATGTAAAACCAATAACATTATTATTATTATTATTATTATTATTATTATTATTATTATTATTACATATACGACCTGCCGTGGGCAACATCCAACTTTGAGTTGAGGCATGTCTTTACACGTCTGGTTGTGCATGGCTTTCACAACCCTAATTGAATTAACAAATCTTTCCATGACCCTACAGAGACGTGTGTATACAAACTATGTGGATATTTTCGATTGCTATTTGCCTGAAATAAAAGTAGTAATTAATAACCTGAACTAACACCAACGGCTTGAATTCAGTTACTATGTGAAATCGTTTTGTTCTTTACTTCAAATAACATTTTCAAGTAACGCAAAATAGGCTGTTACAAACCCTTTAAAATAAAAAGTAAAAATGTATCGTAGTATCATCCTGTCATTCTTCAAATTCGATGCGCATAGAATGCCAATGGTATAGTAATCAATGGAGCCCCACGTAGACTAGTCGTGACATCTAGTGGTGAAATATCGAACAATATAATCCTAACAGAGCGAGTGCATTCTAGCGGCCAGAAGAAGAAACTTTTCAATAAAATCTGGAAGTTAATAAGTAGGTCGGCGTGCAGTTACCTTTTTGGCAGCTAGATGTCTCGAGTAAATCTGCTGGCGAATTATGTTTTAATTAAATATATATTTTACACCATAATATGCACAATATAACGCTTAATTTTAAAACGTCTGAGTCATTACAAAACAATAAACATATAACATTTCATTCAAAAAACCTAGCTCTGACCGGGTTTGAACCATAGGCATTTGACCGATAGGCTAACGCTCTACCACTGAGCTAATTGTGTCAACGAATATCGTTCTATATAAAATGACTTACATAGAACTTGTTAGCAAATAATGATTTATACTAAACGATTTCATCACTGGAGTATATTATTTATATATAAAGCATTTCATACAAAGTTTATTTATTTTGTATCAGTACGCTATATTGCATGCAATACTCAAATTAGTGAAATATAAGTCAGGCGCAAGATATCCGCTGCCATCTTGTCTTATTACTGAATCGGCTCAGCTTTTTAAAATCACGTCTGCACTATAGTATTACAAAATAAACTTTTAATTTCGAACGTGCCTCTTCCTTTAGAACAGTTAAAACGAATCTCGGCTCGATAATCGGAACTGGTGGGTCCCATGATATGGATTATAAAGTTTGCATAATTCGCACGGCCGCCATCCTGAAATGGTATGGCGGACGACCTTGTAGTTTGGTCACAAGACGCATCCTATACGAAGGTATGTTGTTACCAAATTTGGTAGAGATCAGATGATTTGGTTAGTCGTTATTTGATTTTACGTTTTGAACGTTTGAGTGGCCACCATTCAGTTTTAGTAAAGATGGCGGCGATATAAAACATGACACTGAGGTGCCCTTTGCTTGTTCTACCTCTCTACCAAATTTCGTTCAATTCGGTTTCACCGTGTTCGAATTGATAGGGGGGGACAGACATTCAGAGTACACACACTCACACACACACACACACAGACACACACACACAGACTCACACACACACATACACACACACACAGACTCACACACACACATACACACACACAGAGACAGACACACTTTTTTCGCCCTGTGTTGATCTCATAAGTCTACTTTCATTTTTTGCAAAAATCGAAAGTAGGCTAAAAATGGGAGGGCACCAAACTTAGGGCGAGGCCTCATAGAAAACTGACAAGGTACATAAGTTAATGTAAATATTATTAGCAGGGGGTGTTTGGAAAAGGAGAATGGGTTTGTAATGTTCTGGCCAATTTTATTGATCTCGTAGAACGCGGCGCAGAAGATAGTCAGCACACACAATCGAAGCACTGATAGTTTGTTGACAAGTTGAAAAACTTCACTATTGCAATGCATGGGAGTTCGTAAAGTAGGAAAATGTTATTGCGTTTGTGTAGCACACTTGGTTTAAGTTGAGCTTGACTGAATTTATTGAGTTAAAAAGTTTATGAGTTGAAGTTGAATGATGAGGTAATGTTCCCACAGTGGCAAGCAAATTAGATGTTGACCAGCAGTTTATGTAACGTAAATTCCTCAGTGAGGACAAGTATTCCCAAATTTAGAGTGGAAAATACTAGATTGCTTGAATAGTAGAAAGATTGGTTGCCATAGAAAGCTCCAGAGCAGTGATGACTGTTAAATGGGGCAATAGAAATCCCTCGGAGGAAAGCTAAGTTTTATAGACAGTGCGTAATTTGAATGAAATCCCTCGAAGTGAGAAAGTATTCTCAGTTATTTGGTAAGCGAAGCACTAAAATTCATTTTAGAAAGTCAGCTTTGATAGACATAGCCTGACAAAGAAAGATCCCTCGAAGACGGTCATTGCATAACATTTCGAAATTCCACACACTGTCTATAAAATTGGATTAAAAGCATTTAGCTACTTAAAACCATTAAAATCCTTTTAAAAACATTGAAGTTTGGTACTTAGCTTTCTGTGAATTTAGAGCTGGCGATGGTTCCTGTTGACGGTTGGTCTAAAATACAGACATGGCGTCTGATTTAAAATGTCTCTCGAGCGCAGGAGACAAGCTCGTGGGAGAGCCCCAACTGTATGTTTGACGTCTGACGCAGAAGTGAGAGCGGCTCAACGACGCACGAAGGGACCAAGGAGGAGAAAGGGTGGGGGTAAGAGACAAAAGAGGATGCATCAGGGTAGACAACATAAGAAAAATTAAATTATTGTACAGATCATAAAATTCTTCTTATAGCGGTGTTCATGGAGATGTTAGCTGGCGACAACGATGAAACCTGGTGGTTTGGTTGGTAAGGAAATCCTCTTGAGCATGGAGATATTGAGAAACTTCCGAGGTTAGCTGTCAGATGCCGCTAGGTTGTCCATGGAAGATACATATCTAGAACAGACTCAAGGGAAACATAAATACCTGTACAAGAGAAAATAAATACAAATAGATCACTGTTGGTGTCTGCAAGGAAAGAGATTAAATAAAAGGTTTAAGCAAGGAGCAGCGAAAGCTAACTCTGCCTGACCGTGTATTCCAAAGAATACACCAAAGAGACGTCTTACATTTTATGGACACGTCTTCAGGATGCATCCAACCAGGTTGACCAACCAGCTACTCACATACTGGAAAGAAGGAATACCAAGTCACCATGGCTGATAGAAGTGCACAAAGATCTGCTGGAACTGGGAGTTACGGAAAAGGACATAAAAAATCGAATGTCTCTCAGGAGTAAATTAAAGCAAATAAAGTTCCAGGAAAAACTCCCAATGAAGAAGACAGGTGCCCTCTGGGCAAAGGAGAGAAAAGAACAACACAGCCAGAGGATGCGTGACTACTGGGCAAACATCAAGGCCCACTCCAAGAAAAATAGTTGAATATCGTGGTCCGTAGTTGGCCTATACGGAACAAGAAGAAGAATACACTTTCAACTGCATATCCCAATCAATTGGGGATGCCGGAGCCAACCAGACTCATTTTGGTTTTGGCTGGGGATTTAAGATCCAGAAGCCATTCCTGACGCCATGGGATTTTTAAGGTGGAAATTCCACCCTGCTGTCACTGAAATTTGAACCCTAGCCGGCCAGATGAAAATGAGCTGCTAAACCACTATGCCATCACACTCCCCATTGACAATAATAATAATAATAATAATAATAATAATAATAATAATAATAATAAACAAATAAATCATTAGCAATAGACCAACAATTAGAACCCCAATAAACAGACATAAATTCTCTGAGAAACCTACATGGAGGAACACAGGATGGACAGAAGAATGCAAAAGAGAGCACAGTGAACGAATGATATATAGATAGATTTTATTAATTCCATTTGATCAAATACATGTATACAATACATTTTTGATATAGGACACGTCAGAATTTACATCTATAAAATAAAAGTACAAACATGTATATATTACTAATACTATAACTATTTATAACTTATTATAATAACAGTTCTTAAGAGATACAATCTTATTGGACAACTATTTACACCTTACTCTATTATCATAATATAAAAACTTAATTCTATAAATACAACAACTTACAGCTAGGTATAACAATTAAAATAGAAAAGTAAAATATAATTATAGATTTCATGGCTCCTATACAATAAGATATTCAGCTACAGAGTTAAACAATGGCACTGCAGATAAGCTTTCAAAATTCTATCAAAGGATTTTATTTTTGGGGCAAATTTTATATTCTGGGGTATTTTATTGTATAATTTAACTCCTGTATG
The DNA here is from genome assembly GCA_946902985.2 of Meconema thalassinum. Lineage (NCBI taxonomy): Eukaryota > Metazoa > Arthropoda > Insecta > Orthoptera > Tettigoniidae > Meconema > Meconema thalassinum. The sequence goes on from OX336388.2 coordinate 1,013,111,970, forward strand.
AAAAGTTCCTTTTTGATATATGCGTGTGTGTGTGTGTGAAATGTGAATGTTTTGATTTTGTCTTGTGTTATGGTTATGAACATCATTGTTTGTTTTAAGAAAAACATCCTTATTCATTAAATTCTTAAAAAAAACATAATACTTTCAAAGATATATATGCAGGGCAGCGGGAGAATGTTTAAATCTTTAAACAGAGGTCTACATGATTCTCTAGTGTTTACATTTGCCATAATTCTAATCGCCCTCTTTTGTATCCTAAACGTGCTTAGTACATCTGGTGACATACCCCAAAATATGACCCCATATCTTAAGTATGAATGGAAATAAGCAAAATAAGTATTTCTTAATGTGTACATGCTAGTGCAGGTTTTCAAAATACGTAACGCAAAGCACATCGAGTTCAGTTTAGTATTCAGATATTGTATATGTATATTCCATTTCAAGTCATGTTGTATCCATAGACCTAAAAACTTTGTTTCTGATTTATTTTCAATTTGATGACCATTTAATGTTATATTGGGCTTCGCAGGATTCATATTCTGTATAGTGTAGAAATTTAGACATACTGTTTTATTTATAGTTTATTATGAGGCGATTATCTTGTTACCATTTGGTTAGCTCTCCTGTAACGGAGATCAGTAATCTGTTTAGTTTCACCTTTTATTACGAGTGTTGTATCTTCCGCAAACAAAATGTCCTTATGTGAATGAACGTTCTGTGTTATATCATTGATATATAGAAGGAAGAGTAGTGGGCCCAAAACCGATCCCTGGGGTACTCCAAATTTAATAATTCCCTCATTGGACAATGTTTCATTAAGTAATTTGGTTCCATCATCCTTGTGTCTCAAGCTTACAATTTGTTTACGCCTTGTTAAGTAAGACTCTATCCATTTATTAGCTAGACCTCTAATACCATATTGATTTAGTTTTGTAAGGAGGATTTTATGGTCAACAACATCAAATGCTTTCGATAAATCCAAGAATATGCCAGTTACATGTTCCTTATTGTCAATTAATTTCAGTATACTATTACTACATTCATAAATTGCTGTCTGTGTAGATTTTTCCGTTCTGAATCCATGTTGTGAGTTTGATAATATATTTTTTTTCTATAAAACTTATCAGTCTCTTATACATGATTTTTTCCACAATTTTTGCAATACCAGATGGTAAGGTTTTAACGGCTACCTTCGTCGTTGGATATCGCTCTACAAGTTGGGCGATCATTTATAACGTTTCTACAGATATTACACTCAAGATTCCTTAAAACCACCTCATCGTTCTTATTTAGCATTGGCCTGTCTAGACAGACGACATACACTTTATTAATTTAGATTTACTGGGCGCCAGTTATCGTAAAGATAACACATTAAAATTTTATTTAGCCACGGCCGCTCCCTTCCTTGAGCCAAGATCTATCATCGGAGCGTAGGGCAATAAACTTGCTCTATGAGATACTCTTTGCATTCCAACTATCCTATATATTCAACTCCCAATGAACAAGACATTTTAACTAATACTGGTTTATTTACAACAAAATTATTAATAACATTTGATCTGAGGTTTCGAGCTGTGTACAATATGTGCATTAATATTCCCTAATTGCTGGGCAATATTGACTGTCTTCTCACTAGCGCTGATCTTCTGTGTTGATAATAACTCGGTCCACATACCTGGTGCCTTGTGGTTCAAAGTCCATCTCGTTGGTCTGCTTGCAGTCTAATTTGAGATCTTACGCCAACACACGTTTATTGACCTTTGAAAACATATGTTTTCACTTTGCTAACTGTACTTCGTCTAGTTGTTGTGGTTGTTGTTGTTGTTGCTGCTGCTGCTTGTTTCTGAGTTTGATCACCATGGTAAGCAAATTTGAACAAACCAGGCTAATTGAATTCACTAAGTCCCATCTTACTGAGGGACTGACAGAGTCTACGACTCACAAAGTCAATGAGTGAGTGCGTGATCGAATAAGTGAATGACAGAATAGAATCTATAGAATTGAATAGCCAGTGCTGAAGTCGCGCTGGGCTTTTATACACTCTGAATGGTCCCGATGTTTCGCGGCATAAATTTGCCCGCGACCCATCAGACCAATTATAGCAAAGCATTTCTCAGTCCTCAAGCGACGCTGTAACTTCTCCGAGCGGGAATACAGGCCCGCGTACTTCAAATATTCCACTCAGAACCCGCTATTCCTCTCGTTGCGCATATATATTTTCCGCCCAAATCTTTCTCCAAGCCCTTGTCTCCTGTCAGCTTGGCTTCGTTCCAGAAATACATTTTCTTGCAATATGTTGCTTCACCGTCCATAACTTCTTCCAACCATGCCCGTCCTGTCTTTACAATTTAACTAATAAAACAGCCCTAGACCTCTATAAAAACCCTGTTTCTAAATCTAAACACTTGACAATATTATATATGATTATGGTAATGACGTGAATATGGTATGGCCCCTCCCTTCATATTAATGGGTGAATAAAACGATATAACTTTGATATTTCAATAATAATAATAATAATAATAATAATAATAATAATAATAATAATAATAATAATAATAATTACACAATGACTTTAATAATAATAATAATAATAATAATAATAATGTGTACCGTAATCAAGATTACGTTACAAGGTAATAGGACGATAGTTATCTAATTCATCTTTTGAACCGTTTTTGTGCACTGGAATTACTTTTGATAACTTCAAAATATCCGGGTAAGTTCCTGAGAGAATTGAACTGTTTATTAAGTGTGTAAGTGGATTTATTATATTTTCTGCACATTTCTTTAAAATTGCATCAGGGATGCCATCAATGCCAGCACAGAATTTATTTTTTAGCTCTTTTATAACTATGCTTACCTCTTCACTTGTGACATGATTTATAAATAATCACTACATATATTTATTTTATTATTAGAATTTAGTGTATTTACATGTGATTTATTTAATAATTTTTGTGGAATTTCCAAAAAATTGTCATTAAAAGTGTTTGCTATTTCCTCTGGATTATTAATCACTTTATTATTTCTGGTCAGTGTAACGTTCCTTTGTATTTTAGCAGATTTTCCAGTTTCTTTCTTTATCACGGACCACATAGCCCTGTTTTTATTAAATGATTGGGAAATAAAATTATCATTATGCATTTTCTTTGCTAGTCTTATTACCTTGTTTAATATGCTAGTGTATTTTTTGTAGTATAAATTGAATCCAGGTGTTGTGTGGTATTGTTTATATAATTTGTGTAGAAATGTCCTTCTTTGACATGAACTTATAATCCCTGTTGTTATCCAATTGTTAGTTTTGTTATTTTGAACAGTTCTTTGTCTAAAAGGGAATGCTGTTTCTAAATAGTGTTTTAGGGTACTGTTAAATGAATTAAATGTATCATTTACATTTTCTAGTTTATACATTTCTGACCTTGTTTCCTTATTTAATAAGTCATTGAAATATGTAACATTTGTTTCAGTGAATGACCTGCACTTTGATTTTACTCCATTATCATTATTATTGATTGTTTCGGGTACTTCAAACCCCAGTATTTGTCCATGGTGGTCACTAAAACCCGGACAATAGACTTCTATTGAATATGATATTTTACAAATTTGATCAGGAGTGGTTTTACTAAATCTTGTTATTCTTGTTGGGGTATTTACTGTAGGTTTCAGTCCATAGGAAATTAGTAACTGTGTTAATAATTCACAATTTCTATCAAATTTTAAGAAATCCACATTTACATCCTCACAAATTATTATATCGAAGTTTACTTTGCTCATGTTATTGAATAACAATTCTAATTTATCTATAAATAAAGGAATGCTAGGATGAAAAGAGCAGCCATTGTGCCAGCGCCCTCCTCAGTTGGGCGTGACGAATCAAAATAATAATAATAATAATGCCCCAGCTACCTGAGCAGGAGCCATCGAGGTGATCTCAGTTTTTACGTTCTGTATTGTACGATCGTCTAGCAGATACACCAGAATTCTATTGGATGACCTGTGACTGAGAATTAAATAATTCTGCCTAGTAATCACCAAATGCGATACCAGAGGTCTTTTACGAGTCAAAATCGCACGACTCACAGTGTCGTGGATTTTTTCCACTCATCAAAACTTCTGATTTCCTCAGCCGGGAATTGAATCCACAATCTTGGGATCAGGAGGTGGACACTCTCTCACTGATCCACAGAAGGAACCACTAATGTAACAATATGTGCACCAATAGAAGTAATGCATCATCTGCGAAAGAAATATATTATACGCTTCTTGGTAAAATGGTGAGTTATTGATTTTTATACTTTGTAAGCTTACCAGACAAAAAAAAGTTGGTCACGCCTGGTCACATCATTCTTATACCGTGTAGTACCGTTGACTCGATGTGAAAGGGAGTCCACCAGTCAGGGCCGTAGAGAACGATCATGGGCACCATTGCAATGTCTGACACCCCCTAAATTTGAATTCCTTCTGTGGAATCCTAATATTCTCTTAAAACAAACTAACATTTCAAAACTTGATTGTGAAATTATGTGAAAAGCTATTCAATTTCTTGATTTTTCCGGCTCATAATCTCAATTCTTATTAATTTATGTGTGTGGTGTTTTTTTTTTTTTTTTTTTTTTTTTACTTTTATTTTTCGTGACGAGGTTTCAATTGATACCAATAAAGTTCACAAATAGGCTGAAGTCATCTAAGTTCATTTTCCAAGTTGCCTTTGGCATTGTAAGGCTTGAGATTTGGTTTGCTGTCTTACTTGCCAATATAAAACAAATAAATAACAGTTCTTTAAAAATGTCTTAAATTGGACTCCCGTTGTTCGTTCTACAGTGGCTCAAGAATCGTCATAGTTAATAAATATTATGTATTAAGGTTTACTCAGTTTACCTTTTAAAGATGTTCCTTGCA